>CM065777.1:46095952-47345952 GCA_033296515.1 Macrochelys suwanniensis
TTTTGTTTACTTCTGATACCAATATTTAATCAAGATAAGATCAGGTTCTAGCCTCTTCTGTCATTTAAGGAATCCCAGTTATCTAACTCCTTACAACATCATCTTTTCATCAGAATACACAGCTCTCAGAAGAGAAAACAGAGCTGTTCTCTTCTGTGAAACACATACTGCCATGCTATCCACAGGGAGAGTCAGTTTCCTCTGTGCCCTCCCATTTGAAGCCTAGATGGGCAATTTGTTATCTATGTCACTATTTGCCAGTAAAGGTAAAACAACATTCTGCAGAATTGTTCATTAATAAGGTTGTTGGTAATGCTGTAGTGTAGAGAAGCCCTGAGAATGTGATTTAACTTGAAAAATTGCATGTGTGCCTGGTTTATTGATGTTCATTCAAGTGTGAAGAAAGTAACACAAATCTCTTTGTACAACATCTTGGATTCTATGAGAAAGAAGCCCTATATCAGCAAGGCCTCTACAATAAACCCTAGTAACTGTTATGTTCTAATTACCATTGGCTGTTTTAGCTAGTGGTATTATAAAATGACTTATCTAATTCTTTGGATAGCTATTGAATTCAGGTATTCAGCTGTACACAGGGTATTTGGATTGTGAAATAATAAATTGCAACAAGCTTTTTGAACCTTGCAGCATGAGTCCACTTCATGAAGTAAGTATTGATGAATAGTTCTTACCAGAGTATTATCTTGCAAGGGTCTTCGGTTCCAGTTTTATTATATTTTCAAAGCTCTTAGGTTTTATTTTTAAAAACAAAATCATAGAATCATAGAATCTCAGGGTTGGAAGGGACCTCAGGAGGTCATCTAGTCCAACCCCCTGCTCAAAGCAGGACCAACCCCAACTAAATCATCCCAGACAGGGCTTTGTCAAGCCTAACCTTAAAAACCTCTAAGGAAGGAGATTCCACCACCTCCCTAGGTAACCCATTCCAGTGCTTCACCACCCTACTAGTGAAAAAGTTTTTCCTAATATCCAACCTAAACCTCCCCCTCTGCAACTTGAGACCATTACTCCTTGTTCTGTCATCTTCTACCACTGAGAACAGTCTAGATCCATCCTCTTTGGAACCCCCTTTCAGGTAGTTGAAAGCAGCTATCAAATCCCCGCTCATTCTTCTCTTCTGCAGGCTAAACAATCCCAGTTCCCTCAGCCTCTCCTCATAAGTCATGTGCTCCAGCCCCCTAATCATTTTTGTTGCCCTCCGCTGGACTCTTTCCAATTTATCCACATCCTTCTTGTAGTGTGGGGCCCAAAACTGGACACAGTACTCCAAATGAGGCCTCACCAGTGCCGAATAGAGGGGAATAATCACGTCCCTCGATCTGCTGGAAATGCCCCTACTAATTAGGTTAGTCAGGCATGACTTGCCCTTGGTGAATCCATGCTGACTGTTCCTGATCACTTTCCCCTCCTTTTAAGTGGTTCAGAATTGATTCCTTGAGGACCTGTTCCATGATTTTTCCAGGGACTGAGGTGAGACTGACTGGCCTGTAGTTCCCCGGATCTTCCTTCTTCCCTTTTTTAAAGATTGGCACTACATTAGCTTTTTTCCAGTCATCTGGGACCTCCCCCAATTGCCATGATTTGTCAAAGATAATGGCCAGTGGCTCTGCAATCATATCGGCCAACTCCTTTAGCACCCTCGGATGCAGTGCATCCGGCCCCATGGACTTGTGCTCGTCCAGCTTTTCTAAATAGTCCCGAACTACTTCTTTCTCCACAAAGGGCTGGTCACCTCCTCCCCATACTGTGCTGCGGAGTGCAGCCACCTGGGAGCTGACCTTGTCTGTGAAGACAGAGGCAAAAAAAGCATTGAGTACACTAGCTTTCTCCACATCTTCTGTCACTAGGTTCCCTCCCTCATTCAGCAAGGGGCCCACGCTTTCCTTGACTTTCTTCTTGTTGCTCACATACCTGAAGAAACTCTTCTTGTTACTCCTAACATCTCCAGCTAGCTGCAACTCCAAGTGTGATTTGGCCTTCCTAATTTCACTCCTGCATGCCTGAACAATATTTTTATACTCCTCCCTAGTCATTTGTCCAATCTTCCACTTCTTGTAAGCTGCTTTTTTGTGTTTAAGACGAGCAAGGATTTCACTGTTAAGCCAAGCTGGTCGCCTGCCATATTTACTTTTCTTTCTACACATCGGGATGGTTTGTTCCTGCAACCTCAATAAGGATTCTTTAAAATACAGCCAGAAAATGGTCAGAGCTTTTGAGTTTAGATTGAAAAAACCTTTGTATATCTCCTGGCCTGGATTCCCTCATGGGTACAATATAAATGTTTAATCACAGAGTGGCTTTTATTCTTCTTGGAAGAGAAACATATTTTCTGCATCTTGGGACTGATTTAGCTCCTGCAGTCTCATATCTTAATTCCTCATGAGTGGCAATACCAAGGCCTGAGCAACAGAGACAGCGTGTTCAACATTTTATCATTATCATCCCTCGTAAATCATAAAAGGTCAATTAATAATTATATGCCCAACTCCTGTTGTCCTTGGTGAATTTTTACTCCATCTTTACTCAGGCAAACACCCATTGTCTTGATAATGGTCTCCTCTCCTGGGGAATTCTATGGTTTGGAAGATGTAGACACCTTTGTTCAAGCTGGCCTTTCTTTGACTTGTTTTGATTGTTAAGGCACTCTGAGGGGTGTGCCTGAGGGAGCACTATAAAGAAAACAAGTGATTGGTATAGTGGATGTTAACCCTTCTGGTTTCCATATTTGTATGCAAGCTGATGGCATCTAGTTAGCTGTGCTGTCAGTGTAACAGTATGGAAGTTGAATGCCACCTCTCATCAGCTTAGAAGCTAAATTACAATAACATTTGGCACTTTCTATACAGACGTGCACCTCTAATGGCTGCCCTGTAAACACCTCATTACACTGTGGTGGGTAAGGAATAAAGTAATCTCTTTGTCTTGAGATAGTGGAGCTTTCCCCTCTCTAGCTCAGCCTGTTGGGAATTCTAGAGACAAGGTAGATGAGGTCATATCTTTTATAACCTCACCCACCTTGTCTCTCTATTATCTAGAGACCAACACAGCTACAACAACACTGCAAACAATATATTGTAACTCTAATCACCCCTGTTGTTCTAGCCTCCTGATAGCAAAACTTTGCCTATTAAGTAGTTAATATTTGTCAAGTTTCAACAAAATGCTGTCTGCCTCCTTCTCATACCAGAGGATGAATACCTCTCATTTGATTAGGAAATAATGTGGTGCCTCAACTACCATTGTGTGATAACTATTGGTAAGCATTGGTGAGCTCACTGTAGAGTAATTGGCATGTATTGCCTGTGTATTCAGTGAAGTTTGTGGTGTTTTCTTCAGTTGCCAAGGAAACACCACAATGTGGTATTATAAGTGAGAAACGAAACTATAGTACAAACAAAAATGTTAACAGTAAGAGATGCACATATTTTCCATTAATACTGTCTTTGATGTATTTCCAAATTGGTGGTGAGAAAGTAGCCATCCTACATCCCCATCCCCTGTGTACAATGGATGACTTCAGAGGTCCAGATTATGCCACCCATATACTGATTTCAGTGGCACTGCTCACAGAGTAAGGCACTACTCAACGTTGGTTAAGGGTGACAGACCTGACCATAAAATCATTTAGCTTAAGAAACTATTAGTTAATTTCACATCTTTAAGGGAGCTATTATCCAATCAAGAGGGTGATTTTTGAATTATCTTTGGGATTTATTTACATTTAGTCTTCAAATAAAACAGCAGGTTTGCAGTGAACTGTTTATTTTTTAAAAATACTGTGGGAGTATCAATGCACAATCTGGCAGACAGAACAACCAATTTAAAATAAGCAGAATAGTGTAAATAAAGAGGAGGAGAAATTAATACAGCATTTTAGCAACTTCTAAAATGAAATTAAATGCAATTTTAAGGAGCCGGTTGCTAATTGTAATGGAATGCTAAAGTATTATCCTGTTCATCCACTAGGTGGAACTATGTATACAATACATTATTTAAATGAACTTCAGCCCTAGCTAGCGTAATATTAAAGGATATTATGATGAATATACTTAGTGTAGGAGCAACCTCTGTAGCCAGTCCATATCTTGTACTGAAGAACATGACATGGTGTCAAAAGTGGGATTAAGAACAGAAGCAGAAGGAAAACAGCAACCAAAGTTGCAAACAGAAGGAACAAAGGTTGCAGAATCTCGATATGCCACTCTTCAATGCCCCAGAGAACTTCAGTTTTGACAAATCTTCAGAATGGACATACTGGAAACAATATTTTGCAAGATTTCTTATTGCTACCAAGCTGTACAAAGAAATTCTAGATATACCGGTAGAGTCTTTAATTTAAGATATGGGGAAGAAAACAGAGCATATATTTTAATCCTTTGACTTTACTGAAGACAGTCACAAAGATGACTATAAAAGGGTCCTGGCTATGTTTGATGGATACTTTATATCTCGGATAAATGTGTTTTATGAAAGAGCATGTTTTCACCAGAGAATTCGAGAACGAGTGCAAAATGTGGAATGTTTAATGACCGCTATGCATACATTGGCTGAAAACTATGATTTTTTGGGGGGAATGCAAAATATGAAAATATCAGCGACAGACTGGTTATTGGGTTAACAGGTAAAAGACTTTCATAGCAGCTACAATTGAAGAGTTGACTCTAGCCCCAGGCACAGGCGCTGTCTTCCTCTGGACCCCGGAGGTGCTCAACCCCCTGCTCTGCCCATGGCCACAGTATACAAATAGTAAACCAGTCAGAATTAGTCAAAACAGAACAAAAGGCAGGAGCAACTTGAAAAACCAGAAATGAGCTTAGAAGCTATGAACAGATACTTGAGTGTTAAAAAGTCATTATCACAAAACCCAGAGGCAAGCAGAGAGAACTCCCAGGCTAAGAGGGACAAATTCCAGCTGCATGCACAACATGTGGAAAACGTTATATCCAAAGCGATGGTGCACAGTATAATGATTGCATGAAATATGGGCATTTTGCAGCTGTTTGCCTTACCAAAGCAGTCAGGGAGTTGACTCATATTACAGACAATCAAGCACCATTGTTTCTGGTATCTACCACTTGTGATGGCACAGAGCCTATCTGGAGAGTGAAACTGAATATTCATGGTAAGACTATTTACTTTAGAATTGACTCAGGAGCTGATGTCATAGTAATCTCAGAAGAGATTTACAGTAACCTTCAACCCCTCCCAGCGATGACGTCACCTGATACAGTTCTGACTAGTCCTGAAGGTATTCTGAACTGCATGGGCCAGTTCATCATAGATACAGCTTACAAAGACAAAAGCTATGAATTCAGAGTGCATGTGATCAAAGACGAACAACGTTTTTAGCATGATGGGTTTTGTGAGAAAGGTGGAAGAATTCGATGGAGGATTTGATTATATTGGATTTTTGAAGACATCTACTACAAACCAACTTAAGAGACAATGCTGAACCATACAGTGTACAAACACCTCTACCAGAGAGAACTTGGAAGAGACTACCTACAGATTAAGATGACATCATTACCTGTTCATCGTGGACTATTTTTCCAGGTGTATAGAAATAATGTACTTGAAAGACATAACATGTTGCAGTGTTATGGAGAAACCGAAGTTCACTTTTGCTCACTTCGGTATTCCGAAACAACCAACGATGGACAACAGACTACAATTCACTGCAGCAGAATTTAAAGTAGTTCCAAATGAAATATGATTTTGATCATATTATTAGCAGCCCACATTACCCACAAGCAAATGGAGAGGCTGAGAGAGCTGAACACACAGCCAAGAAAATCCTACAGCAGGAAGATCCATTCCTTGCTCTTCTGAATTACAGATCAACACCAATAGAAGGTACTGGATACAGTCCAGCATAACTCTTGATGAGAAAAAAAACTCAGAACTACTATTCCAACTTTGGGAAAAGAAACTAACTCCAAAGTGGCCAGACATGAAGAGAATAGCCAAACTGGATAAAAGAATTCTGAAAACATTTATAATGGATGTCACTCAGAGAACTACCGGGTCTAGAACCTGGTGACCATGTTCATGTCAAATTGGATGGAGAAAAAGGAAGGGCAATTCCAGGTGTTGTAAAGAAAAAGAATTCAGCACCTGGAACATATGTGATTGATATGGACATTGGAAAGTTCAACAGAAATCAGCAACATCTACAGTTTGTTCCCCAGAAAGAAAAATCAACAGAGCAAACTCTACAGGTGGCAGATGCAGAACAAGAAAAAGAAGACTCATGGATTTCAAACTGACAGCCAGTCATTGCAATTAATGGACAGCCAGACAGAGCACTGACTTTCTGGTTTCCCCAGGGGTACCCCCACTCCACCTCAGGATGCATCCCCACTCCACCCCTCCTCTAAGGCCCCACCCTGCTGTGCCTCTTCTCACTCCAGCCCCGCCACCACCCCACCCCTTCCTCTGAGACCCCACCCTTCCCCGCCTCTTCTCACCCCTACCCCACCACCACCTCACCTCTTTCCACTCCATTCCACCCCTGCTTCCCCAAACATGCCCCACCCTCACTCCGCTTCTTTCTCCCCTTGCTCCGCCCGCTCCTGTTCCCCCCAGCACCTCCTGCATGCTGCTGAACAGCTGATCACCAGTGGGCGGGAGGTGCTGGGGGGATGGGAAGGAGCTGATCAGTGGGGAGCTGAGCACCCACTATTTTTTTCTGGAGCACCCATGGAGTCGGCACCTATGCAGCCAGAGGATCAAGTTGTTGGGAGTTCAGATCATGTACTTAGAAAACCAGTATGATTCAGAGACACTCAACGGACGTACTGAACTTCAAAGACAATGTGATAGTGTAAGTATTATAAATGGTAGGAATGTAGAACTTAAAGGGGGAGATGTAATGGAATGCTAAACTGTAATTATACTGTTCAACCACTAGGTGACACTGTGTGTAAAATACCTTATTTAAATGAACCCCAACCATACCTGGCAGTTTATTAAAAGATCTTATGCACTCATCAGAAGCAAGCTCTGTAGCCAGTCCATATCTAGTACAGAAGAACACAATACTAATAAAATTAAAATTACTCACCTGAAATTAATATTCTGCTAAGGGAAATAAAGTAATTTAAGAGACCAGATCATTTCTGGTCACATTAATAGTGTCACATAGTCATGGACTATTTCCTTATCTAATATAGTAATATTATTTTACCACAGAACACATTTGCCTTTTTAATTACTTGGCTGTTTAAAAAAATTACACTTTTAGTCCCAGTGGATGGTTAACAATTTGTGAGTTATGCTTTGCTTCATTAGAATTAGGTAAACATGACCTTGACATAGTTCTTGCAGTCTCCTCAAATGCACTCGTGGAAAAAGATAGGAGTTAAACAACCGTGACCTGCTATGTGAATTCTCCAAAGTCTTCAGGAAGCTCATGAGAGGGAAATGATTTTTTTTCCCCTCAGCAGCTACTACTGTCAGTTTTTAATTCTCTCGCTTTTATTTCGTGTGTAGCAATTTTAACACTTGTGAACGCTAAAGGAAGAGAGATCAGGAAAATAAGCCAAGTACATTATCAAGACTCAAACCTCATTTCTCTTGTTAAAGAGCAATATAAACATGGAAGATTCTTTGAAATCTCCTGCATGATTACAATTATAAATTGTACCAACTGGCAAAATAAAACCCCAAATGGTTCAGGATTGTTTGGCATATGACTTTCACAGTCTATAAATCCATGCCCCTAGCAATTTGAATGACAGTAGGAAAAACAGCAGTATTCCCATCGACAAGAGGTGTTTATGTACCTGGAAGGATCCAGTATATGTAATTAGGCATTTTAAAATGCTATTAGATGATGATGTGCTGCCCTCAATCTCAAAGGTGCTTTGAAATATTAGCTCAGAGTAAACCAAAACTAAGGTCAATTAGGTCATCACTTCAAATGCTACCACAGCAAATGATATGTGAAAGTGCACATTATACACTTCATAACTAAAAGCGTATCGTCACTGCAACATAAAGTATTATAGACAAATAATCTTTTCAAGATGCATTACGTATCACCTTTTTTTAAAAAATTAGAACCACGATGTGGAGATTTATTTTAATGTCTATTTTTTTTCTGTATCATTCTGAGCAAGGACTTTCCTTTTTAAAGAAGTTCTGAATGTGAAACATAGTGTTGCACAATTTCCACATGTCAGATCAATCGGGTAAATGTGTACTGCATGAATGACCAATAGGTGATTTAATGCTTAATGAATTATTGGGAATAACTAGGCTTGGCAGAATTTGATTGGTATTTTTCCTAATTTTGACAATCAATATACAGTTTTATTTGTAAGGATTTCCCCCCCTATTTTTATCAGTTTTTGTGATTTTTAACTATTTTTTAGTTACAATTTTTTAGAACAATTGCTAGAAATTAAGGCTGGCGGTTGGGGTTAGGGCAGTGTTGACAGTGGGGGCTGCCAGGGGCTCCGAGGACTGACAGTGAGTTTGCAGGGGGTTCCCTGCATGGCTCAGAGACCCAAGACATCATTGTAGAAAATGCAAGGGAAGCTGCTGTCCTGGCCCAGCAGAGCAGAGACCCTCAGCCAGGGTTGCAAGGAGGAGGACCAGCCCCCAGCTGCAGAGTGCTGTTACACAGTTGCTGCCCAGGGAAGGCTCCCACACTGGTGGCTGATGAGTGAATGGGGTAGGCCCTGATGGTGGAACCACAGAGGGCTGCGTGTGCCTGTGACACCTGATCCCTGAAAGTGCCAGGTATGAAGAAGGCTGTGGTCCTGGTGGGGCAGAGCAGAGACTCGGGCAGGGCCATGACGAGGAGTCAGAGTCCAGGCCCTGGGGGAAGACACTCCACTGCCAAAACGCTCCCGCCCAGGGAAGGAGCCATCCAGCAGTAGGGTGGCCTTCCCTGAGGCTGGGCTCTTCTCCTCCTCCTCCCCTGCAACTTATTCCTGCAGGGACATCACCAGCCTGCAGCAGCACAGGGAGCCCGCTGTAGCCCCACTGTCATGGACCCACTCTCTCCCCAGCTGAAAGTGCCGGGGGTCTCTGCTCTGCCTCGTGTGTCAGCTGAAAGTGACATTTACAGACAGCTATCGATTGAAAATGAATCCTGCCAATAACGAAGGGCACACAGTGCAGACGTTATGGGACTGTAGCGGTTTAAAGATAAAAATATTTTCAGTGACGTACCCACTGAATTATCTTTAAATATGCCAGCTTGAGAGCTTTACAACAAAAAACCCCATTCCTGAATCACTTATAATTTTTAGGTCATTCCTGCTGATGCAGGTTTACGCAAATCAGCTAGAGCTATATTCCAGATTTTCTTTCCATCTTCCAGTAATGACCCAAAAATTGGATAGGAATAAACAACATTAAATCTATTATTCTCCCTTGTACATTGCATTTGCTAGGATATATAGAAGGTGAAACATTGAAACGTCCTTGGTTGTTTTATGTGAAATGATACAAAGATATTTAAGGCATCTTCTAAAATTATAGAACATCTTATAATTTGAGACCGTGTACTTCTTTAGAGATCTAATCTGGCAGCATTCTACCTTCTGTAGATATGGCCTGCATTCCTTGTTCCTAGATGTACAATTTAGCATTTAGCTGAATTTAGTGCTCTACTTTGAAATTAGAAATCAACAGTTTATATGTGTAGTAGAGAACAATGAGGCACACCATTTTCTGTAGAGGAGTGATATAATACAGAGCTTGGCTTAAAAAACTGGGCATTTCTATTACTTGGACTGGTTAGTGAAAGTAAAATACTTATTCTGAGTACCAAAAATGAGCAGCTGGAAGATGGCTGCTATTTCTAGATTTGAAGGTGTCACTTGTGTTTTATTATTGATAGTGTGGACTTAACTGAAATGAAAGGGCAAGAAGTATAGACTGGTTTACACATTTGCATTTCATTAATCCAAAAATACAGCACACAATAACATAAGTTTTCAAACCTTAATACAGTAGAATCCTAGTTACATTAGTTGCATTTTATTTTGCTTTGGCTGGTATTTTGTGATCACCATCAAACCCTCATAGCAATCAAAAGTGCAGAGCAAAATGAAAATCTGAAATTAAAACATTAATTTGCCTGGAATATCTCAAAGGAAACACTCAGCTACTGAGGTTTGCAAAATATTATCCTCCAAATTATAACATCTGTGCACATCAGAGAAGCACTAAGTCCTATTTACCATCAACAAAATTAAACAAACCTTGTTATTGGCCATAGAGATAAATATATCTAACATGGTGATCATTGTAGTTCTCCTATACACTGTAATGTATTTATTGTTAAATGAACCTCATCACATCTCATCTCTCTGGCTATGTCCAGAGCTGCACAATCATAAGCCTATACTTTAACTATGACATGGACTTGATCACAAGAAATGTCCATGTTAACTTTCTAGCAACATGACAAAGCCATATACTTAAATCTGGTAGTCTTCTTAATGGCCTTTTATGGTGTTTGCTCTGTTCTGAAGTAGATGGGGAAGGAGAATGGTTCCCCCCCCCTCCAAATACATTAGAAGCCCCATTGTGTTAAGTAATGACTCCTCAAGCACAGATGAATGAGGAAATCCAATTACTTTGAAACTCTAGGGATGTAGAAAAGCTGCTGTTTTTCCTTTTCTCACTAACAGATGCATCCATCCTACTCTGACATGGACCCAGTTCTTCTAGATCCTCCCTAGGCTCACATTACAGGATATGCACACAGATGGAAGAATTGAGATTATATTAAAATTACTACTAGGACATAAATATTGAGAGTGCCAAAAGAGGACTTGTGAGCACTTTGTTTTACGGAAACAATCTTTCATTGAGAGATCACTACCAGCTTTTCCTCAAAGCCAGTGTCTTTTCCAGAAGAGGCAGACAGGGTTTTCAGGTTCCTAATCAGCAGATCTTTTATGTGGCTTTCTGGGTTGCATAAACCCCCAGAAATCTGTATAAACTGAATGTGCATCTGGCCAACTGAGTCAGGGTACGAGTTCCCTCTCCTGATTAACAAGGAACCAAAACATATTGAGTTTGTTGCAGAAATCCATAGAACTACATGGGATGCAAAGAACCCATGTAAATTAGCTCCTCTCAGCAGAAGTATTTAAGATTCTTGGTTCCTGTCTCCCGTTCCACCTGAGCAAATGTAGGTAATGGGAGTTGCATGACTCCAACAAGAATGGAGGAGAAGGAGAATGACATAAAATATATAGAGAAAGTTGGGATGGTGGTCAGCAAAAATTACCTGCTTAAAGCAGAACCAGTGCAGAGTCTATTGAAAGAAGGGACAGGAAACATGTTTGACCAGTGTTGCAAGAAGTGCACTGGGTATTTGCAGCATCTTTTAATTTCAAGTTAGTGACAGACTAGAAGTCGCTTGTACCATTAGTAAACATTAAAGATCCAGACAAAGTGTTCTTTGGATGCAGAACTTTCTCATGCATTTGATGAGGCTTGCATTTATTGCACAATATGCACCAGGGAAGTGCCTAGTGATGCCATGTGGCCTAGTGGATAGAGCACTGGACTGGGACTCAGAGACTGGCCTGTGGGCTGACCTTACTCAAGTCACTTCACCTCTGTGTCTCCATTTCCCCATCTGTAAAATGGGGATAATGATGCTGACTCTTTTATGAAGTTCTTTGAGCTCTGCAGATGAAAAGTCCTATAAAAGAGCTATGTATGATTATTTTCATTATTATAATCAAGGAGCCCAACTGAACATCCCGATTCTGCAGAATGTCAGTATAGTATTGAAGCATTCATGGGTGATATTTTTATTAGTCTGGCAGCCTTACTGCAGAATTAAGAACTGATCATGATAGCCACCAGTACCAAGAACCCTACTGGTAAAACTTCATCCTCAGTGACCCTTGTGACCTTGTCAAAGTATTATGGTTAGTTATATCATGTGAATCTCTAGGCCTCACTGTTGTTACAACTGCATGGGTTGTAAGTCAGTGCAAAATTTAGCTACAGGATTTCTGCAATGAAATGTATCCACAATCACGTGCTTATAAATACCACTACCTTAATAAAACATACACTAGAATGTGGGGTGGGGAGGTGAGGGGGTATGGAGTACGGGGGGGGGGGGGTATTAATAAATAAGTTTAGCCATCTTCATTTAGCTTTTTCTTTTACTTTAGATGCTCTCTCTCCCTTGCTGTCTATCATTTTATCAAGTGCCAGAGTAGTGACTTGTAGTTGGTATGGTGAATAGACTTTTCACAAAGGCATTTCCACTGCATTGCTATAAATCAGCCAGAAAAGGTGGCTGTGAGAGAAGCAAATCAGCATTCTGGGCTCTGCCATTTCTCCCTCCTGCCTGAGCACTGGGAGGCTACATCTGTTCCCAGCAACCATCCACTTCTTTAAAAAAGTTAGGTAAATGTTGACACTGCCAGCACTTGAGTATTAAATATAGGAAAGCTGCAGCAAGTAACACATATTTGAATCAATATTTCAACCTCCCCCCCTGCAAATTGGGCACAGGAGCAGTGGGGTTAAAACTCTGATCTTCCTGCTTTAGCTTTGACACACAGCTGAGCAGTTTAATAGCTTTAAGAGTTACCTCCACTATACTTTTTGGTGAGCAATGGCCTATTTTAATGTACTTTCCTTAGCTTTTTTTCCCTTGGAAATCTGTCTTGTATAACTATTCTTGTACTTGAAGAGATCTAAAGTGAAAGGGACACTATAACGTATGCCGAGGATACATATAAGCTAGTACATTTTAATTGCTCCAGCCTGCCCCATTAATATTAGGTTCAGGGAGAAGCAGAGAATGATGTTTAACTTCCTCACACTTCATTCTTCCACACCTTGGTCCACTGTCTCTTACTCCAGGAACTCCCTCCCTGTCCTTATACAATACAGTGAGTATTCACCATCTTGTTTGTTAAATCCCTTCTCAAAATATGCTGCTTTTGCAGAACCATGTAGCCCAAGGAAGTGCTGGGCTTGATTTATAAAAGCAAACAAACAACTGTGCACTGATCATAGAATCATAGAAGATTAGGGTTTGAAGAGGGGTAGTCCAACTCCTTGCTCAAAGTAGGACCAACCCCAACTAAATCGACCTAGCCAGGGCTTTGTCAAGCTGGGCCTTAAAAAACTCTAAGGTGGAGATTCCACCACCTCCGTAGGTAACCCCATTCCAGTGCTTCACCACCCTCGTAGTGAAATAGTTTTTCCTAACATCCAACCTAGACCTCCCTCACTGCAACTTGAGACCATTGCTCCTTGTTTTGTCATCTGCCACCACTGAGAACAGCCTAGCTCCATCCTCTTTGGAACCCCCACTTTGGGTAGGAGGAACCAAACACCTGGTTACATAGGATGAAATTTACCCCTGTGCAGAGGGCCAGCGTAAGGGTATCCAGCACTTATGTCCTATTTTCATGATTTAAGGGCACATAAGTGGTGCAGCAGTGGATTTAATCTCTGGTGCTTTATGTATCTTAATAGTCAGCTGTCAACAAACAATAAGAGTACGTTAAAGTGTTAAATTGGTACTTGCAAGATACTTACAATTACATAGCATTTTACAACTTCACAGGGCTGTGTGAACATAAACTTATTTTAATACGAATAAGAGTAATCACTTAATGATGGCTATGTTGGGGACGCATGGGCGCTGTCTGAATAGCAAAAAGCCAGTCTCTCTCTCTTTCTAAATTATATTACACTGCAAAAATTTGACTACATCTCACTTCCCTACCCTGTGTCACATTTTCTTACATCCTGATTTGGGAAAGCACGTAAGAACTTAAATTATCCTATGCTTTTCTGATTCAGGAAAGCTCTTCCATGTGCTTTTCTGAAGAGTGATGCTTTCCCAGATTGAGTCCTTAGATTGTAAAGAGCAAGGACTGCTGTGCCTTTGTATGTGTTTGTATAACTCCTAACAAAATAGGACTCTGATCTATATTGGAGCCCTTGTGTGCTACTTCAATACATATATGTAGTAGTATATAGTAGCAGATGATCTATGTTCTGAGTCATTTTGAGTAACAAGCTAAAACTCCATAGTATTCCATTTAGAATTTAGAACGATTAAAAGGCTTTCTGAATTCTATTTAATACGTGTAGGAATGGGGAGTTCTCTTGTTTTAAAAAAAAGAAGGTACCAGCAGGAAAGATTCTATCATCTGAGCTTTGATAAAGTCAAATAGAATAAAATAAAATACAGGTCAAAACTAACCTAATTGGGTGTTAAGGAAGCCAACCTTGTATGACAGGGGAAGCCAACCTTGTATGCGGGCAGAGCTGGCAATGGGGTTTGTTGCAGATTTGGGGACAATTTATACCGTCAAGTCAGTGGGACTGCTATGGGTATCTGCATGGCCCCACAGTATGCCAACATTTTTATGGATGACTTAGAACAACGCTTCCTCAGCTCTTGTCCCCTAATGCCCCTACTCTAATTGCGCTACATTGATGACATCTTCATCATCTGGACCCATGGGAAGGAGGCCCCTGAGGAATTCCACCAGGATTTCAACAATTTCCACCCCACCATCAACCTCAGCCTTGACCAGTCCAAACAAGAAATCCACTTCCTGGACACTACAGTGCAAATAAGCAATGGTCACAAACACCACCCTGTACCAGAAACCTACTGACCACTATGCTTACCTACATGCCTCCAGCTTTCATCCAGACCACATCACACGATCCATAGTCTACAGCCAAGCTCTAAGATACAACCGCATTTGCTCCAATCCCTCAGACAGAGACAAACACCTACAGGATCTCTATCAAGCATTCTTAAAACTACAATACCCACCTGGTGAAATGAAGAAACAGATTGACAGAGCCAGAAGGGTACCCAGAAGTCACCTACTACAGGACAGGCCCAACAAAGAAAGTAACAGAATGCCACTAGCTGTCACCTACAGCCCCCAACTAAGCATCATCAAAGATCTACAACCTATCCTGAAGGACAATCCCTCACTCTCACAGACCTTGGGAAACAGACCAGTCCTTGTTTACAGACAGCCCCCCAACCTGAAGCAAATACTCACCAGCAACTTTACACCACACAACAAAAACACTAATCCAGGAACCTATCCCTGCAACAAAGCCCATTGCCAACTCTGTCCACGTATCTAGTCAAGGGACACCATCATATGACTTAGCCACACCATCAGGGGCTCGCTCACCTGCACATCTACCAGTGTGATATATGCCATCCTGTGCCAGCAATGCCCCATGTACATTGGCCAAACTGGACAGTCTCTATGCAAAAGAATAAATGGACACAAATCAGACATCAAGAATTATAACATTGAAAAACCAGTAGGAGAACACTTCAATCTCCCTGGACACTCAATAACAGACTTAAAAGTGGCAATTCATCAACAAAAAAAATTCAAAAACAGACTCCAATGAGAAACTGCTGAACTGGAATTAATTTGCTAACTGGTATCAGAGGGTTAGCCGTGTTAGTCTGGATCTGTAGAAGCGACAAAGAGTCCCGTGGCACCTTATAGACTAACAGACGTATTGGAGCATAAGCTTTCGTGGGTGAATATCCACTTCATTGGATGCATGCCAGGGACACCCCTTGCAAACTGGACACCATCAAATTAGGCCTGAATAAAGACTGGGAGTGGCTGGGTCACTGCAAAAACTAATTTCCCTCTAAACTAATTGCTGATACTCACACCTTCTTGTCAACTGTTTGGAATGGACCACCTTGATTGCATTGGCCTCATTAGCACTACAAAAGTGATTTTCCCTCCCTTGGTATTCACTCCTTCTTGTCAACTGTTGAGAATAGGCTACTTCCACCTTAATTGAATTGGCTCGTTAGCACTGACCCCCTACTTGGTAAGGCAACTCCCATCTTTTCATGTGCTGTACATTTATACCTGCCTACTGTATTTTTCACTCCATGCATCTGATGAAGTGGGTTCTAGCCCATGAAAGCTTATGTCCAAATAAATGTGTTAGTCTCTAAGGTGTCACAAGGACTCCTCATCATTTAAAGAACAGCACCTAAATCCATAGGTAGGCCCACAAATAAGTGGTTTAATTTTCAGAGTACATGCAGACTTCCATCATATCTCATGACTTCTATTCACACCTTAACCACAAATACATCTTTCCTCCCCTGTAAGCCAGTGGGAATTTTATCTGTTTTAAGACTGCAGGATCAAACTCTACGAGAGGAGTCTTCGGACATAAAATTTCACTGAAGTCTTTAAAATACTGCAGAAAATCCTTGCATACAGGGACCTTTCCAGATGTCAGATCTATGATGGCCTATTAAATTTCTAAATTGGAAATCTCTTGGTCCACTTATTTTTTTAAATGGTTCATGATTTCATTTTGGGAATTTGGAAAGATAATAAAAAAAGGATAGATGACTGATAACACTTAGTAATCCAGCAACAATACTTTTTTTTATTTTTGGATAATACTGAGTAAATACTATCTCTGCATTTAGCAGAGTCATCTGTTGCTGTTAAAAAGGTTGCTTGCCTTAGGTGTAAAGTGTTTTTTCCCCTTTTGTTAATGAGCCAATAAATTGCTGGCTTTTAATGGATTTAGAGTGAAATTAGGCTTTTGAGCACGAACACGGTAAAGCCAGCCAAAGGGAAGGTCAGGCAACATGTTGATAAGGAAATAATCCTAAATCTCCTTTTTGCATTATTTCATTAGAAAAGGTTACTCTTGAAACAAGGTCAAATTTAAATTTGAATCACCATCTCCTCTCAGCATTAGGAAATTCAGTTCTGATGTAGAGCAGCAGCTTCATAGCTCTGCCTCCTTCCAGCAATGGATTTCTAGCAGAGCTCCAAATGAGCATTGTCTCTGCCTGTACCTCTCAGATATGAAGCTTGCCATGTTCATTCACACCTTTGTTACCAGTAGGCATGACTATTACAACAAGCTTGCCCTGGACTAAATGTGAAATCCGCTCTGAAATTCTGTCTCGGGCAGCATGGCCTGTCTTGTGAGAGTGCATCATATCTATGCTTCCCTCTGTTCCACTGGATTAAATTCCTAGTGAAGTTCAAGTATTAGTCACTGTCTACAAAGTCATGGCTCAAAGTCTCCACTGTGATGCAGCTGCTTTGCTCTGTATCGAGGGTCCAAATAACCATGGGAAGATCATCCTAGTGATCCAGGGGATCCTCCAGTGGCATAGCACTGGCTATAAGATTGTGGGAACTTTGCTGACTGGCAGTTTCCTCTCTTTAAAGCTATGGGCTAAAGAAAGATGTGGGAACTTTCTCCTTTATCTGGGAAGGTTAACCTCATTGATTTCAGATAGTTTTTTCAAGAGTAGGGATTCTGACTAATCCATGTGTGCTCTCTGAACTGGGTAACCACATTTTTCATACTGTATCTAACATTCCCCTTATATTTTAGTAGACTGTTATTCTTCACTTGTTATTATAAAATATTGTACAGTACTGTGCACTCTTCAACAGTACATAAGAACATAAGAATGGCCATACTGGGTCAGACCAAAGGTCCATCTAGCCAAGTATCCTGTCTTCCAACAGTGGCCAATGCCCAGAGGGAATGAACAGAACAGGTAACCATCATGTGATCTATCCCCTGTAGCCATTCCCAACTTCTGGCAAACCAAGGCTAGGGACACCATCTCTTCCCATCCTGGCTGATAGCCACTGATGGACCTATCCTCCATGAATTTAGTAGCTGCTTTTCTTGGCAGAGCTGGCTGCCTTTCTGTGGTGACTGAAATGATACTAGTGTGTAAATGGCATTTAAATTTCATAGGTGCTTTGGGATTCTTTGGAATGAAATGTTTTATATAATGTAAAATATTATCTATGCACCAACACCACAGACAAAAAGACCACTTGATGGATTTAGAACATCATCTAGAATGGAACTGTAAACAAGAGAGAAATATTTTCTAGATCAGGTTTTGTTAGGAAAATTAATTGTTTGCTACTCACACAGGGTTGGATATGTAACAAAAGAGGTAGATAATGGTGTGTGAACACAGTTGTGAATCTAAAGATAGGAAAAAGTGGCAACCTGTAAGTGGTAGGAGAGTGAAAGTGATGTCATGGCAGATATCTACTATGGACCACCCACAAGTGGTATTAAATGCCTTTTTTGTTTCAGTTTTCACCAAAAACGCTAGCAGTGATTAGACAACTAATAGTGAACATTAGTGTAAATGGGATAGGATCTGAGGCAATGTGGGAAGGATAAGTTAAGATATCTTCAGGTTGGCATGGCCTGATGAAATACAGCCTAGATGCTTAAGTAACTTAGAGAGACAAGGTGGGTGAGGTAATATCTTTTATTGGAACTTCTATTGGTGAGAGAGAGAAGCTTTCAAGCTTACACAGATCTTTTCTTCAAGTCCATGTGAGTTCAAAAACTTGTCTCTTTCACCAAAAAGAAGTTGGTCCAATAAAAGATATTACCTCACTCACTTTGTCTTGCTAATATCCTGGGACCAACACAGCTACAACAAACATTGCATACTTAAGGAACTGGCTGAAGAGATCACTGAGCTATTAGTGATTATCTTTGAGAACTTGTGGAGGATTGGAGAGATCCCAAAGGACTAGGAAAGTGCAAATATAGTACCTAGCTATAAAAAAGGGGGAATAAGGACAGCCAAGGGAATAATAGACCAGTCAGTCTAACTTCAGTACCCAGAAACATAACTGGGCAAATAATTAAACAATCAATTTGTAAACACCTAGAATATAATAAGGTGATAAGTACCAGTTAACATTGATTTGTCAAGAACAAATTATGCTAATCCAACCTTATAGCTTTCTTTGACAAGGTAACAAATCTTGTTGATAGTGAAGGATGCAGTAGATGCGATATCTTGACTTTAGGAAGGCTTTTGATACTGTCTCACATGACCTTCTCATAAGCAAACTGGGGAAATATAGTCTAGATGAACTTATTATATAGGTGGGTGCACAACTGGTTGGAAAACCATAGTCAGAGAGTAGTTATCAATGGTTCACAGTCAAGCTGGAAGAGCATATTGAGTGGAGTCCCGCAGGGATCTGTCCTGGGTCTGGTTCTATTCAGTATCTTCACCAATAATTTCAATAATGGCATAGAGAGTACACTTTTAAAGTTTGTGGATGGTACTAAGCTGGGAGGGGGTTCAATTGCTTTGGAGAACAGGATTAGAATTCAAAATTATCTCAAAAAATTGGAGAAGTGGTCTGAAATAAATAGAATGAAATTCAGTAAGGACAAATGCAAAGCACTACTCTTAGGAAGGAATAATCTATCCCTTTTCTAACGATTCCTAACATTGTTAGCTTTTTTGACTACTACTGCACATTGAGTAGATGTTTTCAGAGAACTATTTACAGTGACTGCAAGATCTCTTTCTTGAGTGATAATAGTTCATTTAGACCCCTTCATTGTGTATGTATAGTTTATTTTTTTATTATTTTTTCCAATGGGCATTACTTTTCACGTATCAACATTGAATTTCATCTGCTATTTTGTTGCCCAGTTTAACAATTTTAAGTAATTTTGTGTCATCTGCACATTTTGTCACCTCGTTATTCACCCCCTTCTTCCAGCTCACTGATGAACATGTGGAACAGCACAGGTCCCAGTACAGATCCTTGGAGGACCCTTATGTTTACCTCTTTCCATTGTGAAAATTTACCATTTATTCCTACCCTTTGTTTCCAATAATGTAACCAGTTACTTATTCATGAGAGGACCTTACCTCTTATCCCATTACTACCTACTTTGCTTAAGAGCCTTTGTTGTGGGACCTTGTCAGAAATATAAAGGGGAGGGTAACAACTTTTATGTATGCAATAATATAAAATCCCTCCTGGCCAGAGGTACAAAATCACTTACCTGTAAGGGGTTAATCAGTTCAATTAACCTAGTTGGCACCTGACCAGAGGGACCAACGGGGGAAAACTACTTTCAAATCTGAGGGGGGGGAAGGTTTTGTTGGTGCTCTTTGTGTGGTTCTCTCTGGGACAAGAGAGAGACCAGGGCAAAAAACCCCACATCTCCTAAAAACATACCTAAAACAAGCATCTAAGATTACAAAAATTGTAAGTAAAGCAAGAAAAGGTGTTAAATTATCTTTTGTTTTAGCTTGTAAATTTTCCCTATGCTAAAAAAAGGTTTATTCCTGTTTTTATAACTTTAAAGTTAAGCCTAAAAAAAATCCTCTGTGTTTTAAATCTTTTTATTACCCTGTAAAGTTCCATCCTGATTTTGCAGTTGTGATTTCCTGATTTTGCAGGTGTGATTCTTTTACTTTTAAAAAAAATAAAATTCTTCTTTTAAGAACCTGATTGATTTTCAGTGTCCTAAAAATCAGGGTTTAAGCTGTGCTCACTTTGTAACCAATTGGTTAGTATATTATTCTCACACCTCCCCAGGAAAGGGGGTGAATGGGCTTGGGGGGATATTTTGGGGGAGATAGGGCTCCAAGTGGCCCCTCCCTAAATGTTTGTTTAAATCACTTGGTGGTGGCAGCAATACCGTTCAAGGACAAGAAAAGGAATTTGTGTCTTGGGGAAGTTTTAACCTAAGCTGGTAAAATATAACCTTAGGGGGTCTTTTGGGCGGGTCCCCACATCTGTACCCCAAAGTACAAAGTGGGGAGAAAACCCTAACAGACCTTGTCAAAGACTTTCTGAAAGCCCACGTACATTATATCCACTGGATCACCTCTTTCCACAGGCTTGTCGTCAACTTCAAAGAATTCTAATAGATTGGTGAGCCATGATTTCCCTTTACAAAAGCCATGTTGACTCTTCTCTAATGTTGACTCTTCCTTGTGTTCATCTATGTCTCTGATACTTCTGTTCTTTGCTATAGTTTCAACCAGTTTACCTGGAACTGAAGTTAGGTTTACCAGTCTGTAATTGCAGGTCACTGATAGAGCTTTAAAAAAAAAAATCTTCGGCATTACATTAGCTACCTTCCAGACATCTGTTACAGAGGTTTTAGCAGTACGTTATATACAACAGTTAGTAGTTGTGCAGTTTCATATTTCAATTCTATCAGAACTCTAAGGCGAATACCATCTGCTCCTGGTGACATATTAGTGTTTAATTTATCAATTTGCTCCTTTGTTGACACCTGGGTCTAGGATAGTTTTCAGATTTGTCACCTAAAAACAATGGCTCAGGTGTGGGGATCTCCCTCACATCCTCTGAAATGAAGATTGATGCAAAGAATTCCTTTAGCTTCACCACAATGGCCTTGTCTTCCTTAAGTGTTCCTTTAATACCTCAATTGTCCAGTGGCTCCACTGACTGTTTCATAAGCTTCCCACATGTGATGTACTTAATTTTGTTTCTGTTGTTGTTTTCATGTGTTTAGGTACTTGGTCTTCAAATTCTTTCTGGGCCTGCCTTATTATCCTTGCACACTTTACTTGCCGGAGTTTATGCTTCTATCTATTTTCCTCACTAGGATTTGACTTCCAATGTTGAAAGGATGTCTTTTTGCCTCTAATGGCCTCCATTACTCTGCTGTTAAGACATGGTTGCATTTTTTTGGTCCTCTTATTGTTTTTTTTTTTTAACTTTCTTTTTCAGTCCCCATACAAATCCACATACATGCAAACTATAGAGGGAAACTCTGTTGGGGAGACGCTCTTGTCCACTCCAGATTCTGGACAATGGACAAAAGGGCCTGAGTGGTGGAATGGGGCCCCAAGCCATGAGTTTGACTGGGGGGATAATTGGCTGGGTGCTGCCACTGAAGAAGATAGTCTGCCTTTTAAGGACCCCTTTGCAAGCTTTGGCACAGGGGGCATGTCATTGCTGGGTCTGCACCACCCAGAATCTCTGCAGTGATTTCAGTCCATATCACAGCCTGGAGATTGTGTTGTAACTAAGCCCTGGTCTACACTACGAGTTTAGGTCGAATTTATTAGCGTTATTTCGATTGATCCGTGCACCCGTCCACACGACGAAGCCCTTAACATCGACTTCTAGGGCTCTTAAAATCGATCTCGCCACTCCACCCCCAACGAGGGGATTAGCGCTTAAATCAATATTGCCGAATCGATGTAGGCTTAGTGAGGACGCAATTCGACGGTATTGGCCTCCTGGATCTATCCCACAGTGCAACATTTGACCGCTCTGGACAGCAGTCTGAGCTCCAATGCTCCGCCCAGGTAGACAGGAAAAGCCCCGCGAACTTTTGAATTTCATTTCCTGTTTGGCCAGCGTGGTGAGCTGCAGGTGAGCGCAGATCTCATCAGCAGAGGTGACCATGATGGAGTCCCAGAACCGAAGACGAGCTCCAGCATGGACCGATGGTGAAGTACGCGATCTGATCGCTGTATGGGGAGATGAAACCGTGCTAGCAGAGCTACGGTCCAAAAGAAGAAACGCCAATACATATGCCAAAGTCTCCAAGGGCATGCAGGACAGAGGCTACAACAGGGACGCGCAACAGTGCCGCGTGAAAATTAAGGAGCTCAGGCAAGCCTACCAAAAAACCAGAGATGCAAACAAACGCTCTGGGTCAGAGCCCCAGACATGCCGCTTCTATGATGAGCTGCATGCCATTCTAGGAGGTGCAGCCAGCACTGACCCACCCATGTGGTATGACTCCGTATGTGGAT
This sequence comes from Macrochelys suwanniensis, assembly GCA_033296515.1. Lineage (NCBI taxonomy): Eukaryota > Metazoa > Chordata > Testudines > Chelydridae > Macrochelys > Macrochelys suwanniensis. The sequence goes on from CM065777.1 coordinate 46,118,574, forward strand.
CATCAGAAACCACAGAGGAGCATGATGATGATAATGATGCTGAAAATAGCGCCCAGACACAGCAAGGAAGTGGAGAAGCCCTTTTCCCTGACAGCCAGGAACTCTTTGTCACCCTGGAGCCAGTACCCTACGAACCCACCCAAGGCGTGCTCGATGCAGGAGAAGGGACCTCTGGTGCCTCTGGTGAGTGTACCTCTGTTAATTAATACATGTTTTATAAGCAAGCGTGTTTAATGATCAATTCGCGGCCAGTACAGCTACAGCTACTGGAAAAGTCTGTTAACATGTTCGGGGATGGAGCAGAAATCCTCCGGGGACATCTCCAGAAAGATCTCCTGGATGTACTCCCAAAGCCTATGCAAAAGGTTTCTGGGGAGGGCAGCCTTATCCTGTGCTCCGTGGTAACACACTCTACCACGCCAGGCCAGTAGCATGTAGTCTGGAATCATTGCTTTGCAAAGCATGGCGGCGTATGGTCCCGGTGTTTGCTGGCATTCAAGCAACATCCGTTCTTTATCTGTCTGTGTTATCCTCAGAAGAGTGATATCATTCATGGTCACCTGGTTGAAATAGGGGAATTTTATTAAGGGGTATTCAGAGGGGCTCCGTCCCTGCTGGGCTGTTTGCCTGTGGCTGAACGGAAATCTTCCCCGCTGTGACCCACGCGGTGGGGGGAGGGGGAACAGCGAACATCTTGGATGTGTGTCTGTGTGTGTGTGTGTGGGGGGGGGGGTGTCGATTAGGTTCGCGCTGCACGTTAACCCGAAAACCGCCGCCCCTCCCTTTTCAATTGCCAACCAGTTTTAAATTGCCAGCCCAAAGGCTGTTTGTTATGGGAAATGAGGGGGTTGCTGTTTGAAAACATTCCCACATGTTATGAAGGTTAAAGAAGCCTATAGAGTGTGGCTTACCATGGCTGCCTGCAAGCCGAATTCTGTTGCCTGCCGGACCTGCTTGTGTGATCTCTCACACCAAACCGGCAGACCCTCAATATAACAGGCAAAGTGCAACCTTGGACCAAATGCATATGTGATATGTAATGTTTGGAGCATTGTTCTCTAATATGTGTCTTTTAAACTACTCCTCTCCCGTTTGTTTCCTCCCGCAGCTGCAAATGTTTCAACGCCACCCCTTTCATCACTGTCCCAGAGGCTAGTGAAGATTAGAAGTAAAAAAAAAAGGAATCGAGACGATATGTTCTCAGAACTCATGGAATCCTCCCACACTGAAGCTGCCCAGCAGAATGCGTGGAGGCAGACACTGTCAGAGTCCAGGAAGGCAGAATTTGATCGTGCGGACAGGTGGCGTGCTGAAGAGAATGACTGGCGGGATGAAGAGAGTAGGTGGCGTCAGCGTGCAGAGAGAAGGCAGGATGCAATTCTGAGGCTACTGGAGGATCAAACGCAAATCCTCCGGCTTATGGCTGAGGAAAGGTGTAGGGTTCAGGAAAGGCCGCCTGAGCCCAGACCGCCGCTACAGCCCCTGTGTAACCAACAGCCCTCCTTCCCGAGTCCCATAACCTCATCCCCGAGACGCCCAAGAACGCGTTTGGGCGGCCTCCGTGCACCCAACCACTCAAGTCAAGAGAACAGTCCAAGCAAGAAAGGGCTGGCATTCAATAAGTTTTAAAGTGCTGTGTGTCCTTGTCCTTCCCTCATCCCCTCCTCCACCACCCATCCTGGTGCTTCCCTTCCTCCACCAGCTATCCCGGGAGACTGTGGCAGTTAGCCCCATAGTTCCCCCTCTTTGTTTTACGAATTAATAAAGAATGCATGATTTTTAAGCAACAATGACTTTATTTCCTCTGCGAGCGGTGATCGAGGGGGGGAGGGCAGGGCGGTTTGGGTAAAGGGAACTAGAGTGAATGAAGGGGCGGGGCTTTTCATTACAGGGGAAAAACAGAACTTTCACACAGCATCCTGGCCATTCATGAAACTGGTTTTCAAAGCTTCCCTGATGCGCAACGCACCCTGCTGTACTCTTGTAATAGCCCTGGTGTCTGGCTGCGCATAACCAGTGGCCAGGCGATTTGCCTCAACCTCCCACCCCGCCATAAACGTCTCCCCCTTACTCTCACAGATATTGTGGAGCGCACAGCAAGCAGTAATAATAATGGGAATATTGTTTTCGCTGAGATCTAACCTAGTCAATAAACTTCGCCAGCGAGCTTTTAAACGACCAAATGCACATTCCACCACCATTCTGCACTTGCTCAGCCTACAGTTGAAAAGGTCCTGACTACTGTCCAGGCTACCTGTGTATGGCTTCATGAGCCATGGCATTAAGGGGTAGGCTGGGTCCCCAAGGATAACTATAGGCATCTCAACATCCCCAATGGTTATTTTCTGGTCTGGGAAGAAAGTCCCTTGCTGCAGCAGCCGAAACAGACCAGAGTTCCTGAAGATGCGAGCGTCATGTACCTTTCCCGGCCATCCCACGTTGATGTTGGTGAAACGTCCCTTGTGATCCACCAGTGCTTGCAGCACTATTGAAAAGTAACCCTTTCGGTTTATGTACTCACTGGCTTGGTGGTCCGGTGCCAAGATAGGGATATGGGTTCCGGCTATCGCCCCACCACAGTTCGGGAACCCCATTGCTGCAAAGCCATCCAGTATGAGCTGCACATTTCCCAGACTCACAACCCTTGGTACCAGCAGCTTGGTGATCGCCCTGGCTACTTGCATCACAACAGCCCCCACTGTAGATTTTCCCACTCCGAATTGATTTGCGACTGACCGGTAGCTGTCTGGCGTTGCAAGCTTCCACAGGGCTATCGCCAGTCGCTTCTGTACTGTGAGGGCTGCTCTCATCTTGGTGTTCTTGCGCTTCAGGGCAGGGGAAAGCAACTCACAAAGTTCCATGAAAGTGCCCTTACGCATGCGAAAGTTTCGCAGCCACTGGGATTCATCCCAGACCTGCAGCACTATGTGGTCCCACCAGTCTGTGCTTGTTTCCCGGGCCCAGAATCGGCGTTCCACTGTATCAACAAGCCCCATTAACACCATGATGTCCACCTTGCGGGGGGGCCTTTTTTGAGAGAGGTCTGTGTCCATGTCCTCATCACTGTCCTCAGGGCGCTGCTGTCGCCTCCTCGCCTGCTGTAGCTGTAGCAGCTCCTGGTTCTCGTTCTCCATATACTCCTGGACAATGCGCGTGGTGTTCATAACGGCGAGAACAGCCGCGCTGATCTGATCGTGCTCCATGCTTTCCCTGGTATGCTGTTTGCAGGACAGCAGAGTGGCAGCAGAAGCAGCGGGTGGATAACAATGGAGTCAGCAATATGGCGCCCATATGAAAAAAGGCGCGAAAGGATTTTTTGCTCCCCCCTCAGTTGCTTTCACGGAGGGAGGGGGGGAGCAAGGGTTAGGCTCATTTCCTTCTAGCTGCAGATGGTACAATATGCTTGATATCCATCATCATCTCCTGGCCCCCTCAAGGATTGAACTCGCAACCCCGGGTTTAGCGGGCCAATGCTCAGACCGCTGAGCTATCCCTCCGCCCGTATTATAGTGTGACTGAATCCCCACTAGACCTAATGTCCAGGCGTACGCTGGAGATGTACGGTAATTGTGAGCTGAGCAGGCTTCCGTAGCAAACACGGAAACCCCGGAAAAAAGGCGTGAAAAATATTGCTTTCACGGAGGGAAGGAGGGAGGGATGACATGTACCCAGAACCACCAGCGACAATGTTTTCTGCCCCATCAGGCTTTGGGATCGCAACCCAGAATTCCAATGGGCGGCGGAGACTGCGGGAACTGTGGGATAGCTACCCGCAATGCAATGCTCCGAAAGTCGATGCTAGCCCCGCTACTGTGGACACAGTCAATCGACCTCATGGTCTTAACGCTTGTGTGTGGGGACACACACAATCGATTCCATAAATTCGGGTTTTAAAATATCGACTTCTATAAATTCGACCTAATTCTGTAGTATAGACGTACCCTGAGACAGGTCACCTGTGTTGCTTAAGTTATGCTGGAGGCCTCAGAGTAGCCCAGTACCTAACCACAAGTATCCTCTTCCCTTGTGGCTGTTACAAGCACAGCACAGAATTTTACCCACTGATTCCACTTATAACTTGATAAAATCCCAGCAAATATGAAAGAATAAACAGATGATTTATATCTTTTTGTAAATGTTAAGGGAATTTTCCACCAGATCTGGGTTGTTTCGAGGTCTTCTATTGGGTTTGTGCATGCCGATGATCATGCAGGTTAGGTGTAAGTACTAATATAATGCCTTTCACCATTGCATGGGAGAGTGCTGCACAGAGCAGAATTTGAACTTTAGCTTCTGCCCTTTCACTGTCAGAGACTGACCTTTCAGTTTCACTAATCAAAATTCAATGTTTACTGTATTGTGGGAGAAGGCATTTTTTCCTCTCTCTCTGTTTATGAAAGTTTTGAAACAGAACCAGGAAATTGATTTGTTTTGGATCCAGCAAAAGATTAACTTCTCTGGCATTTCTAAATCTATATTTCATGCAGTACTAGTTGAAAACAAGGTGCTTGGATGGGGAGAGAGAAAAACACAATCTTATTTTGTATTTTGGCAATTTGAAAACATATAGATATAGGCCTGAACCAGAATCCTAGACCCCAACACCTTTGAATTTTGTGTCAGCTGGGTTTTGGAGTCAGACATGAACACTTGCTCCTATTTCTATAAAGCTTTGAATCAGAACCACAGTTCTGAACACACTTGAGTTTTGAGAAAGTTCAACTCTGGGTTCAAGGTTTGTCATCTGAGTTCATCTGACCATTTAGGAGAGAATAGGTGACAATCCTAATACCAAACAGAGGTAATTTTTAAAATTATTATTCTTATGTACCAAGTGCATCCTGGGGTCATTCATGATTTCAGTGGAGTTATACCAGGGATCATTTTGACCCAACATTTATACCATTACCAGGTTTCAGATATTGATTCATAAAATTTCATTAGAAGTGCTTCTTATTATTTAGCTTCTGCCTTTGTGCTAAGAGAAGTCAGATCACATGGGCACAATAATCAAAGCTGAGGCACATGGTGGAGAAAAATCAGTTTGGAAGAAACAGTCCCCTTTCCTTTTGTTTTCTTTTCTGCATAAAAGGATTTGCAGATATTTTGTAGATGAAAGCTGAAATGTGAGACAGGAGCTGCTCCTTTGAGCTTCAACCTTGCTTTCAGCCAAAATCACTTAGCAGTTTTTGTTACATGCAAAGAAGAAAAAAGGTAACAACAGACAGTCATGGTAAATAGCACTAAATTTTGTTTCCCATTAAGGAATAGTAAATTCAATTAAACAGCACTGTGGAGAGACACTGTAAAGGGATAAGACTGGAGCTCTAACATGAAAACAAAGACCTTGATTCGTTGCACAGTTCTCCCTGGCTTAATTGGATATTCCATCATATGTTGCTATCAATTTTTGTTATTTACACTGTGTTTCTTTTCTGTTGCAGTTTATGAGTCCTCACTGAAAATAAAGCATTGACTGTCCCATGTACATCTTTAGAGAAAATAAATTACTTGGATTTGGAGAATTTTATCAATTATCCTTATCCTCAGAAGTATTCAATACTGTAGAACAAAAATCTGTACATAATATTCTGTTTCCATCCTTCCCCAACAATCCTCCATTGTAGTGGACCCATTACAGTTTTACTGTAGTATTTCATCACAAAATCACTCTCAGACACTAGCAGCTTGAATTATTTTTGTTCATGCAAAGAGCCCTACGCTCTACATTCTTATAGCTGCTAGCTATTAAATTAGCTCAACATAGTTTAACTACAGTTTTCATAGATTCAATTATTAATGAATATTTCATTCTATATACTGTGTTACTTTGCCTAATGGAACTGTTGGGAAGTTAATTACTTTACAGTTTTTTACATTGCAAATGAAAGAAATTGCTTTTACAGCAAAATTCTCCTGCAGAATCTGTGTCATTACACTATGCTACCAACAGCTTAGTTTGAGAAACAAGCAAAGCAGGTCACAGTTATTTCTTATTGTTAGGAGGTCTGATAAAACATTCATAAAGCTAAATTCTTGAAGAGTGTGAAACCTGCAGCTTTTTAAATTCAGGCTGTATTCAGTTACTTTCCTGGTAGATTTTCACATTCTTGGAAGTGGTGAGAAATGTTTTATTTTTATATTTTGACCCACCAAGCTCCTAATATTTAGCTGACAATAAGTACTTCCCAAAAATCGAGATACTCCAGGCAGTACTGGTACACCACACACAAAGCTGAATGGGACTAGGTGCTCTGGTCCCTGGAGCGCTTCAATAGCTACAGTATGTGGTCAGCTGCTTTTTGTGAAACAATCAGGATGTGATATTATTTCAGATGTCTCTTTGTGGGATTAGGGTTGACTTTAAGTCTAGTCAAATATAAAACACATTTTGCGGCCATTAAAAATAACAAAGGTTTTGTTTTAGATTGTAAAGCAGAATGGTACATTAATAGTCCTCCAGTGTTATTACAGGGCCTTGTGCTCTCTTCCCCTGCACAATAGTATGCTGGGTTATACAAACCCTACAGTGGGCAACGCAGGGTTAATGAGCTAGTGTGGGTTCAGCTGGCCCCCACCATGCAGCACCTGTGAGAGATGTCAGACTTGTAGGGAAGAGCTTAAAAGGGGGAAAACCAGCACAGTTGGTGGCAGACGAGAGAGGAGAGCAGGCTTTCAGTCTTCAGCACCTGGCGAGAGGGCTGACTGAAGGCAAAGAGTTCTTGGATGACCACTGCCAGGCAACTCCTCCTTGAAGGGAGAGGAGGGGGCTGATGCTGATCTACCTTTTGAGATGACTATTTCTCCGTATTAGCCTGTGAGCCTCATTCGAGGCCACATCTTAACAGGGAGTACTCTGAAGTCAGAACTGTAACACACTCCTGGGACAATTCATTTGTGTTTGTGTTTGTCAACAACCCCACAAGGGGTGGACTGGCTGGGGCTTAGCCAGAGGGCTGAGTTCTTATGACTGGGCTGGCAAAGTGTAAGAACTAGACAGCAAAGAGCAGAGACCTAAGAAAGTGCAGAGGCCCAGCCCAGGGCCTGCAGGGGTACCACGAAGAAGGAACTCAATGACAATGTGATGGAGTATGTGGTCATGATCTTCCACATCTGGAGAAGGGGAAGGCTTGAGTGACCCACACTGTCAAACACCTTAGGCTGAAGGACATGGGTTGGTAAGATGGTGATAGTGTGGATCTGGAATATCTTCTAAAATGGATGACCAAGAACCAGTTGCAGCTTCTGCAGCATATGGCTGATCAGCAGTAACAGCTGGTCCAGGACTTAGGGGGCACAGCTGGGCCAACAGTGGCCTTGATGCAGCCTCAGGGACACCATGGGCATTTCACCACAGCTGTGGTGACTGTGGCCATGCCAGTGAGACTTGCAAAAATGGGCTCTGTGGATGACTTGGAGGCTTTCTTTGTTATGTTTGAGAGAGTGGCAATGGTAGCCTTGTGGTCAGCTGAGCAGTGGGCCTTTTTGTTAGCACCTCACCTCACTGGGCCAGCATACCAAGGGCTGGATGCAACTGCAGCCTAGGTAAAAGTGGCTATAATGGAGAAGATTTTTTGCCAGTGGTTCCTTGAGGAGAAATACCCCCAGGGAGCCTGGCCCTACACAATGTCCCAGGAGCTGAGGGACTTTTGTTGATGATGGCTTAAGCCAGGGGCTCGGCCTGGAGTTCAGGCTGCTGAACTTGTCTTGGTGGAGCAGTTTGCCCACGTACTCCCAGAGAGGGGTAGGGTCGGTGTGCTCAAACATGCGGCAGAGACCCTAGATGTTGTATTCTGATTTATGGAGAACTATCTGGCTTCTGAAATGGCTTTGATGACAATGTGTGAGAGGACGCCTGTGGCAAAGGGAATCCCTCGAGTTGAAAGAGAACCTAGCTGGGAGAATCAGTGCCCTGATGGCCTGATTCCAGGCCCAGAGGCACCAGCTTCTATGGGTGCCAGCAATCCACAGGGCCCCAGGCTGGTCCCCATTGGAAACCCCAGATGCCTTAGGTCCAGGACTGGACAAAGGACTCTGGGCCCTGCCATCTCCTTACCATGAAAACCAGGGAGTGGACCATACAGGGAGAGGCTACTTTGAACATTAGACACAGGGGCAGAGCCCATCCAGCAAATAGGGGGAGCTTGCTTTTCATGTGGCACCCAGGACATCTGTATCTGGAATGCCTCAATATGCAATGTAGTTATGGAGAGGTGTAGACCTCAGAAAGCCAACCCCATAAGATAACCCTGGCTAAACCAACTGTCCGCATATAGATAAACAGGACAGAGGTGACAAGCCTGGTGGATTCTGGGTGTGAGGAAATTATTTTTCTACAATATACATTCCCAGGGACATTAAACCCCACCCAAGTGTGCAGGTGCAACTCACTGTAGGGGAACGCATGAGGCCCCTGGGTCTGACCTCAACCCTGGCCTACTTTATTATAATGGGACAGGATTGGGTATATTTTTAGGAGGTACTTGGTGGAGTTAAAATGGTCCAAGAGCCTCCAGAGGGGCTAACTTAGGAGTCCATGGGAAGTAGGGTTCAAACCCCTGGCCACTGGCAGGTGTGGATAAGGAGCTGGACTCTGGAAAGGGGGTGTCCGGCCAAGGCAAAGATCCCCCAGAAGTTCCACCTAATGATGAAATGATGCCGGCACTCCTTCAGGAAGCAGACATCCTAACGAGAGAGACCAACTTTGCAGAGGTCAGAGGGAGGATGAAAACTGCCTTTGCCACTCTGTTCAGGTTAAACTATTTTAGGACTATGCCCTTTGGTCTCCATGATGTAGCATGGTGTACTAGTGGCTTATAGACCAAGTCTTCTGACTGCATGGCTCATATGCTGCAGTCTATTTAGATGATGTGGCCATCTACAATCGGGAGTGGGAGGCCCATCTGGAACAGATCACCATAGCCCTTCAGTCCCTTCACGAGGCTGGCCTAACCGCAAACCTGGTGAAATGTCAAATAGGAAAGGAAGAGACCACTTAGTGGGGTAGACTTTGGGCAGGGGCCAGCTTCAGCCCCCGGACACAAAGTCCCAGGCCCTAAAAAAGGCTGCCTAACCCCAATAAGAAAACAGAGGCCTGGAGGTTCCTGGGGCTCACAGGTTATCAGTGTTTCGTGCCTGCATTTTCTATGCTAGCAGCCCCCCTCATGGACCTGATTCAGCATAACAGTTCCAGGAAAGTTCACTGGTCTCAAGCCTGTGAAAAAACAGACCAGACATTGACAGACCACCCATGCAGTGAACCTGTCCTGTTCAGCCCTGACTTTTCAGTTTATGGCCCCTTTGTGCTGCCAGAGCGACGTGAGGAAGTAACAGCTCACTGGAGAATCAGGCCATTCCTGTTGATTTCTAATATGTTCTTTTCTAACTGTAGAAATTAAAAAAAAATTTAAATAACAAAAAAAATGTTCAGGTCAGCTCATGACTAAACTGAGACCAGAAAATACATTTGTGGAATGAACTATTCATTGTAAATTATTTGTTCATCTTCACCTGTCACTGTGTGAGAAGATTTTTCCAGATTTGTTCTATTGTAGTTTTTCGAGGGAAAATGAAAACAAAAACAGGTGTATCTGTACATTGTGTTTCTGGCCATGTCTACACTACAGAATTCTGCCGGCATAGCTATATTGGTCAGGGGTGTGATGAGGTCTGATCCCTGACCGATACAGTTGTGGGAGCTGAAGCCCCTAGTCTAGACATTGCTTGTCTTCTCTCAGGTAACTAGGAAGAGAGGGTTTAACAATGATTGTATTAATATGTGTGTGTAGACTCTGCTAGTCTGGGCAGTACTTATTAGTTAATTTATCCTAGTGGTTGTAGGGATTGTACAGAGTCATCTGTACACTCAGCTAATAGGTGGAGGCACTGGTTGTCAGGAGCCTATTGGTCCCAAAGCATGGAGAGGTCAAATAGTACCTGAGAAGGGAGGAATGAGGGCCTCCATTATCTTTAGGGATTGGGTGCCCCAGAAGGGGGCTGCACTTGTTACTGAATGTGCACACACTGACTAGCCTATAGAACTGACTGTGAAGGTGAATACTATTAAAATCTTGTCTTGTTGCAGCAGTATCATCAGCTCCGTCTTTCAGCTGAGGTAGAGAGCTATGAGTTAAATCAGCAGGGCCCTTTCTTATTTTCCACTGCCCCAACACATCCTTCCTCCTTCTCCTGTCTTACTTATAAGCAAGGGTGTCTTGCTGTTTCTCCACTGCCCTACCCACACCAAGTTCTGAGGACATTTCCTGCTCCTCCACTTCACCTGTTCTCCTTGAGAAACTAGGGCCATTACTTCTCTAATTCTGCCTCTCCCATGTTGGTTGTGAGGGCCTCAGCCCCCTTTTATAGCCTTACTCTTTTTGCTGCTGTGGGATAGTGGTGGCCCTTTGCTTCATATAGTTGGGAGCCTGGCAGAGGTTTGTCATGGTGGTAGAGAGGAGGGACAATTAGGCATGGACAACAGCCCCTACACATGATGCGACAGACATACCCCTATCTGCAATATATATATTGGGCAGGCTGCAAGGCTGCGGTTAGGGGAAAGCTACATAGGCTGCTATGGGCACCTAATGTCTTGGGATGGCTGCTGTCCAGCTGGCTTGCACCCTTACCACCTCCCTTGTCCCCCACTCCCCAGCATGCTGATGTGAGTAGCGTAGCAGCAGTGGTCAGGGCCAGAGATGCCACCCCAGTGCAGCTTCAGCCTGGCCATGCCATTCTGACAAGCAAGAACAACTTTGAGGGAGTCTGCCCTGCCAGGAAGCAGCTGCCCATTGTGCTTAAGTATATAGTGCCAGTGCTGGTTGACTGCTTCTTAATGCATCCCCTCTTCCCACAAGCCACCTGGGTCACAAAGAAATATTTTCTCAGCCTCACCTGAATGGGACAAAAATAGTTATATAAAGTCAGGGGCTTCTTGTCTAGCATGACTGGCCAACAGATCTGAACGGGATGTTCTTTTGGGCTAGAAATGGAGATAGTGGGAATAGCGTAGTTACTCTCTATTGTATATGCCAACTCACAGAGAAACTGCTGCTGACTGGCTTCGGAGCAGATGGAGACAAAGTCAACTGGGAGAAGAAACTGAGCAGTAGGGTTGTGGTGAGTAATTAGCTTCTTGGCCATTGCTCTGACAGTGCTACCCCCTGATAACCATTTCCCATGGAGGACTTCCAGCATTATCTGGTGAGGAGTCCCACATGAAGATCATTGGATCCACAATCCCTTAGGTCCCAAATGCCCCTTCTCACCCCAACAGCAGATCCATAGATCCATGGATCCTGCATTAATTCATCTCTGAGGGTTGTGTAGTAGCTGTCTTACATGACATGCCCTTAGGGGAAATGGCCCTGATTTTCTTAATGAATTGCTGTGTAGATTAAGCTGTTTATGTATTTGTTTTCAAAGCCTAGCATAAGTGGCTGGATTGTAAAAAGTTTGGAGGGGAAGCCAATGGCATGTAGAATAAGCAATATCATCGTGATTCAATTTTGCCATTTCCACCTATTCTCTTAGTATTGGACACACACGGTATAGCTGAGCATTCCTTGCATGACTGTGGATAGGGTGGAGATTTATTAGCACTGTATCAACTTAAAAATCATGCTGATATGGACTCATGTTTCCTAGATGATCATTCAACTTGCCTGATTCCTTATATTACAAACTGTGCAGCCAGTGGCATTTAATAAAAGTCCTGAAATGGAATCGCTTTTGAAAAATACTCAGATAATCCCTGATGAGCTGCCCCTGGGCCTGCTCATCTGAGGTGATGATCAGTACTGAGTATCTGCCATTTCCACTGAGTCAATTAATTCCGGTACCCAAGCAAAATTGGTAGAATTTTTTCTGCTAAGAGATAAATTTACACATGCAATTGGCAGCACCACAAATATGAAAGTCAAATATGTTCACTTCAACTTTCCTTCCATTTAAAAGACCTCTTCATCAATGACATGGAGACCTCAATATGTGTTTTATTTTAATAGGGAGCTTGCAAAAAAGAAAATAAGCTTAATGTCTTGAATTGAAAGGTGCATCCCAGTAAAACACAAAATACCAGAGGCCAGATTCTCTATTGTATTACAGCCCCTTTATGCCAGCAAAAGAGGATGTAAACCAAGACGATATGGCCACCAGAGAAGTCTCTCAGTATATAGAACATCCTGAGGGGGGTAGAGATGGTATAAAGGCTGTTCACCACTCACAACTTACAGCTCTTTGTGTAGGAGGTTGTGATGCAGAGGCCCATTGGTGGTTCACTTGTCAGCAACGTATCAGGCCTGACCTTCATTACACCTCACACACTGGTGTCATGATATTTATTTAAAAGGTGAAATGCGATATATTGTTTGAAACCTAACAACACACTGCTCATTAATGTCACTGAGACATGTTTGTAACTATGCTGTAGGTGAAATTGGTCACTGTGGGTGATTGTAAAGAGACAAAGATGACAAGTGAGGTTTCATCTGTATGAAGGGGAAAGAAAATATGGTGGCTGCTGCCTTGTCCAGGAAAGGGAGCTCTGACCTTCTGCCTCCAGGCCAGCCAATGGTTAACCTTCCTGCAGCTTTGTAAGCAGGAAGGTAAGAGCAGCCCAGTGCCAGAGAGAAAGGAGCTTGCTGGTATCAGGTAAGGAGTTTCAGCTGGCCTGACCAATTCAGTGTACCCTGACTCACTATGGTTATAATCTGTACCTAAAAAATAACTCACTGATCATTAATATTCTTGTATGATGTATGCACACATTTTGTATTAGCTATATATGGTTCTATGCTGAAATTATGACTAAAGTGTGTTTAAATCAGGCTTGTCAGAGGGAGTTGGTAAACAGGTCTGCCCTAAGCAAAGGAATGGGTGTGCTTCTCTGACCAGCCTGGTCATCTGGCAGAGGCAATGAAGGGCCATTTACATATTAGGTAAACAAAGCCATCAAGCTAACAAGTGGGGGAAGAGGCAGCTTGTCTATACCCCAGCAGGGAAGATAGACTTTATCTGGGCTATAAAGACAGAGGGGTCTTACCCTCATGTGACAAGCAATTGAATGAACTGATTGTATTATGGTATTTTAAAGGTATAAAAAGTGAGGTGTTTTACTAAAGCCTATGACACACTGATGATTAATATTGTAAATTGTATGTATTAACACTACATAAGGAATTATGGATTTTCACTAATATTATACCTCACCACATGTGACCAAAAATGGAAACCACATTTACATTCAAACAAGCAGGTGGATGGGAAGCCCACAGTAAGGGAAGAACAGCATGAGGTCATCCTGTCTCTTGAAATCAGGTAATTGAATTTTGACAGATATAAGCAGAGGCAGAAAGCCATTTGATTGATACAAGAGGCTGGACCACATGCAAGCTGAGAAGGATGGGTCTTTCAACAAAAGAGGGGACTGAATATAGGTGAGAAACCCACCTAGACATAGATCTTTCACCTGTAAGTCAAGGTAAGCCAGCACCTTGTACTTCTGTGGAAGATCCTGATTGAAGGAAAGTCAGCCATGGCTGGAAAGAGGGAAGATTGGTTAGAAAAAACATCTTGAACAAAGCCTGCAACTTGTTAGATTAAGTTTTAGACTTTTAGAGGTGTGTTTTCATTTTTATTTGCTTGTAACCATCTCTATTTTTATTTCTTTTACTTGGCATCAATTAACCTATTGTTAACCTGTTGTAAATAGAGTTGTTTTATATTTGCTATAAACCAACTCAGTGCTGTGGTTGAAGGGAAGGGTGTATTTACCCCAGTTAAGTTAATAAGCTGTAATGTGCTTTTGTCTCTCTTTAGGAGGAAACAAACCTATTTTTTCTCTGAGTAGTCCAGGAGAGGGCTGGACATTTCAGGGGACAGGGCATTGAGAAAACTCAGGACTAGGGGTGTGTTGGGGTCACCCTGCAAGTAGTAACCAAGGCTGGTGGAAGCCAGGATGAGGCTGTTGTGCTGGAGTCAAAAGTTGCTGATCCAAGGATGTACAACACATAGACACTCAGGGTGAGACCTGCTTGTCTGTTGGCTGCTGGTGTCCAGATTGTGAGCTACAGATGCAAGGCATTTCAGGCACCTAGGGTTACAGAGTAAGTGGTGACATAACCTCTCACTGGTATGAATTGCACCCCAGAACCTGAGAGAAGTCTATAAGAGGACATGGCTGAATCTTCTCTAAGCTCTGCTTTGACTATTCCTGGCTGCCAATGGCCTTTTGTGGCTGTAGGGATCAGGGAGGAAGTTGTTGTCTGCAGCTGATCTAGTTTATGCTGGAGTGTGGCACATGGTAAAAACAATCTCCCCTCTAATCCTGTTCCTATGTTGTGCATAGTTCAACTGGAACAGAGAATCAAGCCAAAGGTGTTCCAAAGGTGAGAATAATGACAGAGTATAATTACAGGATTTAAATGTACTTAGCCAACATTGCTCTTAATCATGAATCATGCATCAATGTCAGTCGTGAGTTAGAAATAATAAGTATTTTAAAAATTATGTGCCTTCAGTCTAGACTATGAAGAGCTAGTAGACCTTCTTCTAATGATCTCAGACAAATGCTTGGCTCAGACTGGGCAGAATCACAGATAAATGTCTTCAGTTGTGTACTCCATTATAACTTTTCAATTAATCTTTAACCTCTTGGTGCCGGCATTCACTGCTCACATTTGATTACAGCATGGAGTTTTCCTGCTGTAAAGATGTTAAATATAATTAGAAAACAGTGGAGGCAGCCAATGACCCAAATCCATTTCAGATACTGGAACTCATACATCTCTGCTGGTAAACTTTTTTTATATAAAAGGTAGGAACAATTTCTTACATCTTTGAAAGCAGCTTATTATCAACCTTCTACTGGTGAGCCTTAGTTCTCTCTGAGCAATCCTTTGTCTAATCATATCAAACTTTTAAGTCTCCATTCTGAATTCAAAAAAGATGAACAATTATGAAAAAGAGATATGAAGAAAAGTCAGTTGAGAACATTTGCTGCTCACTTTTTCACATCTCCTCCCTGTGTTATGGCTGCATCACATGGAGACAGAGAAAGTACTGCTATATTAGAGCAATGCAAATAGGATTTTCAAATTATTAATAAAGGCTTGCAATCTTTTTCAATGTTTTAAAATATGGATTCTATCAGGAATTGGTCCCCATATACTGACAGATCTGTAATGGTCTATTCTAGTGATTACAGCAGTAAGTTCTGCACCAGACTGAGGCACAGGCAGCTTTAGTTATATGTAGTTATCATAACTTAAGTATCCCTCCCCCATATTTTTGGTCGATGTTCCAAATAGACAGGCCAGGTCTCCAACTATCCTGAAACTTGCCAAATGGTCCCAGTTCTCAAAGTTTTGTCCTGCCTCCTGAAAGCCCAAGAATTGAAGATTCCCAAACTGTTTCTGGCATTGTGTTTTGGCTGCTGGTGATAGCTCTGTTTGGGTGCCATTTTGTGTATTGGGTGCAGGCAGTAAATTATGTGCAACTCTTTTACTCTCTCTTTTTCAGCATCTCATCTTACCTCTTTGCTGAAACATAGACCAGAATTCTAGCTTTCCAGGACTTTTCAGAAAACATTACACAGAGTTAAGTCCCAGGACTAGTGTATGTAAAGCTTTGAATATGGGTGTTAGGCTATGTCTATGTGGGGAAGTTATTCTGGAATAAGGTAGGGCTTATATGGCAATAGCTAGTCTGGTCAATTTCTCTGTGTAGACAATCCCTTAGTAACAGCTTCATGTCAGCCTCAAAATGAGAGTACCCCCCCAGTTCTTAGTAAACAAACATTTAATACAAAACATTGTATTAACAGGATTTGGAGTACTTATGAGTAACTTTTAAACATAAACTATTAGGCATTAAACCTACCGGTGTTCTTTACGTAGACTTTTACCACTTTGTTGCTCTGAGATTACATTTACACTTGGAGCTGGGGGTGTGATTCCCAGATCACACAGATGGACCTGCACCAGCTATTACTGAGCTAGCATGCTAAAAATAGCAGGATAACTGGGATAGCATGGTGATGGCTTGGGCTAGCCATCTGAGTACATACCCAGCGGGTCTGGGCAGGTACACACTTGAGTGGTTAGGTAGAGCCACTGCTTATGCTACCCCAGTTTCACTGCCACTCTTATCATGCCAGCTCTGCTTCAGCTAGCGTGTGTACATCTACATGAGCTGGGAATCACACTTCCCAGCTCAAATGTAGATGTATTCTTACGTATACATCTATTTCAGTGTAAGTTTTCAGCATAACACAGACACTTCTACACTTCAGTAGGCACAAGTAAACACATCCCCCTCTGATGATCTTTCAGAGATGATTTCTCAATCTCAATAGTGTGTCCAGAGATGTAGTGTGTGTCACCCGATGTCTTTGGAGCTTGAGAAGAATGGCATCTTCTCAGTTTCTTTCCAAACTCTTCAGAACCTTGTCAGCAGACAAAAGTCTGAGGTTCCTTGACTGATCTCAGTTTCTGGTGAAAAAGGAAATCTGTAGACTGTGACCCAAAGTGGTACAGACATTGGGACCAGCATATAAAAGATCTATTCCATGGTTCTCTCTTGGGTTTTGTCTCTCCCGCTCCCCATCCCCTGCCTGCAAGCCCAATCAAGTCAGTTAATGATTTACAAAATCTCACCACATTGAGCTCTGCCCCTGTTCTCTCTCTAACTGAGACAGAATCAGAATTTTAAGCACTTACTAGTAGTTAAATGTCATTTCTAAAGGCTCTATAGCCTCTAGGGGTGATAAACCCTCCCCTCCCAGTTCACCCTCTTGATCCATAAAACACATCACAGTGGACCATACATTAGTTTAACTGAGGGCTTCCAGGGCGAGTACATTTGAAATATCACTCATCTGTATCCAAAATGTACAGGTATTAGGATCTAGCTCTCACAACAGGCACATCTGTTGGTCCTGTGTTGATCAGCTGCTGAGTCCACAGGGATATATTTAACTCCTATATTTATAACCTCTTCCTCCCTGAGCTCAGATTGGCTTTGCTCTCAAATGTTGAATATGTATGGGGCTGCAAATCTGCTTGCCCTTAATGGAAATTTGATATAGAACTTCAGAAACAACTATTGAGCATGTCTAGTATCTGCCACATGCTACTTCTGGATGTTTCTGGGTCCTTCTAGCTGAGTTGGTCTGCCCTGCACTCTGCATATCTGCAAATATGCAGATGATTCAAAGAAAAAATCATGTCTCATCCCCACTGCTTCTCTCCCTTTATTTGGTCTTAAAACATTCAAATGTTGCAGTATAAAGCATGCACGTTATATCTTCACATTGTGACATTGCATCACAAATGGCTGGATCATCAGCTCAACACCCAGCACATGTAGTTGAGCTAGGTAGTGGGCTGATCCACAGGGAGAAGGAACCTTCCTCCCACCAAGTCTGAGATAAGCTTTTGAAGTCTTCTTGGATGTCTCTTCAACTCAATGGCTGAAGTAGTGCTCAGTGGCTCCAGCACGGGGCTGTGTCTTTGTGCCACAGTTTTGACTAAAAGGAACATTGTACATACATCTTGAATACATGCCTACAAGGGGGCTGAAAGCATGACTACAGCCCCAGATCAGGAGATCACACATTCGCTGGGCTGTGGAGCATTGTTAAGATTGTTAACTGGACCCCTCTCCTAGCTCTCAAGTGCATAGGAGGGTAACTTTCTCTGTTGCTGTGGAAGTGCCTTGAAAGATGCTTCTGTACCAGCAAACCCATGCAATATGGAACAGGATATGTTGCCTGTCCATATAGAAAATGAAGAAAAATTCATCATGCCATTGAGATGGCTTAAGGCTTGATGTGTTAACTGTTCATACAACTGAGTACCAGAAGGGTATAGGGACATTGTCACCCTAAAAAATTGCAACATGAAATTGCTCCCTAAAGCAATCTTTGCCTTTTTGTTTTGTTTTTTAACTTCTGCAATACACTGGAACAACAGGAGAAAAAACATGACTTCAGAGGAAAATTGTAGCAATAAATCTATCGAAGTTACCTAAGTTATTTTGAAGCTAATTATGACTGTGTGCAAAGCAAATGAAGTGAGAACTGAATTAATGAAGACCAGCTACCTCCCACAAGCTAATGAGGCATGCTTTATACCAATAGCTCTTCAAATTGAAAAATTAAACTACTCTGCAGCCAAAAAAAAAAAAAAAATAGCGCTGGAAGTTTGTTAAAAACAGCATAGAAGCTAGGAGAATCTGACACTGTAGGATTTGTACTACCTGGGATTTTAAAATGCCTCTGCATGGGATATCTACTTTTCTCCAATATGCTTTCCTGAGAATTGGATTACCTTTCATTTTTTCTTCCTCCCTTGTTAGGTACTTTTAGTGTCACAAGGCTAAAGAAAACCACAAACCCTGTGGCTGTTGGCTTGTTTTGCTGAAGTCTTCCTTGGACGTTTTCCCATTGAAGAGAGAGCCTAGTATATGCTGCACATTTTCAGCTCTCAGGTACTGTGTCTGATTTTGTGCATTCAGACATTCAGCTGAGTTTGCAGACATTAATTCCATCCCTCCTAGTGTGACATGTAAGGGTTATTTTCAGCTGGCTCTCTGTTGTCCATTCCACATGCTCTCTTTCTCGCTCCCCATTAACCTTTATTTTCCCGCTTTTGTAATCTTTTACTTTCATTTTCTCTGTCTGTTTCACTCTTTTACTTTCATAAATCAAAATCCCCATCTTACAGTTAGTGAGCCTAGTTGGTTTTCCCTATCACTGTACACTCACAACCATGTTTTTTTCCTATATAAAAGCCCTCTTTGTGTCTTACTAAGGGGGTTACAAATTAAATATTGCTTGTTGCATGGAAATATCAAGTCTGTTTGTTAGGAATTTATAAATTAAGGGGATGTAATTTCATTGTCTGTTATTTAGCTCAAAAAGCTGTTTCTTCATAACATTGTATTAGCACTGCAAAATGTAATTTCAAAAGTGATACCAATATTACATAATCTCACTTTGGCATTGCCACAATTTAAACTTGGAATACTTCCTGGAAACATAATGTGTCAACAAGGAAGTGCACAATAATATTTTTTGACCACATGGTGCCTAGATGCTTGAGCTGCCAAAATCTCTTCGTTTTGTACATGTTTATTAGCTATTTGAGATTTGCTTCATAAAGACTATCTTAGCAACACGATTTTTACTCCACTTCTGGTAATCAGTTACACGAATTATAACTCAAGGTGCCGTTATATTGGTTATTTTACCACTTTTACCCAATGGCTGCTGGAAATGAGAAAAAGCCAATGGGCAAAATACTCATGTCAACACCTTGTGTGTCGATCTCTGCATATGGATAGGACAGATATCACTTTGAGCACCTATCTATCAAGCAATTAGGGCTGTGGAGGGATGGGGATGGGGAGGAGAGGGATTTGAAGTTCTTCTCATCATAAAGATAGGGTCAATGAAAAACCAATAATTAGTTCTATGTCTGAGCCTAGATTTGGTATATGGTGCTGATATAATATGCTATGTTTTTATACTGCTGATGCAAACAGATCTCTTTTCTTAGTTTCCTCAGTTTCCCTCTACATTTGGGTATTCACATGATTACTTCTCATTACAACAGACCTCCAGCAAGGGTGGTCGGAGACCCTCCTATAATTATCTCCCTCTCTCTCCTGCCATTATTTTATTTATTGGTGATATGAACAGCCACAGATATGATGGGTAGATCTGGCTATGGCTTGGTTGAGGAATTGCCTATTACAGCAGAAAGCAAGGTAGGCAAAGATGGTATTGCAGCTGGTGGAGTGGATTGCTGCTGCTGTTAGTAGCTATAAAGCATAGGCAACACTAGGCTTTGTGCCTGTGAGCAGTTGGATGGGGTTGCCTCTTCAACTGTAAATTGTCATGTTTATTAACATGAATAGTAGCCAAGCATGCTAGTGTATCAGAATGCAGTACTTACAGCCAGGCTTCCAATGACACCTTGGGCATGTATCTGTGTACATACCTGTGTACCCTGAGCAGAATGTATGTGGACAGTTTATAACTTTAATACAAATGTGATTTTGTACATTCCTTATGATTCATTCCTCCAGATTCTGTTCAGTAGAGGTTCTGGGCAGTTGTTTGCCTTGGCCTCTTAATATTAGTATTTATGTGTATTAGGATATATATAACCATCCATCCCTCTAAGTGCTCTTTATCAGTAGAAGCAGTTGCATATCAGCTATTTCATTTTCAGAATGAATATCTTTTGTACTTGAAAAGGCATTCAGCAAAGAAGGTTCCTGAAATAGGGGTGCATTGGGGTAAAACCTAAAGATATGTGTAGTGGTTCAGATAAAGTAAAAATTGCCCCCTCCTGCCTTAGACCTTCACTCAAAACTCTAGGCAAACCTGAATCAGACCAGAAATAGCTCAGTTAATTTTTTTTACATATTATATTTTAATTGTTTCCATTCTCCTGCATGTCTGCGTCCACCATCAGCTATTCTTGTGATATTGGTGACCCAATCAAAAGTGTTTACTTTCATGGAAGAGCTTGGTCAGCATTTCACCTAGTTTTACAGTCCCCAAAATTTTGGATACTCTGAATAAGCATCTAAATTTGGAACAGCTGATCTAAAATGAACCAACCCTTTGGAAGTATTTCACTAACAAATAATGCCTATTTTGGGCCTGACCATATTTCCTTTAGTGATCCATGATTAAAAAACTACCTGGGTGAACGAGGACTTGAAGAAACATTTCTGCTTTGCAGGTGAGTTGAACCTTCATTTGTGTCACTTCTCCAGATACACAAACTGGATTACAGTGGAGGACTTTATTTATTTTACATTTCTTTTGATTTATATCAACAAAAGTTTTGCCTGAAATGTTTGATTTTTTGTAATTGTCACAATTTAGGCACTCCAGCCAAAAGAAAAACCAAACACTGAGTTAGTTGTGAGTTACTTGGAATATATTAGTGACAATTATGGGAATAGTTTAAGTACAAAAATAGTTACCTTTGCAGTTCTGGTATGTTTCAGTTTTATCCTTTGAAAAACATTTTATGCTCTTAAAGAATTAAGGTCTTCTTGAGACATCAATGTAAAGATTTAATTTAGGTGTGCAAATGACTGTACTGTTCATGTTTCCAGATGTTTGTGAGAGATGAATGCTTGTAATTGAATCATGTCATTGCATGGTCCATGATTACATTACTTCTGCTGAATCCATGCATAATGACATTACTTTCAATATAGTGCACAACTAACATTTATTTCAAACCCCCCCCCATTTCATCCCCTTTGGAATATTTCATACCAGGCTACAATGACATCTATTGTGAAGAAAAGGCTATAGCTAGCTAATCTCTCTGGCCTTTCCGACAGCAGCTTTGCTGGTTTTGCCTCTGACTCCAAAATAGGTCTGTATTAGCCTGGATGAAATAAAGTATGTTTCTTTCCTTTCATGTTCAAGTTGTTCAAGCTGTCAGCTTGAGCGATTTCTCTATTGGTAACCTTAGCTCAGCAGAAAGACTTTGACCTCATCTATTATCTCTAGTGCTGAGAAAATCAGTGTTGGATTAAGACAACCTGATTGAGAGAAAAAGGAATGGCTATACACAAATGACTTTGAAATTAATTAAAGGGAGGCTGTATGCCACTCCATAATAGGGATGGTTCTCGCTGTGCATTTTCTTACCAAATTCTTAAGACTCAAACCCTACAGTATAAACGCACATGCAGAACTTCAAAATGAATTTAAAAAGTCAACATGACACTTTCAGATGCATGGCTTTACATAAGAAAGAGCAAAGCAATTATATTTAATAGTCAATATAGAATAGTCTTCAAATTATACCTGAATAATGCACATATTTACTTACTGTAAGAATGATCTTATTCTGCTTTCTCAGCACTGATTCCAAAGCTATTGTACATGGGTGTACTGCATGTGTTTGTGTATATATGTGTGCATGCACACACATATACACAAACACATGCAGTACACCCATGTACAATAGCTTTGGAATCAGTGCTATATTTTATATATATTAAAATTCAATGCGATATTTCCTGACCTCTTCCCCCAGATGACAAATAGTTTGAAAATATTCTGTCACTGTGATGGATAAGTGTGATCCAATATATCCAGTCACTGGGATCTGCTTCATTTTCCCATCTGCTTGAAATGTCCTTAAAGTATTTCAAAACTAGGGTCTTCTAAACACTAGAATTTCAGTTGCCAGCTTAACTCTGAGTGTAGACAGGATTTATACTTTTAAAAAAATATTTTTGATCATCTAACTGATTAACAGTTGTCCCTCCTCCCCTAAGGAGGAAGAGTTCTCTTATTTCTCTCCTCTTTGAGCATTTGGTCCTATACTTCTGCTCCAGGGAAAGAAGTAATAATGGGCTCAAGGACCACTCTGAAAATATTTCAGGTGATTAGGGCTCTCCCTGCCCTCAGAAAGGCTGGACTTGCTGTCTCTCAGTGGGCTTTGGGGTCTCTCAAAGAGTGGGCTGGGATTTGAAAATAGACATTCTAGAAGTCAGATGCCCTGGACTGGCTTACCCAGAATAGGAGAGGCTATAGCTCTATCCGTTTCTCTCTCTCACAATTCATATGGGCCAAACAGCTGGGAACCCCTGAGAGGCCTTCTCTGAAGCTGACTGCCAGAGGGAGGGAGGGGAATGAGGGAAGGACTAGTGCCTGGAGCCCCTTACTGCACCTGACAACCACACAGTCTAATATGTTGTATCTGAAGCCTAGATGTGACCCAAGAGCAGGAATAGAGGGAGGAGGAATTGGTTGAGCTCTGTAGTCTATTGTGAGCACTGAGGACTTAGGTATGACCTTTCATTATTGCCACCTTTCTGCCGTCACTCTTGTCATGGAGAATGAGGGTGAGGAGCCAATTACCACTGGAACTGTTTTTTCCAATCCTGCCTTCCTCCACTTTTGCTCAGAGTAGGGGGACCAAGGACCCCTGCCCAGACTTTGCTGCCGAGATGGTGACCTGTATCTTGCCCTTAAAGCTGGCCTGTCCAATCCTGTAACACTGATCATCACAACACCTCAGAGAGGGCAGTGGAGCTGAGGGAAAAAAACTCCCAAAGAGGCAACTGTAACCCTTGGATACAGCTGATACTTAGATGGCCAAATTTTTGAGTCAAAGTGTTGGTCAGAAATTTGAAAGAGGGTTTGTTGTGTTAATTTTGATGTAATAAGTGGTCCCAGAGAGTCAAAGGTATTAACATGATCCTGTTACTGCACACCATTAATAAACAGCTAAATACAGTTCAGGGTTTTGATTGCAGAGACCTTGGTTTGCTTAGTTCCATGGCAAACATGTTAGAATACTCATGCCAGAATTTGGACGGTCATTGAGTAGGCTATACAGATGAAAAAGAATGCAAAACAAAACATTTTGGAATGGAAACTGAGTGGTTGTACAAAAAAAGTTTCTCTTTTGAGAGGAAGGATATTGGTTAGAGTCTCTTGTTTTATCATACAGTCCTTAGTGGGGAAGAAAGGCTCAGTTCTTTTGTTGGATCTTTAACTCAGCTGTGAGTTTTGTGGTTACTCTTGCTTTTAACAAAACCAACAAATTATAAAGGATGGGGGAGAGATGCACTAGTAAAAGGTGGAGGGAATGTGGCTTTTTGTTGAAGTTCTCAGGACTTGAGGTGACTGGCCAGTTACAGACAGAAACTCTGGGCAGGTTGGTTGGCCTCAAGAACTGTTGCTCTGGATGCTGGCCTTGTTTCACTCACCTGGAATGTCATCTGGCTAGTCTTGGTAGGTCCTTCTGTCTCACCAGAGCTGGGTGGGTGGTCTCATTTCATTGTGCTGGTGCCATGTGATGCAGTTCTCCGATCAGATAGAAAGATGAGAAAGATAGAAGGAAGATAGCAGGGGATGGAAAGATACACATGGGAAGGGAAGAGAAGCAAGATCCCATATTTTATAAACCTGGGGTTCTTGCTGATTCAATGATAATGGCCATATATCCTCATTAGTGTTTTGAGGTCTGGGAATCTCCAGTGATCCTCACATATCATTTTCCTTAGCTCTAAGGGCCTCAGGTTCAAAAGGCAGGAAGGCATCCACAGTACTTGTTTTAATATGGTGTAGATGGAAAATTTCTGAGAACTTCATACTCCTCTGTCACATGTCAGAGCCCATTCCATAAGAATATTTCCAGTCTAATGGGCAGAGAAGTCACATGTATCTGTAGGCCATTTACAAGGAGGTCACATAGCCATTAATAAATAAATTCACCAAATTCTACAAATTGGCCATCCAATAACAATTTTTGGGAGAGGTCTTTTCCATATTATAGTGCCCCAGTAAAGAGAAGCTGAAGTGGCTGTGTATATGGCTTATCTCATCTTTGGATTCTCCTAGTTAAAAGATATTCTTGGGAATTTCACTGCTGTAAAATATCTTGTCATGAATCTGTGGACCTTCGCACAATGAAAGCTAGGAATTTTTATCTAAACTTACCTGAATATTTCTTTTCTTGAAGTGAAAAGGTCCACAGATGCAGTCCACCCTGGAAACTAAAGGATCATCAAGATTGAGAAAGAGATGAAAACTGAACATCCAAAACTTTGTGTTGATTTCATTAGGGGAAGTTACCTTCATGTTCAGCAGTAGAAAAGACTGTTTATGTTTTTCAAAGTATAATTAATACAATCTCTAAATTGTGAAAGTAGGATGGAGTTATATTGGCTGTGAAAGTTGTCTCCTCTTTCAGAAACTTCAGGGAGTGGGGCATTCCCCAGCTGCCAATGATTAAAAGTTCTGGTTCTGCTCCCAAGCAGTAGTGCCCCAGTAACAGATCACTAGAACTTATTATTTGACCAAAAAAAATAATTCAGGTGAGCTCATAGGGTTTCCCATGTTTACTGTGGTTGAACAGCCTTTAAAGTAATATTTATTCTTGCTTGTATTTTGACCTTAATATATTTGTGGTTTCCTAATTTTGGAAGGCCAGCTTCCTGAAGAAAGCTCGATATTGATAGCAATTATAAAATGTTTCTATATTTTGTGTCTCAAAAAAGAACCTTTCCCCAAGGTCCAGACTCTCACTGGTGTAAATCTGGAGTTACCTCACTGAAACTGAGAGTGAAATCTGAGTTCTATACTTTTTTTGTTAATTGTTTACATTTTTTGCAGCATTTTTATACTTTTGGCAACTGACCCATCTCATTCCAAGGTCAATCACTTTAAAACTTTCACTTTCAAACTAGTTTGGGGCAGTGGCTCCAGGGGCTTGAAAACACCTAGGTTCCAGAGTGGCAGAGGCTTGGATTCCCCCTCACTGCAGTCTTGGTAGCCAGGAGGGGTCACTCACTGAGTCACAAAGATTCAGTACTTGCATTGGTGGTTGGTGCTTTTAGGTTGGCAATTACTTTATTTATAAAAAAAGTATGTTAATACAAGTAGTATATATCTGATTATATCTCTTCCCCAGCACTTTGTACATCTCTTGTGTTCTTAGGTCCCAGTCCTCTAAGCCCTTACACATATAAGTAATTTCATATACATAAGGACTCCTCATGGAGCTCAGATGTCTGAGCCTAGCTCTGAAAGCCAGAACTTCCTGAGTGTCAGGAATCAGGGCCTGCACCAGAACCAGTCTCCAGATAACCTAATGAGTACATCTGGCCTGTAGTAGGCTGCCTGATTGACTATGCCACCTGATTGGTTGGAAGAAACAGCAGACTGGCTCTTAAGCCCAGCAGCAGCAGCTGTTCATTCACTGCTTGAAGGTTTCACCCACAGTTGCGATCACGTCTGCTCCTGCCTTGTTCCCAGTCTTCCTCCTGCCTTGGACTCAGCCCTGTTCCTGCCTCGGACCAGCCTCGACCCTGTCTTGCCTCACTCCAGGTAACCTGGTGTTGACCCTTGGCTCCAATTCATGACATCTGTCTTTGGGTCTGACCTGTGGCTCTGGCATCTGCCATCTGATTCCAATTCTGACCCTGGATGCCAGCTTCTGGCTCCTCTTCTGACCCTTGACTCTGGCATCTGGCCTCTGGTTCTCATCCTAGGCTCTGACTTCTGGCTCCTAATTCCGGCTGTAACCCTTGGCACTGGCACCTGGCATCTGACTCCCGCTCTGATCCTGGGATCCAATTCCAGGCTGCCACCTCCTGCTCTGACCACTGGGCATGACTTTTGCTCCAACCGCTAGGCACAACTGCCCATGTCCTAGTCATGTGACACCTTGAGCTGTCCCAACACAAACAATAAAGGAACTAGAGCTGATAGGATGAGCATGGATTATACAAAGGCCAATATCTCTCTGATGGAGATAGTAGGAGAGCTCCAGCCCGAGCAGGTACAAGCTGCACACTTTCAGCTCTGAGCCCCACTCCCTGGGAGAAAACGCTCCTCCTGCCTGACAAGTTAAATGATGACGGTGACAAATTTTGTGGGTTCCTAAATCAGTGGTGGCTCCTATGTCTGCAATATCCATACTAGTGGCAGGCAGAACTGCAAGGTCTCAATGTGTGGATGAGATGGTGGTGTAAGGAGGGGGGATTTAAATTGATTAGGAACTGGGGAAACTTTTGGTGAAGGAGTGGCCTATACAGGAGTGATGCGCTCCACCTAAACCAAAATGGAATCAGACAGCCAGCACATAAATTTGAAAAGGCTGTAGAGAGGATATTTTAAACTAAGGGCTGGTGGAAAGCCAACAGGTGCAGAGAAGCACACAGTATATGTGGAGATATCCCTTCAGGATGAATTTATGAAAGGGGGAACTTTATACCCTACTAAGGAGGATGGGAAAGAAGTTGGTAAAGTACAGGTGGGAGCTAATGAGGAATAGTCAAATGAAACAGAGTTCCATTTAAATATAACACATGAAGGCAAGCAACTGAATACTGACAAAGTGTACAAGTGCTTATATACAAATGTTAGAAGTCTAAATATTAAGATGGGTAAGCATGGCATTAAATGAGGATATTGATAAAATGGGCATCATGGAAACTTTGTGGAATAAAGATAATCAGTAGGACACTGTAATACTAGGGTATAAAATGTATAGGAATGACCGAGTATGTCACAACAGTGGGGTTGCATTATATGATAAAGAAAGCATAGAGTCAAATAAAGTAAAAATATTACATGAAATCAACTGTATCATAGCATCTCTATGGATAGAAATTCCATGCTTGAATAAAAAGAATATAGCACAAGGAATTATACTACTGATCACCTGACCAGGATGGTGACAGTGACTGTGAAATGCTAAGGGAGGTTACAGAGGCTACAAAAGCAGGAAGTGCAATAATGGATGATTTCAACTACCCTGTATTGACTGGGTACATGTCACCTCAGCATGGGATGCAGAGATAAAATTCTAGACACCATAAATGACTGTTTTTTGGAGCAGATAGTCCTGGAACCCACAAGGGGATTTACTCCTAAATGGAGCATAGGATTTGGTCCAAGAATCATAGAATATTAGGGTTGGAAGTGACCTCAGGAGGTCATCTAGTCCAACCCCTTGCTCAAAGCAGGACCAACACCAACTAAATCATCCCAGCCAAGGCTTTGTCAAGCTGGGCCTTAAAAACCTCTAAGGATGGAGATTCCACCACCTCCTTAGGTAATCCATTCCAGTGCTTCAGCACCCTCCTAGTGAAATAGTGTTTCCTAATATCCAACCTAGACCTCCCCAACTGCAACTTGTTCTGTCATCTGCCACCACTGAGAACAGCCTAGCTCCATCCTCTTTGGAACCCCCCTTCAGGTAGTTGAATGCTGCTATCAAATCCCCCCTCATTCTTCTCTTCTGCAGACTAAATAACCCCAGTTCCCTCAGCCTCTCCTTGTAAGAGGTGAATATAGCTGCACCACTTGGTAATAGTGACCATCATGTAATTAAATGTAACATCTTTGTAGGGAGGATAATACAGAAAAAAACCAAAAAACTCAGCACAGTAACGTTTAATTTTTAAAAGGGGAGCTATACAAGAATGAGCATGCTTGTTAGAGGAAAATTAAATGGAGCTGTCACAAGGATTAAATGCCTGTAAGTAGCACGGGGACTATTTAAAAATACCATAAGAGAGGCTCAGACTAAATGTATACTCCAAATCAGAACAGACAATGACGGGACCCAAAGAATACCACCATGGCTAAACAGCAGAATAATGGAGGCAAAAAGGCATCCTTTAAAATTTGGCAGTCATATTCTAGTGAGAATAAAAGGAAGGTGCACAAACTCTGGCAGGTTAACTATAAAAAACATAATAAGGCACGCCAAGAAAGAATTTGAGAAGCAAGTTGCTGAAGACACAACAACTAACAGTGAGAATTTAAAAAGAAGTACATCAAAAGCTGGAAGTCTGCCAAAGAGGCAGTTGGGTCACTAAGCGCCCAAGGTGTTAAAGAAGCACTCAAGGAAGACAAGGTCATTGCACAGAAACTGAATGAATTCTTTATATTAGTCTTCATTGCAGAGGATGTGGGACAGATATTCACAACAGACTTATCCTTTTTCGGTGACAGGTATAAAGTACTGTCCCACACTGATGTGTCATAAGAGGTTTTAGAACAAATTGATAAATTAAATAGTAATAAGTGACCAGAATCACATGGCATTCACGCTAGAGTCCTGAAGGAACTTAAATATGAAATTGCAGAACTACTAACTGTAGTATGTAATCTAGCTCTGAAACATGCCTCTGTACCAGTTGACTGGAAGGTAACTAATGAAATGCTGATTTTTAAAAAAGGCTCCAGAGGCGATCTTTGCAATTACAGGTTGGTGAGTCTAACTTCAGTGCCAAGCAAATTGGTAGAAACTATAGTAGAGCACAGAATAATCAGACACATAGATGAACTTGCTAAGTTGGGGAAGAGTCAAAACAGCTTTTGTAAGAGGAAGTTATGGCTCACCAATCTCTTAGAATTCTTTGAGGCTGTCAACAAGCATGTCATCACATGTACCCTGTTGTGGAGACACTTCTGCCAGAACCATCTTTATGCAAAGCTGGAGAAATGCAAGTTTGATAAGGACACAGTGGAATTCTTGGGACATATCATCTTGCACTAAAGGAGGTGGCAATCCGATTGGGTCACAGTCAAGGATGTATGTGGGGTGAAGCATTTCTGGGCTTTGCCAATTTCTACAGGCAATTTATTAAAGGATTCTTTTGCATGGTTGCACCCATAATGGCACTTCTGCAAAAGGGAGCCTGGTTCACCTGGTCCATGGAAGCTCAGTCAGCTTTTGACTGACTGAAGAGGACATTCACCTCAGGACCTGTCCTGATGCATCCAGATATTACTAAACCATTTTCAGTTGAGGCCACCACCTCAAACTTTGCTATAGGTGCAGTATTATTTCAATATGCAGGCCCCTACAGCCAATTCTGCCCCATGTCTTTTATTCTTGGAAGCTAACCAGCAGGAAAAATATTGTGATATTTGGGACAAAGAGCTACTGGTTATTTAGATGGCTTTCAAGGAGTGTCACCACTTCCTAGAAGGATCCTGATTCCTATCCAAGTCCTGATGGACTACAAGAACCTGGAGTATGTATGGACTGCTAGACACCTTAACCAATGCCAGAGCCACTCATCTCTCTTCTTTTCTTGCTTTGACTTTCTTGTAACCTCTCACCTGGGTCAAGAAATGGGAAGGCAGATATCCTATCCCACAAAGATGAATAACTCAGACCTGGAGAACAGCCCTCTACCATCATTCTCAACATGTCCAGCTTTGTCAACAGGATGATTGACAGAAGGTTGACGTCCTCCATCTGCTTCGTGTTCCCTGATGATCTCTTCATAACCCAGATGCACCAGACCCTGAACAATGCAGGTACCTGACTTGACGCCGAGCTCCAAGTATGAAATGATCTCCTCTATCACAAGGGTTGTATTTATGTCCTGGAAAGACAAACTAGGGTTCAGATATTGAAACTATGCCATGATTTGCTGCTTGTGGACCATTTTGGCCAATTCTGTCTGGTCTCTGGGAGCTTCTGGTGGCCAGGCCTATGAGTTTACATCAAGAATTATATAAAGTCCTGTGACCGCTGAACCCATACCAAAAACCCATAATAAAGACCCCCAGGTCTCCTCTAGCCTCTGCCCATGCCTCTGCAGTCTTGGTCTACTATATTAATGGACTTTATTGTAGAATTGCTATGCTCTCAGGGACACTTGGTAATTCTGGTTATCGTCAACCTCCTAACAAATATGGCATACTTCATCCCATGCAGTACTATTCCTACTGCACAGGAGATGGCTAGGCTCTTTACGGAAAATGTTCTCTGCTACCACACATTACCAAGGGGCACTCTATTGAACAAGGGTCTGCAGTTCATCTCCCAGATGAATTTCTCAGACTCCTTGGCATCAGGTCCCTCACCTTGTCTTCCTATCAGATGAAGATTAATAGGCAAACAGATGATCAAACACTGAAGCAGTATCTTCAGTGCGTTTTTAATTACCATCAGGCACTACTGGCTTCACCTGCTGTGCTATTCCAAATTTGCATATAACAATTCAATCCGTGCCTTGACCCAACATAGCCCATTCTTTGGAAACTATGATTTTTATCCCCACTTCCACCCAGACTTGCTCATGAATTCTCCTGTATTGGCCAGCATGGATTCAGCCTCCAACCTACACTAAGAACCCACACCCAAACTGTCGTGGTCTTTTTAATGTTCTGATGAAGAAGTCCAAAGCCAATGTATGCCTGTTACGGTGTGTCTAACTAGAATGGAGGGCTGCTAAAAACAAAACTGAAACCTCTGAAGGTAAATGTATCAACTTCTTAGAGCTGCTAAGGTGAGAGAGAGAGAGCTGAGTCACAGGCTAGCTCCTAAAGAAACATGATCCTAACATCCCCCCTTCTCAAGTAATGACAGTCAATAATGACATGAACCACAATTAACAACCAGTAACAATACAAAGAAGCTCCGCCAACTAACAATTTTCAATAAGTCTTTTCGGTGCTCTCCAACATCTTGCAGATCTGTGAGACATCACATTAGTATCTGCATTGTTTTGGTTCTTCTGTATCCTCCTCCCGTTCAGACATTGTAGAATTGAACACTGTCTCCTTGTCCTCCTTTGCTTCTGTGATGCACTGAAATGCTCCTATTCCATCTGTGAATCTGACCTTTATTAGTAACAATTTCATATGATTTAGGAGCTACCTCACAAGAGACCACTGCTATTTGCATCCATGTTATACCATCAAATAAACATATCCTCTCTTGTGTAGCAAAGGCTCTAGTTCCCATGACCCCTTATCATAATAATGTTTCAATTTGTCATTTACCCTTTACATCAGTGGCTCTCAACCTTTCCAGATTACTGTACCCTTTCAGGAGTCTGATTTGTCTTTTGTATCCCCAAGTTACACCTCACTTAAAAACTACTTGCTTACAAAATCAGACATAAAAATACAAAAAAGTCACAGCATACTATTGCTGAAAAATTGCTTACTTTCTCATGTTTACCATAAAATTATAAAATAAATCAATTGGAATATAAATATTGTACTTACATTTCACTGTATAGTACAATGGTGGGCAACCTGTGGCCTGCGAGCCAGCACGTCCCTGTAGCCTGCCACTTTCCGCAATCAGATTGCCCACCACTGGTATAGTATATAGAGCAGTAGAAACAAGTTGTGTGACATTTTAGCTTGTACCTACTTCGCCAGTGCTTTTTATGTAGCCTGTTGTAAAACTAGGCAAATATCAAGATGAGCTGATGTACCCCCTGAGAGACCAATGTGTACCCCTGGGAGTACACCTACCCCGGGTTGAGAACCACTGCTTTAAGTATTCACATCTCTATTATATTTATCATCAGTTACTACCAAATTAGAAAATCTCGTTTTGAGCTTCCTGTTAAATAAAAGCTCCACTGGTGAAAACCCATGTTTCAAATGAGCTGTCCCATAATTTAGTTACTCCAGATAAGGGTCTTTGTTAGACTCCTATGCCTTATTCAGTAGTCTTCTTATTATCTTAACATCATTTTCCACAAGTCCATTAGACTGTGGATATCTTAGACTAGATGTAATATGCTTAAACTCATATTCTCTTGCAAAACTTTGGAACTCATAACCATCAAATTGTGGTCTGTTGTCTGATATGACCACATCTGGTATGCCATGCCTGGTGAAGACGGATTTGATACTCTCAATAACATGCTGTGCAGTAATGTTGTGAAGTGCTATTTCTAAAGTGAGAATAATAATTAGAACCAATATATAATTCTTCCCATAATAAGTAAACTGATCCATGCTTACTTTGGACCAGGGTGACAAAATTTCTTCATTTACCATCATAGGCTGTTTTGTTTGGAGAGCTCTGTATTTTTGGCATGTTTCACAAGCCTTAATAGGTTTTTTTTATATCTGTATTAATTTGAGGCCAGTACAGAATATTTCTAGCCCTTCTTTTGCATTTTTCAGTACCCATGTGCCCTATGAAACCTATCCTGATGTACCATTTTGGGAACTACAAGTCTGGTGCCCCCAAACAAGATCCCTTCCATTACTAACAACTCTCCTTCAAACTGGTGATGAGGAATGGGAGTATACTTTATAGGCCACCCTGCATTAATTACTTATATCACTTTTTGTAAAATTTCATCTTGTGCTGTGGTGTCAGCAATTACAGTCCACATTTTATCTGAAACTGGGGACACGGTTTATTTAACAGGTTCACATTCACAGTGTCTGACTCGGCTTGATTCTAATACTATTCTATCATAAGCTCTAGACAGACTAGTCACCACCACTAAATTTTTCCTAGTTTTTTTATTTACATCATACAGCTGCAACTGAAAGAATAATCTCTAATCTAGGAGGAGTGTCAGCACCAGAACCAAAGCTTCTTTTTAAACTTTACATACTGACATTCAGTTTTAGTTAAAACTCTGGAAGCACATGCTACGGGCCTTCAGTGCTCATCATATTTTTGCAGAAATGCTGCCCCACGGCCCTTTTTAGAGGCATCTGTTGACAGTTTGGTCTGATTTTTGCTGTCATAGAATTTAAGGGCTGGAGTCCCTTGTATTAACTATTTTAGTTTCTCAAACTCCTTCTTGTGATGTGCCACCCATGTCCATTGATTATTTTTCTGCAGGCATGTTCTTAGGTTGCTGGTTTTAGAAGCCAAATTTGGTACAAACTTCCCCATAGAGTTTATTATGCCTATGAACATTTGTACTCTTTTATCTGTTGGAGATGGTGTATTGGTAACTGCCTGTATGCTGCTGTGATCTATTTGTACCCCTTGAACTGTTAATTTTTCATCAAAATATTATTTCTCCGACTTTGAATTTATACTTGTGTTTATTTAATTTTAACCCCCTAAGCGAGCCCTTTCCAGAGCTCTCTGTAGTCTCTGGTCATGTTCCTCCCTTGTTTAAATAAGGGAATGTACATCATCAATATATACTTTGATGCCTTCAATGCCATCAAATTGTTTTACAATTTTGTGAAACACTTCTTGTGGTGAACTCAATCCAGAAGGCAATCCGTGAAAGCAGAATCTCCCATCTGGTGTGTTAAACATGCACAAACGTGCTAGTTTTCTCTAGTGGAACCTGCAAACACCCAGCTGATGCATCTAACATGGGGAAATATTTAGCCTGTGCCATTTCTTAAAAAATGTCTTCCCTTGTGGGAAAATGTTCCCTTTTGATATATTTATTGAGTTCCTTTGGGTCTATGCATAGGAAAATGGACCCACTCTGTGATTTCCTCCAATCTCTCCATAATGCCTCTAGCAAGCAAATTAGCTAATTCCTCTTTAAGTTTTTTTCTTAGAACCAGAGAAACATTCCTAGGAGCATGTATCATGGGACTATTGGGCTCTGACAGCTCAATTTTATACTCTGTGATCAGTTTCCCAAGCCCCTCAAAGACATCCTAAAATGTATCTTTAATTTTTATTTACTCCTGTGTCTGTACAGTATATACTCTCTGAACAAGACCTAATTCCTGACACATCTTTAACCCAAGGATAGATACACATATCCCTGGAACTATCACAAAATTAATCTTTTCACTGTAATTTTTTACCTTTTCCTCCAGCTCTCATTCACCAACAGTAGGAATTAGCTCCCCACTGTAAATACTAAGCTTGCTGTGAGTGTTTTTTCCCCCCCCGTTTTTTCCCAAGGCCTTGTCTACACTACACAGTTTTGTCGACAAAAGTCAGGTTTCATTGACAAAATAATGGAGGTGTACACACAACCGATTTAACTGTCCTGCTATGTAACATAATAAAACCACCTCGACAAGTGGCATAGAGCTTTTTGTGACAAAGTTAGAGAAATGCAATGTCAATGTAGACAGTGTGTTTGCTTATGTTGCCCCAAGTGGCCTCCAGGAAGTGTCCCACAATGCTTATCATAATCACTCTAGTAAGCATTTTCTACTTTACTGTCCTGCTGGCAGGTTCGCAGGCATGCACCCCTCCCCCTTTAAAGCACCAGAAAACTTTGAAATTCCACTTCCTCTTTGCTCAGCCTGGACAGCTCATATCACATCTTCCCAGCTGACTATGCTGGCTTTCTGCAGCAAATGCGCTCCCGCCTGCAGTACACTGCAGTTGGTGGATCTGGTGAGTCTATGGAGAGAGAGAGGGCTGTGCAGTCGCAGCTCGAATCCAGCTGTAGGAACTTTGACACCTACGATTTCTTGTGGCATGGGTGAGAAGGGGCACGAAAGGGACACACAGCAGTGCTGAGCTAAGATCAAGGAGCTGAGGCAGACTTACCAGAAGGCAAGGGAGGCCAACCATCGCTCTGGTGCTGGGCCGAAAACATGCCTCTTTTACAAGTAGCTGCATGCCATCCTCAGCAGCGACCCCACCTCCACTGCCAAGAGCCCCATGGATACTTCAGGGAGACTGGAGGCAGCGGCCAGTGACGTCAACACTGAGGATGAAGTGGTGGATGGAGTGGTCGAGATATGGGGCAGGCAACAGATTCGTCTGGTGGCATGGCAAATCAGGACCTCTTTTTGACTCCGGAGGGGTCTAGCCAGTCCCAGTAGTCTGGCTCTGGTGTGCCTGAAGCAGAAGAGGGCAGGGTGGTATGTACTCCTTTTGCTTTGATACTGCACGGTTACATGAGATAGAAGTGTCCTTTATTTTGTTACATGGTGCATGTGGGAGAAGGGATTGAAATTAACAACAATTAAGAACTGTTAGCATCTGCTTCTCATTCCCCTGTGCTACTAGGCACTGGCCCTGTGGAAAAGTTTGTTAATGCACACCAAGCTCTCCCAGGAAACCTCCATAGAGGAAACTTTCCTGCAGATACTCTG
This sequence comes from Macrochelys suwanniensis, assembly GCA_033296515.1. Taxonomy (NCBI): domain Eukaryota; kingdom Metazoa; phylum Chordata; order Testudines; family Chelydridae; genus Macrochelys; species Macrochelys suwanniensis. The sequence continues at coordinate 46,153,897 of CM065777.1, forward strand.
CAATACTCTGCTGAAGTTTCCTTGGCAGAGCTGCTTTGATTTTCCCCTCCCCCATCCCCCGCATTGTAGGAAACTTTGCTCTTCCAATCGGCAATTACTTCTGCAGCAACCAAAGCAGCACACAGTCAAGCAGCATAGGGACCCGGTCTGAAGCCACATGCATGCAGGAGATGCACCCTAGCATCTTGGGATACCCTCAAGAGTGTGAGTTCAGCTTTGATCACCTCCACCTGTGCAAAACTGTGCCAACATTCTGAATAGTGTCCCTAGGCACTTGTACTGATCTTCTTCTTAAATCACCCAGACCCTTTGTCCCATCTTGCATCTCCCCACCCTCCCCACCGGCCGAACTCACCATGTTTAGTGCTCTGGTTGTACTGCGTGCTTGCCAAGGGAAAGTGAGAAAGAAGTGTATATAACTTTTATGATTCAAGACTGTGAGCACACACACAATACTGACTCTGTGTATTGTTTCTTTTGTTTCTGCAGATTGGTCCTTGAGGGCCAGCCCCCACACACTGGCAGAGCACCTCCATCAGATAAGGAGACAAATGAAGAAGAATAAAGAGGACATGTTTCGCAAAGTGCTGCTATTGTCAGATCAGGTTGATAGTGAGCATAGAGAGAAGCAATAAACAAAAAGCTAGGAATGGATAGCTAGGAGAGGAGACGGGGTAGGAGTGGATAACAGAGGGTTAGAAGGGGAAGACAAAGCTCATGGAGGACCAATCAGAGATGCTCAGGTTCCTGATTACTCTGTAGTCAGAACACATGCGTGCTCGACTCCCCTGGCAGCCCATATAGAACTGCCTTCCATACTTTCCCCAAACTCCCCACACGCATTCCTCTCATATTCCCATCCTGTCGCAGTATCCCTTGCACTTGACCCCCAGGGATATTTTCCATAATGACAGACAGCTAGACTTGCACACAGGTGTGAGATCCTCATTTTGCAAAGTGCTGCTCACTGTCGTGTCCCTTGTAAGAAATGTTAATCTGTGTGTTTTTGTTTAATATACATTTAGTCTTACAAAGACAATGATTCTTTATTTGTGATCTACATATGGTGGTTGCAGCAAAAATTCATACACACTGGCAATTGGCACATTTGAAGACTATAATTAAATCTCAGGCAGGGATCACTACAAGGGTCATTGAAGGTGGCAAGCAAACAATGTCTGGGTGAACGCATTACAGAAAGATACATTACTGGGGCTCATTGTCAAAATGATTCTTCAAAGCCTCCCTGATTTGAATAGCTCCCTATTGAGCCCCTCTAATAGCCCTGGTGTCTGGATGCTCAAAATCAGCTGCCAGTCTATTCACCTCAGTGCTCCATTCCTGAGGAAACTTTTCCCCCTTGGCTTCACGGATGTTATGCAGAGCCCAGCAGGGTGCTATGACCATGGGAATATTTTACTCATTGGGGTCTAACCTGAAAAAAGGCAGTGCCAATGACCCTTTAATCTGCCACACACACATTCTACGGTCATTCTGCACCTATTGTTGAAGTGCTCATTGCTGTTGTCAAGGTTTCTGGTGTAAGGCTTTATGAGCCATGGGAATAAGGGGTACGCTGGGTCTCCCAGGATCACTATGGGCATTTCCACATCCTCTATTGGAATCTTCTGGTCTGCAAAGAAAGTCCCTGCATGCAGCTTTCTATACAGGCCAGTGTTTCTGAAGATGTGTGTGTCATGCACCTTCCCTGACTACCCTGCATTGATGTCAGTGAAACAACCCCGGTGATCCACCAGTGCCTGCAATACCACAGAGAAGTAGCATTTTCTATTGATGTACTCCATCACAAGATGTTCGGGGGCCAAAATTGGGACATGTGTGCCATCTATTGCCCCGTTGCAGTTAGGGAATCCCATTGCCACAAAGCCATCCGCTATTTCCTACACATTACCTAGAGTCACAGTCCTTCATAGTAGGAAGTGATTAATGGCCCTGCACACTTGCATCACCACATCCCCCATGGTGGACTTCCCAACTCCAAACTGATTCGCAACTGATCGGTGCAGTCTGAAGTTACCACCTTCCACACAGCGATCGCCACGTGCTTTCCCATCATTAGGGCAGCTCTCATTTTGATGTCCGTACACGGCAGGCAGGGGAAAGCTCCATACACAGGTCAAGGAAGGTGGCTTTGTGCATATGAAAGTTCTGCCACCACTGCTTGTCATCCCATACTTACATCACAATCTGATCCTACTACTCAGTGCTTGTTTCCCAAGCCAGTAGCGATGGGCCATCGTTCGCAGCTGCTCTGTGAATGCCAACATCAATCTTGAATTGTTTCTTTCCATGGCACAGAGCAGGGCAGGCAGCACGGACTCCTGTTCAGATTTTCAGCTCATGAAATACTGCAGGATCAGCCATGTTGTATTCAAAATGCTTATCACAAGACTGGTAAGCAGTGCAGGATCCATGATTTCAGGCAGAGATGGTGGGTGTAAAATTTATAGAGGGCAGTTGAAAAACATCACAAAACATAGTCAGAAGCACTTGGAATTATGGTACGAAGAAAACTGCATCATGGGGTAGTGATCCTGCCCCCATGATGCACTGTGATCCAGTCCCAGAACTTTTAGTGGGAGAAGGTGTTGATTTGCACAATGGGATAGCTATCCATGGTGCACTGCTCTCTCTGTTGGTGCTAGAGCACTAATAGTGGGCATTCTCTACTGACACAAGGAATGTTGTGTGAACATGCACAAGTGATGTAATTACAGCGGTTTCTGATTGTCAACATAACATAAGGTGACTTAACTCTATAGTGTTGATATGGCCCAAGTCTTTTATAATAAAGTCTGGTATAACATTCACTTATGCACCAGGGTCTAATTTAAAAGTCAAAGGTGTTATATTTGTTTCCAGAGTAACAGTCCAGTAATTTGATGTTGTTACTCCTTGCAAAATTTTTATGAAAAGTTCTTCACTGTTGCTTCCACTGTTGTGATCCTCCTCTCTGTGCAGAAAATGTACTACACTTTTTCTTTCTGGGCCTATGCTCCTGTTTGCAAACTCTTGCAGACTGATTTAACTTCTTGCACCTGTTGGGACATTAGCCAAAGGCAGGACACTCCTGTGGTCTATGTCTTGTACCATAGTGTGCACAGCAATTTTTGTGCTGTCTTCTGCAGACTCTTTTGGATTGTATTTCTCAGACTTCTCCTGGGGATTTCTGTTCTGTCTCTGCTATTTTCTCTGAGGATTTATTATCCTGTCCACAATTTCATCATTTTGCTTTCCCTCCATAAGCTTCAGCATGGCCTGGGTAGTCTCTGTTGCTTGGCAGATGCTGATTGCTTTCTCTAGCTTGAGATCAGGATCCTCCAGCAATCTTTTTCTGAGCAGTGAATATCTGATCCACAGCACTACCTACTCCCTAATTAGGGAGTCTGTGAATCCTCTTAAATTACAGGATTGACTCAGTCTGAGATCCTTCACAAATTTGTCAAATGATTCTCCCTCTTTTTGTGACCTCATATGAAACTGATACCTGTGAAAAGTCTCATTTTTATTGGTGTGCAGCACTCAGACTTTCAGATCACTGTCTCATAACCAGTCTGCTCTGCTTTGCTCAACTGCAGACTTTTATAGACATCCAGAGCCTCAGACCCTGCTATATTTAGAAAGATAGCTACCTTTTCCTCACTTGGTTTCTCAGTGGCTTTATTCGCTCCCGTGTAAAATGCTGAACTGCTTCTTAAATTTCCTCCAGTTGTCCACTGCATGACTGGAGAGTTTCAGCTCCACTGGAACCCTTAGTTGCTCCACTTTCTTCCTCTCAGTTTTCACTCCACATGATCCAACCACTCCTGGTACCATATTGTGTTCTGATGAAGAAGTTGAGAAAGCGGATTCTTTATTGAAGTAAACACCCAGCCTATTCCAGCATATCTTACTAGGAGGGAGGCCGTTATCGCGGGGCAAGTACACCCCGTCACCCCAGTAGCGTAGCCAGGTGGGGAGCAGGGGGAGCGGCCACTCCCCCTGTGAGCAGAAGTGGCGGAAGCAGCTCCTTTTTTTAGCAGCACTAAAAAGGGGCGCCGCTTCTTTTTAAGTGCCGCTTCTTGCACTCACCCGGCAGCGCTCCGGGTCTTGGGCAGCATTTTGATGGCGGGTGCCACCGAAGACCTGGAGTGAGTGAGGACCCGCTGCCGAAGTGCCACCGAAGACCCGGAGCGCCGCTGGGTGAGTACAGGGGGAGGCGCCTTTTTATAGCGCCGCTCCCCCTGCGCTCCGGACCTGGCTGCGCTACTGCGTCACCCTGCGGGTGAGGCAAGGGAGTCGTAGCCTTGTGGTTAAAGTCTATATGATTGCCCTCAGACTCAGAGATACATGGCCCAAGGGCTGGCATCAGTAGGACTCCTCTTGGCTTCAGGGAAGCGTGGCCTAATGGCCAGAGTCAGTAGGAGTCCTCTGGACTGCAGGGAAACGCGGCCCGATGGCCAGAGTCAGTAGGATTTCCCTGGACTGCAGGGAAGTGCAGCCTAATGGCCAGAGTCAGGTGGACTCCCCTTGCCTTCAGGGAAACACGGCCCAATGGCCAGAATCAACAGGAGGGGGCTTGATGGGCTGACCCCCAAAGGGGGCGGCTGGGATAGGGGGACCTGGGCCCCCACTGCTCCACCAAGTCCAAGCCACTGCGTTCAGCACTAAGTTGGCGGGGAAACCACCTGCAACACGTGGACTGCTGCAGGGACACTGGCTAGTCCCTCCCTGGGCTATTTCCTACCGTGACTCCTGCAGTTGAAGTCGGGATATCTTCAGAGTCTCTGGGCTCCTCAGACGATGACTGCAATCTCCCTTGGGGATCCACAGACACCTGGGTGCTTGCTTGGGCCTCAGCATCTCCTGCTCCCATGGTCTGGGAGCTCAGCTGCAGCTGGCAAGGTACATCCTTCCTCATCAGCGGTCAGCCCAGTCCCTGAGCTAGGCTGCTCCGTTTTATACTGCAGCTGCAGTTGTAGCATGCCCAGCAGGGTTGAGGGCAGTAGCGTAGCCAGCGGGGGAGGAGCCGGGCTCGGGGGGTGCTTTAAAGGGCCCGCGGCTCCCTGCAGCGGCAGGAGCTGGGCTGGGGGGGGGCGCGCTTTAAAAGGCCGACGACTCCTGCCGCTGCGGGGTGCTGCAGGCCCTTTAAAGCACGCCCTCCAGCCCCGCTGCTGGAGCTGGCTCAGGCGGGGATTTAAAAGGCCCGGGGGCTCCGCAGCGGCTGGAGCCCCGGGCCCTTTAAAGTGCCGCCGGGTGAGTACAGGGGGAGCAGGGAGGTGCCTTTTTATAGCGCCGCTCCCCTTGTGCTCTAAACCTGGCTACACCCCTGGTTGAGGGGGTGTGGCTTCCACTGCAAAGAGTGCTGTCTTAACCCCTTCTGCTCCAGTGCGGGGCAAGTACACCCTGCCACAGGCGGCTGAAAACAAAACTGAAACCTCTCCTGGTACATGTATGAACTTCTTAGAGCTGCTAAGGAGAGAAAGAGCTGAGTCACAGACTAGTTCTTAAAGAGATATGATCCTCACACAAATTACTCCAGCCTGACATTCATAAGAATTCATAAGAAGGATGCACAGTCTGAACTTGTAGAAGTAAGGCTTTATTAGAACTAAAACGGAATTACATAAGACTAAGGAGAGCCAGGTGCTCCTAGCTGTGTATCTGGTTGTGAAGCGCACACTAGTTCTTCCTAGCATGTGGTCTGCTCTTAAAGGTACAGTACATACATCACACATCTCCCCTTTCCAGCAAAAGCAACCCCAGACAATTTAACATATATGCCAATTGTGTCTCTACAAATACCAAATAACTATAGCGTCCCCGTGGCCAAGATGGAGGGAGTCCACTTTGGGCAAGAAAAGGCACAGGCAAGAATTCAGCAGGGAAATTTCCTTCCAGCCTAGGGGAATTGTTCCAACCCTCCTCCCCCAGTGCGCGCACGCACGCACGCACGCACGCACGCACACACACACACACACACACACACACACCACCACCACCACCACCACCACCACCACCACCAAATAATATAGGAAAGGGAAATATGTATTTACAGAGAGTTGAATGGAGAAAAACAGGGGGAGAAGATAGGGTGAGGACTAAAACAGGATTACATCCAACACAAGGATCCACAGTCCCAGTGATACCACAATATAAAAAAGGAGAGATGCTGAGCACTGCATCTACTCTCAGAATTCAGGAATCCTGGACAGAGTTCCAGTCCGGCAGTGAGTTCTTGAGTGCTCCTGCTTGTCTTCGGCACCAGTAAATTTTTCCCAACCAACTTCTCCGGTGCCCTCTTCTGCCACTCTCTGCAAACCCACAGAGGCCCCATCTACACTGGCAAGTTTGTGTGGAGTAAAGTAGCTTTGAGCACTGTAACTCCCGAGGTATACACACTGCCAAGACACTTAGTGTGCAGAAACTGCACAGATGCAGCGCTCTAAAAAAACCATCCCGACGAGAGGCGTAGAGCTTTCTGCACCGGGGCTACAGCGCTGTGGTGCCAGTGTAGACACCGTGCCAGTGTAGACACCGTGGTGATTACAGCACCGTGATTGGCCTCTGGGAGGTGTTCCACAATGCCTGTTCTCTCCTCTCTGGCCATCAGTTTGAACTCTACTGCCCTGCCCTCAGGTGACCAACCATCAGCCCCATCCCATACATTCCTTTTCAAATTTGAAAGTCCCCTTACTGTTTGCTCGGTGATGCATGCAGTGGTCTCAGTGGATCTTTCCAGGTGGCCATGCCTGTGCCACGCACCAGGCGATCCCCCGCTTGGAGCAATGCCGAACTGCTAACCTCATCGGTATTTGGGGAGAGGAGGCAGTGCAGTCACAGCTGCGCTCCAGCCATCGGAATTATGAAATATGATTATGATATGAGAGTGGACCGAGCTGGGAGGAGGCAATCTTGGATGAAGACGGGGAGGGGGACCCAGAGGCAGAGGATGATTCAGAGGCCAGAGATGCATGCAGTCAGGAGATCTTTTCTACCCCTGAGGAGCCTAGCCAGTCACAGAAGTTGGATCTTGGCATAGTGCAAATAGGAGAGGAGGCCCCTGGTAAGTGGATCTGATTTTGGAAATTGCTGAAGTGAGTTGTTGGGGGCAGGAGGGTTGCAGAAAGCAGGCTTGTCTCCCACCTCATGCCTAGCCTGAGTGGCAGAACAGGCTGTTGATAGACTCCCTCACTTCACAAGAATCTCCCTCAGAGATCTCGAGGAAACTCTCATGGAGATACTGGGGAATTCGCTGCTGCAGGTTCCTCAGCAGAGCTGCTTTGTTTCTTGCCCCATTAATGGTAGCTTTCCCATGCCACTTTGCTGTGATGGGTGGGGGGACCATTGCTGCATACAGGCTAGCCGCATAGGCGCCAGAATGGAAGCTGCAGGCTTGGAGAAGACCCTTCCTTGATTCCCTGCTCACCTTCAGCAGCGAGATATCTTCCATAATGATCACCTCCTATGGAAAGTGTGGGGACAGGAATGATTCTCAGGCCCACCCTACAGTGCTGGCTCTCCCCAAGAGCCACGTGCCCAGGGTCTGGAAAAAATGATTTACCCTGCCTCTGCTGCTACTCACCATTTTGGGGGTCTTGTGGCTCATGTGTGCTTGCCTGGGGCCAGCCAGTTAGTGACAGGTGTGTGAGTACTGGTTGTGTTTTAAAGCACTGAATCACTGTTGTCTGTGTTGAAAACAATACTGCTTCTGTAAAATGTTGCATTTAAACTTTACAGAGATGACCTTGGGACAGGGGTGGCTCTATGATTTTTGCTGCCCCAAGCATGGCAGTCAGGCGGCCTTCGGCAGCACGCCTGCGGACAGTCTGCTGGTCATGCGGATTCGGTGGCGTTTCTGCGGGTGATCCGCTGGTCCCATGCCGTCGTCGTGCTCACTGCCGAATTGCCGCTGAAGGCGTGGGACCGGCAGACCTCCCGCAGAAACGCCGCAGAAGGCTGCCTGACTGCCGCCCTCATGACAACTGTCACATCGCCCCCCGCGGCTTGCCGACCCCGGCATGCACTTGCTGCGCTGGTGCCTGGAGCCGCCCTAGCCTCCCTCTTTGTTATCGGCGACAGAGTGGCTGCACAGAATTAGGAAGCATCCAAGAAGAACTAAGGAGGACTTTATGCGTGAGATTATGATGCACATTGTGTATTAGCCCAAGGACTTGGCTTGTTTTTAAACCCAATATAGGTGCTTTATTTCCTTTAACTATCACAAAATTTATCAGATCTATTTGTTCTTTTACCTTCACTTGTAGTACACATGTACTTCTAGTAGGAATGAGTTTTCCCCTACAAGCTTTCAGTGTAACCTATTTGCTCACCATGATCCCAGGTTTTTCCCCCCAAGCTTTTAACACTAATATCGGAAACATTTATCTGAGCACCAGTGTCCAATTTGTAGGTTATATGAGTCCCTTTAGTCTCTAAAGAAATTGTCCATTCATTTGTTCCTTCCCCTTCAGATACAGCTCATAGATCAGGGGTGGGCAAACTTTTTGGCCTGAGGGCCACATCGGGGAATAGAAATTGTATGGCGGGCCATGAATACTCACAAAATTGGGGTTGGGGTATGGGAGGGGGTGCGGGCTGTGGGGTGGAGCTGGGGCTAAGGAGTTTGGGGTATAGGAGGGTGCTCTGGGCTGGGACTAAGGGGCTGGGAGGGTGGGAAGGGGATCAGGGCTGGGACAGGGGTTCAGGAAGGGGTGCAGGTTCTGTCTGGGAGTGCAGGCTCTGGGGTGGGGATGGGGATAAGAGGTTTGGAGTGCAGGAGGGTGCTCCAGGCTGGGATCGAGGGGTTCAGAGGACGGGAGAGGGATCAGGCCTGGGGGAGGGGGTTGGGGCATGGTGAGAGGCTCAGGGGGTGCAGGCTTCAAGTGGTACTTACCTCAAGCAGCTCCTGGAAGCAGTGGCATGTCCCTTCTCTGGCTCCTATGTGGAGGTGCGGCCAGGTGGCTCTGCACGCTGCCCCATCCACAGGCAGCATCCTGGGCCCTGCAGCTCCCATTGGAGCGCGTAGGAGCTGGAGCGGGGCCATGCTGAGGCTTCCGGGAGCTGTGTGGTATGGCCCCAACCCTACACCCCAGCCAGAGTGCTAGAGCGGGGCCAAGCCGCGTGGTGCGGCTCCCGACCCAGCACCCCGGCCGGAGCAGGGCTGAGCCACGTGGTGCGACCGCGACCCAGCGCCCCGGCCGGAGCGGAGCCGCACCGTGTGGTCCGGCCCCTGATCCAGTGCCCCAGCAGGAGTGCCAGAGCGGGATCCGAGCCGCATCCGGCCCGCGAGCCGTAGTTTGCCCAGCCCTTTCATAGACAGAACTCTTCTGTGCTGCTGTCTGTGCTCTCTTCCTGGATTACTGAATCAGCATGCATGTTTTATTTCCTCTTCTGCAGTTGTTGATCCTGACTGCAGACTTTGGCAAAATGATTGTATTTCTACAAATATTGCAGGGCTTACCAAAAGCTGGGCATTATTGAGGTCTGTGTTTGTGTCCACGTCTTGTGCAATCTTTGAAGTTGACACTTGCAGACTCTCATGCTTTGCTTTTTTATGCTTTTCTGAGTTTTTTGTTCTGTATCATCTTACTGCTTGCCAGTTATTTTTCTCTTTTGTCACTCTATCCAGAGTGGCAGTGTCCTGCTTTCCTTCCATTATTTGTATTCTGTTCAGAGTGATTTCTGCTGCCTGACACAGCCTTACTACTTTATCCAAAGTGAGATCTACATGTTCCAGTAGTCTTTTTTACAGCTTAGGATCTCTGATTCCAATTCCAATTTGATTCCTTGTAACTGAATCTGTTAACTGTCCATAGTTGCATGTGTGGCTCATTAGCTTCATATCTGTTTGAAGAATTCCTAAGAACTCTCCTTCCTTTTGTCTTCTAAGGTGAAACTTATACTTTTCAAGTGTTTCACTCTTTTTTAGATATGCAGTACTATTCAAATTTATGTCATAACTTGCTCTCTCTGCCCGACTTAGTTGTATGTTATTAAAGACATCCACTGCCTCAGGTCCTGCAGTGTTTAAGAAGAATGCGATTTTCTGCTGGTCTTCTTTCTCACCAAAGCCAGCTGCTTGCATATATATGTCAAAACTCTTAATCTCTTCCAGGAGTCTGCTGCATTACCTGAGAGTTTCAAATCCTTGGGACATTTAGTCGCTCCACCTCCAAGATGACTCTTTTACTCCTTCACCACCATCCTCTTTTCTACCTCACTCTGGTAACATGTGTTGTCTTGTGCACTCATAAGAAGGAGACACAATCTGGACTCTTAGAAATAAGGCTTTATCAGAATTAGAACAGAGTTACATAAGACAAAGGAGAACCATGTGCTCCTAGGAGTGTATCTGGTGAAACTGTCATTAGACTGCTTCCAACTGGTTCTTCCTAGCATGTGGTTTGCTCTTAAAAGTGCACTACATACTCCGAACCTCCTGCTACAATCACTGGGCACAACTGCCCATATTCCAGTCATGTGACACTGAGCTCTTCAAAATGTGACTATGACCCTGACTTGCTGTATCGTCATGGGCAAGTCACTAACCTGTTTATGTCTCAGTTTCCCCACCTATAAAATGGGGATAGTAGTACTTACCTACCTCTCAGACTTGTTATGAGAATTCATTTGTTGAAGTTTTTAAAGCACTTAAAATATGTAAATTACAATAAGTGCTAAGTTTACATAATTGTTCTGGTTGGACAAGTACAAATCTTCTACTACAACACAGCCACCATATATGTATAATCCCACTTTCTCTTTTTAGGTAATTGTTCAGTACAATCTATTAGTGTAGATCACTGTGTTATCCCATGGAGGTCAATGGGATTTGGCATGTGTACAGGGGTCCATGCTTATGAATTTTGTTCCAGAATCAGGGGCTTATTTTCTATATTAGGAAATAAGGCCCTTATACTGCAACACAATCTGCTATAGCTATTTGTATAAATAAACAGGTTAAATTTTAGAATGTGTGGGGTTTGTTGAATAGATAGGTTAGCAGGTCTGTACAGATTTTCACTGATGTTTAGAAAGAAGTTGGACACTGCCAGTAAAACAAAATCATGCAGTATGAAATTATTGGAAAATGTGATCTGTAAGGGTATGACTGGATGCAACTGGCTAACTGTGTAACAATTAAACAAGGGAACACAGGGATGCCCTAGAGAAAGGTGGAATGATGGTAATTTAGGCAGAGACAAAAAAGAGCTAACTATACATGAATGAACTAACATCAGGAAGAAGAAAATCTTTATGTGAGGGAAAGGTAACTTATTATTTATGTGACTTCAAAGGAGCCCTGGTATTAAAATTGCACCAGAGAAATGGAAAGAGAATATGGGCCAGACTCTCAGCTGGTGAAAAATACATAACTCCGTCCACTTCAGAGGACCTACATTGATATACACCAACTCAGGCTCTTGCTCTGTTGCACTTACCAGCCGCTGGATCTCACCAAGCAGAATTCAGTCTAGGACTCCATGGCTATTGAGTTAATATTGCCAGTTCATTTTTTCACCACATTACAGTGGCGTGAAGGGCATATATGACAAGCTTCATTTTCACTTCAAGAGAGGCAAGGGGTCAATACCAGGAGGAATCTGTGGGAGAGATTGATACCAAGAAGGTGGAACTAGGAAATGCAAAAAAGAATCCCTCAGATGGGGCCATTTGTTTTCTGATTTGTCTTGTCTGTAAATGGAAAAGTTTGGTTATAATTTGATAATGCTCGGGAGTCTTAGACCTACATATGTTCTTTGGTACACATTTTTATTTAAATTAATTTTCTCTCTATTTTCTAAGTCCAACTCTGATACTCAGCTGAATGAATGGACCATATTATTTGGTAACTGAGTCAGTGGCTGTGGCAGACCCAAAGCACTGGAAAAGTTTGAAGACCACAGGGGGAAAACAGAAAAATTTGAGGGAGCCTGTGACAGGAGAGGGGACACTCACTTCATGAGTGCCTCCTGTCAGCTGGGTCTGATGTTGCAGTTTCTTTTTCCCCACTCCTAATATCCCTTGTACATTGATGACCTCACTAGGTGGGTCTTCAGTGGCTAAGCCTTCTGGCTAAGTCACACAATTAATATATGAATGGATGAACCCCTTCTGGGGTAACAAAGTTCAACAAATGGTCAGTCTCCCTCAGACAACCAATGATATTATTGCATGCAAATTAGCTGTAGATTAAGAGTGGTGACTGGTTGAGTTACCTCTGATATTATAATGGTCTAGGACTCTTGGCATGGCAAAAATACATGTCACATGGGTGTAATTCAAATTGGCTGAGAATTTACAAATTAGATAGTAACAGACTGCCAATCCCACTCATGATTGAACCCGGTGATATTCTGAACAAAAAGCTGAAAGTAATTCTATGGCTAGAAGTACAGTTTTGTTTTCATCTGGTATAGATATGGTTTTATTGGGAACTGTGACGGGGCAGAGCGGCCCCGCACTGGTACAGCAGGGGTTAACCCTTCCTTCCTGGTAGAGGAAGCTCCGCCCCGGAAGCCCTGCTGGGCATGCTCCAACTGGAGCCCAGGTATAAAAGCCTGCAAAGCAGCTCAGTCTGGGCTGACCGCCGGGGGAGAAGGAAGCACACCACCAGCTCCCAAGGCGAGACAGCCAACACCCCAGGATCGAGGGGCCAACCAAGCCGTGACACCCTCTGCACCCCGGACGGAGGCTGCGATTGGAGGGGACGGACTGGCGGACCAGGTGGCGGGTAGGAAGTGACCCAGGGGTACTTTAGAAGCCGGCAGCGTTAAGGCTGCACTGACGCTCGGCATGTTGCGGGTAGATCCCCGCCGAGCTCAGCACAAGGATGAGCCCTGGGTTGCGACTTGGTGGAGAGGGTGGGCCCGGATCCCCCTACTACTCCGGCCATTAGGCTGCACTTCCCCAGAGGGAAGAGGGAAGGCTATGGACTCTGGCCATTGGGCCACCCCGCCCTGAGCCTTGGGGCAAGTTGTATGGACTCTGGCCACTAGGCCACACTGCCCTGAACCTCAGGGCGAGTTGTATGGACTCTGGCTGTTGGGCCACACTGCCCCAAGCTGCGGGGTGAGTTATATGGACTCTGGCCGCTAGGCGACACTGCCCTGAACTTCAGGGCGAGTTGAATGGACTCTGGCCGCTGGGCCACCCTGCCCTGAACCTCAGGGTGAGTTGAATGGACTCTGGCCGCTAGGCCACACTGCCCTGATCTGTGGGGCGAGTTAGTTGCATGGACTCTGGCCGTTGGGCCACGCGGCCCTGATACGCAGGGCAAGTTGCATAGACTTTGGCCATTAGGCCACAACAGGACGCCCTTAAGGGAACGGGCGGGAAGACTTAAGAGTGGCGAGGCTCCGACACCTCGACCACCCCTGCCACAAAGGGGCGCTGTGGTGCCGGACCCGTCACAGGAACAATGGGCATTATATAGATAAACACAGAGGTGGTAAAATGGTTTCACATTCTCTGAAGTTATAAAGTCTGCATTAGATTATCCAGCCACAAAGAATTGCTGTCATGTTTATGCTACAGCATATACTAATATTTGCCACAAAATTATCTTACCTTAGCAGCAAACATTGACATTGAAAGACAGTATAATTTTAGGGACTCAGAATGTAACAAAAATCATTGACAGTAATGAGGGCAGAGAAGTAAAACACAATTGTTAACACTGGAATAATTTATTTTGTATCATTCTGAAGATGCCTACCATAGTTTTCTGCATAGCAACGTCTGCATCTCAGCCCTACATCATTTGAGAATGTACTTGACAACTGGTGAACTGTTAATTTGCTATGAACAATGAAAAACCATGTGACAAACCCCCACCCTCCTAGTTTAAGGATCAGAGTGGTAGCTGGGTTAGTCTGTATCAGCAAAAAGAACGAGGAGTACTTGTGGCACCTTAGAGACTAACAAATTTATTTGGGCATAAACTTTCATGGGCTAAAGCCCACTTCATAAGATGCATGGAGTGGAAAATACAGTAGGAAGATATATATATAGAGAGAGAGAACATGAAAAGATGGGGATTGCCATACCCAACTCTAATGAGACAAATCAATTAAGGTGGGCTATTATCAGCAGGAGAAAAAAAACTTTTGTAGTGATAATCAGGATGGCCCATTTCAAACAGTTGACAAGAAGGTGTGAGTAACAGTAGGGGAACAAATTAGCATGGGGAAATAGTTCTAGTTTGTGTAATGACCCATCCACTCCCAGTCTTTATTCAAGCCTAATTTAATGGTGTCCAGTTTGCAAATTAATTCCAGTTCTGCAGTTTCTCACTGGAGTCTGTTTTTGAAGTTTTTTTGTTGAAGAATTGTGACTTTTAGGTCTGTAAGTGAGTGTCCAGGGAGGTTGAAGTGTTCTCCGACTGGTTTTTGAATGTTATAATTCTTGACGTCTGATTCGTGTCCATTTATTCTTTTGCATCGAGAATGTCCGGTTTGGCCTATATACATGGCAGAGGGGCATTGCTGGCACACGATGGCATATATCGCATTGGTAGATGTGCAGGTGAATGAGCCCCTGATGGTGTGGCTGATGTGATTAGGTCCTATGATGGTGTCCCTTGAATAGATATGTGGACAGAGTTGGCAACGGGCTTTGTTGCAAGGATAGGTTCCTGGGATAGTGTTTTTGTTGTGTGGTTGCTGGTGAGTATTTGCTTCAGGTTGGGGGGCTGTCTGTAAGCGAGGACTGGCCTGTCTCCCAAGGTCTGTGAGAGTGAGGGATCATCCTTCAGGATAGGTTGTAGATCCTTGATGATGCGCTGGAGAGGTTTTAGTTGGGGGCTGAAGGTGATGGCTAGTGGTGTTCTGTTACTTTCTTTGTTAGGCCTGTCCTGTAGTAGGTGACTTCTGGGTACCCTTCTGGCTCTGTCAATCTGTTTCTTCATTTCACCAGGTGGGTACTGTAGTTTTAAGAACGCTTGATAAAGATCTTGTGGGTGTTTGTCTCTGTCTGAGGGATTGGAGTAAATTCGGTTGTATCTTAGAGCTTGGCTGTAGACAATGGATGGTGTGATGTGGTCTGGATGAAAGCTGGAGCATGTAGGTAAGCATAGCGGTGGTGTTTGTGACCATAGCTTATTTGCACTTAGTGTCCAGGAAGTGGATCTCTTGTTGATGGTGGGATGGAATTTGTTGAAATCCTGGTGGAATTCCTCAAGGGCTTCTTTTCCATGGGTCCAGATGATGAAGATGTCATCAATGTAGTGCAAATAGAGTAGGGGTGTTAGGGGATGAGAGCTGATGAAGCATTGTTCTAAGTCAGCCATAAAAATGTTGGCATACTGTGGGGCCATGCGGGTACCCATAGCAGTGCTGCTGACTTGAAGGTATACATTGTCCCCAAATGTGAAATTGTTGTGGGTGAGGACAAAGTTAAGCCACCAGGTTTGCCGTGACATTATCAATCTAATCTAGCTCTCTCAGGTCCTGGAACAATTATCAATCAATCTAGCTAGCTCAGGTCCTGGAACAGTAAAACTATGGAAATTTGAGTGTATGTGTGGGCTAGCTCCACAAATAATGTATCAGGGTTCAAAGTGGTTTGGTACAGATTGTGCTGAAGCTCGCGCTGCTGCAGCTTCACTGATCCAGGACCTGCGCTAACAAGATTAAAATTGGCCCTGGCATGTTGGTTCAAGCTGCAGTCACACCCAGTGACTGTAGTCTAGACATATCCGTAGTCTCTCTAGGTACGTTTACACTGCAATGAAAGACTTCGTATTAGACTGTTGAGCCTGTGCTGGGGTGATTCTGGATTATGGCAGTGGGACTTTCTTTGGTAATAAATTAAACCTGTAAACAGGGCTATTTATGTATTCTGAAGGCCGTACTGAGCTTATCTGAGGAACTGAGAGCAACTTGAGAAATTGCCTTGAGGCTACCAGAGGAGGCCACATGTTTACAAGTTTCTTGTACCTGACAGTCTTCTTAATAAAAGTTCTTCCATCAAGTCTCTGCCAAGAAAACCTCGCACAAGAACAAATTCCCTTTATACTGAGGCAAATGCTTGCCATTTTCATATATGGCCACTAATTCAGGGGAAGAGAAAGACTCTTATCTTTATATAATTATTCTCATTTTCTTTTATCCCACAAAATTCTCTCCTTTGGCCTCATTTTCAGATCAGTCTTCATTCCTGCATTGTAGTTATTTTCCAGTGCCATTCATATCACTTTAATATTACCAGGTGAATATGGTATTTAAATGTCTAAATGACACAAATTGCTCCCCCCAAGTATATGTGTGGGTTTCATCCAAGCTTTTGTTTATTAGAATGAATTCAGAACCCTTATTCCATGTCCCTTTTCCACGCTAGCTTAAAGAGCATTAGAGAGGCAATTCTCAATAAAATCACTTTTATTCAGCTCCTGCCAGTAATCTTGTGACTCTGAAGTTTCATATTCTAATATGGCTCTCCTTAGCTTCTAAATGCTAACTCTCTGCTTTATTTACTTTAATCAGTTCTGCTGACGCAGATGGGATAGTTAGGGGAAATGATGTATGACTGCTACACGCCTCTTCTTGCAGCTCACCCTACTGCTTTGCTGCAGCACTCACCAGACCTCTAATGTCATTTCAAGACATTACAAAAGAGTCCCACTCAGGGCTATAGCATTTAGATGCTGAACTTTAAATTTTAGCACTAGCTCCTAGTCACCTTCAAAGAGAGTTTTGGTATATAAGTAAATACACAGAAAGACACAATTATCACAGCGTTTAAACATTATTAGACACATTTTAAACAAAATCTATAGGTAGTTAAGCTGTCTGTAAGGACCTACGGAAACTCTTCTTGCTGCCTATATATTCAGATTCCTGGGATAAAAGTATAAATTATAACAAGAACACAATAGCTAAAGAGTCTCCAGCAAAATATTCATCCTTCTTGATTTCAGTATCTCATACAAACACCGTATTCCTCCTCTGATCTTCTTCAGAGACAATCTGCAACCTAAGATGAAGCAGATATATGTGTGTTATCTGCGTTCTTCCGTTGTCTATGTAGAATTGGAATGAAAACTATTTTAGCACCTCTTATTTCATTTTAAAATGCCTCTGCTTAAGCAGTAACAAATAAAAAGCCAGATACTGAACCTTGCTATGATTTCTCTGCATTGCTTTGTGGCATAAAACATCCATAATGCTATTTTAGATGGCTAGTGGAAGATTCCCTTGCTGTGGAGGAATCCTCACATAATATAGGGCTGTTGGAGATGATGGCATACAAACCACTACTTGTCCCCAGCACAGTGGGTATGGCCATGCAAAAGGGAATGTGGTTGGGAAGATCTACACTGTGGCAAATCCCAGCTGCTGGAACAACCTTTTAGGGTGAATGCAACTGTGCAAAAGTTCGAGCAAGCCAGCTCTAACTTATTTTGAGAACCAGACCATTCCTTGACCAATATTAATATTGGGGAAGTGGTTTAAATCCAACTTGTGGAGTCCCACAGGACTCAGTTCTCTCTAAGGTACTATTCAATCCATTCAGCCACTAGGTTGACTGGTCAGATGCCATGGACTCAAGTGCCAGCAACACGCAGATACCACACAGCTCTATCTATCCTTCACCACATGCTAATACCATCAGGATGACCTGGTACTTGGATGAAATCAGCTCATGAATGAAGAACAGTTGGTGGGGCAAAATAGAAGTGATGCTGTGTAGCCCATAGGACTAGCTTAGCCTTTATTATATTCAGTTGTGATGCAAGAAACCTGCAGGCCTGTATCCTGTAACACATTAGCTTAAGCAAGTTAGCATAAGTTAGTATAAGTATAGTAGGCCCTTTAACTTTGGCATAGATAAATGGTCTGATGGTTACCCTCAGACTTTGGGGATCTTGGATGAGCTTTCTCAATTGTAGGAGTTGGAACTTAACAGTAAATGTAAACAGTAAAAACAGGAATACCGCAAGAACATGGAAGTTAACTATAAATAGGCTTTAGCAATATAATAATAGGTATGATAATAAGCCAAATGGCATTGATATGTATTAATACGTTAACCTATAGAATAAATACAACTCAATATTATGCGAGTGAGGAAGTTAGATTTGGGCATGGAACATTCGTTATGGTGCTCAGGCCTTATAATAGGGCAAACTACCATGTGGCGTTAGCCCAGCTAAGCTATCCTTTCTCAATCATTTGACCCTTCAGCTCTACTATCAATCATGGGCATTGAGGAACCTGGACCATCAGACCCACTGGCATGCCAAAGCAGGGCAGTCCTTTGTTTCTTACTACCAGGTCCTCAAAGAAGGGTGTTAGTATGCAAATCTAAGAGCTTATGCAAAGAATGACACTATAGATATCCCCAATTCTGTATTATTCCTATCTTTTCATGTGGCTTGCAGCTTTTCTGGTTTAATTCATTATTTTAATGACGATATCTAAGGCTTTACTTTGTCCTCAGTGTGAGTGTCCTTGTCATACCCTGAGGCTCCCGACAAGATATTGAACTAATTGGTTTTAATTTTGTGCAGCTGTGATGCTGTATGATTGAAATATGACCATTTATATCATTAATATTGCCACTGTTAGACAATTGTCACAAATCTTTTACAAAGTATGTCATGTAAGATATCAATGGAAAAGTTACAATCTATAGAATATGATTATTCTGTTTGTATGCATGTATCATCTGTGTGTCTAAAGTTATGAATATTGTCCATGTACCAGTATTTCAAATGTGTTTCTCCTGCGATAACACCCACAAGGTCATTTACATTCAGACTAGCCAGCCCATTGGGAATGGACCATTCAGGTTGATGGCCAATTAAATTATTCAGTAGGCCATAGAAGAAGTTTGTCTCTGACTGGTGAGCCTTCCTGTTGATGCTTTAGCCAAAATATGGGTAATGGCTACTCCTATGAGTCATCAAAGCATGCATGTTACCTGCTCATGTGACCCTGGACCCCATCTTGTGCCTGTAATTTTCCACCAAGCCTGAAAGCAGTCCCTCCACATGAGAAAATGTATAAAAGACCCTGGAATCATCTCCATTTTGCCTCTTTCCTGGTCTGATGTCTGGACTTTGGACTTACTCTAAAAGGAGCATTCCAACCAATGGACTGAGGACTTCCCAATATTTTGAAAGTTACCAGAGACTTTACAAGCCAGCAGTTTATTCCATCACAGCTAGAAACCTGATATAAGAACTCTGAAATGAGTGTATGTGTATGATTTCCTTAACCATTTTAACTCTCACCTTATTCTTTTCTCTTATAAATAGATACTAGATATTAGATATTAAAGGATTGGCAACAGCAGAATTATTTGGTAAGATCTGAGTTATATATTGACCTGGCTATGAGGCTGATCTCTTGGGATTAGAAGGACCCTTTGTTTGATTAAACTGGTTTTAAATAACCATTCATCATAAAGGCTAGTGTCTGGGTGGTGAAACAAGGGCTGGGATGCCTAAGGAGACTGCAGTTTGGACTTCTTGTTAACCAGTATGGTGAGACAGAAGTTGACTTTTGTTTCTTACTTGGTATATCTAATAATAGAATAACCACCAGTTTGGGGTGAGCCTACCCTATTTCTCAGCAATTTGTCCTGAATCTGGTATGCTCAGCTATGACCCACTGAGGCGAGGTAACAGTATCCTTATTCTGGGACAAGAACCTTATCACAGTAAGATCAATACAAATATTATTAACCTTTAAAAGGGTCAGGCAATAGCTGGTGAGCAGTGGAAATAATTTTGAAAAGTTTGCAGCCACAGTGCAGTCTCCTTTGTTGAAGGTACACAGCCACAGTTGGCCAATTCAATCCTTAGCTTGGGAGTGCTCCTGGATTCCTCATTAATTCTAAACTTTCATATATAGCAGCTTTCATGAGTAACATCTTTTATCATCTCCGGTTGGCTAGGAGAATCCATCCCATCCTGGAAGATGAAGACTGGCCTCAGTTTTTTATGCTTTCATCACCTCTCTGATGGACTACAATAATAGGATATATCTGGGCATCAGGGCCGGCTTTAGGAAGTGCGGGGCCCGATTCGAACAGTTTCAACGGGGCCCCCCCTCAGCCCAAGTGCCGCCGAAGACAGCAGCAGCAATTGAGCTGCCGCCGAAGACACGTTGCGGGGCTCCTCTTAGACAAGTTGCAGGGCCCCTCTTAGATGCGGGGCCCGATTCAGGGGAATCGGGGGAAGCAGCCTATAGCCGACCCTGCTGGGCATGAAACCTTCAATGCTTAGGAAACTCCAGCTGGTACAGAAGCTGCAGACCATCTCTTCAGCAACAATGTCTATTCTGAGCACATCAAACCTTTCCTCCACATACGACACTGGTCTTATGTACTATATTGAATCAAGTTCAAGATGTCTGTCCTTGTCTTCAAGGCATTCAGTGGCATGGGGGCAAGGCATTTAAAAGAATGACTAAAGCTCTGGATTGACGACTATCAGGACCAGGCCTTGGGCAGCATGTGTGCACCAGTCAGTTACCATGTTGCAGTCAGGAGATGAGTAGCAGTGTTGGGGCAGAGCCAGGTCAGGATACCAGGTAGTCAGGGTCAGGTACTAGGTTACAGACAGCAGGCAAGTAGCAGAGTCAGAAATGAACAAGGTTCCGAGGTCAGAGTCTAGTGTCCACAGCAAGGCACAGTCTGGAGCGGAAGCAAGCAGGTGTCTATGTCATTGCTGAGACAGCTCCCCATGCTGGCCTCCTGCTTTACGCAACATCATGAGCCAATCAGTGGTCTGCAGGGGGCCACCATGCAGATCCTGCTAGGTGGTACGTTCTGCAGTGTCTAGTTTCGCAGAGTCACCCAGCCTAAGTTTCCAACAATGATGTGAATGTATTGGCAGCACAGAGCTCCCCACAGTCCCAGGTTCTAGTCCCCAAGTCTCTTGCAATGAGGGTTATTGACAGCTTTTCTCCTCTGGCAAAATGTAGTCCTCTACAATAAGGGTAAAGTTTTTGTGTGCATGAGACAAAACTCTCTCAGGCCTGGCCCAAGATTCTGGAATGAACTCCCTCAGGAACTACGGACCATCACAAATGTCACCATCTTCCATTGCAAGTACAAGGTGCATTTCTTTCATCTTGTCTTCTCTAATATATACATATAGTTGTGTGTTTGTGTATGTGTGTGTGATGGTACCTTGCAATATGTTATGACTGGTAAGTATGTTCTCCATAAAACCCATAAGCATGACTGTGATTGGTTTGATTCCCCACTTCCAGTATGATATGAATTTGAAAGTTCTTGTTTAAAAAAAGGACAGGTTGAATTGTTGAAGAATGTACTATTGTCACAATTACCCTCACTTGTTCTTGTTGAAGGATCTATCCTAAAGCAAAACTACCGGGATAGCTTGGGATCCAGGCACTTGAAAACAGGGCCGGCTTTAGCGGGGGTGGGGCCCCACGCGAAGAACGATGGCGGGGCCTCGCACCTTCTGGCCGAGCAAAAAAAAAAAGCCTCCTGCGGCCGAGCAAGAAAAAAAAACCTCCTGCCAGAGCAGGGCCCCCTGGGGTGCGATTCCAGGGAATCTGTGGAATCGGCTTAAAGCCGGCCCTGCTTGACAACCATCAACATTATTTCATGGAGTATGTTATGAAATCATTCAGTGAAACTTGTTCTTTATCATCTCTCCTATTTTCATAGTTAGGTGTGCAAAAAGTGCTCACAGTAAATATTAAAAAGCTTGTCATATGGTTCAAGAACAGGTAATCCTTGTCATAATATTTACTCTGCTAAAGTCAGTGTCTGGATGGAACAAACCTATTTTCTGTATTATATGAGTCTCCAGGCTGAGTGATGAGTAACTCACCTAGATGAATACTAATTTTGTTATACTACAGTCCTGGAGAGTCACATCATTTAGAAAAAAGAGATCTTATGTGAAAATCACCCTGATGAAGAACGTCAGAACTTTGTAAAGAGAGATCTGGAAGGCTCTTCCAGTAAGTGTGTAACACACACTAGAGTCTGTCATTCTTGTTACTGTACACTAACATTACAGTTTGAGCCTGCCAATCCATGTGTGCAGCAGGAAGCCTAAAACTGTTGTACTCCAGCACAAGCATGAGCTAAGGCTAGATGTAGGAGCAAGTATGATTAAGTGCTAGGAATTGTCCTCTATCCTGAAGGGTAAGTGGTAATTACTATACCCCACATTTGCCTGCTTCCTTACTCTCAAGACCGCAGACTATATAGGGTGCATGCCAGAGAATGGGGGTGACTGAGGAGATATGTGCTTAATGATACTCATAATGTGAGCAAGCTGCTTGCCTATGCCCTCCTCTTTTAGGCTTTACTCATGTTACTAGGCAAAGATAATTTGGGATCCATGCAACAGCAATCGTATTAATACAGGGTCAGATAACTCTGTACTTCCTGTCCTTCTCTTCACTTTTCACAGCACTCACATCTGTGCTGAGACAGCACTGAATCAATGCACCAGCGTGGTTCCCAGATTATTTGTCTCATCAGTGCCTCAGCATTGAATCAATACCCTAGTAAATTTCAGTTTGCATAGTATGTTAAACAGAGACCCTTATCATTTGTGATCATTAAAGTTCCCAGGAAAATATTTTCAAGAAACGTGATGTTAGACTTGTTTTGTGGTAGGATTCCAACTTGGGTAAGCAAGGTTTAAACATGTAGATAGTCCCATTAACTTCAAAGTTACAAATGTGACTTGTATTCTAGCCAACTATATTGTGGAAAGTTGTTTTATCTCCTTTCTCTGAAGCAGTGGTTTTCGAACTGGGATACATGTACATAGGGTGACCACCTGTGCCAAACTGGGTGGGACAGTCCTGAAATGCACAGTTCAAGTCCCAGTCCCAGGTTGAATGACTGCAGGACAGTATTTGTCCTGGATTCCCTGTGGTGCCGCTCTGCATCTGCCTGAAGCTCAGGGGCAGCACCAGCCTCTTCCAGTGGGAATGGTTAAGGTGAGCCTTAGCTACGTCTCATCACGAGGCCCCACCCCTGGTCCTCCTCTTCCCTCCCAAGGCTCTGCCCCTTGTCCAGGCCAGAAGCTGGAGCAGGGCTGTGGAAAGAGCTGCCTAGGAAGCCCTGGCCTCTGTGGGGAGCCCTGAACCCTCCACCTGCCCTGGGCAGCGAGCCCCAGGGGTGAGGACATGAGCTGGGGGCTACTCTTTGGCATCCCGCCCAGAGCAGGTGGAGGGTCCTGGGCTCCCGCAGTGGCCCAGGATCCCTGGGTGGTTCTTACCATAAGCTGGTTCCGGCTTCCGGCCTGGCCTTGCCCAGGGGTAGGGCCTCGGGGGAAGAAGAGAGGCAGGGGCGGGGCCAAAGAGAGTGGGGGTATACGAGCTCTCATCAGAGGGAACGCGAGAAAAATCCTGTCATGGCGGGCAACACATTTTATTTGGTAAGACTTGGCAATGTAGTCATAGGGTCATAATATACCTATCTCAGATGGAGATATGCGGTAAACTAGATTATTTGGAAAGGGATACACAGCCTAAAAAATTTGAAAACCACTGTTCTGTAGAATGGCCACGGCTAGAGATGGGACACTGGGAGGGTGGGCCAGGGCTCTGAGGTGGCACCAAGCATGCTCTCTCTTTCAGGTGCTCACGTCCCAGGATTATCTGGGGATTTCTTACTTAATTGTTTCTCTGCCATATGGGAGGGCCTCAAGAACTGGTGCACTTTGGTCCTTCCTGTTCTCTGCCTGCGGCACATAATAGTGTAGTCTTCTGTGGGCTGTAATACTTTGGTCTCATTTCTGTTGTTAGGTTTAGTGTGCAGGTCTAGGGTGGTGTTGGTGCCTGTGATATGCAGGAGGTTAGAGTAGATATTTTGTGGTCACTTCTAGCCATATGATCTATGATTCTGTGTGCTTAAGTACTTTTCAGAATTGGGACCACAGTGGAATTTGGACAATCATATTTCATGTATAAGGAGTGGTATCTTTAAATATTTACTTTATATAAAACTAATACAACTAGTTATTGTCATTGATTATTAAATATTAGGTTGAATAAAAGGAGCTGGCCAGAATCCTCACCCAAAACATGAACCAAAAGGACAACAAATATCTGGAGTTCCAAAAGTTTCTGATAATTTTCCTCCCATTAATTTTTCATTTTGAAATTGCCTCTGAATTTCCTGGTTATTGTCAGGATTGGAAGCTGAAATGCCACAGTGCTGTGAGAATGACTAGTTTGAAGGAAAGATTTCAGATCCAGCTTGTCAGACACAAGACATTCAGGTAATTTGTATCCAGTTTTGGGTGCTGCAATTTATGGATTTCCCCATCTTTAATCATTAAGCTTAACGTTTTACTTCTGAAATACAAACAAGGCCCCACTCCTGCAAATGGATCTGCAGAGATGTAAGGATTATTTTACCAAGTCTAACTGAAGAATCAAGACATAATTCTAAACTTTGGCTGTGCTAGAGCTGATACATAAACACAATTCTCTAAACATTCACATGGCTTGATCTAGACAGATTGTACCTTTACAGTTAAGATGATTCTGTTAATATATTTTCTTGATACTAAATTTTTACATGAATTGTATGGATTGGGAAATATTTTTGAACTGGGAATGGTTACCAGAATTGAGAAATAATTAATCTTAGCCCTGGAATTTGAATTTCTGTGCTGGGATCAGCCTATTCTTAGCATACCTTGTGTCAAAAGCCTTCTGGTGCTCTATGCTTAATTATATGTACTATAATATATCAGCTGACCATTTTAAATATTGCTGTAGGTGAATTCAGTACATCTTTGTAAGCTATCACAATTTCGAATTAGGCCTTAAAGACCTAATAGTGCTTATTACTTTAAATAAAGCTGATAGGATCAGGCTATTTCCAGTGTAATTTTATTTTAAGTGTATTTAGGCAGTTATCCACAGTTGACAAGGACAAATGAGCTCTGCTCATGGCACTCTTTCATCTGCATTGATCCATGCTAAAAAGACTAATATAACTTCTGTTGTGGATCTGAAAAACAATGAGCAAATTTAAGAAAAGTAGGTTATCTGGGAACTGTAGCCATTGTTACTGTTTAAACTTTTTGTAAAAAAAACATCAGCAAGAAACAAGCAAACAAATACTAAAATGACTAATGGCGTATCTGGTAGAATTACTATAATTTTATCCACTAAGAGAGATCTTGTATAACAGGGTTTTGAAATGCCAGTAGCCAGTTTGGATGGAGAGATAACAAGCAAACAACCCAAATTAATTTAACTTCCTTAGGTCTAGCAGGAAAAGGGAGAAACATTAGGAATAATTGATAGTGACGGGATGAGAGAGATAAAGAGATGGACTGGGAAGTATTTAATGACTCTTTGTGGTATTACATCTGTCACACTTTTTGTGCTACATTAAAGTTTCATTATTTTCATATTTCTTGTTTTCATATTTTCCCATCCCCTTCTTTCTGCTAAATTTACCAAGTAATATAATGTGGATAATGGAGAGCTATTGCTGAAAATGTCATTGAATCTGTTACTGGAACTGAATAAAGCGTCTCAGCCATGCATTCCCTTTCATAATACATTTTCAATTAGTGGCTTAGGAATTGTATACAATATAGACTCACTTTCTTTTTTTTTAAATCATCATGTAGAGAGCAGTGCATCCCAAGAAGAAATAGTGAACCTTTCATTATACAACTATTAATAACTTGGATCCATTTAATTGCATCAAAGAAAATGATCGCAGAAGTCAATTTACTGAAGAGATCTATTCTTCTAAGGGCTTATGGTCTTCACGCTGTTAAAACAATAGATTAATTTTGTTCTTCTGAGACAACTATGGTAAGCTTCTCCCTAGGCATACATTGTAGGATTCAATTTTTGTATGCCTGCTCCAGCCTTTTGGTCTCCATGTCATCTATTTGTATTTTATTTGTATATTGGTGGTCTCTAGGGCCCCAACCGGCGATCAGGAACCTGGTATGCTAGGCTCTGTACAAATCCATCACAAAAAGACTCTCTCTCCCCCAAAGAACTTATGATTTTCCATTTTTTTACTGCAGCCTACTGGTACATATTCCATAATTTTGAGGTAGTAACTCTTGGGTCACTAGGTCAGTGATATAAATGTACTGCTCATGCTTTCCTGGCTCCCTCTGATTTCAGGTAGGTGAATTGAAAGATGTTCAAAGAAATCCCTCCTTGCTTTGTATCAGACATTGCAGCCCCTATTTACTATATGGAGTGAAAAGACAATGGGACATTGGAACTGTTGGGCCTTCTTCCCTTTCCCCCACCTTGTGAGTGGAAGAGAAATGGTCCTAATCACAGAAACACTGCTAGCAAGTTTCTCCTACTTCCCACAATCTATATTGATTTTTCCCTGTTGCCACCAATTTTGTAACTGGAAAAGACTAGGAGACAGGAGGCAGGGTGAAAAAACACACATTCGGTCATTTCTGGTTCAGTTTCATCCAGTTTTGCTTTTTGAGTGAGCTTCAGTCTACAACTGGTGAGTCCGAGCTTCATGGCTGTATACGATTTTTTTTTTTTTTTTTTTAATGAGCAAGTGTGTATTGGGCTCCTCACTGGCAGATATGGTCACTTCCTGATGCAAAGACAAAGTGGCAATTTCCTTCAAATTAGATCTTAGATCCTTGCTCAAGAAACCCTCTCTTGATTTTGTCACACAGTCTTGCCAACTATTACAGTCTCCAAGTTAATTCAGAAAGGCAACTGAAAAAATCGGGACAAGGAGTCTTTGGTGCTCTCTGGAATCCTGTTTCTTTACTGATTTTGGCCTGGTGATAGCACAGAGATTGCACTTGTTTCATTATTTTATTACCCCTTATGGGTGACAGAAATGGGCCAGGTGTCTAGGCTGATTCTTTTAGCCCTGTCAGCAGCCTTCAGTCCGGTTGGTCATTAGAGATTGGTGACCCATCTATGAGGGTATGTCTACACTTCGAGCTTGAGGTATAAATTCCAGCTTGAGGAGACGTACCTGCACTAGCTCCGAGCAAGTTAGCACGCTAAAAATGGAGTGTAGCCAAAGCGGCATGAGTGGCAGGAGGGGCTAGCTTCCCTGAGTATGTATATAATGTCTTGGAGGGTATGTACTCAGGGCATCCAGTACCTCCCACTGCTCATGCCTATTGCTCATGGCTCATGGCTATTCTCTATTTTTAGTGTGCTAGCTTCATCAGGCTAGCATGGATATATCTTCTTGAGCTGGACTGTAAAATTCTAGCTTGATGTGTAGACTCACCCTTACACAGATGAGAATGGGGGCTTTCCCACCCACAGGCCTTAGATAAGGAGTATGAATCAACCCCCAACTTTGCTTATTCGCTAGTCTAATCTATTTTATATGGGTTTGTATACCACCCTCTTCATCACGATATCTGAGTGCCTTCAGTGCTGGTGTTGATTTTAAGCAACCTTTTCCTTCAGCTTTTAACCAGTAATTTGGGAAAATTTCCTGTTAGATGCTTATGTTGCCACAGTTACCCATGTCTTTGCAATCATTTAAATACAGCAAATTGTTCTGCATGGGCCAATTCAAAGCAGCGGTTACTACAGAAAGTAGCTGTTCACATCCTTGGCTATGCTAGCTTTGTGGTGTGTATTAATGCAATTCTCAGAAGTCATAGAATTCATCTCTACTCTCTTATAGGGATTCATAGATTTCTAAGGCCAGAAAATACCATTGTAATCTTCTAGCATGATCTTCAGGCATAACATAGGCAATTGAATGTCCCTGAATTCATTTCTGTTTGAAATAGAACATATCTTTCAGAAAAATACCCAATTTTGATTTTAAAATGGCCAGTGATGGAGAATCCGTCACAAACTTTGGTAAATTGGTCTAATGGTTAATTACTTCACTGTTTAAAATTTTGCACACTGAATTTGTCTAGCTTCAACTTCCAGCCACTGGATCTTGTTATACCCTTTTCTACTAGTACAGGGGAAGCGGGGCAAGCGGAAGGCTCAAACTCTGCTCCTTCCATCTGATGCTGAGGCCCCGCCCCGGAAGACCAGGAAGAGGACCACCGAAACTAAGCCTTCTGCCTTGTCCCCGGGTGTGACGTTATTGACATAATCTGGGACTGTGTAGATCATGGTTGCTACCAAGGTTCTGTAGTGGCACCAAATCTTGTATAAAGGGGGTCAGATAATGTGTCTAAGACAAGGTTATGGTTTGCTGGTTATTGTGCTATCTGTATGTGTGTATCATTTTGTAGTTGAAGTTATGAATATTGGCTCTATACTGTCTGTATTTCAAACTTATGCATGCTTCTGGGTGAAACCCCAGACAAGTTGGTGTCAGCTCTGCCTAGTCTGCTTGATTGCCCATTGAGGACCATCACTACACAACTGACCCATTGAGAGAAGGCCGACACACCTTGTGACTCAACGAGGTATGCAGGGACCTGCCTATGGACAGAACAGAAAAACAGAGGTTTTTCAATGCCATGTGTTGAATAGCTTGTCTTTGGAACAAAGAAAGAAAGACCACATGGCAAGAGACTATAAAAGGCTGATGTCTCATCTCCATCTGGTCTTCAATCCTGCTTAATACCTCTGGAGGGACTTTGCTACAAACAGAAGCTCTACACAAAGGACTGAATGACCCATCCCAGCTGTGGATGTACTCCAGAGACTTGATTTGAACCTGCAGTTTATTCCATAACTGCTACAAGCCTGAACTAAGAACTTTGCCATTAGTCTATGTAATTGATTCCATTTAACCAGTTCTAGCTCTCACCTATATCTTTTTCCTTTTATGAATAAACCTTTAGATTTTAGATTCTAAAGGATTGGCAACAGCGTGACTTGTGGGTAAAATCTAACTTGTATATTGACCTGGGGCTGGGGCTTGGTACTTTGGGATCGGGAGAACCTTTTTCTTTTACTGGGGTATTGGTTTTCAGAACTATTCATCCCCATAATGAGTGGCACTGGTGGTGATACTGGGAAACTGGAGTGTCTGAGGGAATTGCTTGTGTAACTTGTGGTTAGCCAGTGGGGTAAAACCAAAGTCTTCTCTGTCTGGCTGGTTTGGTTTGCCTTAGAGGTGGAAAAACCCCAGCCTTGGGCTGCAACTGCCCTGCTTGAAGCAATTAGTTCTGAATTGGCACTGTCAGTTGGGTCCCGCCAGAACCAGCATCGTTACACCAGGTGAATTCCATCCACCATTGCCGGCTGGGGAAGACATGACAGCACTGGAGGCTAGCACCGCCCCTCCTTTGGGGTCCCTCCTCGAGGAGGCCCCTGATGGAGCCCGTCCTTCCCTCTTGACACCTAAAGTCTCTGCGAGCTCTGAGGCAAGTGTCACTTCGGGTGCTGGCGGGGAGGACCCCAGGGTGTGGATGGTGATTTCCCCTCCATCTTTGAGGAGATCAAGGCCCTGGATCTGACCCCAGTCACCCAGAGGGAGGACAACCCTCTGCCAGTGGGCCTCGATCTGGGTGACCTCACCCCGGCCCCCCTATTCCCATGCTCCCTCCCCCTAACCACTGCTTCCGCTCCCACCTCTGAGGAATCCCTGGATTCTTCCACCAGCCCAGCCACAAATGGCACCCTGCTAACGGCTGTTGAGCCTATTGAGGTGACGGCCAGTGCCACACGGCTGGGACCGGCATCACCAGGGGCATCCCTCTTTGATGCAGGGCAGCTGATGTACTTCCCGGGTGGGGCTCCACTGCAGCTTCTGCACCTATTAATGCCATGGCCACAACACCTGTATTGGAGTGCAAGCCCGGTATCGTCGAGGGCCCCCTTCCCACTCCACAGACCCTTGAGCCCGGCCGAGAGGTGCTACCCCCCAGTGGCTCAGCTGCTGGGGCCCACAATCTCACTTCTGCCCCTCTCCCTGACAATGTTCCCTCTAATTTTTGACAGGCCGTGTGCGCAAAAAAATTTCTTCTGTGCAAATTTTTGACAGGCCATGTGCGCAAAAAATGTCTTCTATACAAATTGTTGTGCTTCTGTGCAAATTTTTGTGCGCGCAGTGTTTCGCCGTGTGTGCAGGGTTTAGAATCTGTGTGCGCATGCACACGCACACAGCTTAGAGGGAACAGTGCTCCCCGACCCTGCTCCTGACCCCTGTTCTGCCCCTGATGCCACCCCTCTCCCCTCCGCTCCCCTCCACCTTCCATGCTGCTATTGCTGCCCCTGGGGGCGTTTCCTTCTCCCTTCCGGAGGACCCGCATGGAGTGGCCTTCGTCTTCCACCCGCCCACTTCCTGGATCCCAACAGGACTCCTTTCGTATAGCCCTCTGGCCTGTAGGGAGGTGGGAGGCTGCTGCTGGTGCTCGTGGGGCTGCTAGGCCCTGGGCTATCACTGCTGCCTCTGGCTGGAGCTCTCCCTTCCTGGGCTGCTGCTGTTGCTACTGCTGAGTGTGTGTGTGTGTGGGGGGGCATTGCTGGCCTGCCCCCCCACCTCTGGAAGGAGAAGCAAGGACCCCACCACCGCCACCTATGGGTCCCTCCTGCTTGGCCGGCTGATTGCTACTTGCTGCTGCTGCTGCGTCAGAGCCGATGCTGCCGTCGAGGAGGAGGAAGAGGAGGGTTCCTGCTGAGGGACATTGTGGAGGGGGTTTGTTCACAAACTGAGTGACTTTTAATATCTCTGCTCCTGGGGTGGTGGCAACACCTATTACTTTTGTGGGGAGCAAGAGGGTGAGGTGTGAGCCCTCCCCCTCACCCATCTGCTCCTCCCCTACGCCCACCACCACCACACCACCGCCACCCCCACCACCCCACTTACCAACGGGACCTGCTCTTCACCCCTTGATGTGGCTGTTTGTTTCCCCCCTTTCACCACCTCAGACTGTGTGCAGCAGTGAGCAGCAAAGACTGAGTTACACGAGCGCACGTGCCTCCCCACCTTGGCTGTTCCCTCCCCCTCAGCTGTGTTTGGCTGGGTGAGCCCCCTCCCTGCTGTGCCCCCCAGCCTCCCTGTGTTAGTTTGCCCCTCCCCCCCGTAGCCTGCCCCGCCCGCCACTTGCTTTGAGCCTTTGGGAGTTTCCCTTTCTGTTACTTTCTGTTACTGGGGGGAGGGATAGCTCAGTGGTTTGAGCATTGGCCTGCTGAACCCAGGGTTGTGAGTTCAATCCTTGAGGGAGCCATTTAGGGATCTGGGGCAAAAATTGGGGATTGGTCCTGCTTTGAGAAGGGGGTTGGACTAGATGACCTCCTAAGGTCCCTTCTAACCTTGATATTCTATGATTCTACTTTGCCTGCCCCATCACAGCCTTCCAGCCTTGTGAGTTTGCCTGCCCTGCCTTAGCCCTTCAGTGTTTGCTTCCTGCCCCATCCCAAATTTTGAGTTTTGGTTTGGTTGCATGCCCCGCCCTTACACTTGAAGTTCCTGTCTCTGATTTACCTTGCCCCCCTTTCTCCCTAGCCCTCCCTTGCTCTCCCCAGTTCAGCACCTCTTATTTGTGCACCCATGCCCCCTCCCTAAGCGCTTGTTCTCCCTTTCAGTTGCCCCCCCGCCCCACTGTTCACAGCCCTCCTGATGGTATTGTATTTCATCCTCTTCCCAGTGCAGCCAGAGGAGCCGGTACTTCTACCCCATAACTGTGCCCCCTTTTTTGTCCCTATGCCCCTCTGGTGCCCGCCCACTTCCTGGATCCCAACAGGACTACTCTGCTGTACCCAACTGGCCTGGGTCTATCACAGTACTTATAGACTGAAAAAGTCATTCCTCAACTTTCCCTTTGACAATCTAAAGAGATTGACCTCCTTGTGTTTCTCATTGTAAGGCAAGTTTTTAAAAATCCCTTAAGCATTCTTTTGGTTCTTCTCTGAATTCTCTCCAATTTATCAACATCCTTCTTGAAGTTTGCAGAATGGAACATAATATTCCAGTAGCAGGTGTACCAATGACAAATACAAAGGTAACATAAACTTACTACTTGATATTCCTGTTTACACATCCAAGGATTTCATTGTCTTTTTAGCATTGCATTAGAAGTTCATGATTAACTGGATATCCACCATGACCGCCAAGCTAACCTAAGAACTTTCTCATGCTGTGACTAAGCAATGCCTTGTTTTGAAAAGGCTGTCCAGTATTACTGAGAATACTTCCTGGAAGGTCAAGTCTCTCTCAGGAGTCTGAATTCAGCTGGAATTGCTGCACAGAGCCCTGGTGAGAAATAGGGGCGCTGGAGCTCAAAGGCCCAGTCTTAGAATTGTGGGCTTGTGTGACCCATCTCAGAAAAAGTGTGGACCTTTGGGGCTTGACACGCTAACAGGGTTACTCCCAGGTAGGGGTGCCACCTATGAGGACATCTGGACCATTTCATGCAAAGTAAGAAACAATAAATGAGGTGGGGCAGCATCTGTTGCCTCTGGGCATCATGCTGGGTCTGGAAGCTGCCACCTTTCTTCCACTTTATCCTCCTCATCTCTGCAGGCTGCGGCCTCAGACATTGCCAGAAGGAGCTGCTCATCCCCCCCATGGGGAGGTCTGGCTGGGTGCCACGCAGGAAGAAGCTGCATGGCAGCTTCAAGACTGTCAAGCCAGAAATGGGGGAGGAGTTTTGGACAGAAAAGACCCCAAAGCAACAGTTCCCCTCTCCTGCCCTCCTGAGGCACCAGTGTTGCCCCAGCCTGGCAGCATCCTTCCCCTTTTTCTCTGATGGACCTGCTTACCTGGCTCTGGCATTGGACCCGTGAGCCTGGCCACTGTGCTGCTGCTGCAATCCTGTTGCTTCTCAAAGTGGCCCCAGGTGCTGGGGATGCCTCTGCAGAGCAGGGGCACAGAGGAGCCTGGCTGCTGCTGTGGCAATTCAGCCCCCTCCTCTCCATCCATGTTGTTAGAGGCCTGACAGGCCCCAATGGGGGCAGCAGAGCATGGAGAGCCTCACACAGCAGCAGCAGTGGTGGAACGATGTGGGGGACCAGGACAGACACACACACAGCACAGCCGGTAAGGTAACCATGTAGGGAGGGGCTGGCTCAGAGAGAGGGACATGGGAGTTCTGGGCTGGGGCCAGAACGAGTGTAAAAGAAACACGAGAGGTGCCTGCCCTAGGTGAGCAGGAGCACAAGCTGATTATGGAACTGACAAAAACTGGGAATTTTGATGTCCCGGGAAGACATACAGATTTCCTGGGACAGCTGCCTCAAAAAAGGGATGATCCTGGGAAAACTGTGGAGACTGTCTAAAGGCCATGGCATAGCACAGACCCTATAACTCTATGACACTGTCCATCCTTTCATAGGCCCAATTAAGGTACACTCATGCTGTGTTCAGTCATTAGAGATACTAATACAGGATTCTGGTTTCTCTCTCTTGAGACTAGCTAGGGCAACGGGTTTTTTTTAGTGGACTACAGTCTAGCCAATTAAAGAACAATGAAAAATGGATATGAGCATAACAATGTTAACTCATAGTGCTTTGGGTTGGGTTTGCAATACCGATCTTGTAAGGCTGGAAAAGGCTCCGTGAGCTATGCTCTGTGTATCCTGCTCTACTTCCAGATTTAAGAAACTAGGCTCTGGATATGCAAAATGAGTCAAGAGAATGGGGTAAAACTATGCACCAGATTTGAAGGAGAAATACAGGGTTTTTATTAAACCTTGGTTTTGCAACCTTCTTTAAATCAAAGGATATTTCATTTGAAAATAAAATAATATTCAAACCAATGAGCTAAATGCAATGAAATATCTGTCTTTGCCTGTGCGGATGGGCATTTTGGCCTTTCCTTGCTGTTCAAGCATTTCAATTCCCCTCTTTCCCCTCCCTTCTTCACTCAGCTGAAACAAGGGAAAGGGTGACTGAGAAAACCACATTAGAGGCAGAACAGCTAGAGTGATCTTCACCTGGATGATGCTTTTTGCTTTCTCTGCCCCTAAAATAAAAAGTAAAAGGCCTCTTTTCTCTTGGTAATGGTGAAGCACATTTTATCCCATCACAGTCTGCCATTTATCTCAATATTTAACCAGAAGAGGCTGTGGAACACACAAAATGATACACAAATGCCTGTAAGAGAAAGAGAGAGCATAGAAAACACTCAGGTTTCTCAACTCTGCTTCCTGTTTTTAAGGATCTTACTGCTTTTCCTAAAAGTGTCTTTTGTTTTTCATCTATGACATGTGGTTATTGACCACTTTTACATTTTAGCTTTCTTTTCTTCACTCCATTATCGATGGAATATGTCACTTTAGTACTAATCCTGTATGTATCATTATACAAAATTCCCGTCTTTGTCATTACCTCAGTGCCACCCTCCAAATAAAGCATTGGTGATACACTACAGTCCTGAAGTTTCACCTTACACTCTTTACTCACATGAGTGGTCCAGCTCCCGAAGCCACGTTGAAAAGGTTGCCAGATTGAGGCCATTGTTAAAATTCTGTAGTTAAAATGTCCAACCTTAGGTGACAAAACCACAGAAGCTGCTATGGTGTGTGTGTGTGGGGGGGGGGTGGAGGTGGAGGTGGAGGTGTGAGTGTATGTGTGTGTGAGATCCCTTCAGCAAGAGAGGGGGAATTTTAAGGCTCTAGATTGTACTCTGTATGATTGACACCTTTTGAAATAAAAACTGGGTTGTAATATGGATACATCAACTTTTTTGGTTTTTACTAATCTTATATAAATATGATAGTTGTGTTCATTTGTTATTCCCAGATACTTATGCCTGAGAATGCCAGCATACTTGTTGAGATGTTGTACTGGGCCTGTTTCTATTGGAAATTCCAATTTCTAGATGGTGTGTTTCTGAGAATAAGGGAAAGAAACAAAGTTGTGATGTTTGTGATTTAGTGAAGACATGAGTATCAAAAACACCAGTGGTCAGTGGGGATATCTGTGTTGAGCATCTCTGATTTATAACTTCAGGAATCCATATTCTCTCTTTATGTGTGTCTTCTTTGATTTTACTCTTTTGGGGTGTGTGTGTGTGTGTGTGTGTGTGTGTGTATGTATGTATGTATGTATGTACATACATAGAATCTCAGGGTTGGAAGGGACCTCAGGACACAGCTTGTGGCTTACAGGTGCAAAGAAATAAATACATTTGAAACACATTTTAATACAGTGGACAGTGGAGAAAAAAAAGTATGTTTCCTTAAATTCACATAAATAAGTAATGTATAAATAGTTTGCTCATCCTTATTTAATTTCTCATAAAATTAACCAGACACATTTCTATCTCCATGGTTCACCTATGGTCAGGTTGAAGATTAAAATCTAGAAGCCTTTCAATACCCGTGATTCTCAAAGTGATTATAATTTCATTTCTCACAGTAATCACTTTTTTAGACACTCCAGCCCATTTATAACAACTATGGACAGAAATAAAATGGATCTGAAGAAGAGACATTCATTAGCAAGTAAGTATATGGGGAGTGGAAAAGTCTGACTCACAAAGCAGAAATGGCATTTAGTATCCAAATCCCCTTCCAGATAAAATTAACAAAGGCTGCAGTGAAGTTAAAGCCTGCTGGTTGCAAAATTGGAAATTGGTTTCCTGGGGCTCTCTGTAAACTCTTCATTACTTTACTCAATCATAGTTCATTAGCAAGTTAACAGACAGAAGACCAATGCACGTTGGGGTATGTTCAGAGCCAGCCCTTTCATCTCCTTGAACATCACTTAAAAATCTGAATGTCACAGAAGATTAGACATGGTGTCAAACTGCATCTTCTTGTCAGGATGCAGCACGGACAGCTCACAGATCATAGCCACTTAACCTCTTGAAATTGTGAGGTGCTTTTTATCATGCATTTCGGGGGGTAACACAGGGATTTTAATTCAAAGTGACTCTGATGGAACAAACAAACCATCTCAAAAGGCATCTGAGAAAGAAACAAGTTAAAGAAACCCAGTTACTAGATTAATCTAAAATGGATTTAATGTCGCCCATTAACTTAAACCTAATTCACTGGAAGAAAACATCCATAGGTGACATTAAAGCTGTTAACCATTAAGCTAAAAATAGTTGTTAGTCTGTCGGAATTGTTCACATCTCAGCTACAATATAATTTTAAATTACAGCTGAATACAATTATCCAGGTCCCAGTCCAACTATGTGAATCTCCCTTTCTTACGACCTTCCAGTGTGCCTGGCTTGATGATTCCTGATTTTACTGAAAACCATTTGCTGTCACCCAAGCAGTTCAAATATCTGAGATTTTATTGTACACAGAAATACTGAAACAATAAGCTATTGTATACAATAGATATTCAGGCATGTTCTTCATTTTAGAATTTTTATGACTTCTGAAAGGAAATGGTAACTTGGATATAATTAGAGACAAATTACTTGAAACTAGATATAGGCTATAGACTCCCCTTAATGCAAGAAACTTGTAACTTCTAGAGTTAATTGGGTTAACTGATGGCCAGGTACTCTTACTTTAGTTCCAGCACAAACGATTCATATAATCACTGTGTGCACATTACTGCAGCTAGGATCCGAACCATATCTTTAGTGGTGTGTGGATAGAAACTCTATCAAGTGGACCTAAAGGTCCAAGCAGGAGTCAGAAGCTTCTCTTAACTGGAGGTTACTGTTTGTGTGGCTTCCATTTTCCTCTCCTTCTGGAACTGCACATTAGAACTGGGCCCTCCCTTGTTATCTGTTAAGTTTGCTGACTGATTTCCAGGAGCTAGATCATGCAGTTTGTGGAGTCTCAAACTGGTGGCTGGGCTTGCTGTGTCTGCTTTCTGCTCATTACCATAAAGGGAGCTTTAAGTGAGCTTCTGGTAAAGTGAACTTTTCTGAGTAAAGTGAACTCCCATGTAGGTATAGGAAGAGGCTGTGGATAATTAAGACCTGGACCAGAACCATATTTGAGCTCTGAATAGGTCTGGTGATGGCCTCATCCTATTGCATTTACTATTCAGGTAACATCTCCAGAATTAAGCTGTAAATTTTTTAGTTTTGCCTTTAAAAATGTTGTGCACAGCTCTGCATTTCCTGATTTAATCTGGGTCCAGAAACAGATCTGGACAGCAGCAGCATCTGAAATACTATGATTTATAGGTCAAATACATTAAAATAAATGTAGATGAGCATCCAAAACATTTGAGTATTGATCCAAACTGAACAGAACATCTGAATCATTCACTATATAATGGTGAGACTAATCTTATTTCAGCTTAAAGTGATTCCTTGTGTATATTAAAGGATTAATATGTAAATATATATCATGCCTCTATAGCATCTCTCTAGAGGAGTCACAGACCACTTTGGTTTCTTATCAGTTTTTAGTTTAGTTGTTCTATATGCATGTTATAAACCTCAGTAATATTTTCGTGACAGAATTGTTGCCATCTTGGACAACTGCAAAAAAAAAAACACAAAACCCCCCCACAAAGACACAAATTTCTGGCAGAGAAACAATTCTAATGACCATATAATATATACATTACCTATTTATTAATACTCAAATGGACACACATAGGCACACCCTAGGATAGCTAGAGTTTTTTTTAAAAAAAAATCAAACAGACCTATAAACAACTCAACTTAAAACAAGTTAACTACATACACTAATTTCCAAACAATAAGGAAATGGAGGAAAAGAGTCCCACTTGACAAAGATAAAATTCACTATTGATGGTATCATTTTTTTCTTCAGGAGTTTTCATTTCATTTCATTCTTCAGGAGTATTCAGTTGGAGAAGTTTATTAGAGTGCTGTTGAAAAAGCTATCCTTCCAAACAGTATTGTAAGCATGTACTGTGATCAGTCCTTCATATAATCCCAACTGTTTCTATTAATTCCCTCTCATAACCT
Source organism: Macrochelys suwanniensis (assembly GCA_033296515.1). Lineage (NCBI taxonomy): Eukaryota > Metazoa > Chordata > Testudines > Chelydridae > Macrochelys > Macrochelys suwanniensis. Next base: position 46,191,614 of record CM065777.1, read on the forward strand.
TTATAGTCCCTGAGCTCATGTTCACTTCTTCAGATAAAAGTTGAAATTCAGTCATCTTTCTCTATTTTCAATATATAGATAGATAGATAGATAGATTAGATAGATATAACAGACTCTTGTCTGTATTTCACCTCTGGCCAAAGCATCTCGATTCCTTACGTAATTTCTTTTCCTTCTTTTTCTTAGGCAGATCGTGATCTTATCACTGCTAGTAAATACACTGAGCTTTTATGGCCAACAGCGTACCATTTCTGGATGACAGTTAGTTATTATCTCCCAAATTCAATAAAGTTTGGTGAAATGCAGTTACTGGTCTACAGTTCAGAAAAATCTGACCTTCCAGGTCTACCTGCTGCCTAAAGGAACAATATTCTCATATCATTGATCATATGATTTTGACATAATGAATTTGTCAGAGTACCTATACACTTGTATATTTGCAGGGTTCTGACCCTGATTTGATGAATTATGGCCTAATTTATTCTAAAGACAACTAACCTGCTGAGGGTGGTGCTATTGTTATATAACTTAATAAAACCAATTACTCACTCTCTAAATCATTAGCAGAACATTCAGTTAACAAATTTGAAGTAAAGAAGGTTATAGTAATGCACCCCAGAAGTTAGAAGAATGACTTGAGATAATTACCAAATCGTTTAGCGAGACGTTGTCATAGTGTTCTGTGGGAATCATTATATGGTTAAAGGCCCAGCAGAATGCTATGAAAATGCACTCCATAGTTTTGCCAAGTACAATAGCTATTATTTCTAAGGTTCATTTTCAACATGTTAAGTGGAGAGTTAGACGTATGACTTCTATTATGATAAATGATTTTTATGTAGTTAAATCCCATGCAATGTACTGAAAATGTACTTTTATGCATGTTTCAAATGTGAATACACAAACTAGATTTTCAATGCGCAATTCAGAATATCATAGATTTTTGTCTCTTTCTCTTGAAATTTGATTCCTTCACTACACTTATATTGATTCTGGTGGTACAGTACTACACTATTACTGTTAAAAATATGGCATCTTCAGCTAATTGTGAATTTTCCTAAATTAGGATGAAAACTCATCCACCAGGGAATCCACATTTAGAAGACGTTATTATATTGGATTAGATGTAGTCATTTCATTTAGTTTTTTTTCTTGAAACAGTATGTGAGCATTTATCAGTGCTTCTCCTGTCAACTTTAAAGGGAATCAAACAATTATAATCCCATGTGCCATTTGAAAATATAATAGTTAAGCAGGAATCATGGAACCCATGGTACACTGAATGACTACAACAGCTTGGTCTTCCAGAAGGAAGACTAAATTACCACTAAGAATTTAAAACCATATTTCATTCGTAAATATTGTTGATATTGTAATATGGATGTCTCCATAAAATTCTATGCAGTGTAGTTGTAGCCATGCTGATCCCAGGATATTAGAGAGACAAGGGGAGTGAGGTAATATATTTTATTCTGTTGGTGAAGAAGAGCTCTGTGTGGCTCAAAAATTTGTCTCTCTCGCCAACAGAAGTTGGTCCAATGAAAGATATTACCTCACCCAACTGAGGAGGCATAGGTAATAGGGTAAATTTCTGACAGTGTTGCACAGTACTGTACCTTATGTGTCAGTTGCAGTGATTCTCACATTCTGTTTCATGAAGATATTGATGGGTCATGAAACCCTTTTGTGTGAGCTCCAGAATTTACTAGCTGATAACCAGGCAATGGGGGATTGGAATGTTGCTAGGAGAGGTGGCTCCCTGACAATGTATGTATTGTGTCTCCCTGAACGGGCTGATTTGCACAAAGGAGAACAGCATGTGTTCTCTCTACACAAACAAAATTATTCCTATTGATGAAGTGGAAGCACCTGTGCTGTGAATTGAAAAGTTGTGGGTTCAATCGTTGCTAATTACTTTAGGGGTATGCAGGGCAGGGAAAAGGATATAGATGCAAAATGTAGTGCAATGACACCTCTGGTGGTGGAATGATTTTACAATGCAAAACATTGTCCTGTATATGTCCAAAATATGTGTATAGATGATATGTTAATATGTGTTTTACTGTTGCATTTTTTAGTATTTGTAATTATTTAATGACAGTAGACTTTCAGGTTCAAAAAGTTAAAGCTTTATAACTGTTAGAACACAAATTGTCCAGATATACAAAGTTAATAGCCTTAAATCAATCTCCAATAAGTTCTCAAGAATAATTTTTCTTACTTTGCCTAGATGGAAATTTTGATAATCTCTGGAAATATTTTTTCATCAATTTGTGTGTGTGCAGTGAAATTGATGTTTATTGACATTTACCGATAAAAATCTAATCCTTCTTAACCTAATTACATGTACAGTACCACATGGCTTGTCTGCTTGGGATTTTGATTAGTAGCCTATGCAGATATTCTTACAAAAGGATTTGAATGTTTTCAGGGAGGAGTTAAGACACAGAGAAAAATACAGTCTGGCAGTTAACTTGAGGATAGAGTTGTTTTGCTGAAGTTCTGAAAGTAGTGCTACATTTTTTAAAGCATTTGCTGCTGATTTTGTTGTTTTCATCTGTCTTTGTCCAATGTAATAGCAAAAGTTATGTACATACTGTAAGTAAAAATGAACTAGAAAATTATATCCTGAGTCAGTGGGTTGTCACAGAGGAATTAACCTACTCTTGGAGACTGTTCCTATCTGCCAAAAAGGCAGAAGGAATTGGGCAGAGCTATTGCAAATTGAGACACTATGCTTTTGAAATTGCAGAATGCTACTTTTTAATCCTGAGCTTTATAAAAACAAATAGAGTTCTTTTAAGGTCCTGATTTGTGGTTTCAATAATGAAACCATTTCTCAAAAATGTCCCTTTCCCAAATCTGTAGATGGGGCCACTGGACAGTATATAGAAGACCTTGCTATACTTTAATACAGGAAATGTCAACACTATTTTTCAGATTCCAAAGAGAGTTTCATTGCTTATAATATCATATGTTAGAGAGGAATGTGATCAGAATGCTTGTAAAATTTTGGAAACAGAGAGGAACCAATATAATACCTCAAACATTGTGACACTGATGGTTAGTTAGGGATTTAAAAGCCACATAGTTATAGGAATGAATTTATGTTAAAGCCACATAAAATGTTTGCCAAAAGTTCTCTCCCAAAAAGAAACCACAATTTATGTATACAACAGGCAATGGTTAGTTAGAAGAGTTTAACACAAATTTCTGAAGGCTGCCTCAGATTATTTCCATAGTAGGATACTCTCATTGCTAATGCTATTGTTTGTTCATTGTTCACAAATAAAATACATGCTTGACCACAGGTAAATGCACATAGGTGAGTGGAAAACATTCACTTTATTTTTGAATCGCAATGCAGACTAAGTGCAGAGGCAGTCCCTGCCTTGATCTAACAGGCAATTAATCTCAATAGTACACACCTTTAGTCTGGAAGACATAAGGAGGGTGAAGTGGTGGGAATGCAGACTTTATCTAACAGAGGTATCTCAGAGGCTTTGTGCAATAACTCTTTTGATGAGGAAGGAGTTGAAGATATCTTGGTTACAGCCCTGTTCAGCATGGGGAGGGGTTGTTAAATGGTAGCAGAGAATGGAAGGAATGAAAAGGGTTTTGGAGGAAAGACCAGGAATTTTAAGGTCTAAATTATGTGTCTCCACCTGGGTGTGCTATCGTGGAAAGGATACAATGAAATCCCGAGCTGTTCCTAGGCAGGCCCATATCTCCACATCCCAGTGCATTGCCATAGCAGTGGTGGGGAGACTGGTTGTTACACCTATTCCTTTCAAAGCCATAATGCTTCCTTGCACTAGTGCTTTGTCAATGTTCCTCTTCTTCCTTTCCATCGTGACTCAGACGCAGGAGATACATAAAGGAGTCCTCTAGTGTTTGAGTTTAATTTTCTTTCTGTGGCTACTGGGGAACTTGTAAGCGTGTGTGTGTGTGTGTGTCGGTCGTAGGGGGGACAGGTTATGGGGGGTTTAAGAGCAGAAAAAGAAAGACAACCTAAGTTCTGATGCCACTGTAGTTCCTGGATGGCTGGAAAGAGTTGCAGGAAAAAAACATGTTCAGCCCTGAATAGCTGCTGAATGCATGAGAGATTGTGCAGTTAGAGTTGGAACTGGGAATCTAATAGATTATCCTATGCACTCATTTGCATTTTCTTATTTCATATATATATAAACAGTTTCAGTCCCACCTAGACATTGCACAGGCCCCTTAGTTGGAAAGAGACTGGTTTGATGGATGCTACAAAATTTACCAGTTATCTGAGGTTTATTGGGAAAGAAGTATGCTATTCACTTCATATATATTATTCCTAAATGAGTCATGTGATTTGCTGACTCCTTACCAATAAATATAATGGTTGGTTGTAGCCACCACTCAGGGCAATGATTTAACAGGTACACTTACTTGTCACCATGAAAAAGAGCATGCGCTACTTCTACGATGATGAAAGACCTTGTTGGAAACTTGTTTGTGGATCTCATAGACTCATAGACGTTAAGGTCAGAAGGGACCATTATTATCATCTAGTCTGACCTCCTGCACAATGCAGGCCACAGAATCTCACCCACCCATTCCTATAATAAACCCCTATCCTATGTCTGAGCTATTAAAGTCCTCAAATCATGGTTTAAAGACTTCAAGGTGCAGAGAATCCTCCAGCAAGTTACCTGTACCCCACGCTGCAGAGGAAGGCGAAAAACCCCCAGGGCCTCTGCCAATCTGCCCTGGAGGAAAATTCCTTCCCGACCCCAAATATGGCAATCAGCTAAACCCTGAGCATGTGGGCAAGACTCACCAGCCAGACACCCAGGAAAGAATTCTCTGTAGTAACTCAGATCCCAATGCATCTAACATCCCATCACAGGCCATTGGGCATATTTACCGCTGATAGTCAAAGATCAATTAATTGCCCATCATACCATCTCCTCCATAAACTTACAAGCTTATTCTTGAAGCTAGATATGTCTTTTGCCCCCACTGTTTCCCTTGGAAGGCTGTTCCAGAACTTCACTCCTCCGATAGTTAGAAACCTTCATCTAATTTCAAGTCTAAACTTCCTGATGGCCAGTTTATATCCATTTGTTCTTGTGTTCACATTGGTACTGAGCTTAAATAATTCCTCTCCCTTCCTGGTATTTATCCCTCTGATATATTTATAGAGAGCAATCAAATCTTCCCTTAGCCTTCTTTTGGTTAGGCTAAACAAGCCAAGCTCCTTGAGTCTCCTTTCATAAGGCAGGTTTTCCATTCCTCGGATCATCCTAGTAGCCCTTCTCTGTACCTGTTCCAGTTTGAATTAATCCTTCTTGAACATAGGAAACCAGAACTGCACACAGTATTCCAGATGAGGTCTCACCAGTGCCTTGTATAATGGTACTAACACCTCCTTATCTCTACTGGAAATACCTCGCCTGATGCATCCCAGGACTGCATTAGCTTTTTTCACTGCCATATCACATTGACGGCTCATAGTCATCCTGTGGTCACCCAATACTCTGAGGTCCTTCTCCTCCTCCGTTACTTCCAATTGATGCGTCCCCAGCTTATAACTAAAATTCTTGTTATTAATCCCTAAATGAATGACCTTGCACTTTTCACTATTAAATTTCGTCTTATTACTATTACTCCAGTTTTCAAGGTCATTTGGATCGTCCTGTATGATATCCTGGTCCTTCTCTGTATTGGCAATACCTCCTAGCTTTGTGTCATCCACAAACTTTATTTTCACATTCCCACTTTTTGTGCTGAGGTCAGTAATAAAAAGATTAAATAAGATTGGTCCCCAAAACCGATCCCTGAGGATATCCACTTGTAACCTCCCTCCATCCTGACAGTTCACCTTTCAGTATGACCTGCTGTAGTCTCCCCTTTAGCCAGTTTCTTTTCCAACTTTCAATTTTGATATTGATCCCCATCTTTTCCAGTTTAACTAATAATTCCCATGTGAAACTGTATCAAATGCCTTACTAAAATCCAGGTAAATTAGATCCACTGCATTTCCTGTGTCTAAAAAATCTGGTACCTTCTCAAAGAAGGAGATCAGGTTGGTTTGGAATGATCTACCTTTTGTAAAGCCATGTTGTATTTTATCCCAATTACCATTAACCTCAATGTCCTTAACTGCTTTCTCCTTCAATTTTTTTCCCAAGACCTTGCATACTACAGATGTTAAACTAACATGCTTGTAGTTACCCGGATCACTTTCTTTTCCTTTCTTAAAAATAGGAACTATGTTAGCAATTCTCCAGTCATACGGTACAACCCCTGAGTTTACAGATACATTGAAAATTCTTGCTAATGGGCTTGCAATTTCATTTCAAAAATTAATATTCTTGGATGAAGATTATCTGGACCCCCCAATTTAGTCCCATTAAGTTGTTCGAGTTTGGCTTCTACCTTGGATGTGGTAATATCTTCCTCCATATCCTCATTCCAATTTGTCATCCTACCATTATCCCTAAGCTCCTCATTAGCCTCATTAAAGACTGAGGCAAAGAATTTGTTTAGATATTGGGCCATGCCTAGATTATCCTTAACCTCCACTCCATCCTCAGTATTTAGCAGTCCCACTTCTTCTTTCTTTGTTTTTTCCTATTTCTATGGCTATAGAACCTTTTACTATTGGCTTTAATTCCCTTTGCAAGGTCCAACTCTACATGGCTTTTAGCCTTTCTCACTTTATCCCTACATGTTCTGACCTCAATAAGGTAGCGTACCTTGCTGATTCTTCCCATCTTCCATTCCTTGTATGCTTTCTGCTTTTTCTTAATCACCTCTCTGAGATGTTTGCTTGGTCTATAACTCCTGCCTATGAATTTTTTCCCCTTTCTTGGAATACAGGCTTCTGATAGTTTCTGCAATTTTGACTTGAAGAAATTCCAGGCCTCCTCCACCTTTAGATCCACAATTGGATTCTTCAGTCCAATCCACTTCCCTAACTAATTTCCTTAATTTTTTTAAGTTAGCCCTTTTGAAATCAAAAACCCTAGCCGCAGATTTATTTTTGTTTATGCTTCCATTCAGTTTGAAATGAATTAGATCATGATTGCTCGAACCAAGGTTGTCCTCTACAACCATTTCTTCTATGAGGTCCTCACTACTCACCATAACCAAATCTGAAATGGCATGTCCTCTTGTTGGTTCAGCAACTACTTGGTGAAGGAATCCATCAGCTATTGCATCTAAAAAAATTTGAGCCCTATTATTACTACTAGCACTTGTCCTCCAGTCTATATCTGGGAAGTTAAAGTCTCCCATAATCACATGATTCCCATTAGTATTTACTTTATTAAAAACATTAAAGAGGTCTCTATCCATATCCAAATCAGATCCCAGTGGTTTATAGCACACCCCAAGCACTTTCCCAGGGGAGGCTCTAGTAGTTTTCTTCCCCAGTCTGATTTTTGCCCAGACAGACTCTGTCTTATCCATTCCATCACTTCTTATTTCTTTATAGTCTACCTGGTCATTGATATACAATGCTACTCCACCACCTTTACCTTTATTTCTGTCTTTCCTAAACAGCACATGCCCTTCAATACCTGTACAACAGTCATGACTACTATTCCACCATGTTTCTGTTATCCCTATAATATCTGGTTTCACTTCCTGCACCAGTAGCTCTAGTTCCTCCATTTTGTTACCTAGGCTCCTCACATTAGTGTACAAACATCTTTTTGATGTTTGGCCTCGCTCACATTCATTACCCGATTAGGCACGGACATTCTACCACCAGTATCACCTATTAAACTGGTATCTACACTACCCTTCCTCCTTGTGTCCATTCTCCTACCCACGGCTGTATCCTTTCTTGCTTCATTTTCTTCTCTCTCAATGTTAAAATCCGGCATGGAGATTACCTGGACATCTCTGAACCATCTCCCCCAAATACCTAGTTTAAAGCTCTTTTAATCAGTTGTGCCAGCCTCCATCCTAGAAGTCTATTTCCCTCCCTTTTCAGGTGAAGTCCATCCCGAGAGAACAGTCCTCTGTCCATGAATGCCTCTCAGTGACCATACATCCCAAAGCCCTCCTTATAACACCACTGAATGAGCCATCTATTGATCATCATAATCTTGTCACACCTTTGTTGCCCTTCTCTAGGGACAGGCAGAATCCCACTGAAGATTACCCGAGCCTCGATTTCCTTAAGCGTCTTCCCCAGCCTGGCATAGTCTCCCTGGATCTGTGTCATGAGAACTTCTAATACTACTATCAGGCCACTGGAATAATGCCTGACTATCCCATATGTTAAAGATAGCCTAGAATTCTATTTTCTAAAATGTGAACTTTCTTGAAAGAACTTTTTCTATAATTTAATATGGAGTTCTGTTTTATCAGCCCTGATTCTGAACATTTGGATATTTTTTTGTTTTCTAGTTGACAATCTGCACTGAAGTACATTCTTAATGTACTTTGTCAGGAATTAAGTGTGCAGTTGTCAATGGAAATAATCCAAATGATTTGTCTAAATGCCTAACTGCAATGCTAAAATGCATCCCATTCGGTCTTGCACCTCATTACAGGGATGACTCTCTCCCACTGAGTACTTTAACCTGTGCCCAATTTCTTTTCTTTTTATGGAGGAGAAATTGTAAATACATCACATATGCACAAAAAAGATATATGCTGAACCTGAGACACATGAAAAATGTTCTCAATGTCCATTTTTCTATGAGTAAACAATGGGTATACATATTGACAATAATCCATTTTCCCTCAGATAATTAGGGAAAACAAGCTCTCCTTGAATTCTACAGTCTAAACTGATAAGTCTATATTTATAATAATTAATAGAAAGTTGACATGTGAAGGTTGAGTCCTTTGTTGAAGTATGTACTGAAAAGAATGTCTGGTTTTTACAAGGTTTAGAATGCTTACAATGCAATAAAAAACCTCTCCTGACTCTTCCTTAAGTGGATTTTATATCCTGACTAAGGGCATGCACAAATTGATAGCGACATATGAAAATTTTAAAAACTGAATTACACAGACAAGTAGCTCCAGCTTTCTTGAGGGAAGAGTTAATTAGAAAACAATGTTTTGGATTGTATTAGAGTTATAAAAGAATTGTTATTTATAAATTATAAAGCAATAACAGGTATTATACTGAATCAGTATCCAAATGTTGATCAGTGTTCTAATGTTTGTCAGTAGCAAAAGAAGAGAAAGAATTAAGAAGCCTAATTTCTAAAAAATACTGTATTCTGTATGTTAAGTGAAATCCTCTCCCTTGGTCTCAGCTGTCCAATAACACAAGAGACTATAAATATGAAGTGAAAAGCAATAAGGTGCTGGACTACTGAATATAACTTCAGACTCAATCATTATTCCTGCAGAACAGCTTCCTCCTGAGTATGAAATATCTATCCTCATGGTCACCATAATCAGTTGTTCTTTATGTCAATCATAATGCTAAGCGATCCCTGTCTGGACTTTTTGCTTTTTCTATTCAGAGAAATAGATTATCTTTCTGTTTAGATACTGGGAGCTCAGATGAAAATCAAGCTGAAAGAACAAAGGCTTTAACAATCTTATTCTCAGAATTGGAATTGCTGTCTAAAGGAGTTGAAAGGATGGCATTGCACCAATCAGATCCTGCTCTTGCCATTGTTAGCAATGGAAAGGCGTTGAGGTGAAATCACCAGGTAAAAGCATTTACAAAAATACTCAAGTTTCATCAGCTAACAATAAGAAAGGGAGCACTGGGAACTATCATTAGGACCTGAAAGGAGATCAATTTATGACCAGATAAAAATAAATCTGAGTAGTAGTCATTATAAAGAGCAATGAATATGTAATTACTAGACCTATGGGATAGTGAATGCTCACTAACTAGTCAAACTAGTGGGAACAAAGTCTGAAATTCAGTGCCTGACTCAGTGGAGTCGGGAATATAACTGAATCCTGAATAATTTACAAGGAAGAAGTTGCATTAGATGAACTCAGACGTGGATGAAACATTACTGCTGTCTCATAGACTCATAGACTTTAAGGTCAGAAGGGACCATTATGATCATCTAGTCTGACCTCCTGCACAATGCAGACCACAGAATCTCACCCACGCACTCCTGGAATAATCGTTTCACCTATGTCATTGAAGTCCTCAAATCATGTCTGAAGATAAGGAGTGATATATCCAGGCATAAGCCAATGATAAGTCTATTTCTATAACCCACCCATTCAGTCTGGAGGATAAAGCTGCAGGGTAGCCAAAACCTCCAATTATAATCATGTTTCAGTTACAACAAGCCGATCAACACCTTTGTCAATAGCCAAGTTATGATGAGACAGGGCTTTGTTGGCTACTAGACTGGCATACCATAAGAGGCAATTAGTAGTAGAATAATAGCTGGAGCTGGTAGACAAGACATATATTGATTAGACTTTTGCTGTCCCTGTTCCAGTGCCACAGCTGGAGATTTATATGTTTAACCTAGTTTTTGGTCACTGCAATTCCACTGGAATGTTGTCTCTTCAATGGAGACTATTGAAGTGGTTTCATTAGGAAGGCTTGAGCCTTGTTTTCAAACTAGCGATGTTCAACTGTGAGTCTAGACTGGAACTCTGCTTGCCCCTGCTAAGACCAGGCAGAGTTAGTGGAGAGCCAATAATAGGGTTGTTTCTCATACTGGCTGTGTCACACTTGAGGACTACAGAGCTGAGCCAATGGATTGGATATTCTGGGAATCCTCCTAACAGCCAGGAATGACAGAAGAGGTGGGAGAGAGTCAGAAAACACTCTTCTTTACTGTCCTTCCTACAACCAGGACTAAGGGTAATGCATATTTTTAAAACTAGCCATAGCTGCTAACTTTTATTACCTTCTCTCAGGAGTCTGTTTCTTCCCTTCTATATTTTTTCTGATTTAAAAATTGCTGCTGATTTATATGTAACTCTGTTTTCCAGACTCATCTGATTATTATTATAGTGTATAATATACAATATTATATGGTGTCCTGCAATTCTTTTTTTACCCTTAATTGTTTCTTTGCCTCTTTCCTTCACTGTTTTTCCAATTCATTATTTTACTATAGCTCTTTTAATTGTATTTATTGTTCTTTTTTCATTTCTTTCCTTTCTTCCATTCTTCGGTGTGCTCTTTCCTACTATACAATTCCCATCTATCATTTTCCCCAATGGCTTTCCTTTTCCCCCTTCACAAACCCTCTGTGTTCCATCAGTAACCCTGTCTTTCCTGCCACCCATCTCTTTTTTTGTTTCTCCTTCAAGCCCCAGTCTCCCCCTTCTCTATCTGCCCCTTCTGCTTTCCTCCACCCATGTCAGATGACTCTCTTTACTCAGGCAGGCTTGGGTGGGGACATCCCAGTCATGTTTCCTTCGGTCCCCTTTTTGTCTCCCTGGCTCCTTTCAGCCAGATTTCCCCTTCAGTGCACCAGAGCAGGAAATTCCTGAGATCTTGCAATCTCCCCAGCCATGCTTCCTCCTCACAAAGTCCCACTGCTTGAGCCACTCCCTATTCCAAGCAAGCACTGCACAACGCATTTCCCTGTACTTGCTTCACAAGGCAAAATTATGAGGGGATGGGGGGCACCTTCCCCAACTTTTAGCTTGGCAGTGGGAACAAAATGCATTTCCCCCCTAAATTTTAACTGGCTAGATTAAGGAGAGAGGAAAGCTGCAGAGTGGGTAGGGAACATCTGCTCAGCAGACTCTCCTCCTGTGACAGGTACCCAGCAGCTGTTTAGCAGCTGGGCTGAGCAGCAATCTCACTCACGGAAGTTTCCTGCCAGACAGACTATTGTGTCCACTGTAGTTAGCCTCTGCACATCTTTTTCAACTCCCTGCCTATTCCCATCCTGCCTCCTCCTAATTCAGGGCCTGTCCACACACACAACTTGCACTGGTAAAGGATTATCAGTAAAGTGCAATGAAAAAAAATGTCATTTGAAATCAGAGAGTGGGAGAGAGGCAGGTGTCTGGCTGAGCAAGAAGGGAGCTGAGGAAGAGTCACAGTCACGGTCCTCTGAACCAGCAGTATCAGTAGTTAAAGCTTCTCCTCCCTAGAAGACAAGTGTATCTGGTGGAGGAACCTTGGTGGGAGACAAGGTGGAAAGGAGCCTTGGCGGAGTGAGGAGGGAAAAGGAGTTTTGGGGCTGACAGGGGAGATTAGAACCTTGTAAGAAGCAGGGAATAATCTTGTCAGAAAGGGGAACCTGGAGTAAGAATAGAGGCAACATAGTGTGGAGATGGGGGAAAGAACAGGTGGAACTGAGCAGCAGGGGCAGGAGGGAAATCTGGGAGAGAAAAACGTGGGGCTTTGGGCAGGGATGGAGGACTTGTCTACAACAGTTGCCAGATCTCACAATAGTGTTTTTTTTTCTTAAATCCCCGGAGTCTGGATTTATGTGATTATCTGAAAAATCTCAACGTAAAAAAATGTTTAGCTTTGTGGTTGTGCAGAAAAGCTGGAAAATGTGAACTGTGATAGTTCAACCACCAGAGGCAAATAACTGCTGTGCCAACGTATATGTTATTTTATAAAATCTCATTTGGATTTTTATTCCAATGTCATAATTTTTTATTGAACAATTGGGGTTGGCAGTACTGCTACAAGTCCAGGGTGAGTTTGGGAGGCGGGATTAAAGCTTGGTGAAGGACAAGAGCAAGTACCTTGGAGAGGGAAAAAACCTGGGTGGAGCACAGGGGAGAGAACCTTTTGGACAGAGAAGGTAGGAGCAGGGAAGAGATAAGGGTAGATTTATTGGGGAGGAGGTATAGGGGGATCTGGGAACCTTGGAGAGACAGAGCAAGGAGGTGGGGGGTGGGGATGTAGGAGAGGAAGAAAGAGAAGAAGGTTGAAGATGGTGAAGGAGGAGGGATGGGAGGGGGTATCGATGAGAGGCAGAGGGGAAGAGGAAGGATGGAGGACCTTGAGTTGGAGAGAGCTTTATAAATGGTGCCATGAGAGGTCAAAGTGAAGGGGGTTGTTATGGGTTTCAGTTTCTGAGACACCTTAGATACAAAAAGCTATTAGAAGAGACAAAGATGAGCAGGGTCACCAGGGAGGGACAAATGTCTAGGGAGCAATGATGGAAGACTTTCCTTGAAAGGAGGAGAAATTGGGTTTCAGAGAGCAGGAAGAGAGAATCAGAAGTCTGGAGGAACAAGGGAAGAGAAAGAGCAAGTCATACCCACACCAACTTAATGCTCTGAAAGGCTGCATGGTGAAAATCTATATGGATACTCACATCATAAAAAAGCAACTGGACTAGGACTATGAGTACATGTATGTTTGTGCAGTCATCCAAGTTGCTTTATGTAAGTCCCCAGCTACATGGAGGCAGTATCAGCTCAATGATGAGATTTTAGAAACATGTTTTTATAGTCAAAATCCTTTTGGGTGGAGTTCCAAGCAGAGAATGTGCAAGGATGCAGGGTGAAAAAAGGTCTGGCCAGATACCATTGGGAATGTGTTCATTAATACATTTTTTTAAAAAAATGCACCAAAAAGAACATGCAGTTGAAAGATCTGTTTTGTTCTCTTGTAGCTGGATAGAAATTGCTCCAACAGGCAAAGTTTAATGCAAATGTATATGTCCTCTCTGCCTTTTGGCTAAGATCAAGTCATTAGTTTAATATCAGATATCTTCTCTGTCAGAGGAATGTATCCTTCCTTTGAAGGGGGACAGACTTGACAATATAATAGGATTTTCCACTTTCTAGCTAAAATAATCCTCTCTTGTGAATATTTCTATAAACTTTACTCCAGCAAATTCACCTAATTAAAAATAATCAACTTACATTTGATATTATCAGTGGCTTTACATTTTTTAAGCCCAAATTCGATGTGGTTCCTTGTCATTTACATACAGACCTGCATCAGTTTCATGTTATCTGCTATTGTCAGATATATAAGTAACTAACTATTCTATTCTGGGTTTATAGCATGCTCATCACTGTGGTATTTGGAATGCCTGTTCAAAAGATTCAGTCTACTGTAGTATAGAGCTGAAAACTGTGTGTAAATGTTTTAAATATTATTGTTTTCTGAATTTGTGGTATCAATGTGTTGTGCATTCTGCATCTGTCTTGTGTTCTGGAATACCCTTGGAAATAAGATGTTTTATCTCAGTGGGAATTTCCCTGTAAAATATTGAAAGAAAGAAGAAAGGAAAGATAAAACGGGAGAGAGTTTCGCATTTGCATTAAGAAAACGAAATTCACCCACCTGCCAGGCAACTGGCTGTCCTAGGATTGGTTAAATGACATCCAGCCTTTCATGCGTATGCTGCTAGTTTGAATCCAGGTTGCTATTGATAAAAGTTGTCACTGCTTGGTTATCTATGTGAAATGATTTAAGGCTGTATTCTCCTGAAGAAAGAAGTAAGTTGCTCCCATTTAAGTCAATGGGAGTTATTTGAATCCTTCATGGGAAGAACTGGGCTTTTGGAGGTCATGTATCACAAAAATCTACCTCCATATGTGGTACACTTGTTAGCAGTTCAACAGAAAAGCCAGTGATTCAGGGACAGAACTGATTTTAAATATTTGTGGAGCCTTACATTAAATCTTAACCTTTAAACACATCTATGCCCTACTCCCTCTAGTCTAATCTAGTGCTTCTCCTGCTTCCTAGTGCTCATCACTGTAGTAGCTGAGTGCCTTCCAGTAGTGCATTAAGTGATTTGACTAACCTCTGTCATGTGTTTGTTCTCTCATCCTCTTCTAAGGGTGAGAAGTGTGTGCAGCAGAATGATTTGTTTTGGAATTATTTGTAATATACTGTATGTGTGCGCGCACACACTGCTGTATGTTTATGTTAGGTAAGGCAAGGTCAAAGAAATGCACTTTGCCCTTAGTGCAGAATGTGATGAGGTTAATTGCTGTGGGGAGTTCATTGCAGCATTGCGCCAAACCCAACTCCTGTACAGACAAGCATTACCTTCTCTTATTATAGAGACTTCCATTGTGCCAGAATAGTGAAGTTGTTGACCACAGTCTTCATCCTGGAGCTTTAGGTGATCTTTTAGATATTCTGGGTCCAGAACATTGAGCGCCTTGAAGATAAGGATTGAGACCTTGAACTTTGATTCAATAATATATGGGAAACCGATATAGAAAGCAGAGGAAATGTTTGATGTGTTCGTGGCAGCCTGTGTTGCTGATGAGATGTGCTACAACATTCTGTACCAGTTTCCTAAGTGCTGAATGCTTCATGCCCAAGTATATCACACTGATGTAGTCCAGCCAAGAGGTGACAAAGGTGTGAATAATTGAGGCCAACTCATCATTCACCAGGATCGGATACAGGCTCTTAGCCAACCAGAAATGATAGAAAGTATTACTAGTTCACTATGCGAGAGCCTCGTGTCAGTGAGGAATCCAAGAGCACTCCTAAACGATGGACTGAACTGACCAATTGTGGGTGTGTACCTTCAA
Source organism: Macrochelys suwanniensis (assembly GCA_033296515.1). NCBI lineage: Eukaryota > Metazoa > Chordata > Testudines > Chelydridae > Macrochelys > Macrochelys suwanniensis. Next base: position 46,207,031 of record CM065777.1, read on the forward strand.
CCAATGGAGACTGTGCCATGGCTGCAAACTCTTCAAAATGCTTTCTTTTTTCCACCAGCAGCCTCTCTCTTGCTCCGGTTCAGCTTCAACTCATTTGCTCAGCCGTCCCTCAGCTGATTTTGTCCAAGCAGTGGGCCATGTCAGAGTTAATAGTATGGTCTTATGTGGTGAAGAATAAGGAGAGCTGGCAGGTACTGATGTGACTTCAGTCCATGTTGTCTGACCAGTCCACCTAGTGGCTGCATGCACATGTTGAATAGGACCTCAGAGAGAATTGATCATTGTGAGACTCCACAAGTGAGGAATCTAGAAGTGGAGGTCCAGTGTTTAATCACTACTCATTGGATGCATCCCTTAAGGAACTATTCAAACCATTTTAGCTCATTACCCTGAACTCCTGCTACCTCTCTCAGATGAGTCGGCAGTATCTTATAGATGGTGGTGTTAAATGCTACAGAGAGGTCCAGAAGGATGAGAATGGATGTCTTCTTTCTATATATTGACAGCAAGAGCTTATTCATCAGTGACAGTGACTGAGACTGAATTCAGATTGGGCTGGGTCTAGGATATTAGCTTAATTTGAAGTTGGCCTTTGGCTAGTTTCTCTATGAGATTGCTCAGTAATGGAAGGTTTGACACGTGGTGGTAGTTGGCAAGACTCCAACCCCAACATTTTCCTGTATTTACCTCCCATCCCTCTCAGATACCATTCCCTGACTTCTAATTTAGCACCCCTCCAGCAAACAGGAGTCCCCACTTCTTCTCCCCCAACACATTTTACTTCTCTTATTTCCAGACCAGGAAAGTGTAGTGCCTTCCAGTATGCCAATGTGGGGCAGAGGGTGCAGAGGGAGAACTGGGATGCTTTTCTATGGAGGCCTAGTCCAGGCAACTGAGAGAACTAGTAGTTCATAGATTCATAGATTATTAGGCCAGAAGGGACTATTGGGATCATCTGGTTTGACCTCCTGTAATACACCAGCCACAGGACTTCGCTGAATTAATTCTGTTTGAACTGCAGCATATCTTTTAGAAAAACATCCAATCCCAATTAAAAGTTTTCAGTGGGGGAGAATCCACCACAGCCCTTGGTAGGTTGTTCCAATGGTTAATTATCCTCACTGTTAAAATTTTGCACCTTATTTCGAGTCTGAATTTGTCTAGCTTTAGCTTCCAGTGATTGGATTTTGTTATACCTTTTGTCTGCTAGAGAAAATAACCCATTATCAAATTTATTTTCCCCATGTAGGTACTAAGGTCACCATTATAACCTTTTCCTTGTTAAGCTAAACAGATTGAACTCCTCAAGTCTCACTATAAGGCATGTTTTCCAATCATTTAATCATTCTTGTGGTTCTTCTCTGAACCCTCTCCAATTTATTAATATCTTTCTTGAATTGTGGACACCAGAGCTAGACACACTATTCTACTAGTGTTCACACCACTGCCAAATGTGGCTGTAATATAACCTCCCTATTCCTGCTTGAATATTTCCATGTGTTTATATCCGAGGGATGGCATTAGCCCTTTTGGCCACAGCTTTGCACTGGGAGCTCACATTCTGCTCATTATCCATTATTACCCCCAAATCTTTTCCACAGTTACTGCTTCCCAGGATAGAGTCCTCCATCCTATAAGCACCACCTATATTCTTTGTTTCCAGATGTATAACTTTCCATTTGGCTGTCTTCAAATGCATATTATTTGCTTCAGCTTAGTTTACCAAGCGATTTAGTTTCCTCTTTATCAGTGACCTGTCCTCTTCGTTATTTACCACTCCCTCCAATTTTGTGCCAGTAAAAATGTTTTGTTTTCTTCCAGGTCATTGATAAAAATGTTAAATAGTATGTGACCAAGAATCAATCCCTCTGGGAATTCATCAGAAACACACCCACTTGGAAATGATTCCCTGTTTACAATTACATTCTGAGACTGGATAGTTAGCCAGTTTTTAATCCATTTAATTTGTGCCATATTAATTTGTTATTGTTCTAGTTTTTTAATCAAAATATCATGTGGTACCAAGTCAAATACCGTTTAGAAGCTTAAGTATAATCCATTAACGCTATTACTTTTATTAAATAAACTGGTAACGCCATCAAAAAATGTCAAGTTAGATTGACAGTATCTATTGTCCTTAAATTCATGTTGAATAAAATTTATTTTATTATCCTCTATTAATTCTTTATTAATCAAGTCCTGTATCAGCAGCTCCATATTTTGCTTGGGATCTATGTCAGGCTGATAGTCCTATAATTACCCACATCATCCCAGTTACCCTTTTCAAATATTGGCACAACATTACTTTTCTTCCACTCCTCTGAAACTTCCTTAGTGTTCTATGACGTATTAAAATCAACCATAATGGTCCAGTGGTCTCCTCAGTCATTTATTTGAAAACTCTTGGATGCAAATTATCCAGGCTTGCTGATTTTAAAATGTGTATCTTTAATAGCTGCTGTTTAACATCCTCCTGAGTAGCTATTAGAATGGAAAATGTTTCCTCAATCATCATCAAGTGACTCCTCTACTTAAATCCAGAATGGAAAACTGGATCTTTTATTTATTTCCATTCTACTAGGGGAACAGTTCCCCTGTTGGGTGGTGGTGGTGCAAAAGGAATTGGATCCTCTACATAGACTTACTGGGGGAACTTGAGCCCTTTTTTGCACTCTGTGGCATAGCAGTTCTTTTTTACCCTGCTTATCTCAGCAGTATCAGTGGAGGGCAGCTGCTCATTTGAAGTGGCAGACTCACTTCACCAGCTCTCTCTCGTCCGCAGGAAGAGTGTCAGCTGTTTCAGAATGCCCACACGATGGCATCAGCATGCATGCAGATCTTTCAAAATTAGGGGCCCAATGCTGGGTCTCACTGAAGCTGACAGAGTTACTTCTATGTATCTGAGAGCTAAGTTGGACCCTAGGTGTGTTTCATTCCCATGGTGTGTTACATGGTGTGTGAAATGTGGGTGGAGGGAAGTCTCAACTAAGGCTCTAGCTAGTACCACCCTCCATAGACTGAAATAGCATGGAGACTTACCTACTTACTATATGAGTGTTATCCTTTCAGGTCAAGGTTGAAGCAATTTCAGAATAATGTGGGGAAGCTTCCATTCTCTCTGCTTGGCCCAGTGGCAGACCCCGATTTTGTAACCAGGGGTGGGCAATGGGTCATTGGTGATGTCTCCCTATTCAGTGGGTGAATTTTCCTCCACTGTGGTAGCCTCCTCCTTGCCCTGGCGAGGGGGCCCCCGCTGCCCCCGCACTGCAAACATAATCCCAGCTGGGTGGTCAAGATGAGTGAGTGGTGGTGTGACCTGGTGCAGAGAGTTGCAGTGCCGTGCGATTCTGTGTGCTGTGTTGCAACACCCGGAGTGGAGAACGAGGCCCATCTCTGTGGGACAGGAGCCACCACTGCTGAGTAAGTGCAGGGCGGGCTTGCTTTCCAGCCCTGTGTGCAAAGGCGCCACACATACACATGATGGCCACCAGGGTGGGAGCAGTTGTCCCCTATTTCCCCCAATTAGCTTCACTACTGTGCCGTTCCTCAGCCTGTGCCTTTTCTGCAGGTACATGGAGGACCGTAGGCTCCAATACTGCCAATTCAACATTTTTTCAAGAACACTGAATTCACTAAAAATAAAATATTTCTTGCCTTTGTGATGCAAATATTGGCCATGTGATTTATTTTTATACAGTAGAAGCACGACTAGACAAGCTTAACTGGCAGAGCTGGAAATCCCCCAAAATTCTTATTACTGCAAAAAGTTTCATAGCACTTGCAGGGACACTGGAATATCAATCCCCACCCACTCTGTAATCCCCGATAAGGCATTAAAACAGTTGCCTTTGTCACAGAATCTTATGTCACTGAAGTGCTGTGCATCACTGTACTGTATGTGGGTGACAGAAAAACTGATGTTGAGAAAATATCACAAATATAAAATCATCTTCCATGTACCCATTGTTAAAGTACCAAGATCTGATGCTCTGCACAGGTGCCTGTAGTTCAGAGACTAATTAGGGTTGAGAAGAATTGAACCATATTTTTGAGATCAGAAAGTCCTATGCTTCAGGTCCATAGCATGCCTAGTTATAGTTCCTGCTAACAGTAAATTGTGCCTCAGTATTTGGGCATATTTTTTACAGTATGCACAGGTAGCTAACCACCTGGGCATTGTAACTGTGGTTTCCTACAAATACTGTGAAACTAGATTCACTTGAAATGTGCATAGCTTCTCAAATAAAAAGGATATGGATTAGTAATTAAGCCCTTTCTTTGAGCAATATCCGAGTATACAGTGTATTTGGTGGTTTCACATTCCTTCAGTATCTTAGTTTATCCAGTTTTGGTCTATCCACAAAATGGATTCTATTCCAGAAAAAAATGGATTGCGATAGTATTATATATTTGGTAAAATGTTATTTCTTCCCCCCCCCCACATCCTTTAGCTGAAAAGGGATGTCTTGTTTAATTTATAATCAGTCAGATGATATCAGGTTAGTCACAAAGAGTAGAAATAATGCATGCCCAGTGGGCCCATCCCAAGCCATTGTTCACAAGACAGCTCTCAAGGGCCCTACCAATTCCTCTTCACACATTGTTTTTCCTGACATCCAATCACTTTTAAAGGACCTGTGTGATGCTATGACTAAGCAATGAAATACAAAATGCCAAAGGTAGGCCTCTGAATAGAATGGGCTTGCCCCATTTCAGTCAAGCCATAGTGACGGGTTTGCTTCTCTATTGTTGGCATCCTTTCATCTGCAAGAGCCGTAGGGAATTGCAGCCTGTGATGTAGATTGTTTGCAATGTCTCATGTGACTGAATAGTCCAATGCGAGATTTGCATGATCTTTGGCAGTTGTTGCAAATGTATGTATCTTGGTTGGGAGCTGCTTACTTCCTACGGGCTCTTTTCTCTTCAAGCTGTAAGAGCCAGCTTCTGTCATGGACTTTGATACCCTGATGCAGACAATGGTGCCACTTGTTACGATCACTTGCCAAGATTTCCCATTGGTCAGGATCAATTCCAAATTCCTTCCTATCTCGCTTGCATGTGTCTCTACAGTGAAGCTTGGGACATTTTGTTGTTCTTGTTCCCTCTGATAGCTCCCCATATAGCATGTCCTTGGGTATGCGTCCATCTTCCAACCTACTCAGATGACCCAGCCAACGCAGTCAACTTTGCTTGAGCAGGGCTGTCACACTTGGCAAATTTGCCCTTTGAAGAACTTCTGCATTGGTGACTTTATCCTGCCATTTGGTGTATGTGGCGTAACCAACGTAGGTGGAAACTGTTTAACCTTTTCTCCTGATGAGCATAAGTTTTCCATGTTTCCCCACCATATATGAGAGTGCTGAGGACGCAAGCTTGGTACATTACCATTTTGGTCTTGATGGTAAGCTTTGAGTTGTTCCATGCTCTTTTAGTTAGTCTGCTACAGGTGGTGGCAGCCTTTCCAGTGCAAACATTTAGTTCTTTATCCAGTGATAGGTTGGTGGTCACTGTAGAACCTAAATAGGTGAACGTTTGGCCTACTTCTAGCTTGTTTGCATTTAATGTAATAGAGGGATCTTGTGGAACCCTCTGTCCTAATACAACCATTTTCTTGATGCTGATGGTGAGAGCAAATGCCTGACAGCCACTTGAAAGGCAGTCCATGAGTTCTTGTAGTAGATCTTCATTGTGGGCTATGAGGGCAGCATCATCAGTTAATAGAAGTTCCCTGATTATCACCTTTTTGACTTTGGTCTTTGACTCCATCTTTCATGTCTTTAAAAGCACAGTTCAAGCTTCTGTATAAAGTGAAGGTAATAATGCACCTCTAGTGATGTGTGTTGTGCTTCAACTACCATGTGCAGCATATCTAATAGTGATGGCATAAATAACAGAAACTGAAATGAGAATTAATTGATTACATTGACTCATTTTGGTACAATATTGACATCATTTTCATACTGAATATCAGATGAGCGTTAAGGCTGGAAATCAGAGTGGTAGCCGTGTTATTACAGACAGATAATTAATCAGGCAATTGTCTAGCAGTTCATCTTTCTCACAGAGAACCTGAATTTATCTATGTCAGGGTTCCCTCCCCACCCTAAATTCTAGGGTAAAGACGTGGGGACCCGCATGAAGAACCCCTAAGCTTAGTTTTACCAGCTTAGGTTAAAACCCCCAAGGTACAAAATTCCCTGCACCCTGAGAAATGCTTTTTTCGCTGCCACCATCAAGTGGGTCTGAGCAGGAATCCAGGAAAGGAATCACTTGAACTTCCTTTCCCCCAAAATACCCCCTCAAGCTCGGAGCCCCCTTTCCTGGGAAGCTTGAGAATAATCCCTTAACCAATTGGTTACACAGTGATCTAAAAAACCCCACCCCCGGGGTTTTAACACCATAGAAAACAGTCAGCTTCTTAAAAGAAGGATTTTATTAAAAATAAAGAAGGTAAAATCATCTCTGTAAAATCAGGATGGTAACTATTTTACAGGGCACTCAATTTCCAAACTCAGAGAGATTCCCCCCTCTGGACAAAGCCTTAAAGTTACAGGAAAAAAGGAATAACCCTTCCCTCTCCCACAGGGAATGTATCACCAAGCAAAATAAACAGAAATCTACTCGCAGTGCTGACTACACTTACTTTAGAAAAGTGAGGTTTGGTGAGGAGACTGGTTTTCTGTAGGTTCTTTCTGTCTTCCAAGATCACTCTCTCAGACAAAGCCACACACCAAGCTTTTTTCCCCCTCCCAAGATTTGAAAGTATCTTGTCCCCTTATTGGTCAGATGCCATCCAGGTCAGGTGTCAGTCTGGCTACCTGCATTTCTTAACCCTTTACTGGTCAGAGGATCTTATAGCACTGCATCAGACCCTCTCCCTCTTCCCTTTATATTTATGACAATCTAGCTTTCAAAAGAATAGTGCTTTCAACCTGTAAACTATTTCACTTTGCTGCTCCTCAGTGATAGTGGGTTTAGCCCTTAAAAATATGCAAGAACAATGTTAAATTTCAAATTGAAACATGGATGCTATGGACCTAAATTTTGTTCTAATCCTACCTAGCTTTTCCACCAGGTCATCTAACAGTTGTGAGTATAGCATAATAATTAAAAAAAAATCATGGGTAAGTCACAGGAAAACAATTATTTTTATCATTTATCATTTTGTCAGTTTCTTTTTTGCTCTTTGACTATGAGGGGCTGTTGGTAGCTTCTCTCCCCTTTGGCCTGGATCAGGTTGTGGAGTGAAAGCTGGAAGTTCCTCTCTACCACAATTTGCATGGCATTTATTTGCAGAGGGAAAGGGGGGGCAGAAGGAAGAAGTTCTAAGCATTTTGAAGGAGATATTAAACTACATCCTTCATTCATTTCCCCTACTCTTGGAATGTAAAGGACAGTGTATGTGAGTCATCACTTTCCTTTACCTAGCTTGAATGCCAGACCTGTCAAAGCATTCAATCATGTTGCCCTCTAGTAGCTGTCCAAAACAGGATAGAAGCACCCTAATATATTCACTAACGATAATATTGCTGCAACTATAGGAGATTCTTTTAGCTCAATTGGTAGGAGCTTGTGTACGAGAAACAGAAAGTCTTGAGTTCTGTCCTTGCCATTGACAAGAAATCCTTCACAGCCATAATGCACAGGATATGTCACAAATATGGAATTCAAATGGCCTGCATTTTCCTCTTTTCCTCTCCCCTTTCCTCTTCCTCTCCAAAAGGTCAGATATGGAGTAATTGCTATGTGAAAACTGTTTGTCCACATATTTGTTTTCGTTCCTCCACCTTACTTCTCCTAGGTGATATAGCAGAAATCAAATTATGCCCTACTGCCCGTTTGCCATAGAAGTGTGTGTGAGAAAAGCTCCAGAGGCCTTTTTTGTTGTTGTTGCTCTGATGAGATAACCTGGTAAGAATCTACATGTAGAAATACAGCAAGTAGCAGAAGCATAATTATTTTTCCCTGGTTGTAACACCTGCCTGCCTTTCTATTGGTTCTGACAACTGGGCACCCTCCCTACCAGCTAGGGTCAAAAGGCACTTGGGAACAGCTGCAATGTTGTTGGTGTGTGAATGTGCAGGCTGGCACTACATTAGTGTCACTTAATTGTAACTGTGGCTTTCAACTGCAGCTGCAGCTGGGAACAAAACCTGACATATTAGCACAGAAACATCTATCAATCAGTGTGACAGCCTAAGTTCTAACTAACTTTCTTGGTCAGAGACAAGCAGATACTCATGTACAGGACATTTTTTACCTTAGTTGGAACTCGGAGCACATTCTAAGACATAGGTATGAAATGTAAGTTTATTTGGCACTTGGATTGTGCATAGGTCTAACTTGTATTTGAGGTTTCAGGTATTTGTATTTTATTTGTGTTCATTTCCATTTGTTCTTTTAATGTATCAAGGAGACATCTATGGGCTGAACTCTATTTAGGGTTTTATACTTTATTTATGACTGAAGTATTTGAGTGTGAAATAACATAAGGTCTGATCTTCACATTGCTTTTGGATGATGAAAATACTGAGAGACCAAAGATTATATTGCACTGATTAAAAAAAAAAAAAAAGATATGTGGGCAGTGATGCTTTTAGTATGCTGAGGACACCTATACATGTATATATGAGGCACAGGGAGACAGGGTATTAAGTCTGCTGAACACTTCCCATTATAAAATTCTATTCTCAGTTGCTAATGTGGCAGAGCTCCGATCTTGTCCCTGTGGGTCCTGCGCTTCTAGGCGGGTTATGCTAGCCTCAGAGGATGGTGAGAGAACTCCCACAGTCCCTGTTGTCCCTCTGGGCTTTTTTTAAGAACAGTTTAGCCTCCTGTTCTGCCAGAGGCCTGTCTTCTCCTTGTAGTGGCAGGTTGGTGGGGGGAACCCAGGCCCGCCCTCTACTCCGGGTTCCAGCCCAGGGACCCTAATGGTAGCAGCTGTTGGCAGCCAACCTCTCACTGCCAGAGTTGCTACAATTCCCTGGGCCACTTCCCCACAGCTCTCCTGCTTCTCACTTCTTCACCCTTACCTTAGGGCTCCCTTACTGATGGCGCGAGCATGTCCTCATTTACTCAGTCCTTCAATAGCAACAGCACTTCCTCTCCTCTGGCTCCCTGGCTCTCTCCTAGCCTGACTGGAGTGAGCCCTTTTATGTGCTCAGAAGAGCCTTAATTAGGGTCAGGTGTTCACTTTACCTTAATGGCCTCACCTGACACTTTGCAGGTTAATTAGAGTCAGGTGTTCTCATTAGCCTGGAGCAGTCCCTGCTCTGGTCAGTTAGGGAACAGAAACCTGCTTCTCCAGTGGCCAGTAGATCTGCTCTGGACTTTTCTATTGCACCCAACTGGCCTGGAGAGAAGAGGGAGGTAGAGGGCTGCTGCTCCCGCTGCTGGGGCTGCTGCTAGGCCTTGGGCTCTCCCAGCTACTGCTGTAGCTGCTGCTGCTCCAGCTACTCCCCTGGCTGGGCCAGACAACCCTCCCACTACTCTACTCTCTGGTTGCTGGCTAGCTGGTAGCTGAACCCCCCCAAACACCTTGGTTGCTGCTACTCCTGCTACTGCAGCAGCCCCTGGGGAAGGTCCTGCTGGCCCTCTCCCCAGAGGAGGGGCGTGGGGAACCCTGCTCCAGCCGCTGCTGTGATCACCACCACTATCACCATCCGTGAGGGGTCCTGCCTGGCCACCGGACCACTGCCTGGAGTTGCCGGAGCTGCTGCTGCTGCCGTATTTGCTGCCAGGAAGCTGCTGGAACCCAGAGGAAGAAGACCCGGAAGACCGTCGGCTGCTGAGGGAGCGCAGAATCTCTGCAGTCCACCGTGGAGGGGGCCTTCACGAACTGAGTATTTTTTCGAACCGTGCTCTAGTGGTGGGGGTATTGACTGTGTTTGTAGGGGCACAGGGGGTGTGGCGTGAAGCCTGCCCCCAGGTTCATCTGTGCCCCCCCAACCCCCCCCCCACCGCTGCCCCCTCCACCACCTCTGCTGGCTGCTCACCATCTGCTCTGGTTCCTGCCTCTGGACTCAGCTGCTTGCTTGGCTTGCCAAGCTTGTTTCCACCCTTTGGGCCTGCAGCAGCAACCAGCCCACCATTGACTTTGTACAAGCGCACATGGGTGCATGTGTCCCCCCCCATTCCCACGCCCCTTGCTTTGCCCTTTGCTACTTGCCCCATCTGCCCCTTGCAGCGGTTTGCCCCCCCACCTTTTTTTGTCCCAGCCCCTTGCTAGCTTCGGTTTAGTTGCCTGCCCCGACCTTTTCCCTCTACAGCCTTTGTTTTGTTTGCCCCGCCCCAGCCCTGAAGCTAGCCCCTTGGTTTTCTGCCCCATTTCCAGCCCGACTGTCCCCCTCCCCTGCAGCCCCCACTTGCCCTGATTGGCCCCTCCCCTCATGCACCCATGCCCCCTCCCATGCGCTTGTGCCCCTCCCCGTTTGAGTTTGACCCTATCTCACTGCACACCCCCCATGCTGTTATACCCCGCCCCCCTAGTGCAACAAGAGGAGCCAGATTTTCCATTCTGAGTCGGTGACTGAACCCTACTCCCGCACTAGTCCTTGATAACCCTGAATCCAATCCCCACTTTTAGTGCCCTCCTCCCCTGCCTGCAGCCTAGCAGGGAGGAGTGGTCACCCCAATTCCTCTCCCCACCCCGCTCTTTCAGGTGTTTTCCCTTCCCTCCCTGTTCCATATGGCAGGCGATATGGCAGGGGCGGGCCCTCCAGAAGACCCGGCCGCCCCTCCCCTGCCTGCCCCCCCGTCACCCCTCCTAGCATCTACCTCAACCGCCGCTGCCAAACCACCTGCTATTGCCCCTTCTGGGGCACCGGCAGCGGCGGCCGCCAAGGTGACCTCCGCTGCTGCCACGTCCCTTGCCCCCCCTGATTCTGGGGGAGCTCCCCCAACCGGAGGAAAGGGCCAGGGTGGGAAGAAGGGTAAGGGCCCCACCAAAAAGGCCAGGCCCTCCATGGCAGAGGCTGCCCCTACTGCCGCGGCCCCGCCACCGGCCGCGGCGTCCCTCCCTGCTGTTTCCTCCACCAGCTCTGCGGGTGCCCCTCCTCCGACCCCCAGGGCGTACGCCCAAGTGGCAGCAACCCCCCTGCCTGCCGCTAGGTCGTCTCACCCACCCGCCGCCTCTGCTACCACCTATAGCAGCCGGGGCCCCTTCCCCACCTTGACCAGGAGGCATGGCGTCTGTTGCCTCCTGGTACCCGCCTCGCCCCACGTAGAAACCTATGTGCGGGCATTGGCGAGGGTGGTGGGGCCCACGGCCATCGTAGCGGCCTCCAAAATGTACGGGAAGATCGTCTTCTTCGTCACATCAGAGGCCGCGGCCCAGGAGGCGGTGGAGAAGGGCCTGGCGGTGGGGGGCGTGTTCATCCCTCTGGAGCCGCTAGAGGACCTGGGTGTCCGGATAGTCCTAACCTCTGTCCCTCCTTTCCTCCCCAATGCCGCCCTGTTACCCGCCCTCTCCACCCTGGGGAGGCCCATCTTCATTGTCAGCCCCCTTCCGCTGGGCTGCAAAGACCCCGCCCTCCGTCACGTCCTCTTGTTCCGCCAGCAGGTGCAGCTTCAACTGCCGCCGGCGGTGCGTGACGGAGAGGCGCTCGAGGGGTTGTTTATGGTTCCCTACCAGGGGGCCCGCTACCAGGTGCATTACTCGACGGGGGAGGCCCGGTGCTACCTCTGCCGGGCGATGGGACATGTCCGGAGGGACTGCCCCTTGGCCCGGCAAGGAGGAGCATCCGAGACCCCCGAGTCCCGGCAGGGCGCTGGCCCCGTCATTGCCGGCGCCCCTGAATGCCCAGCACCCAGAGCCACCCCTCCTCCTTCCCAGTCCACCGCTGCTCCCGCTTGGGCCCTGGGAGTACCTCCCTCAGTGCGCCCAGACAAGCGGGAGGGCCCCGCCTCTGCTGCGTGCAGTCTGGCGGGGCCTGTGGAGGAGAGTGCGGCAGGGATTTCGCCAGGTGTGGGAGAGGGCCCGCCCCAGGGGGACCCTTCCTTCCCTTATGCCGCCCCACCACTACCTCCTCGAGTCCCTAAGACATTGCCCCTACCCTCCGACCCGAGCCCTGCTAGCCAGCCCCCAGATGATGCCATGGAGGGCTGGGCCATAGTACAGGGGAAGCGGGGCAAGCGGAAGGCTCGAGATCTGCTCCTTTCCACCGATGCGGAGGCCCCCCGGAAGACCAGGAAGGGGGGCACCGATGCCGAGCCTTCCGCTTTGCCCCCGAGTGGCAATTGTCCACCAGTACCGGCTGGGAAAGCCATGGCAGCACCGGAGGGCAGTACCGCCCCTCCCTCGGAAACCCCCAATGGAGCCGCTCCTGTCCCTTTCCCCGTTGTCGAACCTGCGGGCCCTGAATCAAGCATCACTTTGGGTACCGGCGGGGAGAACCCCGAGGTGGCAGATGGTGAGTTACCCTCTATTTATGAGGAGATCGAGGCCCTGGGTCTGACCCCAGTCACCCAGGGGGAGGACGACCCTCTGCCAGCGGGCCTCAATCTCAACGAGCTCACCCCAGCTCCCCTCTCCCCTCTCTCCCCATGCTCCCTCCCCTTGACCGCTCCTTCTGCTCCCGCCTCCGAGGACCTTCTGGGCTCTTCCACCTGCCTGGTCGCGAGTGGCACACCGCTGGCGGCCGCTGAGCCTATCGAGGTGACGGCCGGTGCCACGCGGCCGGGACCCGAATCCCAGGAGGCACCCCTCATTGGTGTGGGGCAACCGACCACCTTCCCAGGCTGGGACCCTGCGAAAATCCGTCCACCTCTCGATGCCGCGGCTGTTACACCAGTCACTGAGCCAGCGCCCGGCATCGCTGGGGGTCCCCTTCCCACCCCTATCTCCACTCCCCAGATCCCTGAGACTAATCAAGAGGGGCCACCTCCCAGTGGCCCAGCTCCTACGGCTCAGGATCCTTCTTCCGTTCCTCACCCTGGCCCTACTCATGACCCCCCTCCTGCCCCTACTACTGACCTCTGCCCGGCCCCCATACCTGATCCCTGCCCTGCCCCTGATGTAGTCCCACTTCCTTCCACCTCCCGTGATGCCATTGCCGCCCCCGGGGCCGTCTCCTTCCCCTTCCCGGTAGATGACTCCCGGAGAGCGGCCTTTGTATTCCATTGTCCTGACCCACCAGGGGCTGCTCTCCTCCCTCCGCCGCCTCTCCCCATTGAACCACATTTTGCGGCGGACCCCGTGGCGCCGGCCCATCGGGCGCCATGTCGGAGGCCCGCCCCTTGCCTGCAGGTCTCGGTAGGCCGTGGGGCTGTGTCAGGGGCCCCTTCAATAGATAACCAGGGGCCAGTGACCCTGGCCCCCCATACACTGCGAGAGGAGATGCGAGAGTTCCTTGAGAACGTCCGGGGCTCCCGTAACAAAGTGCAACTCGCTCTCCAGCGATGGGGGGATTTCCATCAAATCCTCCAGGCCGCGAGGGCCCTTATGGGGGAGGGTAAAAGGACCGGGAAGCAGGCCGCTGCGGCCTACCAGCGGGTCCGCCTCTTCCGTGACTCACTACTCACCTACGGGGTGGGTCACGGATTGATGCGCGGCCCGACGGAGGCCGTGAGCGATCCTGCCGGCAAGAATCCCCCCCAGCCCTCCTCATGGCATCCATCATCTACGCAACATTAAACACCCGAGGCTGTAGGATGGGTCTCCGCAGGAGCCAGGTGCTCTCCTTTCTTCGGGAGGGGGGGTACTCTGTGATTTTCCCGCAGGAGACCCATACGGTTCCGGCCGCCGAAAACAGTTGGCGGCTGGACTGGGGGGACGGGGTCTACTTCAGCCATCTTACCGTTCATCAGGCTGGAGTGGCCACCTTGTTCTCCCCCGACCTACGGCCTGAGGTGCTGGGGGTTGCCGAGGTTGTGCCGGGTCGCCTGCTGCACCTCCGGGTCCGTATGAAGGGGCTCGTGGTCAACCTCGTCAACGTCTATGCCCCGACATCAGGCCCAGAGCAGCTGCGTTTTTATCAGCAGGCATCCACCTTCCTCGGCACCTTGGATCCTCGTGAGTGCCTGGTCCTGGGCGGGGACTTTAACAACACCCTTGAGGAACGGGACCGCTCGGGGACCGAGCAGTGCCCGGCCGCCGCAGCTGTCCTCCAGGAGATCGTCGATCATCATTCCCTGGTGGACGTCTGGCGCGACCACCACCCGGACGACATCTTGACTTTCACCTTTGTCCGGGTGGAGGCCCATCGGTCACGCCACTCCTGGTTGGACCGCATCTATTTATCACGCTTTCACCTTTCGCGGGCCCACTCCTCCAGCGTCCGGCCGGCCCCGTTCTCTGATCATCATCTAGCTACCGTGATGGCCTCTCTCTGCACGGAGAGGCCGGGGCCGGCCTATTGGCATTTTAATAACAGTTTGCTGGAGGATGTGGGCTTCGTGGCGTCCTTCCGGGAGTTCTGGCTGGCCTGGCGAGGGCAGCGGCGCGCCTTTCCCTTGGCGCGGTGATGGTGGGATCTAGGGAAGGTGCGTGCCCGGCTCTTCTGCCGAGACTACACCCGGGGCGTCAGCCGACGGAGGGATGCGACGATAGAGCAGTTGGAACGGGAGGTCTTAGAGCTGGAGAGGTGCCTGGCCACCAGCCCCGAGGATCAATCCCTCTGTGGGGTGTGCCAGGAGAAGCGGGAGGAGCTCCAGGAACTTGAAGACCATCGGGCCCGGGGTGCCTTTGTTCGATCCCGCATCCGTCTCCTTCGGGAGATGGATCGCGGCTCCCACTTCTTCTACGCCCTGGAGAAAAAGAGGGGGGCTAAGAAACACGTCACCTGCCTTCTCGCAGAGGACGGCACCCTCCTCACGGATCCGGCGGAGATGTGCGGGAGGGCCAGGGCCTTCTACGCGAGCCTTTTCTCCCCGGACCCGACTGATCCAAACGCTTGCAGAGTGCTCTGGGACGAACTCCCTACGGTCAGCGCGGGCGACCGAGACCGGCTAGAGCTGCCTCTCACTCTGGCCGAGTTCTCGGAAGCCCTCCGTCGCATGCCCACTAATAAATCCCCCGGACTGGACGGACTGACCGTGGAGTTCTACCGCGTGTTCTGGGACGTCCTCGGCCCAGACCTTGTCACCGTCTGGGCCGAGTCCTTGCAAGGCGGGGTCCTCTCTCTTTCGTGCAGGCGAGCCGTGCTCGCCTTATTGCCGAAGAAGGGGGACCTCCGTGATTTACGGAATTGGCGTCCCGTCTCGCTCCTCAACACGGGCTATAAAATCGTGGCAAAGGCCATCTCGCTGCGGCTGGGGTCCGTGCTGGCGGACGTGGTCCACCCAGACCAGATCTACACCGTCCCGGGCCGCACCATCTTTGACAACCTGTATCTGGTCCGGGATCTCTTGCAGCTTGGGTGTAGGGATGGTCTGTCGTTCGCCCTCCTGTCCCTGGATCAGGAGAAGGCGTTCGACAGGGTGGATCACGGGTACCTCCTGAGCACTCTGCGAGCATTTGGCTTCGGACCCCAGTTTGTGGGTTTTCTCCAGGTGCTGTACGCCTCCGCAGAGTGTCTGGTCAGGCTCAACTGGACCCTGACCGAGCCGGTCAGCTTCGGGCGAGGAGTACGGCAGGGGTGCCCCCTCTCGGGCCAGCTGTACGCTCTGGCGATCGAGCCCTACCTCTGTCTCCTCCGCAGGAGGTTGACGGGGTTGGTGCTTCGAGAGCCAGAGCTGCGGCTGGTCCTGTCGGCGTACGCCGACGACGTGCTCCTCATGGTCCAGGACCCGGGCGACTTGGCACGGGTGGAGGCTCCTCCGCCCGGGTCAACTGGGTCAAGAGCTCTGGCCTGGTGGTAGGGGATGGGTGGCAGGCGAGCTCCCTCCCACCCGCGCTTCAGGCCATCAGGTGGAGCGCGGGTCCGCTGCTTTATCTCGGCGTTTACCTTTCCGCCACGCATCCGTCTCCGCCGGAGAACTGGCACGATTTAGAGGGCAGGGTGACCGAGCAGCTCCGGAGATGGACAGGACTACTCCGGTGCCTCTCCTTTCGAGGGAGGGCACTGGTGCTCAATCAACTAGTCCTGTCCATGCTCTGGTACCGGCTCAACACCCTGGTCCCGGCCCCGGATTTCCTGGCCAACCTCCGGAAGTTGATCCTGGAGTTCTTTTGGTCAGGACTGCACTGGGTCTCTGCAGGGGTTCTCCACCTACCTCTGGAGGAGGGAGGGCAGGGCCTGAAGTGCCTACGCACTCAGGTCCATGTTTTCCACCTCCAGGCCCTGCAGAGACTCCTTTATGGTGCAGGTAGTCCGGCGTGGAGCATACTGGCGCACGCCTTCCTGCGCCGCTTCCGAGGGCTCCGATATGACCGGCAGCTCCTTTATCTCCATCCGAGAGGTCTTCCGCGAGACCTCTCCGGGCTGCCGGTCTTTTACCAGGACCTCCTCCAGACCTGGAAACTGTTCTCAGCGACCAGGTCCGTGGCGGCCACCGAGGGGGCAGATCTCCTCGTGGAGCCCCTGCTACACAACCCCCAGCTACGTGTGCAGGTGGCGGAGTCCCCCTCGGTGCACCAGAGGTTGGTCCTGGCAGAAGTCACCAGAGTCGGAGATCTCCTGGACTACGACCGGGGAGACAGGCTGGATCCCCTGATGCTCGCTCAGCGCATGGGGCTCTCCAGACCTCGTACTCCCCGGCGCGTACTTCAGGAGGTGAAGGCCGTTTTGCTGCCCGCTGCTCGGGTTTACCTCGACCGGGTCCTGCGAGAGGGCACGCCCCGCCCTCCCTCCACCCCTGGCCCTCCGGACCTTCTTATTGGGCCCCTGCCCCGTGGCCCCAACCAGCCCCCTCGTTCCTTCATCGCGAGCCGGCTGCACGAACTGCAGCCGGTCCGCTTCCAGACCGCGCCAAGGAAACATCTTTACACGCTCGTGCTCCACACCCTTCATCTCCTCACCCTCACGTCCCTCCCCGATACGAAATGGCGGGACCTCCTGCCACCTCTAGAGGGTGAGAAGCCCCAGTGGGCCAGCCTTTACTCCTCCTTAGTCCCAAGGCCCACCAGGATGTCAGTTGGCGGCTCCTTCACGGAGCCGTGAGCACGGGCGTGTACTTGGCGTGGTTCACCCCTGTCCCCGACACCTGCCCCTTTTGCGGCGTGAGGGAGACCCTGGCGCACATTTATCTGGAGTGCACCAGGCTGCAGCCCCTGTTCCGGCTCCTCTTAGACATTTTGTTGAGGTTTTGGTTGCACTTTTCCCCTCACCTTTTTATTTATGCACTTCCAATCCGCGGCCCCACGAAGTCGCGGGACCTCCTGGTCAACCTCCTCCTGGCCCTAGCTAAACTGGCCATCTATAAAACCAGGGTGAGGAGGTTGGCCGATGGAGGCTCCTGTGACTGTGGGGCCTATTTTCGATCCTCTGTTCGTTCATGCATCCGGGCAGAGTTCCTCTGGGCAGCGTCCACTGGCTCCCTTGACGCCTTTGAGGAGCAGTGGGTGCTGTCCGGGGTTCTCTGCTCGGTGTCCCCATCTGGTTCACTTCGTTTGACCCTTTGACCGCACTCCCGTTCCTGTTTTTTCATTTTTTGTCCCCCGGAATCACTTGGTATCCAGGCCCTGTGGATCCCTCCCCTTAGGCTGGAGGGGGGGATCCTTTAGCAGTGGGCTGGCTTTGCCCACCCACTTCCCGGATCCCAATAGGACTATTCTGTTGTACCAAACTGGCCTGGGTCTATCACACTAATAACTTTGCCAAACTTTTCTTTCTTTCTTTCTTTCCAAAATAACTTGGTTATCCCTGAGAACAAGGATATGGAAAAATTCATTGTTTTGCACAGGTTAAAAAATTCTGGTGACCTTTGCTTTGAAAAGCTCTGTTACCTGAGAAGGACTTTCTTTGCAATTACAGTTCTAGTATACTGCGGGCTGTGCCGAGTTCAGGTCTGGCACCTGAATTGAGAGCAGGGAGCCGGTCTCTTTCGTGCTTTCAGTGGTACCCCTAATGGGCCAAAAGAGCAGAGAAAGAAGCTGCCTAATACATCTGGGGTGTATTAGCAGAAGTGTTGTAAGCAAGACACGAGAAGTAATTCTTCTGCTCTACTCTGTGCTGATTAGGCCTCAGCTGCAGTATTGTGTCCAGTTCTGGGCGTCACATTTCAGGAAGGATGTGGACAAATTGGAGAGAGTCTAGAGAAGAGCAACAAAAATGATTAAAGGTCTAGAAAACATGACCTATGAGGGAAGATTGAAAACATTGGGTTTGTTTAGTCTGGAAAAGAGAAGACTAAGAGGGGACATGGTAACAGTTTTCAAGTATGTAAAAGGTTGTTACAAGGAGGAGGAAGAAAAATTATTTTTCTTAACCTCTGAGGATAGGACAAGAAGCAATGGGCTAAAATTGCAGCAAGGGAGGTTTAGTTGGACATTAGGAAAAACTTCGTAACTGTTAGAGTGGTTAAGCACTGGAATAATTTGTCTAGGGAGGTTGTGGAATCTCCATCATTGGAGACTTTAAAGAGCAGGTTAGATAAACACCTGTCAGGAATGGTCTAGATAATTAGTGCTGTCATGAGTGCAGGGGACTGGACTAGATGACCTCTTGAGGTCCCTTCCAATTCTATGATTTTATTATTTGAATGTAGAGTATACAAGAGCTGGACCTGCAGGAAATGGGTGGAGAAGAGTCATCAAGTTTGGGGTGTGGTAGCAGAAACTGGGTTTGGAGACTGGAAGGTAAGGGAGAGAGAAACTGAGACTAGGTATTGAGATTGTTGGGAGACTGGGCTGGGCAAGGAAACTGGGGGCTGGGGCTGAGAATGGGATTGAGAGCTGGGGAAGACTGGAACTGCTGGGCTAGGGGACTGGGAGTTGGGGATGGGAGGATTTGTACCCTATAGGTAAGAGCTAGACTGAGATCAGATAAGGTGCTGAGGGAGGAGACTGGGATTGCGTAGGCCAGAAGACAGGGACAAAGTGCTGAGGGTGGCGGTACACACTGAAATTGGATAAGGAACCCAGGGAGGAAGATTGGTACTGGAAGCTAGTGGTAATGGGAAATGCGTTTGGGGTGTGTGTGTGAGACTGTGGACCAGGTAGGGAAGGGAGACAGATTGGATGATGAGCTGGAGAGGGGGAAGTGGGACTGGCTGGGCAATGGACTGGGAGGGACAAAGAGCTGGGGGAGTGGTGGGAGATCTGGGAACAGCTGAGTAAAGAGTCTGGGACTAGGATGACAAACATGAGGAGTGGCTACTGCCACTGGGTTGAGATGCCTGAGGAGTGGAGACTGAGACTGCTGGTGATAAGAATGGGACTAGGATGAGGAGCCAGTGGTGGGGGAGAGATAGGACAGGCTGAGGGACATGTTGGAGGTAATGGAGCAGAAGGGGTCAAGCTAGAGGGAAATGGGCAGAAGAGATTGTGTCCTCTAGAGATTAGAATGGAACCCAAGATTCTTGAATCCCACCATTCCTTTGCTGTCAGCAGATATTTGTGAAACCCAAAAGCAAAGTGTCCCATCCCTCTTTAGGATGACAATTTACTATGCTGCCAATTAACCTGATGATCCACGTGGGTGTCAATATAATGCCATGTGACGGAATTCCTGGGGTATTTTTCAGTTTGTTTTTTAAAAAACTAGGAAATTTCTCTCACACAAAAACTACATTAAAAGAACATTTGCACAGATGACCTTAATTCTGGCATTTCCTAACTTTGAATGCTTGATTTTGCAACCTTAATAATATGCTTTTAACATACTTTTGGGTATGTGAAATACAGAGTCTTACAGCTGATCAGCTGTTGCAATGATCAAATGGACAAATGACCAGGGAGGAGTATATAAATATTGTTCAGGCATGCAGGAGTGAAATTAGGAAGGCCAAATCACACTTGGAGTTGCAGCTAGCTGGAGATGTTAGGAGTAACAAGAAGGGTTTCTTCAGGTATGTGAGCAACAAGAAGAAAGTCAAGGAAAGTGTGGGCCCCTTGCTGAATGAGGGAGGGAACCTAGTGACAGAGGATGTGGAGAAAGCTAGTGTACTCAATGCTTTTTTTGCCTCTGTCTTCACAGACAAGGTCAGCTCCCAGGCGGCTGCACTCCGCAGCACGGTATGGGGAGGAGGTGACCAGCCCTCTGTGGAGAAAGAAGTAGTTCGGGACTATTTAGAAAAGCTGGACGAACACAAGTCCATGGGGCCGGATGCACTGCATCCGAGGGTGCTAAAGGAGTTGGCCGATGTGATTGCAGAGCCATTGGCCATTATCTTTGACAAATCATGGCAATCGGGGGAGGTCCCGGATGACTGGAAAAAAGCTAATGTAGTGCCCATCTTTAAAAAAGGGAAGAAGGAAGATCCGGGGAACTACAGGCCAGTCAGTCTCACCTCAGTCCCTGGAAAAATCATGGAACAGGTCCTCAAGGAATCAATTCTGAACCACTTAAAGGAGGGGAAAGTGATCAGGAACAGTCAGCATGGATTCACCAAGGGCAAGTCATGCCTGACTAACCTAATTGCCTTCTATGATGAGATAACTGGCTCTGTGGATGAGGGGAAAGCAGTGGATGTGCTATTTCTTGACTTTAGCAAAGCTTTTGATACAGTCTCCCACAGTGTTCTTGCCAGCAAGTTAAGGAAGTATGGGCTGGATGAATGGATGGTAAGGTGGATAGAAAACTGGCTGGATGGTCGTGCTCAACGGGTAGTGATCAATGGCTCCATGTCTAGTTGGCAGCCGGTATCAAGTGGAGTGCCCCAAGGGTCGGTGCTGGGGCCGGTTTTGTTCAATATCTTCATCAACGATCTGGAGGATGGTGTGGACTGCACCCTTAGCAAGTTTGCAGATGACACTAAACTGAGAGGAGTGGTTGATACGCTGGAGGGTAGGGACAGGATACAGAGGGACCTAGACAAATTAGAGGATTGGGCCAAAAGAAATCTGATGAGGTTCAACAAGGACAAGTGCAGAGTCCTGCACTTAGGACGGAAGAATCCCATGCACTGCTACAGACTAGGGACCGAATGGCTGGGCAGCAGTTCTGCAGAAAAGGACCTAGGGGTTACGGTGGACGAAAAGCTGAATATGAGTCAACAGTGTGCCCTTGTTGCCAAGAAGGCTAACGGCATTTTGGGCTGTATAAGTAGGGGCATTTCCAGCAGATCGAGGGACGTGATTATTCCCCTCTATTCGGCACTGGTGAGGCCTCATTTGGAGTACTGTGGCCAGTTTTGGGCCCCACGCTACAAGAAGGATGTGGATAAATTGGAAAGAGTCCAACGGAGGGCAACAAAAATGATTAGGGGGCTGGAGCACATGACTTATGAGGAGAGGCTGAGGGAACTGGGATTGTTTAGCCTGCAGAAGAGAAGAATGAGGGGGGATTTGATAGCTGCTTTCAGCTACCTGAAAGGGGGTTCCAAAGAGGATGGATCTAGACTGTTCTCAGTGGTAGATGATGACAGAACAAGGAGTAATGGTCTCAAGTTGCAGAGGGGGAGGTTTAGGTTGGATATTAGGAAAAACTTTTTCACTAGTAGGGTGGTGAAGCACTGGAATGGGTTACCTAGGGAGGTGGTGGAATCTCCTTCCTTAGAGGTTTTTAAGGTCAGGCTTGACAAAGCCCTGGCTGGGATGATCTAATTGGGTTTGGTCCTGCTTTGAGCAGGGGGTTGGACTAGATGACCTCCTGAGGTCCCTTCCAACCCTGAGATTCTATGATTCTATGAATGAAATGGATCAACCAGTAACTGCAAGAGCTGGGGACTTAGTTGAGAGCTAGTTGGCTGAGACTTAGTCCAGATAAAATGGAGATGTTTTGATTGGAGAAGGCAACCACACACGTTCCTTTGGTGGAGGGAATGTAACCCCCATTGGGAATACATACAGAGAATGGAGTGTTTTATTATTAAATGATGATTCTGTTGGAAGCTCATAGAGCAGACTTGGCTCAAAAAACTTTGTTCCCTCTGTGACTGGTACGGTAATTGCACTTTTTATTTCATGTGTGCTCCTTGCTACATTTATCCATGTCTTTATCACCTCCAGGCCTGATCACTGCAATACACTCCATTTGGGACTCCATCTCGAGACCATTCAAGAAATGAAGCTAGTGTAGAAGCAGCAGCTTATTTATTGGACTGATTTTCTCACTGAGAGTACAGAACACCAGGGCTCTGAGGGCTATACTGTCTGTCAGTGGGTTGTTTAGTGGACTTCACAATGCTGGTTTTAATTTTTAAAGTTCTAAATGGTTTGGAACTATTTCAACTGAGAGACTGCCTCTCTCCCTGTGTTATACTGCTGTAGCTGTCATCAGCTTTTCTCCCAAGTATTTGGGGATAAGTTGTCCTGGGGAATTGCCGGTTATTATTTATTATTTTTATTATGTGTCTGTTGTGAGGCAGTTATTTAGTGAGGTAGAGGAGCAGTTTAATTGCAGGTATATTGCTGTATGATTTTTTTGTAGGTTTTCCTTTTCTATACTACCTTTATGTTTACTCCATCACTGGTCTATTGCTTCCTGCCTCTGTCTCCCGGTCTCCTGATGTACTGGAAACAGTGTTTGCTTAACTAATTGTGGGATTGTTGGGCAAAAGTCAACATGGTTTCTGTAAAAGGGAAGTCATGTCTTACTAATCTATTAGAGTTCTTTGAAGGGGTCAACAAACATGTGGACAAGGGAGATCCAGTGGATGTAGTGTACTTAGATTTCCAGAAAGCCTTTGACAAGGTCCCTCACCAAAGGCTCTTATGTAAATTAAGTTGCCATGGGATAAGAGGGAAGATCCTTTCATGGACTGAGAATTGGTTAAAAGACAGGGAACAAAGGGTAGAAATAAATGGTAAATTTTCAGAATGGAGCGGGGTAACTAGTGGTGTTCCCCAAGGGTCAGTCCTAGGACCAATCCTATTCAACTTATTCATAAATGATTGGGAAGAAGGGGTAAACAGTGAGGTGGCAAAGTTTGCAGATAATACTAAACTGCTCAAGATAGTTAAGACCAAAGCAGACTGTGAAGAACTTCAAAAAGATCTCACAAAACTAAATGATTGGGCAACAAAATGGCAAATGAAATTTAATGCGGATTAATGTAAAGTAATGCACATTGGAAAAAATAACCCCAACTATACATACAATATGATGGGGGCTAATTTAGCTACAACTAATCAGGAAAAAGATCTTGGAGTCATTGTGGATAGTTCTCTGAAGATGTCCATGCAGTGTGCAGCAGCAGTCAAAAAAGCAAACAGGATGTTAGGAATCATTAAAAAGGGATAGAGAATAAGACGGAGAATATCTTATTGCCCTTATACAAATCCATGGTGTGCCCACATCTTGAATACTGCATACAAATGTGGTCTCCTCATCTCAAAAAGGATATACTGGCATTAGAAAAGGTTCAGAGAATGGCAACTAAAATGATTAGAGGTTTGGAACGGGTCCAATATGAGGAGAGATTAAAGAGGCTAGGACTTTTTAGCTTGGAAAAGAGGAGACTAAGGGGGGATATGATAGAGGTATATAAAAGTATGAGTGGTGTGGAGGAAGTTGTAACGATGCTGGTTCTGGTGAGACCCAACTGAGAGTGTCAATTCAGGACAAATTGCTTTAAGCAGGGCAGTTACAGCCCAAGGCTGGGGGTTTTCCACCTCTAAGGCTATGGCTACACTACAGAATTAGGTCGAAATTATAGAAGTCGATATTTTAAAACCCGATTTTATGGAATCGATGGTGTGTGTCCCCACTAAAGAGCATTAAGACCATGAGGTCGATGGACTGTGTCCACAGTATCAGGGCTAGCGTCGACTTTCGGAGCGTTGCTTTGCGGGTAGCTATCCGACAGTTCCCACAGTCTCCGCAGTCCATTGGAATTCTGGGTTGCGATCCCAAAGCCTGATGGGGCAGAAAACATTGTCGCTGGTGGTTCTGGGTACATGTCGTCAAGCCATCCCCCGTCCCTCCCTCCCTCCGTGAAAGCAATCTTTTTCGCGCCTTTTTGCCGGGGTTTCCGGGTTTGCTACGGCAGCATGGACCCTGCTCAGCTCACAATTACCGTACATCTCCAGCGTACGCCTGGACATTAGGTCTAGTGGGGATTCAGTCGCACTATAATACGGGCAGAGGGATAGCTCAGCATTCTGAGTGTTGGCCTGCTAAACCCGGGGTTGCGAGTTCAATCCTTGAGGGGGCCTGGAGATGATGATGGATATCAAGTCTACTGAACCATCTGCAGCTAGAAGGGAAGGCGCCTAACCCTTGCTCCCCACATATTGTACCATCTGCAGCTAGAAGGAAAGGAGCCTAACCCTTGCTCCTCCCTCCGTGAAAGCAGCAGAGGGGGGAGCCCAAAATCCTTTTGCGCCTTTTTTCATGCGGGCGCCATATTGCTGACACCATTGTTATCCATCCGCCGCTTCTGCTCCCACTCTGCTGTCCTGCAGACACCATACCAGGGAAAGCATGGAGCCTGATCAGATCGTCGCGGCTGTTATTGCCCTTATGAACACCACGCGCATTGTCCAGGAGTATATGGAGAACGATAACCAGGAGCTGCTACAGCTCAAGGAGGCGACAGCAGCGCCCTGCGGACAGTGATGAGGACATGTACACAGACCTCTCTCAAAAAAGGCCCCCCCGCAAGGTGGACATCATGGTGGTAATGGGGCATGTTGATACAGTGGAACACCGATTCTGGGCCCGGGAAACAAGCACAGACTGGTGGGACCGCATAGCGCTGCAGTTGTGGGACGATCAGCAATGGCTGCGAAACTTTCGCATGCGTAAGGGCACTTTCATGGAACTTTGTGAGTTGCTTTCCCCTGCCCTGAAGCGCCAGAACATCAAGATGAGAGCAGCCCTCACAGTAGAGAAGCGATATAATGCTAATTAATTCGACCTAAACTCATAGTGTAGACCAGGGCTAAGGCAAACCAAACCAGCCAGACAGAGGAGACTTTGGTTTTACCCCACTGGCTAACCACAAGTCACACACAAGCAATTCCCTTAGACACTCCAGTTTCCCAGTATCCCCACCAGTGCCACTTGTTATGGGGACAAATGGTTATGAAAACCAATAGAAAAGAAAAAGAAAAATGGTTCTCCCGATCCCAAAGGACCAAGCCCCCAGACCCAGTCAATATACAAATCAGATCTTACCCACAAATCACGCTGTTGCCAATCCTATTCATAAAAGGAAAAAGGTATAGGTGAGAGCTAGAATTGGTTAAATGGAATCAATTACATACAGCAATGGCAAGGTTCTTGGTTCAGTGATGGAATAAGCTGCAGGTTCAAATCAAGCCTCTGGTGTGCATCCCAAGCTGGGATGGGTCATTCAGTCTTTTGTTCAGAGCTTCAGTTTGTAGCAAAGTCCCTCCAGAGGTATGAAGCAGGACTTGAAGACAAGATGGAGATGAGGCATTTTATAGTCTTTTGCAGGTGTAAGAACACCTTTTTGTTCTTACTGTGGAAAATTACAGCAAAATGCAGGTTGGAGTCACATGGGAAAGTTCCTGCATACTTTGCTGAGTTACAAGGCGTGTCTGCCTTCTCTCAATGGGTCAATTGTGTTGCTGATGGTCCTCAATGGGCCATCAAGGAGGCTCGCCGAGCTGACACCAACTAGTCTGGGGTTTCACCCAGAAGCATAGCATAAGTTTGAAATACAGACAGTATAGAACCAATATTCATAACTTCAACTACAGAAATGATACACACATACAGATAGCATAATCATAATCAGCAAAGCATAACCTGGTCTTAGACACCTTATTTGACTCCCTTTATACAAGATTTGGTGCCACTACAGGACCTTGGTTGCAACAATGTTCTATACGGTCCCAGCGTATGTCAATAACGTCACAGAAGTGAATAAGGAAAAGTTATTTACTTGTTCCAATAATAGAAGAACTAGGGGTCACCCAATGAAATTAGTGGGCAGCGGGTTTAAAACAAATAAAAGGAAGTTCTTCTTCACACAGCGCACAGTCAACCTGTGGAACTCCTTGCCTGAGGAGGCTGTGAAGGCTAGGACTATAACAGGGTTTAAAAGAGAACTGGATAAATTCATGGAGATCAAGTCCATTAATGGCTATTAACCAGGATGGGTAAGGAATGCTGTCCTTAGCCTCTGTTTGTCAGAGGGGGGTGATGGATGGCAGGAGAGAGATCACTTGATCATTACCTGTTAGGTCCACTCACTTCGGGGCACCTGGCACTGCCCACTGTCAGTGGACAGGATACTGGGCTGGATGGACCTTTGGTCTGACCCAGTACGACCATTCTTATGTTCTTATGATGCAGCTTAAGTAGGAACACTAGACTTTCTCTCTTGAGTAACTCCATTAAATTCAGGCAGGATTTGGCCCTTAGAGAAAGTAAAGGGCAGTAATAACAGCCTGCATTACATGGGAAGTCTTTTCATTTTGACTTTTTGCGGGGAGAACTGTCAGGAATCAGGGCCTGCAGCAGAGCCAATCTGGAAGCCAGACCTGCAGCAGAGCCTGTGTCTGGGCAACCTAATGAGCACAGCTGGCCTATAGTAGCCTGGCTGGTTGGCTATGCTGCCTGATTGGTGGGAAGAGTCAAAAGACTGGTTCTTAACACCACCAGCAGCAATAATTCATTGCCTGGCTGGCTGGACTGGCCCAGACTGGACTGGACTGGACTGGGGTGTGTGTGGCTGGGCTGGAGGGAGTTGGAGGATTTTCTGATCCCAGATGAAGTCACTCTGGAAACTGAAAAAGAGTCGATTAGAGAGGGAGAATGAATATAAAGTCGGAAAAAAAGACAAGGGTAGAAGCAGATGATAATGATATAAGCAAAAATATCAAAGTTGAAGAAAATAAATCAAAATGTTATAATTGTAAGATCCCTAGCCAAAGATGTAAGATTAGGTGACTATAACCTTGTGAAAGTAGCTTGCTGGATTAAAAAAAGCATAGGGGATATTGTAAGAGCCAAGAGGCTGTGAGATGGTGATCTTTTAGTGGAATGTAAAAACAAAGAGTGAGCTGATAAACTGCTGAAAACTGAAATGCTAGGGAAAGTCAAAATAAGTTGCCAGCTACCAAAGTATTTGACTGAAATGAAGGGGATAATGTATGGAGTGCCATTACAGATAACCAAAAGCATAAGAGAAGATAAAGTATTAGTTAGTAAGTGACTAATTAGTAAATGAAGAGGAGAAAGCAAGAAATCAGTAGTTGTACTGATTATATTTAAGGGAGGTACTTTGCCTGAGAAAGTAACACAGGGTTTCAGATATTCAGAACTAAGCCATATATCCCCCCCTCCCCTAAGGTGTTATAGGGGTCAGCTGCATGGACATGTAGCAATCATTTGTAAAGGGAAATAAGAAGTGGTATATGTGGGGGAGAGCATTCCTATGAAAATTGAAATGAAAATGAAAATTGACAGAGGTCAAAAGTAGTAACTGCGGTGGTAATCACAGTCCGGCATATAAAGGATGTATTTTGGCGAGACAAGCTAAAGAAATACAAAAGACAAAAATGGTTAATTAACATATCTTATGAGGCAGCTGTAAGGAGACTCTCCAACCATCAGGAGGAGAAGGAAGAGACAAGTACACAGGAAAAGGGGAACTTCAGACAGCCTCATTCTAGAGAGAATATGATAAACATTGTGGAAGGAATAGGTGATGATGTACTAGTAGTGAAAACAAGCTTATTGCATTTATGATAGAAATAATAAATTATACATCACAAACTGGGGAAAATCAGAAAAAAATGAAAATTATAGCAAGGACAGCATAAAAATACTTGTATGTTAGCAATCTGTCAATGGACTCTATCGATGCAATTTTGAAAGAGGTCAGTGGTGAAATATGACTAGGATGAGGGTCTCAATCTTTTGTTGGAATGTGCACAGTCTGATAGCACATGGTCAAGAACTAAGACAAAATATCCTAGAAATGAAAGCTAAACCAGCTCTCATATGTATCCAGGAAATATGGTTGATTGAAAAGCTTGCTTTTAAAATTCCAGGGTACATTGCCTTTAGGAAGAGGAGGAGGTGACTATACTTTCATAAGGGAAAGATGAAACTACATAGCAGTAGAGAACAAAGAAGTAAGCCTAGAATATAATGCTGTTGTGATCCCAATGGAGAAGAGACATATTTCTTTAAGGCTTTATAATATCTATAATCCATCTAGGAAATGAAAAGTTCAGGATTATAAGAAATAATGAAGAATGCTAAAAGACCATATATTATGTGCTGTGGCCTAAATAGTCATAATAAATTTTGGGGAAGTAAAACAACTGATAAAAATGTTGTATGCTTAGAAAAGTTCATTGATGAACAATCTAGTGGTTTTAAATGATAACACCCCACTTAGATTTAATGCAGCAGATGTTAGTTTTTCCCGCTTAGATGTTGGAATTGTAATAGTAGATATTGCAAGTAAATTCAACTAGGAAATATATAAGAAAGAAGGAATAGGGAGTGATCATTTTCCTATATTTATTACTTTTTAAGGGCAAAGTAAGGCTGAAGGTAGTGGAAAATTACCCACCTGACATTTTAAGAAAGTTAACTGAGTGCTTTTTACAAGTAAATTTGCAAATAACCATTGTGTGAGTGATGACAGAAAATTTCAATGATAATGCAATAAAGGGATTAATAGCCGCAGCTACTGTAGCCATACGTTGAATATTGAAATGACCCAAAACTAAAAACTCACTTCCATGGTGGAATGAGGAGTGCAAAATAGCACAAAGAATTATACATAAAAATCAAAGAAAGAGAGTTGGAGGAAGTAGTGTGGGCTGATAAATAGAGATTCCAAGGCATCAGAAATATACAGGCAAATTAGAAGAATGAATGGAATTCAGATTAGGAGTAGTCATATCCCAGGTATTACTGGGACTGACAACATAAAAATTCTGATAATGAGACAACATAAGTATTAGCAGATAGTTTCCGAGGGGTGAGTAATGATGAAACTGAAAGTGAAGTTTCCCACCAGATTAAAAGACAATTCATTGAAGAGAGTCATTATCTATTATGTAGTTGAGGGAACACATTAAGATACTATATTGTATGAATGGTTTTGTATGTTGGAACTTGAGAAAGCTATTGAAATCAGCAAGAATTCATCTTCAGGTAAAGATAATATATGTAACACTGTGTAAATATCTCTCTGAAAGCAGTCTGAGGGTTCTCTTGGAATTATATAACACTATATGGGGAAAAGGAGTGAGACCAGTAGGGTTGAAACATGCAGTAGTAATTCCAATACAAAAACCAGCCAAACTATCCTAAAAGTGGATGCTCATATGCCAATTTCCCTTACATCCTGTATGGGTAAAATTATAGAGAGGATGGTGAAGGAAAGATTGGTTTCCTAGTTGGAAAACAGTGGCATTATAGAAAAGGTGCGGAATCATTTTAGGAGAGGAAGATACACCATTGATCACATTGTTTAATTAGAAACTGAAATACAAAAAAGAATGAGGCACAAGAGTTTGATGATAGCTTTCTTTCTAGACACCAAAAAGACATATGACATGCTATGAACTGAAAGCTTGTTGTACAAAATAGATGCAGTAGGGATAAAGGGAAGAATGTACAAGGTAGACTAGAGAATTTTTGAGTAAAAGGACCAGCCAAGTCAGAGTTGGGAAAGTTATGTTGAATATATAAAATATAAAAATGATAACACTTCCCTGTGCAGTATCACCTCATTTGATATTATGATAAATGATCTCTCAAAACAAATACGTGCCACTCTATTCACAGATGATTGTGCTCTATGGGATAGTTACAGGAATATTGAGGTGACCTCTGACTGGGGAAGTGCATGGGGTTTCAAGTTCTCCATTGCTAAAACCACAGAATTGATCTTTACAAAAATGAAAGTTATAAGGGAATGTAAATTGTATCTGTGTGGAGAACAAATAGATATAGTTAAAAGGTTCAAATTCTTAGGGGTAATATTTGGTACTAAATTACTTTGGAAAGATCATATAAACTATGTTAAAGATAAATGTACCGCTTAAAAGTCTTGCTGTGATTAGTTGGGGGGCAGATAAGAAAACATTCATGATGGCATAGAGTCTTAATCAGACCACTGATTGACTATGGCCACCAAGCTTTTGGTCAACATCAAAATCAGAATTTAAACATCTAGACTTAATGTAAGCCGAGGCACTACAAATTGCATGCGGTGCATTACAACACCTCTATGCACGCTACGGATAGCTTCTAGTAAAAATGCCAGGTACACTAATGAAACTATGGGACCTAACTTGCTGGGCCAAACAAATACATGAGGATTGTTGGGAATTTGACAGGCGAACTATAGCACACAATATTAGAACTCCACATGACATTTGAGTTAAAGTGTGGATGAAGGAGTTGAAACAGGAAGAGTAGGGATATATTGCATACCAAAATTGGGAATTAATACATCTAAAAGAATATCCGATTATATAGCTGTCATGACAGCTGAACTAGTAGCAATAATGCTAGCATTAAATTGGATCTGGGATGTATGCCCAGCAGCATTGGTCATTTTTTTTATTCAATCTCAAGCCTTAGAAAAATGGGTGTTTCTATGTGTAGAAGTGATTTAATCAATGAAATTATATTTCTAATAGCAAAGAAAGTACAGATGGGGATACACGCAGTATTAGTTTGGATCCCCATGTGTATTGGGATAACAGGGAATGAAATGGTGGACAAAACAGCTAAAAATGCTGCCAGAAATGGAAGGGTTGACACAGAAATACCCTTTAACAATCAGGAATTCAAAAGTCTAGTATAGAAAAATGTAAAGGGGGAATGGCAAAAAAACCTGGATTAATGAAAAAAAGATGAAGATTTTTCTGAATTGTGGCCTAGAGCTGAGGACATTCTTCAGGGCATGGATAGGACTAATGAAGTGCTTCTTTAGAGTACTAACTGGCCATTGTGGCTTCAGCAAAAATCTTTTTGGAATAAATAGATACCAAGATGGCCTATGTGCACTCTGTAAGGTGGAAGAAATAATTGATCACCCTTCATGGGTATGTAAGGGCTGTGATAAAGAAAGGGAAAAGCTTTTTGAGGAATTCAAATGTTCTGAGATTTAAAAAAATATACATTCTGTTATTTAGTAAAAACATTGGGGAAATGGAGTATAATTAAAAAGGCATTGTTACATTACCTGAAAGACACAGGGCAGAGCGAAAGAATATGAACCACTAAGTATTGAGGAAATATAGTTGATGTTGGCTATAATCTATTCAGTCAGGTCTGCTTGGACATAAAGAGAGAGAGAGAAAGAAAAGCATTAAGTGGCTGCTTAAAGCTGTTGCCAACTGCTGTGTTAGTTCCTGTGCCTGTTTGATCCTAGTCCTTCTCCTGCCTTCTCCCAGTGCTGCTCCTTCCCTGGACCTAGTCTTGCCCCTGCCTTGCCTCAGTCTAGCTAACCAGACTCTGACCCTCAGCTCCAATTCCTGACTTTGGCTCTGACCCTTGGCTCTGGCCTCTCACCCTGGGCTCCTCTTCCTGGCTACCGACTCCTGCTCTAATCACTGTATACGGCCACCATGTCCCAGTCTCTAACAGGAATGAGGCTGGAGGCAGAACCAAAGTGGAAATATTATTTCTCATTTTGATTGCAGCAGTGCCATGGAATCTCAATCATGAACCAGGACCCCATTGCTCTAGGTGCTGTACAAACACAAAACAAAATTATGGTCCCTGTTCCAGATAGCTTTCAATGCAAGTTTAAGAAATGAAACAACAGGGAAAAGAGAGATGAGAGAGGAGCACATGGAAACAATTATTCAATATTGGTCAGTGCAATAGAATGTGGTTTCAGCACACCAGCTGCCTAACCACTGGCAAGTTTCTCGTAGACATCACAGGAAAAAGGAGTTTCAAGGAAGGATTTGAAGGAGGAAAATGAGGAAGTTTTGTGGATGAGGAGCTCCTGCCATGTGTGAGGGGTAGTTTGGGAGAAAACACAAAGGTGCTTGTTAAAATATTTACAGGTGGGTGATTGAGGCTGATGTCACTGGCAGAGTGGAGATTGGAGTAGACATCTCCATAGGATATGAGAGATGATAGATAGGGTGGGGCTAGGTTGTGAAGGGTCTTGAAAGCAAAGACAAGTAGTTTGTATTTGATACAGTGAAGAAAAGAGAGTCAGGGGAAGGATGCAAAGAGAGGGGTGACATGGTGTCAGGGCTCCCTCCCACTCTAAACTCTAGGGTAAAGACGTGGGGACCCGCATGAAGAGCTCCTAAGCTTATTTCTACCAGCTTAGGTTAAAACCCCCAAGGTACAAAATTCCCTGCACCCTGAGAAATACTTCTCTCACTGCCACCATCAAGTGTTTTAAACAGGAATCCAGGAAAGGAACCACTTGAAGTTCCCCTTCCCCCCAAAATACCCTCTCAAGCCCGTACACCCCCTTTCCTGGGAAGCTTGAGAACAATCTCCTAACCAATTGGTTACACAGTAATCTAAAAACCCACCCCCTGGGTTTTAAAACCATAGAAAACAGTCAGCTTCTTAAAAGAAGGATTTTATTAAAACAAAGAAGGTAAAATCATCTCTCTAAAATCAGGATGGTAACTATTTTACAGGGTACTCAATTTCCAAACTCAGAGGGATTCCCCCTCTGGGCAAAACCTTAAAGTTACAGAAAAAACAGGAATAACCCCTCCCTCTAACACAGGGAAAGCTCACCAAGCAAAACAAACAGAAACCTACTCGCAATGCTGACTAAACTTACTTTAGAAAAGTGAGGTTTGGTGAGAAGATGACTGGTTGAGGAGATTGATTTTCTGCAGGTACTTCTTGTTTCCCAAGATCACTCTGACTCCTACAAAAAGCCACACAGAAAGCCTCCCCCCCTCCCAAGATTTGAAAGTATCTTGTCCCCTTAAAGGTCAGATGCCAGCCAGGTCAGGTGTCAGTCTGGCTACCTGCATTTCTTAACCCTTTACCGGTAAGAGGATTTTATAGCACTGCATCCGACCCTCTCCCCCTTCCCTTTATATTTATGACACATGGTTAAACAAATGAGCTAGAAAAGTGATCCCTGCACAGCATTTTCAAATAAAAGCAAAAGAAAGGGAAGCAAAGAAAAAGAATGGGGAAGCTGGGGTAATTTAAAGGGGGAAAAGAAGAAAAAACAGGTAATAGGGTGGGAAAAGGGACAATTAAGATGTCTAGAGAAGAGAAGTGTGGACAGATAAGAAGGGAAAGAATAGTAGAGAGAGAAAATAGGACATTTAGGACATGTCTACACTAGAAATGTAAGTCGACCTATGTTAGATCGACTTACAACCACCACAGTAATTACTGCGTAGGTTCATGTCCACATTACCCTCCTTCTGTTGGTGGTGCACATCCTCATCAGGAGCGCTGCCACTGACTTAAGAGGGGCATTGTGCAGAGCTGAGTGCTTGGTCTCCAATTAACAAGAAAGCCGAGCTATCACCAGGAGCCCCCCACCTGCCCTGGCGATAGTTCGGCTTTCTTGTTAATTGGAACCGTGAAACTGGTAAGAATGAGAGCCAACAGCCAATGTAAGTAATGCAGGGTCTAGAGATATGCGGTGTCACCCTAACTTCACTGACATAACCGCAACACCTCTCGTGGGGGTGGAGTTATGATGTTGGTGTAGTAGGGCACTTACGTCGGCAGGAAAAGGCTGTAGTGTGTACATTGACATAATTAGGTCAACCTAAGCTGCCTTACATCAACTTAACTGTGAAGTGTAGCCCAAGCTTTAGTCTGAAGGGAATAATTTGATCCTATTACTTTTGAATTCATCTCTTTAGTGTTTGACCCTGTATAGTATCAGTGGGGAGTGTTGTGCCCATAAACTCAAGGAAAGAGATTAGCAGAATTGGGAGTGTAGTGGAAACAGATTTTGCACTCACTGAATCTCTTCTACCTTATTATAATAGATGGACCCAGTAATTGAACGTGAAGGGAAGTGCCTATCCAGAATGATGAGCATCATGCTTATGCCTATGTCTCTTCAGCAAACTCTCACTGGAAGGAAGGGATGATCTTACAAATCAGTTAATGTTTGTGTGCCTCAGGTTCTCC
The DNA here is from genome assembly GCA_033296515.1 of Macrochelys suwanniensis. Lineage (NCBI taxonomy): Eukaryota > Metazoa > Chordata > Testudines > Chelydridae > Macrochelys > Macrochelys suwanniensis. The sequence goes on from CM065777.1 coordinate 46,241,050, forward strand.
ATCTGTAAAGTGGGGATAATAATACTTCCCACATGACAGGAGTGTTGTGTGAGTTAATTTATTAGTTTTTGTGAGGGTCTAAAACCCCTACAAATAAATTGTCCACCCATGAATCCACACTTTTTAGCTTACATATTTGTGAGAAAAATAACAGGATTGAAATCTATTAGCAATCTGCTGGAAGAAGTATGTCTAGTGCTTTATTTTACTGATGCTCACACCTCGCCTTCACTCACATTTATGGTGGAGTCTTACAGCCTTGTGCACCTGGCTGAGCCAGACACAAGGACTCACAGTATCAAGGCAATACCAAGTGAAATATCTATCCTTCCTGCTTTTATGACTCAGCAACCTTGCCTGTGTGCAAACTCAGTAACTGGGCCTTGAACTGGGTGAGGGGGGGAGTCACTTCTGACATAATCAATTCACTGAACTATCCCCAGAAAACTTTGAGGGTAGTGGGTACAATTCATCTCAGTCCTTTCTTCTATTTAGTTGTTATCAAGATAAGCCTTGCTGTTCATGAAGTTTCAAGAACAGCAGTCTTGGACAAAGACTTAGGACATATTTGCCAATTTTACCTGCAATGGAGGATTTCACTGAATGTCAAAATTGACTTGCACTAGATAAGTCATTTTTTTATTTTAACAGAATAGATTTCTCACTAGTAAGGAATATAATATGGTTTAGGTGGGATTTTTTAAAGGTCTATTTAAGATAAAGAATAGCAACGTTCTTAAAGTCAATTGAAGTGAAGTTTGATATTTTTACTTCACCCTTAAAAAAAATAATTTGATAGCAACTCAATAAGGTGTTTAAACTCACTAAAATGTAGATATAATGGGGCCTAAAAGTGAAGCAGATTTCTTCAGATTTGAGAAACAGAAGACACTGAGAAACAGTACAGAAATCTGCCAAGAAGGTGGCTCAGTGCTGTCCCTTAACCAATGTACTGACCCATTATATATAAATTGAAGCAGATTAAATTGACAGCACTATTGCATAGGGTATGGATCTAAGGATACAGAAACTAATGGTTCTGTTGTGTTTTTCCTTTAAAACCAGTCTAATTTCTCAAATATTGAGTCAAGTGAGGGCAAAATGTGCAAATTTACTTTGCATAGACTTCCTAGTTTATCATAATTTTAGTTTTTTTCAGGGCTCTGAGAGCCCTTACTTTGCAAATTAACGTTAGGTGCACCCTAATCCCTAAACTCCCTTAACTATTTTCCCTGCAGTGTCCCGTCCTTAGCCACTGAACACTCACAGAAATTACCAGGCAAGCTGTCCCTACAGGAACAGTGCACATACCAGCTTGTTTGGTTCAAGTATCTAGCAGCTGCAAAACATCACAGAATTTTCACTGTAAATATATCTCAATCATAAGTTTATTATCACAGGCCTAGATATGAGAGACAATGAGTAAGGATAACACATGGAAACAGAAATGGTTACCTAGCAAACAAAAGAATAACATACTTCCTAGGGTCTAAACATAACTTTAACAGCGTAAAATCCTAGTCTAAAGTAGTTCATCTCAATCTCCCATCATCTCCAATCAGCATGGTTGGGATTCCCCCTTCATGAATGCAAAAAGCACTGTCCTCTTTGCTCCTTCAGTGAAGGATGAAGCGGTGACTTTTTTCCTTCTTGTATTCCCCAAAGTCATTGTCTTTGTATACAGCCAGGCTAACCCTCATGGCTTCCCCTGTCCTCCTTTCCTGTTGACTCCATGTATAAATGGAGCTTCCATTGTGTGGGCTTACATCTTGATTACCTTGTTGGACAGAGAGACCAGTGACTACATACCTTTGTCTGGAAACACCTGTTTGTCAACCCTGCTGGGAAGATAGTCTCTAAAATCTATTTTCAGTACATCCACACAACTCCTTAAATATCATCCGTACATATGTCTTGCAACGATTGAGAGTCAGGATGACATAAGCTTTTATTAGAGAGCTTGCATGACATCATTTATGGATAAATACCATGAAAACTGAGTGCTAGGTGCAGTGAGTTTTTCAGGCCTGTCAGGCGTTACTGGTACAGAGTAGTGAACTTTTTGCCAGCTGGCACCAATGGTCCTCTGTGTCACACCTTTCCCATGACCCTGACACAATAGGATTAGCCACTGGCAACTCCACAGGCATCAGTTTAAGGTCCCTCTGTCTGGACAGGGCATCAGCTGTTAATCTGAATGTCATACATTCTTTCAGTCAGTAAACAATTCTGCTGATCATATCAAAATACAGTTTCATGAGAATGTCATAGGTTAGTTCTCTGTGCTCATCTCCCCACCCCTCAGGGGAGAGGTGAGATGTATTTCCTTCCCCCATCCTTCTCAGGTTTAATTACATCTCAGATAACCACCCTAAACCCATAGATTAAGGGGCACCTTTCCCCTTCCTTAATATTTATGCTTTCCCCAGCGGTTGCTTCAGACCCATCTGGGCTTTTCCCACTCTTTACCAGGGTCTCACAGTCCTGGGCACCCTGAGAAAGCATCACAGTGGTGTAGTCATGGCAGGATTTAAAGATAGTTTACTGGTTAGCTAAGGATAGTTTACTGGTTAGTTTTAAGCACAAGAAAATCTTCCTTTTGCTGGAGGCAGGCGGGTAACAAGGTGATCCACAATACTGGGCAATCTGAGAGAGCATCACAGCCCCATTCTTGGTTGGCCTTTAAGCACTACCATAATACACATGATTAATAATTGTAACAACCCTTGGTTGTTGTTGCACATTCCTGGTATGCCTTAAAAATAGGCTTTGTGAGCTGTCTAATATTCCAGCTATGCTGTAAAAATGCCATATGGAACAGTAACAGAAGTATTATTATTTATATTAGAATAACACCTACGGGCCACAACTGAGATCAAAGCTCCATTGTGTTAGGCAGTATACATAGTATAAGAAAGAAGATATTATTATTACCATTTCACAGAGTGGGATCTGGAGACACAGCGAGATTAAGTGACTTGCCCAAGGTCACATAGGAAGTCTGTGGCTGAGTAAGGAAGTGAACCCAGTTTTCTCAAGTCCCAGTCCAGTGCTTTAAGCAAGATTTTCCATTTTCTCTGTAAGTCTTGGAGACACATTGTGTACTGTTATGCTAAATGGATTCCGCCCCCCCCCCCCCCCCCCGAAGAGTATGTCAGTTACACAATGAAAAAAGGTTAGGAAAATTAATGATAGTAGCACAGCAGATAACCCAGAAAAAAAAAGCTTTGAATAGGTTAACTATTGAAATAAACTACATCATTATGAAACAGAAAATGTCACAAAGAACATAAGCACTTATAAAGAAATATTTACCTTTGTATCCAGTGATAATTTTTAGCAATATATGAATAAATCTTGTGAGCATTTTGAGATGAATGATGTTATTGAAGTTCAAAGTATTATTATTATTTCTAACTTATTGATAACAATCGTAAATAATTTCAGATAATCACCAAATAGAGTATCTCAGTGTGATGAGGTGTACCAGGTCCAGAGATTCTGCTGGAGGCCTCATGGCCCTACCAGGAAAGAGCAGGAGAAGTGAATCCTCCAAGCTGCCTAGACAGGCTGTGGGGAAGCAACCAATCAAAGAGAGGCTGCAGGGAGCAGCCTATCAGAAACCAGCAAACACATATACACTGGAGCTGCTGAACAGAGCAGGTTAGTTGCTGGTTGGAGCTAGAGGAGCAAGGACAGTGTTCCTGACTGGCTGCAGGATCTGCAAGGTTAGAGAGATCAGTGCTGGCTGCAGCCAAGCTGCAAGGAAGTCATGGGGGCTAAGAAGAGGAGTGGCCCAGGGAAATGCAGTAGCAAATAGTTATAGGGAAGCAGCAGGTGATTGCTGCTTATAGGGTTCCTAGGTTGGGACCCAGACTAGTGGGTGGTCCCAGGTTGTCCCCTTCATCCCCAGCCATCATTGGAGTGGTTAAAACCCTGATTAAAGGAATAGCCTAGAGAGAGGAGGCTGAGGACCGGGAGGAGGGTCAGTAAATGTTGAACTTTGTTATCCCCCCCCCTCAGAAAGGGGTTGAATTATGAACAGTGACTCAGCTGGAGAGCTGGGAACACGAGGCGAAGAGTCTCCAGGGAGGAAGTCCTGGAGAAGACATGCCAAACTCATGAAAAAATGCAGAAATTGGGCTTGTTTTTGGCTTAATTGGCTTGTGAGTTGCTTGTTGGCTAGTTTTTGGCTTGTAGCTTGTTGCTTGTTTGGCTTGTAGCTTGTTGCTGCTTTTTTTTAATCAGCTCCCAGCAAGTAGGGGCAAGGGGGAAAAGCAGGGCAAGTGCAGGGAGAGAGTCAGGGGTGCACAGCGGGCCCACCACAGTCCCAGACTGCACGCCTGGGGTATCTAGTCACATAGAGTGTTGGGGTTCTTAGAGACTGGCTTGTTTTGAAATGGGATTAGCTTGATTTTTGGCTTATTGTGAAAGTCAGGGTGCTTATTTACCACATGAAAGTTGGCAACTGTGTCGTGGAGGCGCTGCTCCATATCAGAACAAAGGACAATACCTGAGTGAGCCCAGGAGGGGCTAAGAGACACTGTGAAGGCTAGCCCAGGAGGGGCAATAACCAGGGTACTGGGATAGGCCATGCTGGACTAGAACTGAGCTCAAGGAGGTCTGCAGGTAGAGAACAACAGAGGGTACTGAGATAGGCCCTGATGGACTGTTCACCCTGGTAGGGGTCTGTTTTGTGTATCTGTTTCACATATGGACTGTGTGTGACTTAGCTGGAGGGCTGAGTCACTGGAAAACCCAACTGAGAGGTTAACTGCCAATAGAGGTCACCGCAAGCAGCAGTGCAGAGGGAGTGCAGGTGCAGACACACACCTGGTGGACAGGGAGCACTCACGAGAGGCGAGTCGGCCCCATCACACTCAGTCTTAACACCTTTAGTTCTCTCCGGCACTGTAAAGAGTCCTGGGAATACACGAAGGTAATTGTACAGAAGTCTATTGTGGCTATGTAGTTTTTGAAGAAAAAATAGAAAAAAACATTTACTGTTCATAAACATGGAATATCACTTTGTGCAGAATTTTAAAGTAATAAATCTATCATGATGCATGATAGTAATTTTTTTCTATGCTCAAGCTCTTCCAATTTTGAAGAAGGTAAAATAGTGAGATGAATATGGACCTGATATGGGACTTGTCAGCAAAGGTAAACTAGACTTCAGCTAGTTCCACCTTCAAAAAAATTATGTATGTAGATATACTGTACACTTAGGATTCAATTACTGATCACATTAATTTAGATTTTGATAAATAGCAGCATTCTGACAATTACTTTCATGGGAAATCTGAAGAGGTTTGGAAAACATGGACCTGGTTGTGTAGATTTCATGACATTTAACATTTAGTGTGAAAGAAACTTCTCTCACCTTGTGTTTGCACTTCCTCTACTTATTAGATCCAAATTTGATTATTGGGTGCTTTTTACTTAAAACATCTGCATATTCATATTCAGCTCTTTAATTGTTAATTATTTTTAAAAATCAAAGGACAAGTATAGAGCTATTTAATAGACTGGAGCACTGATTCCATGCATTAATTTCTTCTGTTTGAATGCACTGGCCATCTGCTGTCTGGTACTTAGTGTTCCTGATGGGGATTCAAATATAGAACAAAACCACAGTGCATTTTCAGGTCTATAACACCAGCAGTGCCAGCCATGGTTTTGAGTGATTGTTAGGGCAACAGGTCACACGGGAGGAGAGAAGAAGTAGAACATTAATAACCTCTCTGTGCTAGAAGAATCATCATATATGTCCAGTAGAGTGGACTAATGGAGTGTTGTGCTAGGTTATTTTTTTCATACGGTGCAAGCTACACTTTTGTGTTACTCTGCATTTGCTGAACAGGAGGTATGCCAGTTTTCATAGCTCTGTGTGGCGAAGGATAGTTTTATGGCTAATGTACATGAATGGGGGTCAGGAAATCGGAGTTCTGTTCCTGGCTATGGACAGAGCTGCCACGAGTTATCATAGTGCCTGAACAGAAGAGCTCTGCATTCTGAGAGAGCATGAGTGGACAGAGATGCTGCCAAGAATTGCTCTGTGTTTTAGGAACCCATCCTTGGAAAGGAAGAGATACAGACAATACCTGCTCAGGCGATGGGTTCCCAGAGCCATGGTACTTGCTTATATCTCTGGGTTAGGCTAAAAGGGGTAAAAAACAAGGGTGATGTCATGCTAGGAGTCTACTACAGGCCACCTAACCAGGTGGAAGAGGTGGATGAGGCTTTTTTTAAACAACTAACAAAATCATCCAAAGCCCAAGATTTGGTGGTGATGGGGGACTTCAACTATCCAGATATATGCTGGGAAAATAACACAGTGGGGCACAGACTATCCAATAAGTTCTTGGACTGCATTGCAGACAACTTTTTATTTCAGAAGGTTGAGAAAGCTACTAGGGGGAAGCTGTTCTAGATTTGATTTTAACAAATAGGGAGGAACTCGTTGAGAACTTGAAAGTAGAAGGCAGCTTGGGTGAAAGTGATCATGAAATCATAGAGTTCACAATTCTAAGGAAGGGTAGAAGGGAGTACAGCAAAATAGAGACAATGGATTTCAGGAAAGCGGATTTTGGTAAGCTCAGAGAGCTGATAGGTAAGGTCCCATGGGAATCAAGACTGAGGGGAAAAACAACTGAGGAGAGCTGGCAGTATTTCAAAGGGACACTATTAAGGGCCCAAAAGCAAACTATTCTGCTGGGTAGGAAAGATAGAAAATGTGGCAAAAGACCACCTTGGCTTAACCACGAGATCTTGCAAGATCTAAAAAATAAAAAGGAGTCATATAAAAAATGGAAACTAGGACAAATTACAAAGGATGAATATAGGCAAACAACACGGGAATGCAGGGGCAAGATTAGAAAGGCAAAGGCACAAAGTGAGCTCAAACTAGCTGCAGGAATAAAGGGAAACAAGAAAACTTTTTATCAATACATTAGAAGCAAGAGGAAGACCAAGGACAGGGTAGGCCCACTACTCAGTGAGGAGGGAGAAACAGTAACAGGAAACTTGGAAATGGCAGAGATGCTTAATGACTTCTTTGTTTCGGTCTTCACCGAGAAATCTGAAGGAATGCCTAACATAGTGAATGCAAATGGGAAGGGGGAAGGTTTAGAAGATAAAATAAAAAAAGAACAAGTTAAAAATCACTTAGATAAGTTAGATGCCTGCAAGTCACCAGGACCTGATGAAATGCATCCTAGAATACTCAAGGAGCTAATAGAGGAGGTATCTGAGCCTCTAACTATTATCTTTGGTAAATCATGGGAGACAGGAGAGATTCCAGAAGACTGGAAAAGGGCAAATATAGTGCCCATCTATAAAAAGGGAAATAAAAACAACCCAGGAAACTACAGACCAGTTAGTTTAACTTCTGGGCCAGGGAAAATAATGGAGCAACTAATTAAGGAAATTATCTGCAAACACTTGGAAGGTGGTAAGGTGATAGGGAATAGCCAGCATGGATTTGTAAAGAACAAATCATGTCAAACCAATCTGATAGCTTTCTTTGATAGGATAACGAGTCTTGTGGATAAGGGAGAAGCGGTGGATGTGGTATACCTGGACTTTAGTAAGGCATTTGATACGGTCTCGCATGATATTCTTATCAATAAACTAGGGAAATACAACTTAGATGGGGCTATTATAAGGTGGGTGCGCAACTGGCTGGATAACCGTACTCAGAGAGTAGTTATTAATGGTTCCCAATCCTGCTGGAAAGGTATAACAAGTGGGGTTCTGCAAGGGTCTGTTTTGGGACCGGCTCTGTTCAATATCTTCATCAACGACTTGGGTATTGGCATAGAAAGTACGCTTATTAAGTTTGCAGATGATACCAAACTGGGAGGGATTGCAACTGCTTTGGAGGATAGGGTCATAATTCAAAATGATCTGGACAAATTGGAGAAATGGTCAGAGGTAAACAGGATGAAGTTTAATAAGGACAAATGCAAAGTGCTCCACTTAGGTAGGAACAATCCGTTTCACACATACAGAATGGGAGGAGACTGTCTAGGAAGGAGTACGGCAGAAAGGGATCTAGGGGTTATAGTGGACCACAAGCTAAATATGAGTCAACAGTGTGGTGCTGTTGCAAAAAAAGGAAACTTGGTTCTGGGCTGCATTAACAGGTGTGTTGTGAGCAAGACATGAGAAGTCATTCTTCCGCTCTACTCTGCGCTGGTTAGGCCTCAACTGGAGTATTGTGTCCAGTTCTGGGCACCGCATTTCAAGAAAGATGTGGAGAAATTGGAGAGGGTCCAGAGAAGAGCAACAAGAATGATTAAGGGTCTAGAGAACATGACCTATGAAGGAAGGCTGAAGGAATTGGGTTTGTTTAGTTTGGAAAAGAGAAGACTGAGAGGGGACATGATAGCGGTCTTCAGGTATCTAAAAGGGTGTCATAAGGAGGAGGGAGAAAACTTGTTAATCTTAGCCTCTAAGGATAGAACAAAAAGCAATGGGCTTAAACTGCAGCAAGGGAGGTTTAGGTTGGACATTAGGAAAAAGTTCCTAACTGTCAGGGTGGTTAAACACTGGAATAAACTGCCCAGGGAGGTTGTGGAATCTCCATCTATGGAGATATTTAAGAGTAGGCTAGATAAATGTCTATCAGGGATGGTCTAGACAGTATTTGGTCCTGCCATGAGGGCAGGGGGCTGGATTCGATGACCTCTCGAGGTCTCTTCCAGCCCTAGAATCTATGAATGTATGAATCTCTTCCTTTCTACTGTAAAAACAAGAGTCCCCATCAAAACGAAAGGACTATTTAATACAATATGTACCATAGGGCCTCCTACCTAGAGGCACAAGGGGAACCCTAACTTGGATTTTTCAGAGTCCTTCAAGTAGGAGGTGCTTGTCAGCAACCTGAGAGCTGTGACACTAACATAAACATTCATCTCTACAGGGAGGAGGTCAGACGATTAGATAAATTTCTCTGTGTATTTTTGTGTTTAGCTTGTTATACAAATAATAGCTTTATTCTTGCTACTGAAAATCTAGTTTGGTAGTTGAATATTTTGGATCTTGGAGTCTCTGCTAACTTGTATTAGAGCATCTATTAACTGCAAGGCTTTCAAGTCTGATGCCTGAGTACTTTAATTGTCACTGTAATTGATTTTACCTTTGACTTGGCATGGTGATTGCTTTGTAATTTGCTCATGATTAATGGCTGTCCTCTGGTTATCTCTGCTTGGCTAGGCCTGAGGCAGAGATCAAGCACCTGGTTTTTCTTGACTCTGACTTTTCCTATAAACCTTCAAAAACTATTTAGATCAAATTTATCAAAGGGGTTGGGGGAAGAAAGACACTGAACATTCAACACATCCTTAACTATTGAACTTGCAGAGGGACAGGGCTGGCCCTAGGATCGGCATGGCCCTTTGTGAAGTCATGTGTGGGGCCTCAGGCAGATTTCTGAATCCTGCTCTTCTAGGGAATTTTACTGCTGGCTGGGTAAATAAGCATCACATTTATACTTTCTCAGTGTGGACTCACATTTCCCCCCATTACTTTTCTTGTTCCTTCACTGCCCTCAGAACTGCTTGTGTGGTATTTCTCCATGACCACAGAAGGCCCTGCTGGACAGCCTAGCAGATTTAGGCTATGTCTACACTACAGCTTATGTCAGCAGAACTTATGTTACTCAGGGGTGTGAATAAACCACCCCCAGAGCGACATAAGTTATATATATAATATACATGGAGATATGCCAATCTCCTAGGACTACCTTGAAAGGTCATCGAGTCCAGTCCCCTGCCTTCACTAGCAGGACCAAGTACTATCCCCTGACAGATTTTTGCCCCAGATCCCTAAATGGCCCCCTCAAGGATTGAACTCACAACCCTGGGTTTAGCAGGCCAATGTTCAAACCACTGAGCTACCCTGACATAAGCACCCATGTAGACAGCACTATGTCTGCAAGAGAGCTTCTACCGCCGCCATTGCTTCTGCTGCTCGCGGAGGTGGTTTTATTATGCCAACGAGAGAGCTCTCTCCCATCAACATAGAGCTACTTCACCAGTTGTGCTTCAGCATTGTAGCTGCCTCGATGCAGCTGTGCTGCTGCAGTGTTGTATCTGTAGACATGCCCCACAGTCTGTGCTCTAACTCTCTGAGCAGGAATCACTCCTCCCTGTGATAAGTGGTTTGTCCCCAGGCAGAAGGAGTAGGGTGCCTTTCACAGGCGGAAACTTTCTGTAATACACTCAGACTGGGGGAAGCACTTACAAACAGAGCTCTGCTACCTGAGTGAGCCAAATTGGAATTATGCTAGGTGAGGGGGTTATCCACATCCATCTGAGCGCACAGCTGTGCCTGTCTGGGGGAACTGGGACAGGAGAAAATCAGAACACTTTTGAACCAGCCAGATGGCAAAAACTGGTTCCATCTCTACCTTTTATCTGACCCAAGAGATGATCTTCTAGAGTGCCTGGCCTTCCAAGTGTGTGGCCCTTTTTAGCTACACACTCCACACTTTCCTAAGTCCTGGGTCAAAGTTAAGGAACATTGACTAATTTCTTCTTGTGTATACAAAGGTGCAATCAAATTCTTAGAATATAAGGACCTAAATTAAGGCTATGATCACGTTGAGGCACAGTGATCTGATCAGTAATTTGCTTTCAGATATGGGAAGAGTTATGCAGTTGGCAAAAGATTTTGAGTGGGTGATCGCTGTTACAGAGTGACTTACATCTCACTATTGGGTGAACTCTTTTCTTGCATCACATACTTATTAGAACTGGTGTCCCGTGGTCTAAGATGACAGTCTAGTGAAGTCTTTGCAAGCCTTCATCACCATTGTGAATATTTATTATTTTCGTGTTCTAATATAGATGCACTTCAAAGGAAAAGACCTGGGTTACATATGAATAACAATTTAGGCAAATGCATCTATTGGAGATTCTGGTTCCCACAACCCAAGATTCCTGATGAGACAGTGTATTTCCAAGTGGCCCTGAAAGCAAGGGATTCTTGAGGTGAGAGGTAGAAGCCCTCATTTTTCCTGCTCCAGAGAACTATAAATACCCCAGGAGAGAAGCTAGCAATTCCTATGTTTCTGCAAGAAACTCACATGTGTCAGCAGATGCCACAATTTCAGATTTTTCTTCCTTCCTCACTGTAATTCATTCCAGGGGGGATGGGGATGGGGATGAAGTGGTCTATGGCCTCTTACTCTTCGTCCTATTTCATTTCTGCAAGTTTAAGCCAGTTAGAATGGGCAGTAGACAGGGGCGGCTCTAGGCACCAGCAAACCAAGCACATGCTTGGGGCAGCACATTTTCAGGGGCAGTATTCTGGCCATCCCCCCCCCTTTTTTTTTTTTTTTTTGCTTAGGGCGGCAAAAGGACTGGGTAAGGACTGGGACACTCGGGCTGGGGGCCGCCCCGCAGGGCACACAGAGCTGCCTGCAGGTGCTGCAGGGCAGCCGCACCCCCAGCACCACAGCCGGGGCTGGGTGAAGCGGCCCGAGCCCCCAAGGGCTGCAGCAGGGCGGCCAGGAGCAGCAGCAGCGGGGCCATAGAGGGGACCAGTGCCCAGGGTGCTGCCGTGCGGGGCCTGCGTCCCGCTCTCCAGGGCTCCACTCCCTCTGGGGCTGTTCTGCCCTGGCTCCTCAGCTCCCTGCTGGGGCGGTTCCCCCGGTTCTGCCCTCCCAGATCCCGGCCAGTCCTGGAGGCGGGAGCCCCGGCTGGAGGGACCCTGGGCTGAGGCACAGCCCGGGAGCCCTGCTGCTTACCCCGACCCTGCCAGCACCGGACAGGCTGGAGGTGAGGGGGGAGCAGGTAGAGTCAGCACTGGTGTGGGGGAGCCCAGGGCTGGGGCAGCAGGAGGTGCAGGGAAGGGAGAGAGAGCCCAGGGCTGGGACGTCAGGGGGGGAGAGCCCAGCGCTGGGGTGGCAGGGAGTGCGGGTGAGGGAGGGCACTGGTGGGGGGAGATGAGAGCCCAGGGCTGGGGTGACGGGGGGGAGAGCCAAGCACTGGGGCGGCAGGGAGTGTGGGTGAGGGAGGGCACTGGTGGGGGCGGGGGTGAGAGCCCAGGGGTGCGGTGGCAGGAGGTGCGGGGGGGGGGGGGGGGGGGAGCCAAAAATTTTTTTGCTTGCGGCGGCAAAAAACCTAGAGCCGGCCCTGGCAGTAGAGGTGCCTGGGGCTGCAGTTGTCAAAGAAGTGAATGACCTGGGAGATAACCTATCCACTACAGAGTGGAATACTAGAATAGTTACCTAAAACTGGACTGGCTTAATCTAAATCAGAGCACTTGCCAGTTTTATTAAGATAAAAATGACAGATACTGTTGGAATGTTCATGCAATAGTATGTGTAATACATTTTCTTCCGGTCTTTCTTTTGACAGAATGGACTGTGTGCCTAAGTGTAACTTAAAAAGTAAGTGTGAATGGCTTCCAGTGTTCCACCACATTTAATATGCAGTTGGATTTTGCACTTTGCAACTTGGCTTGTATGCTGTTCGTTCTCTCTCTCTCTCTCTCTCTCTCTCTCCCCATCCCTTGCTTTCTCAAGCATAGAAAGGCATAGGAAAGCATAGTGCAGGTGCATTTGGATTTATTTGGAAGCAATCCCAAATGTTTTTTGTCAGCTTGGCATAGTGAGGCCTTGAAAATAAAATCCCATCAGAGAGTCAGATATTGTAAAAACAAGAAATCACCAGGAAAACTATTTTTTATTCAGTTAAAGCCTTTGATCTGATTTATTCTAAATATGACCCCCATATTAGGTCTTAGGCACTGACCAAACACAAATAAGAACACATTTGAGTTTTTATTTCTAAACTATTTGGGGGCGGCGGAAGAGAAACAATTCTGTAGCACAAATATTTACCAAGTACAGCCATCATTTACAACCCCCTCCCCCCAAAAATAGGATAGCTGAACTTTAAATATGTATTTCCACAGTAATTTTTTGGTGTGGATTTTCCCTAGCAGCGTCTAATTAAAGCAAAATTCTAAATCAAAGAAATTTTGGCAAAAGTAACCTATTCTCTCTGTGATGGTTCAGAAGCATAGTCTGAAACACACAATTTGTCTACCATGTGCAGAAAGTGGTGTGAAAGTCACCATTTTGCTCAACACAAGTTGTTGAACTGAGGACCTCCAGAGGAAAAGGGATGAGCTGCTACAGCTTGACTGAAACACCCAAAACTCTCTAGGTGGGGCTGTTACAGACTCATACTTTGTGGACTGGGCTCAGTGGGAGGAGCTGGGACACACTCAACAGTGCATTACAAAGGCACTAAAACAGTTGCCTCATCCTCATGTAGGCATGGTTGTGCATGTGTTTGAATTGATCACCAACCTGAAGTGTAAGCTGATGATGTAGACTGCAAATTCTTTTTAAGTAGGCATATTTGACTTAGTAGATCACCAAGGGATTGATTCATTGGAGTCAATGGGGTTACTCATAGAGTAAGACACCGCTCAGCGTAGGGAAGATTGGCAGAACTGGGCCTTAAACCAGATTTAGAATGTCTCTTAGAATTGTTTGAGAACTGACAGACATATTCAATCTAATTTTCAGTTCCTTTGCACCCACTTTGGTATCTAAGAGAACTTAAAAAAGCCTTTGAGGACGTCTCTCACTGGAGGTTTTTAGAGTAACTAAACTGTAGTGGGGTGGGAGGAAAAGTTCTGTTGTAGATTAGAAATAGGATAAGAGAGCCAAGGTAAAGAAAAGGGAGGACTCCATTTACCATAAGGTAAATTACTTACCATATGTGTGGTCCCTATCTGGATTTCATTGTGGTCATGCTTGTGCCTCATGTACCTGAGTCCATTGAATTTTTGCAAGCGGTATCTATTGATACATGCTTATACCTCTGCTTTCCTTGTGCTTCGTACTGAGGTTATAAGGGGTGAAGCAGACTGACTGGCTCTCCAGTTCCTTTACCGTGAATACAGTCGTGATACAAAGCAGGGGGAAAAGGGGGTGGATAGTGGAATACACATAGGGAGTGCACATCTCAAAGAACTCCAGTTACAACAAAGTAAATAACTTTCCTTTTCTTCTTCAAGTGCTGGTCCCTATGTGTATTCCACAGTGAGTGCCTGACAAGTGGTACTGAGAGAGGAGAAGGAGGATATGAGGATGCAGGTATGATAAATACTTATTAGAACCATTGCCCCAAATGATGTGCCAGTAGAAGAGTTCTCATGAATGGAGCTCCACTAGCTGTCCTGCAAATGTCAAACAAGGGTACCTCTTCAAGTGATACCACTGTAGCTCCTTGTAGAGTGAGCCCTTACCCTGTGTGGGGGAGGGACCTTCGCCAACCGGTAGAGTAGGATACAGCAGAGATCCACTGAGAAGACACAGCAGAACAAATCTGAAGTCAAGTTATCACGTCTAGGTGACTTTCTGATCTGTTTCATTCTCTGCAGGTAGGATGATAATGCTCATTGCAGGTTGTCTGTCCATTGGAACGTAAGCCCTCTCCCTGACTGAGTCTTAGTTGCTCCTATAAATTCTGTAGTCTGCAGGATAGACCTTTTTCCAAAGTCACACAGACTCTTTAGGATGATAAAAGCTGAAGCAGCAAAGAGGCTGATGCAAGGGCTTATAGATCTGTCTTGCCAATGAGAAGCCAGTCATCTAAATACAGGAAGACAATGTAGCTGGTTCATCTGAACTATGCTGCTACTACTAGAAACACTTGGGAGAAGATCTTGCGTGAGGTAGCTAGACCAAATGGAAGCAGCCTTTGATAGTGCTCAAGATCCACCATAAACCTGAGCAATCTTTTGTGGGAGGGGTTAATGTCCACATGAAAGTATGAATCTTTCATATCAAGAGCTGTGAGCCATGTGTTCTTTTCCATAGATGGTATTATCAAAACCAGTGTAACCATATGGAATTTGTGAATGAAAACACCGAGTTGAGAGAGATCAAGAATGGGTCTCCACCCTCCCTTCTTTTTGGGAACTAGGAAATACTTAAAATTTAACCTGACTGGTATTCTTTGTACTCACAGTTCTCGGTCTTTTGACCTGGGTAGTATTGCTGGTGATAATAATGTTGGTGTGGAGTCTGATACTAATGGAGCTCTGCTCTTATTAGTCTTTTTATCATGGCCTTGGGACTTAGGACAATCTGTCTTTCGGAGCCGGACACAAAGGCCTGTCTGACTTGGATAGGGTTGGATCCGTCCTCTTTAGAGTGGACTTAGAGGGAGATCTCCTGTTGTGTTTGTGAGTGCATTCCATGTCTGGGACCATTAACTTTTCCAATGAGAAATAAAATATAGGTTCCTGACATCTAACTCCATACATATGTCCTGATTTTGTAGACACTGGGCATTCCTAGTTCCCATCTCAGCACTAATCAAATATAAACTGGAGCAATTCACGTTAGTAACTTGTCAGCAAAGGGCTTGAAATGTGCTTTTATTGCCTGCTTGCGTTACAAATGTTAGCAAAATTACCTAGGGAAAGACTAGATTTATTGGACCTGATTTTCTTCTTGCTTACAATAGTGTAAATCAGAAATAGCTCCATTAAAGTCAATTGAATGGTGTAAAACTTCAGGATTACACTGTTGTAAAACCTCAGAGTGGAGAATCAGGCCATTCAGTGAGTAAATTAGATTTTTTTTGAAAATTCTACTAATCAAGTTTCCCCTTATGAAATAAGAAAATTCTAGCACTGTAGGGGTTTCTCGCCCCTTTCTGGGGCGGCTGGGGACCAGACCGCCCGCTACTCTATTGTAGTTTGGGGAATAAGCGCAGTTCACTGCTCAGGCCCTTAAGCAGGGGCTGAGCAATCAATAGTTAATAGGCCCTGGCCCTTGGTCAGGGCGGGGCAAGGAGCAGTTTTCAGCTCAGGCCCTTAAGCAGGGGCTGAGCAGTTAGGAAGTCAATCGGCCCTGGCCCTTGGTCAGGGCGGGGCAAGGAGCAGTTTCAGCTCAGGCCCTTAAGCAGGGGCTGAGCAGTTAGGGAGTCAATAGGCCCCGGGCCCTTGGTCAGGGCGGGGCAAGGAGCAGTTTCAGCTCAGGCCCTTAAGCAGGGGCTGAGCAGTTAGGAAGTCAATAGGCCCCGGGCCCTTGGTCAGGGCGGGGCAAGGAGCAGTAGCCCAGGTCCTGGCTCTGGCGAACCTGGGAGAGGGGGAGACTGCCACCCACAGGTTGGGTGGCAGGGGGGGACGCAGGCCCACCCACTCCACTGCGTCCCAGCCCGGGGCCCTAGCAGCGGCAGAAAAGCCCGCTGCTGAGTCAGTGGGGATCCTGGCCGCAACACACTGACCTGGGCTCTGGCAGTGCTGCAGCCAGACTAGAGTCGGCTGCCCCCGGGCTACTTCCACCTTCCCCCTCTCCGGGTACCTGGACCAGGGGGGCGTCCTCCAGGAGGTCGCAGACCATTGGCACTTCGGCGTCGTCTGCGGGCGGCAGGCTCGTCGGCTCCTCGGGGTAGCGGGCCAACGGCAGGCCTGGCAGCTCCTCGGGGTAGCAGGCCGGCGGCAGGCCTGGCAGCTCCTCGGGGTAGCGGGCCGGCGGCAGGCCTGGCAGCTCCTCGGGGTAGCGGCTGGGCGCCGGGGCCTCCCGGCGGGGAGCTGGACCTCGGGCGTCCGGCCTCTCCAGTGGCTGCCGCCCAACTGTGGTCTGAGGGCCGGCTTTTCTACTTCCTGTGCTGCCCCCTGGTCCTTGAGGGGCGGGGACAGGATTCTCTGGCTCCGCCCACTTAGGCGTCCAGGAAGGTTCCTGGTCCTTCTCTGGGGCGGCTGGGGACCAGACCGCCTCGCTACAAGCACATATTAAAAACCATACTTTTTTTCTTGTATATTATCTACCCTGAGATCATTAATACCTCAGAATATCATCATAATTGGTAAATTTCAAGATTCTATTGCACCTTATAGACTAACAGGTATTGGAGCATAAGCTTTCGTGGGTGAATACTCACTTCACGGTTTTGCATCCGATGAAGTGGGTATTCACCCACAAAAGCTTATGCTCCAATACCTCTGTTAGTCTATAAGGTGCCACAGGACCCTTTGTCGCTTCTACAGATCCAGACTAACATGGCTACTCCTCTGATACTTAAGATTCTATTGGAAACCTAGGGGACATTTACTTCTGAAATGACAATCTTCAACTCTTAATAGATTAGCAGGAGTTCAAGGCTGACTTCAGGGTGCAAAATTCTGTATATGATGCTGGTTTGTATTTCTTTTCAAATAACCAAAACAAATTCTTGAAACTAAACTCAAATCCTTTTTAATACCATGATTAAAATCCTTTTCTGGTAGAGGCAAGAGAAATGTTTAATGAAAATATTTTACTGCTCTGCCCAGCACACCCAACTTCATCTGCTGTATCTTTAAGGGGAGAATTAGGTGAGGCTGCAATAAAGTCCAAGATTAAACTTTAACAAAATGATTTATTGGGCAAAATTAATCCACCTACTGGACTCTATCTCCCAGTTAAATGCCTCCACAAAACTGCAATCTTTTTTGAATGTGGACTTGTATAGCTGATTTCCAAATACCAGGAGTCTGCTTTTTTTAAAATAGCTTGAGACATTTATGGGTTCAGCAGAATCAGACTCCTTTAAAAGCTGTTACATTTCTTTGTACTTCATCTCCCATAGATAAGATTATAAAATGAGCATGCAGCTATTCACTGTGATAAGAGCTTTTCTTGGTTTTATCACCTGAAAGCATCTTTAGGCCCAGAAATGTACTTGTTAAATTAGGATACCTACATTTTTAGATTGACCTTACCCTAAGGCTTAGGCTCCAGAAAATAACTATTCAAGAATCAAATAAAAAATCCTCAGCAGTGGATCTCACATGTGTATGTGAAATAAATATAAAAGTATAAAAGAGAATATTTATGTTGTAATTACTACTTTTTTTTTTTAGAAAACTTTTAAAGATAAGTGACTGATCCCAAAATGATGACTTTATCTTAACATGGATAATTATTGTATTGGTTAGTCTACCCAAATTCTGCTCAAGACCTGGCCCTAACTCCTTATTTACCATCCTGAAATGATGAATTAATGCATCTCCACACTTGATTTTTCTTAAAGTTAAGAAGGTTTATTCAAATAGTAAATGCAAGTGGCTTTTACTGTTTTAAAATTGAAATTTACCCTATTTATTATTTTATATTGTTTTAATATTGTTTGGGTTTGACTTGGAGAATCTCAAAGGCCCCAGTTCTATTGTTCCTCCCATACACCCACAGGGGGTTACTCTCACAGAAGAACTTGCTGAATTGGAGCCAGAAAAAAAACACACGGGTTTTACTACTCTCCCTACATTACGAGTAGTACTGTCTTCCCCAACTCCCCAAGAATTATTGCAGACTGTAGTGTAAGTATGCTAATGACGTGATTCTGGATGCATTCTGAGAAGTGGGACATACCAGTACAGGGAAGGAGTGGATAAGTCTGAAGAAAATTGATTCAGTCATAGTATTTTTTCAGTGTATCTGAGAAACAATTTTTTAACACCCAGCCAACCATAACTCATGTCCACTTTGATTATACTACATGCACAGTGTCAGCCTGCACGTTTTGGGGAGGGTTAGTAAGCTGATTCTAACTAAAACTGCTGTCCAGCTATTGGTGCTAGGAAGGAGCAATTGTCCAAGTAATCGTGAGGCTCCACAAGCTCTTGTGTATGCTGGTGAATTGTAACAATTTTCAAACGCTTAACCCTGTGGAAACTAAGATGGAGAGGTTAAATGATTTGAGTGTAATCCCTTTCCTGATGGTGGCTCAAGCCTCCTCCCTGGGGTTTGTGGAATGGTTTCTCTCCTCCCCTCACCTGGGTTGGAGCCTGGGTTCTATTTCGTGACACCTGGTGCAGCCATTCCTCAGTGTGCTCAAGGTACAAAGGGTGCTGCCCCTTGGGAAAGTAATGCTACGACTGCTGGCAGGAGTATAAAACCCAGTACACAAGACAAACTACATCAACACAAACTCCATCAAAGACATGACACTCCAATATAACAAAGTGGGACTTTATTGGGAGCAGGAAAATAGGATCCGGAGAAGGAAAGGGTGATTAACTACTAAAAATTAGAAGCGACAAAGAGTCCTGTGGCACCGTATAGACTAACAGACGTATTGGAGCATAAGCTTTCGTGGGTGAATACTCACTTCTTCAGTTCCAATACGTCTGTTAGTCTATAAGGTGCCACAGGACTCTGTCGCTTCTACAGATCCAGACTAACACGGCTACCCCTCTGATACTAAAAATTAATAAATCAAATGTCCCACCTCCTAACACTCATTCTCCCAACCTCCATCTCCCTCCCGTGGCACCTTCCCAGGCCGATGGTGCACAGATGATGTGTCTAGAAATACATGCTGTAGCACTGTGAATGCTGGCCAGCTTAAACAACAGCAACAAAATGGTCCCCTGGCAGCATCTTCCCCCCCCCCCCCTTGTGTGGAGAGAAGGTCCTCTTCCATCTAGCTGGTTCAGAGTCCTGTGGAAGTCTTGGCTGGCTCTCAGTAGATGGTGCTAGGTCTGATCTCTGCCACTCTGAGTGTTGATCACTGCAGGCTTGAACTGCCTGGCCCATGCACTAGATTCCATAGCAATGCAGACTCCTTGTGTTGGGAGGAAGAGCTCATCAGAGACTCCCTGAAATGTTCTACTTCTTTCCCAGTGAGTCCCAACTCAAAGCTCAAAACTGAAAGTAGTCTCTTAGTCAGTCTGGCCCATCCCACTGAGGAACACAGCACCCCTAGCTCATTACTGGTTCAGCAAACTGCTTGTCCATATCGACTCATGCAGAAACCTCCCTGTTGGGCTCAGCAGGTGTTTCTAGTTCATTCTGCCACCATCCATGGCTCCAAGCATGCAGCTAAAATTGTATTAGAGGGCTCTGGTAGCCATTATTAGAGTAGTCCAAAGGGTAGGACTTCCTAAAGTCCAGAGTTCCAGGAGCTGAACAGAAAGAGTTAATATCAGAGCTCATATCACAGTGGATTGGTCCCTTGATCTCAGTCTTGTTTAATTAACTCAAGGAGGAGAAAGATTACTTGGTATAGAGGACCAGAGAATTCATTCCAGGCATAGGGAGCAAATCATGGTGGTGGTGGTGGGAGAAAGATCCAAAGACAGTGTAAAGGGTAGCAAACTTGAAAGCATGCAGGGCTCAACTGGGGTATTGGAAGGCGATGAGAGCCAAGATTTGTGTTAATATTTGTTATTTATATAGCACCAACAAAGTGCTTGGTGCTTTTGTAGTGCTTGGTGCTTTTGTAGAGCTGTATAAAACTTTGATAATGAGGACGGGCATCTGATTTGGTGCAGCAGGAGATAGGAAGCCACACCACATGAGATTTAAATGGAATAGCTAGTTCAGAGCCAGGCAGAATGATTTCCAGAGCTGGTGTTGGGATTATTAGAATAGACTGATTCTTGTGTAGCTTCTGTTTAAATCATTCAGCCCCGTTGCATACTTTGTGTTACTCTGGCAGAGCAAAAGGGACTTAAAGATGCCTTGTGAGGGCACCTGAAAATTCTTCCAGTGTTAGGGAATTCCTGAGTTGTGTAATGCCAGTGTACCTAGATTGACCCCCACCCTGTCCTGGCACTGCTCTAAATGTCCGGTGCGGATGTCAGTAATCTGCCTGGGGAGGCTGGTCCACAGGGACCTGCGGAATGAGGCTGTGACACTGAGCCAGCAAGGGTTAAACAACCAGCAGGCTAAGTGACCCAAAATCAACCTTTAAGGACATGTTAGAAAAGTATTGAAGTGGAAATCAGGGCCATTTCTTGTAGATAGTTATCAAAGCCATGTTAAATGGATGAGAGTTCTGTACTATTAGGGAATTAGAGGTAAATACTAATTGTATTTGTCTGTGTTTACCTATATCTTGTTAGAAGATTAACAATGTGAGCTAATTAGTAGATGCTAAACTTCTTCCCTGCGGGCAATGTTTCATTACTACATTCTAGGACTGTCGATTAATCGCAGTTAACTCACACAATTAACTCAAAAATATTAATCACGATTAAAAAGATTAATCACAATTAATTGCACTTTTAATGACACTGTTAAACTATAGAATACCAATTGAAATTTATTAAATATTTTGGAAATGTAGTATATAGTATTCCGTGCTGTAATTAAAAGCAAAGTGTATATTATTTTTATTACAAGTATTTGCACTGTAAAAATGATAAACAAAAGAAACAGTATGCTTCAATTAACCTCATACTAGTACTTTAGTGCAATCTCTTTATCGTGAAAATGCAACTTACAAATGTAAATTTTTTTGGTACATAACTGCACTCAAAAACAAAACAAATTAAAACTTCAGAGCCTACAAGTCCACTTAGTCCTACTTCTTGTTCACCCAATCACTAAGACAAACAAGTTTGTTTGCATTTACAGGAGATAATGCTGCCCTCTTCTTATTTACAATGTCCCAAGAAAGTGAGACCAGGCATTTGCATGGCAGTTTTATAGCCAGCATTGTAAGGTATTTACATGCCAGATATGCTAAACATTCATATGCCCCTTCATGCTCTCTTTTACCTGTACTCTGCCATATAATTCATTATAAATAGTCTCAGATGATGACCCAGCACATGTTGTTCATGTTAAGAAGGCATTCACTGCAGATTTGACAAAATGCAAAGAAGGTACCAATGTGATATTTCTAAAGATAGCTACAGCACTTGACCCAAGGTTTAAGAAGCTGAAGTGCCTTCCAAAATTTGAGAGGGATGAGGTGCAGAGCATGCTTTCAGAAGTCTTAAAAGAGAAACACTCCAATGCGGAAACTACAAAACACAAAACACCAAAAAAGAAAATCAACATTCTACTGGTGGCACCTGACTCAGATGATGAAAATGAACATGCTTCAGTCCACACTGCTTTGGATTGTTATCGAGCAGAACCTGTCATCAGTAAGGGCGCATGTCCCCTGGAATGGTGGTTGAAGCATGAAGGGACACATGAATCTTTAGCACATCTGGCATGTAAATATCTTGTGACGCTGGCTACAACATTGCCGTGAGAATGCCTGTTCTCTCTTTCAGGTGACACTATAAACAAGAAGCGGGCATCATTATCTCCAGCAAATGTAAACAAACTTCTTTGAGTGATTGGCTGAACAAGGAGTTGGACTGAGTGGACTTGCAGGCTCTGAAGTTTTACATAGCTGTATTCAAAAATAAAACAATTTTTTGTACATAATTCTACATTTGTAAGTTCAACTTTCATGATAAAGAGATTGCACTACAATACTTAGTATTTTTCAATCCTCTTAATATATTTCTTTTGGTTTTTTTACAGTGCGAATACTTGTAATGAAGTGTAAAGTTAGCACTGTACACTTTGCAATCTGTGTTGTAATTGAAATCAATATATTTGAAAATGTAGAAAACATCCACAAATATTGAAATGGTGTTCTATTATTGTTTAACAGTGCAATTAAACACAATTAATTTTTTTAAATCGCTTGACAGCCATACTACATTCTATTGATTCAGAGATTAAAAGGGAATATTAACATTAATTTTTTTTATCGCTTGACAGCCCTAGTGATTACATTTGAGTAATTAATTATTTTACTTATTTATACTCCATTTTAGATGTAGAAACATATACAGTGCCTTCTTATTCTCTTTTTAGCTGAGAGCTGCCAAAATGATTCAGCTAACCACGAAAACTGTGAAAGGGAAAAAATCATTATTTGTCATATGAAAAAAAGATTGTTTACATTGTCTATAAAGCCTCATGATACTGGGTCACCTATCAACTAGAGATAAAGGAAGGAAGGTTTAAGGTGTGATTTAAATAGGACTGGGGAAAATGAAATAGATGGGACAGAACAAACAAAAGCGCAGTCCCTTTGTGAATTGTGGGAGGTGGACAGAAACGAATCAGACTAAAGTAATTGGGAGATTAGATGGATCTGAAGTGACTGGAGAGAAACTATAGAAAATTCTGAAAACCAGTAAGACAGCTTTGAATTGGACCTGGAGATAGATCAAAAGCTGCTAAAGAGTGGTGGGGAATGGAGATAAATGAAAAACATTTAGGCCTTGTCTACACTTAAAAGTTATACACCGCACCCTCACTAGAACACGGGCTTTGGAAGCCATGCACGGTACCGCGTTAACACGGGGTGGGGGAGTGTTACCATGGATCCCAATGTAAATAATTGAATTTGGTATCCATGGTCGCCCCCGCGCTAATACCAAATTCGTGCTATGTTGACGCACGTTCTAGCAGGGGTCTCCTGTACCAGTATAACTGTTAGTTAGAAGTGTGATGATGATGATTTTTTTTACTGATACTGTTAAACAATACAAGCCATAGTCTAGATGTAGTTATACTAGTATAAAGGTGACTTCCCCATGGGGATAATTATACCAGAATAAAGCACCTTCATACCATTATAACTGCTTCCAGACTAGGGAGGATATTCCACCTTAACTATAAGTACAACTTTCTCGTGTAGACAAAGCTTTAGACAAGGTAAATAGTTATTTTGAAAGAAGCTGTTGCATATATAAGTACAGGATTTTATCAGTAAGAATTAGCAAACTAACAACATTTTAACTTGAAAACTTCTTTAACTAAGAAATCTCTTTCTCTGACGGGCATCCATTTTCATAATATATAAGCATTAATGTTTGAGAGAATTTTTGCAAACTAGCAGTTTGCAAACCATTGGTCTAATACAAACACAGCTTCACCAATTGTAGCAATGGAGGAAGTGCTATTGTAGACTGGGCATCACATTTTTAACACTGCTGAAACTTGAGCAGTCCAAAGAATCTTGCCCTGAGCTCAGTTAGTTGACATGTTCATAAAAATGTCCATGCCATGTACATAATAGTGCTATCACTAGTGAGTCTGCAGCAGTGCTAGATCAATGGTGGGAGAAGGGCTGAAAAGTCCAGTGTAGATGAACTCTAGAAATATTTTTGTTAGGCTGCCAGCAGATTCTTTGGTGCTTCTTAAAAACCTGTCAACTGGGAGTAGAGCTCTTTTCCTGCAGCTTATAAATATCATATGTAACACATAAACAACAGATGATGGAATTGTACTAATCCAGCTGCTTCTTAGCACTGATTAGTTAGGGTTACCATATTTGAACTTTCAAAAACGAGGACACTCCACGGGGGGGTTAGCCCTGCCCCGCCCCGCCCCCCAAAGAACCTCCAACCCACCCTGCTCCTTGTCCCCTGATCACCCCCTCCTGGGACCCCTGCTCTTAACCGCCCCCTGGGACCTCACGCCCTATCAAAACCTCCCTTCTCCTTGTCCCCGAATGCCCCTCCCCCCCGTAACTGCCCCCCTAGGACTCCACCCCCTACCTATCCCCTGAGTGCCCCGACCCCTATCCACACCCCTGCCCCCTGACAGATCCCCAGGACTCCCACGCCTAGCCAACTGCTCCCTGACTGCCCCCCCAGAACCTCCCCTTCTCCTTGCCCCTGACTGCAGTGCGCTGAGGCTGCAGGGGAGGGGGAAGTACGGGAGGGGCTCTGGCTGCTGGAGGCCTCGATGCGAGCAGCTCAATCCAGCCCAGCCGCCCTGTCAGCCGAGCCTCTGCATTGGGAGGGAAATCCCAGACCATTTTAGATTTTTACAAAGTCCTCCCGGATGGCTAATTAAAACCCAAAAAGCCGGACATGTCTGGGATAATCTGGACGTATGGTATTAGGTCTCTTAAATAATGACACAAACTCCTTCCTTCACAGACAGCTTCAGTTGATACATTTTGAAAACTGACTTTGCCACCAAATGTAGATTGTGTTTATAATCAGTTTTTTGAACGCCATGCAAAATTGTTTCTGCAAATCAAAATTAACCAGGAAAAGTGACGTGTGACCTTTCATGAACAATAGCTTTCACAGTTCAATACATCCACCCATCCAGGCCTCTCCTCCCCCAGGCGTGGATTACAGCACTTGTATTCTCTTGGGAGATAGTATTTATCACCTCTGATGGGCATCTACAATCACTAGGAAAACAGCAGAGAGCACTCACAACAGGAATGATAATGAGGAGCTTTTGTAGCCTAACAAAAGCCAGTACCATGCAATTTACTCCAGTCGCGTACTGCTCATGGCTTTTGATGTCTGTAAACCACAGTAGACCTGCCTTTAATCTCTACACATGTAGCTTTAGCTGCACTTCTTAGAGGAACATAAATTGAAAGGGCAGAAATGCAATACAGGAAAAGAAAATTCAATCCATAGTTTACAGGGTCTCAGGAGTCCAGGGGTACTAAACAGATTGTTTTACATGGTGAAACAGACCATGGAAGCGGAGATCCCATTAAGGAGAGTTTCAAGATAAGGATTACAACATGGGCATAAACTTGCTCTCTTAGCATGGTAAAATGATACTGTCAAGACGTTACAGAATGAGAAGCAATCTTTTTCAATTATTGCATATGCCATCTACTATGTTGAAAACTTGACTGCGCAATCCACATATGACTATTTAAAATCTATTCAGAATCTTGACTGCATTTCTGTCAATCTTATGGCAGCAAGTAGATTGGGCTTTAGTTTATATTTGTAGAGCAAAGGGTTCCTTTCAGTACCAATGAGATTCAGCAATCTAGCTATAGTATAACAGGAAAATGGGAAGTTAGCATCTGCTAGAGCTAAGCAAAAACTGGAATTTCTGTACCATGGGAATCTGATTTTTCAACTCTTATGTTTTTTTTGTCCTGAGTCAGGACAAAAGGTTGAAATATAGATTTTTTTTTTTGTGGCACAAAAAAGGATGACATTTTTCAGTTAAAATGATGAAACTTTTTGTTTTGTGTCAGTTCAAGAAACTGAAATGAAACATTTTATTCATTAATATGAAGATGTTTGGTTTCAAAATGCCAAAAAACAATATTTCAGCATTTCAAAATCTAAATGTGACGGTTTACCCCATAAGGCTTTATGGGGAGAGGCTTATAAATGTGTACATGATGTAACTGGGATATGTTTTATGCTACATGTGCCATGTAACATATCTCTGTGAAAGTTATGACCTACTGAATCTATTCCTCCTGTTTGTATGCATGTATCATTGTTGTAGTTGGAGTTATGAATATTGGTTTTAAATTTGCTGGTTTTGTACATAGCCTTTGGAAGAGCCTGGGATCATGTCTTGAGAAAGGTATGTGCATGTAAAGAGACCAATCAAGAAACCCTTACACAGACAACAGGAGGTGCAGACCCCAATCCACATCTGGGCCTGGCCAGGAATGCAACTGGCTGGACTGGTTAGGGTGCATGGACATATGACTTGCCCATGTGAGCCCAAAACTCCAGGGTAAGATGATGCTACACAGGGAGTGGGGGAAAGGCTATAAAAACCCTTGGAAGACCCCTCCATGTTGTCTTCAGCTGGCTAAAGAGAGAGGCTCTCCACCCCACAGAGACATACCTGAAAAAGACTGAACAAAGACAATAGGGGATGTGAGCGATTGCTGGACCCAGGCTATGAGTTCTACAGCCTGTAAAAGGAAGAATCTGGAGCTGGTGAGGTTTTTATATCTGTGTTAAGTTTGATTAGACATAGACGTGCGTGTTTTATTTTATTTTACTTAGTAATTCACTTTGTTCTGTCTGTAACTACTTGGAATCACTTAAATCCTACTTTCTGTACTTATTAAAATCACTTTTTACTTATTAAGTTACCTGTAGTATGAGTTGGTACCTGGGGAGGGCAAACAGCTGTGCATATCTTTCTATCTTTGAAATAGAAGGTGAACTATTTATGAGTTTACCCTGTATAAGCTTTATACAGGGTAAAACGGATTTATTAAGGGTTTGAACCTCATTGGGAGTTGAGCACCTGGGTGTCAAAGGCAAGCGCACTTCCTGAGCTGCTTCCAGGAGCCTTACAGTTGTTAGGGGACATGGTTCGGACCTGGGTCTGTGTTTGCAGCAGATCAGTGGATCTGGCTCAAAACAGACAGGATTCCGGAGTCCCAAGCTGGAAAGGGCAGGGAAGCAGGGGCAGAAGTAGCCTTGGCACACCAGGTGGGAGCACCAAGGTGGTTTCTGTGATCCCAACCCATCACACTTAATTTTACTTCAATTTTTCATTCTACAAAATATTTCAGTGTTTCAGTTTGTTGGCCTAATTCAGGCCAAAAATAATGTTGGAAAAATCAGATATTTCAGCACTATGGAAATTCTATTTTTCCCTCATGTCTAACTGCATTTCCTTATGGTGCTATATGGCCTTATGGGAGATGCAGTTTGGGTGCCTGATGTCTCCATTCTCCCCTAATAATGGAGTTGTCTGGCCAGACTACTTCTCCCATGATGCACTTGCAGACACACTGTACCAAGTGGCTGTGACACATCCAGGGTACAATTTGGACTGATGAACAGTTGTCTGCTCGTTAACCTGGGGTGCCTTTTACACTGCTTTGCTGTGAGAGCTACCACTCCTGGTCTGTTCTCAGACAGCCCCCAGTATGTAATAATATAACTCTGTTATATTGTGTGAGTGCTGCAGCTAGCCACTCTTTAATTGCACTACAGAGCAACACCAGCAAACTCCCGGTCCCAGACTTTCCCCAGAAATTGACATCCTGTACTGCCCAGCTCTCGCCTGGACAGTACAAGCTTATATAAAGTCCGTCATTTTATTAACGGAAAATGATATACCCAAATCCTATTATTCCAAATGGAGTTTCCCAAACATTTCAGTTCAAACACACTGTTTTAGATAAAACAATAAAAGAAGTTTATGAACTACAAAAGGATAGGTTTTAAGTGAATATAAGTAATGAGGCATAAAAGTCAGAATTGGTTACAAGAAAAACAAAACTAAAATACAACTAATGCATAACTTAATAAAGCAGAATTGTAGATATGAATTCAAAGCAAGGTCTCTCTCACCACAGGTTTCAGCAGTTCTACTGGCTGAAATTCTTTCAGTCAGGATCTAGCCATCCCAGTCACTGATGCTATGAATCAATGTAGCATCCTAAGGAAATGCAGCCTAATATTGAACTGACTTGGACCAAAACATTTTGGATGAGTTTAACAAAGTGAAGTGTTATGATTTGGGTCAAAGCGACCCAGAATGAAATATTTCATTTTGGTTTTCCTGATGGAAAATTAAAAAATACTGGCAAAACTGAGTTTTCCAGTAGAAAACTTAGATTTTTGCAGAAACTGCATTTTATGCTTTAAAATAGTTCTGATGGAAAATGCCTGACCACCTCCCCCACCCCAGAACTTGCACTTTGGCTATTCTCAATAAGAAGGTGATATGAGGTCTAGAATGTATGCTAGTCACCTGCAGTATGTGTTTATTTTTATGGTTGTTGATAAAAAAGAAAGCAAGTATATTTTAATTTTGGACTGAAAAGTTATCTGAATATTGGTAATTAACTCTGAAATGTTTAGAGGTATGTGGTCCAGCTGAATATTTTCCCCATTCAACCTAGTCAGAAACAATGAATGATAACTTTTGATACTTGTTGCACATACATCACAGCAGCGGGTTATGTTGATCAGCTGATATTGTGATATCATTCATGAAGGTACTGGGACAGATAATTTTTTCAGTACTGGTATAAATCTGGAGTAACTGAAATTAATGGAGTATACTGATTTATACCGACGCAGCTGAGAGCAGAATTTAGCCCTGTATTTTATAGACAATACTTGCAGCAATGAGATAAATGTATGGTAGTCTGCAGTAGTGCGGAGTGCCTACTGGGAAGGTCAATACAGTGAAAACTATTCTAAATAAACCTGTCAGAACATTTTAATTAATATTTTTTTCTGAAAAAAACAACAATTTTTTTGGAAAATGTTCATGGCCTTCTTTTCTGTTCTCTGAGCAGCTCTATTCTGTGCAGTCACCTAGGAGACCAATAGTAAAGTAATCTGTTAGCAGTGGCCTTTAATAAATAATTGAACAAAATTATAAGGGAAACTGGGCTTGTATATTAGAGATTGTCTGTCTGTGGTGGGGATTTCACTTTTATGAAGGGTAGCCGGCGGCACAGAGGACATTGATTTCAAACGGGCTATGCCAATTTACACCATCTGAGTCTCTGACTTTGGGCTTTTCCAATTTGGTGAATCTCATCTAGCATGGTTTAGAACAAGATAAACAGCATTTTGACATATGGTGTTCTCACCTGTGTAAAATATCAGTTAATAGCTTTTCATTTACCTGCATAACTCCAGCTTGTGTGGATCACTTCAACTATTGGTTTAGGATATATGGGTCTGATCCTTCTTTCACTCACACCATTGTAAATCAAGAATAATTCCAGTGATGTACATGGAGGACAGATACACGAGTGTAAAACTAGTGTAAATGAAGAGACTCAAGTCCTACCATTCTTCCAGAAATTATAGGTGAAGGAAAAAAACATTATTTTCATACCGAATTGTTGTATTAATCTTGATTTTGTGACCACTGTATTATACATGGCTATTAACATATATTGTTTGGAAAGTTTTAGGATATATGTTTTCCCTAATAAAATATCAGTCTCACTCCAAATAGAAAGCTTAGGAGACACATTGCTTATTCTATTTGCTTTGCTTTGCATTCTGGATATTTCAGTGTGTCACTTTGGCAAATCAGCAGATTATTAAAAGAATGGTTAATTACATTGGCTGTTATGCAGGTAATTCGTTTTACTTCAAAATGAAATTGATTTTCAAAAGAGTTATTTGGAATCACATATTTTAATTTATTCAAATGACATTGGTAGAGTGTTTGCATTAGAAAATTCCCAGAGGTTATCTACCAATCAGATTTCAGAGTAGCTCACACTACAGTAAACAACTGTATAGAGTGGGTGTTTAGTTGCAAAGATGTAAGTGTTTCTGGGGATTATTTATTTCCCTGGAGGAGAGGTTTGACTGCATTATTATGCTATCAACAATATAGGTCTGAATGCTAAATTTGATATTTCTGTATTTTCAAGTAGCTGCAAATATCCGCATACATTTTTCTTGCAGCTGAAGACTCAGCCAGAGTTTTTAGTTAAAAAGCTTTGCTTTAATGCTTCATTCTGGTCATCTTAATCTGAAGGAAAAACTACACTAGCTTTATTGTTAAGAAAAATCCCCTTTAAAGAAATCTTCATGTTTATTGATATTAATAATGTTTCTTATTGGTATACAGGACAAAAATGAAACAGTCAGCTAAAAGGATGAAAATAATCAAGATAATATTGAAAACTATATTCAGAAAACATGAAAGTCCATGGTGCAAACTGAAAAAGCTGTGATGGCTACATTTAGGTGACTCTTTTTTCAAAGGGCAATTATCAGATTATTGAAGGGCCAAATCCTAAAAGGTGCCTAAGACCTGAAAATTCAATGAGAGTTGCCACTGTTCAGTACTACTCAGCAGGTTTTTAAACCTGTTTTAAAACTCTTAGGCCAAACACTACCAGGAGTAGAACACCTTCTGGGCAGGTCGCATTAGGAGCTGTATTTTAAAAATGATTGTAACCCACTAATCTTGGCATGAAAGAAAGGGATGGGGGGGGTATTTTTAAGAGCAGGTTGGACAAACACCTGGCAGGGATGGTCTAGATAATACTTAGTCCTGCCTTGAGTGCAGGGGGCTGGACTAAATGACCTCTCAAGGTCCCTTCCAGTTCTATTATCTTTAATGTATTTATTTTCATGATATTCCTGTTAAGTAGGAAAGTTCTATGTATTCTGATTTGACAGAGGGAACTGAGACACAGAGGGGTTAAGTGACTTGCCCAAGGTCATAAAGGAAGTCTGTGGAGGAGCAGGGACTTCTCAGGTTATTGGATTATTAAAGTGCTCCATTTCTCACAAGAAGTGGTCAGCATATTTCAGGACTGGACACTTTATTTTTTTCAGCGTATTTGATTGTATGGCCTGATGATGTCATACCCATATAGCACACTAATACATGGACATGACATCACCAAAAAGACCTAACGAGCCAATCAAATCATTTTTGAGGAAGTCAGTGGCAAGCCCCATAAAGCCCCAAATTCCATTAATATAATAAACATGGTGAACAAAGAGATGAGATATTGGTGATGTAGGCACTTATAAATAGGCTGCTGACTAGCATTCCTTTGACAATCACCTGATTAGCACTAGTATAATGCAGTGCAAATAACTGAGTTTTCAGTATACTGGCAGAGCCAAGAAATAAATAAATAAATAAAAATAATTTTGGGTCAACCCAAAAGGAAAATTTCAGTAAAAACAAATTTTTTTGGGGATCAAACACACCGCTTAATCCCACCAAAAATATTTCATTTCAATTTTGAGCTTTTTAAAATACTTTAACAATGAAGGAAATTTCAGAAGAAAGTTATTTTTGAATAAAAAAGTCCAGTCAACTCATTTTGTCAAAATCTACACTAATTTGCAAAATGTTTGTGTTGCAATTTTTTTTCTGCCTACAAAAAGTTTCTCGAAATATCTCATTGAGATTTTCCATGCAGCATTAGCATTTCCTTTGTGTGCTTAGAGAAATTCCCAGTAGACAAATCCACAGCATGCTTTCTGCGCCTCTGGAAGAGCAGCATGCAACTAGTTTCCAACTAACCAGTTGCTTCGCTCATTCCCATCTGCTTGACATGGAATTTTTTATTGCAGCACCAGAACCTGTGTGCAGAGTTGCTCAGTCTTGTAGATAACTGTTAGATTGCTTTCTGCCAATGTTGATTTGAATCTGTATGTGTTGATGGAATGGTTTAGAAGCTTTTACAATGCTTGGCTACCAAGTCTTACCTCTGTGCCACAAAAGCAGGCACAAAATCTGAAGTTTTGGCTCATGGCAGGGAAGTGACTTACGGATGAAACAATGAAACATGGATAGATCCTTTTTAGCCAAAGATTATGCCAATATTGTCATATAAACTGGAATAATTTTACTTTTTTTTCCCCCCAGGGCAGTTTTGTCAGAGTTCTACAATGAAAACAAGGACTAATACAAAGCAAAAGGATAAAAATCACAAAAGGGCAGGACTTTCACCTATGCTTAAACAGGGGAGGAAGGGCTGCAGCATCATTAGCCAGAGCAAGCTACTGGGGGCTGCTGCTCCCCACTGCAAGCATCTGGCATGGAGTGAATGGAACCAAAGCTCCATCTCTGCTTCCTCTCTGTGCTGACAGCTATGCTGGCTAGAG
The DNA here is from genome assembly GCA_033296515.1 of Macrochelys suwanniensis. Classification (NCBI taxonomy): domain Eukaryota; kingdom Metazoa; phylum Chordata; order Testudines; family Chelydridae; genus Macrochelys; species Macrochelys suwanniensis. Next base: position 46,273,180 of record CM065777.1, read on the forward strand.
CATTGGGGTGGGTTAATCTGCTACTGATATCGAAAAATTTCAAATTATTTGCCCCTAGAGCAAAGAGGGAACCAAAGGAGGACCTTATGGATCTGTATTGCAATTCCTTCTCAGAACTACTCTCGGAGGGGTGAAGCTATGCCCTGCCCCCTTGTTTAGGGGAGATAGAAAAAATACAATCTAGTCTAAAGTGAAGAATAATTTTGGCTTTCAAAAGTTTTCTTGGAACTGCATTTGTTTCTGCTGTGTCCCCAACTCTAAGCCTTCCAGGACATTTCTGTAACAGCAATTTAAAGGAAAGTTTAAGAAACTGATTTTGTCAGGAGGGGACAGCAATTGGCGGGTGCATTGACATACTCTGCTATGCGTGCTGACCTCTGCCTTGTGGTGCTCTGAGTTCTAATCTCAGCAGGAGATTTGAATTCATTATAAAATAGATTTCTCTTTCCAGAACTTGCTGCCATATGTCCTCCTCGGTGATAAGGCTGACATTTACATCCAGGGAAAATACATAAATGAAGTAGTTCTTCTGTTAATGCTCAAGGGAAGCACTTACAGCTGTCTTAAACTCAAACGCTGACAGGTAGTATCCACAGGGATCATGAAGGTTTTCACATGTTTGCTCTCTCCAGAAGGTGTAATTGTAAAGCAAACCCGCTATGGAATTTTGAAAGGGTGTATCTATCAAAAGGGCAAAGGAAACTGCAGTAGCTGCTTTATTTTTCCTTTTGTCCTAATTGTTCATAAAACTATCCAGTAGCCAGGACATCATGTGTCACTTTGCATTGTTGCTGATTCACATGCAGTGAAATTTTATTGTAGAAATCGGTGTTCTGTTCCTGCTCTATTCTTAGTCTTAGAATTTGAATATCAACTTGAATCAATGGAAGGTTGGAGAGAAATCAAGCATGAATAGCCCAAGGTCTTCAGTGTTCACTTAGTCCTACTGATGCTACCTATTATAGCATCATATTAGATTCATGTAGAACCACCAGGAAAAAATAGGGAGAATGGGTCACAGTAGGTGCCTGGTAGTCTGTTAACTCAGATGCAATTGTTTAAACCCTAACAATAATTTAATTTATTATGTGGTACTTAAAAATTGATTGTCATTAAAACACTAAGTATGTGTTTTGGATATTTTAGGGTCACAATGCCTGCCCTCATTCTTTTTGGCATTAACCAGTGCAATTAGTACCTTACTTTCATGAATTCTAAATTGATCAACAAAATTATAGAGAAGAGTCATACTGTGTCCATCATCCAGCTGAAGTTTACACATCGTACTAGCTGATTTCAGTGAGGGAAACTTAAATGTCTAAGGAAGAGAATATATACACTATAATTAAAAGTTGTACTAAATATTTGGAGACTTTCATCTTTTTATATTTATTAGGAAGTATAGCCAAATTCTGCACTTATATGTATCAGTGCAAGTCTTTGACTTCATTCAGGTTGCACTGGTGTAAATGAGAGGCGATGTTGCCTGTGTTCTCTCTTCTTGTGTTCTCTGATTCAATGCTTCTTCCTTAGGCACTTCTGAAAATGTTACCCATTACACTGGTCTACAATTTTTGAGAAGTCGTCTGCTTCAGAGATATAATGTGCTATTTAGTATGTATTTTGATGTGCTGAATTCAAATTTGAGAATTAAAACAACTGATTGGCTACTGTTTCTAAGATATTTAAGTTTTTACATTTTATGTCTATGTATATTGTGTAGATAGTAGAGTTTTAATCATAAATTGTAAACCTAGGTCTTTTCATGTGTTTATGGTTGCTTTACATGATACTATTTCACCTGTCCTGTTTATGTAACACTTTAAAAATCAGCAAAGGGGTTATATAAATAAAATTTATTATGAAACAAAAGGCAAAAAACTATTATGTACATAGTTTAGTCCTATTCAGTGTCTACTCGGCGCTTCTTGGCTTGTCTCTTGTATTCATTAAATGGAGCATCTCTTGTCACTGTCCAGCAATCGTCTGCAAGCATTGATGGGCTCCATTTGCCCTGATAGCGTTTCTCCATTGTTGCAATGTCCTGGTGAAATCGCTCGCCGTGCTCGTCACTCACTGCTCCGCAGTTTGGTGGAAAAAAATCTAGATGAGAGTGCAAAAAATGTATCTTTAGTGACATGTTGTAACCAAGGCTTTTGTATGCCTTGAGGAGGTTTTCCACCAACAACCTGTAGTTGTCTGCCTTGTTGTTTCCGAGAAAATTGATTGCCACTAACTGGAAGGCTTTCCATGCCTTTTTTTCCTTGCCATGCAGTGCATGGTCAAATGCATCATCTCGAAGAAGTTCACGAATCTGAGGACCAACAAAGACACCTTCCTTTATCTTAGCTTCACTTAACCTTGGAAATTTTCCACGGAGGTACTTGAAAGCTGCTTGTGTTTTGTCAATGGCCTTGACAAAGTTCTTCATCAGACCCAGCTTGATGTGTAAGGGTGGTAACAAAATCTTCCTTGATTCAACAAGTGGTGGATGCTGAACACTTTTCCTCCCAGGCTCCAATGACTGTCGGAGTGGCCAATCTTTCTTGATGTAGTGGGAATCTCTTGCACGACTATCCCATTCGCAGAGAAAACAGCAGTACTTTGTGTATCCAGTCTGCAGACCAAGCAAGAGAGCAATAACCTTCAAATCGCCACAAAGCTGCCACTGATGTTGGTCATAGTTTATGCACCTCAAAAGTGGTTTCATGTTGTCATAGGTTTCCTTCATATGGACTGCATGACCAACTGGAATTGATGGCAAAACATTGACATTTATGCAGTAAAACAGCTTTAAGACTTGTCTTCGATGAATCAATGAACAGTCTCCACTCATCTGGATCGTGAATGATGTTGAGGGCTGCCATCACACCATCGATGTTGTTGCAGGCTACAAGATCACCTTCCATGAAGAAGAATGGGACAAGATCCTTTTGACGGTCACGGAACATGGAAACCCTAACATCACCTGCCAGGAGATTCCACTGCTGTAGTCTGGAGCCCAAAAGCTCTGCCTTACTCTTGGGTAGTTCCAAATCCCTGACAAGGTCATTCAGTTCACCTTGTGTTATGAGGTGTGGTTCAGAGGAGGAGGATGGGAGAAAATGTGGGTCCTGTGACATTAATGGTTCAGGACCAGAAGGTTCATCCTCTTCCTCTTCCTCGTCTGACTCAAGTGAGAATGATTCTGGTTCGTCAGGAACCGGCAGTCCTTCTCCGTGGGGTACTGGGCGTATAGCTGATGGAATGTTTGGATAATGCACAGTCCACTTTTTCTTCTTCGACACACCTTTCCCAACTGGAGGCACCATGCAGAAGTAACAATTGCCGGTATGATCAGTTGGCTCTCTCCAAATCATTGGCACTGCAAAAGGCATAGATTTCCTTTTCCTGTTCAACCACTGGCAAAGATTTGTTGCACAAGTGTTGCAGCATATGTGTGGGGCCCACCTCTTGTCCTGATCTCCAATTTTGCAGCCAAAATAAAGGTGATAGGCTTTCTTAACCATAGTGGTTATACTTCGCTTTTGTGATGCAAAAGTCACTTCACCACAAACATAGCAGAAGTTATCTGCACTGTTCACACAAGTACGAGGCATCTCTGCTCACTTTGGCTAAACAGAAATGTGTCCCTTTGCAAAATCAAACACTGACAAATAAGAGAGCACGACACTGTATGATTTCTAGAGCTGATATAGGGCAGTTTGTTCAGCAGAGTGATGTAGCTTCTTTCACACTTCGTTATGATTGCATCATCCATGACTTCTAGGAATAACATGATGCAATTCATGTCATGTATGATGCAATACCAGCTTCAGATTGCATCATTCATTGTTTTGCGTAAAAAGCAAGTACTGTCCAAACCCAGTCATAGATTTATTCATAGATCCAGTCAAAGATGTATTTTAGTCATTTCTGGTTTAAATTGAGATCCCTTCCCTTTATAACTCACTTATCCTCCGCCATTCCCAAGTCAAGGGTCGTATATACTGACCCAATAGCATCTCTTGAAAACTAGAGCCAATCAACAGTTTTAAGCATCATTTTCATTCTCAGTGACCCAAAATTAGTGAAGTTTGACTACATTTATTTCAGAAGCATTTTGGCTGTAGAGCAGTGTTATCTAAGTCCCATATTCAAGAATGACTTAGGCATTGAGGTCCAGATCCTCAAGGGTATTTAGGCACCTAACTCTCATTGATTTCAATGGCAGTTAGGTGCCTAAATACCTTTGAGGGCTAGGGTCTAAGTCTCATTGAAAGTCAATAGGACCGAGGCTTCTAAGTAGTTTAGGTGCTTTTGAAATTTTACTCAATGCATTCATCAGATACCTGTATATGTCTTGGTATTTACGTAGATGCTGCTTCTGTAGATAAATTGGTAGATAAATTGAAGAGGAGTTCATACAGGGACCCTTTGAATTCATAGTTTGTACATTTAGAGAGAGTGGACTAAAGAGCTGGATAAAGAAAACTGAAAGGCAGCCAAGACCATAAGGAAACCCAGAATCAGGCTACAGTTTGTATTCTGTGATACCAAAAAGCCAGGTCAAGAGTAGCCTTGGGGAAATAGTCCTCCAAGGCTCTCTCTGTCTTAGAGGGGATGGATGGAAGCTTGCAGCTGCCTCTTGTTTCCTTGCTGAGCCACTCAGTGGAGTTCCTGCTCTGCATGGTGACTGTGGTGGGAGAGGAGCCACAAATCATGTTGGGTGGATGGCCAGGAGAAAGTGAGGAGGAGTCCTAGCTGGCCCAGAAGCACCAAATGGCAATGCTATGACACAGAAAGAAAAATAGAAGACATCCAGAGCATCAGAGGTACAGTCAAACTGCAGTCCAAAGACTTTATCTTCAGAAGAGGGATGAGCTTTTAGGGCTGTCACACATGCCACAAACCTCAGATTTGTCCTTGCAGCCTTTTACTGCCTTTTCCCCTAATGGCATTGAGTCTGGCTTCTACAGCAGTACCACTGGAAGCACCTGCTGGGCTTGCATTCAGGCTCCAGGGACACTGGGCACACTCACAGGTTTTCAAAAACCTGTGATGTACGATAACATTCATTTGTATGCAAAATGGGTGGTGAGTAGCAATGACCATAAAATCGGTGCCATATTTATTTATATGAGACCTCTGGCATAAGTCTATTTGCTTACTGCCAAGCATCTTATAGGTCAATAGACTAGCTTTCAGACATGGGTGCTACATTGCCCCTTTTAAAGTTCCTAAATTTGGGCAGTCATTGCCACATTTAGGCAGTCAGAAGGCCATTAGACTTTGGGAGCCTCAATTGAGTACAAGAGTACTTAAGTGATGATCTGAGCACCCAGATCATAGAATATCAGGGTTGGAAGGGACCTTAGGAGGTCATCTAGTCCAACCCCGTGCTCAAAGCAGGACCAATCCCCAATTTTTGCCGCATATCCCCAAATGGCCCCCTCAAGGATTGAACTCACAACCCTGGATTTAGCAGGCCAATGCTCAAACCACTGAGCTATATATATGGAATTAGTGTTGGTACACTGGCATAAAATGAGACCAACAGTGTTTTTATTGTAAGGTGTGAATCCTATATAAAGCTAAAGTGGACTGACCAGAAAATGAAGCATGAGTGAATGTTTCTGAATGTAACAGATCCTTATAAAAGAAAATAAGAGCAGGCTGCATATTATGCAATAGGATGTGAATATATTTGTGAGAAGAAATCCTTCACAGTCTGTACTTATAATGCAGTAATAAATGGGAAAAAAATCCCTTAAACATAGTCATTACTTTCCCTGTCAGAGAGAATGGGAAGAAACCTGTTTAACATGCTTCGTGTGAAATGCTTTAATGCAACAGCAGAACATGATTGTTGATAGGAGCTGGGGCCACAGGGAATTCCATTATTATGTACAAGCTGCATTCAATGAGATAAAGGCGTTCAATCGAACAGATAAAACAATAGTCATTTGAAACAGCATTGACCTGCTCTGATCAGGTTTGGAAATTTGCAATCAGAGCCTTACTCATTATCCAGCCAAGCTCCATAGCCACAAGAGACACTATGAGAGCAGGGAGACCTCTTAGAAACATCTTCATCACTTTAGCTGTCTTGACTTCTTGCCAGTCCTCACTATCTTCCTGTCTATTTTTATAAAGGATTTCTTGCTGTTCCTTGACGCTCACACTCCTTCCAGTTTACTGTAATCTCTGAGAGGGCAAATTTGTTCTACGGACAAGGAAATGTTGAAAGCCAGCTGTGTCCACAATGTTTCCTTTCTCTCCCCCTTAAACTAAATTAATGACCTTAATGTTTATCTTCTATTTACAGAGTAACACTTCCCTTGGTTGCAGTGTTTCCACCTAGCTAAGACACTTGTGAAGTATAATCAGCACTTCAGTACAGATATTACTAGCTCTGCCCAATTAAAAATAGAGGCTATTAGCATTGAGCCTACTACATTGTTGAACTACTTCCTTGATTGTACACAAGTTATTTCCATGTTCAGTTGTAACAAAGGTGAAGGGGAACATTTGATAAGCTTTGCGCACTCTGTGGATGAATCCCAGCCTTCCAGTCTCATAGATTTTTCGTGTGATGAAGGTGATATAAGGCCCCAAACCTACAAACTTCCATGTGAATAACGATATGTATGTGAACAACCCTGCCCCCCACGTTCATAGTCTGTGTGTGCATACAAAGGGTTCTATTAACACAGCACCAGTTTTATAGAGATTATAAAGAAACTGGGAATTTGTTGAAAATAAAGCTTTGTTAAAACTTTGAATGAAAAAGTATATCAAATATTTTTAAATATGGTTTTAGGAACTACTATGGACCAAAAAAACCCAGAAATGACACTGACAGAGCATTAGAACAAGGACTCAGTAGTAGTTTGACATTCTGCTGCATTTTGTTTTTGGTTACTCTGTATCTGCATTGGTTGTAACTACATAAGCCTAATGGTACACAGTATCTCAAGAAATCCCTTTTCTAATACTACTTATGGAAATGACATTGTAGCTGACACCTTGTTAAAGTCTAAATTCAAGTTGGATTATTATTCTTAAATACAAGATAAGGCTGCAGATCAGGGTACCTGTAGGAACTTACATTAGTATTTCACCTAATCAGCTAATAATTCTACCCATTCCCCCCGCCACAAAAGTATATACAATGCTATTTGCTTAGTAGCAAAGTCTCTTAATCCAAGCCACTTAGCTGAAAAGATGCAAAAGACTTTAAAAAAATGTTGTTATATGATCGGCAGCAATACTTTAAGAAAGTGATGATTCCAAAGTATTTCATATACTTCTGAATGAGATTTTTACTTTGTTAAAAAACCAAACCTAAGTGACTTAAAGAAAAAAGACTTTCTGCACACTACATGTATTCGAATGCTTTTTAACTGTACAATAAATGAGTAACATTTTGGAGTAAATATGAATGATTATGAATGGTTCACTATTAAATTAGATTCTGGAAACAAAACTTTACACAAATTTGATTAAATATGGACATATTCCCACTGAGATTTTTATTTAAGAAAGTCATGACAATACTATTTAGAAACTGCTTGTGTGCCTTTAGCTTTAGATTCAGATTTTTACATTCAAACAATTGTTTACTTTGATCTGGAAACCCATTCAGCCCAAAGAATAATTTTAAGCATGCTAGGGGCTGCTGTAAATTACACCAGCCAGAACAGCCACCATTTAGGGGCATCTCCACTAGCCAGAGATTACTAGTGTGCAGTGCACTCTGGCCAGGCCACTTCTTCTCCCAACCTGTCCTGGAAACCATCCTCCACATACTGGAGAGAGGAGGAACAGGTGGTATAGAGATGTCTATACTACCTTTAATTCACATGGGGATTCCTACATCAATGGAATCCTGCTGTCTATATGTTTGGACTGCTCGAGTGATGCAATTGGATGAAGCTGAGGGCTAGGATTTGGGTCAGTATGGTAATGTTTCATACCCACTGTAAGTGTGTAGGTGGGTGTGGCTCTCCCTCACTGTCAGTCTCTGAGGGAGGCCATGCCCCTTTGCTGCAATGCTCCTGAAACAACAGTCTAAGTATAGGGGGAAGTTAGCGGTCTCTGGCTCCAACCCTTAGGTAGGGTAGAGCCATGAATAGTTCAGGGGCCCAGGCCCTCAGCCAGGGCAGGGCACCAAACAGTCTATGGGGCATCGGCAGGGGTTGGGCACCCAGCAAACAGTCATCCTGGCTCTGGTGGGCAACAGACAAATGCAGGCCTCTTGGCCTAAGAATGGGGAGTACTGCCACCCTAGGGGTGAGGTGGCAGCAGTAGGGGGATGCAGGCCCACCCAACTCCACTACATCCCAGCCCAGGGCCCTAACAGTGGCAGAGTGGGCTGTCAGTGGGGAATCCAGCTGCAACACGCTGACTGTGTTTTGGGTGACACTGCAGCCAGACTACACTCTGCTATCCCTGGGCTCCTTCCTCCCCTCCCCTCAAGGTGTCCTGAACCCAGGGGTCATCCTCCGTCTCCCAGTATATATATTGCCAGTAGCAATCCCAGCAGTTCCTCTGCATCGGGTGTATCTGGTAGTCCTGGCACCTGGGTGGTGTCCTCAGGAGAGCAGAAGTCTTCCGTGAGTTCCAGCAGCAGGCTGGAAGCATCTGCCTCCCTCGGTGACTCCTGCCTAACTGAGCTGCAGAGCCTGCCTCTTCTGCTTCCTGTTCCTGTCCCGCCCTTCCGCTTCCAGCATGGCGGCCTAGGTCTTCAAGGTTCCACCCACCAGGGGGCGTCTGGCTCGCCCTCACTGTCAGTCTCTGGAGAGGCCACGCCCCATTGCTACACCCACCTTTATTTCCCCTTTGAAAATATCTTCTGACTCCAGCACCAATCTAGTGTCTGATGTCACAGTATTGCCTTTGTCACAGGTATAAAGCTATAGAGATGTGAACCTCCCATTTCTGTTATTCTCTGTTAAGAGAATGGAGCTTGCCAGGTATTATGCTTCAGGATGACTTAAGCAGAATTGTATAATGTGTAGGAGCAGCTGCAAGTCATTTCTGCTGACTGCATGAGTTGATTTATACTAGGGACTTTTGAATAGCACATTGTGGGCCGAATATTTACAGGGATCTTGACCTGGCCTCTAAATTTGAGCCCCAGTTATTTTGCATATGAGCGTTTCTGCACACTTGAAAGTGGTCATTTTCATCTGCAAACAGCTTTGTATGTGAAAAGTGAGTAACTTAGTGCCCAACTACTGATCTGATGCACGGAAATGTCAAGTTTTACACATGGAAAAACTCCTGAGCACAGAGACTCCTTTTGAAATCTGGCCCTGTATGTCACCACAAGAGGCTTGTCTACATGGTGCATTAGTTCACAATAGAGGAATGTAAATTCTAGTGCACACTAGAGTGTTGTGCACTAACTGGCCTGTATGGATTCTGTTGGCATGCACTAAATGTCCCCTAGTGCCCGTTAGTGTAATACTATTTTAAATGGGAGTGCACTAACCCATACTGGGGAACTTTTAGTGTGTGTCAGCAGAATCAACCTTGACCAGTGAGTGCACAACATGCTAGTGTGCACTAGAATGTACCCTTCTCTAGTGTGGAATAATGCATTGTGTAGACAAGCCCAAAGTGTATTACTGTCCTCTCATTATGCACGTGCAGTTCCACTGACATTCATAGAAGTTATATTGATGGTATCCCTCATAAAAAAATTACAGTATTTTTCTGTAAATGTTTAAAACACTGAAATAAACCATTTTTAGGTCATAATTTTCTAATATTATATTTTTTACGGAATGGACCCAAGAGTCCTCCCAGGATAATGGCATCACCTTATACTTGGTTTATATTAAAATGTAGCAAAAGGCATACAATATTACAAATCCTCTGTTTCAACATACCGATTTTGTTATTTTGTCCTTGTAAACAGATTGGCTCCATGTGATGTACAGTAGTTAACTGCTTTGTTTACAACTTTCATAGCAAGCCTCAGAGACTTTCTCTCTTTTCTTTGGTGTCTTAGAACATATGATATAGATTCAAAAAATATGCAATCTGTAGTACTTCTAATGTGTGTTTTATTATGTCCCCTTTCAAAGAAATCATAGCTAAGCCATTTTAAAGTAAGCTGACACTTGGGATGTAGGTGATGTGATAAAGCAAGACAGATTGAACTACTTAGTATGTGCATTTGATGCTTATAAAATTTATATTTATTAGGTGTGATTTAAATGACGCACCACACCCATGTCCTTATTCTCTACATCACTAGTGACTTGGACTCTTAATACATTCCATGGGTGGCATACCCGAGCCCATTTACCCACTGATGCTTTAAAAACTCCCACACCCCAATCTGGATCTATGCTGGTTATGTGATATGTTTGTACTTCATGAACCTTGTAACTGATACTTGCAATCCCCCATAACCCAAGCCTGACTCCCTAGATGTACAGTACCTTCCTTCTTAACTTGTGTAAATTTGATTTTAAACATTAACTTTAATAAAATTTTAAATTTGCTTCTGAGTACTGTAATATCAGTGTTTTCTATAACACAGGGCAGTATATATGCCATACATATTTTGTGTGTAATATTTTAAAATGCAAAATGTCAATAGGTTAAGAAAATACACTTGTGTAGGAAATGGACCATGCAGGGACCTGTGCAAGTAAGTGCATATGGGTTTTAAATTTCAAGCAGCAGTTATGCTACTACTCAAACAGAAGTTGTGTTGATATAAGATAAGTAACAGTTAATATGGATTTGTCAAGAACAAATCATGTCAAGCCAATCTAATAACTTTCTTTGGCAGGGTAACAAGCTTTGTGAAGGGGGGGAAGTGGTAGCTGTGGTATATCTTGATTTTAGGAAGGCTTTTGATACTGTCTCACATGACCTTCTCATAAACAAACTAGGGAAATGCAACCTAGATGGAGCTACTATAAGGCGGGTGTATAATTGGTTGGAAAATCATTCCAGGAGAGTAGTTATCAGTGGTTCACAGTCAAGTTGGAAGGACGTAATGAGTGGGTTCCCACAGGGATCAGTTCTGGGTCCGATTCTGTTCAATATCTTCATCAATTATTTAGATAATGGCATAGAGTACATTTATAAAGTTTGCGGATGATACTAAGCTGGGAGGCATTGCAAGTGTTTTGGAGGGTAGGGTTAAAATTCAAAATGATGTGGACAAACTGGAGAAAAGGTCTGAAGTAAATAGGATGAAATTCAATAAGGACAAATGCAAAGTACTCCAGTTAGGAAGGAACAATCAGTTGCACACATGCAAAATGGGAAATGCCTGCCTAGGAAAGAGTACTGAAGAAATGGATCTAGGATAATGCTGGATCATAAGCTGAATATGAGTTAACAGTGTAACACACTGTTGCAGAAAAAAACAAACATCCCAGAATGATGTTTGGTTTTTCTACATCAGCAGGAGTATTGTAAGCAAGACATGAGACGTAATTTTTTGACTCTACTTTGTGCTTATAAGGCCTCAATTGAAGTACTCTGTCCAGATCTGGGTGCCATATTTCAGGTAAGATGTGGACAAACTGGAAAAAGTCGAGAGGAGAACAACAATAATGATTAAAATTCTAGAAAGCATGACCTAAGAGGAAAGATTGAAAAAACTGGGTTTGTTTAGTCTTGGGAAGAGAAGACTGAGGCGGGACATGAAGACTGAGGAGGGTGAAAATTTGTTCTCATTAGCCTCTGAGAACAGGACAAGAAACAATGGGCTTAAACTGCAGTAAGAAAGGTTTAAGTTGGAATATGGAAAGGCTTCCTGTCAGGGTAGTTATGCACTGGAACCAATTGCCAAGGGAGGTTGTGGAATCTCTGTCACTGGAGGTTTTTAAGGTTAGACAAACACCTGTCACGAATGGCTTAGTTATTACTTAGTCCAGCCTTGAGTGTAGGGGACTGGACTAGATGGCCTTCTGAGGTCCCTTCCAGTCCTACACTTTTATGATGCTATGGGCTTGATGTAGAAATTACAAGGTGAGGTTCTATGGTCTGTGTTATGCAGTGGGTCAGGCTGGATGATCACGATGGTCTTTTCTGGCCTTAAACTTTATGGATTTATGAAGATCTATGAATCTGGTCATAGGTGTTCCTCATAAAAAGAACTTCTTCTTTTTGGAAAAGTAAGATTTACTTCTTTTTAAGTAAGATTGAGATAATACCAGGGTAGATGGAGTTTACTCACTTAATTATGCATATGTGCACTCTTAATAAAATAATTCTGTAGCAATTTGTGGAGATTTGCTTAGGTGAGTAGTTGTCCTAACAGAACTAGTTAAATGAGATATGCTTATCAAATGTGTTAGCTAATGTGTTACTTAGCACATTTTAAACACCACTTAATGCATAGTGTAGATAAAGACAGTGGTATTTAAAACCATGACTCTAGTAGGTTTGACTGGGACTAGCTTTGTCTTTACTAGGTGATAAGTGGTGTTAAAAACATTTAATTAACGTGTGTCAACCAACACATTTACTAAACACACCTTATTTTCCTAGTCTTAGGGCAGGTCTACACTTAAAATGCTGCATCGGTGCAGCTGTGAAGTGAAGTGAAGACGCTCCCACGCCAATGGGAAAACTTCTCCTATTGGTGTAGTTAATCCACCTTCACGAGAGGTGGTAGCTATGCAGATGTAGAACTTCTCCTGCCAACATAGCACTGTCTACACCAGGGGTTAGGTCGGTATATCTAGATCACTGAGAGGTGTGGATTTTGCACACTTCTGAGAGATGTAGCCATACCAAAGTAAATTCCTATGTAGACCAGGCCTTAGAGAGGCCAATGTCTCTTTGCCTAGTCACCTTAGGTGTACCCCTCACACAATCAATAGTTTTTGTACCACTATAATTATGTCCGTTAGTGGTGTGATTTTTCTTTTTCTTTTTTCCTTTACTGATATGGCTGTACCAGTACAAGTCCTAGTATGGTCATAATTATACTACTAGAAAGTGCCTTAGACCAGTACAGCTCATTCTTCTTCTCATATGGGAATAGCTATACCAGTATAAAGCCCCTTTATACTAAGGCCTTGGCTACACTTCCAGATGTACAGTGCTGTGAGTTAAACCCGTCTTCGTACAGCTGAGTAGGGAAAGTGCTGCAGCCTGTCCACACTGGCAGCTGCCAGTGCACTAATGTGGCTACATTTGCGGCACTTGCAGCGGTTTTGGGAGCGGTGCATTATGGGCAGGTATCCCACAGAACACCTCTTCCCATTCTGGCGCCGTGGGTTGTGGGAAGGGGGCGTGGGGTATGGTGCATTCTGGGTCCTGTCCCAACGCCCCGTGATGCATCACTTTGCATCCCAGCAATCCCTGTGTTTCCGGCCACATTTGGTGCTATCTTTCAACGGTTTCTTTGTAGCGCAATCTGTGCTCCGTTTCGGTCAGCGGGAAATGGACCCCGACCTGTTGAGAAAAATACTGATGAGTCTCGCCAGCACATCACCTTTGGCAGTCGAGCTCTTCCTTAAGATCCACAGTGACAGCGAGGAGTCCGACGATGACGATGAAATTGTCACACGTAACGCGTACGACACGAACTTGCTTGTGGCATTCACGGACATGTTATGCACCATGGAACACCGTTTTGGGGCTCGGGAAACCAGCACAGAGTGGTGGGATCACATTGTCTTGCAAGTCTGGGATGACGAGCAGTGGGTGCAGAACTTTCGGATGAGAAAAGCTACTTTCATGGGACTGTGTGAGGAGCTCGCCCCCCGCCCTGTGGCGCAAGGACACGAGATTGAGAGCTGCCCTGACGGTGGAGAAGCGGGTGGCTATTGCAATCTGGAAGCTCGCAACTCCCGACTGCTATCGATCAGTAGCGAACCAGTTTGGAGTGGGAAAGTCGACCGTTGGAATCGTGCTGATGCAAGTTTGCAAGGCCATTAATCGCATCCTGCTCAGAAGAACCGTGACTCTGGGTAACGTGCAAGACATTGTGGCTGGCTTTGAACAAATGGGTTTCCCTAACTGCGGAGGGGCGATAGATGGGATGCATATTCCTATTCTGGCACCACCCCACCTAGCATCCGAGTACATTAATCGGAATGGGTATTTCTCCATTGTTCTCCAGGCGCTTGTGGATCACCGTGGGCGTTTCATTGACATCAACGCAGGCTGGCCCGGAAAGGTGCATGACGCACGCATCTTTCGGAACACTGCCCTGTTCCGGAAGATGCAGTACGGGACTTTTTTCCCAGACCGGAAGATCACGGTAGGGGAAATTGAAATGCCCACTGTGATCCTTGGAGACCCCGCGTGCCCTTTAATGCCGTGGCTCATGAAACCCTACACAGGGAGCCTTGACACCAGCAAGGAATGGTTCAACTACAGGCTGAGCCGGTGCCGAATGACTGTGGAGTGTGCTTTTGGCCGTTTGAAGGGCCGCTGGCGATCTCTATATGGGAAGCTGGACTTGGCCGAACACAGCATCCCCGCAGTTATATCCGTGTGCTGTACCCTCCATAATATTTGTGAAGGGAAGGGTGAAATGTTCACTCAGGTGTGGACCTCAGAGGTTGAACACCTGGAGGCTGAATTTGCACAGCCAGAGAGCAGGGCTATTAGAGGGGCCCAGCGTGGGGCTACAAGGATTAGGGATGCCTTGAGGGAGAAATTTGAGGCTGAAAATCACCAGTAATGTCTGCTGCCCTGCACGGCCCTGAAGTGAAGTGGTTCCAATGTTATTAGTAATCTGTCTTTGCTAAGCTGATTTGTGTTTGCTCAGCTCACTTGCATTGCCTGTTTCTTTCCTGGGCTAAGGTATCTTTTACCTTATGCAATAATAAAGACTGTTTTCACATCCAAAGAATCCATTTATTAAAGAGAAAATACATGTATTAAAAAGAAACACAACTGCTTGTGAGACAGAAAGGGCAAGGGGGTGGTGGGTGGTGTGGGGAACGGTTCAATCACAGGTTATGGTATATCCTGGTTTCATACTCGGGCTTCCTGTCTGGAGTGCTGTGCAGTGAGTTGTGGACTTCAGGATGTCTATAATTCGGGATGGAAGTTGAGTGCAGTGGGTAAGGGTCATAGTTTCCAGGGCTGGCTGGTGAAGCTACAGGTGTTGGGGGCATCTGGTGTGGGCAATAAGAACCTGAATGTTGGGTGAAGTGGGCAGGTGGTGACATGGGGACAGAAGGGAAAGTGTTTTGGGACACTGGCTGCAGGGGGGAGCGGGCGCGGTACTGCTCCACCTGCATGGCAACGAGCGCCTGGATAGAGTCCGCTTGGCACGCCATGATGCTAATCAGTTCCTTTGTGCTTTCCTGACGGAGCTGCATGCTTTGCCGCCGGTGCGCTGCGTTTTCCTGGCGGAGCCTGCTTTCGCTCTCCCTCCACTCCCGAGCCTTTTGATTCTCTTTAAGAGACTGTTTCATAACTTTCTGCAGCATGTCTTCTTTCATTCTTCTGGGCCTCTTCCTGAGCCTTTGGAGTCTCTCAGCCGGTGATAAGAAGGACGGCGGAGATCTCAAGGTTGCATCTTGAAGGCAAAATGCAACATTTAACAGAGGCATCATTGTTTTATGCCAGACAGAGCAATGATTCCCCCACACTTAAGGAGGGCACACACTGTCTCCAAAACAGCACAATTTTCCTGTCCCAAACAGAGCGCACAGAACCCACGGGAGCCCCAAAATGGTGTGTAAGCACAGGGTAAAGGGGGACTGATTGTTTCACGGATGTACTGTCTGGCGGGTTTCTGTGCCTTGGGGAGAGCCAACAGCTGCAGGGGGAACCTACACTGAACACTATCCCCACATTTTCCACAGGAGTTCGTCCTGGAAGATATCTCGCTGCTGAGGGTGTCCGGGGAAGCAAGGGAGGGTCTTCTACTGCAGTGCGGCTTCCTCCCTGGCCCCTATGCAGCTTGCCTGTGTGCAGCAATGGTCCCCCCGCCCCTTGTGGCACAGTGGCGCGGACACGTTACCCTGACTGGGACAAGGACCACGGCGGCTCTCTAATAAACCTGCGCAAGCGCATTGCCCATGTTCTGGCTGAGACTTTCAAAGAGATTACAGTGGCCGATTTCCACGATGTGATAGACCACATCAATGCGCTCTTCCGCATCTAGGCATGCATGCAGCCCAAACCCTCCTCGCCCAAGGACCCCGCACCGAAAAAACTCCTTCCCGATAATAAAAGCTGCTTACTGCGAACCTGTTCTTCTCTTTCTCCTCCAACGCGTACCGGCCGCTGCAACTGGCTCCCTTCCTCCTGGCTCAAGAAGAGCTCCTGGCTGCATGCCCCCAGGGAGTCAGGGGTGTCTCCCCCAGCCACAGCACCCTCGCTCCTGCTTTCTTCAACCGCCTCCTCCTCCTCCTCTCCTGTGTCCACGGTGGTGCTCGGAACAGTAGTGGGGTCACCCCCCAGTATTGCGTCCAGCTCTTTGTAGAATCAGCAGGTTGTGGGGGGAGCACCCGAGCGGCTGTTTGCCTTGCGGGCTTTGCGGTACGCACTCCGCAGCTCCTTTACTTTTATCCTGCACTGCATTGCATCCCGGTCATGGCCCCTTTCCATCATGGCCCTTTATAACTGGCCGAAAGTATCGAAATACCTCCAGCTGGATCACAGCTGGGACTGGACAGCTTCCTCCCCCCAAACAGCGATGAGGTCCAGCAACTCGGTATTGTGCCACACTGGGGCTTGTCTGGCACGTGGAGGCATGGTTACCTGGAAAGATGCGCTGAGAGCACTCCACGCCTGGCTGAGCAAACAGGAAGGGGATATTTAAAATTCCAAGGGAATTTAAAGGGTGGGAGTGGCGGCTGGTCACCTGAGACCAGGGCAGTAGAGTTCTAATTGATGACCAGAGTGGCTAGAACAGGCATTGTGGGATACTTCCGATACTTCTGGAGGCCAATAAGAGCTCATTGGGTGGCCACACTGGACCGCAGCGCACCAGCGGCAGCGCAACAAACGTTATTCCTCTCGGGGAGGTGGAGTACCTGCAGCGCTGTACCTGTGGAGATGCAGCGCTGTACGTGCCTTGCGAGTGTAGATGGTTAGTGAGTTACAGCGCTGCAGGCAGTTTTATTGCGCTGTAACTCATGAGTGTAGCCAAGGCCTAATATAACTCTGGCGACACAAGGGGTTGTTGTATTGCTTTAACTATAATGGTGTAGTTAAAGTGGTACAATTTTCTAGTGTAGCCTGCACCTTTTATAGGTCTAATTTTAATTACTGTTCCACCCATTAGAGCACATGATAGAGATGTTTATGTTGTTAAGCTGCTTCTTAGCATATATGCAATGTGCCTTGGGTGGCACATGACCAGGATTCATCACTGAATTTGGTCCACTGGTTGGATCATTAGCCTCCTGGGCCCAGACTGGGTACTGACAGGGACTGCAACATGAACACTGATCCATGTCCCCTGTTATTAAGCTAAAAAGACATTATTTATAGGCACTTCAAAAGCATCAAATAAACAGGACTTTTGTAAGGAACAAACTAATCTCTGATTTTGTGCACATGTGTGGCTTGTTTCTCGTATGGTGCAAAATCCTTGGTGTTGCAATACAAATAAATCCTAATGATCTCTGAAACTTGCTGAACAAAAGAGTTATTCTACTCATGGCATTGCAGTTGATGTGTATATGGAGAGCAAGATACTTTGTGGAAATTTCTCTTTAGGGCAATGGAAAAGACCGGTGCTCACAGAAGACCGTGTCCATTAAATTCCTACAAAACAAACAGTATGGCTCTTCTGTAGGTTTTCTCTACAGAGAACCTGACTCACTTCAGAGGGCTGATGGAAAAGTCCAAACTAATTGAACAAGTCTAGTAATAAAGCACAAAAGAAACAAAACAGATCCTCCCAGGGTTCTCCTCCCAGGCATAGGCGCCAACTCCGTGGGTGCTCCAGGGCTGGAGCACCCACGGGGAAAAATTGGTGGGTGCTGGGCACCTACCGGCAGCTCCCCGCCAGCCCGCGCGCGTGCCCAACTCACCTTCCATGTTCCGGGTTCCCTGGCCGGAGGCGCCTCCCGCCAAGGCGCCTTTTTTAGCCAGAACAGCCGCCTCTCAGCTGTGCGGCCAGGGGGGAGGCGGGGGTGGTGGGGGTGGGGCAGCAGCATTCCCTGCTCCCGCAGTGTGGCCGCCCCATGCTGGGATTGGCCGTCCGAGCTGCCGCTCAGTTTCTCTCTGGGCCTGAGGCGTGGCTAGGACGTGCAGAAAGGGACATGGCTGGGCCCGGGGGCAGGGCCTGTGTCGGTGCTGCCTCCCGCCCCCCACGCCATGGTCAGTCGGATCGGGCGGCGGCAGGATGCGGGTCCACTGGGCTGAGGAGCGGACGCAGTACAGGATCCTGGTGCGCAGCGGGCGGGCACTGTGCGGTGAGTGGGGCGTGAGGAGGACGGAGTGTGAGGGGGTGGGAGCAGGGTGCACTGCTTCTAATAGGTAGAGGGAGCTGGGTGCGGGGAGTGCAGGGTGGGGTGGGTGCAGGGCCTACGCCCCCCCCCCCCGCCCCCCGCGGCAGCCAGCTTCCCTCCGCCCCGCGGTGGCGGGCAGCGGCGGGCTTCGGCGGGCCCAGCTTCCCGTGCTCCCTGCAGGCAGCGATGGGCCACGGTGTGCCCGGCTTCCCACGCCCCCCGTGGGCGGCAGCGGGCCCGGCTCCATGTCGAATTCCCAGCAACTCTGGCTCCCTCCACAGTCCCCCCTGTTATGAGGGAGGAGACTGCTTATATCTTGCATCCTTTCCAGTATGACTTCTTGTGGAGAACCACCAATTCCAGCTACCCCGGACTACATTTTCCATGATGCCTTCTGGCTGAGAGAAGAGTGGACATTTAACCAGCCTATCCTTTAAGCCACTAGTGCCAAGCCTTGGGAATATTCAGCCACCCAAGTTTCTCTCCCATTGCACAAACTGTCAGCCCGGAGACACTTGTTTTGTTGTTTAATTGTTTGTTTCATGGGGCTCTGCTTGTTGTATAGTCTCTGTAACAGAGTAGAATAGGACTAGAGACTTCCCACTTCTCTCTTACAGGACCATATTTACAGGTGTAATGAGACAGTCTATAGCTCCTAGATTTAACAGTCATTTTATCCAAGGCACACATTACTCACTGTTGATACTGAAAATGAAAGTCAGTACACTAACCATGTTTTTCTGCAAATACCCTCCAGAAACTGATCTCTTGAATGAAGCACTCACAGGCTGACTAATATCCTTCTGTGATCTTAAGAAAACTCATGACCTCGAAGTCTAAGGAAGCAATCATTTTAACCATGATGTGCAATGGGCAGCATTTTTTATTGGTCTAATGCTTTTTCTAGCTGTATAAAAAGTTGTAGATTTTCTGGATGAAAACATACTGGCACACTGTAATAAAGCAACACCTAAATGTTCAATCATGCATTTATTATACTTTTCAGTTGCCCAGCAATTATGGATGAGCTTGGGTAGACAAAATGGTTTGTCCAAATGGAAATGTAAGGGCATGTTGCTTACCATGGTATTTAGTTACTACTGAGTTCTCTTTATAAAGGGATAAATGCATTAACAAATCTTGGTGAACATCTCCAATGTGAAATCTAGCTTTGTATTTGTGTTGTGCAGCAATATTTTCCACCCAAGTGTGAACAATTAGATTAATGGATAAGCATATTATTAGAGTGATATTCAAATGGAATATCACATAAAGTGTTTCTGTGCTCATATAACTATTATTCATAAGAACATAAAGGCAGCCATACTGTGTCAAACCAAATGTCCATCTAGCTCAGTATCATGTCTTCCAACAATGACCAATGCCAGGTGCCCCAGAGGGAATGAACAGAACAGGTAATCATCAAGTGATCCATTCCCTGTCGCCCATTCCCAGCTTCTGGCCAATAGAGTCTAGGGACACCATCCCTGCCCATCCTGGCTAATAGCCGTTGATGGACCTATCCTCCATGAATTTATCTAGTTATTTTTTGAACCCTGTTATAGTCTTGGCCTTCACAACATCCTCTGGCAAAGAGTTCCACAGGTTGACCGTATGTTGTGTGAAAAAATACATCCAAATATGAAAACCTCAAAATAGAATTCTCTTGTAATACTTCCTTTCCAGAGGAATAAGAAAACACAGCTGGAATCTATGACTGGCACTATGCTTATACCCTTCTGACACCTGTAATCATGGTCTCCCTGTCACCAATAAGTCTTGTGCCAGAGTAGTATAAATAGTTGTCGTGGGAGACACTGTCTTTGTCCAAAGTACGGAAGGCCTAGTTGAACTGTTATTGAATGAATTCCAGAAATAGTTAATTCCCTGTGGACTGCTGCCACAGCAAACTAACATGAGAGACAGAGGAGATACACATCATCTGAAGAAAGAGAGACATAAACATAGAGGTGAACTGAAACAAATTCATCTAGGACAAAAATTACTACAGTCTATAACAATGAAATAGAAAAAGGGCATGAGACTTTTCCAAATAAATACATAAGTAATAGAATGTGGTCACAATGTGTTCCAGATCAATAGCTGAATAGTGTAACACAAATACATGACTAGAACTGGAGAGAAATGTACAAGGAGAATGAGAGATAACTAACAATATTCACCTATTGCTATTCTTTTTCTAACCTTGTTTTACTTCGTCAGTTTAGCTGTTTGCAGGTTATGGTCAAATGCCTTGAGACCAGTAAAAGAAAAGGTCATTCTTCATTTCTTATGGTAATAATTACCAGAGGCTTTAACCTTTTTGATTTCTGCTGATAGAAGAAGACAGCTGGAAACTGAATAGTTAGGAAACAATCACAATATTAAACTCAACCAGACTGATACCCCATGTTGTTGGGCCAGAGATCATGTGACCGGAGTGGTGCTGGGGTTTTTAAATCTTGTATGGGAGTGAGGGAGCTGTTGCACAGTTCATATGTACGTGTGAGTGTTCAGGGCAATTCCATACAAGTTTGTTAGTCACACCCAAGCCCTGCTGTGTGATCTAGGAGAATACATGTGGCAAGTGAACAGTTCCAGCAAACATTTAAGGAGCTGAATGCCAAGCCTCTCCATGAGATAAGTTCACGGAGGATAGGTCAATCAATGGCTATTAGTCAAAATGGTCAGGGACGCAACCCCATGCTCTGGGTGTCTCTAAGGCTCTGACTGCCAGATGCTGGGACTGGATGATGGGATGGATCCCTCGATAGTTGCCCTGTTCTGTTCATTCCCTCAGAAGCATCTGGCATTGGCCATTGCTGGAAGATAGGATACTGGGCTAGATAGATCATTCATCTGAACCAGTATGGCCATTCTTATGTTATGTTGACAGTCCACTTGCTGCAGTCCAAAAGTGGGATGCGGTGCATGATACCGACCTCAGAAAGTAGGCAGGCAGGAAGCTTAAAGTTCTGTGCTGCAATTCAATTTAATTATTCTCTGTTTGTAATTTAAATATTTTTTCAGCTATTAAAGTGAGAGGATACCTCTTTTTGTGACACTTCTGTGACTATAATGAGTGTGGGACATTTCAGATTATGGTGGCTGCTCAACTGAGACTTTCAGAAGTGCTCATAGCCCTCCCCATGAGCCTTTGTGATGTGCTGCTTGGTTTGTCACAAAAGACTGCCAAGGTAGCCCTTTTGTCTGGAGTACATTCCTTTTCTGCAACAATTCTCCTGAGTCCTGCTTAAGGGATATTAAGCATGAAGAAAGGATTTTTCCAAACCCATCTGAGCACTTTATCTGGCTATTGCTTTCAACCAGTTTGGGTTCTTACTGAGTGCTGTGAACCTCGAGCAGTGTATTGAGGTCAATTGAGCACATGTGACAGGTGGCTTCTGAAAGTCCCAGTGGCTAAGCTTGCTGCTGGAACTAGAGCCCAAGGCAGCCTGACTACCCAGAAAGACAGCTGAATATTCAAACTTCTGTTACTAATCATCCTCAGCTTTGAAAATTCCAAAAGTTTCAAGAGCACCAAATAATGAATGTTTGGGCATCCTACTGTGCATTCCAGAGCCCCCTGAAAATCCTTCATGTATGCTGCTTTACACTGCGACTTTAAATAAAGCAATGGTAAAATAATTGCCAGCAAGTCACTATTTCTTTTGTAGTACAAGGTGCTTCCTAGCAACAGCTCAGGGTGGCTATTATACATCTTTAGTTGTGGCCTTGAGGAGTTAACCTTCATGGTGATTGGACTGTCACAAGTAGTTTTACATACAGTTGTTGTGCTGAAATAATCTGTTGTAAGGAGAGCTCCTGCTTTTCCATCGTCTTGGTTACTTCTATGATCAAACAAGATTTATATAGAAAAATAATTCGGGGGCAAATCGTGAGGTCTTTAGTCAGTCTTTACTCAGGCAAATCTACCAGTGGTTTTAGATAAGGTTACCAACTTTCTAATCATGCAAAAACAAACACCCTAGCCCCGCCCCTTCCCCAAGGTCCTTCCCGCCACTCACTACATTCCCCCTCCCTCGGTGGCTCGCTCTCCCCCACCCTCACTCACTGTCATTGGGCTGGGGCAAGGTGTGGATCTCCTGTAGCCTGATTTAGGGTGTACTGATAATATTCATGTAATTTATCAGTTTAATTTAATTTTATTTAATTAATAGTATGGGTTTTAGGCTTGCCAATCTGTTTGATCAGAAGATAAAAGTTTTTGTTCTGAATCATGCTCCACAGAATTTACAAAGGATCCTCGGGGTTATGACAGGAAGCTCACAGTGAGCAGATATAGTCTTAAAGACTTTTTATTAAAATCAATAATAGTAAGTAAATGGTAAAATACCCAGAGTTACAAAGTTACAATTGCATTACTGCTATTCAAGAGATACATATGCTAATACAGTATTATATGCAACAAAGCTTTGGTTAATATACTCACACCCTTTCTTGATAACCTGGTGGTAAGAGACACAGGACCAGCCTTGCAGTTCAGGTTTCTCAGTTCTTGAGTGAGGGATGCAGTGCTTAGAAAAAGCTAAGAGCTATCAAAGCTGATTTAGGGTTTACTTGACTAACTGAAACTTAAAATCAAAACCTAATAAACAAACTAAGAATAAAATCTTAGGAAAACCAAGCTTAGCCTAGTTCCCTTGAAACTTAAAGTTTAAGAAGAAGAAGTATAGCCTACTAATAGTAGTAGCCATCGGAGCTAGAATAGATAAAGTAAGTGAGGATGATAGTGAAGTGAAGTGAAGCTGGAGTGAAGTGCTCTAGCGAGGTGGGTCACCTCTTTTATGGGGCACAAGTGCCGGAAATCCTTCCTCCTATGCCCAAATCTCATTCCTCACCCACAAAATGTTAGGGTATGCTTACTTCGTAGGCTAATAGGTTTGTACGTATTGATGACATGTACCTATGCACATAAATTTCCTTGTGGTGTACCTGTTATGTTTGTGGGTACAACATTCGAAACCCCCCTATGCCATTCTCCATTGTCCATTGGTCTAGATAAAAGGTCATAGACATAGGCATGGGTACTTATCTATTTAGGTAAGAAAATATAGGTCAACTTTATTGGGTAAATGGTCTTAATATAGATGTGTTAACTTTGCCTAGCATACATGATGTGGCCTTTAGGTCTCTTGCGTTACAGCCAAGTTTAGAATCATGGAATATCAGGATTGAAAGGGACCTTAGGAGGTCATCTAGTCCAACCCCCTGCTCAAAGCAGGACCAATCCCCAATTTTTGCCCCAAATCCCTAAATGGCCCCCCTCAAGGATTGAACTCACAACCCTGGGTTTAGCAGGCCAATGGTCAAACCACAGAGCTATCCCTCCCCCCTTTATAAATTTATGAACCTATTACAAATACTTAAACTTATAAGAAAAGATATATATATGCAAGCAAGCAGGTTAGTCCTATAGGCTACACTCCTGAGCAATGTAGTTATACCGATGTAAGTTTGAGTGTAGATTTGTCCTGGGGCTCTTCTCCTGTTTCTACTCAGGCATTCTCCCACTGTTTCATTTCTCACACAATCTCCTGCTGAATTTGAGGCTCTGAACAATGTAATAATCCCTCAGACAGTCAAGACAAAATATTTTCAGGATGTCTTTCAAAGAAAACACTATAACTCAGCTGAGAGGGTCAAGCTCTACACCACTACCTGCAAAAACAGACTGTAAAATGAACACAAAAAATAAGGAGCTCAGGGAGCAAAAATACAAGATACTACCCACATAAATAAAAAAAAAAAAGTCAGACACATTCCAAAGAAATACAATAGGGAGCTTGGAGTCTGCAGATATTTTTCGGATTACCCATTTTTCTTTAAAAAAGGGAAGAAGGAAGATCCGGGGAACTACAGGCCGGTCAGTCTCACCTCAGTCCCTGGAAAAATCATGGAACAGGTCCTCAAGGAATCAATTCTGAACCACTTAAAGGAGGGGAAAGTGATCAGGAACAGTCAGCATGGATTCACCAAGGGCAAGTCATGCCTGCCTAACCTAATTGCCTTCTATGATGAGATAACTGGCTCTGTGGATGAGGGGAAAG
Organism: Macrochelys suwanniensis; assembly: GCA_033296515.1. Lineage (NCBI taxonomy): Eukaryota > Metazoa > Chordata > Testudines > Chelydridae > Macrochelys > Macrochelys suwanniensis. The sequence continues at coordinate 46,297,643 of CM065777.1, forward strand.
CAGTGGATGTGCTATTTCTTGACTTTAGCAAAGCTTTTGATACAGTCTCCCACAGTGTTCTTGCCAGCAAGTTAAGGAAGTATGGGCTGGATGAATGGACGGTAATGTGGATAGAAAACTGGCTGGATGGTCGTGCTCAACGGGTAGTGATCAATGGCTCCATGTCTAGTTGGCAGCCGGTATCAAGTGGAGTGCCCCAAGGGTCGGTGCTGGGGCCGGTTTTGTTCAATATCTTCATCAACGATCTGGAGGATGGTGTGGACTGCACCCTTAGCAAGTTTGCAGATGACACTAAACTGGGAGGAGTGGTTGATATGCTGGAGGGTAGGGACAGGATACAGAGGGACCTAGACAAATTAGAGGATTGGGCCAAAAGAAATCTGATGAGGTTCAACAAGGACAAGTGCAGAGTCCTGCACTTAGGACGGAAGAATCCCATGCACTGCTACAGACTAGGGACCGAATGGCTGGGCAGCAGTTCTGCAGAAAAGGACCTAGGGGTTACGGTGGACGAAAAGCTGAATATGAGTCAACAGTGTGCCCTTGTTGCCAAGAAGGCTAACGGCATTTTGGGCTGTATAAGTAGGGGCATTTCCAGCAGATCGAGGGACATGATTATTCCCCTCTATTCGGCACTGGTGAGGCCTCATTTGGAGTACTGTGGCCAGTTTTGGGCCCCACACTACAAGAAGGATGTGGATAAATTGGAAAGGGTCCAACGGAGGGCAACAAAAATGATTAGGGGGCTGGAGCACATGACTTATGAGGAGAGGCTGAGGGAACTGGGATTGTTTAGCCTGCAGAAGAGAAGAATGAGGGGGGATTTGATAGCTGCTTTCAACTACCTAAAAGGGGGTTCCAAAGAGGATGGATCTAGACTGTTCTCAGTGGTAGAAGATGACAGAACAAGGAGTAATGGTCTCAAGTTGCAGAGGGGGAGGTTTAGGTTGGATATTAGGAAAAACTTTTTCACTAGTAGGGTGGTGAAGCACTGGAACGGGTTACCTAGGGAGGTGGTGGAATCTCCTTCCTTAGAGGTTTTTAAGGTCAGGCTTGACAAAGCCCTGGCTGGGATGATCTAATTGGGGTTGGTCCTGCTTTGAGCAGGGGGTTGGACTAGATGACCTCCTGAGGTCCCTTCCAACCCTGAGATTCTATGATTCTATGATCAGTCTTTTTAGCATGCCTGTATCCGTGACATTTCTCTTCATCTGGCCAACCACAGGGTCTGGGCTTTCAATCAAACTGCATTTTAAGAAGTTGTGTTCATTCCATTTTCTTTATACTGAGGATATACAAGGATGCGAAGATAATAAAAGAGGAGCAAAAATACCAATTTAGAAGCAGCATGGGAAAGTGAGAAACAAGTTTAGGAGTGAATCTTGGATTGATGTCTCAGGTTTAGGAATATTGGGCATGTGGAAAGTCAAGTGGGGCCTCTGGGTGACAGTTGTGCCACTGGCAGTAAAGCGAATGCTGACTATAGTTATCTTGTGAAAGCAGAGTTTGTGGATGTCTATGTAGTCTTGTTACCCCTACTCATGTCTCTGTTCCTCTATGCACTGGAGTACTTTGGCTTATGCAGGTGATTCCCTACATTCCTGTGGGCCTTCCCTGATCACCTTGAGTCATAAACCTGAATTCTTTCCTGAACCTATGCTGAGCATGGTGTAGGAACCAAGAGGGAAACAATGTTCCTACTCTGTTTGAGGCTGCCAGGGGCCAATTTGCCCCCTGTTCTCCAACTCAGGACAGCCTGTTGGACAAGATAGAGCTGCAGTCTTCATCATGCTTTGAAGTCTCTGACATTTCAGTGGGACTGATGCTTTTCCCACTCGTGCCAAGATAAAGGAATATGTAGCACCTGTTGCAGCAGCAGCCAGCACAGGCCTGGTTTCTGGTGACAATTCCATGTTAATGCAGATCCAGTGACCCACTCCCTATGCTGCCATCTCCTCAAACATCTTTGGATTCCTTCCTTATGTTACACAGTGGGTGGAGCTATCAGAAAGTTAATCTTCCTGTACCCCTTCTGGTATCATGGCTAGCCTAGTGGTGCATGACTACTATACAGCACTTGCTTGGTTCACTGCTACTTCATCATTCTGCCCTTGTTCCTGGCCCCCATCTGTCTCCTACCTTTCTTGTGTTTTGACATAAGATGGAAACTCTTAATATAACTCATTATATTTATTTAATTTTCTTTCTTGATATAGGCATTAGATACAGTGCTCCTGTCAGACATTTCTAAGTTACCTCAAAAACACTAGCGTTTTCAGTTGCCTAAGTAGCTCCTGGAGTCATGGTTAAAGTTGTGCCCCCCTCAATCTGAAATGGCTCCCCTGTGGGCAGGCACAGAATTTGTGTTGTTCCCCCACTATGCGCAGTGCCATTGGCCTGACTGAAGCTGTGTCCGCCCCCCCCCCCCGCCACCGCCCATATAGAAGTCAAACTACACCTATACAAACAAATATCCTAGAATTCAGGGAATATTCTTTCTGTATATGGTACAGGACACCCCAAGGGGGGCAGGAAGAGGCAAGGAGAAGGTGGGGCCTGGCTAGGTATGGAAATGTAAGAATGAGGTACCCCCTGAAGGCACTGTTCCTCCCACATACAAGAACTCAGGGAGGAATGGTACGGTGAACTATTGGTGGAAAACCATTTTCCAAATACAATATAATTTTGATGGAATCAGCTTGTGAGCCCTTCAGAAAACTTAAACAAGACTTGGAAATAGATCTAAATCTGGAGAAGTTTGGTGAGAAATGGACTGAGGGGTGCAAGCATATTTTGAAGTATCAAGCAATGTTAAATATAGATTGCTATAGTAAAATACTCTCCACCATATGTATCTAGTCCCCAGAAGGTTAACTTTGTTTAGTTAAGGTTATTCTTTTTTTGATTGTCCAAAATGTTAAAACAAAACAAACAAAAAAAACCCAAGGTGACTCCATGCATGTTTTGAACGTTTCCTAAACTCTGAATGTATTTGTGTCAAGTGATTCGTACCACAAGTAGAATAACTAATGTGAAAATTCCTTTATGTCCCAGTTTTTGTTCACATAAATGAAAGTACCAGACTAGACAAATACAAAGGGATTTTTGTACAAATAACTTTATTGATTGCCAAAAAAGCAAATAAACTCGAGAGTAGAATTCCCTGTACAAAAAGACAAAAGCATTAGAAATCTCAAAGACATTTTTTTCACTTGAAAAAGCCGTATGTAACTCCTGGAAACTATCAGAACTTTGTCTCGACATAGTTTCTTATCCAGCAATGTGTTTGTTGAGCACTGACTAGATTCTGATCTGTAATGTATGCTAAAATAATCTATTTTGTGATAGTCTATAATTCTCCATTCCTTCTGCTGTCTTTCCCTTTAGTTCTACTTAAGCCATCTTGGTGTCTCAGGAATAGTCAGCCTCCTGTTTCTCCATGGAGTTCAATCTGCATGTTCATAGTTCTCTTTGTGTTACAGGTTGTAAAATCCTCCTTGAAGAAGAGAAATCTGTTGATAGTACAGTTAGTAAAATAAATAAATAAAGGGGGGGAGATGAACTTTTAATGAAAAAATCCCTTGTTTTTTTAAATAAAAGTCAAAATGTCGATAAAAAAACGTCACTGAAATTTCAAAACATTTCATGCTGTCTTATCTGACTTTTATTTAAATTTAAGCCCACCCATCGAATTGTGTTACTGGAGCAGCTAGTTTATTTGGCTACTTCACCAGAGCTATCTCCTGAGAAGATCTTTCAAAAGTGAAGGAGGGAAACATTGTTGTCAGTGCTCCTATTTTCTTGCCATCATCACCAGCTATATTGAAGTTGTACATTTTTCACAGAAAATAAATGCCATACTGTTTCAAAGAGCAGGCCTTAAAGGGGGCTATCTAGTCTTTTTTTGTGTGGCCACTAATGTTCCTTGAGAAATGTACATGCTGAACATAGAGAAGTCTTTTGTTGACTTTCTATTTTTATTTCCTCCATTAGTTGTCTGATTACATGAAACTCAGCTGCTTGCATAGCCGTGTTTAGCGTGCATAGAAATGAAACTTTTTCCTATCTTGAACAGACACTGATTGGTACAGATGGCACATAGAATCAGTTTAGAAATTCAGGCCTGGGGTGTTTGCGTCATGAGTTTCAAATACAGGTTTTCGATTCCACATAGGGCATGCATTAAGAGTGTCTTCAGCAAAGCACTTTTTTGGGGAAAATAAGGCCCTAGTCCTGCAACGGACAAACCCACTAAAGTCCATGCAGTACTGTGAAAATGTAGGGTTCTTTCTGTGTAGAACCAGTTGCAGTACAAGGGCTTTAATCTATATATTAAAGACCTGATGCAGCATTCTCTGCACACCTAAAATTTCCAGTGAAGTAAATGGGAGCTATTAATTCTACACATACTGAGTTCCACTCCTCCATATATATAGATGATAAAATTTCATTAACAATGTAGGGGGACCAATTAAGAGATTGCAGCTGGGGTTCAGACTTGATAACTCACAAGTAAAGCAGAAGCCTGACCAATTGCCATGTGGCAAAATAGCTAAGTTATAAGTATAAGCTAGACTCTGAAATCCTTACTCATGCTGAGTAGTAGTTCTCTCACTGAGTAGTCCCACTGATTTCAGAGGACTGCTTGTGGAGTAAGGCAGTACTCAGAATAAATAAGGGTTTCAGAATCTGGCCCCAAAGGTCATTTACACCTTCCATTTGTTAACTAGGAGCTATGTATTCTATTGTTTGATTATGAAACCTGCCCTTTATTGTTATTGGAACTAGTTCTGGAAAAAATGGATGCTCGGAATAATTAGTGATGAGCTATTTTTAAAACTATTTTCTGCTTTGCCAATTTTATTCAAAATGTACCTGGAGTAAAGAGGAATTAGTTTGAAAATGTTGAAAATCTGTAAGTAGATTACTACTGTCTCAAAAATGTATGTGGTCTATTATACTTACGAGATATTGTGCAATCCAGAAAGTGCCATCAACTTCTATTTTCACATTTAAAGGGGCTCTTCCACCAATATTTTTCACCAGATCTGAAGTGTTAAAAATGTATGCTGATTAAACCAAACTCCAGTGGACTGTTGAAAAGTTAAAAGCCAAATAGAGTTTCTCATGTAGGGGTTATGTGTTGCCACTGACCATAACACTCCAAGAGCTTTATATGTGGTGAAAATATTTTCCGTATTCTCTGAAAATCTGATACCAAATATCTGATCTTATTTAAGCTAGTCTCTGAGGAGTAACAAAATCCTGGGGAAATTCTAAATAAACCTTGTAATTGTTAGTATGATCCAAAATATTTCACATGGCCAAAAAAGCAGAGCTAAACAAATTATCAAAGTCATAACAATGTGAAAAATCTGTTGTTTGTATTCAAGATATAGGGCCAGATCAACTCCTCCTGAGGAATAACTCATGTGCGGAAGGTAGGGAGGGACAAGATCTCCACAGGGTTCTCCTCAGGGAGATTTATCCTGAAATCATTTCATGTGCCCCTCTGTGGAACAGGCTAGAGAACAAGCTTGCAACTCCCCAGTCCAGGAGATCAGCAGTGTCTCCAAGCTGGCTTTGGGTCCAATGATGCCATAGTGACAGGGAACTATGGAGGAGCCAGTTGTAAACGTTTTATTGGAATTTCTTCTAGCATATCCTTGAAATATTTCTCTCTTTTCCCACTTTACCTTCTATTTCACTTTTTCAGACAGTGCATCATGTTTTCCTCGTTCAAAATCTTTTTTTAAAATTCAGCCACTCACAGGAATGCCAGATCCCCAGCAATTTGCCATTCCTTTGGCGCACTATCTTTTCCTGCTTCATTGCTGACCACTTTCCCCTTTGTCAGTGTTGTAGCTAGCTGTGACTCCATAACAGCTCCTTGACCTACTTCTTTCTATTATGTTGTGTAACCTACCCAATGCATTTCATTCTCTTCCTTTCTCTCATACCTTAATCACATAAATCTCTTTGTCTCATTGTGGAAATGTCCTGTCTTTCACTCCCTCCTTCTCTCCCTTTAGCACTGAACTACCTTTATATCTATCTCCATCATATTAATTATCTTCCTTTATACTTTATCCTTCAACTTTGTTCTTCTCTGTCTCAGTCTCTTACTTTTTTCTTCCCCCATTACACCTATCCCTTTCACTTAATCTCTTTTTTTTACCAATATCGTGTCATCCAACCTTTATTTCTCCTTACTGCAGCCTAGGGTTTTTTCCTTAGTACATTGTCCTTCTTTTTTCTTTTTTTTCTTTTTGCTATCCCTCCCCCTCTACATGCATTTTTGCACTGCCCTTTGTCTGCCTTTTTCTGTCACATTATCCTGCTTCTACTTTCCCTTTCTCTCTGGAGTGTCATTTCGGTATAAAAGAAATTGTATCTCACATTATTTATTCCCTGCAATTTTTGGTAAATGGACCTTCTGTTATATATAGACACATTTACACACAGAATCCTTCAATTACCTTTAAATTGTCACTATAATTTCAAGTGTACATGATGTTTATAGTAGTTGAATTCTCCTGTGGTTAATGCAATATAAATCACTCACTCTTATTTATTCATACTCTATCATAAAGAGGTAGGTTTAGAATCTTCTATTTCTCATCTGTATTCCTTTAATGTTATAGGGTCTGATTGTGAGTGGCCATAGGCACACGCAGGTGTGTATGTTGGGGGGCTAGCTCCCTGAGTGCTAGTTTAGGGACACTAGCACAGGGTGAAGTACAGTTGGGGTCACTGCCCTTCTACACAGGCTGGCAGACTGCAGCTGGCACAGAAGAAGTGTGTGCTATACTTCCAAAAGGTGGTGTAGCAGCTACCTCTGAGCACACCCGCCCAGTGTGCCTGGAGACATTCTGCCTACCTTATCCTCTATAGACTAGGCACAATCACTGTCCCTAATTTTAGGGGAGTACAAGAGCTACACCCTCCTTGTGCCCCAGAGGGTACACATTTACTGAAAGGGAATGGTTAGGTGAGGCTGTGGCCCTGCCTCTGGCCCCCCACTTCCATATCAGCTGTAATGGAGTGAGAGAGCAGGCTACCAGAGGGTAGTGCATTCTGCCTCCTTCTCTTTGATTTAGACTACTTGGAGAGGGATTGTGCATACAATCCATTGTATCTCTGGGTGATGCAGCTGCTAATCAATTCTAATCACAGGGTTTAAATGGCACTGTTTGGTCCCGTGGAATGACATCAGAGTTGAGCCCTGTGAGTTCAAGTTTCATCTTAGCTGGCTTGACGTTTTGCCAAAACAATCTGCATTGCAACGCACAAAAGCCACACTGTGAATAGCGCAATCCCTTTCTGTTGATATCTTAGACATTTTTGTCTCTTCACTTTGAGTTCTATAAAAATGTGTGAATGGAGTTTTAGGAAATGTTACACCATATGTACTGGATTTGTAGCCAGCCTAACAGCTTGGATAAAAGTGCATTATGCTGCAATGTGAGCGAGTATGGAGCAATTTCAGACTCTATTGCTTATGCCTTGCAATTCCGTGAAGGTGATCCTCATAAGGTTTTATTCCCAGACACTTGCGTTATGCAGTCATAGCTTCATTTTTACTTGATTTCTCCCTAATAGAGGAGAGGTAAGTTAGCTTAGAGGCAAAATGCAAGATCATTTGAAATAAACAAACTAGGGAAATGTAACCTAGATGGAGCAACTATAAGGTGGGTGTAAAACTGGTTGGAAAACCATTCCCAGAGAGTAGTTATCAGTGGTTCACAGTCATGCTGAAAGGGCATAATGAGTGGGGTGCTGCAGGAACCAGTTCTGGGTCCGGTTCTGTTCAATATCTTAATCAATGATTTAGATAATGGCAGAGAGTACACTTATAAAGTTTGCAGATGATACCAAGCTGGGAGGGGTTGCAAGTGCTTAGGCGGATAGGATAAAAATTCAAGTATCTGGATCAAAGTTCTTAATGCAACAGACTGAACACTATATGGGAAATTGTTCCATCCTGGAGTTCCTCACATTTGTGGTTGGCTATAGAGCTCTATCTGTAATTATGGAAGCTTTGCTTTTACCACTATTTTTCCTTCCACAAAGACACATCCTCCCCAGTGTGGGGATCTGGCCTGGAGAATTGTTTTCTAAACCACATATCAGAAACACCCATTCATGGTTCAATCTAGGGCTACATTTAAACCTTCTATTAAGCCTTACTCTGGTTCCTTGCAGAGTTTGTCAATTTAGATTGTATGTTCTTTGGGACAAGGATTTGCATGCTCTTCTGTTAGGAGAATGCCTGGTGTGTTTATACTAAAAAACAGTACCATGACACTGCTAGTTTGTGGTATATGCCAGGCCTAAAACAGAGTTATAAAATGCTTTTCAGTTCAATGTCATGTGAGCCACATACTCCACGATGTTGCCTACAACTCCTCCTCCCCAATTCACTTTTTGGATAAGCAGCTATTTTCTTTTGTACTCATGTGTGGCTCTCACATATTGCTTGAAGAAAACTCTCATCTCTAAAATCCGATGCTTCAAAACTTGGTGAAAAAGGATATTTAATGTACAGTAGGAATTTATTCCAAGGGAGAACACAGATTCTATTGGCGGATGTGCATATTTGTATTCAAGTTACCTGGAAGCAATTACACCAGGTTTGGTTTGCAATTACACCAGGCTGGTGATACGATCTTGTGCTGAACTATGAATATATTTCCAATTGGAGGTGGGATAGTAGAATTCTAAATGGAGAAAAGCAGAGATAGAAGAAGGTGGCAGGTGTAAATTAGCCAAATCTACACCCTCTTTAGCATCTGTTTGCTTGGAAGATATGAAAGAACCCCCTTGCAGATATGTTGCAGATGCTCAAATGTCTGGAACTTTCAAAGTAAAATGAGACCATATGGGGTACATTTTAAAGGACCATAGAAAAGTGCTAAATGCAATATCATAAAAGTGTTAATGCACTCACCTCCCTTTCTGTAATCCCAGGATTTTTCATGTACATGAGCTAGTGTATGTTCAGTTCTTTATTTTTATGTGGGTTCATATTTTATTAAACTTATAAAACCTTCTATTTTCTGATTTCTACCTCTGACAACTTTTTTTTCTTTTTTAAAGATATAATAAATAGAAACTGGACTACTTATATTAGCAATTTATGACAGATTCAATATATAGTGAGACTCAGAAATAGTGTTCAGTCTCTGAATTGGTGTAGAGTGATCTCAAAAGGCTTGATTACCTTATTTATAATACTACTACCTACTATACCACCACAAACAGGGACAGACCCAAGACCCTTACACAGTGTTTACTCAAGTTTTATCCATTCCTTAATCAGACAAACTTGTACTGATTCACAAGCATGAGTGATATGTGATGATGGACTCAAAGCCATCATCCAGTACCAGGCTCGCAGCATATTGTCTCCTGTGGCACAGGATCCAGGTCAGCATGTTACAGTATATGTGATTATGAAACCTCAGATTTTGTAATCTGAAATGTTCTTTGATTTAAAAGTCAGGAACACAGTTATGTAACATCTGTAATGAGTAACTCACAATATTGTGCCAGTGTCTATGAAGAGTTAAATACAAAGCAAGCTACTGTATATTAAATTTATTTAACCAAAATACAACTTACATTAGACAGCTGCAAGTTTGAATTGTTTGCCCAAGTCGATCTGCAGAAAATGACAAAGCTCAGTAGTCTGAATATTTTCTTTTCTTTTTTAAAAAAAGGTGAGCAAAATTGAACTACAGACCTTTAAATTAAAATTTTCATGACGCTGAGTTGCTTGTACATGTACAGCAGCTCCAAGGAGGATTGAAAGATCATAATCTGTCCAGAGAAACAATGATTTGTGTGGAGTTTTTTGTTTGCTTGTTTTACCAATTCCTGATTTAATCATCATATAGGATACATCCTGAGCCATTTTGTTGTCATAGCATGAAGCTATTTTTATGATACTGCATTAATTCATGTTGCTGTCTGCTTTCATTTGTTGACTCTGTGCCTTTGTCACAATAAGGAGGGTGAGAATATTCAATGAGAATATATCACGTAAGAAAATGTGGTGATAACCTATTGTGATAAAGCTTACAGCAAGAACAGGAAAATGTCACTCAATCCAGACCTTTGAAGATCTCAGGAGTTCAAAATGAGCAAATACCTTTCCCTCTCCCCATCCACCCCTAGACTATTATATCTTTTCTTGTCAGTGACTGAAAGCATAGTGGGAAATAGTACAAAAATAGCCAATTCTTGTAACATTCTTAGGAGTATAATTTCATGCCCCTTTTTTGTAAGCCTTATTGCCCTATTCATACTCTCTAAATGACATTCACGTTCACCCTTTCAAACTTTCAATCTAATTCCAACATTTCTTGGCCCTCACCAGTGAACTGGAAATTTTAAATATATCATGTATAGCTTCTTTCATGCATGTTTTCATACAAGAAGCAGAGTTTCCTGCTGCACTACTCTATGAGGATAGGGACTACAGCCGCCTACTTTTGTTTTTTCAGGTGGGTGCTCCATGCTACTCCGGCCCTTCCCCCAAGGCCTCACCCTCGCCCTGACTCTTCTTGCCCCTGCTCTGCCCCTTCCCCCGAGGCCCCACCCTCATGCCACCTCTTCCCATCCCTGCTCCGCCCCTCTCTCCAGCACCTCCTGACCACTACTGAATGGCTGATCGGCTGGTTTTCTGTGGGTGCTCCAGCACCAGAGCACTCATGGAGTTAGTGCCTATCGTTCAGTATTTGCTAGAATTCTGTAAGATTTTACAGGTTTTTTTCTAAACGTATTCTTGTTTGGTTTGTTTAAAAGTAGTTGCTCCTGGAGTGATAGTGGCACCTGTTGTCTTTGTTACTGTGATTGCATTCTTCCCACCTTTGGTTTTGATAAACTATTATATTTGAAGAACTCATCTGGGCTGTTCTATAGCATTCTAAAATGAGACAATCCTGAAAGGGATGTCAAGACAATGTTGCCTTTAGCTCCCAACATAGTTTTTGAACTATTTTCTGTGTCTTCTCTATTAGCCTAGAGAGTTAAGTGGATATTTGGTATAAGATGAAAAGTATAGAGTAGACTGTGGCACATGTCCCTTTCATAGCTGCACAATCAGGAGGAGGGTCCAGTGAGTCTGAGTGCTCTTGTACCCCAGATAGTCACCAGCTGTATTGCCTGTGCTTCTCCTACCCTTTGTCCATTGGAGCTTAGAAGTACCAATGTTATACAAATAATTGACAAGTGCTCTCCTGAAAACAAGCACTGCTCCCGAATGGTGCTCCATTGCATTAGGTGCTGCACAAACATAGAGAACTTGTTGCTCCAAAGCACTTGGACTCTAAGGCCCTAATTGAGGAAAGGTCTTAAGACAGTGCATGTGCTTAAGTTCCCGTTGCTTTCTGGAATAGGAATGCTTTTCCTGAACTGGGGTAGATAGAGTGGCTAATGGATAGAAAATACAAGAAAAATAGTCCATGTGTTCCCGGTTTCCCCCCCCCCCTTTTTTTTTTGTCTCAAGACAAGCAACATACAGAGAAATAGTCAAAATATAGACAACTTTGATATATCTTTGTAATATATAAATAATATAGAGTAGTTTTGCCACTGACTTCAAGAGGGCCAGGATTTCACCCACTGTATATACAATAAATACCTTTTGTTTGGAGCTGGTAAAGTGATTGATGATCTAATGAACAACACTTAACCTGTGATTGATAAATAACTTGTTCCAAAAAGTCATAAACATTTCTAAAAACAGAAAACAGTTTTTTTAAAGTCACACAGAGTTTTCGAATCCATCATATTTCTGTGTTGTTTGCAGGCAGTTTCCTTATCAACAACTGGAAGCCATTTTCTAATCAGAAAAAAAATGTTTATTTTTTTCAAATAATATTTAATTTCCTTATCTAATTGTTTTGGCATAAACAAAATGCCGAGGCTTTTGCTTTCTAAAAAACTCCTAACAATTTCAGTTTTACATCAATTATAGTAGCTTTGAAAGGAAATAATGCATCTGCAGATGGTGCTGAATTGCATGAAATTAATTACTACATGTGCAAGTTCTCAGTAATTAATTCCATTGAGGCCCGTAAAATCCATTGTGAGCTGAATTACATGGCTTTTAGTCTTTTCTTTTCTCCATGAAAATTGCTTTATCATATTTTAAGCCAAGTTAAAGTGACAAGGAAAATATTCTAAGGTCATCCTGGAAAATGCATTAGGTTTCTTTGTCGTGCCCATGGGATAAAGAAATCAAGCTCTTATTATGGTGAGTTACTTCAGTGACCACACACTTCTCAATTTTGTTCTGAAAAATCATTATCTGCTGTTGAGGTAGTGAGAGAGTTAAGGCTGGAAGAGGCAGCGTTCTTTCTTTGCACAGGCTATAATATATTAACTGCCATGCTGGTATCTTTCCGTTTAATCAGTCTTTTGTCTCATGAGTGCGCATTACCTTTGTTATGTTCTTCACATTTAGCCTTCTCACTATCATCACTGTTCTTGACTGATGAGTTCAAACTAAGCAACTGGATTTTTCATGCCCATGTCGGGTGAATTATGGATATGGCATGAGAAATGGGCAAAAAAATGAGAGTTGCATTGGAAAGACACTGTTAGGCATATGTACTGTTAAAAAAACACCTGGGGCCAAATCCTGTTACTAAGGTCAGGGACCTTAAACCAGCTCCAAAGGGCTGATGAGGAATTGCCCAGTGCAGGGGAATTTGGAGAGTTGGCTTTAAGCCAACTAACTCTCAGCATGGAAGGCATGTCGGGTCTGACAGGAAAGGAGATTTCTAGGGGTGGAATATAATGGAGCTCGGATGGGGTGAGGCCAGAACATGATCCCTGGCTGGTGAAATGCACAGGTTTTAATAATTTGCATGAAGGGCCCCAAAGAGAATATAGGTGGCTTCAATCTACATTTGCCTTCCCATTTCTGATCTATGATCTCAGTGCACCTGGAAATTGTACCCACTAAGTGACCAATGACTTTACAACATCTAAGCTAAGGACAATTATAGAATGATACACTCATTATTGTGGTCACCATACATTTTGGATGCATGGCCTGAACCCAGTGAGCCACATTCTGTTCTGATTTACATCCCTTGCAACATGCAGGTTTCCACTGGGGCTGTGGAAGAAAGGGGATAATTTGGGTTATCTTGTTCATTGTGTATTGAATCCGTATGTTGTTGCTTTCACATCTATTGAAAAATCACATCTTTCTAATGTCTTTACAAATATCAACATAGTGGACTCATGCCAACTGTGTATAAAGTAGAACAGTACTGACTGTAGGAATAGTGTGGCACTCTTATTCACAAGTATCTAATGTTAAGGGCAGTAAAACAAATCCTTTTTCACAGTAGTTGGATAAGTTTGGAGGCTGAACAGTGTGTAGTTTGATAGCAAACTTGCTCATCCTGGGCCACATCCTGAAGACTTGAGGTGTTTTCTTGCGGCCCTTCCTTTGGATTATCTCTCAGTAAGTGATGAGACTTTCTGAAGATTATCCAAAGTAAGGGTTGCGAGAAAACACCAATCACTTCAGTGAGACTTCTGGCTGAGTAAAGAGAGACTGAAGATTGAGCATGGATCCTGTGATGTGATGTGTGAAAAAATAATGCAGTAGGCCTGAACTGAAGACCTGGTTCATGTTCATGGCTTTGAATGCCATTAAGACAATTGCAAGGTTCTCTTAACAGCTGCAACTTATTGTGATTTGAAAAAGTAAAACATCTGTCTGTTTCAAAAGACTATCAAAATGGTTGGTACCGTTTAGATGTCAAGAACTGAAATAAGTTGTACATTTGTAACAGTGAAAGTAATTAACCATTAGGATAGTTCATGAAGGGGTGTGGTAAATTCTCTAGCAATTGGAGCCTTTCAATGAAACCTGGGTGTTTTTCTAAAATATATGCTCTAGTTCCATGACAAGTTACTGAGGTAGGTGCAGGAATAAGTGGGTGACATTCTCTTGCCTGTGATATGCAGGAGATCAGATTAGATCAGTGGTAGGGTGACCAGATGTCCCGTTTTTATAGGGACAGTCCAGTTATGGGGGACTTTTTCTTATATAGGCGCCTATTACCTCCCACCCCCTGTCCCGTGTTTTCACAGTTGCTATCTGGTCACCCTAATCAATGGCCCCCAAACTATGGAGTGCCCCTCCTTGGGGGTCACAGAGGAACATTCGGGGGGTGGGGCTGACAGGGCCCAGATCAGCATCTACAAAGGGCGGGGAGGGCACACCACCCAGATCTGCTCTGACCCCAGCTCTACTCTGGCCCTGCCCCCAGCCCCAACTGCGTCCCCGCTCCCCACCCCTGCTCCTGACCATGGTGCCTGGGTGGGCACGGACCAGGTAAGGAGAATGAGGGGGGTCGCTGAGAAAAAAGTTTGGGGACCACTGGATTATATGAACATAATGGTCCTTTCTAGTCTTAAAATGCAAGAATTTATGGAAATAAATGGCTGATACCTTTAATGTTATACATCAGAGATTTGCAAAATATACAAATGAAAGTGAGGCCTGCAGAAACTCTTCTCAAATGGTTTCTTATGGGGAGTAAGGAGAACTGCTGGACACATCACGGCCAATCATATTGAAACTAGAGATGCGTGAATTGGTTTGGCTAAAATAAGAACCAACCCAAAACATTACACAAAGTTTTAGATTTGCCAAAGTTTTTAAACCTTTATTTTTAAAATGTATTTTTCATTTTCGTGACAATTCTCCTCTTCATGCTTCTGGATAGAACTGGGATTGCTGTAAATCTGTGGAAAAGGCTAATTGTAGCTGAGCTTGCAATCCGGGAGCTCCCAAACATCATATAAAAAATGGTTCCAAAATAAGGCCAGTCACTTTCCAGCATAAAGATTAGATTATGCATTGGAGGCACAGGACATGATTGGGGATGGTGGAGAACCTCTGTGAATGAAAGGGGTTGCCCAATCCCTCCCAGTGCTATAAGGAGAACAAATGACATGAGCTGGACCATCCCTTAGGATGGTGCAGCAGGCTCTTCTCTCAGAGGCCACTGCCAGCCAGCTCTGAAGAGAATGTGGGCCCATGTCCCTACCTCTTCCTTAGCCCCTTTTCTTTATTTAAGGTACAAAGCACCCCTGAGAGGGCAAGTAGGGAGCAGCCCCAAATTTGGATAGGGGGCACAGATGGCATGCAGAAATATAGACTGTGACTGGGGCCACAAAGGGGAGAAAAAAATCCCGCCCCCCCAGCATCTTCACAAAGGTCAGTCACAATCCGCCTCTCATTCTGTAACCTCGGGAAGCTAGAATAGTTTGGGTTAAGTGAGGATCTGGTCACAATATGCACCACATTCTGCAGTCCTTATGCAAGACCTGTTGAAGTCAGTGGGAGCTTTGGTTGTATAAGAATGACTAGGCAGGCTCTAGGTTTGGATTAAGTTCTATACAAACTTTCTGGTGCTTAATTGGACCAAACCATCCTTTGAGCCTTTTGAGATTCACCTCCCGCCCCCCGATTAAAATAGGAGATTTGTGTAGAGTGTGATGAAAATAAAATAAGGACATTAACAGAAACCTATTGCTAATTGAGCAATAATGTTTTCAGCACATTTGTTAGGTGCTTATTGTGCTGTTTAATGATGGAATTTCCTGTAAATCAGAACATCTGAGATCAATATGTGGCAAAAGAATGGATGGCATTATTGGAAAACCACTAGCCTACACAATTGTCCTCTTTAACAGCTTTATTTGAATCCAAGGCCTCATCTCAGCCCATGCGCCTTTTCATATTTATGCAAATCAGCTGGGACTGGGTCCTAGTCTTCCAGGTGGCACTTCTGGTGTGCACAATAGGCGAGAAGTAATAAAAAAAGGATTCATAGATGTCTGTCTTCATATGCTGTCTGCAATACTGCACGAAAGCACCTGACAATGAATAAAACTGTCAGTCTCCCCCCTCACTAATACAGGTTGATAGCTTAAGTCCAGCATTCCCACAGAACAGTATAGATGGAAAGTAACCAGAAGAAGAAGAGAACAGCATTTTCTGTGCCTCAGGCACTCAAGATATGTGACTCACTGGCCTTTCTACTTTTGCAGAGGTAGAGTATATTTGCTTTTTTTACCCTTTCATACCAGACAGCTACTGGATAAATGCCAAGGAAAGCATGATCTGGTTTCTAATCAGTGGACAGGCTAGTTCATGAACTCAGTCAGCCAAACAGAGAAAGCAATTTTTACTTCTATAATCCCAAAGTTGTGCTTATGACAACAGACAGTATATTGATTCAAGTCTGAGATTTTCTCTGTACATCAAGTACAGATACTGCTTGATTCACATTTAACCTTTCTTGATTGAATTAAAGAGTAAATAGTGATGTGGTTAATGTAGATTAGAATCATTTTATAAGCCTCTCCTGGTGTTTAAATAATCTATCACGGAATACAGTTTAGATAGTTGGAGTTCATAGGAACTTTCAGCTCTGAATTATCTATCTAGTTGATATAGGATGAGTTTTCTCATAAATACAGTGGCAAGTGCATTGGGGTTTCTTTACACTAAGCACACATACTTTGAGAATATTCTTTCTGAGCATCATGCAGCATTGTGAAAATGTTCTGTCATTTCCACATGTACTATATGTACATCTTCAAGTGTTTAAAGGGTTAAATCAAGATTTCCCGGTTAATTATTAAAATATTCTTAACAGAAAAAATAAAGTGTAATGAATTTTTTGGAAGGTCTGGCAAGCTTTCTGAGTCAGGCAATCAGATTAGTTACACCTTGGAAGAAAGAAGGGCCTAGTAGTTAAAGTACAGGATGGGCAGTTAGGAGATCTGAGTTTTATTTGTGGGTCTGCTGTTTCTTGCTGTATGACCTTGGACCAGTCATTTTGCCTTCCTGTGCTTCAGTTTTCCCATTTATAAAATGTTGATAGTGGTATTTACCTTGCAGACTTATTTAGCTTAATTAGTTAATGTTTGAAAAGTGCTTTGAGATCCACAGACAGGGCCAGCCCTAGCTTTTCTGCCGCCCCAAGCAAAAAAAAAACAACCCACAAGCGCTGCCCCCCCCAACGCCAGCCAAAACACCCCCCCCCCCAAAAAAACGCCGCCCCGCCAAAATGCGGGGGGGGGGGGGGGGCAGCGGGGAGGGTGGCATGCCCGCCGCCCCGCTCCCCCTGCCAGTGGGGAGCGGAGCACGCCGGTGGGGGGAGTGGAGCACGCCGGCCGCCCCGCTGCCCCGGCCGGGAGCGGAGCACGCTGGCTGCCCCGCTGCCCTGGCCGGGGCGCCGGCGGGGCGTGGAGCACGCCCGCTGCCCCGGCCGGGGCGCCGGCGGGGACCTGAGCACGCCTACTGCCCCGCTGCCCCGGCGGGGAGCGGAGCACGGCGGCGGCCCCGCTGCCCCGGCCGGGAGCGGAGCACGGCGGCGGCCCCGCTGCCCACGCTGGGGCGCGGGCGGGGAGCGGAGCACGACGACGCCCCGCTGCCCTGGCAGGGGCGCCAGAGGAAGGTTTTTTTTGTTTTTTTTTAATTTACAAAAAAACCTAAAAACCTTGAGTGCCGCCCCCCCTCCAGGTGCCGTCCCAAGCACGTGCTTGGTAGGCTGGTGCCTGGAGCCAGTCCTGTCCACAGATGAAAGCCGTGATAGTGTTTTGCACTGCTATCTGCTGTTATCTACCTAATCTGTTTTAGCAGAATCGCAAAGATGCAAGAGAGAGATGGATGCAGATACATGTCTGTGTAACAACCACTCTGCTCTCTTGGGAGCAAGTTAACATTCTTTCCTGAGAGGACTGATCTGCTCATAGATTAGATAATCAAACACAGATACACATTACACTGGCAAGGTGTTTTAAAGGAGAATCTTGACTAAAAATAAAGATACATCTTGGTCAGCCTGCAAACGTCAGGCTCGCATGTGGAGGGACTAATAAAATTGAGGATTAAAAGTAATGGCATTTTTAAAAATAGTAAGAGGGAAAATACAATGGGCCACATTCTGATCTGAGTTACACTGGTGTAACCGCACTGAGAACAAGCTGGTTAGCACAGGAGGACCATTAGCTTTCAACTAAAGCACATTTCACAGATTCTTTGGATTTACACCACTGGACCTGAGACCAGACTCCTGCTCTTACACAGTAGCTACTTGGATTCTGTCCTTGAAAGACTGTTAATGCTTTCCATAATGGTGCAGTAATAAGACCACAGCTATTTTCTTGCCTACAGTTAATAGTTTTCTGTGGGTGAAAGCTGGCAGTATAGACAAACACCCAAACAAAACATTTTAAAATATGATCATAAAACTACCTTCATCCATTTCCTTACATCAACCTTTTTTTGTAGTATTCATAATGTAGCTTTCATAGTGAGAGAGGCTGGAATTCTCCGATGCTTTGGTGTGTGTTCTATTGTGGCAATCACTGTGGTATCTGAGCCCCTCTAAAATAAAAATAATGAGATCCTTAGTCCCTGATGTGGACAAACTGTTTTCTGTGTTTTCTTTGTATCATGCTGAGCTGAAGAGTTATTTCTTTCTAAAGAGAAGCTTCAGTGCACTTGTGGCAATTCCTATTTGCTCCCAAGGTGGTTGGTCCTGTATTCTTTCTGAGGAAAATCTCCCACTGAAGCCAGTGGACATTTTGCCTGAGTAAACACTGCAGGAGCAGAGCCAAAGTTGTTAATGCAGGACTGGAGCTGTCCTGACTTCAAGGTGCTTCAATAGCATGGTGATGGATTTGAGCTGTTCTGTCTTTGCTCTCTACACAGCACTAAGAATGTGAAGAAACTACACATAGATACAGGTGAGTTCCAAATAACCATGTTTACTAACCATATAAGGGCATACAAGGCCTTGAAGCATATATACATCACTGCTCCGTTAGGATCTGGTGGCTTCTGCAAAAGAAGACAGGCAGGACCAATAGAAAGCTCCCAAACTATTTAAAAGGATATTACTCAATTCCTACACTCTACAGGAGCCAAAATAAGAACATAAAAAAAAAAATTACAGGCCAGTTGTATCATGCCCTTATTGCACAGCAGTGAAATATGCTTTAGTTTGGAAGCCAAGGGTCCTGTGTTAATCTTCTGGTTGTTTGAACATGTAGAGTATCACACACGTATCTGCACACAGTTGTTTACTCTTTGTGTTATAGTATTGTTTAGAGGCCCGATCCCTAGTGTGCTATACAGCCTAGGTCTACATAAATACTTAGATGTTTAATGTGCCTGGTACTCTCCATTTCAGCTCCTGAAATAATCTTCCCGGGCGCAGTCAAGACCTGAGCCCTGCTCAGAGGGGCAAGTTGTGTGTCACCATGAAGGTGCACGGGGGTAAGCAAGAAGTTTCCCTGCTGCTTCCCCACACTTGTAAGCTTGTGCAAGGGATACACCCAAAAGTAGTGTCAGCTCTCTATTCTCTGGGGAGTGCAGGGATTGTGTGGGCCTCTCATAGAGTTGCTTGAAGGGTTACACTACTACAGAGGCTGTTTTTAGACAAGACCATTTTTCCAGGTCTCCACCCTCAACTTGCCCAAGCTCCATATGTCATGTCACATACCAAATATTGGATATGTGCAAGTAAACAATTCCTGGTGTCCTTGTGGCTGCCCGACATTCTAATGGATGACATCTTTTTGGCTTTCAACTGGCAATAGTCTATGGGGAATGGCTTTGAGATGCCTGGAGGGGAGCTTTGAAAAGGATTGTGTGGGAGAGGGAATCTATTAGTTCTGCTTTCCCAGAGGTAGGTACTGTTGGGAGAGGGACAGATACCTCTTATTGGGAACACTGGACCCAAAGGGTGAGAAGAAAGAGAGCATGGGGATAATGGGAGACAGTGATCTGAGAAGGGACACAGTGCAAGGGGATGAGAGAGCAACAGGGGGCCAAAGAACAGTGGGAGAGGACACATAGAATGCTACAAGTGTATGAACTGGCATTGCCATGCACCCACACACACATAGATGCATACCCATGTAGACACCAGTGTTGCCATAAGTAGATGTAAGCAGAGTCAGGATGAGCTCTACCCTGACATCTGGTGGTGAGTTGTGGAAAGTGATGTCAGGGGCTAATCTTGTTTGCATGGACACACCCACCCTGCAAAGCATGATGGACCGCTTGCCCAAATGGTCACTTTGGCTGCTGTGGGAGCCCCAGTTTCTCTGTTATTGGGGCAGGAAGAATAAAGTGTTGTTACCCTGATTATGTGAATCAAGGACAGTGGGCTTTTGTTATGATGAAGGGACTCGCCCTTAGCTAAGCAGCACTTGCTAGGCGAGGGACATGGATTCCAAAACCCAGTGAAGGGAGAGAGTTTGGGGACAGATATTTGTATCTGGTGGTATGGGCCTCATCTGAGGGCCCTGAATGTCAATTGCACCTTCTTCTCTCTCTCCACTGTGGAATATCAGAGTTCCTTAGGAGTCTAATCACAGGCTGCTGAGTTGGAATCACTCTGGGCTAAGCGTGCAAATGAGCATGAAGGCTCCCCTAACTACAAGCTAAAATCACTAAAAAGCTGAAATTATGAGCTGAAATCACTGAGCACTGTGTTAAGTAGTGGGGGAGCTGGAAGTTATGTGGCTGGTGGAGCGGAGCTGATGACGGAGCGGAGCAGTTGGCGGGACAGCCGGAGCGGCTTGCAGGCCGGCTGAGCGGAGTGACTCGTGGGATGGCTGGCGGAGCAGAGCCGAGCGAAGCCCCACGAAGGGACGGGGCAGTCAGCTTCGGGCCACGTAAGGTGCCCCTTACCTCTCCCCTCCCCATTTCTACCCAGACTGCGGGGGTGTAACACTCTGCAGATGAACTTTTGAACTCTGGGTCTGGACTTTTGGGTTGTTGGACTTTTGGGACTTTGGGTGATTTTTGGGGTTGCTGGACTCAAGAACCAAAGGGAAAGGACATGGCCAATTTGCTGGGGTGGGTCGTTGCTCACAGTTTGGTTTACAAATCCTAGATGTGGTGTTTCTCCAACAAAATGCCGCATTGTTTCTCTCTGTCATTAAAAGGTTTTTCTACACTCAGACTCTGTGCTTGCGAGAGGGGAAGTACTGCCTCTTAGAGGCACCCAGGGCGGGTGATATATATTTGTCCCAGGTCACTGGGTGGGGGCTCGAGCCAGTTTTGCATTGTGTTATTGGAATGGAACCCCTAGATACGGAACCCGGCCCTTGTTGCTGCCGACTCTGACTGGCAGAAGGGTTACATACTGATAAAAAAGATTTAAGTAGAAGTGGTAAGTACACCATTACAGAACTGCTTATATAAGCAAAACTATAACTGTGGTAGAAATAGTACTTATGTATTTATAAGTGGAAGTACAGTATTTTCAACTCTTTTCCCCTGCAGTTGTTTAGTTAATATATGGACAACTAACTAAACAATATAAGCATATAGGGGAAGAGAAAGAAAAAGAGCAACAATGACATTATATTCATATACACCTATAACCATAAAAACCTCTTATAAATATAAATGAATTTATAAATTTTATTTCCATTATATATATATAAAACAATATTATGTACAGACAGGATATCATTCCATGAGATGGGCATTTATTTTAATAACAGCATCATCTTCACCGTATCATCCTGAAGATTGTTCCTTCATGGCAGAGGCTCCCAGCTACTGCTGGGCTGGGGAGTGAGCCTCTCCAGGGCTGTTTGCAGTGACCAATCAGAAGAGAAGGGGATGGGGTCACCTTCCTCCTTTGATAGGAGCAACAGCAGGGCCAAGAGAAAAAATCCTTGGCAACCAGAACTGAGGGTTTGAAGCTCCAATGCTGGGACAGTGGGTTCTGGGGCCAGCCAAAATCTGGGACATATGGGAGGGATGCGGTTGTTTCAAAAAACTATTTTGAAAAAAGTATTCACAGATAAAAAGCAATACATATACTTTAAGTATCTTTAAAATGTACTTAAGTATAAGTACAGTACTAAGTACATAATATTTAAAGGACTTAAGTAACGGTATGTAGAGTGCTTTAAAATGCTTGTATACTAGTATAAATGTACTTAAGTGAGCGGGAACCTGGCAGATGCCAGTGATATAATTAAGCTCCTTGTCCCCCACACCTTGTGGATTAAAAAAAAAGGAAGAGAACTTACATTTTGTTCATCTATAGCCCCATCCTCACCTCTGCTCTCCATACCAGCTGTGGGATGGTGCTGGGGCACCAAAGGGAGCAATCTGATTTCCATTTACTTTAACAGATCAGGGCCCCTGTGTGCAAGAAGCCGCATCAATGGTAAATGGTACCTCTTCTCCAACAGACATTTCTCCTGCAGTCTGTCCAGTGCTAATACTGGGGCATGTGGCTCCACACTGTCCCATATACTGGTTCATCTCTTAAAAGCCCCAGTCTAGCTCTCCCTGTAAGAAATGAAATGCAATCACTTAATGAGGAGAAATATCTACCTCTCCTCTTGTTCCAAACACTGAGAAGCAACTTAAAGTAAATCTGCCACTTCACAGGAGGTCGACATAAAGAAGGTAGGGATGGTATACTGAGTGCATGTTTGCATTACAAATCATTGACACATGCTTACCATAAAACACGTTATTCTAAGTACCATATAGGGAAAACTCTGGTAAATGCAGATATCACTGTGGTAGCTGCGGAAATTGTTGACTTTTCCATGGTAACTACTAGAGCTGAGCTGGAAACGGTTTTCCATCCATGAGAATTTTTGATATTTTGAAAAAATTTCCCATCCCAAATCAGGACAAAGAGTCAAAATCGTTAAAAAAATTGCATACTGAAAATCCCCACTGAAAAAAGAAATCAAATTGGGTGAATGAAACATTTTGTTTTAATTTTTAACCATTTTTACTATAAATTAGCGTACATTTCTAAGTGAAAAGTCATTTTGACTTGAAAAATGGAAATTTTTTATTCAGAAAATGTCAAATCTCACTGTTTCATCAATTTCAGAACTTTTTTTTTTCAATTTTTCTTTGGAAATTTGCTAGCACCAATCCTTTCCCAGGAATAGTTGCAGTTTCAATGAATTGAAACTTTTTTTTCCCCATCACAAAATGCCATGTAAATTTTTCCAATCAGCTCTAGTCACTACTGTAGCTGATAGTTTAATAATATTTGAATGGTGGCATTTTCAAATTTGCACTGATCATCCTCAATTATATTAGGTAATTACTTAAATCTGTCTCACGTACAGCAGTAGCCTTCTTTATACAATGTCTAACAAAGATTGTTCAAAACAAATCACCCTCAATCTGTTTTAATACCCTCCCGTGAATTGATAAGATACTTCCACCAAATCATACCTTTGTACAAACATAGCGGTCATTCTGTGGATCTGGCTGTTGGAGGGAATAATAGATATAAACTTCAGGACCACACACCCAACCTGGCACACAGTTGGTGCAAGGGTGATGACATTAGCCATGGCATTTTAGCTTTAGGTTCCCCAAGTGTGGGAAGGCATAGAGCCAGCTCCTATCTCACTGTCCCTTCACTCCTCAGCACAGGGCAGGCTTATCAAAGAAGGGAGGTGTCTTTTTGGATGTGAAGGGCATTTTGAACATATGGGGAGGAGGGAAGCAGATGTGATCCGAGCCTGCTGTGCTCCTGTTATATTCAGTTGGCAGATGGAGCTGTTGGGACTGTTTCTGGCTGACACATCTCAGAGCAGCTCTGTGGCTGTTCTAATTTGCACCCAGGACCTGGACCAGGGCTGGGCCATGCACAGAATCTGGGAAACCTACCTAGTCCCTGACAGACTCCCATAAGAACATAAGAATAGCCATACTGGGTCAGACCAATGGTCCAGCCAGACCAATAGCCTATATTTTGACAGTGGCGAATGCCAGACGCTTCAAAGGGAGTAAATCTCTGCTGTAACCTACAAAACTCGGAAGCAGGAGAGAATCTGGCCTACAATGTTCAGCTAACAACTTTCCCTGTATCTGGGGCTAGATTTAAAGGTTTGTATTAGTTCTGTGTTTTTAAAAAAAGTATCTTCAGTCATTTTCAAGGGACCTGCAGAGATAATGCCACAAAACAGCCTTGGGTACTATCCCTGGGAATCCAGGAGCAGCTGAAGATCAGAAAGGGGATTCCCCTGTGTGCAAACGTTACTAACAAAAGATGGGCATGCCCCTCTCGAACAAGGGAACAGATAATTGCTGTGATGTTCCCTGGATGTTTCCTCCCTAATCTCCCATCATCACTTCCATCAGATTCAGTCAGTTTGTTCCTCTCAAAGCCCTTTTCTTTGTCCTGAAAGTAAATACATGGCTCCACTGTGGTTTGAGGACAGGGTGACACAGGGATGAGTCTCTTCAGTATATTTTTGACACTGCAATTCAGTACAGTTTATTGTACAATACAGTACAGTACAGCAATTCTCTTTCCATCCCCACCCATCATCCTCGCATATACTATGAACAGAAGGGATGCCAGGAGAGAACTTTCCAGAACCCTGTAGACAGAGGGCAACTGTTCAAAATCATAGGTTTCAGTGTAGTAGCCGTGTTAGTCTGTGTCAGCAAAATGAAAATAAGAAAGAAAAACTTGTAGCACCTTAGAGACTAACAAATTTATTTCAGCATAAGCTTTCGTGGGTGAGTACCCACTTCATCGGATGCATGGAATGAAACATACAGTAGACAGATATTTATACAGTCAGAGAAACATGATAAGGTGGAGGTGCATAGACCAACCTTAAGAGGCTAATTAATTGAGAGGAACCATAACAGCAGGTTTTTCTTCCCCTGCTGTTATGGTTCCTCTCAATTAATTAGCCTCTTAAGGTTGTTCTATGCACCTCCACCTTATCATGTTTCTCTGACTGTATAAATATCTGTCTACTGTATGTTTCATTCCATGCATCCGATGAAGTGGGTACTCACCCACGAAAGCTTATGCTGAAATAAATTTGTTAGTCTCTAAGGTGCTTCAAGTTTTTCTTTCTTATTTTCATTGTTCAAAATCACTGTCTGTAAATTCTCTGAGAGAAAATGACAATTTGACCATTTTAGAGTGATATTTTTGGCCATCCCAACAAGTTCTGCAGATGCAGTAATTCAGCAATACTCCAGTATTACTCCAGCCATAACTCCACCATACCATCATTATGCATGCAGTGATTTAGAAATCAGCCCCCGTGGCTGCATTTGATATTCAGTGGCTGAACTATGGCACTCTCTTTCATTACTCACAGCAGGTTGTTTTGGAAATATGTCCTATCAAGCTATAAATTATGTAACTGCTGTTTTAATTGTATGAAACAACAATGCAGGAAGTTTTCAATTAAAATAAGTTTATATTCTCTTTAGATAAATTAAAATATGAATGAGTTTCATTGCATCACAGTCTTTGGTTGACTGAAAGATTAAAATGGGAAAACAGTATTATATAGTATATGGAACAACTGTATGATTCAGAGACCATATGCAACTGTCATTTTGACAGATGCATTTCCCCAGGCTATTTTAATGATAATTTCATTGTGAAAGTAAAGATCCCAGATTTAGCCCCTGGTGACTTATCCAATTTCTCCGGTGTGACTTACAGGTTTTGATTTTTTGCAAGATGGAATTTTGAGCAATGTTCTCTGTGTGCATAGTTCTTGGATCCTAGTCTTAAAATGTGTGATGGAGATTTTGGCCAACATTTTCTCAAGCCTCTTTTAGCAGCTTGCCAATTTATGCTCAATGTTCCCTGACATTTCCATTTACCATAATGATTATAAATATGTCTGCTGGATGTGTACGCAGAGCATTCTTTGCTCCCAAGCTTTCTTGACAAAACCCTCCCAGAAACAAGAAGTGTATCTCACCAGGCTATCCCTGCAAGTTAAATTTAAAGTGAAATAAATGCATAAATAACTAAATAAAAATAAACTGCCTATGTTTCCAGAGCTATTGCTTTTCACAGGCTCCTGAGACTCTACTTGCTATTTTGCTTCTCATTTCCTTCCTTCCAGGAATAAGTGTTGGCACAATCAAATTCCTCTAAGAGATGGCCAAAAGCCACCAGTCGCTGATGCCAGTCAATGGTGCCAGGCAGCTAAACAGACAATCTGAACACGTGATGGTCACTGAGGGCTTGTCTACACTGGCACTTTACAACGCTGCAACTTTCTCACTCAGGGGTGTGAAAAAACACCCCCCTGAGCGCAGCAAGTTTCAGCACTGTAAAGCACCAGTGTAGACAGTGCACCAGCGCGTGGAGGTGACTCTCCCAGCACTCTGCTGCAACTACAAAAGCCACATTAAAGCGCTGTACTTGTAATTCACTGGTACTTCGTTCATTCGTGTCTAGTGTCTCTTGCTCCACTATCAATCTCTAATTCAGTCTGCTGTTTGGAAGTAGCATTACCCTATATAGTAATATGTTTCTTCACAGGGCCCCCTATCACAGCTGATGACTTGTTTCAAATGAGTAAATCTGGGGAAAACTAAGAAATCTAACTGTGCATGATGAGCTGGAAGGACATCATAAAACCCAGGGATTTGGAAGCAAGCTGTGGCACCCTCCAACACAGCAGAATTAGGGCACAAGAGTTAACATTCTTCTGCAAAAGAAGGGTCTAAAGAACAATTGGTCAATGTGACATCAAAGGAACACTTTGTGTATCTGGGAACCCCTGCTGGCAATAAGGGAGGGGACCAACCAGGAAAGGGAGTCAGTTATGCCTTTCAGGGCAAAGATGACATCAGCAGAAAATCAGAATGAGTTAATGGTAGTCAAAGGGGAAGGGGGAATGAGAAAGGGTTTTATACATTTAACAAGGGGCAAAGAAACGCTAATATGCTCCTTAATACACCCAGGAAGGAGATGAAATCAGTGAGTTATAAATTGTTTTTTTAATGTTGGTCTTTAACAAGAAAAATAAAGGAAAGGAGCATGGCTACAGCTGAACAGTACCTGTGGGTTTAGGTTGTATGGGTTACATGACCAGACTCTTCAGGGTTCTTTTAGAAAACTAAATCCAGCTGCTTTGACATGAATTTGTCTGCTGGAGCATGTAAGTCTTCAAGATGAATCCTACCACCCTCTGCGAACAGGATCCAACCAGCCACCTACTCTTGCTGCCTGAACACTCCATACCTCTGTCAGGGTTCCCTCCCCACTCTGAAATCTAGGGTAAAGACGTGGGGACCCGCATGAAGAGCTCCTAAGCTTGTTTTTACCAGCTTAGGTTAAAACCCCCAAGGTACAAAATTTTCTGCACCCTGAGAAATGCTTTTTTTGCTGCCACCATTAAGTGCTTTAAACAGGAATCTGGGAAAGGAACCACTTGAAGTTCCCCTTCCCCGCAAAAAACCCTCTCAAGCCCGTACACCCCCTTTCCTGGGAAGCTTGAGAACAATCTCCTAACCAATTGGTTACATGGTGATCTAAAAACCCACCCCCGGGGTTTTAGAACCATAGAAAACAGTCAGCTTCTTAAAAGAAGGATTTTATTAAAACAAAGAAGGTAAAATTATCTCTGTAAAATCAGGATGGTAACTATTTTACAGGGTACTCAATTTCCAAACTCAGAGGGATTCCCCCTCTGAACAAAACCTTAAAGTTACAGAAAAAACAGGAATAACCCCTCCCTCTAACACAGGGAAAGCTCACCAAGCAAAACAAACAGAAACTACTCGCTATGCTGACTAAACTTACTTTAGAAAAGTGAGGTTTGGTGAGAAGATGACTGGTTGAGGAGATTGATTGTCTGCAGGTACTTCTTGTTTTTCAAGATCACTTTGACTTAGACAAAGAGCCACGCACACCTTCCCCCCTCCCAAGATTTGAAAGTATCTTGTCCCCTTATTGGTCAGATGCCAGCCAAGTCAGGTGTCAGTCTGGCTACGTGCCTTTTTTAACCCTTTACTGGTAAGCGGATTTTATAGCACTGCATCCGACCCTCTCCCCCTTCCCTTTATTTTTATGACACCCCCCCCAAATTACCGATAGTGTGAAACACTGGCTGTGATTTTTTTTGGGAGCTTTAAAAGAAAACAAAATTAATAAGACACATGCATTTTTAAAGATACTAATAACTGGATAAAGACTAACAATATTTTTCACATTGCAAGGACGATTTTAACCAGTTGGTTTTGGGAAACTTTTACGAGAGAGTTCATTAGCCACTTTGTTAGAAGCTTTTGAAATGTGTTGTATTTTAAAATTAAAATTTTGGAGAGCTAAACTCCACCGAAGAAGTTTTTTGTTATTTTTTTTGGCGGTATTAAGCCACTGTAGTGCAGCATGGTTGGTTTGCAGGTGGAAACGCCGTTTCCAAACGTATGGGCGTAGCTTTTTTAGAGCGTAGACAATGGCGTAACACTTCTTTTTACTGATTGACCAGTGGTTTTTTTTTTTAGACAGCTTTTTGCTGAGAAACACGACAGGATGGAATTTTTGATTTGGTTTTTTCTGCATTAAGACTGCTTTTACACCATGCTTGGACGCATTTGTGGTTACTAGGAACGGTTTATTAAAGTTTGGGGCCCTTAGCACAGGGTCAGACATGAGTGTCGCTTTAAGCTGGTTAAAGGCCTTCTGACACTTATCAGTCCACTGAACCGCATTTGGCTGGTTTTTTTTGGTTAGGTCAGTTAGAGGGGCGGCGATTTGGCTGTAGTGCGGTACAAATCGCCTGTAATATCCGGCCAAGCCTAAGAAAGATTGGACCTGTTTTTTTGACTTTGGGACAGGCCACCTTTTGGATAGCCTTTACCTTGGCCTGTAGGGGTTGATAGTTTTTTGACCCACCTGGTGTTTAAGGTAAGTCACTTTGTTGAGGCCTATTTGACACTTTTTAGCCTTAACAGTTAGTCCTGCCTTTTGTATGCGCTTGAAGACCTTTTGGAGATGCTTTAGGTGTTTGGCCCATGAGTTAGAAAATATGGCCACATTGTCAAGATAGGCAACTGCCGATTTTTCCAATTTCGCTAGGAGACTATTTACCAGTTTTTGGAATGTGGCGGGTGCATTTCGCAGCCCGAAAGGGAGCACATTAAATTTATACAGCCCGACATGGGTGATGAAGGCTGACCTTTTTTTGGCGGATTTATTTAGTGGTACCTGCCAGTACCCCTTGATTAAGTTTAAGGTGGAGATGAACTGGGTACGTCCCAGTTTTTTTAATAGTTTATCTGTGCGAGGCATTGGATAGTTGTCTGGGCAAGTCACAGCATTTAGCTTACAGTAGTTTACGCAAAAGCGTATTTTCCCATTCCGTTTGGGGACTAGAACCACTGGAGAGGCCCATGCACTGCTAGAGGGGCGGATTACACCCATTTGTAGCATGTCTTGAACTTCCCGTTTTATAGCAGTTTTGGTGTGAGGAGCCACTTGGTAAGGTTGGGCTTTAATTGGGTGGGCATTACCTGTGTCAATGGAGTGGTATGCCCGTTTGGTTAGTCCTGGGGTGGCTGAGAACATTGGTGTGAATTTAGTGCACAGCTTTTGGATTTGCTGGCGCTGCATACGTTCAAGGGTCATTGAGAGGTTCACCTCTTTTACGCCACCATCACTTTTTTTTTTATAGTAGACACCTTCAGGCCACTCAGCGTCTTCTGCTCCCTGGGCAGTAAACTGACAAACCTTCAATTCTCGGGGGGAAAAAGGCTTTAGAGAATTAACATGGTACACTTTAGGCTTGAGAGTTGAGGTGGGGAATGCTCTGAGATAGTTAACAGCTCCCAGGCGTTCTTGGACCGTAAATGGCCCTTTTCATGACGCTTTTATTTTATGGGTCTGGAGCGCCTTTAAGACCATGACCTGGTTCCCTACTTTATAGGAACGCTTTTTGGCATGTTTATTATACCAGGCCTTTTGCTCTTTTTGAGCCTTTTTTAGGTTTTGTTTAGCAAGGGCTAAAGAGTTTTGGAGGGTGTTTTGTAGGTTGCTTACAAAGTTCAGAATGTTAGTTTTTGAAGAAGGCGTAAACCCCTCCCATTGCTGTTTTACCAACTGTAATGGCCCTTTAACCTCGCGGCCATACACAAGTTTAAATGGTGAAAACCCTAAACTGGGATGTGGTACAGCCCTGTAGGCAAAGAGCAACTGCTGTAACACTAGGTCCCAATCTTTGGAGTGCTGATTTACGAATTTACGTATTACGGCTTTCAAAGTTTTATTAAACTTTTTCACCAGGCCATTTGTTTGATGGTGGTAAGGGGTGGCAACCAAGTGGTTTACCCCAAGAGCTTCCCACAGGCTTTTTATGCTTTTTGCCAGGAAATTAGTTTTTGAATTGGTAAGGATATCGGCGGGCCAACCTACCCTGGCAAAAAATCTTGTTAATGCCTGGCATACACTTTTAGCCCTGGTGTTGCTTAGAGCTACTGCTTTTGGCCATCGGGTGGCAAAATTCATGAAAGTCAGTATGTACTGCTTTTCTTTGGGTGTTTTTTTTTGGAAAAGGACCCAGAATATTTACAGCTACCCGCTGAAATGGAACTTCAATTATGGGGAGTGGCTGGAGAGGGGCTTTGACCTGGTCTTGGGGTTTTTCCACTTTTTGGCACGCCTCACAAGACCGGACATAGGTAGAAACATCCTTGCCCATTCCCTCCCAGTGGAATGACCTTCCCAAATGGTTTTTGGTTTTGTTTACCCCAGCATGACCACTAGGATGATCGTGGGCTAAGCTTAAGAGCTTTACCCGGTACTTAGTTGGAACTACCAACTGTTTTTGAGGACGCCAGTCTTTCTGGTGTCCACCAGAAAGAGTTTTCTTATATAGAAGTTCTTTTTTTATAACAAACCGGGATCGATTAGAAGAGCTGAGAGGCAGTGGGTTGCTTCGTCCCACTGTCCAAGCTCTTTGGAGGCTTTCATTTGCTTTCTGCTTGGCTTGGAACTGTTTTCTTGATGCTGGAGACATCAGTTCCTCACTGGGTTGTGGACTTGGGCTGGGTCCCTCTGGAAGCGATGTAGGTGATGGGGTTGTTTTTGTTGACTGTGAACCGCTTTTCGCTGGTGCACGATGTGATAATTCAGGCTCTGGCTGAGCCTCTTGTATGGAGTTATTTGCTGCTGCTGCCATTGCAGGCTCGGTGGGGCCCTTTGGTGTTGGCACTGTAGATGGGGTTGCAAGCACTGGACTCAGTGCTGGCAATGGTTTTGGTGCTGGTTGCTTTGCCAGTTCCGGTTCCGAGACTGGCTTTGGTTGGGTTTTTGCGACTCGATTTACAATGGCTGTTGCAGTTGTTGGCAGGGTATCCGGTTCCACCACCTCTATCTGGGTCTCTGGTAGTACAGATGGGGTTCTGGTGGAAGTTTCAGGAACAGAGCTAGGTGTGACAGCTTGCTTAGCCTGACTGCGGGTGACCATTCCCACCCTCTTGGCTAGCGTCACACAATTGGTCAAGTCTTCCCCCAGCAACATGGGAATGGGATAATCATCATAGACTGCAAAAGTCCAATTTTCGGACCAGCCCTTGTACTGGACAGGCAACACGGCTGTAGGTAAATTAAAAGAGTTGGACTTGAAGGGTTGAATTGTTACTTGTGCCTTTGGGTTGATTAAGCTGGGGTCCACTAAGGATTGGTGGATAGCCGACACTTGTGCTTTAGTGTTCCTTCACGCTGTAACCTTTTTTCCGCCCACACTTACCGTTTTTCTTTGCCTCAAGGGTATTTGGGAGGCATCTGGGCCTGAGGACCTTTGGTGTGACCCCAGTGCAATGAACTGTACTTTGTTGGGATTCTTGGGGCAGTTGGTCTTCACATGCCCCAATTTGTTACATTTAAAATATCGCCCAGCTGACTGGTCAGTGGGGCGAGGTGGGTTGCTGGAGAATGGTGTGGTGGGGCAATAAGGGGTCTGGGGTTTTTCTTGTGGGGCCTTGGGCTGCCCCTGGTGATGTGGTGTGGTCTTGGGTTTTTTGTTTTGGTATTTTTCCAAAGTATGACCAAGGTTGTTTTTTTCTGCTTTCTGCAACCCTTGTGTGCCAAATTTTCTTGCCCCTCTGCTGATCTGGGACTGTTCGTATTGATCAGCATAAGCAGCAAGATTGTTTGCTGAGTTCATTTTTTCATTCCATAAACACTGTTTTATATTATTCTTGGACATATTCAGGAATTGTTCCTGAGCCATCAAATTACACACTTCTTTAAAGCTAGTAACACCCCTTCCGCTGACCCATTTATTTATTAGATTTTTTATTTGGTTTACATAAGCTACATTACTTAGTTTAGGCCCTCGGATAAGGGTTTGAAATTTTACTTTGGAAGTTTTAGGTGTAACTTGAAATTGTTTTAAATCAATTTTTTGAATTTTTTATAGTCAGAAGCCTTAACAATAGGCATCTTATTGAATATGTTCAGAGCCCTTTCAGTCAACTTTGCTACCAATGTGGTTATTTTGTGAGCATTAGGAATGTTATGGAGTGTGCAGAGTTTCTCAAAGGTGAGAAAATATTCAGCAATATTACGGGATTCATTATACGGTGGACATATCGCTTCCATTTGTGGATTGTTGGGGAAGGATTGTTAGTGTTGTTTGGTAGATGTCGCTCCATTTTGGCCTTCTTTATCTCCAGGGCATGCTTTCTTTTTTTCTTCTTCTTCTTCTCCATAGCATACTTCCTCTCTCTTTCTTTTTCCTCCTCAGCATGCTTCCTCTTTCTTTTTTTCTCCTCGTGAGCATTCTTCCTCTCTTTTTCCCTTTTATCAATCTCCATTTGTTTAAGTTGTAGCAGTTTTGCATGTTTTTTATTTTTTTTATTGGTTTGCAGTTTAGCTAGCTTCAGTTTAATAGCTGTTTTACTGGCAGTTATTTTAGCCTTTTTGTGTTTAATCTGTCTTAACCCGAGAGAGTTAAAAAAAAAACTTGCTTGGGTTTTCCCTGTAGGGGTTAACTACCTGCTTTTATATGTAGATACTTTAGCTCCTAGCAGCTTAACCCCTCCCCCCTCCCTGCTTTCAAGCAGCTACAGGGAAGAGCCAGAGAGAAGAAAAAATTTTTCTAAACTCCCTGTTTGGTTTAAAAAAAATCTCTGGTTCAATATATCCCACCGCTGCCACCATGTCAGGGTTCCCTCCCCACTCTGAACTCTAGGGTAAAGACGTGGGGACCCGCATGAAGAGCTCCTAAGCTTGTTTTTACCAGCTTAGGTTAAAACCCCCAAGGTACAAAATTTTCTGCACCCTGAGAAATGCTTTTTTTGCTGCCACCATTAAGTGCTTTAAACAGGAATCCGGGAAAGAAACCACTTGAAGTTCCCCTTCCCCCCAAAATACCCTCTCAAGCCCGTACACCCCCTTTCCTGGGAAGCTTAAGAATAATCTCCTAACCCAATTGGTTACACAGTAATCTAAAAACCCACCCCCGGGGTTTTAGAACCATAGAAAACAGTCAGCTTCTTAAAAGAAGGATTTTATTAAAACAAAGAAGGTAAAATTATCTCTGTAAAATCAGGATGGTAACTATTTTACAGGGTACTCAATTTCCAAACTCAGAGGGATTCCCCCTCTGAACAAAACCTTAAAGTTACAGAAAAAACAGGAATAACCCCTCCCTCTAACACAGGGAAAGCTCACCAAGCAAAACAAACAGAAACTACATGCTACGCTGACTAAACTTACTTTAGAAAAGTGAGGTTTGGTGAGAAGATGACTGGATGAGATTGATTTTCTGCAGGTACTTCTTGTTTTTCAAGATCACTTTAACTTAAACAAAAAGCCACACACACCTTCCCTCCCTCCCAAGATTTGAAAGTATCTTGTCCCCTTATTGGTCAGATGCCAGCCAGGTCAGGTGTCAGTTTGGCTACCTGCATTTTTTAACCCTTTACTGGTAAGCGGATTTTATAGCACTGCATCCGACCCTCTCCCCCTTCCCTTTATTTTTATAACAACCTCATTTTGGTTGTCTCCTGGCAGCCTAACTACACACTAGGCGGGATGCCCCATAGCCCCTAGTACTGTATATAGTTACTACTGACGACTGGGAAAGGTACTACTAGCTACTGTGCAAAAGTTCATACTCCTGCTTTCGATTAAGAGCCTTTTCCAGTAATAGTATGGGTATTTTCCCCACTCATGCAGTTCTAGGAGCTGGAAGCAAGTCAGGCAGCTTCTTCCTGTGAAAGTCTCGCACAAATCTGGGGCACTATTGTCCATAAGGCATGTGGATATGACAATGATGGGCACCAATATAAGAACCTGGGCAGACAGCAGACACAGAAGACTCTCCGGAAGGTGGGAAGAGCTGCCATTTGATGAACTGTGAGCATGGGGAAACTCAGCTGCAGGAGGTAGCTGTAATGGAGCAGTTTTCCTCAGAGAGATGTCTCTGAGCAGTTTTCCTCAGAGACATGCAAGATAACATTGGGGGTTGCTGCTAGCTTGGCTTCTCTTCAGAACGCTTTGATTATCTCTTTCTATAGGGGAGTCAGACTTCATAAGGTTTTACCAACTAGAGGGACCTGGGTCCATTTCATATGTAGTGGAATGGGCCTTTCTCAGTGCCTTTTCATTTGGGAAAAGTGGTGCCATTTCTCCCTTTTGCTGTGTCTCTGCATTAGCAGGACCAGCGATACAATTACCATGTTGTCAGCCACTGATGGAAAAGCCTGATCCTGCAAGGTGCTGAGTGCCCTGAATTCCCATTGGGAAGTAAAGGTGCTCAACATCTCACTAAGCCTTAAGGACCTGATTTTTAAAAAATATTTACGTGCCTAGTGGAGTGGGATTTTCAAAAGTTTCAAACTCCTATTGAAATCAATGGGAGCTAGGTGCCTAAATACCTTTGAGGATCTGGGCCCTAGGTGCCTATGGAAATCCAAGTAGGTACTTATCTGCATCTTTAGGCACCTAAATACGTTTTTAAAATCTGTCCTTAGCACCTTGTGCAATCTGGCAAACGACGAGGCATTTCGCTGATCTGCCATCATAAGGAGGGGTGTAGGTGGCTAAAACTATATCAGATTGAATTTAGTACATGACTTTTCAAACAAAGTACCAGTGACAGATACATTAAGAGGAGATGAGTCCACAGAACTTACTTATCCTGCATGGGGTGTGAATAGAACTGTGATGGCATTAGAATATTTGAGGCTCCTTGTGAACTTATTTTTGAGGTCTTCAGCCACCTAATCTCGCTTCCATCAATCTATTTTCTTAAATCTTTCCCATACTTTCGCCACGGCAGGGAAGCTTGTGTATGGGGTGTGTCTCCTCTCTTCCTTGGCCTCAGCTGTCTAGAAAACTGTCCACTGTTCTTCACCCTGCTAGCTCAGCAGATTCTATAGTAAATTCAGCTGTCAAGGGCTTTAAATATGTCAGCTCCATAGCCATACACTGTTACTTTCACAGGTTTCAAAAGAGCACATTGGTAAGGAATAATTTTGATGGGGAGTATTAAATTCAGGAAGGTGAATTGAACTGACTTAACTTTCGTTCAAGGATACCTGCTCCTGACTCTTTATTACAAATGTACTGACAAGTCAACATAACATTCTTTCTGGGTTGTTTTTGTTTGTTTTACACAGAATGCCTGCTGACCTAAAATAGTTGCCTTTTCCTTTGTAATAAAATAATGTGCATTTTTTCATTAGGAAAAATGCTTTTTCTATTTGTTTTACTGTTTTCTGGAGGCTAGATTCCCAACAGTCTCTGAATGCAGAGGTAAATGCATCTTAACAAAAGCCACAGGCACTTTGCCTGTGGCACTCATTTTAATACCAACTTTCTGCAGCACTGCACAGTGTGTTTAATGATCCTTGAAAATTCCACTATTCTGTCTAATTAGTGTCTCTCCTGGGAGGAAGTGGTGGCAGTGAGGAAAAAATTGTACATCTTGTAGATCTTGTACATCTTTGGTTGTACTATTGATTAAGCCAGCCATGGCAGTAACAGAAAACAGGATTGACATGAAAAAAAGATTTTTTTTCTCAAAGAATGGAGGTCAATTGATATTAAATTTGTTTCCAGTAACCTCCTTCCCCTCCCCCACTGTACTAACATGTTGCAATGTTGTTCTGACAATTAATATAAAAGATTCCTTTTTTTTTTAAATGACAGAGGCTGGTTATCCCCCAGAGTGATAATATTTTCCTAATAAAAAAAAGGCTCATCACCATGTCCATGTATTCATGACTCTCTGTAGTCGCCATGAAAATCTATGCAATTGTGCCTTTGAAAATAAATGTTACCATGCTGTCTGCAGTACAACATTTACTGTACTTAGTAGGGGGAATTGCACAGATGCATCCTTGTAACTGTTACCAGGCTTATGTTGGGGCCAATTCTAAACTGTTCAAGTCAATGGAATGGTAGTTTTCTCATGGATTTTAATGGGAGTAGGTAGGTGCAGGTCCTTTAGGAGTGAAGTAGTTGTACGGTTAACCACTTGAAGATCCAGTACTTTGCTTCTAGCATATAAGCAGTTACTGAAGTAGATTGAAACAGGATAGGGAGTTCTCTCTGAAGGAGGGGAGCTGCAGGGGAGGACTGCTTACCTAAGCCAGGGAGAGGAGCTGCCCACTGTTTTTAGCAGAGGAGTAGCTGTGCTCCTCTCCCCATTCATCTAGCTCCTTCATTGAAGGGAAGACATTATAACACTCTTTGTACTATTCCTTTCTAATCTCAAAATCCAATTTCTGAGTGCTGATAAATATTACACATTAGTCTTGCCTGCATTTTTGCAAAAATAATCATCTCAATTTGCTTTTGGAAGGTGAGTGGACACCATCTTCCTGGAAGGAGCATCCTAGTCAAAGCAGTGAGCATCTTTTCTGTTGCATGCTGTGAAATCATAGTGTGGAATTTCATCTTTCAAAAGACATTCAGATATCTGCAGCTAGGGGTTCTGGAACAATTTGTCTAGTGGTGGTGCTGAGAGCCACTGAATCAAACTGTAAACCCTGTATATGATGGAAACCACTTCAAGCCAGGGGGTTTCAGCATCTATGTCTGCAGCAAATTTTTCTGTTTCCTAGAAATGCAAAATAATGACATGGAAGAGGCAATGAACCACATGGCTTGAAGAACATAATGTTTCTTACAAATCATAACAACACATTCTGATTCTTGCAACCTTTTAAGCCAATCCAATTTTTCTTGCACTTGAAACACTATTGGCTCCTTCCATAATACTTACAGCAGTTCGTAAAATTCTCTTTAATGTTCTGATTTCCATTTTGAAATATCATTTTTAGGAGAAGACTGTTTATGAAGTTGACTGAAGAAACTCAGTAGTACTATCATCTGATTATCCAAGCCCAGTGGCGGCAGCAGCATTATGAGGCCTGTTCCCATCCCTTCAGTTATTGCCACTAAATAAATGGTTGTCTAGAATCAGAGTCACCAGTGTCTCTTAGGGAAAGAGAATCAATTGATCACACTATATTACTCTTGGAACTCAATCAGAAATGGACAATTTGCTTCTGATTGTGCAGAACACTGTAACTGTAGGCAATGAAATGCATAAGTTTCAACTAACTCATGGTAAACAGCAGACTGGACCAAGGTAATACTTCCTGATGATATTTGTTTTTGAAAAAATGGAGAAAAAACTGACTGTTAATCTAGAGATTCCTTTTCAACACCAATTTAATATCCATTTAATAATAGTAAATCAGACTGGAAACAAGATGTACATTTTTAACAGTGAGAATAATTAACCATTGGAATAACTTATGAAGACATGTGGTGGATTCTCCATCATTAACAATTTTTAAATCCTGGGATGATTTTCTAAAAGATATGATCTGGGAATTACTTTGGGGAAGTTCTCTGGCGTTTGTTACACAGGAGGTTAGACTAGATGATCATAATGTTTCCTTCTGGCCTTGGATCCCCTGAATCTATTGTTGCAATATATTGATTAAATATCAGGTTGTATCAATTATTCCTCAAACCAGTCTGAGCTAGTGAAATACTAATAATGCATAGGAAACAAAGACAGACAATGACCTCAAGCTAAAATTAGATAGTCCTAGATACGAAAAGACTTCAGTCTCATTTACATACTGAGTAAATAACAGTGCGTACTTAACACCATGTAATAGCTTTGCCGAAAATACTCATGTATACCCTTGTGAATAAAAGCTGTACACCAACTACTTGTGGACCTGCCAGTCCACATTACACCATAATACACAGTATATCTAATACCTGTGTATATACTTGTGTTTAACATTCCTGCACCACATACCACTAAAGAGGCTTAGATGAAATTGCTTTTGTTAATGCACTTGTAGAAGACTCAATGAACTCCAGTGGAAATTCCAGTCCCCTCTGTCATGGCATCCACAGCATAGAGGCCCAGCTTTATGTTTATCTGTGTATATTCTTAAGAAGAAGAATACTTCAACATGTAGCTGTGTCCTTATCTGGCAATGCTATTCCCTAGATTCAGCTAGCTGAGAAGTAATTAACAGAACCCAAGATTATATAATTGGATTCTTATTTTAAAAGTCATTATCATTGTAAATAGCAATGTCAGCATGGGTCATTGGGAGTCAGTAAGCTCCATTTGACTTGTTGGCAGCTGTAGAGTTACTGCTGGGAAACAGAAGAAACCAGCCATGGGAGAAGTAGTTCTCTCCTTAGGTCTGAGGAGGAGAGTAGAGGGTTTCCTGATTCATGGCACCTATACACAGTCCAGGACATGTCCTAAGGAAGAAAGATCAACTACTGCGCATCTGCAGGCCTTGAGGGAGAGGAGAGAACAAGATCCAAGGGAAAGAAATCACGGGGTGTTCCTCTCTTACTGTGGATCCCTGGAGGACAACAGAAGGGAAGAATCCACAAATGTGTGAGTTCTCTCCACTATCCATTAGCCTTGGGGTCAAGAGGAAATAATCACCTCTGAATTTTACAAAGCTCATTGGGGCAAACCTTGAAGTTTACCAGGCTTGCTAGCCCCGGTGAGTTTGTGTTGATGTATCCAATGCTGACTAGCCTATGTGGAATTGCAAGGATTGTGAAGAACCAATTCTGGGTCATTGGTGGACAAGGAGCCAGAATGGTCCTTTAGGGATCCAGGAGTTTATGTAGGCTTTTATGGGGCTGGGGACCCTACTTAGACTGAGGGCCATCATTAAGGCTGCATGGTTCCCAAATGAGCCTCCCTCCCTAAGGCTTGGGTTGAGGTTGGGGAAGCTACATAGGAAAGTCTTCTGTGCTCAGGCTGATCAGGAACTGTAGTTTTTGTAGCTCCCCAAAAAGCCTCTCAAACCTTTCAAGTAGATGTACTGGGGAGACAAAGGGTTAAGGATGGGAGCACTGAGGGGGCAGAGTTAAGGTAGTTTTGTTCTGGGTAGGTTAACTGTGAACTACCAGACTTGGTTCAGGTTTCTTGTAAGGCTCAAATTTCTGACTTTGTAAGGTGATTTTTTTTATATCTAGAATTTTTGGGTATGGATTTTTACCCTTCAGTTACTGGTATGTTCTTTCAGCATTAAATCCATCTAGAATGATGAAGCTTTTTGTCTGGGATATCAAACACTCTGCCTAAAAACTCCATAACCACTTGTGTAATTTGCCATTTACTTACCTATAAAACACAAATAAACAGTATAGAAATAAAAGTTAAATACAAATTAGGATTTAAGGCCATAGAAAAGCACATTTAGGTTTACTTGCATGGACTTTAATGACGATTTGCCTATTACAGCTGAGATAACTTGGCTACGTAAGTATTTTCAGCAGTTTTAAACTATAATATCTGCTTGTCCAAGAGACAAAGTCACAGGTGATAGTCTGAAACAGGGAAAAATGCAGTAATTGTTAAGTTACCTCAAACAGATCTAATGATACATCTGCTGTTTCACTGGGAACACTTTTGTTACTGACAAAGGACACAATTGAGAGACTTAGGAACTCATGTCTAACTGACAGCAGTTGTGAGACTTTTTCAATGAGATCGCAGGAACACAGATTTAAATAGAATCACCCAGCTCTTAAATTAAGAAAATTAACACTGGTTATTTCCGCTCTTTGATAGTGCTGTAATTCAATGACTCAAATGTTATTTCAGCCAGTTTTATTTTAAGCTATATCTTAAACATAGCAAGTTCTTGCTAATAACACTTCTGTTATACCTTGTACGAACAAAGTTAATTACTCTAAAAGCCTGATTCAGTTCTCATTGAAGTCAATGGACGTTTTGTCACTAAAGAGGATTTGATCCTCAGGGAGAAATTCTGGCCCCCAGTGAAATCAATGGCAGAACTCCCATTGACTTGAAGAGGGCCAGGATTTCACCCTAACAACATAGCCAGTTTTCTTTGACCCAGGAAGGATTTTTTTCTTTTAAGGAATATTTTCAGTATACAGTGAGCCCTATTAGCTTGTAAACAATGCATAATTTCATTTTAAAAAGGGGTTACCAAGAGACCTAAGAGATCTAACAGGTTAAACCCAAATCCCTATTCACATTCAATATGTTACATTTCAGGATTATCTTTGTCTGCTGTAATGTGAGTCTCCATGCTGCCTTCTATGTTCCCTTTTTGAGTATGCAAACAACATTATCCTGTTCATCAGAAGAATGAAGTAAACTCGATTAGATTTGTTCTCCATCTGGGAGCCGGAAATTAACTTTGAAAATGATTTAAATCTCTAGCCTGGGAAGGGACTTTTGCTACTCTGAGTTCAATAGTTCAATTTGACAGAGCCCTCT
Organism: Macrochelys suwanniensis; assembly: GCA_033296515.1. Taxonomy (NCBI): domain Eukaryota; kingdom Metazoa; phylum Chordata; order Testudines; family Chelydridae; genus Macrochelys; species Macrochelys suwanniensis. The sequence continues at coordinate 46,338,248 of CM065777.1, forward strand.
GTCAGATTTCTAATGCATAATGTTAGGTGAAAGGGATGAAAATGCGGTAGACACTTTAGATTAGATTAGCTGAATTCCTGTACTGAGCTCATTTCATGTCTTTTTACAGTTTTATCAGACAGAATGATGGGCTGGCTAAACTAGAAGGGCTGGAGTGGAGCTGGGACAAATGCATAGCCCACCTTCCTCCCACCACTCTGCTCTGCATAGGGGTAGAGACACTTAAAGTCTCTGCACACCTGGAGTTCAAGGGCTTTTGTAATATAGTTCTGTAGGTGGCATTAGCCTCTTTTGGTGCTAGGAAGGCTGGAGGTATCAAGAACTATAGGCCTGAATTCCCACAGTTGAGCCTGAGGCTAGCCAGCTCAACCCTCAGGCCAGTTAATGAACCCAGCTGGGCTGCAGCAGAACCTGATTGGCTGACCCACCGGATTGACTGCATTTAAGCTCAGCAGCAGCACCAGGTTGCTGGCTACTCAAAGCTTATGTCCCCAGCTGCAATCAGCCCTGTGCCTATTGCTGCTGTAGACCTGTTCCTCCCTTGGTCCTATGCAGTTCTAGTGTGCTCCAGCCCTGTGCCCTTGTTCGGTTCCTGACTCTGAAACTTGGCTCTGACTCCTGACTCTGGTTCTGGCCCTTGGCTCTGATACCTGATTCCCATTCCTGGCTTTACCCACTAGAACAGGCCCCAGTCCTAACCACTGGACCTGGTCCGATTGCTCTTACACTGGCCCCTGACAGTAGGACATTATTCTGTCCCACCCCTAGCCAGCAGATCTGAATCAGCATGAGAAAACAGGGGAGTGCATGTGTGATGCTAGCAGACCAGGTGCCAACTCTTGCCAAGGCTTTAGGCCTCAGTCAAGCACTGACAGATTAATCCCTGGAAACTAGTCTGTTTCACCTTTGTGTTAGTATAGTTAAGATGGTTATTAGAATTGTAAGAATGTGTTTAGGGTTTAGACTTTATGAAATGCTTGTAAGTTGCTGCATGCACTAACTTATAATATCACCACATGCTATAAGGTAATATTTAATTTTTTTGCTTTGTAACTGCGAAAAATGTTTGGTCTGAAACTGTTAACCTAGTCAAGAAGGCCAATGAAAACTAAATGGACCATTCTGGGCCATCACAATACAAAGACTTTGTTAATTGCCCCCTCATACCCATGAAGAGGCTATATATAAAAGGACTCATCCCATCAGTTTGAATTCCAAAAGAAGGAAATAAAAACGGCTGACAAGAAAATTTTTGATTTCTCTTTTGCTGTTTGGATGCTCACAGGGCTGGAGCTATGAAACAGAAGCAGAAATTCCCAGAGTCAACATGGGTTAGCATTAAAAGACATTCAGAACTGACAGATTACTACAAATCTGTCACCTTTTAAAATCACAGACTGTAACTCATTTGTGTATATGTATTTGCCTGCTTTAATCTTGTAATAACACTCTCATTTCTTTTCTTAGTTGATAAATATTTAGATAGTTTACCATAGGATTGAGTACAAGCATTGTCTTTGGTGTGAGATCTAAGATACAGATTTGTCCTGGGATAAGTGACTGGTCTCTTGGGATTGGGAGCAACCTGAATATTTTGTGATCTTTGGTGTATAGCAACCATCTGTCACTAAGTCCATCTTGTCTTGGTGGAATGCCCCAGGGCACCGTGACTCCATGGTAAGACTGTTATAGTGCTTTAGGAGTTCTGGGTTGTTACTGGGTTGGTGTAATCTAATTCTAGAACACAACCAGTTTGGGTTGGTGCTTGGGATGCGAACTGTCTAATCGCACAAACCCAAACACCATTGCCTGGCCCCTTCTCTAAGGCCCCACCCGCTGCTTACTCCAGCCCTCCTCCCTCCCTTCCCTTCCTCCATCACTCGCTCTCCCCCACCCTCACTCACTTTCACCAGGCGCCCATTCCAAGCTTCTGGCAAACAGAGGCTAGGGACACTATCCCTGCCCATCCTGACTAATTTCTGTTGGAATTGTGTTGAAGAGGCCATGTTCCCACAGAACCTTTCAGTTTTGACAAATCAGTGTTTTCCAATCTTTTGACCAGCTCTAGTCTGTATATATGGAAATAGTTAGATGAGGTGCCAGTAGATAGTGCTCAAGAATATGTAGCATAGTTCCTGGGATTTACAGGACCAGTAAACCTTGTAGTTGTGCATGGCAAATGGATTTCTTTGCACAGTCCTTTACCACAGCTTTACATGTGGTGTCAGAAATAAACCATTTTTACTACAGCAATTTTTCATTGTGGCTGACCATATGTACTGAGTCACTTCAGTAATGGCCATGAACCAGCCTTATGCATGGTGGTATTCAGTATAGACACTCGGATTGCTATGCTTTCTTTGTCCAGTCTTACAACCAGCTGATAGTTTATCCATGAAGTCCTGAAGAAGCACAGTTTTCACATATATCCCCATGCATTTGCATTTCTTAGCACTTATAGCTAATAAAGGCAGGATGTAACTAAAATTTTAGATGCTTTATAAAACTACTGTATGTGTAAAAGAAATGTAATATATGAGAGAGATTTTCAACATCAGAGCAAACTAAAACAAACTATAGACCATTAATCAACCAGGCTGTATAAGTTAGCATCATGATGCAATTTGGCACACTTATTGACTAACTTATTAGAGATCACATAGTTTTAAATACCAAAGATAATGAAGTGAGTTGTAGCAGGAAAGATACAGAACAAATTAAACATCAGTGACAGCAAGCCAAATACCACTGTGACAGAGGGTATACAAATCTCCATAAACCCTAGATAGGAGAACCAGTAAGAGTACAACCAGCATCTAACAACAGAGACAAGACAGGGATAGCAGGGACACGTAGGCACAGAGAACACTAAACTCATCCATGATAGAAGTTTGAGGACAACTCTGCCATCAATTTATAAGAGCAGTAAAGAAGCAATTGTTCTCAAGGCATGATCCAGGTGAAGGCCTCCCATGTGGCTATAGATGCAGGGAGATGAGTGGTGACTGTGAGGGGGATTTCACCACATGGTGACTCTCAGGAGTCTACAAAATTAGTGTCAGAAAATTGACTGGCACTGATATCTCCTGAGACCAAAAGGTAATAGGAGCAAGAGACTCAAAATGGAACCACATGAAGTGGAAGAGCTGTGAAGTTACCTGGTCACACTGGTCTACAATTTTTGAGAAGTCGTCTGCTTCAGAGATAAAATGTGCTATTTAGTATGTATTTGGATGTGCTGAATTCAAATATGACCATTAAAACAACTGATTGGCTACTGTTTCTAAGATATTTAAGTTTTTACATTTTATGTCTATGTATATTGTGTAGATAGTAGAGTTTTAATCATAAATTGTAAACCTAGGTCTTTTCATGTGTTTATGGTTGCTTTACATGATACTATTTCACCTGTCCTGTTTATGTAACACTTTAAAAATCAGCAAAGGGGTTATATAAATAAAATTTATTATGAAACAAAAGGCAAAAAACTATTATGTACATAGTTTAGTCCTATTCAGTGTCTACTCGGCGCTTCTTGGCTTGTCTCTTGTATTCATTAAATGGAGCATCTCTTGTCACTGTCCAGCAATCGTCTGCAAGCATTGATGGGCTCCATTTGCCCTGATAGCGTTTCTCCATTGTTGCAATGTCCTGGTGAAATCGCTCGCCGTGCTCGTCGCTCACTGCTCCGCAGTTTGGTGGAAAAAAATCTAGATGAGAGTGCAAAAAATGTATCTTTAGTGACATGTTGTAACCAAGGCTTTTGTATGCCTTGAGGAGGTTTTCCACCAACAACCTGTAGTTGTCTGCCTTGTTGTTTCCGAGAAAATTGATTGCCACTAACTGGAAGGCTTTCCATGCCTTTTTTTCCTTGCCACGCAGTGCATGGTCAAATGCATCATCTCGAAGAAGTTCACGAATCTGAGGACCAACAAAGACACCTTCCTTTATCTTAGCTTCACTTAACCTTGGAAATTTTCCACGGAGGTACTTGAAAGCTGCTTGTGTTTTGTCAATGGCCTTGACAAAGTTCTTCATCAGACCCAGCTTGATGTGTAAGGGTGGTAACAAAATCTTCCTTGATTCAACAAGTGGTGGATGCTGAACACTTTTCCTCCCAGGCTCCAATGACTGTAGGAGTGGCCAATCTTTCTTGATGTAGTGGGAATCTCTTGCACGACTATCCCATTCGCAGAGAAAACAGCAGTACTTTGTGTATCCAGTCTGCAGACCAAGCAAGAGAGCAACAACCTTCAAATCGCCACAAAGCTGCCACTGATGTTGGTCATAGTTTATGCACCTCAAAAGTGGTTTCATGTTGTCATAGGTTTCCTTCATATGGACTGCATGACCAACTGGAATTGATGGCAAAACATTGACATTTATGCAGTAAAACAGCTTTAAGACTCGTCTTCGATGAATCAATGAACAGTCTCCACTTATCTGGATCGTGAACGATGTTGAGGGCTGCCATCACACAATCGATGTTGTTGCAGGCTACAAGATCACCTTCCATGAAGAAGTATGGGACAAGATCCTTTTGACGGTCATGGAACATGGAAATCCTAACATCACCTGCCAGGAGATTCCACTGCTGTAGTCTGGAGCCCAAAAGCTCTGCCTTACTCTTGGGTAGTTCCAAATCCCTGACAAGGTCATTCAGTTCACCTTGTGTTATGAGGTGTGGTTCAGAGGAGGAGGATGGGAGAAAATGTGGGTCCTGTGACATTGATGGTTCAGGACCAGAAGTTTCATCCTCTTCCTCTTCCTCGTCTGACTCAAGTGAGAAGGATTCTGGTGCATCAGGAACCGGCAGTCCTTCTCCGTGGGGTACTGGGCGTATAGCTGATGGAATGTTTGGATAATGCACAGTCCACTTTTTCTTCTTTGACACACCTTTCCCAACTGGAGGCACCATGCAGAAGTAACAATTGCTGGTATGATCTGTTGGCTCTCTCCAAATCATTGGCACTGCAGAAGGCATAGATTTCCTTTTCCTGTTCAACCACTGGCGAAGATTTGTTGCACAAGTGTTGCAGCATATGTGTGGGGCCCACCTCTTGTCCCGATCTCCAATTTTGCAGCCAAAATAAAGGTAATAGGCTTTCTTAACCGTAGTGGTTATACTGCGCTTTTGTGATTCCAAAGTCACTTCACCACAAACATAGCAGAAGTTATCTGCACTGTTCACACAAGTACGAGGCATCTCTGCTCACTTTGACTAAACAGAAATGTGTCCCTTTGCAAAATCAAACACTGACAAATAAGAGAGAACGACACTGTATGATTTCTAGAGCTGATATAGGGCAATTTGTTCAGCAGAGTGATGTAAGCTTCGTTATGATTGCATCATCCGTGACTTCTAGGAATAACATGATGCAATTCATATCATGTATGACGCAATACCAGCTTCAGATTGCATCCTTCATTGTTTTGCCTAAAAAGCAAGTACTGTCCAAACCCAGTCATAGATTTATTCATAGATCCAGTCAAAGATGTATTTTAGTCATTTCTGGTTTAAATTGAGATCCCTTCCCTTTATAACTCACTTATCCTCCGCCATTCCCAAGTCAAGGGTCGTATATACTGACCCAATAGCATGTCTTGAAAACTAGAGCCAATCAACAATTTTAAGCATCATTTTCGTTCTCAGTGACCCAGAATTAGTAAAGTTTGACTACATTTATTTCAGAAGCATTTTGGCTGTAGAGCAGTGATTTGAAGGATGGTGTAGTTAATTGAAATTATTCGATTTCCATGATGAGAGATGTTACAAGAGTGCTTTGCCTCTGCATAGATGTAAATAGTTATTAGATGAAGTGCCAGTAGATAGTGCTCAAGACTATGTAGTATAATTCCTGGGCTCTTGTAGGAACACTAAAACAGGTAGTTGGACACAGAAAATGGTTACTTCTGTGCCACTCTGAACACTTTTAACCCCATAAAAGCCTTTTTCCTGGAGTAATTCTGAATGACTCAGCCAGAATGCCTGTGGGTCTTGCATTGTTGTGCTGCTCACCACAGTCACAATGACAATGGATTTTTTCTTATTCACAGCAGGTGAGAATCTGTCCTTACATGGCTAATATGCTAATCAAATTATGCTGTAAATCAGGGATGGCTCACAAACACTTTAAAGGGTAGGATTGACATACAGTATGAACTTGGAGAAATTAAGCTGAAATAATTAAAATGAGGTTCAGTGAGGAGACTGAATACATAATAATGCCTTTGACCAGGTCATCTGAGGAGGGCTCACTGAATAGGCAGTAATTTGAGAGAGAAGGATCTGGAATTATAGTGGATTCCAAATATGCAAAAAAGGCATGGAAAATAGACAGGGTTGGACACACAGGAGAATTACAGGTATAAGGACTTTCAGATGTAAGGTCCTGCTCTTGCAAAGAGAACCACATAGGCACTAGGATCCCCTGGCACTCTTCTAATTGCCTGATCAGAGCCAGAGGGAGATACTTTTTCTCCTCCAATGGGTTAGGTCCCTATTTAGGTGCAGTGAGATGGTAATGGATCATTCCACATCATCATGTCACCAATGTGAAACACTGTTTTGTAAAGTAGGATATAATGTAAAACACTGAGGGTACATCTACACTGCAGTAAGGCCGCCCATGGCAGCGAGGCTCTGAAGCTGGGTCGACTGATGCAGGCTCTTGGGGCTCACAGTAAATAGCAGTGTAGATGGTCCTGCTTGGGCTGGAATTCTGGGCTCTGAGACCCTCCCCCACCTTGTTGGGGCTCAGAGCCCAGGCTCCAGCCTGAGTGGGGATGTCTACACTGTTGTTTTTAACCACGTAGCATGAGTCCTTCAAGCCCAAGTCAGTTGATCCGGGCTGTGAGACTTACCACCATGCTTTTGTTTGTTTGTTTTAGCAAATTCAAAGCAGGGAATGGGATCATTTAGGGATAAGGAAATCGATATAGCATGATGGACCAGATGACTAGTTAGATGCTTCTTTCAATCCAAGTGATTCCTTGGTTCTGTGCTAACAGAGATCTTCCAACACTTTTTCCAACATTTCTCTTTAACTTCAAAAGTTCCATTTTGAAATGAAAACCTCTTTGTTCACGTTAGCTCAAATCATGTATTCAAGAATATCCCGTATTAATCCCTCTCACACCTTCAACCTTTTATTTTCATTCATAATCAGTTGAGGCACCTATTAAATATTTACTTTCCATGGTGAATTTTGAATAAAACAAAACTACTTCAGATAATGTCATGTTCAATTAAGGTAACTTAATATTTTCAAAATTTGTGGAATGAACTTTAATATCCACATGATCCTGTAGATCTTCTGAAACTGTCTGGTAATAGAGATGGGCCAGAACCAAAACCTTAATATGATGATACCTGAACTTTGAGATAATTTAGATCCACATCCAAAATTTCTTTTTGGTTGTATCTCTATTTAACACTAGATTTTATGCACGATCAAAATGATGTTTATAGCATAAAGGCCAAGCTGTTATACTCAACTGTGGAATTTTTTTTTAAACTGATCGACTTGATTTTGTTATCTTCTACTAGATTTATTAATTGATTTAGAAATCTAAGTTTTTTGGGAAAAAATTATATACACTAGAATCTTTTTGATAAATTAGGAATGATTTAAGAGTTTGCAACAATAAATTCTTAAAGTGCTCTGGGAGAATTGTACTGAAGGGCATTATAGAGTGATTGACTTCATCATTTTATCAATCAAATGGCTGACAGGAAGAAGGATGTAGGAGAAAAGGATTTGAAGATGATATCATCAATATTACAACAGTTAAAAGATGCAATGGCAGTATCTTACTGACCTGCTGCATTCAAAACACCATGGACTGATTTGCTTGTCTCAACAGGGTAAGGGAAAAGTTTGTGTGTGTGTGTGTTCAATGGTTAAGTGAATATTCACATGCACACACACACACAAATGATTAAGTGAACACAGAGAGAGAGAGCACAAATGACTTGGAGAATCAAAAAGAGACTTTTATGATCAAGAGGAAACTTAAGGCTTATCTACTCTGCCCTGAAGTTCGGACTACAAGGATGTGAATAGCAGTGCACACCAAACTGCTGTGCTGGAACTCCACCATATGGATGCTGCAGGGGTGAAATAAAAGGTTCCTGGATTGCATTAATGTAGCCATCTTCAACTACATTAATGAAAACTAAGAACCTTTGTGTTTGTGCCTGTAAATATCCACAGGGAGGTTGTGGGAGTCGGGGGTGGAGGGAAGATACAGTACACTGCTATTCTTTTGTAGTCCAAACTGAAGGGCAATGTAGACATGCCCTGAGTTTCAGAAGTCAGGAATGAAAACACTTTTCTTCTACTCTCTGGGATATGTGCTCTTAAGATTAGTCCCAATATTATTTTGCAAATAATATATGAAAGAAAATGTGAATTAAAATCTCTCTCGGGTATTTTGCTGGTCCCCCACGATTACCATAGTGTCTGAGCACTCCACAAGACCACTGTAGATAGAAACGTATTAGTATCTCCATTTTACAGATGGGGAACTAAGGCACTAAGTGACTTTCCCACAGCCACAAAGGAAGTGTGATAAAGCAGGCAATTGAACTCCTGTCTTTCAACTCTTAGGCTAGTGCCCTACATACTGGACCATCCTTTCTCTCGTATTCATGTTTTCTGAAGAGGCATCCATAACAGCTCTGCAAGCATACCTTTAAGCTGTGTTGCACAGGATGTTAAAATATGGTAGTGCTGATGCTGACTTTGTTCTGTCCCTTCCTGCTGACTAATGCAATTGATAGCCTTCTCCACCTGGCCTGCATTTGATGTAGGGCTCACATCAAGCAAGAGGTTACAGTGTGAAGGAGTGGTGGTGATTTGGAGGGACTGTTGAGAAATAAACATGAGAATGCTTCAGCAATCAACCTCAGCCTGATCTCTTAAACCCAGAAATGTTCCCGTAAATCCAAGGTGCCCGGTACTTTCCTTCAAATACCGAACACCAGAAATCACTCATCTCACAGGTTATTTCTTGCTTTATTTCATTAGCCCCTTCTCACTTTGCCTGCGTATGGTTTCCATGATCATTATTGTGCTGCATATTTATTGCTTATTAATTGCTTTAAAAACTTTGTATTTTATTTTGCACATTTACAGGTTAAATATGTTTTGCAATGGACAAATCCCATCATTTTAGATTTTGTAGCTCCATGAATTGCTTCTGATTCAGGAAGGCACTTCACGGAATGCCTGGGTTATGCAGAAGCAGTGATGCTCTTGTACCGCTAATAGGAATGCGGCTGTAAGTTACACATTTTTATGTTTAAAAATTTAATATCCAAGCAGAGGGGCAAAAGATTTGGAGGCACGAACCATATAAATTGAGGTCTTTCTTTCAGAAGAAACATGGAGGATAATCAAAATCTTCTGCTCTCATCAGGAAAAAGAGAAAATGGATGATTTCCCCCTACCCCTTCATGTGACTTGTATAGGGTACTGCTATATTGCTACTGCACAGAAAACAGATCTACATGCTTATGTGCACGCACACACAAACACACAGAGGAATGTCACTGTATATGTTGGTTTTTGCTTAAAAGAAGGAATTTTAACCAAATGTACAGACTGGGAGGAGGGGAAAATATTAAAGACATGATAAGGGAATAATCACTTTACGGCTGACTTGAGTCTTGAATATTTACTATGCTGCTGGTAGCAGCTCCCTTTGGGTCACTTGTTTACCAAGCCTGTTGAATGTATATGCCCTGACAGGGCACGGCTGAAAGAGCTGTATGCAGAACATCAAATATGGCTGGAATATTTGCAATGGGGATTGTCAAACTTCATCCCATTAAAGCTGTGTCTTCCTTAACAGAGATGACTTTGAGGTACCTTTTCTGCTGAAATTATGTAGCACAGATATTTCAAAAGAAAGACACAGGAGGATAAAAGGGACTTAACATATTGATGGAAAGGTTGACCCTTTCTCTCCAGATAACATAGGGGTTTGTTTCTGAGCCTATTTCACTAAGCAGGGCTGCCATGCTGACACCCTATCAGACCTCTTGCCATATTTTGCCATTTTTCCTCTTAATTAGGCACAAAGATAAAAAAGCAGCCTGTTGGCTTTGAGGAGTATTTCAAAAGTAGTTTTGTGTCAGTCATAATATAATTGACTGCTAAGGGAAGGCAATATTTTACATGACTTCTTGTCCACGTAGATTTCCAAAACACCCAATACAAATTATTCAATTTCACGATTAATTGTACATGCAATCATTTGTGGTTACACTTGATTTGAGCTGAACGGGGATGTGTGTAATATCTTTGTTGTCTCAAAAGGTATACATAGCCAGTTTCTCAAAACTACTCAGTACCCATGGGACAATGGGAGCTGCTCATACTTAGCACTTTGGGTATCTGGCTCTGGGACCCAGTCCTGCAAGGCTCTGACTGCCTCCCATGAGGGTATAACATTTAATTGTGCCTAAATCTCAGATCCTTAAAGGTATGTAGTACATCTAAATACTGGTGAAGATCTGGGCCTAAGCGACTTATGAGCCTAAATCTCATTGATTTTCAATGTGATCTATGAGCCTCAGTCACTTGGTGCTTTTGAAAATTTTCCCTGAGTACCCTCAATACATTGGGAGTTGAGCACTTCTCTGGATTGAGTCTTAAGTGCTACAGCAGCACAGTGAGGTGACTAAAAAAAGTGTGTTGTCAGCATCAATATCTGTGATTGGTTAACACACTTCATATCACCAATGGATTGATTGTTCCTGGACTTCCCAGGTATATGAGGGCATAAGGGGAAGTAAGAATCATAGAATCTCAGGGTTGGAAGGGACCTCAGGAGGTCATCTAGTCTAACCCCCTGCTCAAAGCAGGACCAATCCCCAATTTTTGCCCCAGATCCCTAAATGGCCCCCTCAAGGATTGAGCTCACAACCCTGGGCTTAGCAGGCCAATGCTCAAACCACTGAGCTACCCCTCCCCCCCTCCATGCAGCGTGTGGGTTACTTCAAGCTCAGCAGGCACTGAGCAATCACTGCTCCCCTGCCCTGGAGCAGGTGGTCAGGGAGTGAATGGAATTGTGGCTCTGCCCACAGCGTGCCAGCCGGCAGAACTGGTGAAGTTACTGAAGCAAATTACTGCCTACTAGAGAAAGTGTGTGTCTGTGGGGGAGGGTAATCAGGAAGGGAACTGGTTTCCTTAGCCACAGTTCTTTTTCTGCGATACTCCTGCTGCAACGCAGCTACACATCATTCATTACTATAGCCTGTTCCCTTGTAGCAAAGTCTAGACCCGGAATGAGTCGTTCCATTGAAGAGGATACTGGTGTACAAATATACTATTCAAGGGATAGACTTTGATTTTGGCTGGGGACCTGCACAGGGGCATAAGGGGCAGTAAGAACCCCTCTATGGGGTACTCACACCTTTACATCAGATGTACAAGGCTTAATAGGAGGTGTGCACCTGCTTACTCTGCTTTGGAGAGGGTGGGTAGGGCTGGTCAGGGAATGGGGGTGAGGGGTGTAATTGTTGGTAACTGGTTTAGATCAGCAATTACTCTCCTAGAGCAAGGTGGGGAATGTGTGTGTGGGGGGGGAGTTGTGGCTCCTCGGGGCACAATTCTTTCCCTGGCATGCTCCTGGAACAATACAGCAGTGTGCCTCCGTTTGCTATGAGCTGTGTCTGTGTGACACAGGGAACAGCTACATATTGATCTATGTGCACTAGCTAACACACTAAAAATAGAAGTGTAGTTGCAAGTGACCAGTCAGGCTAGCCAATCAAGTATGTACCTGGGGTCCTGGACAGAATCACACTCAGCCGGGTAGACACTCCTGCCACTTGCACAGTCACAGCTATACTTATATTTTTAGCACTCTAGCTCGAGCAGAGTTAGTGAGGGTATGTCTGCCAGAGCTGGAAATCACATATCTAGCTCAAAGTGCAGGCATACCATAGTCTAGCCCAAGGTGGATACGGTGGCAGAATCAGGCCCTAAGTAAAGTACAGTACCGTATGTAAGTTTACTAAAGAATAACAAATATTGATTGAAAAAATATTGATTTCCCCCCTATTTTCATATAGCCCTTCCAAGGCACGTATGAGTTTTTTTAATGCGGCCTTTAACGAAAGTGCCCTGTCATTCAAGGTTTGTATGCTTTTGCTGTCAATTCAACCAGCCCTTCAACTGAAACGAATGATAAATGCCCTAATATAACACTCAATTTTTCAAGGTTCTAAAAACCGTTTGTGAAATAATGAGATTTTAGAGACCCTTTATTTTTATGACACTTTTTAAAAAACTAAATCTGACTCAAAAAGTAATGCCATCAGCATACTAGGGAGCAGCAGACACAATCCTAGTCTTAGAGAAAAGTTCCCCAACTGCAATCACAAATAGGAAATAATGCATTGTTTCACTGTGTGCTTGAAAGTCTGCGCATTTCACTTCTGATTCACCAAGATAGCTCAGTATCCAAGGATCCGATATACTAGGATTCAGGCTGGTCTAAACTTATACTAGAAACACATATGCACAGGAGAAAAAAAGATGGATCATGAAAAGATTGCAGGCATTGTTAAAAATGATACATAACAAAGAATAGTTACCCAGTGCTGATACGACATGAAAGTCTTATGGTATTAGCATTTTTCCTTTATGCTTTATTAATGTCCCATCACATTTAAATTCTACTAAGCATAGTAAGTAAAGTAGTTTATATCCAATATGAATTCAGACTGACACATTTAAAGGATCAAGCTGGAATAGAAAATCACCCCGAGATACAGTACGTTAGCTATATGGAGTGCTGTGCACTTCTCTGATTATCCTGACAATTGAATGTCACTATTGCTCTGCTCACATATGGCTGAGAATGCATCTGTGTGACAATGAAATCGTAATGCTTCCAGAAGGCACTTTGGAAATAACTGTTTAGATCGTTCCGTGTTGTTGTAGCTGTGTTGGTCCCAGGACATGAGAGAGACAAGGTAGGTGAGGTAATATATTTTATTGGACTAACTTCGGTTGGTGAAAGAGTCAAGCATTCAAGCTCCACAGAGTGACCAGAAGAAGAGTTCTGTGGAGCTTGCAAGCTTGTCTCTTTCACCAACCAAAGTTGGTCCAATAAAAGATATTACCTCACCCACATTGTCTCTCTAGATAGTTCAGTATATTTTTAACTTAAACTGCCCCACCCACACTCCTATATTATGTTTTTACAAGGGTACAAATACAAACAGGAGAAAAAAAAGGACTAGAAGACAAAAGGGTATGGATCACTTCATGTACTAGTTGTAGAGAGGCAAACAGGAAATGATATGCTTCTTATCCTTAACACTCGGAACAGGGTTTCATAATTTCAGGGATAGAAATATGAAAGGTATATGCTATTTCAGATTCTCCACATGGTAAAGTACATTAATGGCAACAAAATGCCAGATCTTGGCTTTAATGAAAGCTCAAAGAGATCAGTGTTACTCAGGAGCAGGTACAAAATGGTAGTGTTGTCTGCTATTAAGTATTATTATTATTCTTTTATTTTATTATTTATTATTACTCATGCATAGGGGCCCTAGTCAAGGCTCAGGACCCCATTGTGCTTGGTGTTGTACAAACATAGAACAAAAAGACAGTCCCTACATGATGTGGTGTATCAGGCTCCTTGAGGCCCCCTGCTGGAGGACTTGTGATCCTACCACACCCCGCCCCAGGGAAGAGTAGTAGAGCTGGGTCCTCCAGCTGTCTAGAGAGGCTGCGGAGAAGCAGCCAATCAGAGCCCAGAAGGCTCATATAAAAGGAGCTGCTGGACAAAGCAGATCAGTTGCTGGCCAGAGGGGCAAGGATTGTGTTCCTGGCTAGGTGCAGTAGTTGCAGTATGTGGACAGAGCAGTTGCTGCCTGGAGTTAGAGGAGCAAGGAAGGTGCTCCTGGCTGATGACTGGGACTCAAGCAAGTCTTCAGTCCTGAGGTAAGTGTGAAAGTAAAAGTGCTGGAGCTAATAAGGGAAGTGGCCCAGGGAAACTCAGGAGCAAGTAGTTAAAGGGAAGCAGCTGCCATAGGTCACCTGCCACAGGTGGAGCTTAACCAATCCCAGAGAAGGGGGCAGAAGACCCTGAAGAGGTTTAATTGAACTGTGTTAACCGCAGAAGGGGGTTGAATTGAACTAGTGACTCAGCTGAAGAGCTGGGGTCAGGAAGGTTCACTACAGACACAAAGAGTCACCAGGGAGGGGCCCTGTAGAACTGCTCCATAACAGAGCAGGTACTATTGGAAGCTACCTCTGGACGGGCTGAGGCTAATCCTGGTACTGTGGTAGGCCCTGTGAGACTGACTGAGTATCAAGCCTGGAGACAGGGCTACAAACTGAGAAGTTACAGAGGACACCATGAAAGGCCCTGTTGGACTTGTACCCCAGAAGGAGTCAATTTTGTTTGTACATCTGCAAACTGTGTGTGACTCAGCTGGAGGACCAAGTCACTGAAAACCTGCTCAAGAAGTTTATCTATTAACAGTGCTCACTACAAACAGAGTAAAGCTGAGAGTGCAGGTGCAGACACCAGGCCGGCGGGGCGCTCATGTGAGGTCGCACCCTACCTCAAAGAGCTCGCAATCCAAGCACAAGACAAGAGACAACAGATGGATACAGACAGATTGACGGGAGTACAAAAAATGAGTATGGCTGGCTGGAAAAGAGCATTTCCTTTTAACAAAAAATCTTGAGGTTTTGAAATTTGTTTTCATTCTGATGAAGAATGAAAATGAGACCTGTCAAAATGTTTCACAAAAAATGAGAGGCCCACCCTGGAATAGCCAAAAGCCTGGTGATTTGGGTACTCACTGGGGATGTGTTCAAGCCCCTGCTTTGAATCAAACAGAACAGGGACTTGAAGCTGTGTCCAGCCCAGATGTGTACCCTGACACATGGCTGCTGCAGGGAGTCTCCGAGAAATCTGTTGAAACTGACAAGCTCTAACAATGACACAGTATCAGTCAGCATGATAGACAGTGGTCTATGATACAATACTCTAGTTGTCATATATTGTATTTACTTGCACAGAGTTAGATATTATACAATGTGATCTAACTCCCCTAAAATATAAAGGGGGAGGGACTGGATGGTTAAGTGGATTTGGTAACAAGCTATAGGATCTTTCAGTGAACTTTTTTGCTTTATAAACAGACAGTGTTGTAAATAGTCAATGTGTTTTACCATCTGGTTGCTTAGTGACCTACATGACATGAATAGGTGGTCTCAGTGCAATTCATAATGGACAGATATCCACATCTCAAAAACCACCATCGGAAGTGGCATCCTGATAGATAGTCTTTGCTCAGATCCCCAGTATTAAATAAGCAAAGAACCTGAACTACCCTTTCACCCCCATGGTGATCCTCCAAGGTTAGGCTGAAGCACATTATCGGGACAGGGAGGGGAAGCTTGCATTATCTCTTGCCCTTACTGTAGCTGGTTGGTGGATTTCATTCTCTAACACTGTCAATCCAGCACCCTAGCACAAACACTAAATTCACTTAATTACTTCATCACATACACGTGCCACCCCATCTCTCTCTCTCACGCACACATACACCCCCCTCAAATAATATCACAAATAATATTACAGCCAGAAGTGTGCTATTCTGTTTAAGATTTATCTCTTACCAAAAAGCAGAATTGCACAATATTTTACCACCTACTGCAGCAGCAGTAGAAGATAGGCAGAAAATATGTAATGGTTATGGTTTCTACAATATGATCACTGTAGATACAAAACCATTCTGGATTATATATACAGACTACAGAGGCAAACTCCTGTATGATCTTTAGAGAAAACAAGGCAGGAACGTGCTCACTGCTGAACCATGAAGCTTGAATGTGATGCTTTTTTCCCCTCTCTCATTATAAATATCAGGAGTAAAGGAAACTCACTAGTTTATTACTGAAGTTTACAAGTGTTTAAATAAAAAGTGATATTTCATAAACATGTGCTGAGGTTTCCCATGTTAATTGAGGTTCTGTTGATCACAGGATATGTGTTGCCCTTGAAGATAAAGCACATCATGGGCTGTCTACACAACTATTTATCACTCAAATACACACTCAAAATGTTAGAGTTCTTTTAAAAATGTGAGTTGTTCCAAAGTGCACTTATGTGATAGGAATAATCTGCTTTTCAAGGAGTCTTAAATATAAACTGATGTATAACAGAGAGGATCTGGCTTAATATGTAAGTCTGCAAATATTATTGTGGATTGGATTTTTTTAATACACTTCTTTTTTATATCCTCTCCCTTAAGCTGTGTCAGTAGCTATTTCCAGTTTATTTTCAAGGGGTTATTAGATGACCTATTGAGGTAAAACTTGGCAAAGATAATTCTCAATCTAAAAGTAATTTTTTTAAAAAATTAGTTCCGTATTTTAATGTAGAAAAAAACAGCAAATGTTCACCAACTTCAGATACACTTTAAATTTAAACATGACAAAATTTTCAAAATAGGTGCCTAAATCTAGGCATTTAAGTCCACTTAAGTGGTCAGATTTTCAAAGCTGCCGAGCATGCAGTAGCTCCTAATAATTTATGTGGGAGTTATGGTTGTTCAGGATTCATAATATGGGCGAGGAGACTAGGACACAATGAATGTAATGATGTTTTCGTAAAACATTTGTTGCAGAGCCAGGAATAGAAACCAGATGTCCTGGCTCCCAGTCCTGTGTATTCTCACCAGGGAAAGCAAGAAAGTGTAAATAATTCCATGATATAAAGGGGTGGTTGTAAACATTCTAAACTGTTTTTGATGAGAAATTAGTTTTTCAATTAAACAACATTTTTCATGAAAAGCATTTGTTTTCTCCAGGAAACTTCCTTTTTTCTTTTTTTTTCTTGTTTTTTTGTGGGGGGATATGCTGCCATGATGTGTCATGGGAACTATAGTTCAGTTACCTCATGCCACCATTCTCTTCTATGAGTTGGGGGTCTCCAGGCAGACAATCTCCCATGATGCATTGTGGCCATGTAACTCCTATTATGCACCACCTCCCCAAGAAGGGAGACTGGTGCATCATGGGAAATGTAATTGGCTCAGGGGGGTGGCCTATAGTGGAGAATTGGAACATGAGGCACCAGAGCAGCATGCTGGAATCAAAATATTTCAAATTTTGATTTTTCACCAAACATTTATTTAAATGTATGTGTGTATATATAAAATAAAGCCAAGCATGGCTGTTTTTAAGCACACACCATTCAAGTTTTGAATGGGAAGACACTTGTTCATCTTTTTTAATGGGAAAATAACTTCAAATGAACAGGTATGGCACAAGGTGTGAGTTGTACTGCATGGAGTCTCTCAATGGCTGCATGCAATAAATAACTCCATTCTCTATTGTGTAATGATGCATTACATACCCTAGACACAGTGTGATTAAGTTGCATTGCTTTAACTGTGACAGTACTGTCTTTTTTTATATTTGTCAACCCCCTAAAATTACTGGATTGTCTTTTCTTTTGTAGTTTAAATAATAGATCTGGGAACATAGTACAGAATTCATGATCATATTTTAATTGCGTGCTATTCCAAAACAGGAAAAGTCACTATTTTATGGAGAACCATTGGAAGGCAGTAGAAGACCTTAAAAGGCAGGTTCCCTTTCAATCAGAGTGAGGTATCTTCTAAAGGGAAATGCTTAAGCCATGATCACTCATATTTTAAATTCATCTGGACCTAACAATCTCCAAGATACTGTATGGAACAAGTGACAAAGGGTCCTGTGGCACCTTATAGACTAACAGAGGTATTGGAGCATAAGCTTTCGTGGGTGAATACCCACTTCTTCGGATGTATGGAACAAACCTGTTCTGTCAGAATGCAATAAATGAACAGGTATTTTTCCATTTTTGAATCTTTGAATTCTGTAACACCATCTTTTGACATCTGCACACTTCTAACAGTTCCAGTACCAACTAGAAATGTGAATACTCATTGAGAAGGAGCGGAAGTCAGAATGAACCATGGAACTATTGATGACATTGTCATCAAATGGCCCCAAGGAAAGGAGGCCCTTGAAGAATTCCACCTGGATTTCAACAGTTTCCATCCCACCATCAACCTCAAGCCTGGATCAGTCCACATAAGAGATCCACTGCCTGGACACTACAGTACAAATAAGTGATGGTCACATAAACACCACCCTATACCAGAAACCTACTGACCCCTATACTTACCTACATGTCTCCAGCTTCCATCCAGGACACATCTCACGATCCATTGTCTACAGCCAAGCCCTAAGATACAACCGCATTTGCTCCAATCCCTCAGACAGAGACAAACACCTACAAGATCTTTATCCAGCATTCTTAGAACTATAATACCCACCTGGGGAAGTGAGGAAACAGATTGATAGAGCGAGATAGGTACCCAGAAGTTACCTACTGCAGGACAGGTCCAACAAGGAAAATAACAGCGCTCTACTGGCAATCACCTTCAGCCCCCAGCTAAAACCTCTCCAGCACATCAACTATCTACAACATATCCTGGAAAACAATCCCTAATTCTCACCAGCCTTGGAAGGCAGGCCAGTCCTCGCTTATAGACAGCCCCCCAACCTGAAGCAAATACTCACCAGCAACTACACACCATACCACAGAAACACTAACCCAGGAACCAATCCCTGTAGCAAACCTCGTTGCCTACTCTGTCCCCATATCTACTGTAGCTACACCATCAGAGGACCCAACCACATCAGCGACTTGTTCACCTGCACATCTACTAATGTGATATGCCATCATGTGCCAGCAATGCCCCTCTGCCATGTACATTGGCCAAACCGGACAGTCTCTATGTAAAAGAATTAATGGACACAAATGAGACATCAGGAATGGTAACATACAAAAGCCAATATCAGAACACTTCAATCTTCCTAAACATGCTATAACAGATTTAAAAGTAGCCATCCTTCAACAAAAAAAACTTCAGAAACAGACTTCAAAGAGAAACTGCAGAACTAAAATTCATTTGCAAATTTAACACAATTAATTTGGGCTTGAATAGGGACTGGGAGTGGCTGGCTCACTACAAAAGCAACTTTCCCTCTCCTGGAATTGACTTGGCCTGGTCAACACCAGGGAGGAGGGATAGCTCAGTGGTTTGAGCGTTGGCCTACTAAACCCAGGGTTGTGAGTTCAATCCTTGAGGGGGCCATTTAGGGATCTGGGGCAAAAATTGGGGATGGGTACTGCTTTGAGCAGGGGGTTGGACTAGATGACCTCCTAAGGTCCCTTCCAACCCTGATATTCTAATATTGGTTCTCCATTTGTGAGGTAACTCCCTTCTCTTCATGTGTCAATATAATAATGCCTGCATCTGTAATTTTCACTCCATGCATCTGAAGAAGTGGGGTTTTTACCCACTAAAGTTTATGTCCAAATAAATGTTAGTCTTTAAGGTGCTGCTCGACTCCTTGTTGTTTTCATAGAACTATGTATGTCTGAGTCCGCATGCAGAGATATGAGAGCAATTAGCTGGGTAAGAATCCAGTCTGTGACAGACATCATGAAAAAAATACACTATAAAACCCCAGAGTATTAGTAAGGAAAGTAGCAGTAATCCTATATCACGGGTGTCAGAGCACATCAAGACTTTCTGTTCATTTTCATGCTTGGTGCACATACAGAAAACATCTAGAGAGCAACAATGTGATGCATAATTTTTGCAGATGATGTACTGCTCATGGGGGAGAGTAAAGAGGAAGTGGAAGAAGATTTAAAGACAGAGGTGCACACCTGAAAGAAATGCATAAAAATCAGCAATGAAACTCTATCGTCTGTAGATTCAATGATACCTTGCAGGAAGACAAGACTGGAGATGAGGGAGGGCAACCACTACAAAAGGTGCAGAAGTTCAAGTACCTATGTAGGATAGTACAGGATAATTGCAAAGTCAATGATGAATTTATAAACAGAACAGGAAAGACATCACTGGAGCATGCCTAGCAAACTGAGAAGAAAGATCTGTAAGATGGTAATTAGGCCTATACTTTTGTATGGCTCCGAATGCTGGGCACTGAGGAAGAGTCAGGAGCCAATCTTGAATACAGTGGAAATGAAAATGTTAAGATTGATGCTTAGAGTTAAAAGGATGGACACTGTTCAGAACAAATTAATTAGGGGAACTGTGAAGGTGATTGATACCTATTATAGAAAAGCTGAGGAAATCCAGGCTTGGATGGTTTGGGCATGTGAAAAAAGATTGGAAGAATATCAATAGAATGGTTGGAAGACTCAAACCTAGATGGGTGGATGTTATACAAAGGATTTGATTAGTTGTGGCATTTACAAGGAACTGCCTCAAGACCAATTGGAATGGAGAAGGACTTGAAGAGCTGACCCCAAATAGATGGGACTAAAGCTAGAAGATGAAGACAGGGGTGTTGTGAAGATAAATGTTAAAGATTGCAAGGCACTCATACTCCAGGAATGGGGGCTGTCTAAGTATTAAAAATAGAACATCACCAGGAGATGATGCAGTGGAAGGAAGAGCAGTGAACAGTTAATGTGTCAGGGACTGCCAGCTAACAGAGAAAGAAACAAATTGGAGACCTGTGTAGAAACTACTTGTTTGCAGTGCAATAGGGATGCTTGATTACATGAGGCTGAAGTCTTTGTTTTGCATTTACAAGGAAATCCTGGTCTCGCTCTCAAAACCAGAACAGACTTACTGCATGAGGGACCAACATGGGCTATGGGGTGGAGTCCTTCCCTTGAGCCAGAGCTAGGGGATGGTGAGCAGCACAGCAGGTTCACTGTTACTACAGCCTATGGCCTCCAGGGCTCTCCCTAACCAGAGCCACATGCAAGTCAAATCTACTCACCTCAATACCATTCTGCATGGAGTGTGCAGCTGTGCTGTCTTGTCTGGTTTCTCAGCATGCAGGGAGATGTGGTACCTCTTTGTATGGTTCCTTCAATATTCTTGGTGGTTGCAGTGAATTATGGATCTTCCATCTTCCAGAGGGGAACATTCCCCCCCTCCCCCACACATCACCCTGACACAGTGGTGCAGTAGGGAACGTGGTTATACTGAGGAAGGGTATCTGGAACAATTTCTTGCTGCTTTTTACTAAGGTAGAATGCAGCAGCTATCGGAGTAAATAATATTAGGCAGGTTAGACTCCATGTTTTAGAAAAATAAATTCTATTTCAAATAATGCCTTACTGTCTGTGTTGCTAGACATGTCGAGCATCTTTCACTGAGATGCTTTAGTCAGAAAAGGATTACATAAGCCATGTGGTAAGCAGCTTGCCATTTAATACTTAAAAAGAAATTGTTTTGTTTAATGTTCAAGATCACCAGATCGCCTTAGTGACTTTTCTTTTGTTAACATAATGAAAGTAAATTTCTCCATATTTTTTGGGGTGTTGTACTAGAATTTTACCAATCCATGAAAAATCAAGCTTTGGAGAATATGGATTCTGCAGAACACAGCATTAGCCATTTATTTTACCTGGATTCACAATTAAGATGAAACAAATTTGCAATCCTCTTTGATACCACAAGGTGCTTTTAGAATGCGACGGAGGAATGTGTGGAGAGGCCTGTTGAAATGTGTCGTGTGTGATGGTCTGGAGTTCACTCAACCACCACCTCCAACCCCAACAGCAAAATTTTCCAATTTTTATGTTGAAAAAGGAAAACACTTAGGCCATCTCTCCATTACCATTTATGTCAGCAAAACTATGTCACTCAGGGGAGAAAAACCACACACCTGTGAGCGACTTACATTTTGCTGGTATATGTGGTAGAGTGCACAGTGCTATGTTGGCAGGAGAACTACTTCCACCGACATAGCTACCACCGCTCGTTGGGGGTGGTTTAATTATATCAATGGGAGAGCCCTCTTCTGTGGGAATAGAGCAGTTACACTAGAGATTGTACCGCACCACAGCTACATCGGTATAGCTGTGCCACTGTAAGCTCTCTAGTGTAGCTATAGCCTTAGATAATGGTCTCAAAAAATGTTAATGGTGAATTCGTAAAACCAGAGTGACCAGCCCAGCCCACATGTGAAAATCTGAAGGAAATGCCACAAAAAATGGGACTTGCAAATGTTTGGGATTAAGAGCAGAAGGAAAACATCTGTGCTGTAAAAGCTGAGAGCAGATAACAGACCTTAATAAAGCCCCAATGGCTTGGGACTTTTCTGCTTGAGAGATCACCTCTGAGTGCCAGATTGAAAAAGGGCTGGAATCGGAGCATGCCCGTCGGGCCCTCCATTCTGGAACAAGCTCCATGAGCCGTTCATAATAGCTCTGCTCTCTTGGCCTTCAGAGCATGCTGCAAGGCCCCTCCATTTGCCCCTGTCAGGGTTCCCTTCCCACTCTGAACTCTGGGATACAGGTGTGGGAACCCGCATGAAAGACCCCCTAAGCTTATATTCCACCAGCTTAGGTTAAAAACTTCCCCAAGGCACAAATTCCTTCCCTTGTTCTTGGATGGTATTGCTGCCACCACCGAGTGATTTAGACAAAGATTCAGGAAAAGGACCACTTGGAGTTCCTATTTCCCCCACAATCTCCCCAAACCCCTTCACCCCCTTTCCTGGGGAGGTTGTTAACCAAAAGGTTAACAAAGTGAGCACAGACCAAATCCCTGGTTCTTAGGACACTGACAATCAATCAGGTTCTTCAAAGAAGAATTTTATTTAAAAAAAGGTAAAAGAATCACACCTGCAAAATCAGGGTGGAAGATAACTTTACAGGGTAATAAGTTTTAAAACACAGAGGATTTCCCTCTAGGCTCAACTTCAACATTACAAAAACAGGAAAAAACCTCCCTCTTAGCATAGGGAAAATTCACAAGATAAAACAAAAGATAATCTAACTCATTTCCTTGCTATTACTTACAATTTCTGTAATTTTAGATGTGTCATTTGTTTAGGAGCTGGTTACCTGCTTGGTCTCTCTCTTTGTCTCGAGAGAACAACACAAAGAGCACCAACAAAACCTCCCCCTCCCCGCCCAATTTGGAAGTATCTTCTTTCCCCATTGGTCCTTCTGGTCAGGTGCCAACTAGGTTAACTGAACTGATTAACCCCTTACAGGTAAATGATTCTGTACCTCTGGCCAGGAGGGATTTTATATTACTGCATACATAAAGGTTGTTACCCTTCCCTTCATATTTATGACAACCCCGGCTGCTGTGGAGGAGAGGTTTAATAGAGGTTAGAGCTGCATGAGTGAGGGGCATTTGTATTTTATTGGAGGTGAGTTCTACAGGCTGTCAAGGGTAAGCTTCTATTTAATTTTATTTCCATTCTTGTAACTTGTGGTGGGAACACTTAGAACCAAGGCTAGGTGCTCCTTTTATTGTTGTGTATATATCCAAATAAGTAAGTAATAGAAATGGTTAAAAGATTAGGAGGTTAAAAGCAATCGATACAGTAGACTGCTGGTCTCCCATTCTTTAATCTCCACCCTCCATAATTATCTCAAGGACATTTGATTACCACATCTGACTGGCTAACAACCCTGCAAAGTTTTAAGTATAATTTCAGAGTATTGAGACCCTCTGTTGGAAACATGCTAGGAAATTGGATGTCATTGAAGTACCAACTCATATCAACGAAGGATGATTTCCTAATGAGTTGCTTTTTTGTAATGGTTTTATTGATTACAATTGTATTTTTAACTGATGGCAGGTGTGTATAAGGCTTTGCTCAGACATGTTCCCAGTTTGTTTAACTGAAAGAAATATAATCACATTCTATGCATTAAAAATCAGTTGCTGGAAGTTGAAGTTAGTAAAAAGGTGTCTTATTTCTAACTTGACTTTTAACAATGGGGATAATTAACCACTTCGAGAGCTCAGCCAAGGAAGTGGTAAGTTCCTCATTGCTATTAGGGGCAAATCCTCAGTTGATGGACAGTCATATAGCTCCACTGGACAATTTACACCAGCTGATGATTGGCTTCAGAATCTTTAAATTAATAGTTGATGCCTTTTTCAAAGGCATGTTTTAGTTCAACCACAATTGGAGATTTTTTTTTAAATCAAACTTTCATGATTTTGAATTTTGTTTTTCCTCTGTCACTTTTTCCTTTTCTCTCCATAAACTCAATAGAATGATGGCTTCAGTGTTTTCACTTTTTTTCCTTTTGGGAAAAGAGTTGCAAAAGGAAACATGGAAGTCAGTAATTTTGCTGCTCAGTATTTTTTCAAAATGTACAGTGTGACAGAATTGCTGTTTCACTTTCCCTTTAGTCTCTGTAGTGTTGCTAATGTTAGAAAAGTTTTGAGAGTGGAAAGGAAAAGAAAAGAGAATGAACATCATTCATTCTAGTGCATTCAGTGCCCTCCCCCCCCGCCCAAAAAAAAGCAAAAGTGGTAGACAAACTAAATCATAGGGTTTTTTTAACATTTCTGAATTATTTATGTATGTGAAACAAAACAGAACAAAAAATTCAATTCAATACAAATTGAAAACTTCCCTTTTTGTTTTGCTTAAAAATTTTCTACAGGAAGAAATGATTGAAAATGACATTTTCTGACATCCCGCCAGAAAATTAATTTTTAAAAATCCTTTTTAGGAGTCCCATATTTCAGCAGGAAGTTTTCTGTCAAAAAAAATTCAGACATCTCTAAATACAGGAAATTTAAAAGTGGTACAGAGCTCTGAGCACCCTCATGGCCGGTAGGAACTCTAAAATTCTAATATTTCTCTGCTATTGATTCTCTTTGTGGAGAGGGTAATTTCCTGGGGTAAGCTGCTCAACTTCTATGTGTCACTTTCCCTATCTGTAAAGTAGGAATTAATAATAATTAATAATTGCATAGAGAATGAATAACTGAGTGAATAATATGCTATGAAGACACAGCTCTACCTATTTTAGATGCTAACATTATTATTGACTCTTATACAAGCATCTTAATATAAGAATCTTGATTCTGCACAATATTAACTGGAGGGCTGTTCTAAATTGTGTTGACTGTAACACTTTTCAATAGCTGTTTCAACAGCTGGGGATCACTGGAATGCAAGAGTGTCTAGCCACACTCCTTTTTCCTCAGTCATGCTCCCAACCCCAGAATAGTGCAAAGCAGACTTTGTGGATGCCAACATGTAGCAGAGAAAAGGAAAACTGTCCCCAATACAAGGGGAGTATGCGTGATGCCTCTACACCACATCACTCCCTGGCTGTATTTTCTACCCCTTTAAACCATTAGGAGCTGTGTGAAATCAGTCTCAGGTGCTAAGTTGGGGCACAGGGACCAGCCCTGCATACAGCCATAACAGGATCAGGGAGGGCATTGAGCTTTCAATCCTTCTTTGCATGCAAACTGTCCATAACTTACTTTGTGTGCACTTTTGGCTGGTTGAATACTGAGTCTGTCTGTTCAGTGGTACCCATGGGATCAGAATTAACAAGAACTGAATTTCTTAACCATGACATTTTACAAGATGTTTGTAAGCAAATACTTCACACAGGTACATTCACAAGGCAATTATATATTCCAGAGTGGCTAACTTGGTTGTTAAATCAAAGTGAGTTTAGTACACAGTCCTCCTAAACAGCTGGGGCAATGTGTCTATTTCAGGGATAGGCAACCTTTGGCCCACGGCCCTCCAGGGTAAGCCCCCTGGCAGGCCGGGCTGGTTTGTTTACCTGCCGCATCTGCAGGTTCAGCCGATCGCAGCTCCCACTGGCCACGGTTCACTGCTCCAGGCCAATGGGGGCTGCAGGAAGATGGCGGCCAGCACATCCCTCGGCCCGTGCCTCTTCTTGCAGCCCCCATTGGCCTGGAGCAGCGAATCACCGCCAGTGGGAGCTGTGATCAGCCGAACGGTTTTTGGTTTTCTTATTAATTTAGTTAAGAATAATAAGGTTGCTACTCTCTTCAGGGTATTTCTCGTCTCCTAAACCTCCCTGTACAAGGGGCACATACTCTGCATATCCTTCCTTTGTACAAGCATATATCCCTGTTCACACCTAAAATAATGGAATCTAAGTTCCTGGGCATCAAAATCTGCCTACTATATCATCCCTACTGTGCAGGTGATGGATATATTCTGGCTTGATGCTCAATCTGCTGTTCCTTTCCAAAGGACTTCAAGGACAATGAAGTACTGGGGAGTACCACCTCCATGTTTTTTCTTGAAAAACAGCTGACCTGACTTAGGCTTCTAACTCCAGAAGAGGATTCACAGCTGTGACTCACAGAATTGGGGGGTAGGGTGGAAAATGGGTCTCAGGCCCAGAGTTAGGTCCCTAACTCCCTTTGCATGGTGGGGCATAGGCTACACCCCTCTCAGCATTTCCTATTGCCTAGCTTAGATGGCTCCCAGCTCAGTGTGTTGGCTTCTCTCAATCCCTTTTTTAGTAGCTCTCTTCCCCCATACATTGTATAAAGAGCCTGGGCACCTAACCAGGGTTGTGAATTGTACTTGGCAGCAGGGTGTCTAAAAGTGAATTGCTGCAATGATTAGCTGAAATCCCCCTTGTAAATCCCACCCCAGCTTGGTAGCTGTTGTAGCATGATAGCCCCAGCAAAAAGTTATTCTAGCCTCTTAAATTTAATAATGGTAATAAATCTACAATAAAAGAGTTGTTCACAACTGACTTTATCTTTAAGAAACAGTAATTCATATTTTCAAAGTGTTAAGTGGTGCTTTTACCATAGTATGCCTATTATTAGTTTGCTTATTTAGCAATAAATATCCAATTAGAACTGCTGAATAACTAACCTAACCAATAAAACTTACAGTAACAATGGTAACCAAGCAACAGCACTAAATACATCAAATGGAGATATTTCACATCAGTCAGACAGGTGAAACAACAAAAGTCTCTCAGCTCCCCTTTTTGCCCAGGAACATATCCTCATTCTCACCCCCAAAACACATCAACTAGACATTAATATTAGAAGAAACTATATGGCTGAAACTTGATGCATCACTTCTATTTAGCTAGGTTCCTATGTTGCCCTCCGTTGCCATAGTATCTTACATTCATTAATGAATTTTTCTTCAACAGTTCTGAAATGTAGGTAAGTATAATTATCCCCATTTTTACAGATGTAGAAGTTAGAGAAAATTAATCACCAGGGACCAGAAAGGAAAATTTCACCAAAAGTGTCATTCCCACCTTGCAAGAGGTGTTGTTTGCAAATACGCATGATGGACACTGAGCATAGGTAACTGTTCGGTCTGAACATCAGTTTATTTATCCCTTCCACCCTGCCCTCTCCATCTTAGTAAGAAGAGTCAGAATGAAAATTTCAAAAATGCCTAATCCCATTGAATGACAATGGGCCTTAGATTCCTAAGTCACTTAAGCACGTTAGAAAATATTGCCTTAATTTAAAGTACAATACATAATAATTAGGTAAATATGATTAGTGAAGTGTCAATGCAACTCACATTTGTTCATATCCTGATTCTGTCATCCTTCACACAATATGGTGTAGTACGTTTTGATGTATTAATGAATAAGTGTGTCTGGCTCAAAAGTTGATTCACAAAGCCCTTATCTTACTTACGATAGTTAACAGTGACATAGTCTGTGGTTTCCATGAAGTTATGTTTGGTTTACTCCCATTACAAACAGCCACCAAAAATACATTTTAATTGTTTATTTAACACTCCTAAAAGAAGAAAAATAGTTAAAACATTTGAAACTTAGCAGTACCCTTATTCTTTTTAGTTTACAAAGTCTGTTTAAATTCTTTCCTGACAGCCTTTTTAGATGGTATTTCCGGTGGTACTGAGAATGCCTTTGTTGGGAGAAAGAGAGCCATCTCAGGTGGTAGCTCTTCAGTCTGATTCTGTTTCATAAGACGTACATGCAGGAAGAGAGGACGAAAGAACAACAAATGACAGAAAATGCACTTTTTTTCCACTGAAGCGTTCTCACTTGTAGTCTAGCTGCTTAAAAAAGTCACAGGTGCAGCACACGGGACATGCCCTTATTAGCCCCTCTAAACCTAGGCAAACCTTTACGAGAACCAGACTAACTCCTGCTCTTAGCTTGCTTTTTCTAGCAGTGTTGCAAGTTTAGATTTGTTGTAGCTGTCTAAGCTGGATGACTTCTTTTAGACAGAAGGCCAAAAAAAACCAAACAAACAAAAAGAAAACTGGGAAGAAGTAAACAAGGAGGGGAGGAAATAAAAACTCTAGGCAAGAGGCTACAGCAAACAATTCCACTTTACATCTCAGATATTGTTCAGTTCAGGATTCAGCCAGCTCAGTGGATATAGTGATGTCATGTGGCTCCCTCTGCTCACTTGATCAGGTGAAGACACCTTTAGGAAGGACATGGTAACAGTGTGATGGTAAATCCTGGGGTCCTAGCAGGTGGAGGCAAACAGGGTGGTGTAGCTGTTGATAGGAAGTAAAAATTTTCCCCTCTTGCCTCATAACTTTCTAACAAGTTGTCCCATGATCCCCAGAAAAAACAATGCCCCTGAAGGAGTGATGACCTCATCTAATCATAATTAACCAATCAAAATGCATATCTGGTGATTTCATATATGAACATTTCCTCTCATCCTCACATGTTGTCACATTGCTTGGTGAAAATTACCAAGTGCCTTGACAATCCCTAATCTGTTCTTTCAATTCAGACCCCTTCACTTTGTACTAATCTGTTCATCTTCAAGTTTTACTTATCAACAGTTTAAGGTAGTATTTCAGGAGGTCTTGTCACCGTCTACTCACTTAATTGCACAGGCTTTAACTTAACAAGGCCTAAATTGGCACAGCAGTTACTACACACATACTCATGTAGCAGACTGTTATAAGGAAGTGAGTTTAGAAGTCAGAACAGGGCTCTCATATAGCAGATAACTCATGATTTTGATTTAAAAAGGATTTCTCTAGAGCAGGAATCAGCAACCTTTGGCACGTGCCCATCAGGGAAATCCGCTGGCGAGCCAGGATGTTTGTTTACCTGCAGCATCCACCAGTTTGGCCGCTCGCAGCTCCCACAGGCCGCAGTTCACCCTTCCAGGGCAATGGGGGCTGCGGGAAATATATGGAGGAAATATATATCCAGTTCTCTCTCATAGAACTGGAAAGACCTTGAAAGGTCATCAAGTCCAGTCCCCTGCCTTCACTATCAGGACCAAGTACTGTTCCCTGACAGATTTTTGCCCCAGATCCCTAAATGGCCCCCTCAAGGATTGAATTCACAACCCTGGGTTTAGCAGGCCAATGCTCAAACCACTGAGCTATCCCTCCCCCCATAAAGCAAGGCGGCGCGGGCCGAGGGACGTGCTGGCGGCCTCTTTCGGCAGCCCCCATTTTTACATTGGTATAAAACTGATGGAAGTGGATCAGAATCCAGCCCCATGTATTTTTCAAGCCGCTGTAATTGTAAACTGGACACCATCAAATTAGGCCTGAATAAAGACTGGGAGTGGATGGGTCACTACAAGAACTAAAAACTATTTCCCCATGCTAATTCCCCACCCCTCATGTTACTCACGCCTTCTTGTCAACTGTTTGAAATGGGCCATCCTGCTTGCCATTATAAAAGTGATTTTTCCTCCTGCTGAGAATAGCCCACTTTAATTAATTTGTCTCATTAGAGTTGGTAAGTCAACCCCCATCTTTTCATGTTCATATCTTCTTACTGTATTTTCCACTCTATACGTCGGATGAAGTGGGTTTTAGCCCACAAAAGCTTTTGCCCAAATAAATTTGTTAGTCTCTAAGGTGCCACAAGTACTCCTCGTAATTGTACGTGTAATATCATGCTCTCTAATAAGAGGTAGGCTGAATGCACATCATCAGACTCATTAAGATTTTTTGATTGTCCTTTATGATTTATAGTTGCCCTTTCAACACACTTTTCTGTCTATTTTTTAAACTTACTTTTCTCACTTTCTTATATACAAACATCATCATGTTCTTCAGGTTCAGAAGTTTTGGCCTTCAACACACAGAAGCAGAACTCCCCTGGTTTTCTCAAGTCTACATTTCATTGCAGAATGTAGAAATCACAAGCATCAGTAACCTCTCTGTGATCTAGCCTCCGAGGATAATTGCACTCAAATTTAATACCTATTTTAGTTCCTTTTATTATTATTTTTTTAAAATCCTAAAGTCAGACCTGGCTGATCTGTGTTGTGTTTATCTGTAGTTACAGATATTTTTAAAAGTTAAGTGATAATTAGAATAAGAGCAGTCTAGATTTCTGTATTCCAAAGGAAAATTAATTTTAAACACTGATTTGGACTATCTGAGGTTGTATGAAAATGGGTAAAACTAACTAAAATAGAGACAGGTAAAACAGTTACTGCCTAAAAGTCTATTAGTAGGAAGCACATGGCAGTGAGTTTAAGTTCACCTAACTAAGAAACCAGCAGTTTCATATATTGTAACAATACAGTCCTTTGAACTTTCATGTTGCGTCCATCAAAGGATTTTAAAGCAGTATGAAATCATTCATTAAGCCTCACAATGAATCTGTGAGTTAGACAAATTATATGGCATTATATGTTAAAGAAAGCACAGAGTCAAATAAGGTAAAAAATCTGACATGAAACAAACTGTACCGTCGAATCTCTATGGCTAGAATTTCTATGTTTGATTAAAGCGTATAGCAGTAGGGATATACTACTGACTGACCAGCATGGTGACAGTAGTTGTGAAATGCTAAGGGAGGTTAGAGAGGCTACAAAAGTAGAAAATCAATGGGTGATTTAAACTATCCTACATTGATGGGTAAATGTAATCCCAGGTTGGATACAGCGGTAGAATTTCTAGGCACCATTAATAACTACTTCTTGGAGCAGCTAGTCTTGGAACCCACAAGGGGAGAGACAATTCCTGATTTAGTCATAAGTGGCACACAGGACCCGGTCCAAGAAGTAACTATAGCTGAACCATGGGGTAATAGTGACCATAATGTAATTAAATTTAACATCCTTGGTGGGGAAGGGGGTGGGAATAATAACAAAAAAAGCCCCATCACAGTAACATTTACCTTTAAAAGGGGGAACTATACAAGAATGATAACACTTATTAGCAATTAAAGTCACTGCACAAGGTTTAAATGCCTGCAAGTAGCACAGGGATTATTCAAAAACATCAGACCAAATGTATATGGCAACTAAGAAAAGACAATAAGAGGAGCAAAAAATGCCACTATGGCTAAACAGCAGAGTAATGGAGGCCATTGGCGGCAAAAAGGCATCCTTTCAAAATTAAAAGTCAAATTCCAGTGAGAATAATACGAAGTTGCATAAACTCCAGCAGGTTAAGTGTAAAAAGGCAGGCCAAGAAAAAAAATTGAGAAGCAACTTGCTAAACACAGAAGAACTAATAGAATTTTTTTAAGTACACCAGAAGCAGGAAGGCTGCCAAACAGGCAGTGGGAGCACTGGACAAGCAAGATGTTAAGGAACATTCAAGGAAGACAAAGCCACTGCAGAAAAGCTAAATGAATTCTTTGCATCCATCTTCACTGCAGAGGATGTGAGGGAGATGTTCACTTCACAGCTATCCTTGTGGGTGAGAAATCTGAAGTATTGTCCTATGCTGATGTGTCTATAGAAGAGGTTTTAGAACAAATGGATAAGTTAAACAGTAATAAATCACCAAGATCAGGTGGTATTCAGCCAAGAGGTCTGAAGGAACTTAAATATGAAAGTGCAGAAATACTAGTTGTAGTATGCAGTCTATTACTGACACACACTTCTGGAAGGTAGCTAATGTAACTAACTTCAGTAGTGGGCAAATTGGTAAAACAACAGAATTATCAGCTCCATAGATAAACACAGTTTGTTGGGGTAAGAGTCAACACAGCTTTTGTAAAGGGAAATAATGCCTCACCAATCTATAGACAAGGCTGATGCAGTGGCTATAGTGTACTTGGGTTTTCTGAAAGCCATTGACAAGGCCCTTCACCAAAGGCTCTTAAGGAAACTAAGTAGTCAGGGGGTTACAGGAAAGGTCATTTCATGGATCAGTAACTGGTTAAAAGACAGGAAACAATGCAGTAGGAATAAATGGTCAGTTTTCACAATGGAGAGATAATGAAACAGCAAGGTCAACATATACATGAACGATCTGGAAAAGGGCATGAGTGATGAAGTCGCAAAGTTTGCAGATAATACAAAAATTATTCAAGGTAGCTAAGTCCAAAGCTGACTGTGAAGTGTTACAGAGGACTCTCACAAAACTGGATGATGGGGCAACAAAATGGGATGAAGTTAAACATTAATACGTGCAAAATAATGCACACTGGAAAAAAATAATCCTGATTGTACATATAGAATGATGGGTTCTAAATTAGCTGTTACCCTTCATGAAAGAGACCTTGGAATCAGCAGTGATGGTTCTCTGAAAATTTAAGCTCAACGTACAGCAGCAATCAAAAAGGCTAACAGAATGTTAGGAACTATTAGATAAGGGATAGAAAACAATATGGAAAATATAATGCCACTATATAAAGCCATGGTCTGCCCACTCCATGAATACTGTGTGCAGTTCTGGTAATCTTATCTCAAAAAGGATATAGTGGAACTGGTAAAGATTCAGAGGGGCAACAAAAATCAAGGATATGGCACAGCTTCCATATGAGGACAGACTATAAAGCTTAGGGCTGGTCAGTTTAGAAAAGAGATAACTAGGGTGGCTATAAGAGAGGGCTATAAAATCATGAATGGGGTGGAAAAGGTAATGAAGTGTGAATTACCCTTTTCTACAATACAAAAACCAGGGGAGTCACTTGATGAAATTAATAGGGAGCAGTTTTAGTACAGACAAAGGGAAGTACTTTTTCACACAATTAAACTGTGGAACTTATTGCTATGGCCAAAAGTATAACTGGGTTTTAAAAAAGAACTAGATAAGTTCATGGAGGATAGGTCCATCAGTAGCTATTAGCCAAGATTGTCAGGGATGCAACCCCATGCACAGGACAACCCTAAAGCTCTGACTGCCAGAAGCCAGGAGAAGACTGGGGGGGATCACACCACCTGCCCTGTGCCATAAACTCTCCCCTGAAGCCTCTTGTACTGGCTACTATTGGTGCCAGGATACTGGGCTAGATGAACCATTGGTCTGACCCAGTATGGCAGTTTGTAAACTTGTAGTTGCTAAAAGCCACCCACCCACACCAGGAGGCAAATTGAGAAAAGAACTCAGGACTCTCGACGTTTCTTCTCTAACCACTAGAAAACATGCACTCTATTGCCAAATAGGCCTTGTTTACACTTGAAATGGCATTTGGGCATGTGTAGCTACCTGCCGCAGGGAAAAGCAGGCTGCGTCCACGCTCACTGTGGTGTTTGGTGACATGTATCAGTGAAAGACTCCAGCAGTGGGACACTACAATAGTAAAAATAGCAGTGTAGAGACACACTGTGTGGGTGTAGACTGAGCTGTGTAGGGTAGATTCTGGCATGGCTGTACTCTGCTCACCTTAGCAGTGCCTCACCATCTACACTGCTAGTTAAACTCATGTTAGTGGGCACGCAGTGTCTATACTTTACATGCCACCATAAGTGCAGACATACCTACAGTTTGAAAGAAAAAAATGAGCAACTCCTAGATAATAACCCTGCAGAGAATTGGTTTAAAATGGAGTTTTTCCTTGCCTGCATAAGAAGTTGCTGTTTACCCCCATTACCACCTTACAAAAAATGTTGTTTAAAGAAATCCTCTCTCTTAATAGCTAAACCTGTCTGGTGCTCATGTTCTTCAGGAACAAATGAATGACAGCAACTATATAGCATTGTGGATTTTATTTATATCTTGTGCTTGCACAGCTTCAGTTGCTTTATTGCCTGAATCTACAAGACATGTCTATCTAACCTGAATGTATTGGTGTGCAGAATAGTGATGTGTAGGGGTACCATGCAGCTCACTGAAAAGAGAAGCTATTGAATTGACCTTTTTTTGGCTAAATGATTTTCTGAATGAATTTAGTGCCCATGAAAGGTGATGGATTGTTAGACCTGGAGACTGAAATCTTCTATGCAGATATAACATGGACAGTCACAGTGTGAACTGTTTTACATCAGACCTGTCAAATCCACAGGTTGGACTCTGCCTTTTCAGACCCATCTGTGAAAGAAAACCCCTCTTATTGGCTGTCTTCCATAATATCCAGCCTCCTGGGGAACGCAGCCAATCAGAGCTGCTGTAATATGGTTATTCATAGATTCATAGATTCTAGGGCTGGAAGGGACCTCGAGAGGTCATCGAGTCCAGCCCCCTGCCCTCATGGCAGGACCAATTACTGTCTAGACCATCCCTGATAGACATTTATCTAACCTACTCTTAAATATCTCCATAGATGGAGATTCCACAACCTCCCTGGGCAGTTTATTCCAGTGTTTAACCACCCTGACAGTTAGGAACTTTTTCCTAATGTCCAACCTAAACCTTCCTTGCTGCAGTTTAAGCCCATTGCTTCTTGTTCTATCCTCAGAGGCTAAGATGAACAAGTTTTCTCCCTCCTCCTTATGACACCCTTTTAGATACCTGAAGA
Source organism: Macrochelys suwanniensis (assembly GCA_033296515.1). NCBI lineage: Eukaryota > Metazoa > Chordata > Testudines > Chelydridae > Macrochelys > Macrochelys suwanniensis. Next base: position 46,372,739 of record CM065777.1, read on the forward strand.
CCGCTATCATGTCCCCTCTCAGTCTTCTCTTTTCCAAACCAAACAAACCCAATTCCTTCAGCCTTCCTTCATAGGTCATGTTCTCTAGACCCTTAATCATTCTTGTTGCTCTTCTCTGGACCCTCTCCAATTTCTCCACATCTTTCTTGAAATGCGGTGCCCAGAACTGGACACAATACTCCAGTTGAGGCGCAGAGTAGAGCAGAAGAATGACTTCTTGTGTCTTGCTCACAACACACCTGTTAATGCAGCCCAGAATCAAGTTTGCTTTTTTTGCAACAGCATCACACTGTTAACGCATATTTAGCTTGTGGTCCACTATAACCCCTAGATCCCTTTCTGCCCTACTCCTTCCTAGACAGTCTCCTCCCATTCTGTATGTGTGAAACTGATTGTTCCTACCTAAGTGGAGCACTTTGCATTTGTCCTTATTAAACTTCATCCTGTTTACCTCTGACCATTTCTCCAATTTGTCCAGATCATTTTGAATTATGACCCTATCCTCCAAAGCAGTTGCAATCCCTCCCAGTTTGGTATCATCTGCAAACTTAATAAGCGTACTTTCTATGCCAATATCCAAGTCGTTAATGAAGATATTGAACAGAGCCGGTCCCAAAACAGACCCTTGCAGAACCCCACTCGTTATACCTTTCCAGCAGGATTGGGAACCATTAATAACTACTCTCTGAGTACAGTTATCCAGCCAGTTGCGCACCCACCTTATAGTAGCCCCATCGAAGTTGTATTTCCCTAGTTTATTGATAAGAATATCATGCGAGACCATATCAAATGCCTTACTAAAGTCTAGGTATACCACATCCACCGCTTCTTCCTTAGCCACAAGACTCGTTATCCTATCAAAGAAAGCTATCAGATTGGTTTGACATGATTTGTTCTTTACAAATCCATGCTGGTTATTTCCTATCACCTTACCACCTTCCAAGTGTTTGCAGATGATTTCCTTAATTAATTGCTCCATTATTTTCCCTGGCACAGAAGTTAAACTAACTGGTCTGTAGTTTCCTGGGTTGTTTTTATTTCCCTTTTTATAGATGGGCACTATATTTGCCCTTTTCCAGTCTTCTGGAATCTCTCCTGTCTCCCATGATTTACCAAAGATAATAGCTAGAGGCTCAGATACCTCCTCTATTAGCTCCTTGAGTATTCTAGGATGCATTTCATCAGGTCCTGGTGACTTGCAGGCATCTAACTTATCTAAGTGATTTTTAACTTGTTCTTTTTTTATTTTATCTTCTAAACCTTCCCCCTTCCCATTAGCATTCACTATGTTAGGCATTCCTTCAGACGCCTCGGTGAAGACCGAAACAAAGAAGTCATTAAGCATCTCTGCCATTTCCAAGTTTTCTGTTACTGTTTCTCCCTCCTCACTGAGTAGTGGGCCTACCCTGTCCTTGGTCTTCCTCTTGCTTCTAATGTATTGATAAAAAGTTTTCTGGTTTCCCTTTATTCCTGTAGCTAGTTTGAGCTCATTTTGTGCCTTTGCCTTTCTAATCTTGCCCCTCCATTCCCATGTTGTTTGCCTATATTCATCCTTTGTAATTTGTCCTAGTTTCCATTTTTTATATGACTCCTTTCTATTTTTTAGATCTTGCAAGATCTCGTGGTTAAGCCAAGGTGGTCTTTTGCCACATTTTCTATCTTTCCTACCCAGCGGAATAGTTTGCTTTTGGGCCCTTAATAGTGTCCCTTTGAAATACTGCCAGCTCTCCTCAGTTGTTTTTTCAGTTGTGTTAGTATCAGCTTAGCTCCTCAGCATGTACACCAGCCCCTTCTCATCCCCCATACCCCCAGCAAGTGTAGAGCTGGGAGCTGTTGGTCTCCCCTTCCAGGCTTTGATTGGGGATGTGGGAAGAAAACCTTCAGGCCAAAGAGACTTGAAAGGGGGTAAGAATGTGAAGGGAGAGAGTATCCCTCCACCTCATCCAATAGCAGAGGAACTAACAACCCCGTCCTATGTCCACAGATCAGAGTTAGAGTAATTGGTGACGGTGTTGGGCTTTTTCCAGGCATCCCAATGATGAGAGCAGTGGGAAAGGCTGGCATGCACTCTGCACAACATTGCTCACACCAAGGGAGAGGAGCTGGAAGGAAGCCTTGCACTGTCACCATGTGTTCTAATTCACCCCTCATTCATTTATGCAAATTTAACTCTATTGGCTTAGTGTTGGCAGGTAAGCTATAGTGTCCCAAGAAGGTGCCTAAACTGTGATGTGACATACAAGGCAAATAAAAAGACAGTGGACCAAATCCTATATCAGTTGAAATATATTGCTGAACTGCCACTGGTTTCAGTGAGAAGGATTGGGCCCAGATTCTCTCTCTTCAGTGGAGCTTGCAATTCAGTCTCCATGTTCATTCAATCACTGGCCTCTTTGCCGATAATGTCAACAAATGTGCCAGTTAGTACCAGTCGGGGTGGTGATTTCTGTCATGTTGACAACTGTCTACTATGAACTGGACTGTGACCATCACTGTATTTCCCATAGGGTGCTGAACAGCTGTCAGGAGGTAGTAATGGTGAAAGATATATTAACTGCAGAGTGCGCAGTGGTAAATCAGACAGAATCTACTGTCTCTAAAAATGCATTTCATGTCTAATTATTTTTACCTCTCTTTAATAATGCAACTGCTTTCCTTTTGTGGGTCATTAGTGTATTTTCCAGTTTATAGTTTATTTATACATAAAATACTAATGGGTTGTGTGAGACAAAAATAATGCACGTACATCGAAAGCTAGATTGTGAGCTGTTGGCACTATTCCCTGGAGGTCCTTGCAGTTGTTTTTTATTTTTGTTAAATACATATTGTGGGAGCATCCACTTTGTCAGGCTTCAGCTATGAGCCCGTGGCCTGTTGAACATACAAAACATGTCATGAAACCAACTGCACATGCAAAGCCACATTTGTGCACACAAAGGAGCACATTTTCAGTGAGGCCCTGTGTGAGTTTGCAAAACAGTCTATTGTAGATTGGTCCATTTATTTCAGAATCCATTAAAAAGAAACCCTCCTTGTTTTTAAAAAGCTCAATGGGCTTGTTCCATCATGGACTTTAGCCTTTTCTGCTCCCTCACCAAACACCCTCCATTCACACATCACCTTTCTCTTTCTTCTCCTCTACCTCAGTCTTACTCCTATTTTAACAGGAGACTCCCCTCACGCATCTCTTGTCATCTATGTATAACCTTAGGTCTGGTCTACACTGGGCGGGGAATCAGTCTAAGTTACGCAACTTCAGCTACATGAATAACATAGCTGAAGCCAAAGTACTTAGATCTACTCACCGCAGTGTCTTCACTGCGGTGAGTCAACAGCTGACACTCCCCCGTCAATTCCGCCTGCACCTCTCACTCCGGTGGAGTATCGGAGTCAACAGGAGAGTGCTCGGCGGTCGATTTATTGCATCTAGTCGACCCAATAAATCGACCCCCGCTGGATCGATCGCTGCCTGTTGATCCTGCAGGTAATGTAGACAAGCCCTAAGGAGTTCGGCTCATAGGAAATCATGTGGTCCTGTTCCTTGGGGTTTGCGTCTATGGTGTACATGTGACTATTCAGAGTGTTTTCAAAACATAAATTACCCTTTATAACTTTTCATTTGCATGAGGTAACTAAACAATGATGCCTCTGGTAGTCACAGTATTTCCTAGGAATTTCCTATGCTAAGCATAGGGAACTTTGAGTAATCTTACAAATGACAACAGTAACAACCTAATCACAAAGGCAAAACTGAAAAGAGTATAACACCCACCAAAAGAGTTACTTGATGTGCCATTCTGGTTTCATTATAAATATTGCAGTCTACTGTGTGACTATAGAGCTAAATAATTTTTAAAATGCATAGTATGAAAAGCGTAAGCACAGTGTCCTATCGACAGCTGAAATTCTCCATCTAATCATATGCTTTAATGTTGTTTTGTCCATATCTAGGAAGAAAGGTATACAATGAAATCTATGCTGATTTCTTAGCAGCATGTTTATATGCAATCAGATATATTAGTACAAATTTCAAATGCAAGGAGTATGTTAACAGATTTGTGTTATAAAGATTTAATAACTCCACAAACAAGATGTCATGCCGTTTACCGTTTTGTATTGTCTGTATACCTGCATCCTCATATTAACAGTGGGCGCATAATAACAGAGGAGAGTTCAGTACAGCAATTTTAGTTTCATAACTAACAAGTTATGTTAAATTACAAAGAACCAGACATAATGCATTAAACTGCAGCTTGCAGAATTTTTCTAGACATTCAGAAAACATTAATTTCTATAGGCACTAATGAAATGAACAGCCATTAGGGATTTTTATGAGTAGTTTTGCAAAATCTTTGTGAAGTTTCAAAATATGTTGCGGATTGTGAATACGTTGAGAAACTATTCTACCTTATAGATGAAAACAAAGGATAACAAATGCATTTGCAGTCTCTAGTGGAAAAGGAAATCACCCAAAGAAAGGGGAAAAAATCACTTTTTCTGCTCAAGGCCTGGAAATTTTTTTTGGCTCAAGCCACCTGATCTCCCCCCTTCCTTATCACTGAACTATGGCAGGGCAAGCAGAGAGGACAAAGTAATGTGCATGACTAGGGTGAAGCTCAAGTACCAGAGAGGGGTTGTTCACTTAAAACCAAAACATGAGAAACTAAAAGTCTCCTGGTGCTGTCATGTCCAAGCCACAAAAGCTACCTGGCCTTCCTCAGCAAGATGCTGAACTTAAAAGTATCATGAACATGGTATTTCTTCAGGCATACTTCCCTGGAAAATACATATACGAACATTACTTTTTCTCTTAATTTCTACCTGACAGATCTTGTGCAGGATCCATTACCAATAGCGATATTAAAAAGCTGGTTATGGTTCAAAATAATTTAATGTTTTTGCATAACAGCTTTTAACATTACTAACATCTAAACTGTAATTTTACACATTGTATCAAACTTCTCAAATGTCAAGCTGGTTAAGCAGAGGGTTTTTTAGCTAGTCAACAAGAGCTCTCTGCTTTTCAAATGCTCACCTTTAATTTTAATTACATCATTTGCTCAATAATTAGAAATAGTCTTACCAAAAGAACCTTAAAGGTGTGTTTAGGTGTTGAAAAATGTAATATTTTAAATTCTTATAGCTAAGCTTTTGTTTCCTCAGACCTGTAGTCCTAGAAGAAGAGTCTTCACGTGTGTAATGACTAAACTTGACACATCAGATCATGACAGTTTCACATGTTTAGCAGTTTGTTACTAAGCTACTGGATGCACTGTAAATTCCTTTGCCTTAAAATGTCCCCATACCTTGAGGAAGGAGCCAATGTAAAACAGAGATGCAATGTGTCAGCTAAAATGGGCATGTGTGCAGGGCCGGTGCAAGGAAGTTTCACGCCCTAGGGTCGCCTAGTGGGCGCGCCAGCCCTGCATGTGTGATTTCAGAAGGCAAATGTTAAATTCTAAATAAGATCTACTGTACAGAGCTATAGATACTGATGAAATGCATAATATGAGTATGAACTCTTTGGTATAGCTTAGGTCTTTGACATACAAGTAGGATGCTGTTGAAGTTGAAAGATTACAACAGGAAGAGATTTATTTCACAGCCTTGTTATAATCTTTGTCACAAGAAAGAAAGTTGTTCCATTTTCAGCTCTTGATTAAAATCTTTTTTTCACTGAAAAATAGGGCCATGGTATTACACTCATGTATTCTTGGTATAATAAGGATGTAATGTCCCATTTTGACCTTTCAAAATGCTGTGTTTTGATTTGCTTGTCATTACCTTTCTTCCGTTACAGTCTTATTAACCTGTGGAAAGAGAATGGAATGAGAGGCAGTTACGATTCAGAATACTGAGGAAGATCAAAGTAGTACAACACACTTGTATAGTTCAAAGAACATAGCATACATTAATATTTTTGATATTTCATCATTATTGCATCAGAGCCTAACAAGAATGCGGAAGTGATGCATATTTAACTCATCATCATGACAATTCAGAGACTGTACTCTGCATATCTTCAGAGCTTGTATCTGCCTGAAGGTATAGCTACTGCAATCTGAAAGACTACGTATTTTCAGTGTCGTTAGAAATATTTTAGAAAAGGAGAAATTAAAGCATTGTATCACAATCCCAAAAATAGATATTTCAAGAAAAGTTATTGTGTACATGACTGAGGGTCAGACAAAATGTCATAGATTCTTAGGCTGGTCTACACTAGAAAATTAGATCTGTTTAACTACATCAATCAGGGGTATGAAAAATCCACACCTGAGTGGCATTGTTAAACTGAACTAAGTTCCCAGGTAGACAGACCTAGCTACCGCCTCTTGGGGAGGTAGATTACTTATGCTGCTGGTAGAATCCCTCCCATCTGTGTAGGTAGTGTCTACATGGAAGTGCTAAAGTAGCCAGCTGCAGTGGCCCAGCTGACCTGCTGTTGCATTTTAAGTGTAGACAAACCCTTAGATTCATAGATTTTAAGACCAGAAGTGACCATTAATTATCATCTAGTCTGACCTCCTGCATAACATAAACTAAAGGACTTCTTGATAATTTCTGCATCAAACCCATAACTTGTATTTGAGTTATAGCATATCTTTTAGAAATCTTGATTTACAGCCTGCAAGTGATAGAGAGTTTGAATTGTTAATGGTTAATAGCCCTTTTTGTGCCGTATTTCTAGTCTGAATTTGTCTAGCTTCAGCTTCTCACCATTGGTTCTCATTATGCCCTTTTTGGTTGGATTACAGAGCTGTCTACTATCACAAATCTCTTCCACATGTAGGTACTTCCAGACTGTGATCAAGCTCTCAGCCTTCTCTTGGATAAACTAAATAGACTGAGCTTCTTTAGTAAGGCATGTTTTCCATGTAGCTCTTTTCTGAAGCCTCTCCAATTATTCTACATCCTGTTTGAATTGTGGGCACCAGAACTGGAGATTGTAGTCAGTCTTACTAATGCCATACATGGAATACAATCTCCCTATTCCTATTTGATATTCCCCTGCTTACACTTCCAAGAATTACATTTGTAGGAATACGATTTTATATTTGTATTAGAGGTTATAATGATTGACGGTTATAATAATGTAGTATGTATTAAATGTATTAATGTATGATTTGATTTCATCCTGCTAGCCACCGTTTTTTATTTCAGGGCAAAAATAGACCAGAATAGTCCTTGTGGCTGATTATGGTCACCTTTTGTTTTAGGATAAGATTTCATTACAGTATTTGCTATAAGGTCTTGCTTCTTGTATGCATTGCAAACTAAATTGTGTAAGGTTCTTTTGTAATCCCTTTAGTAACCATATAATCCTTTCCAAAATCTTATCCTGTCTGAAAGTCTCTGTAAAATTGTTTGGTGTGAGTAAAGGATGTGTGCATGGTTAAGGATGAGTGTGAAAGCCATCACAAATGTCCAGATGGTCAAGAAAAAGTGAGAGACTTGGGAACACCAGGAGACAATCAGAAAACATCCATTGTATCCGATGCTAAACATGTTAGCAGCATTGATGACCTCAGAGATGAGGCAGCCACCCCCAAAGGCGAGGCAACAAATAGGAGATAATGATGGGAAGCCCAACAATAACCATCAAATGATAACAGCAGAAAATGCCAAGATTAACACCATTTAAGGACTAATGATTACAGGATGACATTGCAAAATGCATGGACTCAAATGGGAATTTACAACTATAAAGATGGGGTGTTTTGCCATGAAACTCTTGAGTTCAGTCCTGCAAAGCCTCAGAGCATCGGATGGCGACCAACAGAACCCAGCTCCTCATTCGTGCCCAATCTAAATGGCCATTAGATTGACTCGAGCTACTACAGACTGGTAACTAACTATGAGACCATCTGCAGGACCTGTATGTGTGTGTGATTGAATGCATATGCTAATTGTTATATTGTCAATAAATGCGGTGTATTGCCTTTTTCCCCTGAAAAGATCTCGTGTGCTTTTTATAAGCATAACACATTTACCCTCTTAGCTAAAGCATTGCACTCAGACCACATGTTCAATTTGTTATCTACCATGATGCCTAAATCCTTTTCAGAGTCACTGGTTTCTAGGATACCACTGAAGAAAGTGGGGCTACTCACAAAGTAAGATACTACTCAACATGAATAAAGTGGCAGAATCTGGCACTTTTTATAATGCTTTCACCTCACCTGAGATTTTCTTAGTATAAATTAAAATGTCAGCATTCTTCCCAATGTCCGTGTGATACCAATTAAAGCTACACCAGGATAAAAACTTTTATGAGGACAATATTATCTACCTTAGATAAACGGCTTGTAACTTTCAATATGTCTTGCTTGTTTGCCTTAGCTGCTTCATCTTGCAATCTGTGAACATGTGTAAGGTTCCTAACAGATGGGAAAACTAAACACTTTAAGCTGAAGTGCTCATCCTTTTTATTGGATTGCAAGCATAGTAGCACAATATGGTTTCAAGTAATCTCTGACCTACAGAACCCACCATCTCTGGGGCTGACATTATACAATTAAATGTCCATTCAATAACACAATGCCCAGTTCAGCAATGGTCCTCTTGTGAGCAAAACCTACATCAGTGTCAATTTTAAGGATGATTGCTAAGAGCTTGTGGTGACTATTGGGCCAATTTGTTGTGGCACTTTTAGTTTACAATTGTTTTGAAAGGTTACAATCACCAATACAACAAAAAATTAACACTGAAAACAAAGAAGCATGACATATCTAAGGTGTGAGTTATTAAAATTCATACATTATTTCAGAGTTGTGTGAATACTTCCTACCTTTGGAAAATGTAGTTTGAAAGTCAAAATGTCCATTTAAAAATTCTCATGATTTTTGCATATTGGTGGAAATACATTTTTACTGATTCTGCAGCAACAAAGCTAATAGGCCAGCAGTCACCATTCCAAGACCTAGCATTAACACTTTCTCTCATATATTACTTACTACTGTTCACAGTTTTGTAGGTCAGTAAGACTTAATTCACAAAAGGACTAAGGTGCCTAACTGTCACTTTTGGCATCTAAATCAGGTCCCACTGAGGATTTACAAAACCCTTGTTCAGTTGCTTCTGAACACTGTAGGCACATAAATTTACTTAGCACCGACTTTTTGGGGGCTAAAAGTTCCCTTGGAGCCTGTGTTTCTGTCTCTGGGCATGTGCACTGCAGCCCCATGCCCGGTGCCCAGATGCCTAAGCCCCAGATAGATGCATGAACAAGGGGAAATTGGAATTCTTCTGCCTAACTTGCCTACAGGGCCCAATCCAGTAACCATGCTCACACCTTGCCTTCTGGACTAGCCCCCCTAGGTGAATTTACACAAAACACCCGGAGCAGGAGGATGATGTCGCTCAAAATGTTTAGCTCACAGATTAGGGTACTCACCTGGGATGTGGACAACACCCCCCAGGCCACCAGAGGAGGAAGAAGGGATTTGAGCTGGGATAAGCCACCACTCATGAGAATACTCTAACTATTGGGATAAGAGATTTTCTGATGTGGGGCCTCCTCAATCTTGCCTGTTGAAGCAACAGAAGAGACTGAGAAGCCCCACTTCTGACTATCCCATATCCCAATGGTTAGAGCACTCACCTGAGAGGTGAGAGATTCCAGTTAAAATCCTTTCTCCCCTTCAGCTAGAGGGGGTGGAGGTGACTTGAACCGGGAGTCTCCCATGTCGCAAGTGAATATCCTAACCACTGGGCTAAAAGTTATGAGGGAGCCTCCACCCCCTGCCAAAATGGAATAGGCATCTAATGCCAAGAGTGGGTTTGCAGCTGAAACTCCTGAACAGATGGAGGTTCCAATTTCCAAGAGATGAGAGGGCTTAGTACACACCCCTATGCTCAGCATCTCCAATTGGTTACTTTAGCTGATGCACCACCTAGAATTCTGGGTTTCATTAATCCCATTCTGAGGCCCGTCTCTCCCTCCATTCCATATAAGGAGCCCTGGTGAATACGAGTGATTTTCCAAGTGCCTAAAAGTTAGGTGTGGCGATGCTGAGTGTCACAACACCTACGTTCCTTTGTGAATCTAGCCCGAAGTGTTTTAAAAGCACACAGTAAGAATCTTTTTTATTACCTCTTATCAAACCTAACAGTACAACAGGAAACAGTATATTGATATAACACGGTCTACAAAACAACAGTGGACAATGAAGGAGGCAATTAATTTCTTTCATGTGATTTGCATCATATCCACAAGTAGCAAAGGATGAACACAGCAATAGAGTGACAGGCAAGGACTCTTGGATTCATCTTTAGACAAAGGATTAGGATCATCAAGAAAATCAATGACTACAAGTTTTATGCAGAGTCCCTCCCAGATACATTCTCCTCTAGATGTACACATGTAGCTCCCACTCCTGATGTGGCTTCAGCCCCAATGCTGTGTCTTTGGTGGTGGGAAGACTAAGCACTCTACAGACATGATCTAAAGTAACCTCAGTTTTACCTCATTTTGTTCTTCAGACTGAATAGTGAAACTCTCCTGGTGTAACCAGCACTGGCCATATAGATTCCTCGTATGAAAAAAACCCAGCTGATTTCTTTCCTCTCTTTTCACCTTGATCAATTGGAATCCTCCTTATGTGTCTCCTATAAGGAGATTAAGTGGAAAAGATTAAAACTATGAAGCCATATGCGTCTGCACTGCTACTTTTGCCCATCTACATAACTAATTTGCACAGACTTAAAGATCACAAATGTTTTGTTCTAAGCTACTATAAAAAATCAGCCAGTCACATAATGGAGCCATATGGCTCTTCTGATCGGAATGAGACTGCTGTCACCTAGTACAACTTCAAAGTGCTACATGGGGAGTTACGTGCACAAATTCTATTAACAGCAGGGCTGGGCAAATCATTTTGCCTAATTTCAAACTCACTCAAACTTCAGAATTATTAGTTTTATGTTCTGTTTAGGAGGGACTGTGTGCAGGGAGAAAACCAATATATACAGACTGAGTCAAAAATGAAAACTGAGGCAGAATGAAATCTAATACCAAATAATATGAACAGTATATGAACACTATTTACCTGGCACTCATTAATGCCAGTTAATTTACCTTTTTGGAAGTGATAGTCTGCCCCTAAAACATAGTACAAGCTTCCTGTGAGCTAGAAAAACAATTTTCTTCTATGTCCCTTGAAAAAGAATATGGACTTAAATGACTAGAAAAAAAGTTTGTTAATTTTAATTAGTTTTGCGAACACCAAAATATGTTGAGCAATTCAGAAAATCCCAAACTACACTAAGTTTGTCCATTTCAACTTATCAACAACAGTTGTGAGGCCAGTGATGCTGATTTAAATGTTGAAACAGGAAGGGTAGTATATATACAATGATTGAGTTATTGGCATGTAAAACCTATTTTCTATTTAGATCTCTCTCTCTCTCTAACACACACACACACACACACACACACTCTCTCTCTCTCTCTCTCTCTCTCTCTCTCCCTTCCCTTGAAATATTTAAAATGAGTCTGCCCAAAGCATTTGAGAATATTTACTATAGGGAATAATTCTATATTGCAAGGGACTACAATGTGTGACCCAACAGGTCTTTTCCATTCCGGCTTTTTTGTGATTGGACGATAAATATCAAGCAGCTTTCTCCAGAAGTTCTACATACAGCTTAATGCTTGTCTTCAAATAAATTATTTGTCACTAGTCACTGAAATCTAGTGGATAGTTTTATTCCATGCAGATTTCCTTTTTTTTTTAGTGTGTGTGGGGGAGGTAAGCAATAAAGTAGCACAATCCCAGTGCAATGCATTAAAAAGAGAGAGACAGCGATAGAGAGCCTTTCAATCCCTGCAGGTTATTGTTTAACCTAGTTACATCCATCAAAGTAGTCTGTATGTATTTTCAGACAGATGAATTGTACAACAATGGCTAGGTAAACTTGAATGACTTTAAATAGCTGAAGTAGATTAATTAATCTAATCAAACTCTTTACTCTGTATCTCTTTCCTTTCATAGATGCAGTCTTCATTTAATAATCACAGTTTGCAATAAGTAAAAAGGAAAACTGGCAATCCCTAAAATACTTCCAAAGTTTATTATAACAACAGTTGCTGGGATTATCCATTGGTTGGATTTCAAAAGAATAGAAAGTTCTATGGAAAAAAGCAAACACTATTCTTATACCATCTACAACCAAACACAGGTTTGTGAACAGTCTTTGCTCTCCCATCTATAGACACATGGCTATGAAGCCCAATCCGGTTGTTATTCTGCGACAACCTCTACCCCAGGGTTTATTTTCACTACCCCATTCACCAATAACTGAGCTCTTGCCATTCAGACTGCAAGACTCTTGGAACATGTTTAAGAAATCTCTACTCATTTTAATATGGGAATGGGGTCTTACACATCTCATGGAATGTCAGTCAGCGAGGGTGATGGCTGAACATATTGAGGTATTTGTTGCTGAGATCTCCTTCTATGTCAGAGAAATATACAAAATAGTTGACTGGGTTGAACACTCACGTCTTATAAAAAAATAGGGAGAACATCAGGGTCCAGACACCCCAAGTGGAGAAAAAGAGGTCTAAACCCCAAAGAATAAGCAATTGAATCGGTTGTATACAATGTTATTATGTATAAATATATGTCAAGTAAGGTCTTCAATGAAAACTTGTAATGGTCTGAACTTGAGGGTCATTAGGAGATATGGATTCATGTTATATTAGGAATGTATGTATATGTGCAGAACACTGCAATTGTAATTAGATGAAGCTGCATCATCACCTCGCAAGAGGGGGTGAAACAATCAGGCAAGGAGGGACACCTCTCCAGCTAGTTGCTTACACAAAATTAATTGCGAGCACCTAGCAATGTAAAAATCTAGTGAAAGACAATGGTGGATCATTAAAGGTAATGGAAAGACATTGAAGCTGAAAAGAAAACCCCAGTCTTGGAAAACTAAGGAAGGAGGGAGTTTCCCCTGCTCTCTATAACCATAGTCTGAGAGATAGGGAAAAAACACCTCTAAAGTCTGTTAAAAGGGAAAAGGTAAAGTGAAGGTGGTCCTGAAATTGAGGGCCATGATCTAAGCAGGGTGCTGTCTTTGAAACACTGGATCCCCTCCAGGACACAGGGCATGCTGGGAAACTATACAGAGACATCAGGTAACTTGTATTAGATAAGGAAAGTTAGTTAATAAATGTAAAGCTTCAGATTTTATCTTTGTGTTTATTTTCTGTGTAACTTGAATGTGTTTGGTTTTCCTTACTATTTCATCTGTAAAAAGAACGAGGCGTACTTGTGGCACCTTAGAGACGAAGAAATTTAGTTATTTATTTATAAATTATTATTTTTTATGTTTTTATTTACTCTAAGATGCCACAAGTACTCCTCGTTCTTTTTGCGGATACAGACTAACATGGCTGCTACTCTAAAACCTATTTCATCTGTGAATCTATAATTTTCCTATTAAATAAACTTTGTTTGTTTTTACCCCAAGCAGGTCTCTGTTGTGCAAACTGTGTGAAGTGCATGTCACAAAGAAAACTGACGACTGGGGGCAGGTTTACTCCTTTAAGGGTGACAAACCAGAGAGGAAAAGTCAAAGTGGCTGGTAGTGAAGAACTCAGGGAGATGGATTTGGGGGGACTTGGACCAGAAGGGCTAGTGTGGTGAACCTGCAAGGAGAAACCTGGTATATGGAAGCTGGGGTTGAGACCTTTATGCTTGTAAGCTGGTTACAGCTGTCAGAGCCATAGCAGCATAGCATAGCATAAGGGTGGTGGGTGAAGAACCATGGGCTTGGGGAGGCTAGCCCCCGGCCAGGCCTGCCCACCCCTTCCAACTGAGGCCCCGCCCCTCCTGCTCCCCTTATCCCCCGAAGCCCAGAGTGCCCCCCCACAGTTGCCAGCTTTCCCCCCCCCCCCCATGGCCCTGGGTCGCCCGAGCACCTCCAGCCCCATAGCGGTGGTGCACGGTCCCCCTCTCCCCAAACCCTGGAGTCCTGGGCGGTGCGGCTCCAGTGCCAGAAACCCCCCCAGTGCTGGGTGGCCCCAGATGCCCTAGCTCCAGCCTCAGCCCAAGCAGGCTTCCCTTCTCAGAAGAGGAGCAGCCTGCCTGGGCTATGCAGCAGGAGGGGGCCTGGGGCGGAGCGTGGGTGGAGCCACATGGGGCTGTTTGGGGAGGCACAGCCTTCCCCAGTCTATTATATGCGCCACCCATGAGCATAGCATTAAGGTGCCCAAAGTTACAGTGACAGAAGCCCTGACTGGTTGGGCTGATCCCAAAACATCACAGCGTGGCCTACTAGAACCTCTAGTATGGGAAGAAACATGTTTCTAGCACTCATCAGGGTTGGGGATGAGGGTGGAGAGTTAAAATCAGGAGCTCTCTCCTCCTGCCCATTCCTAGCTATGTATTTAACATATTCCTTCCTGGTTATGAAACTGGAGCCCACACTAACCATGCGCTGCACCTAAAGGCAAGTGATGAACTCCAGCATAAGGGAGGGAGTAACTCCTGTGGCTGTGCAGCTAAGCTGCAGAGACTGGATGGTCCACAGAAATGGGCGTATTAAAGCATGGGTTTTAATAGGCTCATTTACCATTGCTTCCCTCCCCACCTGAACGACACACCACCACCTTCTGGCTATATTCTGTCAGATAGGATCATTAGTGACATTTTCTAAATTCTTGACCTAGGACTTCAATAGTTTCTCTCACTCTGTGTCATCAGGTCATTTTGTTAACTCTTAATATGCCACATCTAATTAATAAGGAATATAATAATCAGGCATGGACACAATAGACCCGTGTCTAGAACCACAGTGTCAAGTCAGGGAATTATACCAGAATTTCTGCTTTAATTAAAAAACAAAAATTGTAAGCCCTCACTATAGTGATAAAGAGCTTGAAAACATGGAGGTAGGGTAATTCATGCAGTGATGTCTGTCTGAGTCTGCAGACAGCCTGAGACAATAGCTCAGAGACAGACAAACTACCCCATGAATCTAAATGGGGTGTTAACTCCAAGATATGCTGCTAAGGGGAGCCCTGTCAATTCCACCCTAGAAAATGAACAAGGATTTGGTATGTGAACAGGAGGAAAAAAGAGAGGCAGGCCTTACTTGCTCACATGCAGATAAACCCTCTTTGTTAGGTCAATGATGGGGCGTCTCTGCTTCTCCAGAGTGAGGGAAGCAGGGATCCCTGCTCCACCACTGATGCTCTTCAGGGGCTGGGGAGTCCTGCCACTATCATTCGAAATGCAGATGAGCCTTTGGCCCTAGGGTAGGGCCACAGTGGCAGAGCCATGAGGCACCCTTTGTCATGATGCATGTAGAGCCCTGGCTTGCCTTAATTTGGCCCTGATAACTATGTGAAAATATAACAGGCTTCATTCTCAGAAGTGCTGAAACACCTGCAATCAAGGGCAGTTGTGTAATCTCACCAGCTCTGAAAATCAGGATTTAAATATATGGAAAAATATAATTTCAACTTACATCACAGTATTTAATGAATGAACTTTGCTAAGATAAAGACTTCATCTCTAAAATGCATTGAAAAGGAAAACTTTGTCATGCAAAAATGTATTCCGTTTCCCATTTGCCACAATACAATTCAATATGTAGTGATGCGTATATACACACGCTGCCATCTACTTTTACATCATATTCGGAGATACATTTTAAGAAGTTCAGCTTTCTTTATTTCTTCATGCAGTGGGGACATAGTAACTCACCATGACAAAAATCAGGCCTCACATGAAATATTTGGAAGTGTAATCATACAATTGAGGGTCAAAATGTACTACGGTAGAAACTATAAATACAAAAGCAGTGAACCAAGTCAGTTCTAGCCTCAGGGTTTGATTCATGATGAAATATGTTTTGTTATTATTTCCTAAGATCTTATAGGTTTTAATAAAGGTGTACAAAAAAACCCTGGATTTCTCCTGAACGATAGTAGTGTATGGATTACTTCAAATTATGAACATCAAAAATCATAACCACTGGAAAAAGCTTTTTTCAGTGTTGAAAGCACTGAACAGATGAAATTTACACATCTCATTATTTAACAATAGCAATAGCCATTTTGCTTTATTGCTGGGTTAAACGGATGTCACATAAAATTGCACTGAATTTTGAAAATGGAAATTGGTGACTGTTAATGCTAGGATAGAAGGCTTCATGCTGCCTAGGATTTCAGATTTCTTGGCCAGGAACAGAAAAGCAAAGGGCCAAAAATATATAGATTGTGCATAGGACAAATGTAATCATTGTTATAATATGGGAACAACGTGGCTGTCCTACTAAACAGTTCTAGTGACTTAACATTCCCCCCATCTTGGTAGATGTATTTCACTGAATAACAATGAATTACTTTTTAAACGACCCTTCCTTTCAACAGGACAGAAAGAATGGTTCTGGGACTCTATTTGTGCTTATGTATTGACAGAACATGGAAATGAAAGTGTGAACAGGTTTATGAACACAATTATCACATCAGTGTTCCTGTTTGCACTGCTTGATTTTTATTTTTATTTTTTTAATTTAAAAATATTTTTTTTCACTTTGAAAACATGCTTTTTAGGGTTAATTTGATACATGTGGACAAATCCTCCCCTTGCTTATATATGTGTAACCCAACAGAAACCTATGTTTTGTCCTGGGCACATGCACTGTATTAGAATAGCATGTAAGAAGCTTATAGCCCCAGAATGCAAGAACTGATAGATTTATACTACATAACTCGTGTATGGTATCGTGTCTAACAGCAGCTGTGAGTTTAGAGAACAGAAATTCCAGGCCTGTGGGAAAAAAAGATATGGCAAAGTACTAAAGCCTGTTTGTAACGTTATGTGAGTAGTCCGATTGACTTTACTGAGACTGCTCACGTACTCACAGTTATGCATGTGCTTAAGCACTTGGCTGGATCAGTGCGATCTATGTATTTTAAAAAGAAAAACCTTTTATTTATGGAAAATACTATGGTACTTCAAAATTTTTGCTAATTCATGATTTATTCGGCTCTCACCTGCATCTAAACTGCATGCTATTTGATAGCTATTCACATGCAGCTATTCCCAAAAGTACTATGCCTGGTAGTTTGCAGATTCAGGACCCTAGAGCCTGATCTTAAACCCTTTGAAGTCCATAGCAATCTTTCCATTGACTTCAATGAGCTCTGGAGCAGGCTCTAGGGTCCTGAATCTGCAAAAATAGAGTGACCAAGATTTTTTAGTAGAGAAGTAGTGTAATTTTTTTGGTAGTGCTCCCAGAAGGAAAAGTACTCTTCAGTACAGGACGGTGCCGTAATGATATTTGTAATACAGCTGGTTAGACAAGTTGTAGGAGGACTAGAAAAACTAGTTGATGGGGGCATATTATATACATTGCTGTGTGTTCACTTGTGGCATTCTGCATCACTGTCAGCAGGGTTTTCAAGGTCTCATTCTACAATGATCGGTCTTTCTCTGACATTTGAATGGAGCAAGATTCAACCTCAAGTCATCTCTGGTTCTGCCCATAAGACTTTCTGAAGCTCATCAGAAGGAATTCTGCTACTCTACCTGGTAGTGTTGTGTGGCCACCATTACAAAGCAGCATGTACAAGCAAATACTGACAGGAGCCTCCTAAGTCCTACAGTTATACCTCTCAGTATAGGGAACTATGGGGCATCTGAGACACCATGTGAGATAACTGTTAGTAAATACTGACAATTCAATGACATCCACTGAGGCTTATGGATAAATTGAACCTTTTTTGTTTCCATAAATTGTTTAAATCAGTTCATTTTTTATTTGGATGGGTTCCCTCATTTATTACATGTATCATGTTTAATCTTCATTGACTTCAGTGAGGATCTTTGGAGACTTCAATGAGTATGTGCGGAAGTATACTACTGCTGCATTCTGAGCACGCAACCCTATCTTAGCATGTGTTCTCCTCTCTATGCAACTGCACCTCCTGAGATGGTGCCTGATCTTCAATAGAGTGCATCATTCACCCCAGCACTGTCACACTAGAGCTGGCTGACACATGACTACATTCTGGCCAAAAGTTTGGTGTTCCGTATCTATGGGAATGCTGAAAATGTAAGCTATGTTTTAAAACAACAGTCATTTCTGTGGCAGAGAGGGACAAAAACTGTGGAAAAGACCAAGAGCATAGGAATAAAGGATGTGACATACCATGTATCCAGCTAGTCCAGCATCTTGTCTTTTGAATGGACATTATCTGATGCTTTCAAAGAAGTTGAAAACTCCCATAATGCTTCCAGCCAAATGTGCAGTGCTGTGTGGGGAAGTGGGAAAACCACGTGTAGGAGGAAGGATTCCTTCCTGATCTCTGTGGGTAATCAACATCTGACTTGAAAAGTGCACTGTGCATGGTACCTTCCATTCAGCTAGTAGTTAAACAGCCAGTCACCTATGAAACAATTTTCTGTCCTCTGTGCTTACTGAATAATAATGGTAGCTGAAACTCTGTTTTGACAAATAGTGAATAATGCACATTGATAGGATTAATACTCATGTTCAATACTGGCTTCTAAATTCACTGTAACCTCTCATGGCAAGTACTTAGGGGGAACTGGGGGATCGTTGTGCATAATCAATGGAAACATCTGCTAGATGCACAACAGAGATTCAAGACATAAACAAAATATTAAGTAAATATAATGAGGTAGTATTATAATATTATCATTATTTTCTATTTTATTGATCAATGGTCTGCCCTCAGCTTGTTAGCAGTATCTGTAAAAACTTCCACTGACCTCTAAGGAAGCAGTTATATCATTGCTGAGAACTTTTGAAAAGCCTACGCCTCATCTCAAAACAGACATAGCAAAAGTAGAAGGCAGTCTGTGACAGGCAACAAAAATCATAAATATAATAGAATCCCATTGTCTGGGACACCCTATTGTGTATTCTGGGGAATTATAGAATTAATCACAGCCCACTACCCTGACAGTTCTTGTACTCAGGGCATGAAGCTGTACTCCATTCAGGGAGTGTTAATCCTTCCACCACTACCTTTGGATGGGCTTGTTATGTTAGTTTTGTCCATTAACCCTTCATGATTGCAGTACTGAGGTATGCTTTACATTTCTCAGCTGCATAAGCTGTTACTATGGTTAACCAATTTGCTCTCTGTTGGTTTTCTGAAGAAAGATTTGAATATTCTACCAGAGCCTTGGTTCTCCAACGAGGCTCTGGTCAGAGGTCCTAGCACCTGATTATCCATAGGCATACATAATATAAAGTGGGGGCATATTTTAAATTGGCATCCAATGCCTTTATGACTTGGCTGCAAGTAGTATTAATTAAAAATGCCCTATCTGCCACTATCTTTACTTTTTCTCCCAAAGTGCCTTTCAACCTTACGGTTTGGAAAACTCTTTGACATATGCAGAGTCTTTAAGTAGGTATACAAGTTCTACTGTTCCAGGGTGATGCGAGGTGTTTACTTGTCCATCCTTATTTCCTGATTAGGTCCTGATATTGGCATTCTCAGTAACAATAGGAAAATTCACTATTTCACTGTCATGCTCTGGTCTGATCTAGCATCAATAGAGGTTCCCGATTTGATAGCATTTTCTCCTAGGTGATTCCTATCTCAATACAATGTTAAGGCTGACCCAAAGCTGCTAGTTTTTGGAAGATGTTCATCTGGTTTTAAAGGCTAAGAGTCTGCCCAGGTTTCAACTCATGAAATATTCCAAGGTCTTCACTGAGATAACTGTTAGTCCTGCAGCCTCCATCTGGGGGATTATGTGAGAGCGGCAGCCACAGCAGCTGGGAAAGTCAAAGCCAACTTCCAAATACTGAGCTGAAGTTGCTACCTCCTGTATTGCTTCCCTCTAGCTATCTAGAGGCACTGCAGCTGCCCATTCCTCCTTAATCCCTTCCCCTGCTAGTCATTGCTCATTTGGAACTGGCAGTAAGATTTGCAGGATAGAACCCCTAGGGAATGTGGGTGGTGCAGATAAGCTGCCCACACACTGTATAACTGAGATTTCCAAGTGGGGCATGAGTAGACGTCTGGTAAAGGATGGGTGTTCAGATGGGTGAAAGGAAAGATGTATGGAAAAGGCCCTTCTAAGAGGGAGGAAAGGTGACAATTTTAATTGTGGGGGCACATTCACATAAAGTTAAACACTTCTGTGAGGAAATACCAAATGCAGTGCCCATTTCTTCACTGGCCAGCATCCACACTCTGGCCATTATCCCCAGAGAAACAGTATCATTTCACAAGCCTCACTTTACGAAATGTTGGTATTTTGAGCTTTTTGAACATGACTGATAGAGCTCAAAGGCTTTCAGGGGACACATAATACTTCATGGAGTTTATGTAGGTAGATGGTTTCTAGAAGCAGTAATGGAGTCCTCTTTATCCTCTGTTTTCAAATGGTCCCATTGGTTTATCAGCAATGCCCATGTTCCTCTCTGTTCTTTACGTATAAAATCAGGGCCGAAGCGCCCATTAGGCGACCCTAGGCGGTCACCTAGGGTGCTGGGGGCAGGCGTGGGGGGGGGGGCGGCTGGCAGCGGCTGCCTCCCGCCCTCCCGGTTCTGCGGCTGAGCCGGGAGCTGGGGGGGGGGGCACTGCGGGCGGGGGGAGGCTTCCGTGGGCAGGGGGCTGAGCTGCCAGCCCGCGGGGGGAGCTGCCAAGGGGGTGGACTGGCTGCCGCGGAGGGGGCGGGTGTTAGCTGGGGGGGGGGGCGCAGGGCTGGTGCAAGGAAGTTTTGCCTAGGGCGTGAAACTTCCTTGCACCGGCCCTGTGTACAATATTTTCACAGATGCAGTGTCAGTGCATAGTGCAGCTCAAAACAGAGATTCAGCACACAATGGAGAAGGGCCCGCTAAAGAAGATGGACAAGAGAGGGAAGGGAACCTCAGAAGGAAGGGGACAAAAGGGTGAAGGGGACTGCTGGAGGGCCTGGCACCCTCCCAAAAAGGGGATGGACTCAGCTGAACTCGGAAGTAGAAAAGAAGAGCTGATGAAGATGGATGCCTCTTGATAGTGAGCCACAAATTGAACAGTGGGGAAGGTATATGACACTTTTCTAATGGCTGGGGAGAGAGGCTGCAGGATTGGGAGGTTGCTTGCCAGGAGAGATGGAGCAGCATCACCAGTGTGAAGCTGCTTGACTGCATCATGGCACTAACAGAGTGTCTCTGTACTTTGCTGCTCCTGTCACCACCAGCAAGGAGCCTGATATTCATGCAACCATTCCTTCTTGCCCCTCCCTCAGATGTTACTGAAACAGTCCTCCAGGCATCCCCATCAGCGCTTCTCATGCTCTCATTATTTATGCACTTTGGTAACATCCTACAGCTCCTGAGCACACCCTTCTCCTGATCCACTCAAAGAAGCATCTCAAGGCCATTGAATTCCTCTCAGCCTATTAACTGATACTGACAAAGGTGCAGTTTTTACAGCTCTTTGTAACACTCTCCTTATTCACAGCTTCAGTATAATTAAAATTTTCTATCTGTAAGTGGGGGATTGGTCCCGCCTTTGTGGGGAACTTCCTGACTTCTATATTACCCCGGTGAAACCGGATAGCAAAAGGATCTGAGTCCTTGCTCCAACTCCCTTTTCCCAGATGCTTGCCTGACTTCAAAGACTCCTCTTCCACTTTCCCATCCAGCAGAGTCCTTGTAACCCTGATAAGGCTGGGCCCCAGATTCCTCTTAATTCCTCTTAATGCTCCCATCTCGGTGTGGGTTGCTCAGGACAGAGGCTAGGGTGTCCCCACTCCGGGGTACACTTTCCTCACCGGTCACTTCCCTGACCCAGTGAGCTCTCCATTGAGTTTAACCCAAACTTAATTTATTAAACAGCAACTGTAATGACATAAGGGAAAAATGGAAGAGGTTAAAAGATCCAGGAACGCTACCCTAAGGACACAGGCACACCATACACAATAGTCTCTGGAACTTAAGAAACCTTCACAGTGTATTCCTTACACCTCCTGGCTTCCCTCCCAGGCCCTGGCGGTGTTGCAGTGATACCATGAGTAAGACCCCTGCTCTGGCGGTGGCTACATGCCCTTAGGCTCTAGGTGACAGGACCCTTCTCCTAGCATCAGCCCCCTCCCCCCGCTGGGTTCACCCCCCCACACCCTCGGTCCAGCCTTCAAAGGCCCTCTTCTCTGTTGGTGTCTCCCCCTCACTCTACCCAGCTGCTCACTGTACTTAGTTCCAGTATTACTTGCAGCATGGCAGGTTTCCTCTATGCCGGCTCCGGTGCCACGGCTCCCCACTGTAGCTCAGCCTTGGCTCACCGTCGGCGTGGCTGGTATCTGCTGCTCTGGCTCTTCCTTATTCGGCTCTGGCAGCCTCAGCTCATATGGAGGACAGTCTCTGGGATCTTGACTCCCTCATTGGCCTGCCTGCCCTGTCCATCTGTCTGACTTGGCGTGCTGGCCTCTCTCCACTGGCCCTGGAGATTGTCAGTCTCAGGACCCTGATTCCTCTTTGGCTCTTCCCCTTTCTCCTGGTATTGGGATGGGGCCAACCAAAAAACCCACTAAGTTTCATTAAACAGCCATCAGCCCCCTTACACATCATTCAGACCTGTTCTATGTTGGACTTTACCTAAACATTAGACATATGGGGCTGTATGTACCTGAAAGTACCAGCAGTCCTCCAGGCTGCACAGACTGCCTATGCAGGAGCCTGGCCTATCCAGGAGAACAGCCAACCACCATTACAAGGTCAAAGAGGAAAAGCAAAAGCTCCACAGCAGAGATTTGCACAACATCCTGGAGAGAGAGGACAGCTCACATTTTAATGCCCCTTGTACATCACAATGCTCTTCTCAAGGTCCTGTCCTCTGCTTCTATCTGGGGCAGTAGAGACACAGCCCAAAGGTAGCTATAACTCTCCTGCACAGTGAGGAGGATGCTGGCTCTCTAATTTCATAGGAGTCAGGATTGGAGGGTGTACGTAAAAGGGAAAGCCTCGCCTCGCCTTACCATTCTAGTGCAGCTGTGTCTGCTGACATTGAGACTTCCTTAGCTGGTTTGAGAACTCTCTCATTGAAGGATTATTATAGGGACCCCCATGAAATGAAGTGTCCCCGCTTCCTAACCGGGTTATCGATATTTGAAGAGAGAGGGTGTGGATAGAAATCATGGCTGCATAGCCCCTCTGCATATCCCTGATGGATTCTGTTGTTTCTGAGCTGTAAGACAGAGATAAATTCTTTGGCCTTTGAGGCCTTTTCAAATTACACAGATAACAGTAGGGAAGAACCCACCCCCATAGAATTCCCTGAGGTTGATATACAACAGAACCTTCATCTGGCCATCAAGTGTATAATATATCTGTACTGTATTGCCTATTTCATATGAGATAGCACGGACCATGGAGGATAGGTCCATCAATGACTGTTAGCCAGGATGGGCAGGGATGGTGTCCCTAGCCTCTGTTTGCCAGAAGCTGGGAATGGGTGACAGGGGATGGATCACTTGATGATTACCTGTTCTGTTCATTCCCTCTAGGGCACCTGGCATTGACCACTTTCGGAAGACAGGATACTCGGAAGACAGGATACTGGGCTTTGGTCTGACCCAGTATGGCCATTCTTATGTTCGTATGATTTATATTCTATTGAAATGGTCAGTAGAAGAGGAAATAATAATAAATAATGGTATGTAAGAATGAGAGAATGCAGGGATCATGCTCAGCATGTCTCCTGATGTTAGTTTCAGCTGGCAGCTGGGCTGGAGGAGTTAGTATGGGTGTCATGCTTTTGCAAGTAGTATCCACTAATAACATGATGTAGCTCCTTCAGCTGTGTAGCTGTGGAAGCTACATGGAGTTTCTGCAGGCCATCAGCCATGAAGGCTCTTTTAATCTAAGGAAAGCCCTTTTGGATGTAATGGTGATTTTTTTACTGTAAGATTCCCCCGCTGAAACACTTTTATCACAGCTATATTTAGAAAAGGGGTTTGTGATACAGAAGGGCCAGGGAGCAGTAGTAGAGTGTGAGAGGGGAAATATATAAGCCCTAGGCTAATTAAGGCGTGGCTTCCTGGAGACTAGGGAGGGTGGCTACAGGTTAATTGGAGCACCTGCAGTCAATTAAGGCCCTCTCAGGAACCTAATAAACCCCCCTGCTTCAGGCAGACAGGGGAGGAGTTGGAAGGAGTTAGAGCAGAGTGGTTTGGAGTTGGAACAGAGTGCAGTTTGGAGGAGTTGGAGCAGAGTGGATTGGTGGTGGAGCAGAGAGCAGTTTGGAGGAAAGCAGAGGAGAGTTTGGAGAAGTGCTGTGGTGGGCTAAGAAGACCAAGACCTTAGGTAAAGGGACACCTGGCTTGTGCAGAGGGAAGGCAGGAAACACCACAAGCAGGAGAGGGAAGGAGCCCAGGGGAAAGTATTACTAGTACAAGTGGTTTACCTGCTATCCTAGGGCCCCTGGGCTGGGACCTGGAGTAGAGGGTGGGCCCGGGTTCCTCCCTCTCCATTCCCCTTCTCTGGGATACTAGTGGGACAGCTGATACCCCAGTTCAGGGGCAAGAAATGGTGCCCTGAAACCCCCCCCACAAGAAGAGAAAGCGTGGGACCCATCATAGTAGTGCTGGCAATATGCCACACGGTTATATAAAAATTCATCATCTCGTTCAAAAGTTCTATTCCCTCTGTGTATTCACCATCATTGATTCTTTAAATATTAGTGAGGTCCACAGTGGATTTTGGGGATCATTCTGCCCTTTGCTCTTCCTCAAGTGAATCAGAATTGAATCAAACTCACTCTCTCTTAGTTGTATTGCTTTGTGTTCCTGATGGCACTACTCAGCCATCACAGCCAAGAGATAGCGAGTTGGATTCTATTTTGGCTCACTTTGGGAAAAGCAAAGGGCAGAATATTTCTGGAAGACTATTGTAGACCTCACTATGCAGATGTATGCACTTGGATGCTGTGGGCTAGGTTCCACCTCTTAGACTATATCTACACTACAAGCTCTACAGCAGCACAGCTGCAGCATTGCAATTAGTTTGCACATTCTACAGCAAGGGAAGGGGGTTTTTCATTGCTGTTGGTAATCCACCCCATCATGAGGCAGTAGCTAGGTAAACATAAGAATTCATCTGTTGACCTAGTGGTGTCTATACCGGAGCTTAGGTCAGTTTAGCAATGTCTCTCAGGGGTGTGAACTTTTCACACCCTGAGTGACATAACTAGATTGACCTAAGTGTTAGGTATAGACCAGATCAAAGACACCACTCATAGTAAGGGGTGGGGAGTAGCTGTCATCCCAGTAGCATCCCAGGGAAAGAATTGTGATTCCTTCCTTGTCAGGTGGGTAGTATTATGCTGCTGGCTCATAGCAGTAGCAAATTACTATCCTCCACCATCCTGCTGTGGTTCAATGCTTTTGGCTGTTCCCTTACTTAATCTGCCCACTTGTTCCACAGGAGGAGCAAGCAGGAGTGCAGCACCCAGTAACCCCTCCATGCCCATATACAACAAGGTCTAGGTAAACTGGTAGAGGTGCAAGAAGTTGGTTCTCTTTCTCCCTTTAAGGGTATATCTACACTAGAAACACTACGGCACAGCTGTACTGCTGTAGAGCTCTAGACACTCACTACAGAGACAGAAAAGGTTCTTCTGTCACTCTAGTAAATCCACCTTTCCCAGAGGCAGTAGCTAGGTTCGCAGAATTCTTCCATTGACCTAGTGGTGTCTACAATGGGGCTTAGGTTAGCTTAATTACTTCACACAGGGCATGGATTTTTTCAAAGCCCTGAGTGATGTAGGTAAACTGACCTAACTTTGTAGTTCAGACCAAGTTCTAGACTACATGCCTGTGCAGGGGAGTAAGTCATAATCCATTCCTGGGGGTACTATGTAAAACCCTAATACACTGAGATACATAGATCATCAATAGAAGTGTCAACTTCACACTAGCTGCACATCCAAATTCTGCCATCAGAGGACCAGTGCAATTTACTGAAGAGGTGTAATCAAGGGCATAGGTGTAACTGAGGGCAAAATATGAAGGGGACGGGATTGCACAAGTGTAAGGGAAAGCATTTGCTGGCCTGCAGAAGCATCAGTATTGGTGCTGAGACATAAGCCACAAAGAACACAGTTTGATTTTCAGATTTCAGGTAGAGGTTACAGGGCTGGCAATTAGAAAACCAGCTTTGGATTAAAATGGATTAAATCTGATTTGGAGACACTGAGAGACAATAAACCTGATGCCTTTTTTAGAGTCACTTTTCACAGCAGAACTGTACTTAAATAGAACATATTGCTACTTTATAACACCACCATGTGGGAGAAATCATTGTATATCTTAGTAGTTTTGTATATTAGGAAGTCCTTGAATATACAAATACAGGATTATGTATCCTTAATTATTATAATAGCAAGAGAAGGGTTTTTGTTTGTTTGTTTGTTTTGTTGCTTTGAACATCCAGTGACCTACAAAGCTTGGATAAATGACACTGTTCATTCACTAGAAGGCTTATAAACATCTGTGTTTGCTTCTGCAGGAGTGATAACTGCCTGGAGATAACAAATCTGATGATTATTTCAGACATAGAGGATAAACAATACTCAAGATGATGCCTCTAAAGTGCCTGGCATACACTTACAAAAGATGCAAAAGTTACTAGGCTGAATCATATTCACTGTATAACCAGAATGGACTCCAGAACGTAAATTCCACTGGAATAATACAGTGAATGGGGAGCAATTGAGAAAAATGGGGGAGTAATTTCCTTTGTGAATTGGATTAAGTCCACTGTATCGTGATGTGAAGCATAAAGCCTCGTTAAATGGCATGTGAATATTTTATAAAGTTTCCCCTCCCTCTTTCTCATGTGTATATTTAGAAATATTTACCGCTGTGGTTAGCAGTGAAATCATTCAGCAGTGCACAATCTTATTCATTTATCTAGTCGGTTCATTAAAAAGTCAGATAATTATAGGGTCGTAGATTTCTCTTGCATCATTACCATTAACATTTAGGGAAGGTATAGTGTGGGTGCTCATGGAGTGGAAAATACACTAATGAAATATTGTATCCATTCATTGAAGATTAATAATAATAAAATCAATTTACTCTCCATGTTTTAATTAATGCAGCATAATGTTAGGTTTTACTGCATACGTTATTTTGAAATACTTGTACATGACATATATTTTAGTACGTTTAGTCCTTCATCTGATATTAACTGATCTCTAACATCTGCATGTTCTGATACCACAAAGAAAAAAAATTACTGTTATTTCCTCAGCTGAGTCACTTTCAGGATGTTTCGAGGATAGAGACATTACTTCATTATATGAATATGAATCTCTGAGACTTATCTCCTACTTCGAGTGACAACAAAAACTACTCAAGTGTTTCTTATACTAAAAAAAAATCAAATCAAATATTTTAAACAGAGTAAGATTAATATCAAACTGCACATAGAGCTATCACATTAGTATAGTATAATATTGGTGAATAACAACAGTAACATACATAAAAGGAAGAAATTACATTTACGGTGCTGAGTATTGTCTTAAAGACAGTGCCAATTTATCAAATCTTATCACAACTTATTCACAATGTTACAAGATGACATTAATATATTCGAAAACTCAGGTTGGAACTATCTGCTTTTTGAGCTGATGACAAATCGCATACGACGTGTGGGAGAATACCCTGAGACAGATTTTCATGCTAAAATTCTCTGCAATTTAGCAACTTATTTATAAAATAAGATGACAATTGTTTACAAAACAACAACATAGATCGAGTCCATTTGTGCAATGCCAAATCAGAGTCTATCGTCTGCATGAATATTTAGCAGAGGTGACATATATGTGCAGTAAGTCTAGTAATATAGTGCCTGTTTCTGCTGCCCTAACTCAGTTTGGAATGAATTCTCTGCTGATTGAAATTGGTTCTGTTCCATTGACATTAATGCTATAGTGCCAATTTATATCAGTAGGGAATTTGACCCATTGAGTAGTATTTTAGTCCACTGGAAGTCCCATCAAATTTAATGTATGAGTAAGAAATTGGCACGATTGGGTCAACAGTAAAAATTGTATGTTTAATGCCCATTATTTATATACCAAGGGTCAAACCAAGGTTTTTTCCAGGAGAAACTCGGAGGGTGGAGTTTTCTACAATCATCTTGTTGGGCATTCAGGTGTTCCCTGTGTAGCAGGCAGTGCCTACGGCTTTCCTAACCAATGGATGTTCTGAGATACTTGGATAAATCTCCTCTAAGGATGGATGTGGTGGAATCTTTATCCTTAGAGGTTTTTAAGGCCCGGCTTGACAAAGCCCTGACTGGGATGATTTAGTTGGGGTTGGTCCTGCTTTGAGCAGGGGGTTGGACTAGATCACCACCTGAGGTCTCTTCCAACCCCAATCTTCTATGATTCTATAATTCTATGTGCATTCACTGAAGCATTCATCATGACAGCAAGGCTGGCTCAGGAACTCTGTATGTCCTTCACTTATACTGAGGATAGTGGCTTTCCTTTTGCACCCTCCTCAATCCCTCCCATTCCCACAGCATAGCACCTTGAATGCCAGTAGATCATACATAGGGATTCCACTTTGCACAAAGGATTGGGGATAAGGATGACACCGCATTGTCTCAACACTCTTTTGACAAACAGTGTGCCATTTCTGTGGGTCTTTCACTGTTTTAATCCCCTCTGCAGAAAATAAAGGGAAGGGAATGATCTCGCCCCATATAAACTGCAGACCTGAGGCATACGGTAAGCAGTCGTGTTATACAATGAACAGCTCTTTTATTCAGTCATGTTCCACTCATTGTTTAAAGAGAGTGTACTATTGTGTTTAATTTGGTTATATACTAGAAGACAGATTCACAAAAGAACTAGCATTCTGGCAACCCAGCACACTGCCAAGATGAGTATAGGCACTCTGGTCATGGAGTGGGACAATGCAACTATGCATGTGACTTGATATCTCCTAAAAGCAAGATGTTGATTTGATACCACACAGGCTATAAACAGTGGCTCTTAACTTAAGGTTTCAGTAAATACATATGTATGACAGCAGCCTTCCTTTAAAACCAGTCAGTCACTAATATTCCTTGTGGACTACGGCATTTCTTAGGAGTTGCTTCCTCAATTATTAATGTATCTGCTGCTAATTTTATCATGCAGAGTGAGAATTTGCCCCATCACTAAATATAAGGCAAGTTTAGAAGAAATATAGAAGTTGTCAGCACATGAGAGTCAACACATTATTGCAATACTGCAGCCATTTATAACACAACTAAAATGAGCACTCACTTGTTTGGCATTAATTTAATGTCCCACTTAGCTCCTATCAGATGCAAATAGCTGCTTCATCTGTTTAAGCATTTCTGTTCGCGCACATAATGAAGTGCTCTGTACCTGTCAAGTAAGCAGAATTCATAACTGAAATAAGAAATGGATGAGGAAATTCAGTGTCCTTGTTAAAAAATATTAAGCCTCCAAAGGGACAGTGTCAGATTTATTCCAGCCATTGTTTTCCTTTTATGAGGTTTACCTACCCGACACCTTCCCCATACCCCACATAGAGCCTTTCGAAACATGGCATGCCAAAGACATTGCTGAAAAGGATATCAATTCAATGTATGGCAAAGTTAACAACAGCTGTAGTTGTCAAGCATACTCAAAACAAAATAAATTAGCCAGCCAACCTCTTGTATTTAAGTGTTTTTTATATTCTGTGTTTTAGAAAAACAGTTTAATTTTAAACAGCATTCTAGTTATGATCAGCCTCTCTTGAGGAAGTTTTTTATGAGAATGAATGGAGATAATGACTACCATTAGTCTTTGCCATTAGCATAAAGCATGAGGAACTCTACAAAATTTATAACAGGCTATGACATGACAGTAAAAATATGACTTTCTAACACTTGCATATGCTTTTGACTACAGCTGGTTGCTATTTGGTGAAGTTAAATCTAGTAACAGTATATTTGATAGCATGTTCATCATTGGCTCTAATTGTTTCCACCACAGGATGTGAAGCTTTATGTCCTCTATCAACCAAAAACAAACAGTCATACTGCTTAATGGCTGTTCAATTAATGTTTATGGTGCTGCTTTTATACCCTGACTTATCTGACAAATAAACTCAAAGAAGCAATTTAAGAACCTCTGAAGCTTAATGGGACCCCAACCAATATTAAAAATTACTACAAATTCCTATACAATTCCATACTTGCACATGTGAAATGGGAGACATTTATCAGTGTTAGACATCTTTTCAAGGACAGCAGGATTAATTGTGATAGGGAAAGGAAATCAGAATTGTAGAGACAGAAGGTCTGTGTAACTTCAGTTTGGTTAGCTTGAAATTGCTGATCTGACCTGGGCTAAAATGGAGAAGACCTGGTCAGATAAAGGTCAGCCTCAGTTCATCACATTGCAGAAGCTAATCCTCTAAAACTGATTTGCCCTCTATAATCTGGATGCTCTCCACCTATTCAGAACTCTGCATCTTTTGTACAAGAAGCTGGATTGATTAAAAAGAAAACAACAGTTCAATGACAGGTTTCTCTCCTGCTGCTTTGGTGCATATTAATTCATCTCTCTCCCTTTTGTACAAAGCCTGTAGAGAGCAGTGTAAAATTACCATAAATATATTTTCACTGGAGAGCTGCCATTGTTCTAAATTATGAAAGTAAATGATTTCTGGCTTGTGCTGTTAATTGTATAGAACAGTAATATATTCATCCAACGCTTCCCATTTTAATTCAGGCTCCCTGATCTCTGGCTTCTAATGATGTATTACAAGCCTGTACTTCTCTGACACCTAGGTAATTAATCATTAATATTTTTCAGTCCCCCACAGTAGCTGGACACAATTAGACAAGAAAGAACAGACTGGTGAAAATTTCTTTTCAGAAATCACAGATATTTTCACACCATAAACTTCGCTCGACATCCACTGCTGCAAATATATTTTAATAGAACTGCTATTATTGTGGCTCCCCTTCCAACCGCCCAGTAGTTTTAGTAGAGCAACATGAGGTTCATAAACAGCGAAAATGCAAGTTTAAAGGCTGTCAAGCCTTCTTGACAACTTCCCACCAGGAATGCAGCTGAGAAATGACAAACTTATCACCTGACTGGCTGATGTTTAAAGCTCGCTGCTTTTGATTAAGAAGCAATGAGCCTTCCAGTTTGGAGTTCATTTTCCGTTTCATAAGCACCTCTTCACCAAAAATTATGCAGTTGATCTGATTTGAATCTGATTCGTTTAACACTGCAGTTTTACTATTTGTAATAAATAAGGCAGCTTTTATGGTGTTACTGCACATTAAGAAACATTTTGGAGGGTGACAGACTTGCTTTTATTTCTCATGTATTATTGCTTGACACTTTTAAAAAATACTAGTGATATATTTTAACAATGTTGCTGATATTTTACTTGCACAGTTGTTGTGTGTATATGTATATATGTATTCATATTCTGGTTCACCTCTGCTCTGGTGTGAGGGCTAAGCAGTAAGGAATAGATCCACTTAAGGATACAATGTTGTGACCTTGACAGGTGAGTTGACCTCATTGCTAGGAAGAAAATCAGTGGTAAGCTTAGTAGCCAAGATCTTTAATGGAAAACCCCTGTATTAAATTGTATTGTGTAGACTTTGTGGCTGATTCTTTCAACAACTTGCCCTGTAAAAGTGCAGCCACCACAGGGGACTGCAAGAAGCACTGCATTACTATTTCAAACCATCTGACTTCGCAAGAGCAAATTCAAATACTCTGGGAAGCCCGATGCACTTTTATGTTTTGACATCCTCTCAGTTTTGTGTCCTCTTATATAAAAATATAGCCTCCATTGATCTGCATTGCAGGCTTCAGAGGTAAAAAGCATTTCATGTCTTTGGGCCACAATTTTCTCTGATTGGTCAGTTTAGAGACAGTTGAGAGGAATTGCACTTAATCAGAAATAAATTTTGGGTGGTGTCAGACTGCTTATAAAAGTGATGCACTCTCTCTATAAAGGCTAAAAATGGCATAGGGCGAACATGCACATTCAGGACTCTGACCTTAATGAGAGTTGAGTGGACAGTCCAAATATGATCCTTACTACACTTACATGAATACTCTAAATCTCTTTTATAAGCAGGAGTGCCTGCCCATCCAAACCTATATGATGTTACTGAGCTGCATACAGAACCCCCCATTGAGATACTCCAAATTCACGGCTGTGATAAAACATGTCATAGACCGTGAAATCTGGTGCCCCGCCAGAGGCTCCTACCCTGCACAGCGTTCCAGCCGCTAATCATGGCTGGGGATGGGGAGGGATGAGACTCTCTCTTCCCCTGCAGATGCTGCTCCTGGGTTGGGTCAGACCCACCTCCGGGATCTCCCCCAGGTGCAGGAAGCTCCATGGCTCCAGCTGTTAACACCCCACAGGGGAAGCTGCAGCACCAGCTGTCAGCCCCCCACTCAGGCACAAGACTACTGGGAAAACCAGACATATGGTAACCCACCCCCCATACCTTCTGACCCTCACTTTTGCACTGCTGCTGATGGTGGTGCTGGCTTTAGCGCCTGGCACCCAGTTAGAGGCCTTCCTCTCCAGCTTCCCAGCTCTGAAGGCGGCACCTCTGCCAGCAGCAGGCCAGAAGTAAGGGTGGCAATCCCACAACCTCCTCCCCCCCACAATAGCCTTGCAACCCTCTCATTCTGACCATTTTGGGCAGGAGCAGCTCTCACAATTTTGCTGCCCCAAGCGGTCACTGCGGCCCGGCCCCCGAAGCAGGCAGACCGAGTCCGCGGCGGCAAGGGAAGAGCGGCGGACCTGCCACCGAATTGCTGCCGTGGCGGGTGAGAATGGGGCAGCAGTCCAAGTCCCGCGGCGGCAATTCGGCGGCGGGAAGAGCGGACCTGCCACCGAATTGCCGCCCGCGGGACTCGGACTGCCGCCCCATTCTTGATGCCGCCACAAGCACCAGTTTGGAAAGCAGGTGCCTGGAGCCGGCCCTGATTTTGGGGGTTGGGACCCCCATGGTTACAACACCATGAAATTTCAGATGAAAACAGATGAAAACATGAAATTGACTTATTTAAAACAAAAATCCTGGCAATGAAATTGACCACAATGGACGAGAATTTGGGAGGGCCCTATACATGGGGAAGTCTATGTAAAGACTGATGTGAAGATATTGCTCTCATTGTTTTACATCTATCTATCTGTCTGCTTCCATGCCCACCATCATCTTATACATGACAGCAGAAGCACATACCAGTAGATTTAGAGAAATCAAGAAAGTTCAGTGTTCAGAATCTCAATCACTGGGCCCTCTGTGACTAGAATTTTTAGTTAATAGAGTTTCAAATTATGTTGCTGGAAATAGTGAAATTAAAAATAATTTACCTGATGAAATCTAAAGCATATACATGTTTAGAGTTCTTAGGTCAGAAATGTAGGATTCCAGTTTTCAAGGAGATGAGTGCCTTACTCTTACTGGAGGAACTACTATGATTATTGCAAATACTGAGGTTAATTAACTCCAGATACTTATTTAGGGCCCAGGTCATTGTCCAGCCTATGCTGCTGTGCAGGAGCAGGTGGGGGACTTAAGACCTGCAATGGAGGCTCTTGTGTTCATCCTGGACCTTGGGTCCAGGCATGTTGGGGTAATCAGGTGTTGCATGTCTTGCGCTCCACTTCTGGACATAGAGGGGTGTGTAGTTGGCAGAACCTGGCTCCATGCCCCAGTATACTTGCCATCACCCACAGCCAATGTAGAGGACAAATTACTAACCATTCAGGAGCAAAGTGGGCATAGGGATGGAATTGTGACTTTTTGACAGATGTTGCACTCCACCCCATACAAAGGATAGATTATACATGCACATTCTAGCGCCTAGTTACCTAAAACAGTTGGCAGTTTTTAAGGCTCAGTGCCACAGCACAGCACGTCTCTACTTTGGAAACTATAGATAAACAAATGAAAACGTAGAAATTACTATCAGGTAACTTGACCGTGACTGGGACCATTATGTGTGTTAGGTGCTGTACATATAGATAGGAAGATGCAGTCACTAGCCTGAAGAACTTATCATCTACGAGCTTCATCTATACCACTCAAAAATTATACTGGAACTATAAAAGTTTTCCATATTCACATGTGTGTTTATATAACACAATGATATTGCTGCTTGTCTCCCCTTTCCTCTGATACAATTCTTTATAGAAATATATTTCATCAGGAAGAAATTTTATAGAGTGTATCCAAGATTTTCCAAAATATGGTGTCTGAAGTTAGATATATATGTAGGCATCCAAATAAGTGTCTTGATTTTCAAAAGTGCTCAGCAACGAGCAGCTTCTACTGACTTCAACTGGGTCCCCAGCACTTTTGAAAATCTGACAACTTATTTAGGTGCCTTAATATGAACCTGAGAGCCTAACTTCAGGCACCAATTTTTGAAATTCCTCTCCCGGAGGTGTTGCGAGGATAAATCTATTAAAGATTGTGAGGCACTCAGATGCTATGATAGTGGGGGCCAGTTAAGTACCTAAGATATACAGAAGTACCTAAAATATTTCATTAATATTTTAAATTACAGATGAAATGAACTTACTTGATTTCTCTAAATCTACATTCTCTAAATGTAGCTTCTGTTGTCACATATAAGATGATGGTGGCCATGGAATCAGACAGATAGATAGATGTAAAACAATGAAAGCAATAACTTCACATCAGTCTTTACATAGAATTCCCCATGTACAGAGCTCTACCAAATTCTGAATGTGCATGTTCACCCTATGCAATTTTTAACCTTTATAGAGAGTGTGCATCACTTTTATAAGTAGTCTGACAGTCACTGGGGAATCTTTCCATAAATCCTGGGATCTTACCACATAACAGCTCCAATGTGGTGCACTGTACAAATGACCTTACCCTTAAAGCCATGTAACAAAGGCAAAAATATTTATTATAGAAATTTATTAAGAATTTCTTAAAACATATTTTCTGTACTGGGCTTTTTCTCCATTAAATTGTAAAAACTATTTTGGTTTCCGATTTAAAGGCTTCCACATCTCTATCATGCTAAAAGAAACCCAAATGCTCAATACCCAACAGGAGCGGGCTAATTCCCTTGAACCTACAATAACCTTATTGTTAGGTCATTTTAAGAATCATAGTAGATAGGACACTGGACTGGGAGTGAGCAGATCTGGATTCTATTCCCAGCTCCATCAATGACCTCTTGTATGATTTGGGGCAAATAACTTTACCTTTCTTTCTCAATTTCCCATCTTTAAAATGGGAATAGTAATATTTAGTTTTCTTAGAAAAGCAATTTGGTGCATATGTTGAAAATACAATATAGTAGCGCTCCCTATTATTAAGAGTTTGTTTGTAATAGTAACATAATTTGTTACAATATGGGTAAATGGCTCAAAAGACTTGCAGATTTTCTGCCTCTACTGGAAGAAGGAATTTTGCAAAACTCATTCTGAGTTTTCCCAGTTTTGGAGATGTGATAAGTCTGAATAGATGTGAGGGCTTCTCCATGCTATCTGGACCTCAGGCACCTCTAAAAAACAGTTGAGGTGATTTCTGGTATAAAGGCTACCTTCAAAGAGTCAACATTTACAAGTGGTTATCAAAAGTATTTCACTTATCCTAAAGATAGGGAACCACTCTATTTCCTTCTCTTGGTTAGTGTGGAGATAATAAGAAAAGCGCATCTTGTTTTGTGCTTTGAGTCCTGGGTAAAGCCAGGAAATGCAGAGGTAAATGAATGTAAAAATAACTCTCTTCAGGATGTCATACTGGAGATGACTTCATAGGGCCAAAATCTGCCCTTGTATAGGCCACTTGACTCTGAATGTAGAATTTGGCCAAAATGTTGAGAAAACTAAAGGCCAGATCATTGTCCTCCAATTGCAGAGAACAAACCCAGAAACACAGTGGCAATACAGTGTTTACACTGTACATGAGGGCCAAAATACAGAAAGCCCATGGAGAGGGACTCTACACATTCCTGTATCCCATGGAACTGAGCTCCATGTCAATTTTCTATGCATGGACAGAAGGGAAAGAATTGGGGTTAGACTATGGGAGTGGAGAGGATCTGGGCAACAACTCCATGTACAGGAGTGCATCAGGGTATTTGCACTACTTCCATCTTTGTCCAGCAACAGAAGCTGAAGTGTTGCTACATGCTAGCTGCTGTCAGTTGAAGTTGAAAATGCTGTTCTTTGGCTCCACGTGCAGTTCCCTGAGTGCACAGCCTGTTTCCTCTGAGGGTTTGGCCCTAAATGATTACAAATTCAAGTCTTAATGTCCCATCCAGCCCTACATTTCAATGATTCTATGAAAACTTTAGCACCTACATCTTTATACCACATATGATGGTAGATATGCATATTACATAGAAAAAATCTACAAGTTGAAAGGTCAAACCCTGGGAAGTTAGGAAATACTGGATTTAAGGTTACCGGTACAACTTTGAGTGTGTCCCCTTGTGTGTATGCATTATGATACACTCTTTAGTTACAGGATCACTTATTTTTTCCACCAGATCCAACTCATCTAACTCCCTGAATGAGTTGGAAGTTCAATATTGCTCTTTGTCCCCATCATTCAGTGTATGACTCCATGTCTTACTTATTGTATTCCAAGCAAACCCTGTACAGATTATGGCACAGGCGCCGGCTTCCAATTTTCCCAAGGGGTGCTCAACACCCGCTCAGCCCCAGGCCCTACCCCCACTCCAGCCCTTCCCCCGAGGCCCCACCCCTGTCATGCTTCTTCTTGCCCCTGCTCCGCTTCTTCTCCACCTCTTTCTGCCCATTCCCCTGAATGTGCCCCATCCCGCTCCTCCCCCTCCCTCCCAGGGCCTCCTGCAGACTGCGGAACAGCTGATCGCAGCGAGTGGGAGGCGCTTGGAAGGAGGAAGAAGAGTTGATTGGCGGGGCCGCCAGAGGGTGGGAGGTGCTGGGGGGTGGGAGGGAGCTTGGCTGCTGGTGGGTGCTAAGCACCAGCTAATTTTTTTCCTTGGGTGCTCCATCTCTGAAGCACCCATGGAGTTAGTGCTTCTGGAATATGGAATTATTCACCTCCTCCTGTGTTTTTTTATGGTCCATTGCTGTAGTAGGAGACCTCACCAATGTTAATAAATATATTTTCACAATACCCTGGTGAAGTAAGAAGTTGGTTTTTTTTGTTTTTTGTTTTTACAGATGAGGAACTGGAGTCTTCTTTTTACTTCTTTATCCTCCTGCACCATCAGGTGAATGGGGCACCAGTTTCTGTCATTTATTTTGGTCTTGTGCTGGTCTGTTCAGGCTTCTGTCATATTAATGGATCTGCCTTCTTTCTCAATTATTCTACATAATATTTGTCTATGGTGCCCTTTTTTTCGCTTTGCAGATAGTATCCATGTTATCAATCAGCATGGAAGTCATGTTGGTAGATCCTTAATGTGTGTCCTAAATATGTCATTTATCATCTTATCATATTTTATACTTTAGATTGGGTTGCTCTATTTAGAATTTGATGCTGCAAGAATCTCTTTCTAGTGACCTCTGAAGATCTTCTGCAGGCATTTACTTTGGAATAAACTGATCTTCTTATCAATTTCTGCTGTAGATTTCCATGACTCTGCTCCATAAAGGACAGAAGCGATGCTGTATTTGTATTTGTATTTTTGTGGCAATGCCAATCATGCAAATTTTCTAAATCTTATCAATTTTAATGCTGTTTGCTGCTTTTGGCATTCGTTGCTTGACATCTAACATGGTGTCACTACCATTGCACATCTCACACCCTAGATAAGTAAAATGACTTAATTCTTCTTGTGTTTCTTCATCCACTCTAATGGTTACTTTTGGGACAGTGATAGACATATTTTTTCTTCCCCTTGTGGATGAACAAACAAGCTTCTTTTTGTTGTATCTTCCAAAAGGAGGGTCTTTTCTTTTATTAGGCGATATATAGAACAGGACGATGTCATCAGCAAAAACGAGGTCCTCCAATTATACTTCATCATGTAACCATAAATTCCTCTATTGCCTTCTGTGATTATTTTCCTCATGACATACTCAATGACCTGTGCAAACAATAGTGGGGACGTAATACACCTTTACCTTACTCCAATTGTCACTGCAAAACATTGGCTAATATCATCTCTGACTGCATATTTGGTATTATGATACAGATCCTTGATGATTCTAGTTATTTTTGCTGGTATTCCATAGTATGACATAATTTTCCAAAGATTGTCTTTGTGTATGCTGTCAAAAGCCTTCTTACGAGATTACAGACAACTTTTGCAAAATTCTTCCCTAATTTTGGATATCTCAAAGTTATATCACTCAACCTAGGCCTGGTTTTTGAGTACCCAGCATTTTGAATAGCACCTCATGTATTCAAAACACTGTATATATGCTGTATAATTAATTTTCACCACACTTCTATAAGCGGTGAGTATTATCTCCATTGACTGCAGAAACTGAAAGATAAATAACTTGCCCAAGACCACACCGTGAGTCAATGGTACAGCCAGGATTAAAACTTTTCAAGTCCCAACCCTGTGTTCATTCTTCCAGACTACATTGCCTTACTTCCAAAGGTGCTGATCATTCACAGATCACACTTCAGTTGCAGAAGTGAGCACTCAAGAATTCTGAAAATCAGGCCACAAGTGTTTTGAGTTGGGCGCTCAGCAAATGACCACACAATTAGTGGCCCCAGACGAACATTTTGGTTTAAATAACTCATCCAGCATCACTTCAAAGCTTATAATAGAAGCAGGGCTAGAACTCAGTTCTCTTTTGGGAGGAATACAACTGTATAAATCATAAGACCATCCTTTTTCTTCCTGCAGTTCCTTGATTAATGCTCTACACAGCTTCAAATCCAGTAACAAATGAGGTAGGGAACCACAGACTACAACCTAATTTACTACACAACTCTGTCTCATTCCCTGTGCACTAGCCATCTGGTGCACTGAATGATATAGTGGTTCTGTGGAAAAATGGTAAGTGACCATGTAATTAAAGATTGTATCAAAATGAACATGTACGAGAGGGCAAAATTAGGGTTACACAAACAATTTTAATTTTGGTATTTTCTGATTTCGAGTGTCTGACTTTACAACCTCAGTAATATTCTTCTAGCACAGCATTTTAATGTAATTTCTTAGGTTTAAAAAAACAGCACAGTCTATTGTGTGATAATTTAATACCTTCCCCTCCATACACAATCAGGCAAGACTTTAGGCCTTTAACACTGCACACAGACCTCTACTGTTTGACATAAAGGATTAAGTGTAATAGCTAGTAGGAGGAGCAGGCTATTATCTTCTGTGGAATACCTAGTTGAGCAGGATGCATCACACTGAAACAGTGAGTTACGTAACCACGAGTATCCTCAGTTTTAGCAGATTTACTCTGAAGACAGTATGGTGAAGTGGTTGAGTTAAAGATTGGGTTGTAGTCTCAACTTGTGTAACCTTTCAGTATGATGTGATGCCTTTGATAATAGTAAGGTCGGTGAAGGGCTCACTCTTATTTATACTAGTCAGTACAAATAGTGAGAAGCAAACTTATGGTCTCCTGGATCCTAACCTAGTGCTCCTTTCAATAGGTCAAAGGGAATTTTTATCGATGCGTGTGGTGTTCAGAGGTGGGGGATGGTGGCGAAGAGAGAAGCAGAAGAGAAGATGATGTCTGGGGAGGGCATGCACAGTATTGATGACCTATTGAGGCATTTTAGCAGTGAGCTACTAATGGAAATGGTGAGTTTTGAAGCTCATAATTTGCCCAAACCTGAAGAGAGTTTCATGAAAAATGTGAAAGGCACATCTGTGACACCAGGGGAATCACCCTGAAAAACTGAACGTTTCTGTTGCAAACCAGAGAGGTGTTACAGATTTGCTTAAAAAATGGTTGGAAAACTTTTATAATGGATTGTGTTAGGCAAACTAAATATAAATATCACATGCACAAAACTATGTTACAAGAACATTATGAAGATTGCAAAGTCAAGCATTCACAAGTTAGGAAATACCACAATTAAGGTTGCCCATGCAACCTTAATTTTTTAAGCTGTAATTTTTTTAATTATGTGATCCCAGACTATTTTTTCCACAGGACCCTTGTCTCATTCAGT
Organism: Macrochelys suwanniensis; assembly: GCA_033296515.1. Taxonomy (NCBI): domain Eukaryota; kingdom Metazoa; phylum Chordata; order Testudines; family Chelydridae; genus Macrochelys; species Macrochelys suwanniensis. The sequence continues at coordinate 46,412,861 of CM065777.1, forward strand.
GCACAGGATGGACAAATCTCAGTGACTCAGCAGCTATTCAATGTTTTGTTTTATCCTTATTGTTCAATGTGTGGTGATAGGCTTTATTTACTGTAAACTATTCAAATCCCACTCTGAAGACATTATTATTATTGTCCTCGTGGGGTTTTCTATGGAGCTCACTCACGAGAGGATCTGAGTGCTTCATAAACATTAATTAATTTATCTTTATGAAACCCCTCAGAGGTGAGGGGGTGGTGGTAGCCCCGTTTTGCAGATGGGGAGCTGAGGCACAGAGAGATTGAGGTCAAAATATCCACTAATTTTGGGTGCTCAATTTGAGACGACTGTTTTTCAGACGACTTAGCATGACATAGCACTTTGTAGACTATGTATAGCACTTTATACAGCTCTTGCTGACTTCAGTTGCCCATTGTGAATGCTCAGCACTTCTGCACATCAGGATCTCAAGTAAGGCATCCAGAAAATGAGGAACATACTATTAGTGCCCGTCTGTGAAAAGTCTGATTTAAGTGACTTGGTTAGCACCACACAGGAACTCAGTAGCAGAAGCAAGGACAGACTCCAATTTGTCAGGGCAGCAGTCAACTGCCTTAACTGGGGACAGTCCTTTCTCTTCCTGCAACCTCTTGCCTCCTTCACTACATCGTCTTCCATCCCCTGGAAAACTGCCCAAATTTGAGCAAGTTATAAGCCTTTGAAAAATTGCAGTTCACAATCAGTGGATACTATAATTTTAATATCTAAAATTTCTGAAGATGCCAACTTCTGCAACTAACTTTTGAGTGTTTGACTTTTGCTTTTAAACAGTTTTTGTGTGTATAATTTTCTAGGTTTTTTAAAAAACCAACCGAAAAAAACAAAGTCTTTCACTTGGTATACGGTTGACACCTGCATGGGTCATCAGCAGGGTTGGAACCTTTAGATCCATAGCACAGACCTCTGCCACTTGAGTTAATGGAGTAACTGATAACAGTAGTAGGTTCGACAAAGGGTCCTGTGGCACCTGTGGGAGAAAGGACTGTCCCCAGTAGTAGGTTGTCAGCTCTATGTGCACCAGCCATTATCAGACTGGCTTCATAGATATTTGTTGACAGCAGAAGAATGGCAAGTCTCAAGAATCTTGGGTTCCATTCCATGATCTAGAGGAGAGTGTTCTCTAGTGGGCACAGACTCTTCCACTTGTTTTCCTCGAGCTTGACTCTTTCTGTCCCATCCCTTCCAAAGTGTCTCAGGACCAATCTTATGTCTTCTCACCCCTGAGTCCTTTTTGCCAGTCCCATTCTCCTTGCTGACCCAGTCCCAGTCTCCACTCCTCAGGCTTTTCATCCCAGCTCCATCCTCCTTGCCCAGCCAGTTTCAGTTCCCACTTTTCTCTAACTCTTTAACTCCAGTCTCATTGCCCAGCCAGTCCCAGGTCACATGTGTGGCTCCTCGTGTGCTCTGCCCCTGTCTCCTGCTCACTGGCTCTTTGTCTCAGTCTCTTTGCCCAGACAGTCTCATTTCTCCCCCTGCACTCCAGCTCCTTGTCATGTCTGTCTCTTTTCCCTACCTTCCTCCCATTAATTCCTAGTCTCAGTCTCTTTGTTCAGGCAGCCCCCACCAGCTCCTTATGTGAGCTCAGTGTCCCTCTGTGGCTCCCTGTCTCAGTATCCTTCCTCCAACTCCCAGTCCCAGTTTCACTCCCCTCACTCAAGTCCCAGTCTCACCAGATTCCTTGTCTCAGTCTGCTCCTTTCCCTCCCCCAGTCTGGTTTTTGTCTCTTTTGCATTCAAATCAGATGGCTTCCTCTTCCATGCTGCCTGGGTGAAAGTGGGGGTGAGGGTGGTCATTGACAGCACAGGAGAGACAGGCTCCCTGCTCTCAGTTCCAGTGCCATGCCCATCCTGTTCCCCACTTTTCCCCATCAGCCTGGAGCAGCAACTTCAGGGAAAGTAACTCCGAGCCCCCTGCAGTCCTGGGTTGGAGTATGCTCTGTTACTCTGTGTGGACGGCACATGTACAATCTAGTCAGCACTAGGAGCTGTGAGAGGTTTCAGCATGCTTAGCGGGATGGAATTCAACTCCCCCTCATCCTTGTTCTCAGGAAAAAAGAAACCATTTGTCTGAAATTTCCCCCCCAAAAAATATCAGTCTGAGGCAGACACTCGGCATGGAAAATTTCAGCTCAAATGTTTAAAAGGTCCACAAAGTATCAGGCAACCTGAATAACAGGCAGTGTTACCAGCCCCACCTATGATTTATTTACAGCAAGAGTGAGAGAAGAGAACATACGATAGTGCATGGCAGCATAAACTTTGTCTGCAAGAGTTTTGGATGGGAGTTATATTCAAAATGGGCAAGGTCAGCCCAAATTCTATACCAGTAAATGAAACCCTTATATAGTTTTAAAGAATTCCACTGTTACTCTTATAAACAAGTAAAATTCACCTTTCCTTGGACAAAGGCTGAAAACATAGGGTTTGGGGAGGGGACAGAATCCGTTCCTCACTTTCATGGCCAAGCTGGGGATCAAGGCTGAAGTACATTCCCTCCATAGCTTCTGTTCCAGGTAGAATAGTGGTGCCTGCCCATCTGCACCCCTAGGCTGGGTTTTGGGACCATTACCACTCAGGTACGCCTTACACACTTGGGTAAATATCACCCATATTTAATATTTCTTGTGTATCTGAATGTGCTTTTTACAAGGTAAGAAGAAAAAGCATCACATAAGTGTCATTTCCCTTTTCTGGACAACAGCATAACTTCTCTGGGGTAGAAATCTGATGTCTCTCGCAAAGCTGAGGAAAGCTGGGGACAGGGAACATAAGACGTACTTACTCTGGGGAACTTCTATGTCTTGTGCTATTCGGAAGGTCAGACTTGATGATCACAGTGATCCTTTCTGACCTTGGGAATCTAGGAATCTAAGAAAACTCATCTACTTGCATGGACTCTCAGGGTCTATCCACAAGAGCAGTCTCTGATTGGGGAGCACAAGAATTGCTTCCCAGCCAGAGACTAAAAACACCTGAAAGACAACAGGGATAATTGGGACAAGTTGCAGTCATAGTTGTCATCCCTCTCATGCACAGACTGAACAGTGGATTGGAATTGGCACACTAAGTAATTAACCTGCCTCATCCTAACGGATGGCTCTGAGTGCACACTTCCCATGTGCTTCTCCATACTGCCCATGACATAGGGCTGAGGTGAAAATGCCACAATCTTGCCCAAAATAATATTTTGGGCTAAAGTCTGAACTTCTTACCCCTTTGTCACTCAGGAAAAACTTTCACTGAAGTCAGTGACTGAATAAACATGTCAGCATTTGACCCTCCATCAACAGGGTAACTTTTACTAAATGGAATCCAAGCGGACAGAGCAGGCGTTCTCAAAACTTTTTTTAATGCCCCCCCCTTTGAAAATATTTCAGGCTATGATGATTCCCCCCCTCCAAAAGTGATGACCCCGCATACCATGCCACCCTTACTCCTGGCTGCTGCTGGGGCAGAGGCGGCGCTGCCTTCAGTGTTGGGTGCCTGGCCAGCAGCTGCTGCTCTCCAGCTGCCCAGCTCTAAAGGCAGTGCAGAAGTAAGGGTGGCAATACTGTAATCCCACTATTACAGTCAGTTGACCCCCTTTTGGGTCAAGACTCCCAATTTGAGAAATGCTGTGACAGAACATTCTTTTCGCTAGTGTATAGCTTTACATCATGCACTCTAACACAGATATAAAAAAAAAGATGTATAATGTTCAAAATGCCATACAGAATAATCAATAAGATGTCCATTTAAAACACTATTGCCATACTCCGTCTAGGTCTATATTTTATCAGCATGCCATTTGAATGAGACTATCCTTGATTATCTGTTGTAGCTGCTGTAGGTATACAAAGGAATACATTCCTTTGGGAAGCACAACAGAGACAGGTCTGCATGTGACAGACCTTTCAACTGGATTTGATTGGTGGCAGTACAAAATTGTTATAAAGTAAGTCCAAGGAGAAATATAATGAATAACTGGCTGGGCACCCAACACAAAATAGTCAGTGAATCCAGTGAACTCTGATACAAACTGTTTTGTCTTTACATTTTGGCCTGTTTACTCTGCAGAAATAAAGGGAAAATCCCAGAATGCTAAGAAAACCAAAATGCACAGCTCAGCTGTTTTGCTTTCAGAGTCTCTGATTGCTGTTGGGACACAATGTGAAATCCCCGAAATTTCTTTTCTTAATTTCTAATTTCTTATGGTAAATTGCAGGGCATTCTCAGATTTTCAAAGAGCAGAGCAAACTTCAGAACACAATGTCAATCTCATCTTTCTATTTAGCATTCAGGCGATTGTCTTCTGGTTTTATTTTGGTTTGGCTTTCTCTAATATTGCTGGTGACAGTTTTGGTAATGTGGATCTTTGTTTTCATGACAGCTTTTATGGCATATGTAATTTATACTTTTCTATTTTTTGTAATAAGTGTACCTCGTTGCTATGGCACTAGGAGCTAAAACAAATTAACAAACATATAGTGCCCTCTCCCAAAAACAAAGATTTGCACATCAAGAAAGTTCAGATTATTGTTTTGATATAATGAAAACGATACTACTAAAAATTACTGACCTGCATTTAAGATGAATTTACCCAACCCTGTCTCAGCATTTGCCAAATCTTTCAACCTATTCCTGTCTGGAACCCACAATTGTATCTCTACGTCCTCTTTAAAGAAATCAGGTGACATACATGAAAAAGTCCTATAGACTTTACTGTCCTTTTATAGAATTATTGAATAACAGGAACTGTAGGAATATAATTCTCTGTCCCATTCCATGGAATGGTTTAAAAGTAGTATAGAAAGAATATAATTATCTATTAAACTCTGTAGGGTGGTTAAAGTAACTTCTATAGAACTTTGTGCCTTTATCCTTCTTACACTTTTTATTGGATTTTTCCAGAACAGTAGTGATCCTGGGAGGCAGTGCATTGCAAAAAAAGCCGAATCCGTGTTTCTATTTCACATAATCTTGACTTTACTGATGCACAATTTTTTCCCTCTGCAGCAAAATCCAGATGGAAATACCTTCCAGAACTTAAAAACCTTTGTTGTGTCGATTATACTATTTTGGGAATATTTTTGCATAATTTTGTAAAATAACAAAAGATAAGGCTTTCTCTAATTCTTTTAACTAGTCAGAACAAAAATGCAGTAATGTCTTTTAAAGATTAAACAATTTTGCACAATAAGTCAACTTTAACAAATAGCCTTCTAGTGATTTTCATGGAAATTCCAATTTTCAGCTATTGCTTCTCTTCCTGTGTATTAAATATGCTTAGTTTAGATGAGCAAAACTAGCTTTTTTGATATTATGAAGAAAACTAATCAGGGTTTGAATCCTGCTAACTAAAACTTGCCTGTTTGCTGACTAGCACTTCGCAATCGATAAAATTGAACAGCAAAGCATCTACATATTTTCCGATGATGGCTGTTGATTTCAGAGCTGTAGAATCATGACTGACCCTAACGTACACTGAATGTTTAATATGGAATGCAGAGTAGCTTGTCACATAAGCTTTCAAGATGGATGACAATTAGACTGAACATAGCCCCATGTAGTGGTTTCATAAATTAGTTATAGGATGGATTCCTTATTAGGAAGATAAAGCTTTATCACAATAAAGTTTGCTGGCTGTAAAACACATTGGGAATGCGAGAAGAAACAATCTCTGATAATGTTGAGTAAGAATGGTATATAAACCTGTGATCTCAAGGTACTTTTTCATATTTTCTTTTAAAGAAATAAACAACTATTTTCACAAATATTTACACACACTGACTTATGCTATTTCCTTCCAAGTAATACACTGGGGTTTTTTTTGAGCAAGTAGAATATTTTACAACAGAGCGTTGTTGTAAGAGCTCGATTCTGCAACTCTTTTACTCAACACGAATAATGGTTGCAAAATTGGGCCCTGAGACAGTAGTCTTAGATGACACTATGCTTCTATCCTACTGTATGTGTTGGGCCACATACTCAAAGGAGCGACTCCAGTTTGCCCCACATAAGGATCTGACATATTGCTGAGAAATTTAATTTACACTATTTGGGCCTGAATCTCAGTTACTGATCTATACATAGTTTTTGTATCAGTATAACTATTTTGGTGATGAGTTTGATTTCTTTGCCATAATAGTTATGTGGTACAACCCACAGTATACACACAGTTGTACCAATATAAAGATGCTTTATATCAGTATATCTTATTCCCCTTCTGGTAGGAAAATTAGCTAAACTGGTGTAAGCACCTTTATACCAGTATATATCTCTACACACCAAGGAGTTTGTATTGGTTTAACTATAACAGATAATTACAGCAATACAACTTTTGTGTATAGACATGCCCTAAGGTTGTGTTACACCACTCTGACACAATAAAGAGGCTTTAAAATGGATGTACCTGTATTTCATGCCAACTTCTAAAGGTAAATAAGTGTACATATGAATGAGGCACTTTATTTATTATTATAGACAACAACCCATGTGATGTATAATCTAGTAAAAAAGGCCAAATCTTGATTGATTTACTTGCATAAATATTGAATACACGGAATACATTGAAATCAAAGAGACAACTCATGTGGGTTAAAGTGAGAAGGATTTAACCCAAAGTGCAGAACGATTTTACAAACCAGTTTAGACAAAAATTCACCACTATTACACATATTATGTTCAAAGCTGTTTGATTGGCACCTATTTTTTTGTATTTTGTGTGTAATGAGGTTGAAAGTAACAGGTAGTTTGACAAAATCAGACCTGATGCAGAATTTATCTGATGTCGCCCACAGATATTTTTCTTTAAGTGTAAACACTAAAAAAAAAAAAAGAAGCCCATCTAACAATATTACCCAAAATACTTATTTGCCTTTAAAAACATATTGACCAGAAAAACAGATAAAATCAGGCATGCCATTTCAAGTTACTGACATCAGTCATTATAATGTATGACACTTAAATAGTTCCTAAGTAAAAGAACTAATAAACAAGCTCCATATCTTTCTGCATACTTCCTACTTATCACAGAGGATAACTGTGCATATTTTGAAAAGCAATTTGTAAGCCAGGACTGTATCTTTTCACAAGCTAGTGCAGACCAGATGACTTGTTTACTTCCAAAATTTACATATGCTTTTCATAAAGATGAGCTCCTGTCTTTAAAAGAATAAATCACAAAATGTATCATGTTTATTTAAAAAACATTAGGTTATGGAAATGACTTTTGTAGATATCCCATAAGCTGCCACTCATTTTTTCAGCAATCAAATAATTCTCTCATCATACAGAAAAGTATCACACAAAACAGCAGCAAATTCTTTGGTTGAAATTATACCATCACCAGCCTTTTATTTAAGTGAACACAGTTGGAAAGAATTATTTATGTTAAGCCTCTACTTTAAAATGTCCATGAAAAGAAATATAGAAAAATATATATAATTATTGTCAGAGAGAAAAAGAGACTCAATTAAAAACAATCAGGTATGGCACAGCTTACCTGGACACTTCTCAGTACATCTGCTGCTTAGCTGTCCGTTGCCTGTGTGTCCCTGAAATAGCGAGACAGAACAAACTCAATGTAATCAATAGGTAACCTACTGAATCCACTTTAACAACATTTCAGTTTCCAATGACAGGACATATGCTTCACGAACTATTCAAAAAAGTTAGCATGCAACTCCAGCTGCAAGAGATTTTGTTCACAAACCGAATAGCTATAGGCCTATCTTTGTTCTCATCAAAAAAGTAAACCAATCACATTGACAAAAAGCCACCGTAAACAAAAAAACTGTATTTAAAGGATTAACAGTTTTGGCATCCCTACCATCAAGTCTTCAGGTTTTTTTCATCAAAATTTAGGTTATATATTTGTTGTTAGCAAGAGTTGCATTACTATTATTGTTAATTTTAGTTCTGTTTATTACCTTCCGGGTTATATCTTGTAAAATAATTTTGTTGCCACTAGTTAATGTTAATTAGTTGTTTTAATAGCCTATATACCTATTTGTTATGGTTTGGTAGGTTTACTTTTTTAACTATCAGTAACTTAATAACTGAGAATATTTAACATTACTGTTGCATACTCAAAATTACAGAGTTACTATTAGTGTTACCTGTTTAACGTTTAGTCATCCTTTGAGTCCTGCGACATATTTCCTTAATAATCATCAGCCATCAAGTCTGATAGTCTCAAAAGAAATATCAGCCCTCTAAACTGCCTTCAAGGGCGGTGATATTTAGCACTGAAAATTACAAATAAAGTTTTTGAAGTTGAATAGCAATAACTGGGCAGTGACACTGATGATTTGTTTGTCAAGACAGATTGTTATATACTATGCAAATGCAGTCAACGCACTCTTCTGAGTGAAAACAAGTATGTGAATCTATGCAATGCTTACATGTTGAATGGGATATTTAATGTGCGGGGAAACTCAAAGGTTGAAGAACTAGCATTTAGACAGTCTAACAGTGGTAAGTGGTAATCTTACCTCTTTAAACTCCATTACATTCTCACGAGAGACATGCTAATACAAACAAGTCAATCAGAGTTTGTGTTTAGCAAGATCAAGCTTAGAGGATAGTTTAAAATCCATTTATTGTTCTAAAGCAATTTTTTCCATTAACATGTTATACATTAGTGTTTACTAACCATGATTCATGTAACAGTTTAGTTTGTTAACTTTTAAATTATTTAACAACCATAAGTTATTAATACAACTTTTAAAGTCTTACACAAAATTCTTAAAACAAGCTTGGGTTCATTTTTGTAATTTTTATATATAAAACATTTTAGGCATCTCTTGAAAAAGAAATAAAGCAGGCATTTAAAGCTAGAAAACAAGTAATTCCAAATTTAGTTTGTTACAAAAGGTTTCAGCTTTATTGACAAATTATGGCAAACATATTTGACAAAATTATGGTTTCCTATTTAGAGAAGCTTACACATGGAACTTTATGTGATTTTTTTTAACAAATACAGGTTAAAACACTGAACAAATTCAGTTAGCTACATACATACAGTAGCTGCTTGTTTTCAACCCCATTAAAACAGCATTTAAAATTAAATTTACAAACTTAATATCGAACATCTTAATCTAACTAACATATATTATAAAAGACAGGTTAAAACATCTTATCTACATCTTGATTACTGTCTGGTTCAAAATAAAAAAAATCATATTACAGTCTTCTAGCAACCCTAAACAAAAACTCAGCCTTAGCTAGTATGTAGAGAGACTCAAGATCTGTAACAGCATCATGCTTTCTTTTTTTTTAAGTTACACACAACAATGAATAACAACCAAGAGAACATCATCCTTCAAATGGTTTATAGACAATGCTTGCCAAAGTTATTTTTTAAGTCCGTGTTATAAAATAATACTAATGCCAATGTCACTCCAATGTTATAGGAAATACAAGTAGTACACAGGGTAATCATGAGCAGTAATCCCTAGGATAGAAAAGAAATGGACTATTACTTGTCTTGTTGTTGTTTATGTGGAGACCACAGGCTATTAATTGTCTTTGAGTTGAGGTCACAGATGAGGAGGACCTTCAATATCTACCATAGGGGTGTTCCCTGTAACCCCCTCGGGCTGACCTTGGAGGTGGTGCCTTTAGGCTGGAACGGGTTGTGGCCCATTCTTCTTGTGCTAAAAACAGAAGAAAAGAACATTTTTTGTAAAAGACTAAATCTGAAAGAGCAAAAAGATATCAGAGACAGTGATTGTCAACGATCCCAGGGATCCTGGTTGTGTGTTTAACAAACACAACTGAGGGTGGCTTTATCATCCATTGCTTTGTCCTTCCTAAAATCTTAAGAAGGTTTGATCGTCTGCTTATAGAATTTGCAGTAAAGATTAGCATATCTCATTCCTTCACTTTCAGCAGAGCGTGAATATCCAGTTTACTGGTAATGCAGTCAGCTCTGGAAAAAACACAGCATTAGTCTACCAGCTCAGAATGTATTCTATACAGAGCTTCTAATATCCTAAGCTAAAGCACCAAAGGGAATAATATTTTATGCCGCTGATATGTTAACAAGATTAGGAGTTGAATCATAATTGAAATACATTTGATTTTCTACTTCCATTTTGGACCAAAAAGAGGGAAATGAAATAATGGAAGGAACAATACCAAGAAATGAGGCAAGTGCATTACGCGAAGAAGTTCTACCTCCTAGCTGTTACTGTGGGTGGCAGCATTCCCATCAACTTCTGAATAAGTTTTGTTTTCATGACAGTGAAGTACACTCAGAAAGAACTAAGTTACTATGCTTAACACTGGCAGACTGGAACAAGGATTGTGTTGGTCTATTATTATAAATCAGATGTGTATGAAAGTTAGCTCTCTTAGGGAGGCAGACATGAAAATGAGAGCCCAAGAGGATAAAAAAGAGGTGTGTTCCAATGATTAAAGAACTAACCTAGGACTCAAAACCAGGAGCTCGAATCCCAAATCTCACACTCAGCAATTCAGCCAAGCTAAATGCTGGCACCTCCTTGTGGTGGATGTCCAGTGCAGGTACACCGTAGGGAATGGGTACGGTGGTCAGATAAAATGTATTGGCAAATGATTTAAAGGTGACATTCTTTAAATGAGTGGAGAAAGGGGGTTCAGGGCTCCCACAACTGATCAACCCTCCTCCAGTATAGCCCCCCCTTAGCCCTCAAACAGGGGGAAGTGTTGAGGTCCAAGCAGAGGATTGGCTGGGACCTGAATGGGAAAGGGGGAGGGTTGACAGAGCCCTTGGGTATATGGAAATGATGACAGAATTACCTGAACTGTAAAATTTTGTCTGCCGGGTATTCCCAGATATTTAAGGATGAAGTTGTGGCCTTCTTAAGCCCACATCCATTGCCTCCTGTATTTCTTCCAATACAGCTGGACAAAAGAGGGCTTTTTGCTGTCACAGCCCTAGGTATAAATACCCACCTTGCTCTTCCCGTTACCTGTGGCAGGGGGGATAAGTCCTCCCGCCAACCGAGTTTGGCTGAACTTCTTCCTGCCTCTTCCATGAAGGAAATTCCCTCTCTGGGGAGGAAGGGGCCTTAAAGAGGGCAACAACCCCTTTTCTTCTAATCTGCTGACCTAACCATCCTTGCAACTCCCCTTTTCTGTCAAGCTAGACCAGGGGTTGGCAACCTTTCAGAAGTGGTGTGCCGAGTCTTCATTTATTCACTCTAATTTAAGGTTTCATGTGCCAGTAATACATTTTAATGTTTTTACAAGGTCTCTTTCTATAAATCTTTAATATATAACTAAACTATTGTTGTATGTAAAGTAAATAAGGTTTTTAAAATGTTTAAGAAGCTTCACTTAAAATTAAATTAAAATGGAAAGTCCCCCAGATCGGTGGCCAGGACCCAGGTAGTGTGAGTGCCACTGAAAATCAGCTCGTGGGCCGCCTTTGGCACCCGTGCCATAGGTTGCCTACTCCTGAGCTAGACAAAGAGTTCCACCAGCTCTAGAAGCTTAACATTTACAACACTGTGCTATCTGAGATACTACAGTTGTGGCCTGTAAAGAAATTTAACTGTATCCTTGACATCACAGTGTGGTTAATGTAGACTTTTTACTGATGATCATTGTGCTGATATTACATGTACATCGTGAAGATTAATATTTATACTATTATAAGTGCTAGGAATTTTTGTGTCTGTTTTGGGAGGAAATTTGCATATTTGAACTTGCATAAGAAAATGGACCCCTGGATAGAAAAGGCTGGAAAGAAGTTTGAAAGGAGAGTCTATGGTGGCTGAAAGGAAGCCAAAGGGAAAGATGGGTTGACATAATAAAAAAAAAAGCCTTGAGAGCACAATAAAAAGCAGGGGGAAATGGTAAATTGCAAAGAGTGGAGAAGTCTGGTATAGTTGACTTAAAATAATTAATTGAGTGGTATCTCAAAATATATGGCCTTTACCCTAGCCTAAAGTGAGAGTATCTTTCTCCACTTACAAGACAGGCAATGTAATGGTACAAATTGGACTATTCAATTTCATAAATTTTGACAGGGACCTGAAAATTATTTTAGCTGCTTAGATTTAAAATGTAACTACTTCCATCTTTACAAATGTACATGCTTTATTGTTCATGTATTTAGTATTACGCACAATGTGTTTCCCTAAGAAGGCAGCCATTTAAAATGGATTTCCCTGGTCAAGACTGACTGTGCACAAAGTAATAGGATGATTCCTTGATTCTTCTGTTGCCCTGCCCTGTTAGGTGGAACTGGAGACATGTAGGGCACTGCTGAGTTCTCCAGACTCAATGTGGCAGGTGATGCTCACTTTCCCAGGATATAAGTGAGGTGGGAATGACCCCTTTAGGCACACAAATCTAGTGTGTGGTGCTGAGCAATACTAAGAGGGGGGCCCTAGCATTAGCAAAGCCTGGAGGGAAGGCTTGGGCTGTTGTTTCCTTTATTCTGTGTTAGACAGACAGACAAACAAACAAGAAGGGGGTGATTTGTGAAGCAACATATCATTTGTTAGCTGTGTTGGATCAGGGAGGCAACCCTATTTGTTCAAGGACGGTATGTACATAATTGTACTCTGTTGTGTAATATTCTAATTTAATTCCTAACCAGCTCAGTGGGGCCATTCTTAAGCTTTGTGGGACCCAAGATGCAGCTGTGAGGGAAATCTAACCATTTCTTTTTTGCCTGCTTTCCCCCACTTCTAGAAGGGGGAGATTGGCATATGAGGTGTCAAATCAGTGCCTGGCCACAGGATTCACCAAAGCATGAGTTGCCATGTTGTGCATGTATTCTTTGTGCCTTAGGTGCACCCTGAGCATTAACGAATATGTAGTCATTTTGTTTCATTTTTTAAAAAATCACCAAAACATGAGACTAAAACTTTCTATAAAAAGGAAGGTACGTACAAACATTATAAAAGAAGATTAAAAAATCAAGAGGATATTAATAGTAATTTTCTAGAAAGATAGCCATATTGCCTGAAATTTAGCCTGCTGTTTGATTTATGGAATGATACTTTTGAATTAAATATAAAGTAAAACTTTAAAATCTTCATCTCCATTTAGAAATGTCACAATTTTTCTTTTTTTAAACCAGGCCGATTAAAGTGGAAGGGAAAGAACTTTCTAAAACAGTCGGAGAGCTGAGGTAATGGTCCCATATTTCAGCTGGCTTCAGCTGCTGTAGAACACTTTGCTGAAGCTGTCTCCTCTATTCTTTCCTTTAATAGTTTATTTGTGGAGATAAAGTGACAAAGAATCGAGTGAAACTAACATGTACAGAGAGTCCCATTCTGCCCTATGTCTTAAAAAACCCTGCATGAATAAAAAACAAAGAATTGGGAAAAGTAGTTGTATCTTTGCCTGCTCCCAGGCCAGCAACGTTTACACTATCAAATGCTCTTTTTCTTTAAAAAATCTTTTTTGCACATCTGGTGAGTCCAAGGTACAAACAGGTGCTTTCAGCAGATATGGTCAGTGTTCCAATCATACATAAAACCCTATATAGGATTGGATCTAGTGTGATTATGTCTACTCTTCACAGTACAGTACCTCCTTCTGTCTGCTGAATCCATAATATACTTCCTAGTAATTTCCTTACATTGCATAACATAGCGTGGCACAGTAATCACAGTGAGGAAGGTGTGAGAAATAAGTAATTTTGAACGGAAACTCTGTGGTACAAAAAGCTTAGTCAACATACATATGATGTGTGTGTGTGCGTGTTGCTAAACTGTGACTTGGCCTCCACTCCTACACAGGCAAATAAGGACCCACTTTACATCTCTAGATGAGTTATACCTGGTCCTTGGGCATGGGTGTGCAGGACAAGAGGGATGGTACAAGCCCACTTACCCCCTAGTCAATGGGAAGGGGCAGAATCTTGGCTTCACCCTCCTAACTAATTGGCCAGAGTTTTGGGTATTGTAATTTACTGCTGATTAGAGCTGTTCAGGAACCAGAAGGACCATTTTGCAGGAAATTCTGCAATTTTGAAATATGGTTTCATTTTGAACTGGAACAAAAACACGGAATTTTGAAACTGCCGGCAAAATTAATCAAAATATTTTGTTCCAATAAAATCGAAACACTTTGTTCAAGTTTCAATTTTAATATAAAACACAATAAAATTCTAAAATGCCATTTAGAACGAAAAATTGAAACATTCCATTCTGATAAAGTCAAAACAAAACATTTTATGAAATACTTCATTTCAATTTGCTTTTGAAAATGAAATGTTATTGAAATTGACAAGTTGATATGGAAAGATTTGATTTTGATAAGACAGCATTTTCTGACAGAATAACATTCAACCAACTCTACTTTTGGGCAGGCCAGCAGCAAATTACCACTCTATTGGAATAAGGAGGAAGCAGAGGAGGAATTGTGCCACAGAGGGGTGTGAATCAAAATGCCTCCCGGGACAACTCCTTGGTTGGTGCTTGAAGTCACAGTCTAGTTCTTACGATTTTAAAATGTGTCTGAAACCAACAGAGCTACTTGCATGATTTGGCCCCACATTGTCCCACTTTGTATGCGGATGAGCGCAGAATCAAGACCTAAAAATTTACTCTGACTGAAAACTATATCAGCTATAGAAAATTAGGAAAGTGTGGTAAGAAAAGTGTAATACAAAGTTTCTTTTTTAACAAGAATACATATGGGATGAAATTATAAAAGGGATGAATTATAATTATTTCTGTTAAGAGTTTGATATTTTCAGTATTAACAAGTCAACACATTAACTGCTTATTCATGTAATGTAAAATGCAAGTCTCTAAAGAGGGCAACTCCATTGAAGTCAAGTGGGTTGTCCTACTTTCACCAGGGATGATTTTGGCCCTCCGATAATAGAATGTAGATCCAGAAAAAACTAATAGATCTTCAAAATGAAAATAAGAAAGAAAAACTTGTAGCACCTTAGAGACTAACAAATTTATTTCAGCATAAGCTTTCGTGGGTTAGTACCCACTTCATCGGATGCATGGAATGAAACATACAGTAGACAGATATTTATACAGTCAGAGAAACATGATAAGGTGGAGGTGCATAGACCAACCTTAAGAGGCTAATTAATTGAGAGGAACCATAACAGCAGGGGAAGAAAAACCTTTGAAGTGATAAACAAGATGGTCACACAGGTGTGAATGAGGATCGTTAACTTAAGGGAAATAGATTCAATTAACGTAATGGCCGAGCCATTCGAGGTCCTTATTTAATCCTGAGGTAATGCAATCTAGTTTGCATATCAATTCGAGTTCAACAGTTTCTCTTTGAAGTCTGCTTTTCGAGTTAATCTGTCGCAACACTGCTACCCTCAAGTCTGTCAGTGAGTGATTAGGGAGGTTGAAGTGTTCTCCTACTGGTTTTTGAATGTTATGATTCCTGATATCAGATTTATGTCCATTTATTCTTTTGCGTAGAGACTGTCTGGTTTGGCCAATGTACATGGCAGAGGGGCATTGCTGGCACATGATGGCATATATCACATTGGTAGATGTGCAGGTGAATGAGCCCCTGATGGTGTGGCGGATGTGATTAGGCCCTGTGATGGTATCACTTGAATCGATATGTGGACAGAGTTGGCATTGGGCTTTGTTGCAAGGATAGGTTCCTGGGTTAGTGTTTTTGTTGTATGGTGTGTGGTTGCTGGTGAGTATTTGCTTCAGGTTGGGGGGCTGTCTGTAAGCGAGGATTGGTCTGTCCTCCAAGATCTGTGAGAGTGAGGGATCATCTTTTAGGATAGGTTGTAGATCTTTGATGATGCGCTGGAGAGGTTTTAGTTGGGGGCTAAAGGTGACGGCTAGTGGTGTTCTGTTATTTTCTTTTTTGGGCCTGTCTTGTAGTAGGTGACTCCTGGGTACTCTTCTGGCTCTGTCAATCTGTTTTAAATAAGGACCTCGAATGGCTCGGCCATTACGTTAATTGAATCTATTTCCCTTAAGTTAACGATCCTCATTCACACCTGTGTGACCATCTTGTTTATCACTTCAAAGGCTTTTCTTCCCCTGCTGTTATGGTTCCTCTCAATTAATTAGCCTCTTAAGGTTGGTCTATGCACCTCCACCTTATCATGTTTCTCTGACTGTATAAATATCTGTCTACTGTATGTTTCATTCCATGCATCCGATGAAGTGGGTACTAACCCACGAAAGCTTATGCTGAAATAAATTTGTTAGTCTCTAAGGTGCTACAAGTTTTTCTTTCTTATTTTCATTTTGCTGACACAGACTAACACGGCTACTACACTGAAATAGATCTTCAACTTCATTCCTCTGCAAGGGCATCTTACAGTCCTCTGAATGAGGAAATTTATTCCTGTTTTAAAGATCACCTTGTATCAAAAAAAGATCAGCTTTAGGAAATGTAAACGATCTAATACTAATGTAAACGAACTACTACATATCTTCTAAGGGGGGAGGGATAGCTCAGTGGTTTGAGCATTGGCCTGCTAAACCCAGGGTTGTGAGTTCAATCCTTGAGGGGGCCATTTAGGGATCTGGGGCAAAAATTGGGGATTGGTCCTGCTTTGAGCAGGGGGTTGGACTAGATGACCTCCTAAGGTCCCTTCCAACCCTGATATTCTATGATTCTAGACTATAAATTGTTCTAACTTCTGTTTTAAAAAGAAAAAATTCCTGAAGTTCAGAAAAGAATGCTTTGTAGTCATATGTCTTTGAAGTTTGGCATGCAGAGCCTATTGTAGAGATGACTTGGTATCTTTTTAAAATTCCAAAAATATGAAAATGATATTTCATAAAATATTCCACTCAGAACACATATGACAACTATTATTGTGCTTTTATTTTGCTAGGGACTACAAGCATTTCTGAAACATGAATCCAGTCTCTCATAAAAAGTCAGGTCACTCATCATTTTCATAGCTGATTAATTGGAACATCTAATCGCAGAAGAGAAACTGCAATCACAAAGGTAAATTATATTTCAATGGACCCAGAAGGAGCAATAATATGTAAAACTATTTAGCTTGACCTAAGTGATCATGTTTTTATTTTTAAAACATCATTGACGTCTGTGGTTAGTAAGTGAATAATTGGATAGCTCTAGAGTAAATACGTAGGCAACAGAATTTGTAACGAAAATACATTTTCTGAATAAGGAAACACAAAAGCTATGGAAACAAAAATGAAGATATAAAAGATGCCTTCTTATGAAAAAGAAATATAATGTTAGCATGACTTTTGCTTTTGAAAAATACAGTACTAAAGTATATCATATAGTCTACTATTCTTTCAGAAGGAATGACTTGTAGTTCTGTTGCACTTCCCATCCCTTCCTCCCCATGAGATGTTCAGAATGTTATATGTGGATTATCAAGGTTTTTATGGTCACACAAAACCAAAGTTTACTGTGGAAAGCTATCACCTGGAGCGCTGAAGAAGTGGCAGACAATCCGATATAAACCTAAATCCTCAGGCCTCTTACACCCAAAGGGGAATAGTTTCCCATATACTGAATTTAAAAGTACAGACTCTACAGTTTGTTTCATTATACCTTTTGAAAATGGTATTTTGCTCTAAATGTGCTGCGGCTTCAATTACCCTTTGCTGAAGTGTGAGTGCATTTTCAGGGAAACCTTGGGGAGATGTAAGATTTAGATGGGAAAAAAGGAGAAACAATTTATTTATAGAAATAAAAATGACTAAAATAACAACAGGCACACTAGGTGCACAACACAAAGACAAAATAATAACATTTGCCCACCTCAGGCTCCCTCCAATACCCTCATATAGAAGAGAAATCTACAGTTCTTCAGCCAGAGTTCACATAGTATAAAAATGACATTGCATCACCCAGATGACTAGCTTATTTTTACTGGCAAACATTGTTCCTAGAGCAACTCTCGGCTGTTTTCTGTACCCACATCTGATTTTGGGAAAAGAGGAAAGTCCTAATTTGCAGCCTATGGCTCCCTGCTGCATCCCAGGTCACATCTCCTCATGGCAATCAAGTGTTAGTCCCTTGCCTTCTACCTCCTTAAGGGAGTATAGCTGATTTTTACCAGCCCATGTAGAGGGGGAAGTCATCCTTCCCCTAAGATAGAGGAGGAGCTCAGCTAGGGCCTATATAGCATTAAAATGAATGACACCCATTTTTCTTGTTTGCTAGACCAAAACAAATGAAATGTGCTGGCAGCATCTTAGTTGTACCCTATTGACAGCAATACCAAGTAGTAGGCTCAGAGTTGTAAGTGTAAAGAGAACATGTCCTTGGGAAAAAGTAGCGCAATTGCTCTTGGTATGCCACCAGAGCCTTCCCTGTTGTACCTAGAGGGTCAGATTGTAGCCATTCCTGATGCTACAGACAACATTTCTATGCAAATCACACAAGGGATCTGGAACTAGAAGCCTAAACCTTCACCCTGGAAACCACTTGAGCTCCAGTAGCTGTTAGTAGTTTCTTTCTTGTGGAAAGAGCTAGACACTAGGGGGCAACATTACATACACTCACTGTTTCACATTATGCCCATACATTACAATGTGACATTCTCAGCCACTAGCAGAGCTTCAGGAGCCATTTTGGAGACAAAGGATTGAACCTTTCAGTTTAACTCTGGACCTGGAAACCTAGAGGTGGAGAAGAGCAGGCAAACCATCTAATAAATAGTCTTGCCAGTGCAGCACTGTTCTCTGTTGTAGATTGTAAGGTCTGTGAGGCAAGAACTGTCATTTTCCAAATAGTTGTGTAGCACGTGGCATAATGGAGCACCTCTCTGGTTGGCCTCTGTGCGCTATTACAATAAAAATGAAATAAATTTACCAGTGTTTTGTGCATTGGGAGAGTATTTTGCAGGTGCCTACATCTGAGGATCAGGAAGAGTTTTCCGATGTGCAGCCTAAATTTTCCCTTTGTTAATTTCATCCCATAACTACAAGCTTTACACTTTTTTACTTTCAACAGGACTACTCACACTAGAAAGCACTATGGGCGGTAGTATCCCTAAGATGAAACCAAAACAGACTCTTCCAGTACTTCCATTAGGTAACAATCCCACCCCAATTTTGCTGTGTATCAGCCATTTATTTATTTATTTTCACAATCAGGGAGAACCACCCTAAGTGTTTTTGTTCCTCTATATCAGAGGTGGCCAACCTGCGGCCTGCGGGCTGCACGCGGCCCGTAGGGATAATCTGCTGTTGAGTCATGAGACAGTTTGTTTACATTGACTCTCCACAGGCATGGTCACTCGCAGCTCCCAATGGTTGCGGTTCGCTGTTCCTGGCCAATAGGAACTGAGGGAAGCGGCATGGGCCACAGGGACGTGCTGGCCATCTCGTCCTGCAGCTCCCATTGGCCAGGAACGGTGAACCGTGGCCACTGGGAGCTGCGGTCAACCGTGTCTGCGGATGGTCAATGTAAACAAACCGTCTTGTGGCCCACCAGCGGATTACCCCGATGGACCACAAGCTGCCTGCGGGCCACAGGTTGCCCACCACTGCTTTATATGAACATGTGTCCTTCCCTACCATACCTCATTCTAGGGTTTTTTTTAATCTCTCTCCTCCCCTTACACCAATCCAAATGCCTTTCTTTTTCTGCCCTTCAGAGACACAACAGGTAAATCCCACTGCAGGGAGAGCAGCACCTTTTCTCTCAATCAAGTTAATCCACCTAACACCTCATGAGATATGCATTATCTCCAGTTTACAGATGGGGAATAGGAAACAGAGAGGTGATATGCCTTGCTGTAAATCACACAGTGAGTTAGAAGGAGATTTAGCATTAAAACTCACTCATTCCTGACTCCTGGTTCTGAGCTCATTTCACTGGATGATATTTCCTCTTGCAGTGTTGCCCAAGTGTTGTACTAAATGCTGAATACATTTTAATATCACACCTACATGAGCACTAAATGTGTTTCAGCATCAGAGTTAATGCAATGAGGTTTCTTTATTATAGGTCACTGTGACTGTCTCATTTAATGGTTAGCAAGTCAATAGCTTTGTGTTTGCCATCTAGGAACTGAATAGGCATAAGATCTTGTGTCAGTAAAACAGATTGTGATCAGCAATCTAAGGATGTGAAACACACACACAATTATGACAGAGCAATGGTACAAAGGTACTAGCTCAGTCTCAAATGAATCAAACCAGTGATCTAATTTCAGCGCCTGCTCCAAGAAACTGGCAACCAGCCAAAGGTGGAAACACCAGTTAGTCAACAAGCAAGTATGCAGTGCTCTTTCATGTGGGTCAGTGGCAAAATAACAAACATGGTATGTTCTGTATGAAAAGTACAGCATACTGTGCAGGTCACATACAAAGGTAAGAGCACACAAAATAGATCAGTTATCTTCTATCTGCACTAAGCTTCATACAGCATTTCAATTAGGCAGAGTCCATATTATTTCACCAGTTGCATACGGTAATTTTTGCCTTTCTTTACCTTCTAGTTTACACTCAGCCCCTATACTCAATGTCCTACATTTCCATGACATTCCTTCTGCCAAGTAACCACTGCTCTCAAATTAGATGGGGCCTCTTCCTTTCACCTCGGGTCTCTGCAATACTAACAGTTTTCATTTTATTTTTAATGTAGTTTATCTTTTAAATCCATTTTATTTCTGTAAAGGGACATTATTAACAACTGAGGTTTGCACTACTGTTATATCTATGTTTTGAGGAGTGTGGAGCTACTCTACTCGGGATACTATAGGGCAATTCTGTATGATAGAGCAATTCTTATCCACCCTCCTTTATGATAGCGATTTTAAAGCAACAAAGTGTTTCTGAGTGTTAAGAAAAACAAGCTGACTCATCATGTTGCCATTTTTCAAGGTCACACAAGGAACCTCAAATTTAAATGATGGGTTTCACTATAAAAAAAATGCCTGTGAAATGCCAGAAAAATCTGCACACATATTTTCATGTACTAGTCACCTGGATCACCTGGATCGATCGGACTTCAGCTGTCGTTAAGACTGTGCCGATCACAACACTTCTGCCATTCTTCTCGCACTCTTGCCTTTCTTCTCCACGTTCATCCAAAACGTTTAACGATGTCATCTTCCCATCTTCTTGGAGGCCGACTGGGGGGTCTTTTCTGTTCTCACAGGTACCACTCAGCAATGATTGCGGTCCACCTGTTATCCGTGAGCCGTGCTGTGTGGCCCACCCATCGCATCTTGTTATGTCTGCTTTCCACGACAATATCTTTCACACTGCTGCATTCTCTGATGATTTCATTTGGTATACGATCCAGAAGGGAGATTCCCAACATAGCTCGTTCCATTGCCCTTTCAGCTACCAACAGCCGTTGCTCTTCTCTCTTCGTCAGTGCCCACGTTTCACTGCCATACAGCATGGCTGGCAGCACTGCTGAATTGAAAATATTTTTACGTGTGGTCTTGTCAGTTTTTCCTTTGAGGACGTCCTTGATGGAATTAAACGCACACCATCCTGCCTGAATCCTTCGCGAGAGTTCTCCGTTCAGGTCTTGGCGCATATTAACTTCTTGGCCCAAATATATGTACTGTTCCACTTCTTTGATGTCTTCTCCTGTTACCGTTATTCGGGCTTTTCGTAAGACGTCTGATTGCATATATTTCGTTTTGCAGTGGTTCATTTTCAGGCCGACCTGACTACTTTCCTTGTCGAGTCTTCGTAGCATGCTCTGCAGTTGGTTGGTGCTTTCGGCAATTAGTACAATGTCGTCTGCAAATCTGAGATGAGATAATCTCTCTCCGTTTATGTTGACACCACTCCTCCAACTGATCTTGTTCATAACCATTTCGAGGCAGGCGGTGAATAGTTTCGGTGAAATTGTATCTCCTTGCTTTACACCTTTCTCGATTGGGATGCGGAGGGGAGTTTCAAGGAGAGTAATGTCTGTTGTACATCCAGTATTCGCTTCCTTCAACAAACTAATGTACTGCGTGTTAATGCCCTGCTCTGCGAGCGCCTTTAATATTGCGTTAAACTCAACGCTATCGAAGGCCTTTTCATAGTCCACAAAAGCAATGCACAGCGGGAGTTTGTATTCCCTCGCTCTTTCTAGGAGCTGGCTAAGGGTAAATATATGGTCGATTGTACTGAAATTTCTTCGAAACCCTGCCTGCTCTCTCGGCTGTTGTTCATCCAGACTCTGCGAAAGTCGATTCGTTATCACCTTTGTGAAGAGCTTGTAGATGTGAGAGAGCAGGCATATAGGGCGGTAGTTCTTAAGATTTTCTTGATCACCCTTCTTATGCAGCAAGATGGTATTTGACTTCTTCCAGCTTGATGGTATTTTTCCTTCTTCAAGATATCGACTGAATCTTAAAGCAAGGGCCTTCCAAAGTTTTCGCCTCCTGCATAAATCATTTCTGACGTTATTCCATCTTTGCCTGGAGCTTTTCCCTTCTTCATCTGGTGTAGTGCGCTTCGGACTTCGCTGACGATTATTGGGGTGACGCGTTCTTCTGACTCTTCGAGGGTTGGGAGGGGGACGTTGATTCTTGATTTGAACAGTTCTGTATAGAAGTCCTTGCAGACCTCCTCCATCCCTGCTCTGTCGATTACTGTCTCTCCATCCTTGTTCTTCAATGCTGTTACGCTCAATCTATACTGCGTCAATTCCCGCTTGCATGTCCTGAGGCTCTTGAGTGATTCAGCTGTTTTAAGGAGCTTTTCTTTCCGGAAGTTCTCGAAGTCATCCTTCAGTTTTCGCCGTATAAGCTTGCACAGAATGGAGTACTCGAGGCTGTTATCCGAGCTCCTTTTCATGTTTCTCCGCTTCTCCAACAAGCTTTTCGTTTCAATCGAGATTCTTCCCTTCGCCTTCTTCAGCTTTTTAATTTCAGCTGCATTTATGCAACATCTCAACTTGTCAGCAAAGATACTATAGTCCTCATCACACTTTTCCATCTGGCTCCAATCAAACCCAGAAATCGCTTTTTTCAGCTTTGCTTCATCGAATGTCTTCGGCTGCTGTTTCCTGTTTGCCATCTGTAACGCCTTCTTTTCCACCGCTTCGTCGAAAATCAACTTCGCTCTAAGCAGGCGATGGTCACTGCCGGTGTTGAATGGCCGCACCACAGAGACGTCTTGAACGATGCGCCTTTTATTGACTAAAATATAGTCGATTTCATTCTTACTCTTCGCGTTTGGTGCAATCCATGTCCACCTTCTTGAGATCTTCTTTTTGTACCAGGTGTTTGCCATGTACAGTTCTTTCATTTCTGCCATCGCTACCAGCCTCTCTCCTCTTTCATTCCTTTCGCCGCTGCCGTATCTCCCTATGAACTTTTTGCCAGCTTTCCCTTGCCCGACCTTGGCATTGAAATCTCCCATTGTGACAGTGTAAGTGGACTTTTGCGCGAGAGCTCTTTCAAGTTCTCGGTAGAATTCTTCCACTTCTTCGTCCTCACTTGCACTTGTGGGAGCGTAGGCCTGGATGACCTTGAGGGTAGCTTTTGTCTCCATCTGAAGATTCAGCACACCGATACGTGATGATGTTAGCTGGCATGATATGACTTTCGAAGACCAATCTTTATTGATGATAAATCCAACTCCTCCAAGATTTCTAGCGCCATCTCCCTTTCCGAGCCTCACAGCACTTCCATCCTTCCAGTTGACTTCCAACTCCTTCTTTCGTCGGGTTTCGCAGACACCGAGAATATCGCATTTTATCCTTTTCTTCTCCTCCATCAGATGGTTTAAAGTTTCCTCCTTTGCCAGTGACGTACAATTGTAAGTACACACAGCAAGGATTGTCCTTTTCGATGTTGGCCTAGCACCTGACATTTTTTAGCAACCTCTTGTCGCTCAATTTCCGCTCCGCCACCGTAGAACATGCATTTACTCGTGTCGTTTTAGCCGTTAACTTCAAGCCATCCATTGGCTAGGTGGGCAGGCATGCGTACCTCCTCAAGCTTAGCTAGCCTTCAACCTCTAAGGAGAAGGAAAAGCGCTCTTTCCTCTGAGAGAGCAACCTTCCTCCCTGGATTGGATAGTCCGACACCTTTGTAGCATGGTAAAACCTACCAGAGCATACGCCCCGCTACCATAGCTGTAGGAAGGCCAGGGTTACCGCTGCACCACGTTGAGGCGCTGAGGTAGGATTTTGCAGCAGATGTACTAGTAGCTTAAAATATTTGAACTTTCTTGGTAAAATATTCTACTTTGATTACATTGATTCATCCAGACCCAGCAAGGGGCAAAGATTTTCTTCTGATGGGCTCCATACCAACCATTGTTGTTTTATGAACATGATACTACATCACCTACTGCACAGAACTGCACAGCTTCCTGAACCCCAACAGACAGATTCTGTAACTGACAACAGCCTGGTGCTGGGTAGCTCAGGTAGGGATTGCGCCTCAAAAGACACAGTGTGCTGGGGAATCATGCACGATGTCTCTCTGGGTGGTGCAGCCAACTCTGTGCACCCAAGCTAGCTCTGCTGGCCATAGCATGGCCATAGGCTCTCACCTACCTTGTCTCATTTAGGGTAGATCAGGCACTAAGGCATCAGTTCCTGCATTCTCTGGGGCATAGGGATTGTAATTGTCCCTGGTATTTGCATGGTTGGATACATTTGGGGGAAATGCTTTTGCATCCTTGCCAACTCTGTGCATCTGCACAAGGACCAGGGTGCATCTAGCCTCAGTGTGGAAACCTCCTGAATGGATCATTCTGATTCATAAAGGTCAGTTTTTATTATTACAATTGCATGGTAGTACAACTGAAAATGAGACCCTTTTTGTGATTTCCTTACTGTAATAAAAAGGCATTCCCTAACAACATGGCTTTTTCTAGTTAATTGTATGTTCAGATTTATTAAAAAAGAATGCTAAAAACAATACTTCATCGAACAGGGACCTCAGAAGCAGAATTCCAAAGTGACTTATTTCTCCCACAGCTTTCACATACTCACCTACCTAGCTGCATCCCTGATCTGTTCTCTTTTTAATATCTTCTTTTCTATGGGAGCCCACAAATGATGCTACTTCTGGGAAGGAACAAGTTGCAGTTACCACTAGAGGAAATGAAATCTGGATTTGAAGCCAGATCTACTGGAATCTAG
This sequence comes from Macrochelys suwanniensis, assembly GCA_033296515.1. Lineage (NCBI taxonomy): Eukaryota > Metazoa > Chordata > Testudines > Chelydridae > Macrochelys > Macrochelys suwanniensis. Next base: position 46,437,889 of record CM065777.1, read on the forward strand.
GGTTTTGATTCTGGCCCTTTTTGATGTTCTGGTACATAGTACATTCCAGAGTGAGGGGTAATTTGACTTGAAGGCCATATGGCACTCGGCAGAGAGGCTAGCATGAGCTCCATGACAGAATCACAAAGATAGGGGTCTGAAAAGGGAATGTGAGATAGTGGAGGTAGAAAACTTGTGGGCAAGTTTCGAGGATCACAAGGAGAAAGAGGCTATTGAAGGACAGTGCAGATGTATATACTGGAGGGGGTGAATAGAAAACTTACAGGATCGAGGTTATGGAACAGAATAATAGAGCTAGTCAGAGACGTTGCAGTGGGAAGGAAGGGACAGGAGAAGAAAAGAGAGAGCCTGAAATCTTTCTACAGTATAGATAAACTATGGAGATGTATCCAAATTTCTGAGCGCTCATGTGATCTTTAGACCTAGGTGCTCTTGAATTTTTGAGGTTTGCACATCAACAAACTGCCTAAAAACAGAAAGAGTTTGCATGGCAAGATAATATTTATTTCCAAATGTATCACTTGTCTCTTGTGATTAAGATGGAGGTGTCAGTTGTAACTCTACAGTTAAGGTTGATTAGAGATTTGCAGCTAAAGCAGAATTTTCATTTGCTACTCTGCAGTGAATTTTCCAACATTAACAGCCATACAAAAGAGATTATAACTGAATCTGTGATATAAGTTTCATGCAGCGTGGAGGAAGAATCTGCCCATTCAGAATATTTAAAATCCATCATTTTTGAAATCTAATGTTTCTTTCAGTCTCTAGAAAATAACTTAAGTGTGATACTGTAAATGAACTGAGGCTGAGGCACAAAAGATTACCAAATTGCTTAGTAACTGTTTGATGCTGCTCCTCTGTATCTTGTGCCCAGCCTAGCTTCCCTTTGCACAGACATACTAATCTTCATGCTCTGTCTGTCTCCTTGGTTACCTAGCTTGGCTAGCATGGTTGCCTGCTAGCCCCCATCCTTAACTACCTCTGTGCCTTGCTTTCTCCATGGCTCACCACTCCAGCCTTCCTGAGACAAGTTAAGCTACAGCAGTGTGAGTCCCAGTCTGATGGACCTGGTAAGATTTGTTGGACCAGGTGAATTGAAGGAGAATTGGCCTGTATAGCAGGGTAACAAGATTCATTTTTCAGGTGACTTTGCCTGGAAGCCTTCCCTATTCCCTGCCCAGGTGAAGGGCTGGGAAAGGCTGAGAGAGCAGAGAAACAGGGGAAGCCTTCTGGGCAATATTTCCCGACAAGGGAAGCTTGTCGCAAAGCTACAAGGGCATCTTCTCCATTTGAGGAACCAAAAGGTTCACCAGAGGACAGCCTTGGTCCAACAGATTGTAAAAGTTCAGTCAAAGAAGAACTTCAGCTGCTATAGGCTTAGATGTCCAAGGGAGGCTTGGGCAGAGGGAAGAGCATGGATAAATGGAAACACAGAGAAAGGATGAGGGGCTGGCAAGAGCTATAGCCAGAGAACCAAAAAGGCAGGCAGGGGAGCATGGCTATTGACGTGGTACATGCACAGGCTGAAGAGCTGAACACTGGGGCCAGACTATTAGCAGGGAGTCCTGGGCAGCCCTTGTTCCCTTGGTTTTTGGCAACTCCTGCTCATCCTGACTCCATAACTTCCTTCACCATTGCCCAGCCTTTCTCCTCAGTCTCACCACTCTAGTCAATTCCTCCCTCCTTGTCCCCAAATCCCCATCCTGTTCTAATTTTCAGCTGTGGTATTATCAGTGCTACCAAAAATCAGTGTTTAAAAGTTGAATGGAGGAAAGGAGACAGAGAGCATAAATGGAAGACATTGATAGGTCCAGGGGGAAGGAGCATGGAAGAGGGGTTGCAGAAGACAGAGGGAATCCAGAGGGAACGGAGACCACAAGGGCAACAAAAGAATGGGATGGGAGCTTGAGGGGGTTTGAAAAGGATAAAAGCAGGAAGCATAGAGGGGAATGCAGGATTTAGGGGATAAGTCCGATGGCTACAGAAGATGAGCAGCAATTCAGAATTGAAATGCTGCAAGGCTAAGAAGGAAATAAATTTCATTTTATCAATTATGAAAAAAATAAGGAAATTCCCCCACATACAACTTTGTTAACTGAGAATTGAGGTTGTTGAAGGATTTTTTTATTAACAAAATTATTAAAAATCACCAGATTAGAGCATCTTAATAGCCACACCTCCCAACTCACAAACATTACCAACCACGCATCCCAATATCCAACAAGATTCCTCACCCTTACACAATCTCCTTTGCACTTCAGGTCTATAATAGGTCATTACTACCTAGAGGAAAATCTGAGGTGAGAATTAAGGTTGTGTATCTGATTGTGTGTGGTTTTCAGAAACTGAACATGCATACTGTGGGTAGCATGATGGAAATGTAGGAGAGTTTGCTATAGTGCTGAGGAGTCTGAGTGTATTTTGGCATAAGGCATGTATATTGCATTGGGTATGGCTATTTATGTTGTCTTAACTAGTGATTTTCTTGATTTTTAGTGATTACATTGATGGGAAATGCATCTGATCAATTACATGAATGAGTTAATGATGTTTTCCTGTGGGAATGTGTATGAATTTATGAGCAGAGCCCTTTTAATTAAACTGTATACTTCTGTAAGTTTGCTGTAAGTTTAGTGTGAGTCAATTTTTGGAACCCACTATTAAATGGGAAACTCAAGTTAATTGTCATTATCACTAGCTGCCAGCACCTTGGTTTGTGATCAATTGACAATTAAGAATTAGTATTTCAGCACTGTTAGTGAAAATTCACATTGCCTCTTACCCATTATGTTCATTGGTTTTTGAATAAGCTTCCTGTATCTACTAGAGACATTGCTTCATTTATATATCGGCCCAGACACATGGCTAGGGATGATTTTGTGGTTAGTTGCTAGTATGCTAGGCAGGAGAGGTATATTTTAGATCTATTGTTTCATTGCATGACTTATATTCAGAAATTTGATTTTAGTCTTGTTGGACAGTCTACCTGAAAAGAAGCCTTAATTTCTTTAAATGAACCCTTAGGATTTTATGACTCAAGCTCCCATTATTAGCTGCTAAGATGCAAACCTCAAATGTATCTACGTGCCTAAGTACCTCTAAGGATCTCAGGCTAAGTATGTACTCCCATAGCAAAGGGAAAATTATTTAAATGAAATTGTTTTTATTTTGCTATTTAGTACCAAAGCAAATTTAGGAGCATAGGACTTGCCATAGTAGATCAGATATGTGGTCCATCTAGTCCAGTATCCAGAAGGTTCAGGGTCTTAGATATTTGCTGTTGTGAGTCTCTGCTACTGTGGAGATGTTCTTTTCTACTTTTCACTCAGCATTTCAAAACTTTGTAATGGAATTTTCCAGTATAATGGCTAACCCTTCCGCAAATGCAAACAGTCAACAAATATAAGTGATTTAAAGGCAAATTGTTTTAAGACATAGAGTAAAACTGTGTTACAATAAAAGAAACATGTATTAACTGCATCTAATTTGCATATGAAGATGTTATTTTCTAATTCAAATTAAAATTCTATTCATTGCTAATTACCAGCAATAACAGAGATATGAGCTGGCAAATTATTTAACTTCTCAATATTGCTTGCACCGTTTTCTATACTGTTTTATTCTTCCAGGGTCAATTTCTGCAGGACAGGTGGCCAGGAAGAAATAAATTTGAGCTCTGGTGTTTAAACAGTTAAAAAGTATATGATAGTAATTAAGATCATGGTTTGATTTGATTGTATGCAGTATTGTTGTAGCCATGTTGGTCCCAGGATATTAGAATGACATAGCAGGTGAGGTAATATCTTTTATTGGACCAACTTCTGTTGATGGGAGAGACAAACTTTTGAGCTTACACAGAACATCCAAATACCCCAAGAGAACCTGCTTCAATACAGAAATAAAACCTGTTACGACTAAACACCCCTAGATGTTCCCTCCCACCCCACATTTGAACCTGTACGGGGCATCATGAAACAACTATAACCCATACTCAATGGGGATCCAATCCTGAAAGAAATCTTTCCTGAACCCCATCTTCTGGCCTTCCAACAACTCCCCAATCTTTCCAAGCTCATCGTCAGAAGCAAGATCCCCAACTCAAAGCGACCCCAGACTTTGCCAGAACAACAGATGCAAACCTTGCAGACATATCTCCACTGCTACAATGATGAACAACCCCACAACACACCTTTCAAGATCCAAGGGTCCTATACAGGCCTATCACAACATGTGGTCTACCTCATAGTAGGAAACATTATTCATCACCATTTTTGACAATCCTAGTCAAACAACTAAGAACAAGAAATATTTTTGTAAAAATCAAAGTCTGTCTGTGGATAACTAGCAAACAGAAAAAAGGGTGAAATACATCAAATAAATTATTCTCTACAAATACTTCACCCAGTTCCAGAATGGAACAGTGAAAATACTAAGAAAAGGCTGGATTTGGGTGATGTTATATGCATTGAGGCTCCAGTTTTTATCCGTAAGTAACAGAACTTTCTTTGTTGTGTTAAAACTTCTATAGTAACTATACAGATGCTGTTACATAAGTATGGATTATTAAAACATAAAATTAGATTAGTTTGTCATGTATAACTTGTAAAGGTTTCAGACCTTTATAAATAGCAGGAAATCTGTCATTAACGGAGTGACACATCTGTTAAACTAAACTAAAATGTGTTGAGGTGAGATTTAATTGTAGCATCTTGTTACCATAGCTTAATTACAATAATCATAATTTTCCTACAGTATGCTACAATGATAAGTCATGCCATTAGCTGTGTTATTGTGAGATAAGTATGGACACAATAGCATGGGAGTGATTTCCCCTTCACCTTATTTCCAGAAGAAATTAGCTTTCTATTAATGTGAGCTGGTTCAATGTGATATGTTCAGTGACACTGTTGTCATGCTTGAAATATTTTTTCTTAGTTTCTCAAAATGTACAATTCTTAGCGTGAAAGGCAGTAAAATACTTCATGTAAAATACTACATATGATAAGAATGGTTGGCATGATTAACTTATTCTTATACTGTCATATAAAAGTGATATATAATTCAGGAATAATAGGAGAAATGGAAAGAGCCTCTATAAATAAAAATTATTATCTTTTCTTGTGATACATATTTTTATGCTGTACTAGCATAATATATGTAAGTGCAAGTGGTTTTGGATATACACTAAGTTCAAAGAATATGACAGGTTTAAACACAGAACTTTCCAAAGAATTACAACTTAATTAAAACAGGGATTTGACAAAATTACTCTAACTTTAATATCATCCCCGCAGTAGCCATCAGATCTGAATTTAAAATGCTCTCACATTTCTTACAGAGTTTAAAAATCATAACCTTACAAGGTATCATAAATATCATCTGGAAGGTATATTTGCATTGGAGACAGCTAAGGTGATGCCACGAATGAAAAGATTTGAGGGAAATCTGCAGGAAATCAAGGAAATTGTCATTACAGTACACTGTATCCTACATAATGGGTTTTATAATACATAGGAGATCAAATATTATGGTGATTGGTAGAGTATAAAAACCTGAACAGAGTAGAAAAGAATAGAGGAAAGTAACCTTTGTTTGCCACCTCCACTGTACATATACAACATAAATCTAGAAAAAATGCTATACTGAACTTGAGGGAGAGACATAGAAACAGCCATAGTGGAGTGGACTCAAGGTCTATCTAATCTGATATCCTCTCTCTGCCAGGGGCCATTACCGTAAGCGCCAGAGGAAGGTGTAAGTAGGGAAATGTTGGATAACTTGACATCTACATTAGGTCTTGGCCTGGTCTCTAATATTTAAAGATTGGTTTAAGCCTGAGGCATGCAGTTTAATATCCCTTTGAAAACTTTTATTATTAATTATAATACTGGATATTCTTGATTTCCATATCAATGTTCAATCATGTTTTGAATCTTGCGAAGTTCTTGGCCTCAATGATTTCCTGTGACAATGAGTCCCCCACACTTACATGCTGTTGAAAAAATATTTCTTTTTACTGTTTTTGAATTTTCTACCTTTAAATCCCATTGAATATCTCATGTTATGAGACAGAGAAAACAGAAGTTGCTGACCCGCCTTCTCTAAATCATTCATTATTGTGTATTCTTTTATCATGTCCCCTCTTATTCATCTCCTTTCTAAGCACAGCTTAATGGTCTGCACAGGAGATTGGAAGCCAGGAGCTCCTGCATTCTCATCCTAACTCTGATACTAACAGTCTGTCATCTTACACATGTCATTTAACCTGTCTTCCTCAGTTTTTAGCCAGCCATCAAGGGAGTCCAAGAAACAGGGCATCCAGGTGTCTTAAGGCTTGTGTATATGACAAATTAGTGCGTGGCAAGGCGGGGGCTTAAATCTACAGTGCTCCAGCATGCAGCATACTAAATGGCTGTGTGGACTCTGCTCCTGCGCACTAAAAGTTCACTAGTGTGCTTTCTGTACAGCTGTTTCAAAGATCGGTACGTAAAAGGGCATTAGAGAATCTTTAGCACACAGCAGTAGGGTCCACATGGACAGCAAGTGCGCCACATGCTGAAACTGTAGATTTATGCCCCCGCTTGCTGCACACTAACTTATCCTATAGACATGCCCTAAGTGGTTATTAGGTACTGAACACTAAATCTACCAGCAGAAGTGGCGGTTAATTAATATACCGTAGCATATTGAAAAATATTGACCTACAAGTGTACAGGAAATTGTAAAAAGGGGAGTTCTTGTGATATCAGGGTTTCTTAGCCATAGTATTCTCCAGATAAAGAAATTCCATAGAAAGAAGAAACAACTGATACAAAGAATGGCTTTTCAGTGTGCAAATTTCCCCCCAGAGCAGAGGGCTTGCACAAGATTCAACAGCCCACATATTTTCAAGGCGTAAGTAGGGTGCATGGCCATGGCAGGACCCTCCCTACAGGGCTGAACATCGCCATGAAAGAAAAAAGCACTAGAAATAAAAATTTAATTGTGATCCTATACTGGCTTGTGTAAGTGTAGGCAGAGGGTGGCTTGCATACAGGGCCTGTTTTACGTATGCCCAGTTAACAATGAGTGTTCCAAGAACTCAAAATCAGATGAAAATGTTTTCTTTGATATACGGCTGTTTGCCATTCTAAAGATAATAAATTACTGAAGCTATGTTCAGTTTGTAAACTAGGCAATATTCTAAATAATTAGGGCAAGATACTAGCGAAAATCAGCACAGCTCTATTGACTCCAAGAGAGCTACACTGAATTACATCAGCTGAATATCTTGCTTTTAGTCACCATCTAAGTTACAGTAATGAAGGGAAAGATCCCTGTGTTCCAACTACTTGCATTATCATATCTGCAACTTTCTAAAAAGATTAACGTATCAGTTCACTTGATTTCCTGCATTTGAACACTTAAATGAAGATAGACTGGAAAAACACAGTGGCAAAACCCTCAGCACCACAAACTAATTGAATTTCAGGATCAATGAATGACAATATCTGCATTATTGTTGGAACTAAGCAGTGAATTTGGACTTGACTACGGTTATTAGAACAAATTCATCATCTTTACAAAACAAATGCTAACAATCGATATTTTCTTTCAAAATTTACAAAATGTTTGTCTCTATACTGTGAAACATGAGGTCAGTATGATTTCTATGTGGCTTCATTTTGCTTTGATAAGCGATAGATTAATCAATTGCAGGCTTTATTTTCACACTGGGATAGTGTGAAAGCATCTCAATGCATCTCAAGCATCTCAATGTAAATGGGAACACTCATGTTCTCTAATGGAGTTGAAGTGAGATATCCAAATAGACTGATTTAAGGTACAAGAAATTCCTATTTTTCCTTATTCCATACACACTTTCTTTTCACCTCATATTTCAGATCTATATATTCATTTTTTACTCTTCCTTGTTCAGCACAAGCTGTCTCCTTTACTTCAAATAAAGAATGAACATGTAATTAACTGTTCCTGTATTCTGCAAGTGCTGATTTGGTATATAAACAATGACTTTGCATGGGAATAGAATATTGCGGTCCATTTTAGCTGTTAGCCCTACAAACATTTGGTTACACAGTGTTGCCTCTACAGAACTTCGCTTAGCCAAACTAATCACACTTTAAAGCTCTCTTAATGAATGATTGGCTAGGTAATCTTTACAAAAAAAGACAGACAAATCATTTTGGCAGTATTTTGGAACTTTGAGGTCTTACATCCAAAAGAATTATATTAAATATTTACATTCTTGTTTAATTAAAGATGAAATAATCCTACAATTAAACAACCAATTATTTACATGTGAACACTTAAAGCTAAATTGCAGTGGAAACGAAGCAGAATTATATGGCAACTTGAGCAAATACACACACACAAAAATACAAATATCCTGAATAATTTTATTGTAATGAATACCTAAGTAGTTTCATTTACTCTAATGTGTTCCTATGCCAAGAAAGTGTCTTTGATACTTGGTCAAAAATAAATGCGAGCCCAAGTGACAAAGATGTTAAGGGCTAGGTGGCGAGCAGCCCTGTGCAGATGTGCAGCAGGATGGATGGGGAGGCAATACACTTCTCCCTTACTCCCTAGTACTCCCACAAAGAGGGCAATTACCATTATAATGTCCTGGGGACTTTCTTTCCAGATTCCTCTCCAGGACTGTCAAACAACTAAAGATGAAACTACCCCCAGAGAATGCCCTCCAGGTTTTCTGATTAGTCCAGCTAGAGGGACAGGATTCTGGGCTATAAGTCAATGCTTATGCAGTTCGGACATGGTCAGTAAGATTCACAGGTATAAGATGAACCTACATATCATGTCTCAGTGCCTTGATTGATTTAAGTGGCTACCCTTTAGGGCAAAATAACAAGACACACAAAGAGAGAGAAAGGAGGAGCACAGGCTGCAGTAGTGGCTTTTCTCAGTACATCATGACCGTTTCTGCTATAGTGATTCTAATTATGCTACTTCATTTTAAACTATAAATTTTACTTTACTATGCTTATAATAAAACAAGTCATTAATTTCATGTTTTTGCCAGACACCTTCTTGAAGGGCAACAGCACTAGAGGGGAAAATGCAAAATTATGTAATTATGGAAAACAATGGGTACACATGGAAATAGAATTTATTCATAAATTAATCCACTTGCATGAAGTTCATTATAAAAGATGAGCATCTGTATAAAGTTAAAAAGACACTGTCACCCTGGTTTATACTCCCAAATTTGGGATCCAATCCTGCAAGTGTTGAGCACCTCCAGCTGGGTAATGAGTGCCTTAAACACTTACGGAAATTAGTGGGAGGTGAAATCACTCAGCATCTTGTGAAATGCATTCAGTAATTTGGGGGACTGAGCCCTTAGTTTTTTAAATGGTGTTTTCCCCAAAAGCTTTACTTGTTAGTCTTATGGCAAGGCTTGATAGCTGCTTTCAACTACCTGAAAGGGGGTTCCAAAGAGGATGGATCTAGATTGTTCTCAGTGGTAGAAGATGACAGAACAAGGAGTAATGGTCTCAGGTTGCAGAGGGGGAGGTTTAGGTTGGATATTAGGAAAAACTTTTTCACTAGTAGGGTGGTGAAGAACTGGAATGGGTTACCTAGGGAGGTGGTGGAATCTCCTTCCTTAGAGGTTTTTAAGGTCAGGCTTGACAAAGCCCTGGCTGGGATGATTTAGTTGGGGTTGGTCCTGCTTTGAGCAGGGGGTTGGACTAGATGACCTCCTGAGGTCCCTTCCAACCCTGAGATTCTATGATTCTATGATTCTAAGGCCCAATATATTTAAGTGAAAGGATTTCATCAGCATCAACTCCACAGTCAATCCAAAGAAGAGGAAGGGAAGCTCTCTAGAGAGAGAGAGACACTGACAATGGGAAAAGTTCTTCTTACATTGCTTTTGGAATGTAATAGGATAATATATCCCTGCTATCACATTATACAGGATGATAAAAAAAAAACCCAACTACCTAAACTAAGATTATCATCATCTATGTGCAGAAAGAATAGCAAGTATGGCAGGCAACCAGCTTGGCTTAACAGAGAAATCTTCAGAGATCTTAAACACAAAAAGGAAGCTTACAAGAAGTAGAAACTTGGACAGATGACTAGGGAGGAGTATAAATATATTGCTTGAGCATGCAGGGGTGCAATCAGGAAGGCCAAAACACAACTGGAGTTGCAGTTAGCAAGGGATATGAAGGGCAACAATAAGGGATTCTACAGGTATATTAGCAACACGAAAAAGATCAGGGAAAGTGTGGGACCCTTAATGAATGGGGGAAGCAACCTAGTGACAGATGATGTGGAAAAAGCTGAAGTATTCAATGCTTTTTCTGCCTCGGTCTTCACAGACAAGGTCAGCTCCCACACTGCTGTCCTGGGCAACACAGTATGGGGAGGTGAGCAGCCCTCAGTGGTGAAAGAATAGGTTAAAGACTATTTAGAAAAGCTGGACACACAAGTTCATAGGTCCAGATCTAATGAATCTGAGGATGCTGAGGGAATTGGCAGATGTGATTGTAGAGCCATTGGCCATGAGCTTTGAAAAATCGCTTGGGCAATTGGGGGAGGTCCTGGACGACTGGAAAAAGGCAAATATAGTGCCCATCTTTAAAAAAGGGAAGAAGGAGAACCCGGGGAACTACAGATGGGTCAGCCTCACCTCAATTTCTGGAAAAATCATGGAGTAGGTGCTCAAGGAAACCATTTTGAAGCACTTGGAGGAGAGAAAGGTGATCAGGAATAGTCAACATGGATTCACCAAGGGCAAGTTATGCCTGACCAACCTGATTGCCTTCTATGATGGGATAACTGGCTCTGTGGATATGGGGAAAGCAGTGGACATGATATATCTTGATTTTAGCAAAGCTTTTGATACGGTCTCCCATAGTATTCTTGCCAGTAAATTAAAAAAGTATGGATTGGATGAATGGACTATAAGGTGAATAGAAAGATGGCTAGATGGGCGGGCTCAATGGGTAGTGATCAATGGCTTAATATCTAGTTGGCAGCTGGTATCAAGCGGAGTACCCCAGAGGTTGGTCCTGGGGCTGGTTTTGTTCAACATCTTTACTAATGATCTGGATGATGGGATGGATTGCACCCTCAGCACGTTCGCAGATGACACTAAGCTGTGGGGAGAGGTAGATACACTGGACGGTAGGGATAGGATCCAGAGTGACCTAGACAAATTGGAGGATTGGGCCAAAAGAAATCTGATGAGGTTCAACAAGGACAAGTGCAGAGTCATGCACTTAGGACGAAAGAATCCCATGCACTGCTACAGGCTGGTAACCGACTGGCTAAGCAGAAGTTCTGCAGAAAAGGACCTGGGGATTACAGTGGACGAGAAGCTGAATATGAGTCAACAGTGTGCCCTTGTTGCCACGAAGGCTAACGGCATATTGGGCTGCATTAGTAGGAGCATTGCCAGCAGATGGAGGGAAGTGATTATTCCCCTCTATTCAGCACTGGTGAGGCCACATCTGGAGTATTGCATCCAGTTTTGGTCCCCCCACTACAGAAGGGATGTGGACAAATTGGAGAGAGTCCAGCGGAGGGCAATGAAAATGATCTGGGGGCTGGTGCACATGACTTACAAGGAGAGGCTGAGGGAACTGGGCTTGTGTAGTCTGCAGAAGAGAAGAGTGAAGGGAGATTTGATAGCAGCCTTCAACTACCTGAAGGGGGGTTCCAAAGAGAAAGGAGCTCGGCAGTTCTCAGTCTTGGCAGATGACAGAACAAGGAGAAATGGTCTCAAGTTGCAGTGGGGGAGGTCTAGGTTGGCTATTAGGAAAAACTATTTCACTAGGAGGGTGGTGAAGCACTGGAATGGGTTACCTAGGGAAGTGGTGGAATCTCCATCCTTAGAGGTGTTTAAGGCCCGGCTTGACAAAGCCCTGGATGGGATGATTTAGTTGGTGTTGGTCCTGCTTTGAGCAGAGGGTTGGACTAAATGACCTCCTGAGATCTCTTCCAACCCTAATCTTCTATGATTCTATTCAAGTTTATAGTTTAAAGTGATTTCTGTATAACCTGATTGGTTCTATTCCTGCTCAGTTCCATAGGACTTTTCCATAGAGGCATTTACTCTTTTCTATTTCAGTATTTTGCTTCAACGTGCTCCTTTAATGCTTGCAACCCAAACAGGGAAAAAGAAGGAATTAATTGAATAAATTGAATAAATAATTTGAAAGAAGGAGCCACAGCCAGCCTCCACCACAGGTTCTTCTAGAGGGCATAGGAGAACCTATGTTAGCCTCTCCTGGAGGAAGGAAAGGGTCCTGCTGCCCAGGAGCCCAGCTAGAAAGTTAAGAAGTCCATACTAAGAGCTTTTATCGGGGGTTGGGGGGGCAAAGTGGTGCTTTAATGTTTTTACAGTATTTTGAAAATCTAGAGAGCCCTATATAACATATAAGAGCTCTATATTACATATAGGTGCTACATAGTAATATTGTTATTATTTGCTGGAATTTACAGAGTGAGACTGAAGAATGAGAGTCTCATCAGCCATCCCTTGGAAAATTGACTAGGAAATGTGATTGTAAAATGCTGTGTGAGAGGAAGTATAGAGTAGAGGAAATGGCTGATAGGGAAAATTTAAGAAATCAGGAATCGCATGGGCAGAGATGGGTAATCTAGGGGAAAAGACATGTCTTGTGATGTTTACAAGGGATGAAAAGGAAAGTGGGATGGGCTGTGAAGGGGCAAAGAAATGGAGATTTTCTAGGGGTTTCGAAGGGAGAAAAGGAATTAGGCATTATGGCTGGTGATCACAATTTGTCTATGTGGTGGTCTTAATCAGGGTGGGGGGAATTTAGTGTTACAGACGAGTGGGCTAGACGGTTAGTAGGGAATGTAATAGATACATTTTTGGAGGCACAAGAAGACATGAAGCTATTACTAGTTGCTGAGCTGGGGTGAGAGAGAGAGAGAGAGAGTCTTCACTTGTGTGAGGTGCTGGAAATACAGGGGAGGCTGAATTCACACAGTATTGGGGATTAGGAAGTTTCATGGCAGATTACACAAACAGGGGTAGAGAATTGAGATTTACTGGACAATGAAGGGTAGAAGTTATGTAAGGATAGAGAATGAGGTGGAGCCTGACTGCTTGTGGATGGGGTTGGAAGTGTTTGAAATAATTGGGTGAGGAGAAGAGATATAGTGTGTGCACAAGAGAACAGTAATAACAAAGATAAATGCAGAATACACATACATTGAGATTAACACAATCCATTCAAATCCTTGTTTCCTTAGGAAGAAGATAAAAGAGTGCACACATAGGCTAACAGAGTGGTGCATGAACAATATTATGAACGTGCTAGTGCATGTGAACTAGCAGGAACCAGGATATAGATTAAAATACTCTCCATTTTTAGGGGGGGGAAGTTAAAAAATTGGAAAATGATTCTCTGTTTTAAGTTTCTAGCATGTTGTTAGTAAAACAGGTATCACAGAATTGTAGAATCTCAGGGTTGGAAGGGACCTCAGGAGGTCATCTAGTCCAACCCCCTGCTCAAAGCAGGACCAACCCCAGCTAAAACATCCCAGCCAGGACTTTGTCAAGCCTGACCTTAAAAACCTCTAAGGAAGGAGATTCCACCACCTCCCTAGGTAACCCATTCCAGTGCTTCACCACTCTACTAGTGAAAAAGTTTTTCCTAATATCCAACCTAAACCTCCCCCTCTGCAACTTGAGACTGTTACTCCTTGTTCTGTCATCTTCTACCACTGAGAACAGTCTAGATCCATCCTCTTTGGAACCCCCTTTCAGGTAGCTGAAAGCAGCTATCAAATCCCCCCTCATTCTTCTCTTCTGCAGGCTAAACAATCCCAGTTCCCTCAGCCTCTCCTCATAAGTCATGTGCTCCCTAATCATTTTTGTTGCCCTCCGCTGGACTCTTTCCAATTTATCCACATCCTTCTTTTAGTGTGGGGCCCAAAACTGGACACAGTACTCCAAATGAGGCCTCACCAGTGCCGAATAGAGGGGAATAATCACGTCCCTCGATCTGCTGGAAATGCCCCTACTTATACAGCCCAAAATGCCGTTAGCCTTCTTGGCAACAAGGGCACACTGTTGACTCATATTCAGCTTTTCGTCCACTGGAACCCCTAGGTCCTTTTCTGCAGAACCGCTGCCCAGCCATTCGGTCCCTAGTCTGTAGCAGTGCATGGGATTCTTCCGTCCTAAGTGCAGGACTCTGCACTTGTCCTTGTTGAACCTCATCAGATTTCTTTTGGCCCAATCCTCTAATTTGTCTAGGTCCCTCTGTATCCTATCCCTACCCTCCAGCATATCAACCACTCCTCCCAGTTTAGTGTCATCTGAAAACTTGCTAAGGGTGCAGTCCACACCATCCTCCAGATCGTTGATGAAGATATTGAACAAAACTGGCCCCAGCACCGACCTTTGGGGCACTCCACTTGATACCGGCTGCCAACTAGACAGAGCCATTGATCACTACCTGTTGAGCGCGACCATGCAGCCAGTTTTCTATCCACCTTACCGTCCATTCATCCAGCCCATACTTCTTTAACTTGCGGGCAAGAACACCGTGGGAGACTGTATCAAAAGCTTTGCTAAAGTCAAGAAATAGCACATCCACTGCTTTCCCCTCATCCACAGAGCCAGTTATCTCATCATAGAAGGCAATTAGGTTAGTCAGGCATGACTTGCCTTTGGTGAATCCATGCTGACTGTTCCTGATCACTTTCCCCTCCTTTAAGTGGTTCAGAATTGATTCCTTGAGGACCTGTTCCATGATTTTACCAGGGGCAGGTAAAATAAGTAAAAGAGACTGGAGCAGGATTAAGAGCAGGGAAGCAGTGAGAGCAGGTCCAGAGCCCAGCCAGGAACAGGGTTGGAGCAGGAGCAAGGCTGGAGCAGGATTAGGAATGGGGCTGGAGGACGAGCAAGGCTGGAGCAGTACTAGGAATGGGGCTGGAGCAGGCTGAGGCCTGGGGAGTCTATTGCCACCGTTTAGCAGGAGAGAGTTCCAAGTCCTGGAGTGACATTGAGCACACTGAGCAGCTGTTCCTCCTGTGGGGCTTATATACCTGGTCTGGGAGTCACACGACCTGCGCCTGGCTTGTGGATTGGCTGGAGCCTAACACAGGAGTGACTCATAAACTTACAATAGTGATCTTATATGAGCAAGTTATAAACCTTAACTAATTAGCCCTTTCCACAACCTGGATAGGAAAACAAGTACTATCATCCTCATTTTACAGACAAAGGCATGGCAATAGAGTGGTGTAAATCACTTGCCCAAATCTACAGAGAGAGTCAGTGTCAGGAACGGGTTAAGAACTCAGGAGTGGCTGGCTCTCATTCCTGGGCTCACATTATGCTTCTCTGGATTATTCAGTACCTGAGCACAGTGGTACCCAAACGTTTCCTGTTGTGCTCTCCCCTTACCAGTAATGGAATCTGTCCACACACCCTTCCATCACTGCACAGTTGGCTCAGCAGAGGAGCTTGGGCTGAATGTGGAGTTGGGGGCAAAACTGGGGAGGAGGGTGGAGCTGGCACTAGAGGCATAGTTGGCCTGGGGACAGAGAAGGAACAAGGGCAGAGCTGGGCTGGGAGCAAAGTAGGGAGCAGAGTGGAGCTGGGGCTGGAGCCAGAGCTGGGCTGAGGGCAGAGCCGGAGGCAGAGAGCAGAGCTGTAGCTGGGCTGGGGGCAGAGTGGGGCTGAGTGGCACTTCCTCCCTGCCCACCATGGGGGCCGGCCCGACTACGCACCCTCCCGAACATTCCTCCATGCCCCCCATAGTTGGGGGACCACTGCTTTTGCAGCATTTTTGGAAGAGATTATATTTTTTTTTGCTCAAGATGATAACAGCAAATAAATACACAAAAGAAACAAAACCAAGGGTAACTGAAGCGGACACACCCATATGAATACACTAATATTATTACTTATTTAGCACTGAAAATGTGCTTGACTGCACATTGTATAAAGCACATGTTTCACGAATACTGATTACATACAAAAATAAGTTATGCAATGCAATTATTTTGACAATGTCCCTTAAGAAAACATGATTTCAGTACAAATACAAAGGAAACTGCAACTTTGCATTGCCCTAAAATTTGCTTCACAGCTGCATGAATAAAATTATCATGTGCTTGGAATTTTCATTTCCAGCATCATTCTTGTCTTGTGTGTTTTGGAAAACAACATACACATTATGACAGTTAATAACTAATGCATCAAATGTTATACTTTGAACATATTGGGCCACACCCTCATCTGGTGAGAATCAGCATGGCTCTGTTGACTTAATTCAAATTATGCTGATATACATCTGAGATAAGGCTCATATCTTCCAACTAAGTGTAAAAAACTATTTCAAAACATTCAAGAGAAATAGAAAGAATGGATTTCAATGCACCATCTAAAGTAATATTTTAATGCCTGATTCTGGACCAGGAACACAGCCCAAGTAAATGGGCCATGCACTGTGGAGTTCAGTGGGCAATGCGGGAATGAATCCTTCTTCTATCTCACAATGCTACAGCAAAGCTGCTGTAGCACTGCTATTGTAGTTTGAGCCGGGCTGCAGCAAACCCTGTGGCTGTCCCCTGTCCATCTCTCTGGGGAGTTTTTCTCATGATCTGTCCAGCCATGGAGCCATCAGAACTACCACTAACTTCCCAGGTGCACTGGGGAAGAGGGAACTCTTTTGGAGCAAAGGTGTCCTTTCTCCTCACATCCTCTTCCCCCAGGCAGTGGAACCAGTTCCAGCGTGTACAGGCATTCTGTGACTGAGAAGTTTGGAACAAGATTTGATCCACAGAAAGTTAAAAATTACCTGGCATTTTGCAGTAAAGTATTTTAGAACTCTGGATTTTAATTGGAGTTGTTGGTACTATCATTCCAAGAATAAAAAAATATTTTTGACTACGTTATACTTGTTGCCTGAGATAATGGATATGATAGCAGGAGAGACACAGTATTGTTGTCACATCAATAAGACTGACAACTGACACTGTGAAATATACTCAGGCGCTAATCAGCATGCTCACTGTTGCTGTTAAAACTGATCTATGTGATTAATTGCCTTTGAAATTTTGATCAAAATTGATCTGTCCAATTTTCTGGTCCTAGTTCCATAAGTCAAATCTCACCCTAGAATTACACAAATCAATTTAGTCTGGGCTTCTGTAAAAGCAGAGCAAAAAAGAAGGTAGAAGTAATTTTGGAGCTGTCAGTGACTGATTGGTTTTTTGATTTCGCACTTTTACTAAAGATAGAACAGGCCTTACCGTAGCTGTCATAAGCGTCTTCACTTGTTCCATGACCATAATCATAATATTCAGGCACACTGCAATAGATTCAGACAGCAAGAAATGTTACTATAATCAGAAGGAATCAACACAAAAGCTTAAACAGTAAACAAAAGTTAAAATGTTATTACCTTTATATGCAAGCATAACACAGTCAAATGACACTAGAATCAGTGTAAATATAAGCTAGAGGGGGACATATTATATTTCTTATTTTCATTTATTATCTACTAATTTTAAAGTAAAATTGTTCCAAAAATGTGTAAACATAGGAATTATTTTTCAAAGATGTGGCAGAAGGTTAGGGATAGAAATTCAAATAACAAGAACAAGGTGCAGTCTTATAATATCCTGCCCTAGGGTTTCCTTGTGGTTACAAGTTCATCAGAGCTTCAGCTCAGAACAAGCACACAGTCCTCTGGGACCTCAGTAGGCCTTGTCCTTTCAATCCTTCCCTAAAGATTGAGGCCCTCCATCGACCAGGAGTCCTGTTCATTTGCTAGATCAAAAAGGGAGCCTTAGGTTAGACTAAACTCAGGATTTTTAATCAAAAAGTCTTTTCTTTGTCTTCTGGAGAATCCAGTTTGAACTAGTATATGCATGTCTCCCTAAGGCTGATAACTGAGGAAGTTTATTAGCATCCCCTCTCCTTAATAGAGAAGTACATACAATGCCACAACATCACGTACACAACTGCATTTTTAATACAGTGTACCTAAAAGGTGTTAACCTAATTCAGTAAGGTTTAACTTAACTCAATAAAGTGTATCTTAATTCTATAAGGTTTGTTCAGGATATTACAGGATATTGTCAGTCTGTCACAGTTTTTTGTACTGAACCTTAAGATGCTTGCCTTTCCTGAGGACTTTGGCAGTTTTTTCCAATTTTTAATTATACTTCCTGCAAAGTTGGTCTGCCCACATTCCTTACAAAGTGAAGGACTGATTCTCCACGGTCTTATGGGTGTCTATGATTTTCCATGACCTCCGTGAATTTTGCAGCCCTGGTGTGGCTGACCCCAGGACAACCCCGCAACTGGTCCCTGCTGCCCTGTATCAGCAGTCCGGGACCAGCCACGTGGCTCTGGGCCGTCCCCCACCTGGATCAGCGGTGACGGCAACAGGACCCTGGGTCACCCCCCACCTGGACCAGCAGTGGCGACGGGGAGGCCTGGGCTGATCCCCACCCAGAGTGGCAGCAGTGGCGGGGCCACAGGCTGCCTCCTGCCTGGACCAGCAGTGGCGGGGGGGGGCGGGCTGCTCCCGCCAGAGCAGCGGCAGGGCCACGGGCCGCTCCCACTCCCACCCAGCCTCCAGCAGCAGTGGCCCCAGGTCACTCCTCCCCAGCAGAAGTGTTGCCCCACGCTGCTTCCTCCCCCCCCACCCCAGCAGCAGTCTTCAGGAGCGTCCCCCTCCCAGCAGGTTAGATTTAGTCACAGGTATTTTTAGCAAAAGTTATGGACAGGTCACGGGGCTGTGACTTTTTGTTTATTGCCCGTGATCTGTCCATGACTTTTACTAAAAATACCCATGACTAAAACGTAGCCTTAACGTTGGGCAGTGATTTGCACCAGTGCAAAGTAAGTGTAACATGTTAATAAATGAATAGAATAATTTTTTTTAGACCTAGTTTGCACAGATGTAAATGACTATACAAAGTGCAAGGTAGTGGAAAATCAGATCTAGTTTCAAAACTACTACTTGCCGGTTATTTGTTTGTTGATCAACAATGATCATGTATGGTCATAACAACAAAATATGAAGAAGCCATTTTAGATCATTGTTGAATGCTGCTAATTAATGATCTGCAGCTATTGTCTGTAATGGGCACCAGCATAACTGTGAAGCAAAAATGGTGAGCCATGTTAACATGGAGATTGGATTAGTCACATTTTAGCTTTACTATTGTTATTATTTATAACTGTTTTACAGTAACACCCTACGTGCCCCAAAATCAGGATAAAATTCCAGTTTGCTAGGCACTGCCCAAATATAATAAAAGGCAGCCAGGCACTGCCAAGGAAAGCCTACAATCTATCTATATTACTGAATTGTATTTCCCCCACCCTCAGTAAACTAAATACAAAATATAATGTTTCCTGTTAATTTTTTGGTTTGTTTGTTTTATTTGACCTTTTTCATTACAGATACCAAAACCTCCATGGTTATTACTTTGGCTATTTTCCAGGAGATTTAAAAAAAATATTGGTTAACATTTGAAGCAGAGACATATTTAACACTGCAGAAAAAAAATCCTATAAAGATAATAGAGTTGGGCAAATAATTTGTAACAATTATTTGCTTAGACACAATTTGACCATTGCTGTAGACAAAATGCCCATAATCGGATTTTGAATTTCTTGAATGCAGTTCTTATTCATAATTCTTCCTGGAATAATTCCTAAGAAAAAAATCATGTACTATAGCTCTCTTGAGAACATTCATTGCAAGTATTTGATATTTGACATTGAAGTTGTTTTGAACAAATATGTTTGTTCCCTGACTGGCTAGGCAAAATTTTTATAATCAGGTTTCCAGTGCAAATTCTAATGATTTTTTTAAATTAAAAGTACATTTTCTATAAATATTCTGTAATATTTCCTAAAAAGTCACTGTTTCAGCAAGCAGTTTTTCAGGTGCTCAGATACCGCATTGACATGGCCATATAAGCACTTAGGACTGATGCTAAATATTCTAGAGCAAACCAGGCAGAATATATCTAATATTCTACTGAATATACTAGCCATGCTATATTGTTCTAGTGATTTCATTGGAGAGTTAAATGGAATCATGAGAGGATAACAAGCGTGATAAAGCAGGGGGTTAAATAATCAGTCTTATCATATTCAGACTTCTTACAGTTTAGACCTAAAATATGCTCAAAACAGAGAGCTGACATGTCAGATATGGCAGATAACAGTATGAAAAATTATATGTAATGTGATTTCAACAGCTTAATTTTGACGTACTGACTGTCTTTCTGGGGAAGAGGATGGAAATGGTGATGGAGTAGCAGAGTTAGGAAAAAACAAAACAAGCAAAAACGAAAAAATCACCTCTTGCAATCTCCAGCTAATTGAAATAAATCACTTTCCCCCAATTCACTGTATAAAACAAGTGACTCTAATCCATACACTTTGGGGACCTAATCCAAAACCCAATGAAGTTAATGGAAAGACACCCATTGATTTCAAAGCTCATTAGATCAGGCCCTTATATAGAAAGCACGACAAACAAATATGAAGCCCAGCAAAATATAAAACCTGCAAGAACAGTTAACATATCTTGCTGCTGTACAATTATTTACTCTGATTAATGGAGAATACCCCCACCATCATACACACTAATAAGAGAGTGAAGTCCTATTACAGTGAACATACAGAACTTCACTGGCTAAAGAACAGAATTCAAAATTTTATTGTACAAACCAGTAATAGAGGAAGCAAGCTGTATTATATTCTGCAGAGGAGGAGCAGTTTGTGATATAGTAAATATTTTATGTTTGTGAACACAATACTTGTTAACATAGCTCACAGAAAATGTCTAAATGATATTTCAAATTCCACGTTAACTCACATGTAGACAGTATTTTGAGCAGTAGCTAAGTGACGCAAATTCATTTCTTGACATGAACCCGATTTAAACTCTCATCTCCTGAGACAGCTTGCTGATTCATTAATTCACTCTTGTAAACCATGTTGAGTATACATTGCAGTCCATTAAATCCATTGTTGACCATTGACCCCTGACCTGATCTTGGAGGGTTTATAGTTTGGGGTCAAATATAATTTATTTGCTAAGCATGCTTATAGGAATAATAATGGAAGTTACTGAGGCTGTAACAGTAAGTAGGAAATCATTAATAATAGGGTTGTTAGGATAATATTAGCAATGTGAAAATTATAGGAAGTTGTTTGTGGTTAGCATAACTGATTAAAAGTAGGACTTAGTTGGTGACTCTGGGTCAACTATTTTTTGCCTTCCAGTGATAAGAGAACAGGCAACTGACCACGAACAGGTACACCACAAGCTTTTAACATTTGACATAAAGAGTTTCAGGACTTTTTGCAATTTTGTTACAAGTCAGACCACTTTGATGCAAATTACTTAGATATTGGAAGAATAAATATAGTTAGCTAGAAAGACCTGTATGTAATAAGATGGGCTGATATTGCCGATGCATATGGAAAAGGTGAGCGGATGTTGCCTGTGTCCATGTGGACTGAATAACCTACGGTTATACATGATTTGAAACTTTCTTTGCTTTCTTGGGTATGTTCATTTCTAGAACAGCACGTTGCTGACCTGGGACCAGTCTCCTGATGTTCTCCACTTACTTTTTCTTCTCCCCTTCTTTCTAATTGTCTCCATAAGATTCTAAGTATGCACAATGTACGACTGCAAGTATGAACAGTACAGGAAACTACTCTACTGTATTTATCTTATTCTTATACTTATGTATATTGATTTTTCTATTATTTCAATTATATTTGTTTGAATTAACAAAAGCTTATGAAGTTTGTGTGTGTGCTTCACCAATTTTATCATCTTGATTAACTCAAACTAGTCACCTGAGAAAGGACCTTATATTTGTGACAAGTGCATGTGGCATCCCAATAAAAATATAATTCTAATAATTAATCAGGCTACAACATATATTTGTAAAACATCATTCTCTAGTAACAATATTGAGAAAATCTGGACTGTAAAAAACTGGCTTTATATACTTAGGGCTTCTAAAAAACATTATCACACTACAGATAAATACAATTCAACCATATTACGTTGATCGGTAGCAGATCTCAGTAAATAATCAGCAAATGAATTCAGCATAAACAAAACTTGGTTATTTAATTTTAGAGTTCTGTGACATCCCATAATTTAGAAACTACAGTGCTCATGAGTTCTAGAAACACCAGGTTTTCTTGGTGGTGTTAATTGGAAACAACACACCATTATCTGTGATTAGCATTCATTACTCTTCAAGCAACACAAGGTGTAATTTTCTTAAGTACATGCACCTACCTGAAAGCAGGAAGTAATCATATCTGTTTTAGAAAATGTATTAACTCATTACCAATCTTTCACTTCTAACGCCTACATTTTTAAGCACTGCACAATATTTGGGCCACAGGGCTTCCAAATCACAATGGGCTTGATTTTCCAACCCTTAGATGTTAACTTCAATGGTCCTACTTGTGAGAGAAGTAGCATATGTGGGGATACAGACCTTCATGAAGATTTCATTATTTTTATTTCTTAAATGGGTTCTCATCTTAGGAGGTGTTAAAGTAATTTTTCTCTATCAAGATGAAAACTTTCAAAGATAAGCTTTTTGACTTATGGCCTAGTTCCTAAGTATAAAAAATGCCTAAATTGTCTTGTTTGTAAGAAGTATGTTGACATCTGAGCATAAGACGTTCATGTTTATTTTTAATTTTGCTGATGGATGAATATTGAGGGTCTGGCTGAAGCTAAATTTTCTAAAGCAGTTATTTTTATAGGGTCAAACTTTCTTTAAACTGATGAAATAATGTCATCTCATGACCTTTTCACTCAACTAAAGCTGTGTCACCTTCCTTAAAACTGGCCTTGTTCTGTATTTTTGATACTTTTTGGGGTCATAAACTTACAGTCTCTGCAGTATGCGAACACTGAATTTTTTTAAGTTTCTGAGATAAGTTGGCCTTTTCCAAGTAAATTCAAGCTAAAGATGACTTAATCTGAACCTCATTGAATCAAGTTGCATGGCTCCAAGGTAGACCTCACATTTGATTTGTCTTAAAGCCTAAACTGCTAAATGAGAGTTATCCAACTCCTGCATATCAGAGTGTTCTATTAAGGCCTGCATTCTAATATCTTTGCTGGGAGTGGGAAAGGAAAGGGTTAGCCACAACTCAAGAACTGAAATCTGAGGAGGAAGCTTTTAATGGGGTCTGAGGTTGTGGTTCAGACATTAAATAACAATTTTGTTTCAGTAACAATACATTAAATCAGTTACAAGTTATAGTTTTGATTGACTTGGGTGATCTTTAGTTGGGATTTATAAACAAACAGACAGCCACCTCTTTAGGTCCCTTTTTAACATTTATAAAGATTGATTATTTGTTGTATTAATCTGATGTTTTAACTAAATTGGTAATTTAATTTCAATCCAGCACTTAGACTAACTTGTTGCTCTTAATTGATAATATGGGTCAGCCACTCCGAGATGGAATTCCCGCCATGCTTGATCAGCTAAGCAGCATGGCCATTGTTTATCTTACAGGATGCACTTCGTACCTCCTCAACAGTGACATCCTCTACATCATATGGAGGTGCGGTCACTGGACTCTTTGAATTCTCCTGGTGCTGCAGTTAAGAAGGTGCTGAAAGTGTTCTTTGCATCTTCTCTGACATCCTGCCTTGGTGTTCAGCACGCTACCACTTTCTAGTGCTTTGTGGATTCACTGATCATTCCCATATCAAGGCCATGCATGTACTGTATGTTCTTCCTTTGAAATCAGTGTTAGAAACATGGAGTCTGGTTGCAGCACAAAGCTCAAGAAGTTGCTCACAATTATTGTTTGTGGTCACATTCATAAAAAATGCCCAATACTTTCCAGCCAAGCTGTTTGAGCATCCCAGTGTGGTACTGGCATTGGATAACAATAATAATGTCATGAGTGGATACTCTGCTGATGCTGGCATACATGGCTTGTGCATATTGTTCCTTGTCCTCCTCATTGATAAGATTAATCAGTGCATAAGCAGTAATGATGATGATGTTGCCATGTCTAATGAGAAAGCCTTGCCACCACAATACATTTGGAGATGGGAGAGAAGCTTATGAGGGCTTTACAACCATTCCTTGACAAGGCCAAGGCAACATCACCAAGGCGAATGTGGCCACTACCCTCACCATTGAGGCCTGACCATTGGATAATGATAGCCAATAGTAATTGGCCCACCCCTGCCACTTCAATGGGCCTTGCAGAGTCCTACCATGAAATGTTATATTGCTTCAATCCACATGACAAAGTGGTAGGAGCACCAATGGTTTTCAGGGAATGTTCCAAACGGATAATCCACCTTGAATCAGCAATGTTATAGGAGTGGACCTTGCAGACAGCCTAGCACATGCTGGAAGGATGTCATGGCTTCTGATCTTGCTTGCCCCAGTCTTAATATAGAGCAAATCGCAACATTGGCAGGAGACTGGACTATCTGGGAATGGGTGATAAGAAATATGTACTTTTTGTTCCACAAGAAGGAGAATTAATGATGAATGAATGACTGATTTAGTCTAAGTTTAGTTTAAGAGTATTAATGATAGCTTAGCTTTGGTGACATGCTTTCTTGATTTTATTTTTGTTTTTTTAATAGTTTTAAGAAAGGCCCTGAAATTCAGAGCCTGTTATGGAATTTCTTCACTTCCTCCCTCAGAAATAACAACGTAAATCCCCCCTTGCTTAATATTTCATTTTGATTAAATTATCTTAGGTATGGTTTCAGTGGAATATGGTATTCTTCATTTCCAGTTTGCTATTCGTGGGTGGGTACCTTTCATGGATGAATGAAGTGCTGATATAGATAGAGTTCAATCCAATGAGAGACACGTAACAGGCAGATACTTTTCCATGTGTAATTTAAATGCTTAATTGTGAATTCATAACACTTACAATTAAACTTTAAATTAAATAGTAAAATGTAAGAGGGACCATGGGTAATCATGAACACCCATATGGCACAATGTTTTAACACAGAAAATGAAAGGTAGCTAGGTGCATTTCAAAGTAATTCTTCAACATTCTGCTGAAAATATAAAATCATAATATGACTTTTTTTCTGGAGCCAGAACATGGGGCAGATACTTGGTGTAAAATGGCATGGTTCCAGTAACTTAACTGAGCTACAACCATTTATACGAGTTGAGGATCTGTTCCATACTGTACAATAGTACTTTCACTTGCCTAGCACCTTCCATCAGGGGACTTCAAAGTGTTTTACAAAGGCGGATAAGGGAAAAAATACATAATAATTCTGCTTCTCTGAAGATATTGCCAAATTCTTGCTTCTGGTTTTCATGCCACTAGCATGAGTTGTGCAGCAAACTCTCCCAGATCTTAAGGTTTTTGAACTAATGAAGCACTTGTAGGCTAACTTGATGGTTCTGAGGACAGGTCTACACTAGGGGGCGGGGGTTGACCTATGATACGCAACTTCAGCTACATGAATAGCGTAGCTGATGTCGGCGTATCGTAGGTCGACTTACCTGGCCGTGAGGATGGCGGTGAGTCAACCGCTGCCGCTCCTCCGTCGACTTCATTTCTGCCTCTCGCCAAGGTGGAGTTCCGGAGTCGACAGGGAGCACGTTTGGGGATCGATTTATCGCGACTAGATGAGATGCGATAAATCGATCCCCGATAGATCAATCACTACCCACCGATCTGGCGGGTAGTGAAGACGTACTCTTGGATTCTTCCTGCTTCCTGGTATGGCTAGGAAAGAACCTTTGGTATAACTGCATTGGCATCTCCTATGCCTCAACGCATTGCCACCATTACAGTACCATCAAGAGGCTTGGTATATCAGTGCTTCCAGCTACTCAGTAAAGGGGGTTAAATCCCAGTAGCTCTTGAGGCTTTACCCTCTTATTGAGGCTCAGTGTAATGATTTGCACATTGACACAAAGAAACAAACCCTTAGCTTGACATGTTAGTGCTGATAGAACATTTGCTCTATGGAAATGCTCCACTCCTTCACATTCAGCATAAAAATGCTCACCAAATTGTTTGGTGTCTGTAGTCCCCCTTTTGCATCCTAAGACTTGAAACATCAGCAGGGAGGGAATGATGTTTGTTATTACACTGTCTATTGGGACATCCTTTGAACTATTTACTCTCCATTAGCAAGATTTGAAGTTCCTTTATAATTCTACTTTTATATAAATATCGTTATGTAGGACTTTCATCTCCACTCACCAACCTCAGCTCAGCGTTTTGTGATAAAAATGATTTTGGGATAAAAATGATGAGGTGATAAATTCTGAATCTACCTTTTGGAGGCTAATTTTTTCATTGTCCACTCTCTTTTCTGGGACAGCTGACCCTCTTTTACATATAGTAGGGAGGAAAAGAGAATTTCTGTATATCTACATAATAAGAGGTATGATGAGGTCCTGCTTTCTGCTATTTTAAGAACTAGTTGGAGAACAGAGCTTGTTGAAAATGATGATTTTTTGCAAATTTTAAAAAATGTGCTTTCCTCTTTTTCTGCTCCTGGAGTATCTCCCTGTGGATTATTTCTTTGAATATATTTGTTATTCAAATGTATTTTATTATTAATAATTTATTTTGCAGTTACAACCAAAGGTTCCAATCAGGATCAGGGCCCCAACCAGGTGCTAGGTAATTTACTATATTTTTATACCTTAAATTGATTGCAAATGTTTCAGTCTGAGCAGTGAGTGCAGTACTCAATATTAATAATTTGAGGTGTGTTGCTTAATTGTGAGTGTTCTGATTAATCATTTAGCTCCAATCCTGCAAACTTGCTTAAAGCTAAACATGCGAGTAGTCTCAATACAGACAAAATGTCAATGAATTACTCACATGTTTAAAGTTAAGCATGTGCATATGTGTTTGCAGGACGTGGGCCCTCATATCATTCTGTTCACTGACTGGATGAGTGTACATGAATCTAATGTTTGGTTTCTAATAAAACTTGGTTCCTGACTATTCCCAGAAAATGAACACAAAATGACCATGGCCTAAGAACATACAAAAAAAAAATTCAAGCAAATATCTGTGGAAAATGTTTTGTTATTCATCTAGTTCTTGTTATTAGCCTATTTTATAGAAAGAAAAACAGGACCTGATTCTGAGAGCTCCAGTTTGATAGTGTTCACAAGTGTAACAAGGAGAAATAATTCTCTCCACTGTAGAAATCAGTGGGTTAAATTCTATACTAGTAGTATGCCTGAAGAGTACACAAGATAATCATAGTGGTCCATTCTGGCCTTCAAATCTATTAAACTCTGATCTTATGCTAACATAAATCAGGAGCAACTCATTGGACTTAATGGAATTACACCAGTGTAAAAGTGGATGAGCTACAGAATTAGGTCCCAAGGTCATGCAGTGAATCAGTGACATAGTCTGGAATAGAAACCTGTCTCCCATTTATATGCTATGACCACTGACACACTAATAACTGCTGCATCCCCCTCTCTCTCACATGCACACACACAAAACATGAGAGAAAATTATCATCAAGTTCTTTGGAGTTTTGTAGAAAAAGACACAATTTGCCAGACAAATGGTCCATGATCCCTATTCAATGATACAGACGAGAGAGAGAGAGAGAGAGAGAGAGAGAATTTCTAGAAATGTACAATCTGATCCAAAAATGTTATTAGTGGGATATCAGACATAAGAGTGGAGATCTATGAGGAAAAAATCTTCCAAGAATTTTAGAGGATGCAAGTGATTTAGAAGACAAACTTTTCTCTACTTCAGAGCAACTCAATTTGCTTCAGTTTTGCTCATTGAATCAAATAAATGAGAAGTGGCATTTGAAAACAGTTTCTGATGATGAATGTTGTAAGTGGATTGCAGTGAAGATACATAAAATGTCATCTTTTAGGCTTGTTGCCTTGATTGATTTCAATGGTTTGAAAATAAAATGCAGGGAAATCTTTATTTATGAACAGGTGGATATAAGCACAAAACCAAAATGAAATACAGCATAGTATAAA
This sequence comes from Macrochelys suwanniensis, assembly GCA_033296515.1. Lineage (NCBI taxonomy): Eukaryota > Metazoa > Chordata > Testudines > Chelydridae > Macrochelys > Macrochelys suwanniensis. The sequence continues at coordinate 46,465,918 of CM065777.1, forward strand.
TACAATGCAGACTGGTTAAAATGGGGAGAGGGTACAAGAGAGAAAAATTATAGAGAATATGGTATTTTCCCAAGAACCATGCAACCACTCTCTCAGCTGTTGCCTGGATTAGAGCTAGCTATATATTTTGTTATATTGTAATATTCAGAGATGGTGAGACAAAAGTGATAGGCATATCTATGTGTCAGCAGGGGATATAAGAAAGAAGGACTCTGTTGCAGAAATTAGAGGTTATTCAAAGTACTATGGCACAGAATTGATATCTTTACTCCCGGGTACCTTAATCTGCAACAAGTATGAAATAATACTTTATACCATGCAGCTAGTCACGGTGAAAACATTGGGGCTAATGACAGAGTAAGGCACTATTTCACATAAGTAAGGGTATCAGATTTTGGCATTATGGATTTATTTCAACTTATTTTACAATCAGGGAAGATACCGATCTATACCTATCCTGAATGCAGTCAGGACATACACATCTGAATGCAATATACTGAGGCTCTACAGTATTCATGGGAGCATTAGCACATGCAAATAATACTGAAAGTGTTTTGACAACAACTCTGTATCTTTGTCTTTTACGTCTTTTGAAAATATTTGCTCATCAATGATTTGGTAGGAAATTAAATCTGTTTGTGCTCTACTTCATTTCTATACTTAGCATGTCTTCCGCTTTAAGAATAAAGAACTTGTACAGAAACAAAACCAAGCCCAAGTTTTTCTTTTGTGGTCATTGTGTCCAGTACAGATAAAACTGCTGGTTACTTGTATTAAATGAAGATAGATTTCCCTCCTTAAGTAGGAGGGAGATCCAGTGATGGAGTTTCTCAGTTCTGCTGTGTGGCAGTTGCTCTCAGAGTATTGCATCTGAGGATTGAGGAGGAAAAGGAAAAGGACATTTGATCACGGAGAGGAAAAGGACATTTGGCCAAGGGAGTAAACATCTGGCCACACCTGCAGAGGACACTGCAACACCAGAACATGTAGCAGCCTGCCAGGCTTCTCCCACAAGACCACGTAAGTAGGTAGATAGGCAGTCAGGCGATGGTTTTCTGTTAAAATATCAGGGCAAGGGGAACTGATGAATTAGTGATGAGCTATGAGAAGATTTCCCCTCTATAGTGGACATCATTAAAAAGTCAAAATTTGTCAATAGCTACCTCCCAATGATACCTATACTGTACTTTACATAGGGAAATAGTGAGATATCTCAGCTACTACTGTGCCGTGTGATCTGCACTGGTTCCAAATTCATTTTTAGATGTTTGGATTGTAAATTTTTGGGGGCAGGGATGGTATTTTTGTTCTACGTGTACAGCACCTAGCACAGTGGGGTCCTGATCCATGACTAGGGTTCCTAGCCATTATGGCAACACTGTTGTAATCATCTACAAAGACATGGATGGCCTGTGACCTGGGTATTTATCACATAGATTTTCTCTACTGTTGTCTCAGTTGTGATCAGCTGAATGGTCTTGGTGCTGCTGCATGGGATTCAACTCCTGGGGAAGAACAGCAGGGGATTCTGACTGGGGCACTCTTGCTTCTGACATTCATTCCCTCTTGCAGTCTGCCAGGGCCTTGGCTTAGTGATGTGATGCAAGACACATTTTGTTCACTCTGTCCTTTTTGTCATTTTGGCCTGTAGGTAAGGGAGTACCTACTTCATCCATGGACATGGATGCCGGAGGCAAGACTGACAAGATAGTTTTTGGTAACAGTTTTCGTATTAATTTTTGTAATATGCACCCAGATATTACAATGAGGTTCACAGGATATTGTTTAAGACCAAAAATAGCATCCTGATACACCAACTCTACACCCACTGGGAACATGTAGCTAGTTTCTAGCCCCTTAAAACTGTTGGAGCAGGCTGAAGAATCTGACCCAGTATTTTTTTAAATTTAATATTTCTTTAAAATTTCTGTGAAAATGACTCCAGCACAAAACAGATATTGGGCCAGATTCTTCTCCCACTTAAACTGGTGTTAATTGGGGTAATTCCTCAAAAGCCAATGGGGCTGAGTGGTGCAAACATGTGGAAAGCCGCTGGATTTGCTGAGCAGAGAACTCCTTGGTGTGTGGTAGCACTCAACAGGTGCACAGGTAGTACAGCTGACTCGTGTGATGACCTCTCTGCTCAGCTGTGCTGCATGGTCATGGCCATAGCGACCCTTCAACCCTTCCTTACTAAAAATTAGCAAGTAACTGCAGCAATATAGAATCATATTTGTATCTAGGGCCTCATTTTTCCATGGAGGGGTTATAGTTAATCTATATCTATGCTACCAGCATATGCAACCACATTGCAGCTATCATATGAATAGTCACACTGAAGTCAAGGCTGGAGGACTGGGACTAGGATGTAAGGGAAAAGAAGAGTAAAGATCCAATTCTACATCATTTAAATCAATGAGAGTTTTGCCATGACTTCACTTCAGCAAGTTTGCGCCCTAAATGTATAGACTATTGAGTAAGAGACAGATTTCTGATCTAATGGATACATCTAAAAAGGCTCTTTTGGTGTGACCACATGCAGTACATTTGATAGGTGGCATGAACATAATTACACGAAAAGAATAACCAGGAAAAAAATCCCTCCTCAAATTCAATAATGTTGTAAATTTAATCTCTGTGGCTGAATGCAGTCTTTAGATTTACAATAGGCCTGAGTAATTAAATGAACTTGAGTAAGTTTTGCAGAAACTATTGCTGCTTGAATGAACAGTGCAAGCTATTAATATAGTTATTAATATTGTATTATTATAACATTAGTGTGGAACTAGAAAACACTTGCATCTTCATGGCAGTATACTTAATGCCACTGCAGGAGAATAGACATGGATATATAATTGCTGAAAACACATCAATTTTTGCGTTATATTTTTGTTATGAGTATTGATCAACAGAAGCCCAATGTGAATAGTCACATGAGACTATTGATAATTAAACTGCTGATATTAGGCAGAATTCAGCTACATGAAAACTACAGCTGTCAATCTGAAGTTCTCTGGCACTATACTTTTCATAGATAAATTCATATTAGCAATAACGCTACTGGAATTTACGGAGGTTATCAGATCTCTCAAAAAGTTTACAATTTCAGGCACTTTCACATCATCATCCTTCAAGTTATGGGTTAATTTTTGCCACCCTTACATTGAGTAGTGCCTCACACTGCTAGTGGTCCCACTGAAGTCAGTGGGACTATATGAGGCATACAGAGAACTTAGATTCCTGACACTTTTAGCTCTTCAGGGCAGCCTCTTGGCTTACAGATTTTCAAGTGGTGGCTGTGAGAGGCAAGAATGGCTATATATTACAACCAAAACAGAAAAAAATGTATTTACTGCTTAGGAACATAATATGTATTTTGAATCCTTTGCTACTAGTTCACATTTGTGAAAAATGTCTGCTAAACCCATGTTAACAAATATTAGTTTAGTTAACATAGTTATTTTGATTGCTTTCGAAGTCTTCTTTTTGATACAAAACATCTCTAGTGGTTGTAGATTGAATATAATGTGTTTTTTCTCATTAGTTTAATGGACATGTTGTTTAATTGCTTAGGACTATAATATACAAAGGAACTACAAGTTAGTGCCGTGATATAGAAAATTATCTCAGCATAGTGATTTTTAACTAATTATTATTTCCAAACCAAAGACCATTCCTCCTGTGACAATGAGCTACTATAGCTAGAGATGGACTTTTCAAAAAAGTTGGAGTACATTTGAGAAGATGGGGTGTCAGGGCCGCTGACAGCACTTCCAGACCCAAGGGCTGTTCTTAGGGCGGTGCAGGGACCGGGGCGGAAGTGACGAATCCATCACTTCCAGGACCGACCCATCAATTCTGGGACTGACCATGCTGGCTAATTGTGCTGGTCCTTGGGGCCCCCGCAAAGCATGCCTAATTGCCCTGCGGCTCACCCGGGTGATTTAAAAGGGCCCGGGGCTTGCGGCTGCCCATAAATCACCAGGGTCCCTGGGCAATTGCTTGGTTTGTGGCTTGTTCAGGGTAAGCCCCTGGTGGGCCATGAGACGCTTTGTTTACCTGAACGTCCACAGGTACGGCCGCTCACAGCTCCCAGTGGCCAGGGTTCACCATTCTCAGCCAATGGGAACTGCAGGAAGTGGTGGCCTGGCCCGCACCACTTCCCGCAGCTCCCATTGGCCGGGAACGGAGAACCACGGCAACTGGGAGCTGCGAGCAGCCATACCTGCAGACGCTCAAGTAAACAAAGCATCTTGCGGCCCACCAGGAGCTTACCCTGAACAAGCCACAAACCAAGTTTGGGAACCCCTGGGATAGATGAAGGGAAGAGACCTGCTGGGTCACTGAGTCTAGTCCCCTGCTATCACAACCAACTGCATCATATAATCCTGTTAATAAATTTATCAAACTGTCTTAAAAGTAGATAGGTTGTTTGCCCTCAAACCTAAGGTCACAGATATAAAGTCCTGCAGTTGTCTTTGTTAGTGTATGTTGACTAATCACAAGTGTTTACCACCATCATTGATATTTACTACTTGTTTCTGCTAGAGCTCATGATGTGCTATGAACAAACAGGAAGGAAAATATGACATCTGCCTTGAAGACTTTACACTCTAGAACAAAAAACTCAGAGAGACACAAGGTAGAGGAAAGGGATAATCACTTGGATTTGTTTTTAAAATTAGGCTAAAATTTGAAAAGATTCTAGAAATGTATTTTTTTTTGTATTCTTTCCTTAATTCTGATAATCTTGTATGTTAACTCTGGTAGCATTTTTTTAGTACATTTGATTATAAGTATTTCAAAAAATTATTCAGATGTTTTGAGGAATTTTTTGCTGTCAGAAAGTAAGATTTGAAATTCACATTATACAAAATGCAAAGGAGAACAAAGGCTAGGTCTAGTAGTTCATTTGAAAAAAACAATTTATAGTTACGATTGCTTACCTCTGTGTTTGGGTGGCATAACTGTTATCATATGTCTCGTAGCTTGGGTCATCATATTCACCCCCATATCCATCATCATATCCCTATGGGAAAAATAATATACCCTATTTAGAAGATTGATAAATAAGGAAGTATATTAGGCAGCAACAATTATGTATTAATGTATAGATGCTATATTTGCACACAGGATTGTTTACATTATTATGCAGTCTATTAGACCAGAATTATACACCTAAACGTGCTAACAATAAGCACATACGATGAAAAAGAAAAGAAATAAATTATTAATTTGAGAACTTAGTTTATCCATTGATATAATGCAGTACACTGTTGAAAGAACAGCTTCTCAACTGGGTTCATTTAGAACAGATGCTAATTAAGACAATTGTTTTCTCAGGAATTTGATATTACAAAAGTTTTTGTAATTATTTATGGGTGAATTATAACCACTGAAATGAACAAATGGTGAAAAAATATATTGATCATAGAACGCTGTTTAGAATGTTGTTATTGAGTATAAAACCATAACATTTGGTCCTTTAAAAAAAATTGTCTAGGTCTGGGAAAGAAGCCATGATAATGATCATTCTAAATAACCTTTACAACAAACACCTTTAGCTTTATTGAGCATTCCAGGCTTTTTCAGTGTGGATAATGTGATTTTGTATTACAAGTTCAATTACCAAAGTGTGTTCAGTGATCACAAAAAGACAGAAAGAAAGAAAGGAAGAAGGAAAGATTACTTAGCAATAACTGTGGACATTCACCCTTATGGGAAGCACCCACAGGAGCTATTGGGGTTCAGAAACCTTCCAGAGAAACAGTGCACCTTGGGACTGCACAAGCTTCACCCCCATAAAGCACCAAATGTTCAGAACCAAGGTTCTAACAGGCTGTGTGGTCCCCAAACATCTCAGTTCCTTCTGCTAAAGACCAGAATCCTATAAGAGTAGAAATCCAAAGGAGAGAGAGGAAGATGGACAGGTATTTTAAATATATGGAAGCAACACTTTCAAACAACTACATTTACTAGGAATTGACTGCATATTCTTTTTCTTATATGGGATTCTCGCTATCAGTACAACACGTTGGGCTGATTAGTTGTAATTAATTTAGAACTGCACTCTCAAATTGATTGTCAGATGTAGATATCAAGTGAAGAGAGGAGCCCTGAGTGAAGGTGTATTTAGAGCACTAGATAGCAACCATGCAGATTTCTATAATGGAAACCTTACTGGGGATAAACCATCAAAGCCACCTTAGTTTTAGTAGAATGAGCCCTAAGACCTTCCAGTATGGGTAGGTGAGCCAAAGTCTAATGTGTTTCAGTATGTATAATTCATTTTGAATGGCTCTGCATGGAAATAGTATCTCATTTACTCTGATATCTAATAGATACAAAAATTTTGGTGACTTCCTAAATATCTTAGTATTTTTCAAATAAAAAGAGAACTCTGCACTTTCCTAATATCCAGGTTATAGAACTAAATTTGTCAAGGTAAGAATGAAGTTTTGGAATGAAACCTGGGGTATTAATGGTCTGGTATAGGTGGAACACCAACTGCATAAAATTACCCCAGAGAGACGGAAAAGTAAGCACTGGCTTCTAATAAGGAATGTGAACTGCCAAAGATGCAGTTCCCTAGTCTTATGAACTCTCTAGGTAAACATCTGAGCTGTCTTGGATGGCGCTGATGCTGAACCAGGCATCCCCAGAACACAAACTCTGAATCAGATGACTCAGATACATCTTCTAGACAAGATGGAGACCATCATTGGATCCCTCTGTTGAGCAGTGGGTACAATACAGAAAAATGTTAGTTCATCAATGTTATGGTCACAGCCTACATGCAGAGAAATTAGAAAAAAACATAAATAGCCTTGCTGGATGGTTGCAATGTCACACTACTTTATTTTTTAGAATTCAGAATGATAACACACAAGAACCCAAAACACACAGAGAGAAAACTGGCTGCTCCCTAAGTCAATGAAACTCAACTTACCCTACCTTACTTTAAGCTGTCTCTTTCATTACTGATTCTGATCGCACACTTTCCTACAGAGACCTCTTGCCTGCAAGCATAACCAGGGAACCCACTCCACAACCCTCAATACACCACAGTTAACAGTGAGGGACTTGCACAGTCACCAAAGCAGGGAGAACCTCGTGGAATCAGAAGGATTGATATCATTGGAAGGGCCAGAAGTACCTTAAGAACCAAGAAAGCCGGAAGCAAGTCCAACCTAGAATCATGGCAATGATTCTTATTTCTCTTTTGGGACAGCAGTGAGTTCCCTCTTATAGAGACCTTCTCTGAGTTCTACTTCCTCTTACCCTTACGCTTGAGGGCAAAGGACCACAGAATGGAGGCTTCCACAAACATTGGGCCTGACCAAGCCCCCAGATATCAGGAAAGAAGCTCAGTACCAACACCAGTCTGCTAAACAAGAGGACTTCTGACAGACTCCTGAACCAAAGAACTTGCAACGGCAGGACCTATTGGTTCCTGCCTGGGAGGGACACCACTGGAGTCCCTACAGTGAAGGTGTTCAGCACTGACAAACAAAAATGCAGAATGACTTGTGGCACTGAAGCAGCCCAGGAATCGGAATCAAAATGTTCTGCGAACTTGGAGGCAGATGAAAAAGCTGCTCCTGCCAATGAAGGCTTCTGTTTCCTCATTTGTAAGGGCTTTGAAACAAATGAAAGCCTAATCTCTCCTTGGACAGATATGGGGCTCTGACCAGGAGATGATTCTGAGGTGCTGACTTATAGGACCTCAGTCGTGAAGAAGGCTAGAAACCAAGCATGAACCTAGGTAATGGTGTTCCTCAAGGTAGCACACATGTTCAGCCAACTCAAAGGAATATGGAAAAGATATGAAACACGCTACTGAAGTCTGGTCATTTGGAGTAGTTATGATGGCCTGGAACTTAACTAGAGCAAATGTGGGAACCTAAATGGTGAAACAGCATAGAAAGAATTTAAAATTCCTGTACCTACCTAAAAGCTCTCACTCTTTACCTAAAATGTCTAAACTATAACAAGATAACTGGAGATGTTTGGTTAAAAAAAAACAAGTTCCTACACCCACAGCTAGACATGAAAAGAAGGAACTGGATTAACTAGGGGCAGATTATTTTATATTGGAACCTTAGTGATCCTCTTGATTTCAATGAATCATTTTGAAGGAAGAAGCTGCAAAGTGTTTCCTCAGCATAACAGACTACAACGAGAAAATCAAACCTGTCCTCTGCTCTCCACTCTGTCTTCCCATAGAATATTGAGTCAAGTTCAAGGTCTTGGTCCTCTTACCTTCAGATGCCCAGTGGTCTGGGCAAGCATATCTAAAGATCACCTAAAACTCTGAGACTGAAGACTGTGGCTGACAACTCTACTCCCTGGGGGTTTCTACAGTAAGGGTAATGCTTGTCTGTTCAGCAGACTGAATTTTCTCAGAGGAATGTACAAGACTGTGGAACAAACTGACAGCAATTAAAGACTATAACAAACCTCACCACCTTGCACTTCAAGTGCAAGGCACACTTTTTTTGACCTGCCTTCTCTAATATAAACACAGAGCAACATGTACATTTAAATGCCCCTTGCAAAAATAAATAAAAAATGTTTAAACCAATCAAAACAAAACATTACGTTGCACCCACAATTCTCCCCCTGAGAAGAGGATGAGAGAAAGAATGAACCACATGTGACAGACATTAGTCACATTGCTTAATGCATTACTGAAGACACTGATATACTACAATGATGAGGTCAGTATAAGAACCTATATAAAACAGAATAGATAAAGGAAAGCATCTCAGTGCACTTGCCCACTGTATTAGAGGAAAGGTAAGGGAACAAATTATCTTACACTAATGCCTCAGGTGGATCAATGCTCAGCACCAGTAGAGCAAAGAACAGTTGTTAATACTTGACACGTCTGTAAGTTCATGTTACAGATTTGAACAGTCTCCCTAAAGGCTCAGAGTATATCAATATGGTGCAGGTGGTTCAAATGGAACAACTGGAAAATAGGGATAAAACGTGTAAAGCTCAAACAATTCAAAACTAATATTTCTGGTTCAAGATTCTCTCTCTACCTCATGCTATTTTTTGGAAGTGAATTCTCACTTATTACCACACGTGTAACACATAATTAGCACCATTTCAAATAACTAAGTATAATGTAAATTTCTAGTTTCTAGAACTCGTAAGGAACAAACTACTACTATCAAAGATACAATAAACTAAGCAGGACAAAGCAGCATGATATATATATACTGTAAAGCATTAGCCTGCATTATTAGGGCAATAGAGTAAACGACTTAAGGGCTTTCCAAAGTCCATTGAAGTCAGCGGAAAGATTCCCCTTGATTTTGTAGCAATCTGCATGTATTCTGGAGACAGGAACACAGGTTGCAAGAGGGAACAGTTTGAAGAAGGCACCAGAGAGCCAGTGTGGATGCACCTGGTTGGGATGTTAGCTGCACTTGCAATTTTTTCTGTAAATATTTCTCTTAATAAAGAGCCAGTTTAGTTTTACAACCACGGAGTCCATTCATGGGATTACCCAGTATGCGGTACATGAAACAGATTTCAGTGGAGTTTGGATCAGATATTTAATTTGTTTTATTTATAATATATATAATTCTATTAATTTAACCAACATATCTTTCAGAAAATACCTTTCACATTTCTGTTACCTATATAAGTTCTCAAAAACCATGTTAATTGATGTGCGCGATTGTCAGGTGGAATACTTCCCATACAAGGAGACACTGAGCCAGATCAGGGGTAGGTCAATTTATATTAGCTGAACATTTATCCTCTGGTATAATCACAGAGTATTAAAACACCTGTATGGTATCTATAAACTGATAGGGTCAAACTACATGGCTTCTGTAAGGGAAAAAAGTCCTCCCCTAAACCATTAGAATTCTTTGAAAATGTTAATGAAATTGCAGGTAAGGAGGACCCAATAGACATAGTTTTCTTAGAATTCCAAAAGACTTTTGATAAGGTTTGATTGTCAAAGCTCTTCATGGGACTAGTTCTGATTGCCTTAGAAACCATCACTCCCTTACTCCATGATCAGGCTCTCTTATGACAGCTGCATTCCACTGGAAAGATGATGCTATCATCTGGTAGGGGTAGGCTTGTGACTGTGGGAAAAATAACTTTCACATAAACTGGACCACAAATAAGGAACTGATAGAATCAGCAGGAATAAGCATGACCACAAACTTCACCATATTCAGAGCCAACTATGATAGCCACCTCTTCACCCTGGCTTTTCTACAATAGTACCCTTATTCTCACAGATTCACTTATTAAGTCTAAGCTTGCTTCTTGGAAACAGGGAAGAGAGAACATTTTCATTTGTTAAAGTACTAGGATGTGCTCAGACACTACAGTGATCAGGCATATATAGACCAATATGGATACATGTTGTGACAAAGTTCCTCCTCTACCTCGGTGGGTCCTGCGCTTATTGGCGGATTCTGGTTGCCTCAGAGATCTTCCCCTCTAGTAGAATCCACAGTCCAGGTTAACTCCTCCTGTGTCTGATCAGGAGTTGGGAGTTTTGGGGGGAACCCGGGCCCGCTCTCTACTCCGGGTTCCAGTCCAGGGTCCTCTGGATTGCAGCTGTTTAGAGTGCCTCCTGGAACAACTGCACGACAGTTACAACTCCCTGGGCTACTTCCCCATGGACTCCTCCCAACACCTTCTTTATCCTCACCACAGGATCTTTCAGCAGTACGTCCTCTTACTCTCAGCTCCTAGTGCCTCTGGCTCCCAGCTCCTCACACGCAACCTCCTTCCACAGCTCCTGACATGCGCCCCTCACTGACTCACTGGGAGGCTTTTAACTAGTTTCAGCCAGCCCCTGATTGGCTGCAGGTGTCTCAATTAACCTCCCTGCCTTCTGGAAAGTTCTTAATTGGCCCCAGGTGTCTTGATTAACCTGGAGCAACTGCCATAAGGTATCAGGGATTTGTTTAGCCTGGGGCTAACATACTGGTTCCTTACCACTTTCCTACAGCCCTCTGGCCTTGCCCCGTCACAATATGCAAAGAAGAGAACAGAAATACACTTCTGGGATTGTATTGGGACTAGCAATGTTATCTGTAGTTATTAATGACTTTGAAGAGGAAGTGGATCATGAGTTGATATAATTCAGAGATTTAAATAAAAACCTGTTGCATTTAGTGAATTCTAAGGAAGAGGGTGAGAAAATGCAGATGAATCTAAATAAATTGAGCAATAATAACGTTTTACTTACCAAATCTTCCCCCATCTCCAAACACACACAAATGACTTTGAAGATTCTCAATATAGCACATGAATTTAGTAACTGGGAATAATCAAACTTAACAACTAAGTATAGTGGATCTATACCCATAAGTACTTTAAAAACAATAAAGATAATATGGATACACATAAAAATGGGACGACAATGTAAGAATTGCAAAATCAGAGTAATAAATTGTGGCCTTCATATCATCTTTAAAGAATAATTCTAAGAGTTGGAGTCTGGGGCACTTAGATAACAAGGTCGTAGGTGACTTAGAAATAGATACCATAAGTAAGGGCTACCTCCCTCAAAGACATTTTGTCCTATTAACAGAATCTTCATTGTACTAGGTTTTAGTTGATCCACCATGTACCATACCACAGAGAAGAATATGTCCAAATACTGGGAGAAAACAAAACGCCAAAAAGGGCTAAAATTGAAATTGCAAACTGGGGTACCAGAATGTAGTTTTCTGTAAAATACTTGTGTGGTTCTGAGCTAAAATATAAAAAGGGGAGATGAATGACGAGACATCTTTGGAAGAATGTAAGAACTTTCAATAAATTTTGGAGTCAACAAGTAAGAAGAGGTTTGCATGCTGTTTTTAAAAGAACAGTATGTGAAGGGTATGGAAAGATAGTTTAGAAAACTTGAACTCTTAGTCAAAGATGCTTCCGGATTAAAAAAGAATAATCTATTTCTGCTGTATCTTATAGCATTTTAAGCACTTTTAATAAGTCCCTTCCTACTACTCTCCCTTCCAGTCTAACATTTCAATCTCTCTTTTTAAAATATAGATTCCTGCTATGTCTTTCTCTGCACTTTTATAATCTTTGAGTTCTTTGTGTGAGTGAGCGCAATCTATCACACACAATTTTGGGTGATTTTTTGTCTAGCTGAGGCAACCAAAACAGTACATAGGTGAAACTGCACCACTAGTCTATAATATTATTATATTATATTATAATAATATTATTATATATAATATTTAATATTTGCTGTGTTTAATCTCCAGTTACCTATATTTTAACCATTAGCCCTTTTAATTGCTGCTGTATATGGGCAGGTCTCTTCCCAGTTATCCACAGTAGTTGAAGCTCTGGATTTGTAGGACTCTCTGAAGGAAAGACTTACAAGAGCCTTCAGAGAGTCCTACAAATTCAGAGCCTCAACTACTGTGCAGAATGAATTAAGAATGTGTTTGCTGGTGCGCATTATTCTGAATTTAGCCAAGGTATATTTAATCTGCCTTAATTTCACAATCAGTAATGTATCAGACTGCTACGAGCAAAGTTTGATTTAAATGTACTTTTGGATTTTCTACAGCAATCAACTAAGTTCTTTCATAGCATCTTACCTCATTTTCAGTGTTTGGAAGGTAAAAAAGGGAGTTCCTAGAAGCTAGATAAGTGTTATTTTTCAAGGCCTGGAAATTTCACTTGCTGGTTTATTACAAAGCTTTAAATAAGGCTGAATTGGTTAATTTTTCAGTGATTGTTACTACAGTGAAGAGCTGTCCTGCACCTCTGTAATATCATCAATAAATTGCTAAATCCAGATAGATCAGTTGTCAGTCTTTTAAAATCCTCAGAAGATATTTGTAATGATTTTTCTATCTATGGTATGAATAATCTTTCTGCTCCGTGGACAGATTTTGTGTCAGCTCAATCTGTTGATCATACAAATCCTGTTATGGAAACATCAGATGCCCAACAACTTCAATATTTACCATTTTTTGGAGGAAGATATATAAAATATGATAGCGATTAAAACCAACAATGTACATTAGAGATAGTCCTCATTTTGCGGTTGAAGGAATGCTTGCTAGCTGTAGTTATTTCAAATCACAGAAAAAGTAAATCTGTTGTTTTATTTAAATGCTATTTTTTTGCTGTAGCATCACCAAAGCTACATAGTACCAGTATTATGTTATTCAGTAGCAGTGTAGAGCCGTATCGGATAACAGTAAAAACTATTTCTCCTCCAAGAATCTTGCATCCTAAGTCAGACACAGATAACATGAGATGGGGAAATGTAGAAGGAAGATAATTTTGAATATTTTCTTCCTCTGACTTTCTTTACTACATCCTCTTAATAATGTTGAGGCAGATAAGGCAATTGATTGACTGTTGAAGAGGTGAATCTTTAACAGGGATTTAGGAGGATGAGATGGCACAATGGAGAAGGGGAAGCCAATTCATGAATAAGAGCTGCAAGGCAGAAGGCACAGAGATAAAGTGGAAGAAGAAATGAGGAGGGTGATGTATTTGCCCTCATCGGTGGAACATAGGAACTAGTTGGTGAAGGGTGGGGGATCTGGATAAACACCATAAGACATAAAATGCAATATGTAGGCTGCGTGTAAGGCCCTGAAGACATGAATAAGAAGTTTAAATTTGATCCTGTGGGAAATGTATCACGAATGGACAGGATTTAGAGTGAAATGATCTGGCGAGTGGGTGAAGAATATAATTCTACCAGCAAGTTAAACTGTCAGTAAGCTATCCTTCTACAAATAGTGAAACAAATCTAGTACCAACTTTTCTTTCAAATTTCCATCTAGTTTTTATGCTCTTTTTTAATCAAACGGAACAAAAAGTGCTCAAAATGTGATTGACGGCATCATGCACACTTGTTTTGTATTTAACTGAAAAGTTTCAATCAAGTTTTCAGAATCTCCAAAGAATGGAGCCTGCATTGCTAAAAGTACATAAGTCTAACTCCAGTTACTGATATTCTTTATCATTGTTAGTGTTGTTGGACCACTCAATACTGTATAACTGAATGGCCATTGACATTCTTGACTCCTTTATGTTCTCTGCTTTGGGCAGAATCTTTATATCTGTAATTATATTGAAATATCAATGTTATTGCTGTTGATATGCAAATGATATCCAGCTATGAATTGCTTGACTGTTGAGATACCAAGATGTTCCTTACTGTTCAGATAATTGCTTATACAACATATCAACATTCCTTATTTAAAATCTAATCTCTTAAATCTTAAGGCTGATTTTTTTTCTTTTGAAGAGGTTTCAAAGTACTTTTTAGAAGATTATGTTGCAAAAAGAGAAGTTTCTTGCTTTACTGCTGTTCCTTGATCAGCAGATATGTAGTATCTTTCGTGTTATTTTCAAATACATGCAATAGGAGCGATTTATTGAAACAATTTAGGTGTAACAGATGAAACCATATAAAAACTGTTTTATCCTGAACCACGTTATGAGAGGTTAGATTTGAAAATCTACCAAGAAAACACATGCAAATGTAGGGTTTCTTCTGTCAAAGCTGTGAATGAATTTAGTGTTCTTGAATATGAGGAACTAATGGCATAGGATTGATGTAAGCGTTGTGTGTGCTGGTGATGTGCAGTCTATTACACACAGTTCAGCCAGCTTCCTTACTTCAGCCCTTCCAGCTCTAGTCACAGTTGAGCAGAAATGATCAAGTATGCTGAATTATGCCAAAATGTATGGCTGTTTTTGCAACGTGAAAAATGGAGACTATCATGAGATAATTAAACATTTTCACTCAGAACATAAACTGGATATTAGGCCCTGATTCAGCCAAATACTTAAATAGGTGAATAACTTTAAACATGTAAGTTGTTCCATTGAAGCCCTCTGGACTACTCAGATGTTTAAAATTACTCGTGGTGCCTAGGTACCTGGCTGAAACATAAGGCAGATCTCTTAGGATGGAAGATTTGTGCACTAACACAGTATTATTGACATTAAATCCTAGTTATAATTTTCCTAAGCTTTCATTTTTTATCTTGAAATGTCTCTTTTCCAAAACATCTCCAAAGTAAGGCTCCCATCTTAACCCATGTGAGGTCCCATTGAAATGAGTTGGGCTATGCATGGGTGCAGGACTCTACCCAAGTGGATTAAATTGCAGAATTTGGTCCTAAGAGATATTTTCAAACCCTGGGTAAGGATATCAGAGCTAATGAGGCCCAAGTGATTTTCTTAGCAAGCTCCAAAATAGTAAACAAATATTCCTCTTTTATATAGCTTATATATTAATTATTACGTTATTTGACACCAATCATATTTTATAGTAACCACTAATGTAGTGCTTAAGCAGTAATCCAACTAGTGTTTTCTTCCAAGACACTGATTCAGTATATAGCACATTGTTGTTTGCTACTAATCACAGTTGAATAAAGAGGAACCACAACATTCCAAATGGCCCTATCTACAATACAGGAATAAAGAAGAAAGCACCCATATATTATATTCCAGTGGACACAGACAATAGATTATTAGAAAAGATATTTCTAGTATGATACTCTCTTCTTCTGTACTCAAGCATTAGATCCAGTGTAGACATTTCTTCTTAGTTTTAAAAGCTATGCGAAAGGATTTAACTTACCAAAAAAGATTTTCATTCTTTTAGAAGAATTACTGCTTAAAGGTCAGATCTAATTAAAAATAAACTATTTGTAATTATGATTGTAATGGAGTGACAAGCAAAATAGTGAAAATAATGGAATTTTATTAATTGAAAGTCATGACAGATAACCTTGAAATTGATATTATTGACTATAATTTTTGTATTTAGAGCATACAATCACAGATATTAGAGATGGAAGAGAATTAGAATGCATATTCCAATCCTTTGCCAGGGTAAGATTGTTTCTTCCAGCTTATTTTCCAGGGCTTTGTCTAATCTTGTTTTAAATATTTCAAGCAGTAGGGATTCCACCATTTTACTATTCGACAGCCTAATAGATCTTGCTGTCAGGATAGCTTTCTTAATTTCATCCCCTACTGCTAAATATGTCCCTTTGTGTCACCCTCAGGTCTTTACTTCCTTGGTGTTTACACTTTTCCAATACTTATTATTTATTCATTTAGATGTACACAAATATTAAAATGAGACACCTATCCAAACCCCTCAGCATCCTGGACACAAACAAAAATATTAAGAAGCAGCTAACCTCATAACAGCCAAAAAAATTCAACCCTCTACAGAAGTCTCATAAAACTCCTCACGTCTACACAGACTGAACCTGGTCAAATCCCCCCCTTTTCATCAGGCTGAGTAAACAGATGTACCTGGCATCATACCCTGAAGGTTATTAACCACAAGCTATTTTGGACTGAGTTGGGGCAACACTTTACTCTTGGACCCTTAAATCAAGGGAGATCCAGCACAAGTGCTTCCACTGAGGTATGGCATGAGGAAGGAGGAAGATTTAAAGTGCCTTTTAGAGATTTGTTGGTCACAACCAACACATTAAACTCCACCTGGAAAGCACACAGAGTTTTCACGTGATGTTGGCAAGATACTCTGCTTACAAAGTGAGCCACTGAAGTCTGCATGAGATTTAATTTTTGAATGTCTTTAAGGTGCTGCCTCAAGGTGACAAAGTTATGGCTCACGGCAGCCAGTTCAGCATTCAGAAGAAACCATCATAATCTTGTAACTGGCTGTGGATGGTACTAAATGTTCATGATCATCTAGCAGCAGTGGAGGATCCTTCATAACCCTCCAGAGGTAGTCAATAGGCGGACCACAGGCCAAATCCGGACGGCCAGACACTTTTGAACGGACTCCAAAATATTTTTATTTACTTATCATCAACATCATTGGGTTTTTTTATTATTATTTTCTTCTCTGGAGTCTGGACCTTGACTATACCTTGACCAAAAAATAATTTACTACCCATCCTCCAGATTCTGACAAGCCACAAATGGGAGATGCAAACATTCAATTAAAGGTGGAGAAATCATCCTTGCTATATCTTGCCCTTGCTTTCACAGCTGACCAGCATCACCTTGGTTTTATCTAGATTTAGCCTCAGCCCCAGCTAGATCTTATCTATACCCCAAAATCTACCAGACACTGGACCAGGTGTTCAGCTGCATTAGCTGAGTTAAGTGCATTAGAAGTATGGAATTGTGTTAAAATACTGCGGGCCATGCTTCCATATTAAGTCTCCTAATGCCCTCCAATGAGGAGGAAGGGAGAAAAGATGAAACTTTTCAGACCACCAGAGAGTATCCCTAAGGGAATATAAATAGGTGCCCCATACCACACTCTTGGAATGTTTAACCAGGAGAGAATGGATCCACCCAACAGCAGTGCTGTTCTTTCCTTTCCACAGTCTGCAAGGAAGTTAACACCAGCCAATGATTAATGGCAATGAAGGATGCAAATTAGTCTAATAATATCAGCATGGAAGCCTGATATTTATCCATCACCAGAAGGAGATCTTCTACCAATGCCACCTGTCCTGTAATCAGATTGATAAGGTTTAAGGATATATGGGGAAGCTAAGGACTCAGAGAGGTCTCTTACCATATCCTCCTCTATAGTGTTCATCAAATGTGGAAGAGGTGATAGATACTTGTCAGTAATTAACCAGACTGTCCGGGTCAAGAGTTACTTACATAATTTGCCAGTAATGCACAGCAGCTATCTGAAGATGTTTACTATGTTACATCTTGTACAAGAACACAGAGGTGTTAAATATATAGAGCTGACCAATTTTTTCAGACTAAGTTTATTTGCTGAAAAATGCAGTTTCATTTGACCCAAAACTATTCATGAATTCAAGACAAATTCGCTGAATGGTTTCAACCAAATTTTTTTTGGGGGGGACTTAGGTGCCATACATAAGACAACTAGAGGATGAGCTGCCACCCTTAATAACCTTGATGAGGACACTCATCTGGGATGTGGGATACCTGGGTTCATTTCCTCCTGCTGGTTGATGTGGTGAAGGGATTTGAACTTGCCTATCCCATATTTCATGAAGCACCCAAACCACTGGGCTATGGGACATTCGAAGGCAGGGCTCCCTCAATCTCTACTGTGGAAACTGTTCCACTTTGTATCAAAAAATAGTCATTGAATTATTTGATTCACCAAGATTTTTTGGAATTCTTGTTTCAGTTTGATCCAATCTGATTTTTTTTTATTTTTCAGAACTCCCAGCAAACCAAAAAAAAATCATTTTTTTTCATCCATCTCTAATTAAATACTTTATTGCAAAATAACAGGTCAAACAGTTATGAGGATCTGCTTCGGATTGACTTCTTCCTAATTCCTTTTATTTATTTTGGCATATTTACCTGTTAGAAATTACCTAAATACTATATATAAGAATATTTTGAGACCCACCAATCCATAGATAATATAGTCATACCAGCTTGCTCTCTTTATCTTATACTCATTAATGCTACAGAACAAGTATCCTTTTAAATCAGCAGGATAGGGTTCTGTTCAGTGATATTATATATATATATATATATAATGTAGATAGATAGATAGATAGATAGAAAGAACTGTACTGGGATATAACCAATCTAAGCACAGCTCTGCCTATCACAGTAATCATACAGTCGATTTATTTGAAAGCACAGCTTACACCGTAGAAAATGAGTCAAATTGTTATAAGAAACAGGTTTCTGAGTTTCCTGCATTGTATGTAGTAGATTAATATATTTTTAACATCTTCATAACTTGCTCTTTTGTAATTGCAAAGGTTTTATCCCCTTAGCTTACTCATACAGTATGAGTGCAGAGGGTTTTGAGGCTGTTGTTAATGACAATGGACTCTACAAAGGGTGGAAGCCAGAAAGTGATGTTCATCATAATTCAAATCTTTGGTAAAACATTCTTTCGAGCTCTTCTTTTTAACAACCATATTAGATAAACAGTGTCAAATGTGACAGCCTTCTAAAAGAAAATGGCGTTCAAAAAGATTGTTCTTCAGCGATGGATGCTGAAGTGCAATTTAGACTGCAGAGATCATTCTTTTACTGATGCACTTGCAATGTCTTGTTTTTTATATGAATGAGTTTTGCTGTCATTCCTCAGACCTTCTCACTAATCCCAGAGCCCTTTTAGCTGTATACTTGACATTGAAAATGATTTTATGTGATTTCAGTCTTCAATAGTTTAATTTGTGAAGCATGCATGGTAAGTCAATCACCGTTAATCATTCAAGGGAAAAACATGCACGTGCGCACACGAGCAGAAACTTGTAACATCATAAACTCCTAGACACAACACATTTCTGTTGTCTCTCTTAGCTAGTTTGGAAAAATATTTTTTCATAAGAAGCCTTCTACTCTATCATCCAGGTTGTACCCCCTGGTACTTTCGGTTATTATTTTTCTTTGTATACCATGAAAGATTTTTAAATTTAGCCTTTGGTTATTTTCTGTGGATGCAATTTTCAGCCCTCCCTTTGTACAGAGGGCTATTTTTACACAAGGCAGCAATATGTTTCAGCTAAATCCACTTAAGAAAAGGAAACAAAGCTAATGGAGCTGAAAGAACAAAAGTGGTTTGCTAATGATTAATTTTTTTCTAAACCCTATTTCAACATTTTACATTTGTGTACTTTACATTACCATTGCTGGTTATTATTTGTTTAGCTCTAACAATGTGCTTAGCACTGTACAAGACATAATAAATAAAAATAGTGCCTACTCTTCAGACCTGGCCTCCTTCAAAGCCTATTGAAGTCAATGGGAGTCTTTCCATTGACTTCAGTGGATTTTGGATCTGGCCCTCCAAGTCAAGCACAAAGAAGATACTATGTATGCTTTGGGGTAATGTTTACATGAAGGGAGTGGGAGAGGAAGAAGTTGCAAAAATCAAGATGGGAGATGTGGGTATGGACACACATTTTAGCCATCAACACAGAGAGGAAAGTTCAGTGAGCATTTGAACACTGGGGGTGGGGGAAAGTGAGCATGCTCAGTACAAGCCAAGGAGCAAATCGAGGGGGGGGATGACATTACCCCACATGCCCCCCGCCATGAGTTACCTCTGACTGTCTGATGTGAAGGGAGGAGCTAAAGTTGACCCCCCTGGTTGCAAGCTTGAGTGGCAGAGGCTAAGGACATCACTAGCATTTTTAAAGGTTCCAAAGTGAACACTTTTAAAAGAGGTAGTTCTTCATTGCCAACTTCTTAAAAATAGCAACCAATGAATTTTACATGACACAGAGATACTGGCAGCTTATAGTAGAATCAAGCTCTTAGAGGGACTCAGTGGGAGTCATTCTATTTATTTCAGCAGGCACCGGATAAGTCCTAAAATCTGCATATTGCATTGTTTTGTAAACTCAGTGCCAAAAAAGATAAAGATAGGCAGAAGGAAACTTGCATATGAAAATGTATTGGTGTCTCCAACAATCAGGCTACTTGCTGGGATGTGAGCTGAAAGGCAATTGATGGTTTCTTTCATTCCAACCAAAGCAGCCTTGAGGCTAGTGATTCTCTGTTTTAAAATTTTACGTACGTTTAAGAGAAACTGAATCCTACCAGGCTCATGATATCATTTGTCACCTTTCAGCTCCTATCAAGCTGAGTCTATTGTCTTACAAAGGAGCTGTTGCATCTTTATTTGCAAAATCTCGATCTGTTAATGCATCCAAGAAGGGAAAGGAAGAATGTTTAACTGTGATGATAATGGTCAACAGTACACATTTCTCATGTTTCCCTTTTTCATTAAAGATGGCGGCATTAAGATTCTGTCTATAGTTCCCAGATTTCTAGATTCACTTCCTTACCCAGAAACTAATGATCAAGGAAGATTTTTAACATGTTGCATACATATTGAGCTGCATGTATACCATCAACATTAAATAGGTACTAACGCTCTGATCCTCAAAGTTATCTAGATGCCTAATTCCCCTTGGTTTCAATGGGAGTTGGATGTCTAAATACCTTTGGAAATTTGGGCTTAAGTGGTGAATGGGGATAACAATACTTACTTCCTTGGTAAAGTGCTTTGAGATCTCTGAATGAAAAGTGTTAGGTAAAAGGTAGATATTATTATTAAACTCCTCAGAATCAAATTGAACATTCTGAAAGACTAGAATCTTGCTAAGAATTATAATAAGTAATAAGCCCATCTGTAGCAATTTATATTGAAAAACAATTAAAGGCATTATCGTCCCTCTCTGCTTTGACCCTCACAGAGCCAGAGAGTCTTAGAACTGAGAGGATCAAAAGTCTCCCTACATACTGGGATGTGAGACCTAAAGCACACATTTTGGATATTAGGGTGGGCAACATAAAATTTACCTGCTGGATGGCAAGAAAGCTGATGGTTTAATCAAGAAGAGACCCACACATACGCCAAAATTATGTCAAATGGCACAAGAAACCCAATTTTCTTCTAGGAACAGGATTGAATTCATTACCATATTCATCGCCTGGTACTCTTTTCCTCCATGCTGTTGAAGTCATGTTACTGATCCAGGACTTTCTTTCTAGCTGGTGACTCTAGAGTGGACTAGTTCAGGGATAAGGAAAACAGAAGATGAGTGGAGATGTTGTGCCAGATCCTCAGCTAGTATAAACTGTAGTCTGTGGAGCTACATTGATGTACATCAGCGGAAGATGTGTACCTTTAACACATGTCTATGTCTGAGGAAGGTGCTGCTTTCTGTAGCGCTGCTGATTCAAACTGGAATGGTAATGTTTAGCTCCTTTCAAGAAGATTTGTTTCTCTATCTTAAGTATTTACATGGCCCTCATTAGTGCAGCAACTGAGCACCTTACAGTCTTTAATGTATTCCCCCTCACAACAGTCCTCATGTGAGGTAGGGAGTTACTATTATCTCCATTTTACAGACAATAATAATATCTTGCTCTTACATAGCACTTTTAATCAGGGATTTGGAGCAATCAAATTTTTGAATCGCACCGCTCCGGCTCCACTCCAGCTCCAGGCATAAACCTACTGCTCTGCGCTCCAGCTCCGGGCTCCGCTCCAAAGCCCTGCTTTTAATCAATGTCTCAACGTGTTTTATAAAGGGATGAGTATCATTATCCCCATTTTACAGAGGGGAAACTTGAAGCACAAAGAGGTGAAGTTCCTCGTGAGGAACTGAGGCACAGACACTTATAATTTGCCTGAGGTCACGGAGGAAGGCTGAGGCAGAGCAAGGAACAGAACCCACCTCTTCCAAGTCCCAGGCTAGCACCCCAAGTTCTGAAACATTCTTTCCTGCACCTCTTGCAATATTAGGTCAGAAAGCTCCTTCTCCCTTACATGGGTGTGCAGAGGGGAAGAAATCCCAGGTCCGCCAATAAGCAGGCCAGGCACACTTGCTGTATAATCCCAAGCTCTTTTTGTGATGGTGTGGCTCCTACATGGCAAAGTTTATCTCTATCGCTTTCCTTGGAAGCAATCTCCCAAACAGTGAATCCCTGCATCCCCTTGCCATCCACCACTGAGTTTCACTGAAGACACCTGAGGTGATAACATAAATCGCAATTAACTCATGCGATTAACTCAAAAAATTAATTGTGATTAATCGCCATTTTAATCACACTGTTAAATAATAGAATACCAATTGAAATGTATTAAATATTTTGGATGTTTTTCTACATTTTAAAATATACTGATTTCAGTTAGAACACTGAATACAAAGTGTACAGTGCTCACTTTATAATACATTTATTACAAATATTTGCTTTGTTTATATGTAAAAATGATAAACAAATGAAATAGTATTTTTCAATTCACCACATACATGTACTATAGTGAAATCTCTTTATCGTTAAAGTGCAACTTACCAATGTAGGTTTTTTTTGGTTACATAACTGCACTCAAAAACAAAACAATGAAAAACTTTAAAGCCTACAAGTCCACTCAGCCCTACTTCTTGTTCAGCCACTCACTAAGACAAACAAGTTTGTTTACTTTTATAGGACATAATGCTACCATCTTCTTATTTACAATGTCACTAGAAAGTGAGAACAGGCGTTCGCATGGCACTTTTGTAGCTGTCATTGCAAGGTATTTATGTGCCAGATATGCTAAACATTTGTATGCCCCTTCACGCTTCGGCCACCCTTCTAGAGGGCATGCTTCCATGCTGATGACGCTTGTTTAAAAAATATGTGTTAATTACATTTGTGATTGAACTCCTTGGGGGAGAATAGTATGTCTCCTACTCTGTTTTACCCACATTCTGCCATATATTTCATGTTATAGCAGTCTCGGATGATGTCCCAGCACATGCTGTTCATGTTAAGAACACTTTCACTGCAGATTTGACAAAATCTGAGAGGGATGAGGCATGGAGCATGCTTTCAGAACCACCAAAAAAGAAAATCAACCTTCTGCTGGTTGCATCTAACTCAGATGATGAAAGTGAACATGCGTCGGTCTGCACTGCTTTGGATCGTTACCGAGCAGAACCCCCCCATTAGTATGGATGCATGTCTTCTAGAATGGTGGTTGAAGCATGAAGGGACATATGAATTTTTAATGGATCTGACACTTAAATACCTCGTGATGCCACCTACAACAGTGCCATGTGAACACCTGTTCTTACTTTCAGGTGACACTGTAAACAAGAAGCGGGCAGCATTATCTCCTGCAAATGTAAACAAACGTGTTTGTCTGAGTGACTGACTGAACAAGAAGTAGGACTGAGTGGACATGCAGGCTCTGAAGTTTTACATTGTTTTATTTTTGAATGCAGATTTTTTGTACATAATTCTACATTTGTAAGTTCAACTTTCATGATAAAGAGATTGCACTACAGTACTTGTATTAGGTGAATTGAAAAATACTATTTATTTTGTTTTTATAGCACAAATATTTGTAATAAAAATAAATATAAAGTGAGCACTGTACACTCTGTGTTCTGTTTTTTAATTGAAATCAATATCTTTGAAAATGTAGAAAACATCCACAAATATTTAAATAAATGGTATTCAATTATTGTTTAACAGTGTGATTAATTGTGATAATTTTTTTTAATCGCTTCACAGCCCTAGTAAAAACTGGAAACCCAAGCTCATTTGCTCATGTTTATTAGAAGTTTGCAAACAATAAATAACACATTGTAACAAGAGCAAGTATTGTGGGAAGGGACAAGGGTCTTGAGGAAAGATTTAAGAGGGAAATAGTTTGGAGAATCTCGAAAGAAATTATTGCCAGCTAAGATAACATCTGTTGGAACAGAAGAAGAAAAGATTTCTCCTAAAAAGAGCATCTGGAAATACAATACAATTTAAAATGCATAACTTGGAAAGTCAAAGAGCTTTTCATCCTCTGTTCATATTTTTATACATATATCGGGCCTTATACCTTACTCCAGACCCAGACTTAGTAATATGTGCAGGACTGATTTGCTAATACTTTGCATTTTAGTTAACTATAATAATCTGACAAGACACAGTAGTGGTTTCTGATATTTCCTGAAGCACATCCATACACCTGAATAAAAAAAGAAGTTGGAAACATTCTGGTCTCATACCATAACAAGAAAGTGGGAGTTATTAAGCTTTCTGCCCTCTTGGTAGATTGCCGTTTTTATGCTGTCTTAGTTTTCTGATAAAACCTAAACCTAAACATCTTGGCAATTGAAAGGATTAAAATCACAATGCCTGAGACTGTAACAGCAAAAGAGGGAGAGGCAATTTTATATGTCCTGTATGGGGTTTTCCTCACGTTTAAGAAGTTTAAGATAGTTTTTATTTTAATATTTCATAAAATGTTCCCTCAGATGTTGCAATATAATGTTGTCTCCCTTCAGCTGTTTCTTTCCAACAGAAAAGGCTCCTGAAGAACACAGCCATATTATTACAAGCTCTTACAAATCTTGCAAAATTTATCATATATAATAATTAGCAAGAAGTTGCCTCAGCTTTGCAATATGTTTTTAGAGGCATTAAAATTAAAGTATTTTATACTTGTTATAAATTATTGGAAATGGCTATTCTTTAACATTTCATAAAGGATTTCCAGTCTGGAAAAAAACTGTTCAAGCCAAAGAAAGGACGTTTAATGTTTAAGTGCATAATATTTGTATGAAGGGTTCATTCTCCTTTCAAACTTTTCCTCTAATTGTTTTGCTAAATCTGAGTGTGGAATTATTTAAATTAAAGAGACAACAGTCTTTCTCCACCATCCATTATTTTGCTTTCAAATTTTATTTTTTCTCTTCTCTCTCTGGTACTGTCCTTTGCTCATGGACTGGGATTTATAAAGCAAATAATACCACATTGGAAAGACAGAAGAGATTTTTCTCTTTTAAAAATGTTGTTCCCGCCACCCGCCATATAAATCAGATGCTATATATTCATTTCTTCCTGATGTGACAGGGTCAGGCCAGATGACTACAGGAGAGTGGTGGAAGGTAGATACGTTAGCCCCAGATTAAGCAGGTCCCCTTTCAATGAGTAAAATAACAGGGACTATTCCAGAACAATCAGGAACCTGTTAGAACCAATTAAGGCAGGTAGGCTAATCAGAGTGCCTGGTTAAAAAGAAAGACCTCCCTTCAGTTAGGGAGAGGCACATAAGGAGCTGGGAGTGAGAGGATGTGCTGCTGGAAGACTGAGGAATACAAACACCATCAGGCATCAGGAAGAAGGTCTGGCGGTGAGGACAAAGAAGGTGCTGGGGGGAGGTCATGGGGAAGTGGCCCTGGGAGTTGTAGTTGTCACACAGCTGTTACAGGAGACATTGTAGACAGCTGTGATCCACAGGGCCCTGTGCTGGAACCCGGAGTAGAGGGCATGCCTGGGTTCCCCCCATTTCCCCAACTCCCTATTTGACACAAGAGAAGTTCACCTGGACTGTGAGTCATATCAGAGGGGAAGGTCTCTGACCTGTCCCTGACCCACTAAGTGGGACAACAGAGACTGCGGGGATTGTTCTCCTCCCTTTCCCCCATGCTGGCCAGTGGTGACGTTAGCTGAGTGAACGGCAGGTTTGAGTCAGTGGCAAAAGTGGCCAAACTGAGGGCTGCCGTGAACCTCTGAGGCGAGCAAATACGCCTGAATGCACAGGACCCACCAAGGCAGAGGTGGAACTTTGTCACACTGAGTATATTTTTCCCATTTTCAGAAATTACCACTGCCTTTGTCCTTTTTGATCTCTTTGAGGGTTGTTCTATCCTTACTACTATGTCAGGGAGCTGGATGTATGAAAAGCGAAAGCCGTTTTCTGCATGGCTCATATGTCTTTCTCCTGGATTATTCATACCATGAAATGAACATGGCAGTGATATCATAATCTCTATATTTTTGTAATGTTAAAAGGAAACAACCAATAATGACATATTGGGCCCAATCCTGCTCCAACTGAAATCAATGGCAAACTAAGGAATCATAGAATCGTTGGACTGGAAGGGACCTCAAGAGGTCATCTAGTCCAGTCCCCTGCACTCATGGCAAGACTATTATCTAGACCAGTGGTGGGCAACCTGCAACCCGCGGTCCGCACGCGGCCCATCAGGGTAACCCGCTGACGGGCCATGAGACAGTTTGTTTACATTGACCGTCCACAGGCACGGCCGCCCATAGCTCCCAGTAGCCGCAGTTCGCCGTTCCCGGCCAATAGGAGGTGTGGGAAGCCGTGTGGGCCACAGGAACGTGCTGGCTGCAACTTCCCGCAGCTTCCATTGGCCGGGAACACCGAACCGCAGCCACTGGGTGCTACGGGTGGCCGTGCCTGCAGACGGTCAATGTAAACAAACTGTCTCATGGCCCGCCAGCAGATTACCCTGATGGTCTGCGTGCGGACCTCAGGCTGCAGGTTGCCCACCACTGATCTAGACCATCCCTGGCATGAGTTTGTCTAACCTGCTTGTAAAAATCTTCAATGATGGAAATTCCACAACCTCAGGCCATTTATCTAGTTTGTCTGGATTGGCACTCTATTTCCCCTTTTCCAGCACTCTGGAATTTCTCCTATCTTCCATGAGTTTTCAAAGATAATCATTAATGACTCAGATATCTCCTCATTCAGCTCTTTGAGTATTCTAGGATGTATTTCATCAGGCCCCACTGACTTGAAAACATCTATCTTGTCTTAGTAATTTTCCCTATTTTAGCCTCTGATATAACTTCATTTTCACTAGCATTCACTAGACATACAATTGCTACTAACCTTTTTGGTGAAAACTGAAACAAAAAAGACATTTAACACTTCTGCCACTTCCACATTTTCTGTTACTGTCCCCACCCCCCATTAAGTAACAGGTCTACCCTGTCCTTGGTCTTCCTTTTGATTCCAATGTATTTGAGGTGTTTTCTTGTTACCATTTATGTCTCTAGCTAGTTTAATCTCATTTTGTGCCTTGGCCTCTCTAATTTTGTCCCTACATACATTTGTTATTTCATTTGTTTATATCCATCCTTTGTAATTTGGCCTAGTTTCCACTTTTTAACCTATAGGACTGTTTTTTGAGTTTCAGATCATTAAAGATCTTCTGGTTAAGCCAGGGTAGTCTTTTGCCATACTTCCTATCTTTCCTACACAGTGTGAAGTGCTCTTGTGCCTTTGATAATGTCTCTTTGAAAAACTGCCAACTCTCTTGAACTGTTTTACCACTTAGACTTGCATCCCATAGGGTCTTACCTCCCAGCTCTCTGAGTTTGCTAAAGTCTGTCTTCTTGAAATCCTTTGTCTTTATTGTGCTGTTCTCCCTCCTAGCATTCCTTAGAATCATGAACTCTACCATTTTATGATCACTTTTACCCAAGCTGTCTTCCACTTTCAAATTCTCAACCAATTCATCACTATTTGCAAAATTAAATCAAGAATAGCCTCTCCCATAGTAGATTTCTTCACCTTCTGAAATAAAAAAAAATGTCTCCAATACATTCTAAGAATTTGTTGGATAATCTGTGCCATGCTGTGTTATTTTCCCAACAGATATCTGGGTAGTTGAACTCCCCCATCACCTCCAAGTTCTGTCTTTTGGATGATTTTGACTTCATTGACTTCAATGGAAGCAGATTTTGGTTTATCAGATTAACAAGCAGAATAAGAAATACACAGAGGAAAAAAGATTTTTCTGTTGATCTGGGGAACTGCAAATGTAGAAATACATTCTGAAAAAGAACAAAAAACAATTTCCACCTGTTTAAAAATTAAATTGATTTTTGCTATGATAATATAACAGCATCTTCCAACTGAGGATTTCAAAGGTGTTTTACAAACATTAGTGAGTTAAGCTTTTTAACAAACTCATGAAATAGAAATATATCATTATCCCCAACATACAGATGGATAAAATGAAACATAGGTTAAATAGTGTGCTTGAAATCATACAGGAAGTCTGTATCAGAGCAGGGAATGAAACTCAGAGCTTCTTTGATCACAATACCAACGTCTGCTCTAAATGTTACTTGGGCTAGTTCTTGCTTTCATTAGCATCACTGGCAGTTTAGCTATTGATTTTAACAGGAGGAATAGGCCTTTTGTGAATGTTTGACTAAACACACAATTCTATCATTAGGAAATCCTTCAGTGATCCATGACTAGGAACTAGAGAATCGTGATCTTTAAAAAAAAAGTTTTAAGGTACCCTAGAACTTTACAAATAGTTCCAAAGTTTTGCAAGGAAAGTTCTAAATTTGTTCAGAATACACTTTAACCATGTGGGGGAGGGGCTAAAAAGAGTGTGTTTTCAATCATGTTAACTCAGTCAAGTTAACGCAATGTGACTGAAAAGCCCTGACAAGGCTCCCTCATAACCTACAACATGCCCAGCTATCACACCATCAAATGTGTTAGCCTGCGCATTAACAGGGTTGCACATTCAGCTGTGTTAAGCTACCTTGATTGAGCTGGCGCAGCTGAAACACATCCTCTTTTTGCCTGTTAGGACATACCCTTTTTGGATTCCATAAATGTCTAACATTTCTTGTATCCCCTTGAAAACCACACTGAATTTGCACTGACATTCATTGGCATTACACATTTATAATGAGAGACGATAGAATTCTAAATAAGATTGCAAGATGGAAAAAGTTAGTAGATATACTTAGTGATGCTTTTGCTGTCTATCAATCTGTCTCTGAGACCTGAGTGAATACTTCACAATGAATAATTTATCAGAAAGACTTAGTCTCTTTTTGCTTGTTGAATATTTGTGGGGAGACTGCAGTGTTCACTATATGAAAATAGTTGCAACATTTTAAAAATTATTTCAGCCATATGGATTGATTATGAACAATTCTCTGAGAGTCCTCAGTATTCACTCTTTCATCTATATTATTTAATTGTAATTAGTCAGACAAGTCACACGTTCTGTGCTGGATGAGTGAACATGTACTTCAGACAGGAATATTTGCATATATGTCTTTACAATTAATTTTCTTTGACTATATATGCCAGTTAGAGCTGGCTGGAAAATGCAATTTCCCCCCCGACAAATTTTTTATGTTTAAAAATAAATCCCCTTTAAAAAAAAATTATTCCCCAAAGTTCAGGTTTCCAGTGCAAATATCCAAAATGAAACAAAATGACAATCATCATTTCATTTCAATAAAAGTATTTTAAAATTAAAATGATGGTTTCACTTCAATTTAAACTGTCATTTCTTTTTGGTTTTTGGAAAAAAATAGTTTTTTCATTTTTTCTGGATTAAGGGGCTGCTCTCCCTTCCACCTTTTTAAACTTGGAAAATAGTAAGGAAGAGTATAAAAGCAGGGTTTCCCCACTTTCAAAACACTTCCAAGCTTTTTCAGTGAAAAATTGGGGTGAAACTAACAAAGGGAAAGTGAGGACAAGATCACAAAAATCCCCAAGCCTAAAATGAAAAATTGAAACTTTTTGGTTTTGAAAAACTGAAACAAAATGGCATTTTAAGGTGAGACAGAACAAACATTTTCATTTAGTTTAGATATGGTGATTCAAAATAAAAAAAAAATATTTAGCATTTTCCAGTCAGAATATAGAGAAGTTTAATCAAAATCAGTTTTCTGTGGAAAATTGTGATGGGAAAATTTTGGCCAGCTTTAATGCTGGTAAAAATTAGTTTTATGATAGCTCATGAAAAGTTAACTTGGGAGATGGAGATGGAGATTTCTTTTAAAATTGGAGCAAAGAAAAGCTTTTGAAGTATTCTCAGAACTTCACTTACTACTACTCATGGAATCTCTTGTTTCTAAAATCAATGGCAATATGAATGGAATATTCTAATTTTAGAAGAGCTATTGTGTCTCTCTCTGTAATGAGAGACAATGAAATTATATTCAAAATAATCTAGACTGGTTAGTTAACCTAAGTACATTCAGGATGCAAGGTGAATTCAGTTCAGTTCAGATCAACTATGTAAAACAGTGGATATGGTAGCCCAGAAAAGAAAATAGAGATTATAAATGGGGAAGTCATTTAACACATAGATTAGAAAAAGAGGATCTAAAGAAATTTCCTAAAAAGTCTGTTTGTTTTAAATTACACAGGATAACAAACCCATGTTATTTTACAACAAATATCACTTTTAAGCACTTGCCATAAAAATATTAGCGGCTTGGCCAGGGCTGGCCTTACCATGAGGCGAACTGAGGCGGCCGCCTCAGGTTCCAGTCTGTGGTGGGGAGGAGGCATCACTAGGACCCAGAGAGTAGAGTGCTGCTGGTGCATATGTATTCTCTCTGCTCTAGATGCACAGAGATGGTGGAGTGCTGTGCTCGAGGAAGGAGGGCATAAAGTTTTGGCCCAAGCGAGGGGGTATGGGGGACGTCATTTGAGCTCCCCACCTCAGGTGCCAAAATGTGCTTGGCTGCTTATAGCTCTCATTGGAAAAAAGAATACTATTCCAACCACAGATGAATGTTTAAAAAAAAAAAAAAAGGGAGCCAGTTACATACCCAGCAAAATAGGCAGAGGACAAATAGATACTTAGACATTTTGTTGCCTTTTTATTCAATACTCAAAGTACATTCACTTGCAAGAAAACCAGGACACGTTCAAGTTTTGTTGAATATTAATATTTGATAGACATGCCTATCTATTAAACGTGTGCAATGAGAGATTTCATTCAATTTAATAAAATTGCTAAAACCAACATGTCATAGGTGTTGTAGTGATGGTCACTCTGTAATATAACACCCTGTTAAATAGAAAGATCTGTTCTGGTATAATGTCTCTTTAATCAAACACTCACTATTGTAATGATTATTTTGTTTCTGACATTTACCTGGCAAGGATTTGCAAACTGTGTTCATACTTCCTAAATAAATAAATCGTAAACAAATAAAAAGTATCAGCACTTACACCTTTCAAAATGTGGTGCCTTATATATGCCAGTGTTTCACTGTGGGACAGATATCTCAGAGACTGTGGTATGGGGATTGTTATTGTTTTTAAAAGTTGAGTTTTCCGTGAGAGTCCATGTGGGAAATTTCACATAACAATATGCATGGTAATGCTAATAATTGTAAGTACTTACATCAGTCCTGATCCAAAGCCCACTGAAGTAACGGAAATGTCTCCCACTGAGTTCAAACGGTTTTGGATCGGGCCCATAATGGCTTCTGACTTCACCCGTTAATGTCTGTAGGCTATTTTGAATTCCCACAACATACCTGGGAAGTAGGAATCTGATCCAAATATTTCAAAACTATATGTGATTTTTCAACACTAAGGAATATAAGGTATTTAAGTGACATCTGCAGTCAGTTGGAATTGATATATCAGAGATGGATTAGTTCAATGTATTTCTTTCTCAGGATTTTAGGAAATGTATACATATTTTGTTAGAAACAATCCAATGGTCAATCTCTTTTGTCTTTGACATTATGTAAAATGAAAACATTTTTGACAGTACATAGTATGGAACCAACAAAAACTGTTAAATCCAATATAAACCTTGTCTCTTTGATGTATATAGGGAACTAGAATCCTCTCAAAACTCAAGGATTATATGCACATAATCCTTATCAGTGTTAATGTTATCCCAACTAAATCTCTGAAGATCAAGATGAAAATATACCCCTGAGTTCAGAAATGTTCCATTTTTCAAAATCACCTAGGTTGGTAAATGGGATTTCCTTCAGACCCAACACTGTTAAAAATAATGCAGTCAGCTTGTGCAGTATCATGGATGCTAGACAGATCTAATTCACTGAGTTGTACTAGGAACTGACTAGGTCACAGAATATGTTGGGGGAAGAATTTTTCCTCTTTTAAAGATCCCAGAAAGTGGTGATGAGTAACTGCTCCTCTTCTTAAAGATACCTCAGCTATAGAGTTCCACAGGATTCAATTTTGTCACCTCTCTTGTGCAAGTTTCATGCTAGGTCACTATCAAATACTGTCCATATGATAACATTACCCAGCTTTCTCCTTCATGTCTAGGATTGATTTTGTGAATCTTAGGAAATAGAGACTTCTGTGAAAAGCAGCTGGCTAAAGCTCAATCTCAGCAAAGGGAGAGGATGATTACTAGCAGAAGGAAGCACTTTGAGGAACTGTCAGGAGCTGTGACTTTACCCTCAAGAACATCCACACTCACATTGTCAAGCTAGTCAAAGATCTCAGTCCTGTTGGACTCATCTTTGCTCCTGGAATTTCAGAAGGAAGTTTTAGCCAAAAATGCTCTCTCCCCTTTTTTGCTGGCTAAAAGTGAATCCTCTTCTTTTAGATGAGGACTTACCTACAGTAAACAATGTGTTTCTCACCTACAAGTTAGATTACTGCAGCGTATTTTTAAATGGGTTTGCACCTGCAGGCAACAAAAAAAGTTGCTGCTTTTGTCTAGCCTGTTTTCTAACTGGGTATGATGGGGTGGACTAGGGCCAGAGGCCCCCTGCTGGAGGCCTCAGGGTCCTGCTACACCTGTCTCAGGTAAGGAGCAGGTCCTCCAAGCAGGCGAGAATGGCTGCAGGAGAAGCAGCTGATCAGGGGCCAGGAGGGCCCAATAAAAAGGAGCTACAGAGCCAGAGACAGGGCAGTTGCTCCTTGGAGATGGAGAAGAAAGGACTGCTTTCCTGGCTGGCTGAGGGAACTTCAGCACAACAGACAGCTAAGTGTGGGCAGGGATCCGGGGAGCGAGAGGCTCCTGGCTAGCTGCTAGGACTGAGCCAAAGACAGCTTGCTAGCAGGGACAGGGAGAGCAATGAAGGAGCTCCTGTCTGGCTGCAGAACCTGAGTAGGGACTGAGCCTGGGGAGGGTCACAGGAAGATAGTGTCTTCAAGGAGGAAGCCCTGGGAAAACCACCCCATACCAGGGCTGGGACTGGTTTAAAGACCACAGACACATCCAACCAGAGAGGTGCTCATGAGAGGTGGGTGCCGACCCCGTTAAATTTGGCACCAGAAGTGGGGATCCTTCAGACTGACCCCTGATTAACAAGGGGCACAATTATGAAAGAGGTGATCTGCCTGTTGGTTGCAGGCCAACAACAGCAAGAGCAGCTGCATTGCACCCAGATCCTGCTGATGCAATTAATGGAAAACATGCAGATGCAACAGTAGGCCCAGTTTGTGGCACTGCAACAGTGGCAGGAAATCCACTTCAACCAGCAGGAGTGGCTACAGAGGTGGTTGATCACACCACACCTGAGAACCCAGTTGGGGATGGAACTAGTAGCCATTTGGCTCTAGGTCTGGTGAAGCTCAGACTGGACGATGACCCTGAGGCCTTTCTCCAGACGTTTGAGCAGGTAGCCAAGGCAGCAGGCTGTAAAGAGTTGACTTGCCCGCATAGCACCATTCCTGACAGGTGAGGCACAGGCTGCTTAGCGAGTGATAAGTGATGAGCAGGCGAGTTCCTACCCTGTGGTGAAGGCAGCCATTTTGGATTGGCTAGGGCCGACTCCAGAGGCATACGGGCACAAGTTTCAGATGGAATTGTTCACATGAGGGGCACGACCATGGGTAGTGGCCCAGACGTTACAAGACCTGGTGACATGCTCACTTTGCACAGAGACCAGCTCGGTGGAAGAGCTCCTGTATCAGGTGGTCCTAGAGCAATTTCTGAAGGTCCTAGGAGGGGCACAGAGCTGAGTAAGGCATTTCCAGCTGGCCTCAGTGGGAGAAGCAGTCGAGTGAGCTGAGGCCTACTTTGAGGCTAAAGGAGAGGAATGGCCCCAGCTGTACAGTAAACTGAGAGGGATTCACCAAGGGGTGATGCAAAGAGGCTTTCAAGGGGGAAAGACCCCAAAGGATTTTAGACTCAGGGAGTACACAACAACAGTAAGGGGTCCAGAGAGCCCTGCAGCCTATGGCAGGTACTAATAGGAAGGAGCTATGAGACCTAGTAGTCTGCTATAGGTGTGGCCAGCCCAAGCATATTAAAAGCCACTGCCCGGTAATGGAATGTGACTATCTGAACTGTTATTACAGTAGAACTAATCAGTAGGGGTCTACTTTGAAGGTAAGGGTGGTCCCACTATGGGTAGTGACAATCAGACTGAGAGGAACTAAGGTTAAGGGTGTGGTAGACTCAGGGTGTGGGTACACCTTGGTTTGGGAAGATCAGGTGAGGGCAACTGGCCTAATCTGACACCACCTAGTACATGTTTCCTGTGTACATAGGGAAACCTGAGTCTACACTACAGCACATGATGGGCTGGAGGTACAGGACCAGAGAGCTTAACTCCGTATTGGTGTGCTCAAGGATCTGCTATGGCCTGTAATCTTGGGGAGAGACTGGGTGATCTACTCAGACCTCATGTGGGAAGTACCCGGACAGCAACCCATGACCGAGAGGGTCCAGGCACAGATGGGAAAGAATGCAGAGGGGCTGGGAGATATGGTAAGGAGACCTCAGAAAAGAGCCCAATGTTGAGACCAGAAAACCTCAGACATGAAGGACCCACTGAGAAATTGCCATCTCCAGAGAGAAAGTCATTAGCCAGATGGTCTGGGTAGAGAAGGAATTGGCCCGGGTACAGGTGGAAGCCAAGGGAGAGAAGGAACAATGCTTAGCCTTGCAGGAAGCACTGGCCCAGGCCCAGAGGGAAAAGGATCAGAGGGCCCAGCAGGGTACAGCAGGGACCCAGACAGAGCTCAGGGTCCAGCAGAATACTGGGGGAACTCAGGCTAAAATACCCAGCTGGGAGAGGCAAAAGAGAAGAGCTGGAATAGAGAACAGGACCCTCGAATAGGGAGAGGAATAGTGCAGGACAGCTTTATGAGCTTCCTCCTAAGAGAGGATGACCTGGTGAAACAACTGGAAACAGCAGAAAAGGAACGGGAGGATGTCAAGTTCAAGAATGAGCAGCTGACCGAAGAGCTCCAGTTCACCCCGGAGGAAAAAGAGCACTTGCTCCACACGAGGACATGAAAGGACTGCATGCCTGGCTGGCTGAGAGAACTACAGCACAATGTACAATTATGAGACACAGTTAGAGGTTCGGCGTATAGACACCCCAAAGCCCAGGAGGTGAAAGTGAGTCAATGGACCATGAACACACTCTCCAGGTAAGAAAGACCTGGGAGAGTAGACTCTGGACATCATGGCAAAGCCTGGCCAGAAGCTCTCCAGACAGTGAGGCCTGGGGGAAGGAGCCCTGATTGAAAGGGACAAGGACTAATACAGACTCTCGAGATGAGAGACCAGAGTGAAAAGGACCCTGCTAGATCAGGGTACCAGGAGACTATAACTAATAGTCCTCCAGACAGAGAATTCTGGGTGGGGAAAGACCTGCTAATTTGGGGCAAAACAGGGTAAAACAGGAGAGTACCCTCTATAGAACTACCACCCTAAACCTGTCGGGGAGGGGAGGAGTGTGACCAGTGTACTAGAGGTCTTAGGGTCCTGCCACACCCGTCCCAGGTAAGGATCAGTGGCGAGGTCCTCCATGAAAGTGAGAATGGCTGCTGGGGAATCAGCCAATCAGGGCCCAAGAGAGCCCTATAAAAAGGAGCTACAGAGCCACAGACAGGACAGTTGCTGCTTGGAGCTGGAGAAGAAAGGACTGTATGCCTGGATGGCTGAGAGAGCTACAGCACAATGGACAGCTAAGTGGGGGCAGAGACCGAGAGGCTCCTGGCTGGCTGCTAGGACTAAGCCAAAGACAGTTTGCTAGCAGGGACCGGAGGAGCAATGAAGGAGCTCCTGGCTCTCTGCGGACTCTGAGTAGGGACTGAGCCTGCTCAGGAGGGTCACAGGAATATAGTGTCCCCAGGGAGGAAGCCCAGGATGCAGCCCCATACCAGGGCTGGAATGGGTTTAAAGACTATGGACACACCCAACCAGAGGGGTTGCTTGCACAAAGTGGGTGCCAACCCCATTACACTGGGGCTAACTTATGAGAAAACTTCTTACTAAAGTTTTCTACCCTACATTGGCTGCCAGTTCAATTAAAGAAATAATTCAAGATCCTTATCCTTATCTTCAAAGCCTAAAAAAAGGGGATACCTGGCTATGACTAAGACCTCTTTTCATATGGAGACCTCAAGTCTGAGGAAGTTATCCACCTAGGAAGAACTGCTGTCACAACAGCAGCAGAGAAGGGTACAACTTTGTCACAGGGAGGACACTGGTTGCTGGTTACTTCCACCCCTACTCCCAACTGACCATAGTGATGAACAACCATTATTCTGCCCTGGCAACGAGAGGTGAAGAATCACCCCCAAAGTGGAGAAGGAGAAGCTCTGTACTTCCAAGACTGGGAGAAACACGGCCCAGGAAGAAACGTAGGGTGGTGATGGTCATTGACTACCTTCTGAGGGGGAAAGAGGCACCCATCTGTCAGCCTGACATGACATCCCAGGAGGTGGTGCTGCCTGCCAGGGGCCCGTATCTGAGATGTTACGGTGGGATTGTTGAAGAACATCCAGCCCTCTGACTACTACTCTATTCTACTAATCCATGTAGGCACTAATGATACTGTGAGGTATGACCCTGAGTAGATCAAAAGTGACTACAGGGCTCTGGGAGTAAGGGTGAGGGTGTTGGGGCACGAGTGGTGTTCTCTTCAATCTTTCTGGTCAATGGTAGGGGCCCAGGTAGAGATAGATGCATTCTGGAGGTGGATGCCTGGCTGCCAGGAGGGTTTCGGCTTAGAATCATAGAATCATAGAATCTCAGGGTTGGAAGGGACCTCAGGAGGTCATCTAGTCCAACCCCCTGCTCAAAGCAGGACCAACCCCAACTAAATCATCCCAGCCAGGGCTCTGTCAAGCCTGACCTTAAAAACCTCTAAGGAAGGAGATTCTACCACCTCCCTAGGTAACCCATTCCAGTTCTTCACCACCCTACTAGTGAAAAAGTTTTTCCTAATATCCAACCTAAACCTCCCTCTCTGCAACTTGAGACCATTACTCCTTGTTCTGTCATCTTCTACCACTGAGAATAGTCTAGATCCATCCTCTTTGGAACCCCCTTTCAGGTAGTTGAAAGCAGCTATCAAATCCCCCCTCATTCTTCTCTTCTGCAGGCTAAACAATCCCAGTTCCCTCAGCCTCTCCTCATAAGTCATGTGCTCCAGCCCCCTAATCATTTTTGTTGCCCTCCGCTGGACTCTTTCCAATTCATCCACATTCTTCTTGTAGTGTGGGGCCCAAAACTGGACACAGTACTCCAAATGAGGCCTCACCAGTGCCGAATAGGGGGGAATGATTACATCCCTCGATTGGCTGGAAATGCCCCTACTTATACAACCCAAAATGCCATTAGCCTTCTTGGAAACAAGGGCACACTGTTGACTCATATTCAGCTTTTCGTCCACTGTAACCCCTAGGTCCTTTTCTGCAGAACTGCTGCCCAGCCATTCGATCCCTAGTCCGTAGCAGTGCATGGGATTCTTCCGTCCTCAGTGCAGGACTCTGCACTTGTCCTTGTTGAACCTCATCAGATTTCTTTTGGCCCAATCCTCTAATTTGTCTAGGTCCCTCTGTATCCTATCCCTACCCTCCAGCGTATTAACCACTCCTCCCAGTTTAGTGTCATCTGCAAACTTGCTAAGGGTGCAGTCCACACCATCCTCCAGATCGTTAATGAAGATATTGAACAAAACCGGCCCCAGCACCGACCTTTGGGGCACTCCACTTGATACCGGCTGCCAACTAGACATGAAGCCATTGATCACTGTAGTAAGGTGAGGCCCTGAAGCATAAACCCTTGTATTAGAGGCCCAGTATGAGGCCTAAGGCCTGAGCTAAAGTAATGGTCAAAACTTTGGTAACATAAAGTTAAGCTGTAAGCCAGAGGCAGGCCCTGCTCACAGGAGCTGGCAAGGAAAGGGCTGATGTTACATAAACATATTTTGTTGCACAAATATGTATTGGATACTGGAGATATAAACCAATGGCACCAGAACATTTTTATACCAGTTACACAGATAACAAGGAACAGACTGGCCCATACTAAAGGCAGGGGCAAAAGGGTAATATGATGGATAGAGTTGTTTTGTTTGAACCAGCATGTACAAGGTGGGAGGTGGCACCTTACTGCGTAGAGGGGTTGTACCTTGTTATGTAGAAGGGTTGCACCTCAATACGTCAGGAGTGATGTGTAACTTGTTTGTACCTGTGTATAAGAATTCACCCCCGAGAAGTTGTCTTTGTCTGGCCTAGGGGGCAGTGGAAAGTCCCACCACTGACTGAGCCGGTCCATTGTCAGGGAGCATAAATTCGTAGTATGACTGGTAGAGTCTAACAGGAACTATCACTGTGCTTCGTTTGAACAATAAACCTGGCCGACGTGCCTTCGTACCTTACTAGAGTCTGTGGTCTTTGGGGGTTCTCTCGGGTCTGCTGTGTTAGCTATTTGCGCAGAGCTGGGGCAGCACACAGAGGGAACACATGCACACAGCCGACTGAGATCAACATTGAACAGAGCAGAGCAGAGCACCACACTGGTAGCCATCTGACAACATTGGTGACCCCGACCGCTGATCTGGTGAGTAAGCGAGCTGTCCGCTGTAGGAATTCGCGATCTAACATGGCAGAAAACCTCGAGCTAGGGAACCCCCTTATCCCCTCCCATCACATCCCCATGGAGTTTAATGATTCGTGGACCTGCTGGATTGCCAGTATGGGGTGGTCCGGAGGAATTTATTAAAGAGAGTGGGAAAATATGGACTGGCATATGTAGAGCGATGGTAGAAACCGAGGCTCTAAAGAATAATAATAAAAATAAAAAAGCTAGAATTTTGCAATTAATGTCTATGGTAGTGAGGTGGCTTAAACAGCATGCCACAAAATTGGAGGGGCAAGTAACAGTAACAAAGAAAGAGTTAAAAGAATCAAAACAAGCTACACAGCCCTGGAATGCTCCCACTCCCCTTGCAGGGTGGCAAGCAGCCCAGAGACAACCAGTACAGGAAGAGAATAAAACATTGGAAATAGCTGCAAGGAACCTACAAAAAATACAGGTGCCGTCCCCTGTTATAAATATTGATGGTAAACAGCAGGCTTCAGGTAGCTACCCTGTGCCTGAAGAATGGGGACAGAAGTGGAAAAAGGTGGCCCTAGTAAAATTAAAAGATGAAACCGAGTCCACTGCATTGCAACCACTACCTTATGATAAAAGCCAGGTTCTGGTAAAACCTAAACTGGGATCTAGACTGGTGCCTGTCAGAATGGAACAAGTAAGTGCACAGATGGAAAAAGTAGTAGACTATACTTTCACTAACTTGGTAAATCAAATGATGGAAAAAATGGAACAGTTCACAGAGCACATTAGTAGACAGGAGCTGCGACTCAATCGCAGGGGAGTGAATAAAAAGAAATTTTAAAGTCAAAAACTAAAATTGAGCAGGTTAACACCTAGAATTGATGCATTAATACGTGGAGTTGCCCCAAAACAGTTAACTGCAGCAAAAAAGGGCACTCCTGACATCCATTTGGCATGCACACAAAAACAACAGACACTGGGGGAACAAATTCAGGTTTTTCAAGAGCAAGTAACTACCCCCACTCTCCTCTCAGAACCAGGATAAAAACTAGGGGCGCGGTTCCCAACTGTGTAGGTTCCCAATTGCTTTAACCCACGGAACCACACTCTGTGCTCATATCTGAAAATATAACCTTCTTTCTCAAATATTTTTGCATACTGATTAAGTTTTGACCTTTATATGCTTTCTCAGCTTGCTAAACTTGCTGCTGCCACTGCCTGTACTTTCAAATACCTTGATAGAGTTAATCTCTCTTGGCTCAGGTCTCGCTACCTTCCTAGGTTGCTCTTCACCCCCCATTTCTCCTGCCTCTCCTCACTTTCGCTCTCTCTTTGTTTTAAAAGTGAAAAGGTATAGTTTTTACAAAAATCTCCAAAAAATAAAGTAATCGAAAACGGAACAAAACAAGAAACAAAAAAAAAAGGTAAAAAAATTTAAATACATCCAGTAAATTAATTATTTTAACCCTTCAGGAATGCAACAGCTGGAATTATTCCTAACTTTCTTGAAGATATGGTTGCCAAGCAACAGAAATGCACACTCTGCTTCTAATCCTAACCATGCACTAATATTTGAAACATGGGCTTTTCTAATTTCACATAGCAGAGTTTTAAAATAATGTTAAATATAAAGTAATAAAAATGCCTTAAGTTACTAAATTAATACAACAAATTTCGCAAATTATAATGTAAATTTTATCAATTTTTATTAAAAGTTTTAAATAAGGTAATAACTTGTTTATTCAATTGTTTAACCCTTTGTATTTATTTTTTTTATTTTCCTTATTTTGTATAGTTATTAATAGAATTCTGGCGCCATTTGTTTTTTATTTTAAGTTTGTCCTATATGTCATGTGTGTTGTCCTGTGTTGTATGTTGTGTGTCACGTGACTATTTTTTATTTTTATTTTGTTGCAACAAAAGTCAATTTTATACGCTTTTAAAAATATATGTATATGTGGTACCACATTATTTTAGAATCCTGGTTGGGCTATAATAACAGTATTATTAGCACCAATTTTTTGTGCAAAGTTCAAAAAGGTTTCAGTTACAAATATATGTACATATATTTCTGTCTCAACAAATAATACAATTGCAAACAAAAAGAATTCTCTTTTATCAATCACAGTTTTGTTTTGTTTTTAAAATTTTTTTTATTTGTTATTCAAAAAAAAAATGTAAGGGAAAACCTCAACATTAAGGTAAAAATAATATTAACAAAATGTCTATTTCTTGTTTGGGTTTTTATAAACTTGTTTGCACTTTTAAATATAGTTATAAAACTAATAACAAAAATGTTTAAAGATAATAATGTATGCATAAAGCTAACCAAACAATTTCAACAGGTTTCCACCTTTGGGTCCCAAACACAACAAAGCATCATGAAAGTTGAATACCCTCAAAGTATTTATATGAACCCGTATTTAAAATTTACTTTGGTTTAATTTTATAGTTGGTTTAATTTTATACGCTTTTCTTTTGCTATGTTGTGTTAATGGGAATCAGTGGCTGTTAAAGTATGTGCTTCTAAACAGTTAACAAACGTGAAATTGGTATCACAAGCAAATTAACTCTATAAAGCTTGGTAAAAAATATGTTGTTAACTCTTTTGCTAACATAAAATGTTCAGAAAAAAACCCCAGCATCTATTTTAGCAGTTAAATAGCCTAGAGAGGTTGTGGAATATTTGTCA
The DNA here is from genome assembly GCA_033296515.1 of Macrochelys suwanniensis. NCBI lineage: Eukaryota > Metazoa > Chordata > Testudines > Chelydridae > Macrochelys > Macrochelys suwanniensis. Next base: position 46,507,435 of record CM065777.1, read on the forward strand.
TTGGAGGATTTTAAGAGCAGGTTAGACAAACACCTGGGATGGTGTAGATATGACTTAGTTCTGCGATGAGTGCAGGAGACTGGACTCAAGGGGTCCAAAAACAATTCCAGCAGTCTATCTCCAGCATGGACTTCATGGGAGCCAAAGGCAAGGCATCCATTGTAGATGGCCCTCAAGCTGTGGAATTTGCTTTTGCTGGATATCAGGCTGACCTCACTTTGGTCATGAGCACTTTAGAAATTCATGTAATATTATAATAAATAAACAATAAATGAATACTTTTACTAATCAATCTAGATTAATTGTAAAGAAACATTCTGTTTATAGAATTTTATTCAGAATAATAATTTAAATTACATCTTTATAGTCAATACTAAATATATGTATATTTATAGCAAGAAGGCATGGATGCAGAAAACATGTTTGATTCTGTATAATAAAGATTAGAATAAACAGAAATATGTATTCAGATAACTGCCATTGCTACAATGAGAGTTTCAACAGAAACACCAAGGGCGGGGGGGGATACCAATGTCACTGTTAGGAGAACCAAGATAATGGTCCTGCTACTATCTTCCTTATAGAAGTACAACTCCCACTCTAGTTATAAGGGCTGTCAAAATCAGACTCAATGTGTTAATTATGTGGATTAGTAGGTCATTAAATCCAATTTCTTTTGTATATACTTTCTATCAATTTAGATTGCTTCCCCTTCTCAAATCTTTGTATTTGGTGCCAAGCTGATCCTTGAGGCATTTGTTGTTCTCAATTATTAATCTGGGAGATGGTATGCTCCTTAGTGACTGCAGAGTCTGTGTATACAATCTGCAATCTAGTACTTTCCATTTTCAGTGCAAATTCAAATGGGGATTTCCTACATTGGGCATGGTGCACAAAGGGGCCATAAATAACTCCACTTTCTTGCTGTAGAATTTAGGACTAGTATGAAATAAGAGAGTCTGGAGGAAAGGAATTCTTTGGAATCCAGCAGTTCAGGTTTGCCAAGTCATGGTGTGGAAAATCTGAGATGAAAATATTGGAATCTATATACTACAAGGAAAATAATAATGGAGTAATTTTTATCCTGATATGCAAATGAAAAATGAAACAGACAATGCCAAGAAAAATTGGGAAAACAACAAAAGAACAGTGCCTGATAATTATGCTCTGATTTGGAAAAGAACACAGTGATATTATAAAGTTCTATGACAGTAAAAGCATCCAAGAGATTGGTGTGAAGCAGAAAAGGAGTGCATTACGCAAGGTATCTATGTTTTCTGGTGATATAAATCTAAAAAAAAAAATGTTCTTAAATTTGGACAGAAGCACATATGGCTGGTATTTGTTCAGAATCCCTATGCTATTATGTAAAAGCCAAAGGGCTGATAATATCTTATACCTGTCAGATGAACTGTATACATTTATATTTTGATGCCAACTGTCATTCTCTGTCACTCCCACAGGCAGCATGTAGTGAAAATGTTTACTAGAACATGTCTTTGTAGCAGTGCAATTTGCTGAAATGTAATAAAATACAAAGAAGAGCCTTTGGAACACCAAATGTGGAGACACCAATTAATTCATCAGTAGCGTAGGTGTGTGTCAAATGACCACAAACATTTCAATTATCAAGGAAGACTTGTTTAGGTTGGTACTAGGGATTATAATGACTAAGAATAGTTGGATAAAATTAAGTTAATATAAGGTTAAATATTAAGAGAAACTTCTTAATAGTAAAATGTATTATATAGCAGAATGATTTTTCCAAAGGAAGTGTGAAGAAACCAGAGTCTTGGGATATTTAGTGCCTTACTGAACAAAGAGGAAACAATTATGCACAAGAAAAAGGCTTGACGTAATAAGCTTTTCTATCTCTAACTACTGTGATGCTAAGATTCATTTAATTAAGACATCCTAACAAAAACACTCTCAGATTTTTTTTTGTCTAGTAAGACTTTTTTAAACTGTTCCATCATGATGCACTAGCCTAATGGCGCATTATACCTTGTCATCATGCTAGTTTATCTATATTAGTTTATGTAACAGAGAATATGCTGGCATTTAATTTTCTAAGAATTTTTTTAACACGTTGGAAGCCATGGGTGTTTCAAAATGGACAGTGGATAGAGTAGGTACGGTAGCATGTCACATTATCCTTAATCTCTCCATGGTTTGTCTTTTCTTGTTATAAAAATAATATAGTTTTGCTGCTATACATAATTTAAATCAGCACTCCATGAAGGCAACTGGACATGAGGCAGTTTGTGTAAGATATGTTTAACTTATGTTACTTTAAATGCTTTTGTACAATTACCATCACATCTTTCACACAGATCATTCATTCTTGCTCTCTTCCCATATGCCTCAGAGAAAGTGAAGAATGAAGATGGAAAATATTGCAAGAGAAGGTATTAACATTCTGCTGATTGTGCATGTGCTCTGATATAGGAAGATGATGATGGGCAGGGCAGTGGTCTCACCCATACTCACCCTATGTAATCTCAGGACATGTTTTATTGGGGATATAGTCACCTGATTTTAACAGATGATCACCATTCATTTGATTCAGAGGACAGAAAAATAATAATAAAAAAACCCTACAACCCCAAATTCCTGCTAATATACTCGGGGGGGGGGGGGGGGGAGGGAAATTCCTTCCTGATAACAAATGTGGCGGTCAATTTCACCCTGCGCATGGAAACAAATATCCACATAATCTTCTAATCCTATGTATACACTAAAGTACCAAGGATTTGCCATTTTCTACTGAATGTGAGTTATGTGTATTCTAGGGAGGGAACCTTCACATATGGACCTCCCCTATTCTGTGATGGCCAAACAAACAAAAAACAATGAACAAAAAGTAAGGAAAGAAGGACACTAAAATGAACCACACAATTATTTGTTGCCAGAAAACAGGAAAAAAGACGACCTAACTTAATTACTGACAACAAATCTTCAATGGCAGAAAATAATCAATTAAGCCATAAACATCTGCAAATGGCCTATATTAAAACTGGCCTAAATTTTCAATCAATTCTAAGTTATCAAGTATTTTTATGCTGGAGGAGAAGAAATTACTTGCTCCATTGAAATCAGCAAAGACATATTTCCTGACTTCAGGTACAACATATAAACTAGCAGATACACTTATGGGAAAACTAGTTCCAATTTTAATCAGTTTCTCTGTAAAATGGCAAAATCTTTGTCTGCAGTCTTGTTTCCTTTACATTGTACAAAACTTAAGAATTCTAGAACTCAAAAAGAAGGACTCAAATTTAATAAGCTTTAAAGACAGAAGAATAATTTTTAATTTAAGAAAGGACAGTCTGATTCTTGGCAATCACAAATTGCATAGCACGGTCTGATCACAAATCTATCTAATTTCTACTTCCTTTTATATTACCATTTCTTTAAAATTATTAGCAATATTGGTCATGCTCTGCTTAGAATGCTAAAAAGGACAGCAACTTACAAATCTGACTCCTGACTCAAAATGTTACCTACTACTGGTACAAGTAACACGTTAAGATTATTATAATTGAAGGAGATTACAGAAGCCCCCCCCCCCCCAGTTTATTTACTTGTACATCTGGCAGATGTTTGTATAATGCCAGTCTCATGGTTTGCCTGTGTAGTCAGCTTACCCATTTGGTTGTGTGGATTTTTGACACTGCAAAACAGGAGAAAGCAAATTTAAAAAAAAATCAGGAAAAAATTGTGACTGTAAAGGCACAAAACATGTTAAGTGGACTGAGGGACAAGTGTAGTTCCTGAAGCTGATTTTCAGATTATATTTTGAAACTGGCTAGATGTCAAGTTTATTGTGTCCCTTTAATAGAGATAGAGGCAGTTCAGTTTCTAACTTTTAGACAATGTAATAAACTGTTAACATAGCACATGTCCCATTAACAACGTTTAATCACTTCACTGGAGTCCAAAAAAGTTGTTGCTTGGTTTCAAAAGAGTCAAGTATTTAATACCCAATACCCTTTACTACTATTTCTTCTTCGCATCATCTACGGTCAAGTAATCATGCTAGCATCCACCATCTTTCTCTGTCTGAGTCGGCACTAAGCTCCACCTGTTTACCATCTTCTTTGATGCAATCCATTCATCACTTCCCTGCCTTCCTCTCTTCCTTACCACCCTCTCCTGCTATGCTATCTTCATCAGGTCTTCTTGATTCATCCTCTATATGTGTCTGAACCAATAAAGTCATGTTTCCTGGAATTTGTCAGCCACATCATTGACTTTGAGTTCCATCCTAATGCTTGTATTTTAAAATCTGACTCTTTGTATAACTCTATAGTTTGAAGACATCTAATCTCAAACACCTGTAGGTGATGAACCCACCATCTCTTTATCATCCATACTTCAGCACCATACAGCATTGTGGCATGGGCCACTATTCTATACAGCTGGGCTTTCAGTCTCAGTGGCATACATTTATCATACAAGACACCTGAGCTATTATTCCACACACTTTCACACACCCAAGTCGGGTTTGTATCACATTCAAACTTGCTGTTTTCTACAACCTAGCTACCAAGTTACGTGAACTTCTCAGTGTGGTTTGCTTAATTCCATTAATCTCTATATCCAGTTCCCCGTGGCACCTCTACTGACCCACATGACCTCAGTCTTAGTCATGTTCATTTGAATGCCATGCCTGATTAGCTGGTCATACCACTGGTTTACTGTTTCCTCTAGGCTTTCTTTTGAGGATGCCCTTATTGGTATGCGATATGCATATAGCAGCTTCTTACCTTTTCCCATTGAGATCTTCTTGCTTACATAATGCAGCAATATGATAAGCAGGAAGCAGACTTAGGGTCAACGCCTGGTGCAATCACACTTTCACTTCACAGGGGCTTGTTATTCTAAAACATGTTTGGATCACTATTTTAGGTGATCTACATATTTCCTCGGCACTGGTGTGAGGATCCGTCTGTCCACTTTATCATATGCATTTTCTAGGTTTATAAAAACTATTCTTTTGATAGTCTAGCCACTTCTCTATCACTTGTCAAATTACAAACATGGCATACATGGTTCCTGTCCTTTCCTAAAACCAAACTGTTCTTGTTCAAAGAGAAGTTCCATCATTTGCCCAATTCTAGCATCCAAGATGTGCTCTAGTATCGTCATCCCATGTGATGGTAACTGTACCCATCCATTGTTCCACCACTTAAGGGAAACCAGAAAAGGGAAAGGAAACAAATACAAAGAAGCAAAGCAAGCTGCCGAGTGGGCAGTGAAGAAAACCAAAGATGATCGGTACACTGAACTTGCAAACTATCCACAGCTGGCTGGGAAAAAGATCTATTGCACTGCAAAAATGGGATGAAAAGGAAAGAAGGATGATATTGAAATATTATTTGTAGATTGTGACCAGGGAAGACTGCTAGTAACACCTGAACAAGTGAAGGAGAGGTGTAAACAGGACTCTGAGAGTCTCTTAAACAAGGTAAACACCTTTTGGGTGCAGTTGCCCACTTGTGAGCCAAATGTGGTGTCTGAGTCTGAAATAATGGAGGAGCAGGTGAAAAATGCCATCCAGAAAATGAAGAACAGTAAGGCAGTGGGACCTGATGAAGTGACAGCAGACCTAGTGAAAGTTTTGGGTGAGAGAGGCATAAAATGGATGAGCGGCATGATTAAAGCTGTATGGCTAGATAAGTTAGATAAGAACCTAAACTAATTAATAATACTGACTCACATTATATAATGTATTACAGTTTTTTTTTTAAAATCAGTTCACTTCTGAATTTTACTTTGGAACTAAACAGATTGTAGCACTCCACCACAGGTCAAAAACATTGCCCCTTGACACACAGGAATGCTAGCATTTCACTTTCAGCCACATATTTGCATAAATCCAGCAGATGACAGACAACTGAGAAGAGAAAAAGAAAAAAAAATCCTAGGGTAATGTACAGAAAATACGTTGTCTGTTTAAACTCTTGCACTTCACCACCAGCAGCTTACTACACATTGCTTATGAAGCATGGATTTCGAAAGTGCTGTGTAACCCTGTTGAACTATGTAGGTAAGCATCATAACAATATTTTGTGTTGCCTCTCCACCTACAGCAACTTATTAACCACCGTACATTGAAGGAAAAAAATCAACTTCTGTTTACAATGGTTTAGATGTTGCATTAGTTGGAGAGACAATTTTGCCCATGCTCAGTGCTCAGATACAATGTGTTTAGGGAGCAGAACCACAGTCTGTGCCTGTCCCAGTGCTGACACCATAGCTGTCCCCAGGAATTGGGAGGGTGGGACCATGATCTTGTTAATCCACAGTGTCCAGAAAGGCTGGATGGGTGATAGGAGTAGTTCATACTCCCATTCAAAGGGGTCACAGTTGTCACTGTGGCATAACAAGTTATTTTGTACTTTCTGATCTAAAGTTGTGTGTCAGGTGGCTGGAGCAAGGGGAATTTTTTTGTCCCAATCCAGGCACCTTTGGGTGGTCGAATGTGCCAAAAGATGCATGTAAAGTAGTCCCCTGAGACATTTCTCCCAGATGATGGGAGAACCTGACCAAACCCAGTTACTTGAACTGGGTGGCTCCAGCACAGGCCATTCTTTACTTCATACTTGGGAACCCTGCCCCTTGAGGGCCTTCTTAAGTCTCTCCCTGGGAGCTCACTGCAATCCCTGTAGGGACAGGATGAAGATCTCCTGGATGGGAGTACTCCCGCAGTCTCCTGCTCTTCCCTCTCCACCCTCGCTGACTCTGGTTGCCTTCCTTTTAAAGGCCTCCTGCCTATCATACATGATGGACAAGGCTGGATGGGCGGGACTACCTCTGTCCCCAGGGCTTCTCTGGCACCTTCCTAATCAATGTATGGGCTATACATCCCATGACAATACATTATTAAAAGTGAATATAAGATACCAATTTTGGGTCCTCCATGGATGAATGTATAATATGCATTTGTAGCTGCCTAAATACATACTAATGCTAGACAGGTATGTTGAAAAAATGTTTGCACCAACAGCAAAAGAAGCAAATTTTGAACATTTTGCCAGTTTCAGTTTGGGTGCAATACTCTTTTTCATCTGCAACCCTTTTTCATCTACCTCCCAGAAAAAAAAACCCCTGTATGGATTGTGGGGCTTGTATGCTTCCTGGGACTGACCCCAAAAGAAATAATATAAATCTTTTCTGAGGGGCTAGAGATGCCCTTGTGGGACAGATCCTCAGTAGGTGTAAGTTGGCAGCAGCTCCATTGACTTCATGGAGTTATGATGATTTACACCAGATGAAGACCTGATCCTGTACCCTCTTTGCTTCCACTCTTGCACCTCTCCATAGTGAACCAGTGGGATGCTGCATGTTGCCCTCTCATCTGGTGGTCTGTCTGGAACAGAACTGCATCTGTTACAGACAGTCCTGACTGCTGTCAGTAGCTAGTGCTGTAGAATCTGGCTTTGATGTCACACCAGAGTTGGTCGAAACTCAGAATCTTCATTCTGTAGGAAATTCTGACATTTCAATAACATTTTCATTCCATTTCAGAATGAAAACTAGAAATTTTGAGATTTCTGTGGAATGGAAACTTTCATGTTAGAAAAATCAAACTCTTCAATTTTACCAAAATGAATTAAGCAGTTGGCTCCCCAACCCCCTAGGGACTCCTTGGATGCCCCCAAATTATGGGGCATGCTCTTAGAGTTGCAGGCAGCCTGGGGTGTCCCACAGAGTCAGCCCCATACTCTTGAGAGTCCGAGCTCCAGCTGGGAGCAAGGAGCTCAGGAGCACTGAAAGCTGTGTCTCAAGCTGAGACTCTCAGGGCTCCCAGCTGGAAACCCTGAGAATCCTGGCTTCAGTCCTGGCCATGACAGTCCACATGGTGAGGCAGTGGAGTCCGGATTCCCAGGCTTCCTAGCAGCCCACCAGGCGCACTGACAAGAAATCAGACAGGTGTCCAATGCATCCCTGCCTGACAGACTGGTTTCCATCGGAACCTTGTATGAGTTTTGTGGGAAGGTTTGTGGGAAGTTACATTCCATGTAACATTTTGGTTTGATGAATCAGCATTTTCTGATAAACCCCTGTTTTGTAGGAAACAAAGTGATATTTATACCCCTTTTTCAAACATAAGAAAGTCACTGAAGGATGGCATTTCAGCCTGAACTCTAAATGTCCTGATTTATTGTCATTTAAAGCTAGAACAGTCTAAGTTTATTCTATGTTAATAGTATCTTTGTGCATAGGAATACCATTCAGCAAAGACCCCAATATTTCCTTAAAGCATAAGAAAACTAACTGTTCATGTGCATGTTTGTTTGTATATAGCTGACGTCTAATTGTGAGATATTTATGTAGTATGTCAAAAATATCCCTATCTTGTTTCTGCAACTGCATCTTACATATTTTATGCAAATTTAATGTCCTCTTGTTCTCAAAGATAGACAGCCTGAGATCTAATTATGTCAAATGCTCTTGTAAAATAAAATCAGACAATTTTACAATCCATCTACCAACACAAGTTTCTTCCTTACTCTAATATGCTCTTTCTGGTGGAGGGAATTTCCAATTTACAACAAGCTTTCTGCAACCAAAGTCACTAGATTACTTTCTGGACAAATTTACCCAGAGCTATCTGACCCTACCATGAGTGCCAGGGTAGGGGAAGTTGACTGTGTATACTCCCACAGCAGATTCCAAGCATCAATATTTCAGACAAAAGCAGGGAAGTATTTAAAGAAAAAAAAGATTAGTCCTGGCATAAAAATGGCAACTGAGAAATTTACACTCTTGAGTTTGAAAATGGGCATTTTGATTAGTCAGAAAAAGGGCCTGATCTAGCAAAGTACTGACTTCTTCCCACGAAGATGCCTGGTGAAGTCAATGGGAGTTGTTGGCATTCTGTACCTTGCAGGACTGAGCCTGAAAATGAACAGTGTCTCCTGGAGAGAAGTTTGGATTATATCTAAATTGTTGTAAAACAGAAGAAGCAGTTCCTGTCGCGCAATGTTTTGTCCCATGTGTTTAAGATAAGGGAAACTGCCTGATGGGATTTGTTACAAGAAGATCTTAGAGATTTTGATTAGAAAACTGTTACCTCTAAGGGGGTAGTGAAATCTTCTTGTTGCATTTGCATATAGTGTATATTGTAATCACCATTACATCAACCTATCAAGGCGTGTAGTGCTACTGCTCAATAATAACATTTAAGTTCTGTTTAAGCTTGCGTCTAAAGTCCAAAAAATGTGCTAGCAGATTCCCAGGAAAAGTGGGAAGATGGTGGCGAACAGGGAGCCGACCTTTGTCTCTGCCCCTCTGGGCTCCCAACAGACCTGATGGTGGATCCTCTGGAAGGAGGGACAGAAAAAGAAAGCAAGGCCTCTGTCTGCCTCTCTGGGCTCCCAGCAGCCCAAATGGTGGATTCTCCAGGAATAGGAAAGCAGGAGGAGGAAGCAGGTCCTTGTCTCTACCTCTCTGGCCTCCCAGCAGTCTGATTCATGTAGTAGCTTTTGATGTTTAAATTACATCAAAAGTTAATGAGAGAAAAACACCCCGTTAGTGTATTTCCCATTGATCGCAAGTCAGCTTTTGTGTCTCTGACAAATGTTTTTTGTTTTTTTAAAATAAAAAAACCTACAGATTGTTGTCAAACAATCAATATTTTCTCCAATTCTGGGAATGAGTCAAAACAAAAATAGATGAACACTACAGGGAAATTAGTAATACAGAGATTGTTGAAACTTACAAAGCAGAAATTGGATAAAGGAAAAGCTGCTGCATCCTCTTTGTCTAAGAGCCTTCAGGCTTTCTTTGTAGGGCACAAGAGCTAAGATTAAATACCTATTATCACTGTAAATGTGCCAAAACAAGGGAGCAAAACTAAGTTTCTAGATGAGAGAAGTAGATGAAACAATAATGCAGAGGAAATGTATGGAAATCATCTTCCAACAAATCTGCAACTAACACCCACTCTTCCCCTCCCACTGCCCTCCACATATGGTAGGAAACTAGATACACTGTACAGAGAAATGTGTTATAAACTATTGTGTTGGCTCAGACAAAATCTCGTCTTCTCCTGAAATATCATGTTCATATATTCAAGCAAGCAGCATTAATCAGCTTTGTGAGAGAACAGAAGAATTCCTCTTAAAACTCTACTGTTTAATTACTGGAACTAGCTGAAGAGTTTTTTTCAGTGTTTAAAGGTTATTTCAAATCTAACATGCTCACAGCTCTTCTAATTAGCCCGCTCAGCTATAGTACAGCTTTGCAAAAGAAAAAAACAACACCCTTAGTATGCCTGCTCAAATCCATCAACTCTCTCATTTTTCAGCGATTAATGAAAAGCAAAATATCAGGTATTTTCAAACCAATTTTTTGTACCCATGGGAGTCCATGTTTACCATATTTCTTCCCAAGTTGTTGCTAATATTGGAGTTGTTCTTAACAAGCAAGTTTGATATCATTTCATAAGTCAGCTCTGTCCTTGCCAGTGATGCGAGACTGAACTGAAAGCTAAAGCCATACCACCTGTGGCTACAACCTTCTCGGAAAAAATAAAAAACTAAAAATGGTCAGGGCAGAACAATACACATATCAATACGTAAATATATGTCCCTCTTAGGGAAAAACCCATGCACTGCAGAAATGTATGTTGGTGATTCATTAGGCAGAGCTGAACTAAATGGAACCAATGTCCAATATCATACTGTTAGGAAACACACTGCTTTTCGGAGACTCTTGTTTTTTGATGAAATGGCTACCTAAGGTCCTGATCACTACCTTTGTTTTATTCCCACACTGACATCTTTACCACTATCTAGTCTCATGTCTTTCTTCAGAATGAAATTTATGATATCTTACTACAGGACCTGAGATAATTCATCTTTTCAAAAGGTTTGTAGTCTTCTTCTGTAAGTGGACACCCAGCACTCCTATCTTCCCTTGCTTGTGTACACATGCACAAAAACAAGTTAACATATCTAGGCAAGAGTGAAAAATACATTGCTTGATTCGAATGCACCAATGACATCTGTGTATAACATCCTGGAATAGGGGTACTTGTTAAGCTCTATTTTTATCCATCATAGCCAATCTACACCATGATTAATTGACTTTTTATTTTACTAGATGTTTTATAGATTTTCTGCGATTATTTTGATTATGTAATGTTCCAAGGCATTAAAAATCAATATATACTATCATACAATTCCCCTATGAAAACATGCAACACTAAACCTTATAAAATCACAAAAGGAAGAGTACTGAAGTGGAAATACCCATGAAAGGCCACACATTAGACAATTTTTTTTTGCATAAAAATAAGATGGCTAAAGGATTTTTTTTGCTGACTGTTAATATATTTGTGACATCATGGGACTGTGGACACAAATATAAAAGATTTGATTTCTTGTTACCCTTGAATAAATTTCTGTTATGCTTATAATTATTTAAGGCAGTTCATCTGAGTTTTCTACTTCTAAAAGGGAACATAAAAAATCATGTGCATTTAAACCTACATCCGGTGGGCCTGATCCTACTAGATGACAAACAGAGAATATCAGTAGTAGTAACATGGTTACATATCACTTCCATTGCATAGTCTGGAAATTCAGTTATAATTTCACGATACCCAGCAAGAAACAGGGCTTTGGATCTACCGCTACACAACCATCATGACCTGTGTTTATGTTGTTGCTACAAGAGCAGTAAAAGAAGGAAAGGGTGCATACTAGCAGATAACCCTCGACACAGCACTTACACACACCTTCTCCCAACATAAAGTTGAAGTCAGCATTTGGAATATTAATTTAAAGCATGCTTGTACACTACCTCATCATATATTTTTTGAGACCATGAACAGTCTCATCATTCGAGCTGATCAGAGAAACTTTTGATGGAACTATAGTCCATTGGAATATGCAATTCTGTCAAAATCTAAATGCTCTGCAAAATCTGGTTGATCCCTGAAAATTCATTTCAGAACAAAATGGGGAAAAATATCCAACACTGCAGAAATATCTTGTTATGGCATTTTTGGAATATAACCTTTTCACGTTTTGTGTCAGAATGGCTTTTTGTTTGGAAATGTTCTTTGTTTTGTATTGTCAGCTATATTATAATATAAAATAAGATAAGAAAGTAAAAACTGAAACAAAATGAAATCAAGTTTGTCAAAACAACATGTTTCAATCAACCTGAAACAATTATATATTGGAATTTTCCTTTGTGGAGAATCTTGAAATTTTGGGGGTTTTGTTCTGATTCAGAACAAAGCTACAATTTGAAATCTCAAAATCCTTTGTTAAATGGAACTTCTGTCCTCTGCACGGCTCTATTCATCACCTTGCATCACATCTCTCAAATCACAGCAGCACCGGTACAAGCAAATCTGGGAATTAAGACTAGTGAGGTCCGTATAGGCTTTTAAATAAGAATGGTTCTATTGATTAGGGCCACACACAGAAACCTGGAGTTCTCCATCAGCATCCTCAATCCTCCCACAACCAGACTGCAAATATATATTTCAATTTTTAATATGAATGACTACTATGTTAGCTCCTCAGCATTCTTCAGGAGGAGAGTAATTCCCTACTGCTTTTAGTAAACCTTTAAAAAACTGTCTATAGTAGGAAGACTCCTAAAGTGCGAATTATAACAAGGAGAATGATGTAATTTTTAAAGAATGATTTATTTATATCATTTTTATTCAATTTGTATTTCCTGAATACTTTCTGCATTTAATGCTTGGGCTGTGGCAAGTTCAATGTAAGTATCTGATATTTAAATTTCAAGCTGTTTTGCCTGGAAACATAGTATGTTTCCATTCCCTAACCCTGTGAGTAACTTTTAAAAATAAGTACAGTTACAAATTCCAAATTCATTTTCAGTGACCACTCTCCAATATTTGCTTAAAATTTACTGTTGTTTTTGGTTTATTTTTTTGCTTTTTGACTATTCCTGCTAGTAAGCTCATTTGCTGGAGTCTTTGAAGGAAACAAGAACAAAACGGGGCTAAGCACCGTTGAAGGGAATTTGTTTAAAAAGTTTAAACATTCATGAATTTTTTGTAGTGTCCCCCAGCTCTAGATGCAATTCTGTTGATTTACTACCAATAAAAGTTCCAAGCTGAAAGTTCTTTTGTCTGTTTCTCTTCTTTGCTGCGTTGGCATAAAACTTGTGTAACACAGTAGAGCATCAGGCCCAGAAAGTGGTTTGCAATATGATCAGAACCCTAAGACACAATACTCTTCTGTGCACTATGTACAGAAAGCTGGAGTGCCAGTGGCAGAACACTTGCTGTGTGTTTGATGGATTGCATCATACAGAATATTACCATTCCTCTGTAGTGGCTGTGTGTCAAAGCCAAGAATTTTTACATCTGCTCAGTAATAGCATCTGCAAAACAGAGACCAGTGGAATTGTTCTGAGCTCCAGGAATTCTAATTAATTTATTCTGGCTCAGCATGATTCAGGTGTTCCTCAATGCATGAAAATATAACTTATTTCTAAGATAAAAACTTACAACTTCAGACAAAAAAATCCTATTACAACAACTCTATGGAAATATTATTGAGGCAGAAAGTGATGATTTATTTTTTTGGTTTTCATCTAATTTTGCTTATTTGGGTTTTGAGTGTACTTGGGGAGTTGTGATCAGTCACTTGTGGAAAGAGCCTGTTTACCTCATAGCTGAGTCAAGTCAGCAGAGAGACCTCACTTCAGTTATTGGCAAGGGCCCTTGCATGTCTGGACTCCCCTTCTGTTCAATATGTATCTGAAACCACTAGAAAAGATTGCAAGACTTTGAGACAGCACTGACCAGAAACAAGGGAGGCTGTGAGGATACTGCCATTGAAGAATGTCAGTTTTATCTTTAGCTTCTGTATGGCGCTTAAATATCATGGTGATAGTCACTTTAAAAATACCACCGATAAATGATGTCATCAATGTGCTGATGATATTCAGCTCTGTCTTCTTTAAATTGGCTCCCAATTCTATAGTCTCAACATGTCTCTAAGTGTCTCACAAAGACAGGGATTCAGCTGAGAATAAACTGGTTGATGATACAGAAATGGTGGAGGGAATTAGAGGAATGGTGGATGCAGTGTCTGAACTATACACATGCCCCTTTGAAATTCAGCCTCAAACTTCCTTTCCCCATGGATTCTCAGATAACAACAGTGGTCAATAGTGCCTGTTACCATCTATGGATCACCAAGAGAATTTTGTTGTTCCTATGTGGATCATGCAATACTCACTTGTGTCTCTGTCATCTCCATGCCTGATTACGTCCCTGCCTAGAACTACCCATAAGGACCACGCAGAAGCCCCCCATTTCCTGAGTTTTTCAGGGCAACATGAACACTTAACATCTGTTCTAAGATTCCTGTATTAGCTTCCTGTTTACAGTTCACAATATTGGTCAATGAGTCCTGAATGATCTGTGACCTATGTATTTAATAGGAATTCTGTATGAATGACATGCTAATGTCCTCTATGCTGTCATGATGGGTAAGACTGTCTGGGAGACTCTTGCTGTAGCTTTCTACATTTTAGCTGTTTAAGGCAACAAAGCAGAGCTTTCTCAGCTGACAGCCCTCATCTTTCGAATTCAGTACACTTGGCAGCCCAAGTCTAGTGACCTTTAAGGACACTATATAAGACTCACTTATTTTGTTTACCATTTAAGTGACTGATAGACTTTGTTTTTACAATTTGTTCCTGCCATTTTGCGTTTTGACCTCTGCAACCGGAATGAGTAGCTGTCTTGGCAACTAGGACTGAAGAAATAAATAAAATAAAGTGCACCTAATTATAATATATTGCATAGTGTGGTGACCTCAGTTTTTTCCCTTTAATTTTTTTTTAACTTCAGTTTCTCTCCTCTTCTCTTGATCTTTCTGTTTGCTGCCACTCTTCTGGTAAGTGCCTCTTCCTTTTACAAAGTTTTGGTACCATGAAGTTAAGTTTAGATTCTAATGTTATCATGACTGGGCTCTGGTACCAAATTCTTCAGGCACACATGACCACTAATTGACTTTGATGGGAGCCACCTATGGGCACCTAAGGGAAGAATGTAGTTCCTAGGAATATGGGAAGAATTCATACTTTAATCTCAATTCACAAAAGTCAAGATCTGGGTTCCACAGAAATCGTAGCAAGTCTACTTGACAGGATTAGTTGTTTTTCCTATTATTACAGTAGCTCTAGGATGCTGCATGATTCTGAATCAATGCTAAATATCCCACAACAAGCATCTCATCAACTCAATAGGTGTCCTATTCAAAGAGAATTTTGACTCCTATAATGTCGTTTTTCACTGATTCTTTTTTCTCCTACAAACTGGGGCAAAAAATGATATTGTACAAATAATACTGTTAGACAGAGGGAAACAGCAAATGGAAAACTTAATTTAGAACTGAAAATATAAATGTGCGTAGTGCTGTGTCTGAATTTTGGGATGAAAACTTAACTATTAGAATACAGGTCATCTATAATGTATAAGCAAAATAGCCCCCAACATGCAATACTGTACATTCTTTTCCATGCAGAGGGAAAAATCTTTTCTCTCAGATCTGTATGATTGATCTCAGATCTGATAGTCTGCTTTCCCTCAATATGCAGAACTCCCACTGATATCAATGGGAGTTCTGCACAGCTAGGGGGAGTAGAATATCAGAGATGAGATTCATCATGACCTAATTTAAGGATTTATCCAGTACCAATAAATGACTGACTGCAGGAGATGTAGAAAACTGTGTGTGTGTACACAGATGCACACAAGTCTAGGGGGGCATATGTTTGTTGGGTGCAGAGCACGTAGAAGCTTGAGAAAATAGGAGTATATATAGTCAGTGTAGACTTAATCAATTGCATTTGTTAATGATTAAATATATATTCATCAGATTCTCCCAATTATTCAGTAACCTTAAATTTCAGAAAGTATTTTAAATTAGAAATTAACAAGACAAATTATTTAGGTCTTAATCCTGGCTCTAGGTTATGTGATAGTTAAGGATACGGTATCTCCTTACCACCACTTTGTCCAGCTACACAATGATCTGACCACTCTGCATGGTGGAACTAGGGGTGGCAGGCTGCTGTATTCACTCCCTGGCTGGCAGGAGGAGGGGTAAATGGAAGACAAGAAAAACATCTTATGTAATGAGTTACTTGACTCCGAGCTGCCCTGTGTGAATTCTGGGTTCAGTCTCCATTTACTCAGGGCCGGCCATAGGGAAAATGGTGCCCTGGGCAAATTTTCTTTTGCGCCCTTTAAGTACTGCTGCCAAGCAGTGGGTGGCCACTCAGGAAGCAGAGCAGCAGCAGGTGGAGTGGAAGTGGCGCAGCAGGTGTCATGTTGCTTGGAGGGCGGAGAGGGGACACTTGTGTGAGTGCCCGTCTCCCACCCCGCAGCTAACTTTATCCCCTGCCCCCATCTCCCGGGTGGGCACGGCCCTGCTGCAGCCTCTTGACCAAGGGGCCCCTCCCCCATGACCATGGTATGTCACCCACCTGCAAGGCCAGCCCTGCACTTACTAATAGCCCCAGTTAATGTGCCACTGAGTCCTACTTAAGTTCCATTTTAAGGGTTTAAGTGGAACTTCAGTGGTGCATCAACTTTCTGCTGGCCCTCTGCACATGGGTCAATTTCACCCATAATGTGCAGTTCAGGAAGTAAATGAACAGCTAAGTAGTGGAATTACTTTAAGGGGCCTCATAAGAATATGTGGAATGCATATAAACTTGTTTGTTCAGGCAACCATGCCCTTCCTTGATCCATCTCTTAAACAAGCCATAAATGTTTACCTTCTTAAATATTTCCTCAAATTAATTTCTTTAACCTGCTATGAAATTTTGCTGCTCTCTTCTCTGAACTCCATCCAATTTATCAGTACATTTCTTATAATAGGGTGTCCAGCAACTAGCATAATATTTGAAGACGTAGCCTACTACTTCTCTATTTTGTTCAATGATGGTGCATGCAGTTCAGAACTGCAATGGCCTATTTTACTGCCATATCACATTACAAATGTTAATTTGCAATTCACTATTTCTTATTGGTCTCTTTTGGCAGCAGTGCATTTCCGGCTGTTCCTTCCCACACCACAGGTCTTTACACACCACAGATTACATATGTTTAAGACTGTTTCCCAGAACAGGCCAGCTTGCATTTTTCCAAGGTCAATCTCCTTTTAGTATTTTCTGACAAAAATTATGTTCTCTCTAGGCCTTACATGTTCTTTCTATGCTATCCCGCTTTAATATCATTTGAAAATCTACAGCCAGATACCACCATTAAATTCAATGGGTACAAGATCGAATCCTAAACTAACATGCTGTTTACTCTGTCTTCTGAATCGCTGAGCATGTTAACACTAATGAAAGATGTTAAAATATGAGCAGTAGAGTGGATTGAAATCTTTCGAGCTCTTTGTTGCTGAAAAATTGCTTTTAAAAATGATTTTTTGTGTAACCTATTTTCTCCCCTATTTTTTTACATAAAAATAAAATAAAGATTTAATAGCTGACATTGAACCACCAATTAGTTTCAGTTTTTCTTAAATAGCTAATATTTTTTCACATGCTATTTATGCAGCTAGCAGTGGTCCCACTTCCTGTTATGTATTAGTGTGTCTTCCAGCATAGAGAATAGCTTAAAATATAGTAAAATATATAGAATTGAGACCTATCATCGCAAACAGGATGCCCCGGTACAATACACATTAATATATTAGAAAATTCTTTGCAGTCAAACTCAATCTCAATACTGTACCAGAGTCAGTTTAATTACTATGAAAGTGCATCACAGCTTTAAGTTACAGAAACATTACTGATCAAGAGCAAGTGTGATTTTTCTTTATGACATGATACATTTGCTATCAAACATAGCACTAAATAAACACTGGCAAAGGCGTAATTTTGCAGGTCAAATATTTGTAATCTGTTCTCATTAAATGCAAGTAGCAGCAAAATGGTCAAACCAAGAACATATTCACGGTGACTTCCTCAGTCATCTAGTGACATATCATTTTGGTTCTGACATTTTTAATTAAATCTATAGCTAGTATTTAATATGATTATAATAAATAAGTTTCTATGACTTAATCATTTTCCCATTATGGGCCAAATTTTCAAAAAGGCAAAAATTTTCAAGTGGCTGCAAGCATATATGTAATGCAGACACAGCGATGATAACTTCCAAAGGGACAAATGCAGATGTCAAATATTTGCAAAAAAGCCAACTGTGGAAGCCAATAAATGCAGGATTAGTCACAACTGTGGGGGGCGGGTGAAATGGGGGTGGGGTGCAATATATTCTGCATGAAGATATGCCCCGATGTTTTCATTCACTTTCATTCTGCACAATTGAAGGTGAAGAATGCACACTCAATAGATGGCACATGCAGACAGAATTAGGGAAAGGGAGGTCAAATCTCAGGAAGTTCCCCATTGTCCTATGGATGAAAATGTTACTTCTGTCCAAAAAACATCGTCCTCTCGCTGTTAACAAGAGGGAGATATTCAGAAAAAAGTGTCAGATACTGAGTTAACAATCAAATGTCAATTACCTCCTGAAATAATTTAAGAAATCCAAATTTGATTCTTTGAACTTGCAAAACCCTATCATAGCACACTGTCCATGGAAGCTGCAAATGGACTGTTATGTCTGACACCAGCAGTTTCTATTCTATAGTTTGCTTGACAGTGTAGTGTGAATATATGAACAAATAAATTTCATGTGCACGCATGTGAGACGCATATGTGAGACGCATATGAAATATAGATCAGGACTGAGTCTCAGATTGTATACTTCTGCCACAAAGCCTACAAGATGTTAGCCAGCATATCCTTGGCAGTTGAAGAAAGTTGATATTTATTCATGTATGTATTTGTAATATAAAGGAAATGTATATAAAAGTTGTATAGATTTGACTATCTCCTTTTATCACTCCAGGCATGATCCATAACAGTTTTGTATTTTATTGGGCCCACATCCTGATTTGGACCACATAATAATATTTATAACTTGTAGCTAAAAGCCCGTGCTGTCGGATGAGTGTGGTAATTGAGCTAAGTAATCTACCATCTGTGTAATCTCCCTCAAATAGCCATTGAAATCTTGCATGCAAATAAGCTGTAGAGTAAGGGTAGTGATTGGTTGAGTCTCCTCTGGTTTGTAAAGTCAAAATAGCTGAGAACTTAATTGGACAGTAACATAGTGATAACTGAACCTGGAATCTTATTATATAGATAATTAACAATATAATGTACCACAATCCTTTAAATGAAAGTATTATTACTAGAAGATCCTTAAAGGACCCCAGGCATTCCCTCAACAACAAAAAGAATAGTTGACGCCTATAAAATGGTATTAGTCACAGGATCAATTTGGATTCATTTTGGAAAATCAACTGACAGTTTTAGTTATTGCAGCTAATAGATATCCCTTACCCAACTGAGAGAACTGCAGACCCTTGGGCCTACACTAGGAAAATACCCATAGTTTAATTAATTCTCTCCCATTTACCACTCTGATATACCACTTGTTTCTTTTCAGCACAGAAATATCCAGTATTGTACCTGCAAGTTTGCATATCAGTTGGCGGAGGGAGGGCGGGGGCAGTGCAAAGCATGCTCTGATTTCAATTGTTGATTAATGCAGGAGCTAAGGGCTTATTCAGTTTCAGTTGGTGATGATGAATTCTTCACAGATTTAGGCAATTTGGGTACATTGTCTAATTCCTTCATTATCTTCCTCAGCCAGAACTCAGATAGTACTCATGGGAGTGGTTTCTGATCTAAACACCACTGCAGTGTGCAAACAAATATTTGGTAAATCCACTTATATTCCTGGCACTGGTACAATCAGGGATTTGTCAGCAAATAGCATTGCTGTGTTGACTGGGAGCAGGACAATGTGGTTATAGTTAGTAGCTATTAGTGTCATTACTCCTAGTCCAACATATCACCTTAATCTAGCCTTCTTTGATAGCCAGCAAAAGCACTGTGGGTTCTTAAAAGACCTTTATCTGTGTATCATATAGTACATGTCAGAGCCTTGACCCTCGAAGTGTCAGATGGCTGTTGCTCCCTTGGTTGGCTGATGTAAATAGAGAGCCTGTGGGGGAGGTTAGTAGATTATCTGGCCAGATGAGATGGCAGAAAGTGAGCAACCACTCCATATCCAACCAGTGATGATTATGAGGTATTTACACACCACAACAAGAATCTGAGCAATGATGTGGCATGGAAGGTCAGGATAATGTCCCTCAATAGATAACCCATATTACAGAAATATTCTGACTGAGGATCAAGAAGGTGCTCAGAATTAAGGGATTGAAGGACACAGCCCTGTCTTTCTGACAGAGGCAGGTTTATATTGGACACACCATTTCACGGATTACAGAGCTGTTTGAAAAAAGGCAGAGTCAATAGCTCAAATTTCAGACTTGGGAATGCATGGAACTGAATTTGGGCACTGTGGTATATATGCAAAAGACATTACATCTTGTCACTTGTGACATACCTGGGTGCAATCCAGACCAGTGGGGGGCTGTGTAACCCCTGCCCCGCAATCTTGGTTGCCTTGCAATACCATGCTGGTAGTAGCTCCCACATGGGCCAGTCACAAACAGCCTTCCAGCATGCAAGTCACACCCTGACTGTCTGTGTAACTGCAGCCTGCCAGCTACACCTGGGTTACACTCTTGCTCTCACCAGCCTGGGTTATACTACAGGGTGACCCCAATACACTCCCTTTAGGAAAGGGTGCCTACAACTGGTTTAGCCACTCCCCAGACTTATCTGTGAAACATGCTTCAGTCGTGATTTCAGCTTATGTCATAACTTGACACATAACGCTGCTACATGTATTTTACCATGATATTACTGATCAACAAGTCATGAGTTTTCATATGATACCTCCGAAGGCATGCCTTCTTCAACGATTATTACAATAGTGTGTTAGGGTGTGAATAGGGGTGCATTCTGTCACAGCGCTACCACAGCTTTTCTCAAAATCCTTGAGGAGATCCTTGAGGAGCCATCACCCATATCCTTGATAAAGTAACCAGTGCCTCAGTATGGACTGGAGGGAGGTACAGGAGGAATCCTAACTAGACATCCCAGGGCGATGCCAAAACTAATTATTGCTTTGTTACAAGAGGAGGGGATTGGGAGATGTTTGTGCCAGTAGCCAAGCACAGGGAAAGATGATTTTTTCCCCCTTTTATTTGGAATGTGTGAGGCCCTGAGTGACTTTGCCAGACATTTTATTCCTTACTCAGCTAACTTTTTGGTGTTACATTTTGGAATGTATTATTAATACTTGGAATGGCTGTTGGTGCTGCTTTTACCTAAAGCATTTTGATTCTGCTACTGCACTGCAGCTTTATATTAATTTTGAGGTCTACGCAGCAGCCAATGACTTTTTACCACTGTGGCAGACACACTGTAATGTCCATTCAAATACAGACATTAATTGTGACAATTATTTGGGGTTCTTTTACTGCCCCTATTTTTCTCCCTTGTGAGCCAGAATCTAGAAGCTGTCAGAAATGCAAAGGTTTTGGCACTACTCAGACTTCAGCAATTGTGCTTAACTAGTCTATTCCTGGTATTTCTAGCACGTAAACCTGAGCCATTGAAATAATCTGGAAAGTGCCTTTCAGAATCATGATCACTGCAGTCCTCTGGGTCTCAACTCCATCTCCAGCCTCCCCTCTTCCCTGCAGGTGGATGTAACCTCTCTCTCACAGCTATGCTGAATGAAATACAACCGGCTAGAATTACGTCACACACTTTTGTGTGTGTGTGTGTGTGTGGGGGGGGGTTAAAGGAGTGTGGCTCCAGATATCTAATTTCTAGATGCAAAAAATTATTTCTATGATGGCATCTTGAATTCAGATATCTGGAGGCACACTATTTTACACCTCCCCCCCGCCCCAAAGTATGTGACATAATTCTAGCAGGTTGGATTTCATTCAGAATAGGTATGAGAGATAGGTTACATCCACCTCCGGGGGAGGGGAAAGAGGAAGGAAGGCTGGCTATACTCTTTGAGATAGTGTAGAGGTGTGGAACAAAAGTTTTCTGCTACAACTTTAAGAGGTAAGCACTTAAAGGAATAAGCAACACAGAAATAATTTTCTGTGGCAACACTGAGGTCCACTGTATTATTATCAATAATAATTAAACTGAAGGCTCCTGCTTTCCCAGTGACTGGCTACCATTCACCTCCTTAATCTCCAACTCCACTGCAAAGCCAGACTTCCTATGAACATATGAGTCATGTCAGGTGCCTGGATACTGTTCCAAGACAACCAGGAGCTGTTTTGCATCACAGATGACTGATGCATTGGTGGAAAGGACCCCTTCTGTGCTCTGATGGCTGCCTCATTCCCTGATGGATCTCTGAGAAGAAACATGATAGTATCCAGGACTCTGCTATTTTAGAGAATTCTCATGATTTGCTGTTAATCAAAGAAAGTCCTTTAAGCAGGCAGAGATGGCTGACTGACTGATAGCAGTGGTCTTCCCAATGGTTTTCTGAACCACATGTGCTGGTGTCACATAAATCATCAAAGGTACAGCATAACTGTACCATGTCTGACTCTCCAGATGTCATGTAATTCCTCAGAGACTCAGTATCATTTGTGTATCATATCTATGCATTTACATGCTTCACTACTGACCTATACATCCTTTTCTGGAGCTATGGCTAGGCTCTGTGCCATCCAGAATCTATGGGTCGCTTCCACCCTGGTTCATCTTTTTCTCATCCTGAATTTGGCCTAAATGTGCACAGGAATCATACTGCTGATAAATGAACTGGTCAAAATCATGCTGCAAAGTGAAAGTCTGGTTTGAAGCTCTTTGATAAACTGCTGGGGGAATGATATATATAGCAGCTGGTGTGGGCTGCTTCCCTTGGGCCTGATCCAAAGCCCAGAGAAGTCAATGGGAACTTTTCTGTTGATTGCAGTGGGCTTTGGGATCAGGGGCCTTGTTGGTGTATATAAAGGACAATTTCTGGCACAAATTATTGGTGCTCCAGTTACCAATTGCACCTAAATTCCTTTGAAATTTAATTGCAGCTACATTGCCTTCACTGCTGCTCTTATCCCTTCTGCCAGATGCAATTTTGGGTGCTTTCATTTCACTCTAGCAACTTCTGAAGGCATTTCTTTTACAAATGAGCTGTTGCTACTAAAAGTACTTGAAACCTTTCATAGCATATGCTAGGCCCCAATTTGATGGCTCAATGCTTTCAAGATATAGCTGTGTATTTTACACCCCTTCTGGGCAAAAATTATAAATACATAGGGCCAAATTTTCAAAATGTTTCCTCCATTCCATTCTTATTGCATATACAGCACATGCTGTGGAAATTATTATAAACATAGAAAAAATGTGTGCAATAACTTAACATCTTCTACAATATCATAACATATTGGGGCAGGGTTATCATGTATAAAATGAAATTAGCCCCCTTTTACTACATTACTGACATATGTTTATGAATAAACATTTTCTCAGATAATTCACAATGATTCTTTCAGTTAGCCTTTCAGGGGCGGGGGAGGGGGTAAGAAAGACTGAGTAAAGAGCAAATACCAAGTCATGTTGTAAGTGAGCCTCTTATTGCTACCTTCACGGAGATAAGAAGTCAAAAAGCACTAATGCCTGACAAATGTTTTGCAGTCCCTTCATGTAGGCAGCCGTAAAGCAGGCATAATAAATCAATAGAACAAATTGTCAGGCCAGTAATGTGGCTTGTGTTGTGCTGCTTTTCATTAAATGCAGTAGCAATTGAAGAAAAGCTATTACTGAATCCAGCATTCTTAATGAGATGTGCTACCACAATTAGTTTGCTACCCAGGTGTATACTCTGACATTTAGTTAGCCAAAAGCTAGAGTAAGTTTTCATGTGACAGAATTTAACAAAACAAATCTCACAAGGTGAGGACACTACTAAGCCATGACAACTTTCTTAAAATATTTGCTGTGTTTTTAAGATAAAAATGACCTTCAAAAGATAGCTTTGTTTTTGACACGTCTAGGGCCAATCAATAATAAAGTCCAAATCCAATGTTTTATTGATACTTAAACTAATGCATTTTGATAAATCCTTTCATTATCCCTTGCAAACCAATGTCAAGTTCAAGTGCCATGCTGAGCAAATGTCAATTTCTAAAAATTGGCTGACAAAATTTGATGAAGCTTATCTGACATACCACACTTAAGAATCTCTTATGACACACAACATCTCCTCAATCATTTAAAGGTTGGGAGTAAATATAACAGGCTATCACCATCCCATAACTTGACTTAGAATTACATGTAATAGAAAAAGGGTGATTGAGTCACACGCTGCACATTTGGGGATTTTTCCTCTGTAATGCATGTGTCCAAGAACATTTTCGTGAAACCATATGAAAGAAAACATTTCATCGTGGTAATATTATTATTCATAGCCTGATGAAGATTTACTTTGGAAGTGTATAAAATGTCATTGGCTTCTCATTCCTACCTCGTGAATTTTTCCCATCAGTCCAAACATTATGGGTGAATCGCTGGCCCCATTGAAGTCAGTGGTAATAGTCCCATTGATTTCAATGGGGTCAGGATTCTCCCCCATTTTTTAAATCAGTAGTAGTCAGAAGGAAAGTCAATTCTCTGCTTTACTAGATTTAAAAAAATGTATGTAAAAAAAATATCCCTGTGGTTTGGAGTACAATTTTGGACAAAGTTTGACTTCTGAGTTAAAGATTCTCCCTACTAGACAGGCCCCGTCTCTTATTCTGTGCTTAGGGCTTATCTAGATGAACAGATGGCATACAGCAAGCTGGGCTGCAAATCTACATCACACTAGTCCGTGAGAACTCTGCCACTCCACACTAAAAGTTTCATAATACATGTTGACATATTCCCATTTAAAGGTGGAGTAGATCAAAGTACGCTAGAGAACTTTTAATGCGTAGTACCAGGATCCACACGACGAGTTAGTGTACAGCACACTAATGAGCTATAGCTTTACACCCTAATTTGCCACACATTAACTGTTCATCTAGAAGCCCATAGAAAGCACATTGCAAACACTACCATGGCATAACAATAAATTTAGCTTGCATGGTCCCTTGCTTGCACAAAAAGATTTCACTGTAAGTTTCACTTAAGAGTCTGTTCTCCCTGTAGGTTTATTGAAGTACAACTAAAGTCAATGGTAGTTACACACCTGTAGGGAGAGAAGACGCTTTAGGATTTTGTGTCATATAAGTCAATATATCCGCTTGGATTCTTATATCAACGAATACGTAGTCCTTCTTATTGACACCAACATGTCTCAACAGAGCCAAAATTGGTTATTTTGGTAGAATATATTATAGCAAAAGAGAAAAGCAACACGAGAGAGTAATGAAAAATCACTTTCTATATAAGATTTAATCCTATGATGATGGAAGCTAATAGCAAAACTCCCATTGATTTCAATGGTGCGGCATCAGGCCTATAAAGAATTAGCAATATATTTAATAAAAGGGAAAAATACTGCAAATGTTTATTTTTCTTGACTCTGAACCATTCCAACTCCAAACCTGTACCACCATGTCTTGGATTAAGGGAAAATAAAAGTGGGTTAACAACCAAAAGGAAACATTTTTGCCCTGCATCCATTATCATCATGTTCAGGATGTCATAGAGAAAGGTAGAAAAGCTGGAGGTGATGTTTGAAACCAGTTCAATTGGTACTGTCAGCCTCCGGCATAGTAAAAAACTGTGCTCACAAACTTTCATATTTATTGTAACATAAAGGAGGATACTTCAGTTATGCTACTAAGAATCCATTAACATTACTACTGGCAAGCTTTGAATCATGGTACATCACTGTGCACTTGTTTTAGAAGCACCTTGATCCCTGCTGGTAAAATTATCTTTCTGTAGATCTCACTAAAATCACAAAAATGATAAATATCCCTGCTTCCTTAAACAACAGAAGCGGAGACCTCCCTAAACTATTCGCTCTACTGTTAAGTAATGATGAATCTCAAAATATATATTTAGAAACAATGAAAATTGGTGTTACACATTGTGGTAGGTTTGGTGAACAACAACTGGGACATAATACCTATTAAACAAGGTCACTGGTCTCTAGAAACAAATTGGAGATTAATTCAATGTAAGCAAAAATCAGAGAGATTCATAAATTCGACTGTACAAATAAAGGCCACCATTTGTCCACAGTTTCAACAAAGGGCCATCTGGGATTACCACAGTTTTCCCTTATACTGAGACTAGGAAGTATTTGTGATCACTGTGATGGATATGGCAATTTCCTGCCATATCCTTGGGAGACGTCATTGAATTAAGTTCAAATATCTGTAGGGAATCCATTGTATTAAATGCAAAGTCTATGTATTACTGTGGGCCAGGATTGTATGTAACCTCTGTAAAAGGGAAATGTGATGTGAAGCCTGGGAGTTCAAAGGGCTGTACTGGAAATGTGCCAGACAAGAATGGACATTTGGGACAATGTGTGAGGTGGATTTCCTGGGGGAAACCCAGGGAGAGGTTAATGCAAATCCCCACCTTCAGTTATGTAAAAAACCCAGCCATTGTAGCTATGCCCTGAGGAGTGTGTCATTGTCTGCTGATTACCAGTTCTCAGAAACTGGAAACCAAAGGCCTGAGCTGTATAAAGAAATGGCTGAAGTGCCCAGAGTCCTGCTTCTAAATCTTAGACAGTTATGAATTTGTAACCATGGGGAAAACCCAGCTGTGGGATTTGAAGGACTGACATTTACCCAAGCCTGAGGCTGGAGTTGGGATGTTCACTGGTAAGCATTTTACCATGGGTGTAGGTTCTTTTATTGTTTTTTAATATATTTTCTCAATATTGCTTCCACTTTAAGAACAAATGTGCTTGCTTAGAAAGAACTATGGGCAATACACGGGAGAGAAAGTAAAATACTGACACTGGCCTTTTAGGCAGTATGGCTTGCTGGGGATACCACAGTATAGGTGGGGAACTGTGGAGTCTTAAAGATCCCTCTCAGGAGAGAGTGAGACAAAAGTCTCTGCCCAAGACAGATGAAGGCTGGGAGCCAGAAGTCTACAGTGGGTGTCTTTAAGGGACCACGAGGTGAGAATACAGGTGCAGTTGTCTTGAAACTGTGACAATCACAACAGGTATAACTGGGATTAAAAGAGAAAGCAGTGTTATTTTCCCACTTTTTCAAAGCTGCACCCACAAACCAAGCTCCACTTGAGGTGCCATTCACCACAGATTGTACCTATGTTCAAATACTTTAATGCATATTCTGGGTGAGCTTCACTAGGCTTGGCTCTCTATTCTTGTGGCTTAGATTAGGCTCTGTTGAACACCTCTGGGTGCAACCTTGATGCCCTATTGGGCTCTCTGGGATCAGCTCTTATGGTGGGAGTTGGATGTCTCGCAGATCTGTTCCCCCTGACACACATTTGGTTTGATGACTTCACGGGTCGGGGGGGGGGGAAATTAATGGTTGGATTCTTCCAAGGGACATCCATTTGTGACACCATAATGAGATGCCACTAACAGTAAATTTATACAGATCTCCATAGTACAATTGTCCCTCTTATTGCTCATGTACTTTGATCAGCACTGAAATAGTTAACAATGTTGACATTTAAATTATCATTGACCACTTGACTGAGAAAAATAAGAGTAGTTCATACTTCTGAGAATTACATTTCAGGCTATTTGCAAACTGAGGAAGGCATCCCTACATCCTTTTACACTCAGTTCACTTTTTCAAGGTTTTCTTTGCAACCATAAGGAGCACAGACTTATTTTTTTAAATGAAAGTTGAGATTTTGGAGCACAGGAGTGAAACTTCAAAACTGTGCTCACTATGGTCTGTTCTTCACTATGGGGAGATTGACTCTGCTTCGATGGATGCAGCAGGGGTCAATTGAGTGGGTCTAGTGAAGTCATGCTAAATCAACAGCAGAGTTTTAGAGTTCGACCCTGCTACTCCAGCTCTCAAAGAAAAAAGAGTAAGGGAAGTTGACCGGAGAGCATCTTCCATTGATGCAGCGCAGTGAAAACACTGGAGTAAGTCAACCTAAGCTATGTCGACTCCAGCTACATTATTCAAGTACCTGGAGTACGGTAACTTAGGTCAACTTACCCCCCGTAGTGAAGACAAGCCCTAAATCACCACAAGCTGGCCCACATTAAACCATGGTATTGACTATTTGGTAACATTTGGAAAATATCAACTTTTTAATGGCTTCTACAGTATACCACTGCTGCATAAATCAGCCTTGTTCTGTTTTACAAAGTCTTTTTGAATAGATATTAGCTGATTCATCCAAAAATGTTGAGTCTATTACAGCTGAATAGTGGTTCAATGCAGTCATATTTGATTTATGCATCTGTGTTTTTATTGTTCATCTAAATATCCATACAAAAGAATTATTTCTGTGAACAGCTTATGAAGGTATTTCGTAACAGTAATTAGACAATTTTCTTTGTCATTTAACAATTAGCTTGAGAATTTGACTTTTCCCAAAACATAGTGAGAACTGAAAACCAAATGAATCATTATTTTGCCATGAGAATTTAATGTTAGAGTCTTGGAAAGTAAGTGGAACTTGAAGTACTGCTTACTTTTACACAGTTTTCAAGAAGATTTACAAAATGCAAACTCCATGTTCAGATATCTTCTAAACCATGGGCCAAATTAATCTCTGAGATAACTCAATTTGCTTCAGTGAAATTACCAGAAGGATGAATTCCCACTGTTTATATTTGCAAGTTTCTTATGGGTCTCATCTTCTGTTTTATTTAAAAAACAAACAGAAAAACAAATATTAAAAACTACTGAAGATGATGCCTTTCAGGATTAAAAATAAACATCAACAAAACACTAGCTGTTCCAGAAAAGTAGTAAGTAGCATGAAGTCATTCCTGACTATTCTTTGCTACCTGTGTAGAAATTCACAAACATCTAAATTCTTGTCAACTTTCTTTGTTTTCTGATTTGTAATTTACTATGTCAAACATCACATTAAGCATATTACTGAACAGCAACAGAATGCTGATTATGGAAAAAATAAATATGATATACTACTAGCCAGCAAAGATATTGCAGTAACCTGGACAGAATTTTTTAAGCTGAAGGAAAGCTCTAACTAAAATCTTTGCCCTACTTCATAAATAAAAGAAAATAAATTGGAATTGAACAGAGAAATAGCAATTCTTTTAGAAGGGCTCAGATAATAGGGGATGAGCAGCACAGAAATGCTTACAACTAATTACAATATTTAAATATACTTGGGTTGGAGATTTTTTTCATCTCACACAACTTCCTCTTCCACACAGAAAAAAAGCAGCTGGGGGCAATTATCAGCTATTAGCTATTATTTGTCAGCAAAAGAAACCAAGTCAAGGCTGTGGTTTTGTACGCAAAGCCCTGAAATCTCACCCCACTAACCTTTACATGGACTTACAACTCAGTGGTGCATAATAAGTACAGCCTCCACTTAATGAAGCTAGATCTTTATATTTTTTAACAGTCCTTTGGAAAACCAATTAACTCTGGCTCTATTGAACAACCTGAACAGGAAATAAATCAAGTGTTAAATCATTGGTGAAGAGCCAGACTTCCTGTAATTAGAGTACTGATGTGCCTAGGGCTGACTATGTGGTGCTCAGTATTATAGACTGACAACTTCTACTGTCCAAAGCAGTATTTGTTATGTTCCCCTTGTTACACAGGTTAAAATCCATCAAAAATCCCATACTGAATTTATCTTTTGATTTTTTTGTTCACTTCTTGGTAATTTAGAAGAAGAAGATCAGTTTTTAATCTGAAAAACTGAAGTAGCTCCTTGGTTTTGAATTATATTCAGTCTAAACATTTTACTGGATACATACAGTCTGTTAGGTGGGAATCATCGTACATTTCCTCAAGAAACATTAAAAGCTTCATTAATCATCAATGCATTGTTTTAAAAGAAATTGGCATAATGTATTATGTCAGAAGTTACAATATGTTTGTTATGAAGGATTGCTATTACATATTGCAATTATGCAAGTTTTTTCCACCCTTGGGACTCAAATTCAGCTAGAATGTTCAACATTCTTTATTTTTTTCATATTTCAGGTATTTTATATGTATTATTACCCAAAAGCCCAAAGCCCATTGCTACCCTCACTGACAGAAAGTTGAAATGGGAATACAAAATTGGATTTCTCCGCTTTGTTGCACTGCAAAACCAGATTCAGCTGTTTCAATGCACCCTTAAAAATAGTTAGTCGTTCAAGGCTGAGAGCGAGAGTTAGATCCTAAGTTTTTTTGCTACTGCTTTGAGCTAAACTGTGAGCTCCTTTGTGCTTCAGTTTACTGTCCTATAAAATGCACATACTGTAATAGTACCATAATACCTACTGAATAGGGTCATTGTATGGGCTTGTGATTGTAACACATTTTGAGATCCTCAAATAGAAGATGTCACCATTTAATATCAGAGTACTACCTTCTTGATCTTCTGACCTGTGTTCTCTGTCTGTAGGACAGCTCGGTCTTCTAGTGTTTGATTTAGAAAGATTAGCTATACTTTAGTCAGGGAGATACCACACAGGGGAGAGATCATAACTGGGAGCAGGTGAAGCAACACTCCACATGCCCTGTCTCTTTTCCTTTCTCTCTCTCTCTGCCTCCCTGGTTTGCTTTCAGCTTGTGGGGGTTGCTTCTTCTCTCTTCTCCTCCCACTTCCCTCCTTCCTCATGGACATGCAGGGGAAGGGGTACTCTCACATGCTGCAACTGGGGCCTAGGCTCCAGGACCTTTCCCACCCATGCTGCCATGGGTGGTGGGAGAGTAGTGGTGTGGTTGGCGTTTGGCTCCCAGATGGTGGTGGGGTTGATATAGTTTGCTGCCTAGGCAGGGTAGCCAGTGTGGGCTCCCTATTTCAGCCCCACAGTGCCCACCTTTAATCTAATTGCTAGGTCTTTGGTGATACTGGGTGCTATGCCGATTGTCAGTTTTGGGGTCTGGAAGGGATTTTTCCCCATATGAAAAAATTGGCAAATTTCCAAGTCAAGGTTTCTTGGCAGGCTTGAGGGTGCAGAGGCGGCTTCACACATAATCTTGGATTTATGTTGAGCAGGGTGATTGGTGCACAGTTGAGATCTGCACTGAAGCAACCCTGCTAGATAGCTTGGGGAGGGTTACCCCAGTTAGGTAAGTTTTAAATAAAGGTGCAGCCTTTGCATTTAATCATACTACGGTATCTGCCTCTCACTGCTTCTGTGTCCACATCAGTGTTTCTTGGTATACATATGGTTCAACTTTAAAGCTATCTGGAAACCTTAACTGGGGGGAATACAGTTTTTTTGTGTTAATACATTCCCAGTCAGAGGCCACGGGACCCAGAAGCTGGGTTCTAGAGAACAGTACAAATTTAAATTCCTTTGTAATGATGATATAGTACCTGCACTGAATATTTCAAGTATTAGAGCTAAAAGATGAAGTGAATTAAATTTCATAAGAGCCAGCTGAACTATTCATTATGGATGATATTCATTACATATGCAGCGTCCAATCTTGTAGACATGGCTGGGCACAGAGCTAAGTGTAAGAAATAGACTGCTGTCTATATACAGTAGTGGGAACTACACTTGGTAGTGTTTATATATTATATATATCTTTACCCCCTGACCATTAATCCTACACTATGGGTTGAAATTCAGGGGTTTTTAGGAACAGCTATGATGTGTTCAAAACCTCTAGGGATTTCCTCACACT
The DNA here is from genome assembly GCA_033296515.1 of Macrochelys suwanniensis. Taxonomy (NCBI): domain Eukaryota; kingdom Metazoa; phylum Chordata; order Testudines; family Chelydridae; genus Macrochelys; species Macrochelys suwanniensis. Next base: position 46,539,219 of record CM065777.1, read on the forward strand.
GGGCTCCAACCAGTTAAACTGGCATTATGACTGCTTTATATCGCTGAAGGAAGATTAAAGGAAACCGGGACCCAGGGCACATCATGATATGGGGCATCTCATAGCTCTGTCCTTGTGTCTCACCCTCACTGGGAGGGGTGGTAGCAGAATGGTCTCCCTCTCTTCCCTGAGGCAGGATCGGTAACATGGGGAGCCCGTCTCCTCCCATTCCAGCCTAAGGAGTGGCAGCAGAGCCCCTCTCAGGAACAGCAAGGGCAGAAGTAGGGGACCCCTTCCCCTTTTGGAGATACAGGGATGGCAGGAGAACGGCCCTTTCAGTGCTCACCCCAGCAGAAAGCAGAATCTGCTTGGGTGTGCGGGTAAGGCTCTCTACACTCTTATTCTGTCACAAACACAGTTCTCTGCTGGAGAGCAGTGGGTCTCAACATTAACATCTCAGTGAGAGTCCTGGAGCAGATTACACTGCCCAGAGCCATTGTTTCAGGCTCTACGCAGACACAGGCAGATACCAGTGAATCACTTAGGCTTGGGTTTCCGTTCTCAAGCTTTTCTTTGCAATCATGAGCAGTGGCGGATTAGGGGTTTGTGGGGCCCTGGGCAAGAGCAAGTGGTGACCCCACCCCACCCGTTCAGCTTGCAGCCCCCCCGCCCCAGCGCTCCTGCTATGGGTTTGCCCTGATCCGCCCACCCGGCACTCCTGCCAGGGAGCAGGGTCGGGGTGTGGGGGCTTCCCCTGCTGCCCGGCAAGAGTGCCAGGCAGGTGAAGCGGGGCAACTCCCCGCACGCCGACCTCACTCCCCAGCAGGAGTGCAGGGGAGACGAAGCAGGTCAGGGTGTGGGGATGCCTATTTTTCCAGGGGCCCCGCAATTGGCCGGGCTAGATCATGAGGGCTAGAAACTTAATTTTTCTTACTATGTTGGTATGATTCAGAGCAGCCATGGAGTAGCTGTAACTTATGCCAACTGAAGATCAGTAAAGCAGAGCTTCTCATTGCTCCCACCCTGTTGTTTTAAAGGTGGGATGTTGCAAAAAGGATTTTTTTAAAACAATGATTAATACTTTTTTTTTCTTACCTAAAAGGATCTTGTCTGAATAGCCCCAAATCTGTTTTGAAAATAAAATCTTTCTGGCCACAGACCACACATAAAATGAGAATCTGAAAGCCTTTTATTTGGTGTTTGCAAAGTAGAGGACCAAATCATGCTTTCAATGGAAAGCATGCCTTAAATGCTGTCTGTAGTTATTATAACTTATACATATTTATATAGCACAGCGACTTAGCCTAGTACTTTAAAGGGATTAAAAAAAAGAGACATGGTCCCTGCCCTAAAGAATTTACAATCTACACTTAGTCAAATATGGAAAAATGAGATAACACACAAAAGTAATAGTACATAAGAACACAGGCATTGCCACACTGCATCAGCCCCAAGGTCAATCCAGTCCATCATGCTGTCTCTGACAGTGGTTACTACCAAATGCTTCAGAGTAAGGTGTAAAAACCCTGCAACAAGCAGCTGTGGGATGATTCCCCCCCCCCCCCCAAATTAGGTCTCATCCTGCTCTCTAATCGTTAGAGACTGACTTAAGTCCTGGAGCATGAGTTTCACTGTTACGGGGCTGCTTGCTACTCTCTCCCCTTCTATGTGTCTCCTAGTGCATTCTCTTAGGTTTAGGCTTCATGCCCTTCTTTGTCCTGAGGTTCACAATTCTCAGATTCTCAGCCTAAGATCTGGGTACAACACCCTATCTATGCCAACGGCTTATTGCTATGCAGGTCTGACTGAACACCTGCATTTCTGTCCTTTGGGAGCTTGTTACCAGTGCTGCATAGTGACAAACAGCCTTCTTAAAACAAGTAGGTTTATTGACCAAATGCAACAAAGCATTAAAGAAAATTATTTCGAAACAACAAAAGCCTGCATGCAAGTTTAGACTTATTTAATATTATTCTTTACTAGAAGCAAATTTAGGACATGTCTACAATAGTCGCACTCAGGGCCGGCTCCAGGCACCAGCCGACCAAGCACGTGCTTGGGGCAGCACCTCCAACGGGGCGGCCAATCTTGGGTCGGCGCTTGGGTTTGCTTGTTTTTTTTACTTCGGCGGGGCGGCACTTTGTTTCGGGGTGGCGGCGCTCATGGGAGGGTGGTTGTTTCAGCGGGGTGGTGCTGGGGGGTGGTGGGGGGTTTTTTCAGCGGGGTGGCGCTAGGGTTTTTGGGTTTTTTTTGCTTGGGGAGGCAAAAAAGTTAGAGCCGGCCCTGGTAGCACTGTACTCAGAAAAGTAGCAGAAGAAATTAGGACCCAGAGCCCACTACCCCTCATTTCACCCTGAGAGAAATAAGCTCTGTGGGCAAAGTGCAGTCTGGCCGATATAACCATGTCTACATAGGAAGCTTTTGTTGGTACTCTTATGTTGGCTAGGGATCCCACTTCACATCCCTGACCTACTTAGCTAGACCAGCAAAAGTTTGTAGAGTAGATCTGGTCCAAGATCGGCTTCTCTCTTGAGTTACAGGAACAGAACAGACCTGATTTACTTTCTTTTACCAAGCCCTGAAGTTCCTGGGACTCAGCCTGGGGTCAGGTTATCTTCCAGAGACAGTTTCCTAGTCTGCTCCCCCTTTGCAGGGAAATGTCCCTTTCTATGTATACCTGAGACTAATTTCCATACTCTTTAAATGCCTGTATAGATCCTAGGTGTAAAATCTTCTTTTTACCATAGCCTGGTTATTCCCAATTGACCAGCCAAGCCATCTAAGGTGATGCCCCCATGATGGTTGCTCCTTTGGATAGCAATCAGATATTTTCATCAACCCCAAGCCCAGAGGGAGCACTCTGTCTAGTCTGAGCTCTGGTATAACACAGGCCACAGAAATTTTCCAAAATAATTAATAGAGCCTATCTTTTAGAAAAAAACCTGTCCAATCTTAATATAAAAATTGTCAGTGATGGAGAATCCACCGTGACTCCTGGTAAATTATTCCAATGATCAGTCACTCTCACTCACACTCTCACCCATAACTTTTTATTTGTTAAGATAAATAGATTGAGCTCCTTGAGTCTATCATTATAATGCATGTTGTCTAATCCTTTAATCATTCTTGTGGCTCTTCTCTGAACCCTCTCCAATTTATCAATATTCTTCTTGAATTGTAGACACAAGAATTGGATACAGTACTCCAATGGCAAGTTATGCATACCTGATCATTTCAAAATGTCTAACTTTAGTAGCTGTTGTTTAACAGTCTCCTGAGATACTAGTGGAGTGGAAAGGTATTACCATATACTATGACTACATCATCTTTTTTTGCCCCAAATACAGAACAGAAATATTTATTGAACACTTCTGCCTTTTCTGCATTATTATTGATAATTCTATCTTTCATTTAGTAATGGACCAATCCGTAGTTAGGACTCTTTTTTGTTCCTAATATATTTTACTGCAAAGGATTTTTGGCGTCATCTAGTTAACAGCTCCCTGTTTGGAGCAGGATTTTTCTTTACGTTAATACCTCAAGTGTTGTAGCCAATCATCCCTTATACCTCTACAGCATGGTATATCATTTATTTGCCTACATACAGCAACCTATTGCATAATAGCCCTTGCTCATAGGAAATACTGTCTGTTGTTAAGCCTACACTTTGCATGCTTTAATTTTTTTTACAAAATATTCTCATTACAATGCTATTCTTTTGTGTCAGGAAGAAATTCATGCTCTAATTCAGGTTGTGCTATATACTACAAATTTCAGAAGAATCAGACATTTCAAACATGGACCTGAACTTTTAGAATGATAAAAATAAGTATTAAATATATAAACTCTTCTTTTATCCTCTTTTCTTACAGTTTTTCACATCCCTTCAGATTTTTCTTATCTCATTTTTCCATCCCTATCTCTTCACTTCCCTAAATTCATTAACATGATCCCAAGAAGATCTCTTCATCTCTTTTTCCCCTCTTTTGTCATTCTGTAGGGATTGTGGTGGTTGTATGTTTATTTTGTTGATAAGGTTGAGGGGGTTTTGATATCTTTTTACCCCAGTCTCTTTGCTCTCTTGCAATATAAGAATAAAAAGTGTAAGGTAATGTAGGTAGGACCCAGTAATGGACACTAGAGCTGTGTTTGAACCATAAATGAAGATCCAAACACTCCCAGGTTTGGGGGAACTTCAGATCCAAGCTTTGTGGATCAGACTCCCTTTACTTAACAATGTTGGGAGGACCATTCTCCAGGTGTGTCAACAGATATACCTCCTGCAGTTGTACACAACCAAATATTTTCATACATCTGGCCTCTTTCTACCACCTATGTTCTAATGATTTCTCAGAATGTGGATCATTCATGAGCAGTCATTTCTTCTTGCACCTCTCTCACATTCCTAGGATGTACTTTCTGAGGGCAGGCTCCTCTAGGATGGTCTGGAGATGGCCTTTTATAGAATTCAGTGTTAGAACTAATTTTTTATTTTGAAAGAAAGGCCATTTTCTATTAAAAAAAAGTTTTGATGGAGATTTTCTGAGCCACCCCAAACAACTTGAATAAGGTGCCAAAATTGGGCCTAATGTAAATTTACAAGATGGAAACTAGAGGCTTTCATTGTTTATTAAAATGAACTTCCTCTGCTAGTATACTAAATATGGAATGGCTTAATCATTTTCTGCATCACACATTATGGATAATATAATTTTTCTACATGGGTTTAATTAATTCATCTTAGCAATATACTGTACATATAAATTAGATTTAGTGAGTTAATCCTATTAATAAATATTCCATCATCTTGAGCAGTATCCCAGTCCCTGAATCCCTTCACTATCTCCCTGCATAGTTCCACATGGAGTCAAAATGCCTCATTGTTACTTTTTACTCTAGGCAGCTGTGCCTCTACTTTACTCCCTTCATATCCCATTGCTATGAACTTCACAACTGGTGTTCTAGCCACCCTTGACAACGTGCTGCTTCCCTTGTCTCTTCCTCCACTCTTATGCCTTATTTGTTACTGTTCTTTACACCTGGAATTTCGTTAATTTTCAAGTGGCCTCATTTCTAGGTCTCCTTTAAATCACTCCTGAAAAAAAAACTTCCACCTAGATTTTTACCATTGACCTTTGCTTCTGTATAGTCTACTCCTCACCTCTTACCCTACTTCATTCTCCATTAAGCACATGATCAGAATTTGTAAGATTCAGTCATCACGATATTACATAACTGGTATTAGCTTTATTTTTTAAATCCTCATACCTCCTTTCTCTGCCTTGTGGGAGTGTTTAAACTAAAAGCTGGGAGAAAGCCAATAGAAGCTGAGGACCACATAGCAAGAACAGATACAGCTGTTAAAGATATTAGTAATACAAAAGTATCTGTATATCTAGCAACGGATAGGATAAAAATTGCAACTGAACTAGAAGAGACACAGGAAAAGAACACAGAGGTATATTTTGTAAAATCAACAGGGTGTCAGATAAAGGAATTAAGTATAAAGACGCATTTAGTTAAGAATAAAAATGATAAATGTCTATATGCAAATGCAAGAAATTTAAAAGCAAAAATAGAGGAATTAGAAAGCTTTTCAGTGGACATGGATCTTAATATAATAGGAATTACAGAAACATGATAGAAGACAAAAATAGGATACTGTAGTACTATGTTAGAAAATATATATGAAAGAAAGAGTAGACCAAACATTTAAAAGCAGTAGCTCTGTGTATTAGGAATTCCATACAATCTATCAAGAAAAAAATTCTGAGTGGAGAGGTTCACAGATTGAATTTATAAGGATACAAATCCCAAACTGTAAGCATGTGAACGATAGTAAGACTATAATACCTGTCTCCTGATCAAGAAAAAGAAATTGAATTTGCAACACTGAGAGACCAGACACAAAATCTAACAAAATGATAATAATGTGGGTCTTCAACTAACCATATATAAACTAATCTAATGGCAGAGGGGGCTCATAGAATGGCAACAAAGAATAATCAAGGGCACAAAAAAATTCTAATATGAAGAGAGATTCAAAAGACTGGGCTTGTTTACTTTAGAAAAGAGACAAATATGAGGGCACTTGATGAAAGTATAAAATTAAAGAATAGTCTAGAGAAGAAAGATTGGGAATTTCTGTTCTCCGTCTCTCACAACACAAGAACCAGGTGACAATCAATTAAATTAAAATGTGGAAAAGTCAAAACCGATAAAAGGAAATACTTTTTTGCACAACGAGTAATTAAACAATGGAATCTATTGCCACAGGAAGGAAGAGGCCAAGAACTTAACAAGGTTCACAAAGGGATTAGAAATGTATATGAATATCAGGATTATCACAAGTTCTCATAATTAATGGTAATAAAATGTTGTGGAAGGACTATTAAACCTCATTGATACAGATGCAGGGGTGCCTGCTGGTGAATGTGTATTTGTACTCCAAACTATTTTATATATAGGACTTCTGAGGAGGTGTATTGGAATGACAGAGTGAGAAGGCAGTTTCATCACACTCTCCCCTCATGCTCAGAGTCTGAGATTGCAAGCTATAAAAGCTGAATGATAACTTGGAATTGTTTAAGAACACTTTACTAGATGCCCCAAAAGCCACAACCGAGCAAGAAGGCCATATTGGTTAAAAAAACAACCTGATTTAGATGGGGAAGTGAAGGCTGCTATAAAAATCAATTAAATAAATACACAAATAAATAAATAAATAAATAATAACAAAGAAAGAGGAACTGGATAGTAATGAACATAGAAGGTAGGAACTATAGAAAATCTATTAGGAAAAGGGATACAAGGAGAAATCTATGGCCTGCAGAGTTGAGGACAATGTGGAGTAATGTACTGTTCAGATTGAGTAAAGGTATTAGGCCCAAATCCACAAGATGACCTACCCCTTGGACTACAGGATATTTTAGAGTGGCTCACAATCTCCTCTGCTGAAGTTGTTCCACTGAAATTGGAATTCCAATTTGTATTGGGCCAGAGGATGAGTAGGAATGAATCTATAGTTCAGTGGTCTCACCTGAGAGGTGGGAAACCCAGGTTTAAACCTTTTCTCTTCATCAGACAAGGTGTGTTTGTGTGCATGGGAGAATTGAACCATGGACTCCCACATGCTCGGTGAGTTCTCTAATCACTGAGTTGAAGGTTATAATGGAGACCACCCCTGGGCTTTTTTGTATAGAGTTAGGTGAGCTTTATGAATTGTGAGCTAGGCAGGGCAATGCCTATCTTCACCTGGTTTGAGGAGCACTCTGGGGTTTAGAGCACGTACATTGAGGCATTATGTGAAGACCCAGTGGCAGAAACTTAGGCAGCTAGGGGATTTTTACAGCAAAAATGTAGGTGCTGAGGGACTTTAGGCACTTGTAGAGTTAGATGGAAGCTGAGCAGGGGTTTTGAGACTCTCATTTTAGAATTAGGGGCTTAAGTCCTTTTGTCGCTCTGGGCCTTGGAACCTAGCTCTCAGTCTTAACAGTGGAGTGTCCTTTCCTTTATGGGTTTTAAGCCAATGATTTTTTTAATGAAGTATTCTTTTCCCTTTCTGTGTATTATAACAGTAATATAAAAAAATGTTTAACATTTAATTTACTGAATTTCTGACAGACCTTTTCTCAGCAGTGACATCAGGATGTGCACCATTTGCAGCACCCTATTCAGCAGAATCTTGACTTTTCAGTGTCAACGCTATTGACACAACAGTCCATAAAAATGCTCTTGAAGAAATAATTGTTTATTATGTAATCATTTAATGTAATGATTGCCTAGCATGGAGTTTTTAAATGAACATTTCATATTCAGTAGAGCTGGTCAATTTTTTTCAAATACAAAACATTTCTGTGAAAGCGTGACCATTTTGAAAGAAACAAATGATTCACAAATGCATGTTACTTTTTGAAATGTTCTGCTTTTTAAAAAGCTGAGATAGAAATTTAAAAATGAAATAATTTGGCCTAGAAGCTGCCAACACTTCTAGAAAAGGTTTTTATAACTTTCACTGTGTACCTATAAATTATCCATGCAAAAATCTTTTTCATAGAAATTGCAAATGTGGAGACAGAATAAAGTAAATGGTATTTTCTATCAAAACAAGGAATGGCTAGAGGTAATGTATTGATTGTATATTATAATTTCATATGTACTTCATTTACTACCTATGTTTTAAAATGTAATTGAAGGCATTGCAGAATTTCCAGTCTACTGCACCAGAACCTCACAGAGATCAGGCATCTTCACAGAATTTAGGTCTACCTTAAAAGAGCATCGGGGGCCAGCTAATCTCAATCACATATACCCCCCAAATCTACAAATTGTAGGATGTATCTAGCTTGAAAGCAGGCTAGTGGAAATGCTGCAATTTGCAGCAACTGCTAGTCTGCAAAAAATGTGCACTTTGCTGCTGCATAGGAGTTGAGACAGAGTGCATTGTAGGGTTGGATAGTTTTTCCAAAGAAAATGAAAATCTGACTATATTGCATTACAATGGGAGCTGCAGTGGTCCTGAGTACATTTGAATATCTCTCTTGGTGTCTCCCAACATTGCCATGATGAATCTTTCCTGAGTTGACTGATCCTTCTGTAGAGTATGCATGTGCTAGAAGCTCTGCTCCTTCAGCCAGGGCAGCATTTACCCCTAATGACAGAGAGGATTTATTTGCACAAACAGCCACATCCGTCCTCAGATGCATGCATGATGGGCTTTCACCTCAGGGAGCTGATGAGCAAGATTAATACTGTGTTATCATAGGCAGAAAACAAATTCCTCTCCAACTCAACCATTCTTTTAAAAAAAGCCTTATCAAGACAAATACCTTACGTGCACTGGGATTAATAAAGAAAATTGTATGCAATCATATTAATTCCCCCTTTCAATAAAGCTGATAATTTGAGTTTAGTCTGTATCACTCTAGATTTAAAGTCCTGAACATCATTCATATGGCCATGCAGAGTTCAAGGAAATATAAGTGGGATCAGAGGCAGTTCACATGATAACACTTTAGGGAAATGCTTCAGGGAAATGCTATCTGAGTTTTTACATCAGAATGTAGGCTTCTTAAATGCTCTTAAAAATAATGTAGACATTATATTTGAGCTACACAAGAAGACATTGTTAAAAAAGTTTTTTTTTAACCTTACTCACAGTTTGATTACAAGTAGATTCAGCAAGATTACAGTATTTATTTTTTTGGATAATATCTTGCTATCAACATTATCATGGCAGTAATGTTATTAGTTAAATGGTTTTTAACATTGTCTCTATGCATTGTACATTAACAGCAAACATGGTACAGTATTAAAAAATAAAGTTAATCATCCTGACAAGCAGCCTGGAAAAGTAATACTATCTTTTCATAAATAAACCCGTTTCCAATTCTATTTATCCTAAACTTCATAATTAACCTTTATCATGAGGCAGAAGTGTAACTCAAATGGAAACAAGTCCATTTTTATTAATCAGCAAAGTGATTTCACAAAGACATTTGTAATAATGTAGTTAATAAGACTATACTTCACATAGAAATGAGCATATTAAAGATGATCATTCATGATTACAACTAATTTCTGTATTGTATTTTCATGTATTGTATTCAGTATAGAAAACTGTAGAAATTAGAAATGAATAGTTAGATAATTTCATTTATCATATGCAAGTATGGCACAACATGTGAAGTAATTTAATTTTATAATGTTTACCATAACATTTCAGAAGCACAACCCTGATCTTTCTAAACTGAGTGGCAATACTGATAATACAATTAAGAATAAAAATAATTACACAAAGTCAATTTATTATCAGGCTGCAACCCATAGATCATATTTACATTTCCAGGGAAATGTAGTAAAAAAGAGGACAATATTAAATATGCAAATCATTCAGAATACTTCTATGTAAAATATTACAGAAATGTACACTTTGATCCCAATTTCAATGCTGAAACGTAGGAATGATTCCTACTGAATTTAGTGGTAGGTTTTCCTGCATGATAACTACAGTATAAGGGTCTTAAAGTGACAGTATAGGGATCTAAAGTCTAAACTACATGGAGCGTACAGTTATGTTGAGTTTGTGTATTAGCATTTATCACAAGAGATCTTTTAGAATCTGTAGTGAAGTGTATTTCACAAATTGGCTTTTGTATGACATATTTTAGGATCAACAGGACCTTTGCTTAAAAAAGAAAATTTAATAAGAATAAATCCTATTACATAAACCTGCTTGCTTTATAATACCTTATTAAGAAGGGGTAAATAGGATTTATGCTAATCCACAGTTTTATATCAGTAATCCCATTTTTATAGTGGTTTATTGCTTAGGCTTTACTATGAACTTGTACAGTCTTTTCAACATTTTACTGAGTTTGTTAGACCTTTATGTAACAAAATAGCAAGGAAGATTGCTTGGATTAGGCATCTTTCAAGATCTATAAAATTACAATTTGTATGGTCTTTACTTGACACCAGAATGAGTGATCACTATTTGACAAAGACATGACAATTTGTTAGCACTGCTTGCTGGCCTGAGTGACACTTTTCCATTACCCATATTCTTCATATTCTTCATCCTGGAGTCTTGAAAGTTTTGGCTTCTGATTAAATTCTAAAATGGGCAATTGCTGCAATCTCTACATTTTAATATATTAGAAATAGGTTTGAAGATGTTACTTCATTCTTGCATTTTGGAAGACTGTTTTTAATACTATATGTTCAACTTTTATTATATATCCCCTTATTCAGAAATCTTTCTGTCTAATGATATGCACATCAATCAATTACATGCTAATTTGCCCGACATTTGGTCAGAAGGCAAGATACCACCCAAATACAAATTCAACTAGACCCCAGCACATACTCTGCTTTCATTAATCATTCAAGGTTCCTGGACAAGACAGCTATTAAGAATACAAAAAGCCGCTGCAAGGACAAACACAGCACCAGGCATCTTGGTATGAAAATTGCACTATATTCCAGCTAGAAAATATCCTGTTTTGCTTTTGAAAACTTTGATAATCTCAGCAAACACCCTTCCTTATGCAACTGCATGCTCCTTAGACCTAATTTCTAGGAGAATTGTATACATTTTTGAAGGGGGGAAGGGAGAATGACCCTACCTCAAGTATGCAAGAATTAATTCTCTTCCCTGTACCTAACCCAGATAAAGTGTACATATACACATACACTCCCTCTCCCACAAGGGCTTTTTTTTACCTCAGTATTTCTTCTTTATCCACAGCAGTTCATGCACAGAGTAAGCTACTGAACCTGCCACACAATGTAACATTACCCCATTTCTCTTGAAGACAGAAGGTCTGATGCTGATCATAATCAAAAACAACTTGCTTGAAGTCAATGAATTGGTGTATAACCAGTGTATGTAAAATTCCATTGACTTCCATGGAGTTACTCCTGATTCTCACTGGTGTAAAACTGAAATTAGAATCAGGCACAGATTCTCATCTTTATAACTCTCCCAGTCCCTGCTATTTAAAAGGCATAAAAGTCCTAACACTGCCTCCACACTAATGTCTTTGCACTTGCTTTCAACGTCATCTCAGGATGTTTCTTCACCATGTAATCTTAAACTAGGCCTTGCTGTGTGTCATCCTGAAGCCTTGACAACCTTTTGATGCAGAATACTGTCAATCTCAGAAACTAAATAGCACTGAGGCAGTACTTGCAAGGGTAAACTCCAAGGAAAATTTAGGTGTGATGAAGAAAATGATGATGATGATTCAGGGAATGGGACATTCTAAGTCAAAAGTGAAGCAATGTCCCTGAATAGTGGTAGGGAGCATTACACTGCTACTGGTCCCTTCTGTTAGACAGACTTCGGGGCCCCAATTTGTAAAGGTAGTTAGGTACCTAAAGATGCAGATAGGCACCTTAAGTCCCAATAGGCACCTATATGCGTCTTCAGACACCTACAATCCTTCAAAAATCTGGTGTTTCATCATTAAAAAGCTTATGCATTTTCTGCAAATCTAGGGTTGTTAATCCTGGTGTGTGAACAAAATCGCAACTGTATTATAAATTACCTAAATATCACCTAACTAAATCCCCCTTCAGTTTCAACTGGGTGTGGCAAGGGTTCTTAAAGTTGTTCGTAAAATGTGGACCATATTTTAACAGAGACTTTGTCTGATATAATGCTTCCCAATATCAGTGTGACAACTACAGCCAGAGCCATCCCTAGGGTACGGCAAATCGGGGCAACCACCCTGGGCCACAGACTTTGGGGGGCCACGCACTTCATGAGGAGGCGGGAGGGTGGGGGGGGCGAGAAGGAGCTCCCCCTACTAACTTTCCCCTCCCCTCAGTGCCTCCTGCTCACCGGCGGGCCCCACCAATTAGCGCCTCCCCCTCCATCCCAGCACCTACCACCAATCAGCTGTTTCGCGGCATCTGGAGGCACTGGGGGGGAGGGGAGAGGAGCGAGGGCACAGCATGCTCGGAGGAGGGGGCAGAACTGGGCGGGGAAGAGGTGGGGTGGAGGTGGGAAGAGGCAGAGTGGGGGCGGCACCTGGATGATGCCAGGGTGGGGGGAGGCACCCTCTGGCAGATAGAAACTCGGTGCCTATGTCCCAGGCCCCAGACCCCCCTAGGGATGGCCCTGACTACAGCAATTCCTTACATGCGGAAGTAATACTAGGAAAGTATGTATTCTTAGCCTTTGACTTCCAGAAGCTGGGACTGGATAACAGGGGATGGATCATTCAGCAATTGCAATTTTCTGTTCATTCTGAAGTATCTGGCACTGGCCACTATCAGAAACAGGATACTAGGTTAGATGGACCATTGGTCTCACCCAATATGGCCATTTGTCTGCTCTTTTAATTCAATCTAGCAGCTAGAAATGAGAAGGAGGAATCATCACTATTTGACTAGTCATCGCTTCATGGACCATCAGAAAATGTTGCATGCATCACATACTAAGAAACCGCAGAATATGGTATTTCTTTTGACATCCTACCCTAACCTAAAGTACTAATGCTACTCTGTCAGGAAACAGGTACCTGTTCTAGAGAGCTAGTACAGAGGCCTTGCTCACTGAGGATCCTGATGGACCTATAGATTTTGGGAGCAGAACTGCATCCTGCTTAAATATTAATTCAACCCCCGCATTCTCCATGGAATGATTTGGTAATAACTCCAGAATTGGTGCCTCAGAGTTCTCCCTTCCCTGTCCCCACCACACTTAATTTTTACTTGGTCCTTACCCAAGAACATCCCTGGGATTTCACCTCAATAAGGGTCCAGTGTTAGTTGCTTCCCTTTTACTTTTACATATTAAGATATCAACAGAATTTAAATTCTAGAACCATGAGTCACAAAGTTGGGAATAAACACAGGGACGTACAGTGATAATGTCACAGGGCCAGATTCTGACACCCTTACTCCCAATGAGTAAGTAAATTTCATCAGGGTAATCAGTTACTTACGTTCCTTACCCAATACCTAATACCTTACTAATATCTTACTCTCTGATTATGCCCATGAGCTCCGATGGGGTCACTCATGGAGTAAAATTTGATGCAAGGATGTCAGCATCTGGACCATAATCATGAAGTTACCAATAGTTAAAAACAAACCAACCAACCAACCAACCAACCAACCTTGTGATTTTACTATCCTACTACTGCAGAATTTCTGTCTTTGTTTACTACACAAAATACATTTCCTATACTAATTTTTCAGTTAATGATAAATGTAGGTAGAATGCTTTTCTTCCCGACTTTAAGAAAATAATTCTGTACTTTGATTTCAATCCAAAATTGTATACTACTATAAAACATTGAGAGATCAGCAATGAAGGAGAAAATATTTTTCATAACAATTATTTACAGTGCTAATAAATGTATAATTATTTTAAATAAATGGAGATACACCAACCTCCTAGAACTGGAAGGACCCTGAAAGGTCATCAAGTCCAGTCCCCTGCCTTCACTAGCAGGACCAAGTACTGTACCCTGACAGATTTTTGCTTCAGATCCCTCAGTGGCCCCCTCAAGGATTGAACTCACAACCCTGGGTTTAGCAGGCTAATGCTCAAACCACTGAGCTATCCCTCCCCCTTTAAATCAATCAAACAGATTGTGGTGGTTCATATCAGGCACTTATATTCCTAACCATAAATAAGATAGATACTGCAGAGGTACAAATTATATTCTTCCACTTATCCTCTTAATTGGGATATGCAACTTGGCTTCATGCCACTTGCATTTATCTTTGACTAGCAATTCCAGACTACAGTTGGCTCCTTTTGTGTTTGTTTTGTTAAGAGAAATATCCACACTAATAATTTCAGCATTAGGTGTCTTCTATTTACAGTGGTGCTGTCTTCTTCTATAACATTCCAGGTTTTCTTACTGAAAATGCTACTCCATCATGACAGAATGCAACAAATGGCAACATGCAGGTATTACCACAAACTGTTCCACTATATTAGTGCTCCACCTAAAAACTAAAATGAGATGGTGCAGATTTAAAAGATATTACTTTTTCATGTATAGAGTGCTAAGAACATAAATGATGTTTTACAGAATACATAAAAAGGAGGTCCTTACATCTGTGTCAGACAAATAGGATATATGTGACAACAGTGAAAATGCAAGGAGTGGACAGACTGCTAGTGAGGAGTTTAATAAAGGAAAGCAGGTTTCATGAAAGAAAGTTTAAAAAGAGATTTGAAATAAGGAAGGTTGGGCATTTGGTAAAAATCTTTAAATTAATCCAGGATAATTGTGGATAACAGACTTCCCCAAAAGACAGTCCTTTTCTAGTTTTGTTTTGTTTTTTAAAGTGGCAGTCCAAATATATTTCAATATTTAATAATGATCTGTTTTTCGCACTACTAGGAATTTCTACAAGAGATACCCAACTACAGCTTATCAAACTGTGAATGGGGCCCCGCTGTCCACACCTCTCTTCCCTTCTCTCTCCCCGCTCACCCCCGCAACACACAAAGTTCCAATCTTAAAAAGACTCTGTGTTGACATAAGGGTCAGGCAGCAGAGATTCCTGTGCAGGCTTGGGGCCAAAAAGAATAAGGATGACAAAAGGCATATTCAGGTCACCTATAATCTGAAATTTTCCCAGGAGAAGACTACAGAGTATTAGCTTGCATGAATGCCAGAGAAACGGTCAAATACTCTATTAGAATAACTAGGGTTTTAATTTCTTATTGATTGCAGGGCTAAACTGAACAATTCTCCTTTTCTAACACTATAATGATGCTGTAAGTTGTACCAGAAACCTTGAAACCAGCAGCTTTTCTCTTGGTCACCAATATAGAGTTATTTCCTTTAGATTCGCATAAGAACTGCAGTACATCCATTCACTGCCAGATTTTTGAAAATGAAGATGTTCTGCGACAGTGTGATAGCTTGATAAACACTTAGATAAAGATTACTAATGCTTCTGCTAGAATGCTAGATTCAAACAATAAGATTTTCTCTGTGGAGTAATTCTGTAGTGAACATTTGAATAGGGAGCTGGTTCAAGAAAGTAAAGAAAAGGGTTTGAATCTGAGAAAACTACATTGCACTGTGCTATGATTAATTTTAATTATAAACTATTCTAATTATAAATTCTATGAATAAACATACTGAAATTCTGCAAGATTCTTGGATCTTGAGTTAACTTAATCAAACAGTTATCAATTTGTGTGTTAGGTATCTAATGCCCAATGGATAATCAAGATCGGGGTGAAAATGGTTAAGAAAGATTTTAAAAGAGCCATAAGTAAACAAAATTATGCTTAGTATAAAAAAGCACATCTCTAATAAAATTAGTGAAATTACAGAAAAACTCAGTTTTGGCTTTTCTCTTCTACTGTAGTTGAATACATAGGGTCATATTCAGAAATGTCCCCAAATTTTAAATTCAGACCCTGGAAATTTCTCCAAAATAACCAAAGTAGAAAAAATTCTTAACTGAAAAGGTTCATGTGGCACTGTTTGGAAACCTAAGCTGAAATGATAATTTTTGATGTTTTACATTTGTATAATATAAAAGTATAAGTAAATAAATGACACATTTAACAGGTTCATCTCTGAATCATCCATGATTTCCAGAGTTACTATTCAGGACAAATAAGCAAAGGTAATATGCAGACTCTCATTTTTTTAAACAAATTTTGAATATGGATTCTTGTGCTTTATTGTATACTGAAAACATGCCTCACATAGCTAGGATCCTGGGTCCTATCAGAAAACCAGCAGTAACCAATTTGCTTTTCAGCACATGTATTATTGGGACACTGCATAAGTAGTATCTATTACATATTGACCTTCTTTAGTGATAGGTGGCAGTATAGCTTGTCATAACAGCTTTGTGAGAAGGTAGCAAGGTGAACAATGCTTTAGGTTAAATTCAACAGGAAAGTAATAAGAAAGCAATTTTAGATGCCATAAAAATGAAGAACACACAGGATGAGGTACATTTTCTTTACATTGCTAAGAATACAAAGGACAGAAATTTTTCCTCAGTCATAGAGCTGAGAAAGAAACTGCAATGGTTCAGTATTGTTTAACACTCATAAACTGCAACCATAAATCAGCAAATTAGCTAATGATTGCCTCTGGGTAGTGATACATGATGAAAAACAAATGAGGAAAGGTACTCATGCATTGCACTTTGTAGCTACTGGAAAAATTAAAGTTCCATCTTCATAAAAAAACTGTTAAAGGGATGTTATACAGGGTTGTGCCCTGGTAGCAGAACAATTACTGCTCCAAATGAGCATGTTTTAGAATAAATGCCACTATACTAAGTCTGCATTTCATTGCTAATGGTTGTAAATGATTCATGATGTAACTGGGAAAATGTAACTGCAATGGAAACTGAATACTGCATTTACTTGTCAT
This sequence comes from Macrochelys suwanniensis, assembly GCA_033296515.1. NCBI lineage: Eukaryota > Metazoa > Chordata > Testudines > Chelydridae > Macrochelys > Macrochelys suwanniensis. The sequence goes on from CM065777.1 coordinate 46,556,078, forward strand.
TTTGAAATAATCCCAACCTTGAAAACTAAAAGCAGACACTACTAAGTAACCAAATTCTAATCACACAGCAATATCAGATATTTTTATTTTAAAAAAATATTGCATTCAAGAAATGTACATGTACATTCCAATATATGTGTCAGTATGTGGTATACAATCAAGCAATAATGAGTGTCAGGATTATGACAAAAAATCAGTTTAGCAAGTATATAAGTTAAACCTTAATTTATATATCTTGATAACTAAAACCTCAAATCCCAATATAAGCATATTAAAGCTGTGATATCACCACTATTGTTTATTGTTATTGGGGTCCTGGCTAGAGGCCCCAGCTCTATTTCACTAGGTCAGTGGTGGGCAACCTGCGGCTCGTGGGCTGCATGCGGCCTGTCAGAGTAATCCGCTGGTGGGCCACGGGACAATATTTACATTGACCGTCCACAGGCATGGCTGCCCACAGCTCCCAGTAGCCGTGGTTCACCATTCCCAGCCAATGGAAGCTACGGGAAGCAGCGACCAGCACGTTCCTGTGGCCTGCGCTGCTTCCTGCAGCTCCCATTGGCAGGGAATGGTGAACCGCGGCCAGTGGGAGCTGCGGGCGGGCGTGCCTGCGGACGGTCAATGTAAAGACTGTTTCGCAGCCTGCCAGCGGATTACCCTGATGGGCCGCGTGTGGCCCGCAGGCCACAGGTTGCCCACCACTGCACTAGGCAGTGTGGTAACATTTTCAAAAGTGCCTAAGTGACTTTTGTCCCAAGTTCCCTGGGAATGCCCACGAAGCTGTAAGAGCCTAAGTCAGAGCCGTAACTACCTATTTTTGCGCCCGAGGCAAGAAGGACCCTTACCGCCGAAATGCCACCAACACGGCCACAGAGGAGGAGAGCTGTGGCACGGCTTGGGGAGTTTTCTGCACCCCTCACCTTTGCGCGCCCGAGGCAAGTGCCTCACTCGCCTCACCCTTGTCACAGCACTTAGACCCTAAGTTCCATTTTCAAAAACCCCTAAGTCACATAGGAAAGCTGATGGGATTACATCTCCTAAATGACTTAGGTGCCCTTGAGAATTGGATTTTGGTGCCGAAATAACTTAGGACCGTCTGAAAACTTTACCCTGTATAAACCTACAACAGACCCTACCTTGAAGAACTTACCATGTAACTTCTCTATTATTGTAACAATGAGTTATTTCTAGATGTCTGCTTGTCACTATCGCCTGATCTACCCCAGAGAAATGACCCATTGCTAACAATGACTGTTAGCAACTGGTGCCTCTGAACATGAATGAGCTAGAAGGGTAGATAAAGACAAACCACGTTTAGCTCCATGTTCCAAAAACTATGTTAAAACTCAGGCTTGGTCTTAAGAGGGCACACAACAGAAAAACCTGTTGTAGAGAGCCTGGAAAAGAAAGAAAAAAAAAGCTACATGCTAGAGAGTGAAAAGTTCACATAGGTGGAGATTTGCCAGATGTGATGTGGGACCCCATACCCCCACTAGTTTATAGGGGAAGCCACTCAGGGCTCTATGACCAAAGTGAGGAAACTCCATTTCCAACATTAGAATTGGTTATAGGGAGTGGCAAGTTGGACAGAATCCAATGCACCCCTTTCTCTAGGGTTCACAACTTTGTAACCAAATTAATAATCAGGGAGTCTCCAGCTTGGTGTCACAGCCATTTTACATTTTCTTTCATGGCTGACATCAATCTGGCATTCACCACAATTGTTAGCATGAACCAAACTGTCATAAAGTTTCATTATTAATTTAATTGTACTAGAGTAGTATCTAAACACCCCAATCTCTCTGGAGATCTGCAATACTAAGCTGTATATGGATATACATATACACAGTAAAAGACAATCTGCCCCAAAGTGTTTATAAATTTAAAGACTACCCAAACAAATAAATGGGGTTGTGGAAAGGGAGGAAAGGCTAATGCTAACACTAGCTTATTTTGCATAGACTAGTTTTGTTAACAGTTCATAGGAGCACTAAGCCAATCTGTATTGGTGATCTCAGCTCACTACCTATTGCCTCCTGAGTCACTGTCAGAGAGCAGTGTACTGAAGCCAGAACATCTGAGGCAGGACTAAAAAAGGAATTTTAAGAAGGCGGATATGGTGGATTAATGGTTTTGATTGGGACTTTCCCTCCATCAAATCAATGGCTTCTGGGTTGACTGGAGTCCATGGGGTTGATTCTGCTATCATCAGTGTAAATCTGGAGTCAATTCCACTGAAGTCACCTGCTTATCATGGTAGAAATGGTACAAAAGAAAGTTGAGCCTAAAGATGGAATTACTTGGGCAGTTGCAGAATGTTGACAGAAGAGTACAGATCATATAAAACAATAAACGTTACATGCATGTCCCTTTCTACCTCACTTTTCCCTTTGGCATCTTTTCCCTTAGGGATCATCGTTGTCCAGGAAGGCAGGCAGGTATGGTGTCTCCTCCTCATGCAGACTTTTGAATGCGGGCTGGTCTCTTTCCCTCATGGAGCAACTTATCCAGCTTATTTGACCTTGGTCTCTCCTGTCCGGCTCATCTTCTTCCTGTCTGGCCCCTATTCCTATGTGTTTCTTTATTTTAAACTCCTCCTGGTCACCTGGCCTCTTTTGTTTTCTTTCTCGTAATTTTCCATGGCTCTTACCTTCCCTCCCCCACTTCACAGGAATCAGTTAAACAGTTTTTTTCTAAGGACACAGTTGTTGGGTTTTTTTTCATTTTTTTTTTAGCATAACCTGATGTGAGGTTTAAGAATCATCCTCACTAAGTGTTTCCCTTTGTCCCCGTCTGGTGCATATCTGCTACAGGCCTGTCAGCAATGATGGATCCACATACAAATAGGCACTCATCATCCAGCAGTTTTTCATTATACAACTTCACATTATCCATCAGAATTCAAAAGTTGAACAGATATTGCCCCAGTTCATCACAGGTATACAGAGGTTATTTTGCCTCTGTATTTGGCATTGGTGCAACCACTACTGAAATACTGTGTCTAGTTCTGGTGTCCACAACTGAAGAAGGATAAATTGGAAGGAATTCAGAGAAGAGCCACAAGAATTGGTTAAAGGATTAGAAAACATGCCTTATAGTGCTAGACTCAGGGAGCTCAATTTATGTATCTTAACAAAAAGGTTTAAGGGTTTCTTGATCACAGTTTATAATTACATGGGGAACAGATATTGGATAGTGGCTCTTCAATCCAGCAGACAAAGGTACAACAATATCCTATGGCTGGAAGTTGAAGATAAACACAGTTAAATTGGAAATAAGTAAAAAAAAATTGTCAGGATAATTAACCATTGAAACAACTTACCATGGCGTGCTGAATTCTCCACTGGCAATTTTAAAATCAGTATTAGATGTATTTCTAAAATATATGCTCTAGTTCAATCAGGAATTATTTTGGGGCAGTTCAATGGCTTGTGTTATACAAGAGGTCAAACTAGATTTTAACAGTAGTCTCTCCTGGCCTTAGAATGAAGGAATACAGATACTGACATGTGGCTTACCCCTTGAGACAAAGTAATAGCCACTGCATAGTTCAGAAAAATTGTTGAGCTTCCATAGGCTAGTAGCCACAGTAACGAGCTTTAAACTTTGGATTTTATTAGATTTTTAATGCAAGGCCACAGCTAGGAGAAGAGTGCTCTCAAAGAACTGTTAAATTGTGTTTTTCCCCCAGAATGAATACATTTTCTACAGAGACCACTTTTTGACCACATATACAATGTGTTTTATGGTTAAAAGAGAAATTGCTGATATTTTAACATTTTAATAAAACACAGCCCCAAAGCTGTCAACTGAGGTAATGTGCAGTGTGATATAGTAGTGTCTTGGGAAATATGCTCTGAGATGTTGTCGGTAATGAAACTAGATCACTGTTTTATATTAGTTTGTTTTACAAGATCAAGAGTCACTGTATTTAACTATGTAAAAAATACGAACCCATGCAAAAAGACACCGATCAAATAATACCAGTTACAAATCAAATCAAGAGTATAGACAGGCAAACAGTCAATGTATTGACATTTATATATTCACAGCTAATGCCCTTCTGAGATATTAATATCAACTGCAATCTTTGTAAACTCTTTTCATCTTTAATTTGAAGCTACTCACAACAAAATGTGTAAATCCCAGTGAGATCTGGACACTTAAGGCACTGTTTGCAGTCATGTGTATCCTCTCATTCCATTGCCTTTTGCCCCATTGCCCATTAATGGTGTTGTATAAATTATAATCCTGTGTTGCGTTGGTTCATGGATATAATGTAGTGAAAATCTGTTGAGAATTACCTATAAACATCACTTTCAGCTGGTTGTATGACAAATATGATTCATTATGACTGAATCAGATGTAAAACACAAAGAAAAAGTAATAAATTACTACGTATAAAGCCTGATTCTGGGCTTACTTACATGGGTATAAATTAGGAATAACTCCATTGAAATCAGTGGCATTCTAGCACTGTAAAACTTCCTTAAAGAAAACTGTAGTCAATCCCAGAGAGCACATTAACGTTTTCAAAGTACTCTACAGATATTAACTGGTTAATCCTTCCATCCCACCTGTGAGCTGGAAATAAACCTGCAGTTTTATAGTGTTTTATATTTTCCAAGCATGTTACAACTGTAATTGATTTAAGAAAGTGAGGAAGGTAAATGAGTGCTATTATCCTAATTTAGCAAATGGGAAACCCGAGATTCATGAAAAGGATTTGACTACAAAGTGATTTGACTACACAGGAAATCAGGCATCAACATTTTCCTTTGTCCCAAGTTTTGTTAGAGGAAGGGAGTTCAGCCACATGGGCATCCTTCCTCTTCCTCGGGCTTTTCTGAAATCCCTGTACCCAGACAGAAGTGTGTAAATAATGACCGGATGGGGAGAGAGCATGGTCAGTCTGTTATGCTCTATAAGCATTAATCCCTTCCAAACCTACTGAGATTTTCTTTCATAACTGAAATCTGACACTGAAAGCATTAATTTAGGTGGCTGCCTATGACATGCCTTCAAATTCCTTGTGGGGAGTGCATGGGGAAAGGGGTCTGGGCAAAGGCAGGGAAGCCATGGCAGCATGATTCCTGAGGGATGCAGAATCCAAGGATAAGATCATAGAAATGTGGGGCTCAAAGGGACCTCAAGAAGTCACTAAATCCAGCCCCCTGCACCGTGGCAGAACCAAGTAAATCTAGACCATCCCTGGGAGGTGTTGTCCACCCATTTTTAAGAAACCTCCAATGATGAGATTCCACAACCTGCCTTGGCAGCCTATTCCAGAGCATAACTATCCTTGTAGTTAGAAAGGTTTTTTTTCCTAATATCTAACCTAAATCTCAACTGCTGGAGATTAAGCCTATTACTTCTTGTACTACTTTCGGTGGACATGGAGAACACATGATCACAGTCCTCTTTATAACAGCCCTTATCACATTCCACTCTCTCTTATTTTCTCAAGATTAAACATGGCCAGTTTTTTTTAACGTTTCTTCATAGGTCAGGATTTTTAAACCTTTTATCATTGTTATTGTTCTCCTCTGGACTCTCCCCAATTTGCTCACATCTTTCCTAAAGTGTTCGATGGTGCTGGATGGCAAGAGGGGGTGATGGATGGCAGGAGAGAGATCACTTGATCATTACCTGTTAGGTCCACTCACTCCAGGGCACCTGGCATTGGCCACTGTCGGTGGACAGGATACTGGGCTGGATGGACCTTTGGTCTGACCCAGTACGGCCATTCTTATGTTCTTATGTTGGGTGCCCAGAACTGGATACAGTAGTCCAACGGAGGCTTCACCAGTGCCGAATAGAGTGGGATAATTACCTCCCATGTCTTACATTCAACATTGCTGTTACTATACCCCAGAATAATATTCACCTTTTTTGCAGCTGAATCACATTGTTGATTCAGATTCAATTTGTTAACCATTTCTTTCTCCAGATCTTTTTCCACAGCACTATCACTTATTCAGTTATCCCCCATTTTGTAGTTGTGCATTTGATTTTTCCTTTCTAAGTGAAGTTATGTGCACTTGTCTTTATCGAATTTCACCTTGTTGAATTCAGACCAGTTCTCCAATTTGTGAAGGCCCCTTTGAATTCTAATTCTGTCCTCCAAAGTGCTTGCAACCCCTCCAGCTTGATGTCATCCACAAATGCTATAGGCACACTTCCAACTTCATTATCCAAGCCATTAATGAAAATATCGAGTCCCAGGACAGACCCCCGGAGCCCCCAGTAGGTAACCCTCCCACTTTCACAGCAAACCATCAATAACTACTTTTTGAGTATGGTCTTTGAACCAGTTGTGTAGTCACTTTATAGTAATTTAATTTAGACAACATTTCCCTAGTGTGCTTATTAGAATGTTATGGGACTGTGTCAAAAGCCTTACTAAAATCAAGGACCATATTTACTGCTTCCTCCTATCCTCTAGGCTAGTGACCTTGTCAAAGAAGGAAGTTAGCCTGGCATACTGGGAAAGACCCAAGTTGCAATTCAGGCCCTTCCCAGTTTAAGGACATTGAAATTTCCTGGTGTATCTACAATGCCATGAGACGTGCAGGATTCCCTTCTCCCACAAGATCTGCTGGATTTTCTTTATAGATGTCAGAACATCCTTGACTTGGGAGGGCCATACCAGATTATCTACAGGTAGCTAACACCTCCCTGACACTGGCCTAAAATATTTTCCAGTTTGAAGCCTAAATTTGACTTTTTTCCCTCCATCATGTGAATATACACTGTTTTTGCTTAGGGTTCCTCTTGGATCCCCTAGTGATCTTTTGATTAGGAAAAAGAAATTCACAAAATGATTTTTTAAAGAATTGGTTTACTAACATGGCATGACTGATTCTTTCTTAAATTTTGCTTAAATTTTACTCCAGACACCTCTGTAAGACAATAGAGTGGAGACCATTTGAATATTTTTTTCTTCTTCATCCAGGTGCATGCTTCACAACATATGGGTATCACCCTATGTAAGATTCCCCAACTACCTCTTTATGGTAGCTTTAAATCCCCTGTGTGCTGATGGAGTGGTGTAAAGGGGACTTGGCATAGCACAGGATCCGTAAGCTACTGTAAGACAGGAGGGGACTATGTTTATATATAAACTATATAAATGAGGAAAATGTTCACATTTTTGTGCTTTTCATTTTCACAACTATGGGTCAGTGGTAAAAACAATTAATGCTCATTAAAAAATAATTCTAAAGTCTCATACAGGTACATACAAATTACCCATAAGCTTTAGGGTACTTGGTGATTAGGTAGTCACACATTGCGCCCCTTACACTCAGACAGAAATTGATCCTCCATGAACCTCTAAAGCCTTGAGCTTTTCATGACTCCAAAAGCATGGAAAACATTCCCCCCCACCCTCAGGTGCGTTTTTCACAGACCTCTTATTTTGAGTGTTCGTTCTGTGTTGTTGGTGCTAGTGATATTAAAAAGAAAAAAATGTTCATTTTAACTTCTTTATAAACACTAGAATAATAAACCAAATGTTTACAAAATCAAACACACAAAATCGGTAGGGGGGAAATAAACTTCCATGTGGATATTAAAAAATTAAAATTTTATGAGAAGTTGGCTCTGTGTTTTTAAGTACACATCTCATCATCTGATGTATTTATTAGTGGTTTAAATGAGTTCCGAGTACACGCTCCATATGCATATTAATTTTAATATCATTTACATACTAAGGAATGTAGTTCAGTTTACTAATAAGTAAAGATAGGCTGAATATCTGTTTTAAGTATTTTAGACAACTGGAAAGTACATTTGCATCATTATTTTCTGTGGACAGACTTCAATATAGTAATTCCTAAGTCAGCAAATATAGGGTTTTGTGTTACCACCGCTGGAATTTTAGCTGATTCTTTCTGGTTCCATATACAAATAGCTACTATTCCAGAAATCAGAGATGACATGATAAAAAGAGCATAATTGTGTACAATATATTTAATTTTAGAGTAAACAAAGACACTGTAGCTTCATTTGTTGCTTACTTTGTATTCACAGCAAAAACTTGTATAATGGCAATCAGTGTTATAGATGATTAAATCATAAATCAAGGCTATTTGTAGTACTTACTTGTACATTAAACAATATACTTTATATGCTTATGCCTACTTCACCTTTATCTCTTCAAAATTGCTCTTTTGGTATAAACTTTGTCTCAGATGTAGTAGGAAATACAAAGAACTGTGGAAAATGTGATGATGACTCAAGATGTTATTGCATAGGAGCCTGTGTATACACTATAGATAATACAATTGTAACCTGTGAATAACATGAGGCATACTATTCATATAGTTAGTTTATTCATGTATACCTCTCCGAACATTAACCATTTCTAATGATGCATATGGAATATATGAGCATGAACATATATTGATTATAACTGTAAGTACCTAACGTTAATACATTGTAGGAATTGTGGAATATATTGCACAAAATATGAATAGATCAAATATTCAGATGTGTTTACAAATATTTTAAAATACACTATGCTAATGGTTAGCACAATATGTAATAGCTCAAGAGACACATGTTAAAGTATTATCTTAGGACTCTTGTACTCTCAAACACTGAAGATGGGAGCAAAATGAATTTTTTTTTATAAAGGAAAAAAAGCACAAAGATCAGCAGAATCACACTTATTTACATTAGAGTTGATTTTGGCCCAGAGGGTGCTTACTGTAAGTGATCACGGCTGAAAAAACAAGAGAAGCAATGGAACTCATTTTCTCCAGTCATGATCCCGGCACTAGGAGCTGGAAGGATCCGTAGAGTAGAACCACTAAGTCACCTCTCCCCCAGCTGGGGATTCCTTCCATACTGGATAAATTCTCATAAGACCAATTAAACTGGCTTTCTGGCCCTTCTGCATTATCAAAATGATTCAAAGGTTCTGAAGTGGGACCAAGGATCTGGCCCACTCTCAGCATACTCATTAATATTGGATTTTAAATTCAAAAACAAATAACTACTATTCAAACATATGCCTCAGAGGATTGTCCATAAAATTGGTCACTTTAAATAAAGATGGCCTTCATCCTAGCAAAAGGGCAACATGCAACAAGAAAAACTTTCCAAACTTTCTGTTTTACACTGCTATATATTAAAAGTATTGGGTCATGTTACCAAAGCCACAGCTGTAAAACCACAAATGTGCATTTGCAATGCACACAAACAAGCATTTGCATGAAAAAAAATAGTTAACTGCAGAGACACAATTTGCATATATAGAAACCTTTGTGTAATGTATGCAGACATACAGTTTTAGTTACTGTAAAATGTTATGACAAATTATACAGAGCAGTTGTATTGCTCATTAAACTGGGCTCATCTGAACAATATGTTTTAATAGAGCCAAATGCTAGATAATACATCTAGGAGAAAAAGAATGTAGGATGGCAGACTGTATCCTGGGAAGCAGTAGCTCTGAAAAGGACTTAAGGGTCACTGTGGAAAACCGATGGAACATGAGCTCCCAGTGTGATGCTGTGGCTAGGGATGATTATGTGATCCTTGAATGACTAAGCAGACAAGAATATTGAGTAGGATATGGGAAGTATGGTAGCATTATGACTATCAATGGCATTAGTGAGACCATTACTGCAATACTGTGTCCAGTTCTGGTGCCCACTTCAAAAAGGATGTTGAAAAATGGTGTGTGTTATACAGGAGGTCAGGCAAGATGATCACAATAATCTCTTTGTTCTGATGATTTTTTTTTAACTTCACCGTAAAATAGATATTTAGATATCTGTGTGCCTCTGTACCATGTGATGGAGAGTAGTGCCCATCTGGGTTCATGGAGGCCCCTGGGTGATTGTGCCTTGGAGATCAGTGCTCCCAGCTCAAAACTCTGTTTCTCTGTATCATGTGATGGATTGTTATGCTGCTTAGCTATATGTATCCCATACTCCAACTTTAAATTGAGAGTGCACATGTGGACCCAAGGCCCAGCTACTCAGGGGTAATACAGACCTCTGATGGACAGTGCATATCATACTAACCTCTGATGCATATCACACTAACCACTTTTGAAAAACAGAATAATGATCTGCAGGCTAAAAATGTGACAAGCTTCCTAAAGTTCTGACTTTCAAAGCCTTTAGGATCTGAAACACTGTGGTATGCTTAGTATGTTGACTTGTATGCTAATGCATTCAAAATCCTCTATCAACTCACACCTGTTTCATAGCTTTGATGGTGTCTAAGCAGTGTAAACTATGATGTTTTTAGCAAGAGGAGTTTTCTCCATATTTTGTTCATTTGCAAACACCCGGTATACAATTTAGGAACTGGAGTTGAAAAATTAAATACCAAGATCAATTGATTGCAAATGCAATTTAAACTTTGTCTGGAAATCTTGTATTTAACTTACAGAATATAAGGAAAGAATACAAATGTTCTGGCTAAGGGGGGCGGGGGGAACAGCCTGTAAATCTAGCCTATCATTGAGATAAGACACAGAGGTATAGTAAATACTTTGAGTCAATCAAACTTAGAAATTTTCATTTAAATTTACTTTAACTTAATATATGCTGAAAGCCTGAATTTAGATTCATTTTTGCACATCCCTGAAAAATCACAGCTTTTTCTGACAAGAAAATGTATTTAATTTAATGATAACTCATGTGAGATGACATTGTATCTAGGACGAAGAGATTTATTTTGAGTTTTTAAATCTCACTGTAAAATTTGCATAAAACTTTTTCTAAACAAATGCAGTAGCTGTACTCATATAAAAAGAGAACAATCAACCTACTTAAAGAAAACACTATTTGATATCTTTCTATAGAAGGAAATTTAATACAAATTACTGCCTAAGTCCTGTTCCACTGAAGACAGTGGGTTTTTTTCACGATTTTCACACACATGGTATTTTCAACAGTTCTTACAAAATATAAAGTATTATAGCATTGAAAACAAATGAAAAATTCACTAATGGATGAACATACTTGAGAAATCTAACACAAATGCACCCTACTGTCCTTACAAGTAAATATTAAAGAAAATCACCAACGAGCCTTCCATGAAATATGAATAACAAATCTTACCCAAAAGAAAGTTCAACAGCAAAATATTCTGATTCCTAGAATTTTAACCATGAAATCATCTTATGTATCAACCAACATTTCATTCAATCCACAACTAAGTTTCATACTTAATATTAAAAATATTTTTCATATATTAAAGTTATCCTAAAAATGACTTCATATACCCTTGCTTCGGATGACATACTTTGTCACTTAAAAGTAGGACGGCCACCCCAAACTCATGCTGATGAAACCTATATTCCATACCATTATGTGTCAGGGATGGAGAAATTGCCATACTAGACAGATCAAAAGTCTGGTAGCTTTTTCTCTGAAAGTGGCAAGAACCAGATGCTTTAGAGGAAGATGGAAAAAACCCAACGTGATCAATTACAAAAGAAAGGAGTGCTACAGAGAAGGTAAATCAGGTGCTCGATCCTTGTAAGAAAAGAAAAAGGGGACATGCAATTAAATTGTTTTTTAAAGGATATTTTTTTCACATAACCAATAGCTTGCTAGCAAAAAAGAAAAAGAAAAAAAAAAGAAAAAAAAAGAATAGTTATTTATATGGATAACAAGAACATCCACAGTTACATTAGATAGAAAAGATTTATAAATGATATGCACCCTTAATTGTTGGGGACAAACCAACTTAAGTAGCCTTTTAATTCTCTCACTTTTGACTACCAAGACTTTTGGACTAGCTTCTTCATTAAAGACAAAAATATACTCTTCTAAAATTTAGTATCACAGTGCTAGTTTTTCAATGATTTTTCTCCTATAGAATACAGAACATGTTTCTATTGTGGCCACTATTAATAGTGGAGCTGAAATATTTTTTCATTAAAAAATTACTTTTTCTCAAAAAATTAGTGACATTGGGCCAGATTTATAAAGCTATTCAGGTACTTAAAAATCAGATAGGGGCCTAGTGGGATTGGCAAAAGTGCCTAAAGAGGTTAAGCTCCTAACTCCCATTGTGAAGTCAATGGGAGTAAAGTGATTAACCTGCTTAGTAGTACTACTCCCCCCATCTCTACAGCCTAATCTGTCCTTCATGTATAGTTTCTTTTCAGAAAATGCAGTATCCCAGTGATTTTTGTTATACATCATGTTTTACTAACAACAATTCCCACTGAGTTCCTCTTCCATTGCTGCACATGGTAGTTCGCTTATTTTTGCTTTAAAGCTTTTTCACATTGATTTTTATTATTACTATTATTGAGCATGTCCCTATTCTTACTTAACCTCTTTATGTTGCATCCCTGTTATTTTTCTGAAATCCACAATTCTGACCTCATCCTGTCTCTATTCAGGTCCCATGCTTTCCCAGTCGATATATTTGTATTACCGACCTCCCTATCAAATGTATCCCTCAAAATCTGTCACCTTCCCCTGAGATTTAAATAACATTTAAACTTTAAATAATTGCTTTAAACATTGTTAACTTTTTATGCTAGACATAGGTTGAACCCACCTCTTCTCTATAGGCTCTCCCTTCTGCAGAAAAAGCTTCCCAATGCATAATATTTTTTCTCCCTAATAAATCTAAATTTAGTTTTCAGAACCTCATTCCGATAGATTGCTATGCAACTGGTATCAATATGTCAATATGGCCTAGGAATATGGCAGCAGCAGCCTGTGCAGGGAATAATGTGGCTGTTGAGTTCCTTTTCTCTTTCTCTCCTCTGACTACACCTCCAGGCTGGCACTACAAGCATACTGGCAGACATAAACTACACTATTTTGAGTCTCCACACCGCTCTTATCTAAAAGCAGCCTACTCATCCTGTACTCTGGGAGGAGGGGGGAGGAGGGGAGAGGAATCAGCCCAGTGCAAATGGCCTATATAGGTCCTTGGGAGAGGCATTAGCCCCCTGTTAAGAGTTTCACTGGAACCAAATAGTGCTTAGGGTCTTGTATAGACCCTTTGCACTGGTGTGATTTTACCCCTTACATATTTTGTGACTGCAAATTTTAGGGCTGTTCATATTTCACTTATTCTGAATGCTTTATTAGATTGTATATTAACTTTATAATAATATCAGACAAATAGCATACCATAAAGTACTATAAATAATGTATAACTACATTCAGGACTCATAGCTTTTTTTGGTGTGGTCAAATTTATATAATTTACAGCATAGCACTGAAATGTGTATCTTATGATTTAGCATCATAATTGATCACACAAACAACAGGGGAGCTGCCCACCCCTGCCTCCAGAACTACAGCTACTCCCTTATATGTGTTGCTAGTTGCTGGTTTGTATTAATGACTGAAAACGAGTAGACATTAATAGGAGACAAATATTTTATAAATAAATAATGCTATTGTGACAAAATCAAAATGGCAACTACAGGAAACTGTTATGTAACTGAAAGATTAGAGAGTAAATATGATTGTCAACTGTCCAAAAATGTTTAAAGAGATTTTTTGTGTTCATTACTGCTAAAATTAGTAACAGTAATTTCTCTAGTAATTAGAGAGAATTTTGCACCCTTTCCGAACATGTTCAGACACTTGCCAAATCAGGTTAGTTTCGTGATGCAGATTCCCTGGTGGTGTTTTTGTGTCAGCATTACTCCCTAGCTCACACCAGAACTGCCTGAAGAGTGCAGATGTGTCATTTCTTTAAAAACAAATAATTGTCTTGAAATCCAGTGAGTTTCTAGGAGTTGCCTCCCATGCCATAGAGCCAAAAGTTAATCTTATGCACTGTACTGAAGAACAAGTCAAAAATATTTTATTTCACAATGGCCCAGAGTTGTAGGAGAGAGGTTGCCATCCATGATTAATGGAAAACCAAGCAGGCACACAAGCTTTTCAAACTCCATGATAAACGAATAACAACCATCCATAATTATACAATATATATATATATATTTAGAATTTCTTCAGGATTAGAAAACAAACAAATATGGCGAATTTGAATCACATGCTACAATAAGCAGATTCATTATTTGGTTCCTATAGTATCCTTAAGAAAACTTTCTAGTTCAAACGTATCGTAAACTGGATCTTAAGTATTTGACTGAACTTTTTTATTGAACCTTTTAATCTAAGCAGTTTAACATTTTCCTAGACAATGACAAATGTGCAGTTTATTCAAGCTAATAACACAATGTTAGCATTTGTCAAAATACTGTATTGCATTACGAAGGCTATTAAAAGACTACAGGAAATGCTCCCACATTTGCAAAATTCTGTCCTAGAACTGTACTGGCAGACAAATCTATACCTATTGCATTTTCAGATAATCTGCTTTTATAGATTGCTGGTCAAATTCATGCCCTTAGTCATGCCAGAGTTTGCCCACGTTTCTGGGCATTTAAAAAAATTAAATATCCCGTATCGTGTACTGCTCTGAGATTTTTATCTTATCAAAGAACAATTTTCAGCTTTGTTCTATTTTTTTTAATGCTGTTAAAGCAAAGATGAAGGGGAAGGAAATGGGCAGCTGCATGGTGTACTTGGTCATATAAGACCTGACCCCGCAAAAGACAGTGTGCCCTAACTGGCATTGAGTTTAAGTACACATCACCATATTGGGGCACATACTTCATATACTTCAGAATATAAAATGGAGATATACAGAATGAGGGATTGCACTAGAGGTCACCAATTATGTTGATGACACCTAAAAGCTTATTTATGCAAATAAAGTGACCAGTAGGTTCTGCTGGGAAAAGGACAGTGGTGTCTTCAAAGATATAAAAACAGAACTGAAGGCACGTATCTTTTTAGTATAGTCAGAATGATGAATATGTCTCCCTTAGAGCGTAATGCTGTGGCATGCTGAGTGCTTTCAGCTCCCATTGAAATCACAGGGAGTTGACTATAGTCAATACTTTCTAGGATTAGGCCCATTCTTTCTGTTCACTGGTACCTTGCTTTTGTTGTTTCTCTCTCCCCCGCCATTATCTTGTTTCTTCTCTCTTTGTATTTCTCTCATTATTCTTCCACACATTCTCTCATCTGGTGTCATGCACCTTCACCCTTGGTAGAGCTTGCCATCTGACTGGACACTTCCCAGGCTGTTGTGTTTTAAGCCCTTCAATGCAACTGCCTGGTCCTTGGAACTACCCATGAGGCTTCCCCGTAGCTTAAATTCAGCCCTTCTTGGAACTCCAATGGCATAGCACTCGGGGGTTACAGTTTAATTCTTCAGAATTACATTGAATTCTTCCTGTGTGATTCTGAGAGTTCCATGAGTTTATATGTCCCTCTACCAACACCTGGTTTCTTTGTTCTGCTGCTAGGGATTTTCCACTCCACCTCCCTGCAGAGAAATTGGAGGTACTAAGTTCTCCCAACTTCAGCCAACCCATTTTATCCCAGGTGTTCACTGATTAGGTGACCATCTAAGGTGTAATGAACAAATATTGTCCCTGGTCTGACAGAGATGTGTTACAGCCCCTGATAGCAAATGGTGGATTTCACATGTAGGCATTCCCTGATACAAAATGGTTATTGTGATATTGTTGTAACATCAACCAGAATTGATAACTGGTACACAGACAAATTCTCTATATCATCACACATGGGCTTTCAAATTATATCCCTGCCCTGCAATTGCACATCCTTGAATTTCCCCACATCTGTGTGGCTCCCCTCTTTCTTTACTTTTGCCCATTTGCTTCCTCCTCTCTCGTAGCAATCCCTCTCAAAATGTCTCAGTCAACCTTCTCCTTCCCTTGCACACTTTCATCTTCTCCTACATTATTTGATCCCCTTGTACTATTTCTTTCCCCCACTCCCAATAGTACAAAGTTATTACTATTTCTAAATCTGACTGAGCACATGAGAACAATTCTGTTCTGGGAAGAAAGGTGTCCCAGTGCCTGCCCTGATATATATTCTTTTAATGTGCCTTTAGGTAT
Source organism: Macrochelys suwanniensis (assembly GCA_033296515.1). Taxonomy (NCBI): domain Eukaryota; kingdom Metazoa; phylum Chordata; order Testudines; family Chelydridae; genus Macrochelys; species Macrochelys suwanniensis. Next base: position 46,572,024 of record CM065777.1, read on the forward strand.
CAGAAAACAGAATCATCTGTAATTTTGTATGGATTCTTTCCATTTTTCTTCCCAAAACAGACTAATTATCAATGAGTGCATAATTTCCAGGGATGCAAAAACTCTGGGTTCTGAATTTTTATTGTAAATTTTCTCTCTGTATATTTGACATCTACAGCTTTAGTAATAACTAACCATTTACCTCAGAAAAATCGATATTGGCTCAAAAAGCTGAAACAGTATGATTTTCCAGCATGTCATCACCTGTAAGACTCCAATACTGCCCTCCTGTAAATAATCTAATGTACAGCATCTGTAGTTTTTCAGACTGATTACACTGCAGAAGTAGTTTAGGGGGTTGAACAGGATATGCATTAGGTCTGTATAGAATGCCAAAGTATATTTGGGAGCAAGGGTTGCTCATACAAATAACCTTTATTCTCTGTCTTCAGCACATAAAGACTTCAGAACTCAGATAGGAGTTTGTCCATCTTTTATCCTTTTGCTCCTTTTCTGTTATTATAGGGACTCATTTAGGGACTGGTTTTGCTATTGACTGCAATATGAGCAGGATAAGGCATTTGGCAGTGATGCTGATGTCTGTGAATTGATCATCTTAGCATACTAAACATTTTCACACAAAATGGGAGTCAATGGAAGACACCCCAGAGACTAGAACCTAGCAGTTTTTAAATCCATTGCTTAATATTTTGGGGATCATTTTAATCTTCCCCCCACTTTCATTTGCTCTCCACATTAAGATATATCTTCCTGAAATTGACAATTTAAAACCATCTAAAAATGAATCCGTTGTACAGATTAAAGATAAACTTACTTCTCTATTAGGATGCTACTGTTTAATTAGCTTAATTCTACATATGTTCCTATATATATGGTCTTGTGGTCAAGACACTGGGGTGAGGCACAAGAATTCTGGGTTCAATTCTACAGACTTCCTGTGTCACCTGATATAAGACACTTATCCTCTCTAGCCTCTGTCCTACATCTGTAAAATAGGAATAATTAAACTGTTCAGAGCAGGAACTTTCTGACCATCAGTGGTAGATTAGCCAATGGGCGAATGGAGCCCGTGCCCAGGGGACCCGGCCAATTGGAGGGCACTGGAAAAATGGGCTCCCCACCCCCAGCAGAAATCTGCTGCAGGGCAGCGGAAGCCACCGGGCCCCAACCCCACTCCCCAACAGAAGCACTGGGCAGAGCAGGGGCAGTGTGGGAAGCCCTAGTGCCTGGACTGGCTGCAGCCCCAGGACTGGAGGAACTCTGGCTCCCTGCTGTGGCCTCAGGGTTGGGGGAAGCTCTTATTCCCTGCTGTGGCCCCGGAGCCCTGGTGTGGGGGGACAGAGCTTCTCTGCACTTGGAGCCACATTAAAGGGGCAAAAAGGAGCAAATTGGTTGGGGGGCTGCAGTAGGGCAGTGGAATGGGGCGGAATCATGGGTGGAACAGGGGCCGCAGACAGACGGTTCAGAACGGGGGCAGGACCACAGGCAGAAGTGGTGGGGAGGGACCCCCCCACTTGCTCTAACCCAGAGTCCCACAAAACCTTAATCCACCTCTGCTGACCATGTATTTGCAAAGCACCTCACTTCTCAGCTGGATCCTCAAGAAACTAACAAAATACAAATAAAAATATAATCCTGCCCATCAGTGTGGTATCAGAAAGCCTGACGAACACATGAAAGTGGAAGGTGTGCAAACAGAGGATAATAAGGTTAGGTATATGTGCTTTCGTTGGATACTTCATGTCTCCAGAACTTCCCTACATCTAAAATTCTACTTCAGTATAAATGACATGCATAAATCTATAGGAATATCTGGTGTTAAATCAGGGGTAACCCATTTCACTATAGATGGCTCTGTCTTATAAGAGAGCTTCATCATATCAGAGCATTACAGAACCTCCAAAAGGTTGGTTCAAGTTTGAGTTTAAGAGAAAATGAAGGTTCAGGGGAAGAAAGGAACAGAACTGGTCTGCCCATCCTTAGTGCGGACCAAAGATATGTCAAAAATATGTATATAAAATCAAATGCCTTTGGGCCTATTAAAGCCTATTGTTTCTTGAATAAGTCACTCCCTGAAATGCCATGTATTAGTTAATGCCAGAAAACCTAATTTAAACTTCAAATAAAACTATGCAAACAAACTGGATTTATATACTGCCTTGATGAGGCCCATAGCCCCTTGGCTCCCTTTGTATTGACTACACTGATAAACAAAAATAAACCATATTGAAACAAAATACATATGAAATGGCATTTATCTTTCATTTGCTCTTTGTTGCATTCCATCCTCAATCACCAGCCTCTATGTTGTCCATTTAGAATATACTTTTTCAGGGCACAGATCTTGTCTTCAAATTTGTCTGTAAAACACTTAGCACACACTAGGTGCTACTTAGATAACATATTATAACATGAATATAGCTCTTAGGGGGTTTCATAGGTGGGCAACAGAAAGGCAGGTGAAAGTTCTGTTCGATTCTTTGGTAGTTTTTTCTCTCTCAGTGTAAATTCCTTGCAAGCAGTTTCAGTAGTCTCTCCTACATATTATGCTGAAAAGAGACTCTCTCCTAGGTGTTGTGCTGAAAAGAGAAGAAGTATCTTTCTCATTCTACACTTAGTGTCAAAGATGCCTGCAAACCACAACCTATGTACATTGCACTGGCATTCATAGGCAACTCCTGTATCTGAAAGGCTTCATCTCTCAAAGCTTAGATATAATGCACCAAGACTAAACGAGCTGCAAAAGTCACTAACTGTAATTAGGATGACAGGTGAAAAATTCTAAGGGAGGATGGATGAGGTGAAACAAAAGGTCAGTGAGATGGAGAAGGTAGTATCCTGGCATGACAAAATTCTTCTTACTAACAAGAAATGGCTTTTCAGTATAGTCAACAAGGCTGAAAATAAATCCAGGTCAACTATCTCAAAATCATCAGCATCCCAGAGAGGGCAGTGAGTTGGGTGAATCAGCAGCCTTTATACAGTAAGTGACTTCTGGATTTAATGGGAGTTGAGAGAACCATAGCTTACACTTTTATTTTTACTGCCAGAAAGTTTTAATGAATGAATAGTCCTGTGGCAGTAGTGACTCTTCTCTCTGTCTTAGTTTCATATTGGAAGCCTGGGTTTAAATATGCCAAACATGCTTCTTTGGTTTCTCTTGTGCATTTTCTCTAAATGGATCATAAATACATGCTGATCAATATCCATATTTGGGGTTATTTACCCAACAAGGTAAGTCTGTGCACTTAGTCTAAATACACTATAAAACATAATCAACGGGGTTTTCTTAGATAGCCTTCAGAAGAAGCACTAGTATGCAGAAGTACTTGAGTGACTGTAGAATGATTTGAGGAAATTTGTGAGTAGAGAGAACTGGATATGCATTTATTGCAGACACAACTGGTTATGCATCTTATTACCTATTTGGCAATGAAATAATACACTAAAATATTCAGTGACAACAACCTATTATATTATCTAGTCCAACGAGATATTTTTATATTATAATATAATAATATTGTAAAATTATTTGATTTTGCTGAGGGGTACTATACTAAAGCTGAATGCGTCTCCCCTCCCCCGGATGAACTCTGAGTCTGTTGAGAGTGGACTAAGTCAATAGATCCCACATGATCCTAGGCCCTGGATCTGGGTAGTGATCGATCGCTGTTCCTAGCTCTGGGTTTCTCAGGCACATTGCCAGATACAGATACCATGTCTGATCTTCTTCTTGGGCAGTCGGACCCCATAGTCAAGCTGCCTTAGACTCCAAAACCAGTGTCTCAGTCCTCCCAAGTTCCTCATGTATGCGCCCTGGGAGTTCCACCTTGCTGTGGGCACTCTGAGCTTCTTAATTAAGCCCTCTGAGGCAAAGTGCCACGCAAGCAAAGAATATAGGATTAGCAAGGGAGTTTTTAACTCCAGGTCCTTTACTCTTTAGCAGCACTAGAACAATACAGATCTTTGGAAACTAAAAGACAGTCCTGAATGCACTCCCCCCACCCCGAGTCTGATTTTGCCCCTTATGGCAATCCCAGGTCAATGTTCTTAAATTGGACAGCCCTTCCAGACTCTTTAGCTGGGTCTTCTTGCATGTGGGGATGCTTGCCCTTCGTTTGCAGAGAGCTCCCTGCCATTAAATACAGTCTCTGACCCTCTTTTTCCCTGTATCCAGACTGAAAAATTCCGGTCCCTTCCCCCCAGTCCAGCTTCCATATAGAGACGGGTTGGCCAGGGATTGAGATACATTGGTTTATGGCCATGGACTATTCTATACCAGCTTTTCAGAGACCATCATTCAACTAAGTATCAAGCCCCACTACAAAATGTATTGCAAGCTCCATTGTGATGTAGAGTATATAGCAGGAAGGTTACAATACAAAGTGGAGCCCCTGAAAAGAAATGGTGTTCAGAAAACAAAATGGAGTTCACAGTTCGACACTGACATACCCTCAATAGGTCACAGTATATAATACAAATGGATCAACAGCCTAATAAAAAAGTAGTTAATTCACAATATAATTCACTGAAAGACTAATGAAAAGTCTGCTCTTATTTCTAGATTATTAACCTCTACCAATTTTAACATCAGCCACCATTATTTTAAAAGACAAGAGTTACTCTACACAGAGAATAATCTAGTTGAATATAGAACATGCTAAAGGACAGTGGCACTCCACTTACAGGCTGAGTCGTCAAGCACCTGGTGACTTATTACTACTGTACCCTATGCCTCAATCACTGACACTCTGGCCCACAAGCAGCCCCTCCCTTCTCATCTCCCATACAGCTCTCCTTGGTTTTGTGACACCCTGCACCACATGAAACAGAAACTCAAGTGCCATTACCAGAAAACAGAAGTTGAAACAGACAGACTGAAACTCAAAGAATTTCCCCAAGGCTATGTGAAGGCTGTATTATAGGCAAAGAGAAGCTTCCTCTGAGCCTCCACAGAAGAAGCCAAATCCCACCCAAAGGAGTTGTCCCATGGTGGTAAACTGCTTCATTAACCATGATTGCCCAATTCATAGCTGATTGCTGCACCACACTCTATGAATAGCTACCATTCTATTTAACTGTGAAGGCTTCTAAAACTTCATGGACCTGTTCCATTTATACTTGCCAATAAACTAAGTGCCCTGCATCCCTGGAATTAAGTACATTTCATTCCCAAAAAATACTGGACACCATGAATGATGTTCAATCCAAGACCTGTGGATCTGACTGCTGCCTTTCCTGGCAGATGAAAGTCGTGAACAACTAGTGCGACTCATTACTGAAATAATCAATTCCTTATTCATTGAAGGAATATTTCCTTCCTCCTTCAAACATATAATAATTCAAATCGCACTGAAGAAACCTACCTTGGATATATTAATTCTAGCCAAATACCACCCAATATCAAACCTTCAGTACCTGAGCAAGCTTATAGATAATCTAGTCAGTGGCCAACTACAGTCCCATCTAACCAAAGCAAATATGCTAGAATCAGTTCAATCTTGTCACTTCTCAGATGGACTACAACAAAGCAATATACCTGGGTACTAATTCATCAAATCTTAGAAAACTCTAACAGGTACGGAACATGTCTCCTCAGCAACACAGACCATTGTGAACACACCAAATCTGTACTCCTCTCTCTAGAGTGGCTTTAAGGTCTTGGTACTTCTCTTCAAGGTGCTCAATGGCCTAAAAGATCATCTGAAGTTCTCAAATGAGAACCGTAGTAACAACTCCATTTCTTAGGCACAGTGGAACTTTCTATCATAAGAGTAAAGCTTGTCTGTGCAGGAAAAAACTGGGAGCCAGTCTCAGATTGTGGAATAAGCCGCCACAGGAAACCATCACAAACCTCACCACATGCTACCTAAATTGAAAGTGCACTTCTTCATCCTTTCTTTCTCTAATATGAACATATAGCAATGTATAGGAATTAAGAAAAAAAACTATGAAAACAAAACACCACACAGCCCATACAACTTTCCCTCTGGGGAAAGGATAACAGAAAGAATGACCCACACGTGACAGATGTTAGTTTAACTGTTTAAAGTATTACAGGAAGGAGCTCAGATATTATGGGGATGATGGCATTATAAGAACCTCTATACAGCAGAATAGAGATAAGATAGGATGTTACTTAGATTGTAAACAGTTTAGGATGGGAGAGGCTTTTTGTTCTGTGTTTGTACAGCACCTAGCACAATGGGATCCTGGTGCATGACTAGGGTCCCCTGGTGCTATGGTAATATAAATTAATAAAATAATAATAATAATAATAGTTTACAATGTAATCACTGAAGAAGAAGAAAGCTCTTTTGGTCTTCCCTGGATAAATGATGATTTGGGCAGGATGTTGAAAAGTGTCTAAGTGATTTAGGAACACAGTCCCATTTACTTTCAGTGTAGTGTAGTAGTGTACCTCCAAAGAGCTCCTATATATTACACAAAAACAGATTAATTCTTACAATATATTGTAGATGACTGATAGTGGGATTATTACTCATACACACAGAACATGAGATGTGAAATCACATCATCTTATTATTGAGTAAAGACATTATTGTCACATCCAGATATGATCATCATTGTAAGGCTGAGTCAGTTAGCTATATAGGTTCCCTTTATAACTTATAGAACTGATAGAATATTATGTCATTAAATTCATGCAGTGCATGCTTCTGCAGCAGTAAAGCACAAGAGCAACTCATATGGTGACTGGCATGCTTTGAAATAATCTCTACATTCATGTTCGGTTCAACAAGCTTCTTGTCTGAAAGATGTATGATGTGATTTCCTCTCCATCCCCCCGTAATGAATATAACTCCTGAGTGTTTGACCCCTTCAAGCTGCTTACACAAGTCTTGGTGTTGTACATTTATTTACACTTGAACCTCTTCAAGGACTGTAAAGGATAAACAGTTGTAATCTTATGAGTTAGTTTGTACTTTGGCTTGCTTTAGAGGTATTTCTCTTGCTAATTTAAACTCCTAGAAACATTATATCAATAATTATAGATAAAGTACAGCTGCATTGCATTAATATATAGGCAATGAAATATTTCTCACTGGCAGATTTCAATTGTCTAGTTTGTCTCACTGGAAGGGCACTTTCCCACACTAACAGGGTCACTTAAGATAATAGGGCCAAACTTGCAAGTTAAGGAAGTACCTGGATCCTGGGGGAACTCTCTCTGGGAGAGGCTGAAAAACTGGTGTGAAGTTTAAATTTTATGTTTCAGAGACATTTTCATAGATTCATAGATTCATAGATTCTAGGGCTGGAAGGGACCTCGAGAGGTCATCGAGTCCAGCCCCCTGCCCTCATGGCAGGACCAATTACTGTCTAGACCATCCCTGATAGACATTTATCTAACCTACTCTTAAATATCTCCAGAGATGGAGATTCCACAACCTCCCTGGGCAGTTTATTCCAGTGTTTAACCACCCTGACAGTTAGGAACTTTTTCCTAATGTCCAACCTAAACCTCCCTTGCTGCAGTTTAAGCCCATTGCTTCTTGTTCTATCCTCAGATGCTAAGATGAACAAGTTTTCTCCCTCCTCCTTATTACACCCTTTTAGATACCTGAAGACCGCTATCATGTCCCCTCTCAGTCTTCTCTTTTCCAAACTAAACAAACCCAATTCCTTCAGCCTTCCTTCATAGGTAATGTTCTCTAGATCCTTAATTTTGGATACATCTACACAACAATTAAACACCCATAGCTGGCCCAGGACAGCTGACTCGGGCTCACAGGACTTGAGCTGTGGGGCTGTAAAATTGCTGTGTAGATGGTTGGGCTCAGGCTTGGGCCTGTGATTTGGGATTCTGTGAGGGGGAAAGGTCTCAGAGCCCAGGCTCCAGCCCGAGCCCAAACATCTGCACAGCAATTTTTAGCCTCACAGCCCAAGCCCCGCAAGCCTGAGTCAGCTGCAGATCTTTTATTCCAGTGTGGGTATACCCTCTGTGCACAGAACAAGCTGCTGCACACTGCCCCCCCTAGGTTTCTATCATATATATGGAAAGGGCATGGTGATGTGGTGCCTACCCCACACAGGATTAGAAGGGGTTAATCATGCCCTGCTCCAGAAGGAGCAATAGCCAAGCATGTCAGAGAGGCAGCGTGAAACACAGCCAATCAGGGAGGAGTTGTAGGAAGCAACCAATTAAAGGCCTGGCAGGCTCAGATAAAAGGGAGCTGAGGTTAGAGTAGGGGCAGTTGCTGCTGGGTGCCCAGTGGGTAAGGACTGCACCCTTGGAGGGCTGAGAGAACTAAGCACCTTGGACAGAGCAGCTGCTAGCAGGGATTGGGAATGAGAGGGAGCTCTGGCTGGCTGCTTGGACTGAGCAGCTGAGTACCTTGAGGTAAGGGTGAAGAAGGTGCTAGGGCCATGGGGAGCAGAGACAGAGAGCCAGTTTGCAGACTGTGGACGTGGGCATTGATCTCGAGCTAATTCCCAGCATGACCAGGAGGAGGCATCAGTCTAGCAATGAGGGCTGCAACCTGTGAGGCACATTGCAGATTCTCCCTTCCTCACAGCAATATCTAAGAGGAAATCTCAATCCACAGTTCTCCTGATTCTTTCATAAATATACACAATCTGTTCTATTCACTTTTCGTTTTTCACCGAGGGCTTGGAATCTGCCCCACCATTCCCAGCTGCCAAAGGATTTTGAGTCTATTGTAGGAAGGACTCAGAGACCACATTACATTTTGGGCTGTGTTGTGAGAGGCCCAACCAAAGGGCATCTCTGGAGCCAAGGCTTGACCCAGCCCAGCAGAGTAATTTTCTTTGAAAACGTAATTTGCTTACCTAGAAGTGTAGCTATTCACACTCAGGTCTCCTCCTCATTTTTCAATGTGCGGCTCTAGCTCTACAATGCTGTGTTCATGGATTTTCACCTCATTAAATTGCTTGTACCTCTAAATCCCTGCTCAGAAAATGGAATATAGACACAAGCAACATGCCAACTGTAAACACACAATGTCTCGAATATCTAGGCTTATACCTTTATAGTATTTCTGTATCTGAGCATACAGGGATAATGAGTGGTGGGCAACTTATACATTGTCTGATCTTATGTGTCCTATGAGATTTCAGCAGTTTTTAAACATTTTTCTTTTCTTTCATGCTTTCTTTCCTTATGCAATGTTTCTGATTATTGAAGCTATTGCCCTGTTATTTGCTAATGCATTTGATGTTATCTTGAAAATCCTTTTTGAGTAAGAAAATTATGAAGAAGTCATGTAATTCTGTGCTTGTATCAGGCCTCCTAAAATACAGTAAGCATAACAGAGAAGACACTTGGAGTTTAGAAATTTTGGTTAACAAAGGTATCTACAATTTTTTCATTCTCATTTTGTATGGACAAATAAGTCAGCATAACACAAGAAGAAAAGAAAAATCCTGTAGCAATGCTTTCAATCTAACATTAAGTTTAACCAGCACTTTTAGTAAATCAAGACCATTCACCAAAACCCAAAATTATTATATGTTAGAATGCATCATTTTGAAGAGAGGGAAAATACTTGAGCAAGAATTAAAGCTATGCTCCTGCCAAAGATAATTTTCTAGTTTCTAACTACACCCACTTAACATCTAAATGATTTAATATAAAGCATTCATACACGCTCACAGTGGTAACAAGGATACATTGTGTGAAAGAACATCATGTTACCAAATACACACAACAAGATCTTCCCCAGCTAGAGGAAGGAGTTAAGGAACATGTCAAGAAAGTAGGGAAGTTATTACACACAATGACTCATTTTAGTCCTCATTAGTTACTTTTATTCTGCAGAATTTACTTTAAGCAGTTTCTTGGATAGTATCAAGTAATCTGGCTGCTTACCTCTGATGCCAGAAGATATATATGAGTTACGATCAAAGAAGAATGAATTTTGATAATTAGAAAATGGAGGCTTCAGTTCCTTAGCCACAATATGTTTTTTTCAGAACATCACAGATTAATTGCTCACCTCTGTGGCCCAGCTGAGATCTAGGAGAAACAGCAGCTTCATCCATTTAAAATCTATTTCTTTCCAAGTAGTATTTTGTCTCAATCCCTCTGATCAGAAACAGTTATGATGGTACTTCCTACTTGGGAATTGTTATGAGCTTTCCTCCTAAGGACGTGGTAGGCTTTTCCAAGCTGATAGAATCTTCTTTTACATCTAGATTTAGAATTTTTGTCACAACATTTTCTATTAAAATACGGGTAAAATTTGGAGGAAAAAAACCCTACATAACTTTGGAGCACAAGGCTATGCCTACCTATATTGCCCAACAGTTTTGAGCATGGGGGTGTACACAGCAGTAAGCATCAAAGTGCTGAACTTTAACTCCCATGTATGGATGCTGCAGGTGCGGACCAAAAGATTCCAAGTTGAAGAGGAGTTCATTAACATGAACTACAAACCTTTTAATTTGAGCCCACAGCATCCACACGCAGGAGTTACAGTCCAGCACTTTGGTGCACGCTGCTGTTCACACCCACATATGTACACTGCCCTGCATTTTGGGCTATGTCCTAAGTCCCATGTTCAATACTGACTTGGGCCCTTAGGAGGCTAAATTCTATTGAGATTCAATGAGACATGGGCTCCTAAGGGCCCAAGTCACTTTTGTGCCCAGTGTGGACTCTGAGGTTGCAAATTAAAAGGCTCCTAGATTGCATTAATGTAAACCTATTCAAACAGGACTACATTAATATGAACTAGGAACCTTTCAGTTTGTGCCTGCAGTGTCCATACAGGATTTACAGCACAGTACTTTAATGGGCACTTCTATTCACACCCCCATATTTTGAACTTCCGGGCAGTGTAGACACAGCCTTAAGCTCCTAAATCACATGGACTTTCCCTCAAATTTTACCTCTATTTTTATAGAAAGTTTTGTGACAAAAATTTTATATTTAGATGTAAAAAGATCCTAAGTCCCACACTCATAGCTTACAATTTGTAAATGTGCTTTAGATAGAAAGGAAATAATTAATTTGAACTTTATTCACAAGACACACACCAATTATTTGTAATGGAAATTTAAAATCCTTGACATCTGGCCAATTCATCCCTCGTATGACTCCATTTAAGTTAATGTGAAGTGAGATGAATATAGACCACCATGTTTCTTTGAATACATATACCTATATTTCTGAAGATATGTAAGTGCATTTAGCCATGCATTTCTTATTAACTATAGCAGAGAATCATGTGGGTAACCTTTACTATTATTTATATTACAGTATCATCCAAAATAAGCCAGACACATAAAAAGTACAGACACATAAAAAGACAAAATTGTTTGTGCCAAAGCTCTTAATTTTTTTCAGAAAACAGAGAAATACACAAAGGGTGCGGGGGGATATATACAACAAAAAAGAAAAATATTGTGTGCTGGCTGTTTGTTCTGTTTTGTATGAAATACTAATTTATGGTTTTATGACAAGTATGAGGGATGGTTGGGAGTGTGTGCGTTGGACTGAGATTTGCGTTGATTTGTGTGGGTGTAAATACAACATGAGTGCTGTGGTGAGGGCTATTGTGTGTTTGGGATTACTGTGTGTGCTGGTTGTCTTGATTTGTGTGTGGGTTGTTCTTGGGGAGTTTGTATTGAATTATACGGGTGTTGAATCAACCTTTGAAGAACTGTGGCAGCTGGGCCAAGTAATCTTCCATCTCTGCAGATGCCCTCATATCACTGAGTCATTACGTCCAATTAAATTTTTGCAGGCAAATAAGCTGTAGATTGAAGGTGGTGATTGGTGTCATTACCTCTGATATTACCGTGATCTAAGACAATTGGCATAGTTAGATACATATCTTACTGTGTTATTGTGTATGTACATATAAATATATTGTGCACGTGCTCAAAACTCACAAACACACACACGCTTGATCCCTTATTGACCCTCTAGCAAACCTTTTCCAGTTGGCTAATTTCTTATAGGCACCACAATATAAATGATTCTAGAGGAATCTAGAAAAGTTTCAGAAAAGGGCAACTAAAATGATTAGGGATCTGGAACGGGTCCCATAAGAGGAGAGATTAAAGAGGCTAGGACTTTTTAGCTTGGAAAAGAGGAGACTAAGGGGGGATATGATAGAGGTATATAAAATTATGAGTGGTGTGGATGAAGTGAATAAGGAAAAGTTATTTACTTGTTCTCATAATAAAAGAACTAGGGGCCACCCAATGAAATTAGTGGGCAGCAGGTTTAAAACAAATAAAAGAAAGTTCTTCTTCACACAGCGCACAGTCAACCTGTGGAACTCCTTGCCTGAGGAGGCTGTGAAGACTAGGACTATAACAGGGTTTAAAAGAGAACTGGATAAATTCATGGAGATCAAGTCCATTAATGGCTATTAACCAGGATGGGTAAGGAATGCTGTCCTTAGCCTCTGTTTGTCAGAGGGGGGTGATGGATGGCAGGAGAGAGATCACTTGATCATTACCTGTTAGGTCTACTCACTCCGGGTCATCTGGCATTGGCCACTGTCGGTGGACAGGATACTGGGCTGGATGGACCTTTGGTCTGACCCAGTACGGCCTTTCTTATGTTCTTATCTGAATGGGGAACCAGTAGTGGTTTTACAGACCAACTCTGGGAAGGTGTTACTTGCACAGAAGGTGGCATGGAAGAAAGTGCAAAAGACTGTTGAGCAGAAATAGACTAACTGTGGAACTGTGAAATGGTTCCTTATAGACTAACAGACATATTTGAGCATAAGGTTTCCTGGGTGAATACCCACTTCGTCGGATGCATCTGAAGAAGTGGATATTCACCCACAAAAGCTTATGCTCCAATACGTCTGTTAGTCTATAAGGTGCCACAGGACTCTTGTCGCTTCTACAGATCCAGACTAACATGGCTACCCCTCTGATATCTGATATGTGAAATGGCTGAGGTCTGTAATCCTCCCTCCCTCCCCTGAATCAGTAGATTCAGATGTAGCATCTGGTTTTTAGAAATGCTTTGTTTTAATTATTTTTTTCCAGATAAATAATCTGAGTCTGTGATTTGGGGGAGGGGAGGGTTAACCTGCATTGAAGCCTGGGCCCCTTTAGTCTCCCATACTTTATCTAGACCACACAATAATAATTTCAGGTGGGCATCCCATTTGCCTTACATTAGGACTTCTGATTTCAAAGAACATTTTAACTATATACAGGATGTAAATTATTGGGTAACTATCATTATTATCTTCCTAAGGTCTAGCTTTCTGATAAATTGCCAGTGGCTGTCTTCTAATCAGATAGGCAGACTCTGCCAAATTACAGCTGTATTATTATGTGATTAGTTGTATGTAATCTTGTTACATGTACTCAGAAATATTGTTTTTCAGACTACCATTTTAATATTCCATTTTAAAGTCTTTATTTTCCAGTTTTCTCTAGTCAAAACAACATTATAAACTTTTATAGACACTTAAAATTTTGCAAATATATTGCGGTCTGCAAATAATTTTAAGCAATTAACAAAAATGCATTGTTTTGAGAACGTTTTATATTGAGTATATATTATTATTATATATATGGGCAGCAGATTTGACCAGATGTTAATTAATAGCAACAAATTGTAACACAATTGGTACAATAGAGAAGATGATTTTGATTTCTAAATAGTTTCCTTTTTTTAAATCCATCATTCTCTCATCACAGCCCCAGTGCTACATTATCTAGCATTTGAATGGGCAGCTGCACCCTCACGGAGTCCCACTGAAGTTAATGGGGCTTTATGTATGTGTATCAATCCAACTGTGCCCACACAGTGCAGGACTGGGGTCTAACCATTTATTTTCAATATATGCAGTTGCCTTCTGTGGATCTAAATATATATTTGTCTCTTTTACAGAGACAAAAGCTTAGTCTTCAGAAGTATAATACCCTATTCTTAGAGGTGTTCAGTCATGTTTCCAAAAATACAAGGAAGAAAACTAGGCGAGTCACATTAAACTGAAGACCATAAGGAACATATTAAATAAAAGTTTAAAACAAATAAACCCAAAATTTAGAAAAAGAATGCAATGTCATCCATTAAGTAAGCGTCTTAATTACTTATAATGCTATCACAATTCTGATTTATAAATGTTTACATACATGAACAAATGTATATATTTACCAAAAATAATGGTCTCATATTTGGTCAGTAAGAAAAATGTCTTCAGCATACAGTATAAAGTTTGGAACTCTGAAGTAGAAGAGGATGTATGTGTGTGAACATCCTCATTCAGAATTAAAGTGGCTTTAATTCAGTTTAGTTTAATTCACTTCCAAAGTAAATTAAGATAAGCCAAATTAATCCACTTTAATTATGAATTACAGTATCTACACAATGATAGGTTTCAGTGTAGTAGCCGTGTTAGTCTGTGTCAGCAAAATGAAAATAAGAAAGAAAAACTTGTAGCACCTTAGAGACTAACAAATTTATTTCAGCATAAGCTTTCGTGGGTTAGTACCCACTTCATCGGATGCATGGAATGAAACATACAGTAGACAGATATTTATACAGTCAGAGAAACATGATAAGGTGGAGGTGCATAGACCAACCTTAAGAGGCTAATTAATTGAGAGGAACCATAACAGCAGGGGAAGAAAAACCTTTGAAGTGATAAACAAGATGGTCACACAGGTGTGAATGAGGATCGTTAACTTAAGGGAAATAGATTCAATTAACGTAATGGCCGAGCCATTCGAGGTCCTTATTTAATCCTGAGGTAATGCAATCTAGTTTGCATATCAATTCGAGTTCAACAGTTTCTCTTTGAAGTCTGCTTTTCGAGTTAATCTGTCGCAACACTGCTACCCTCAAGTCTGTCAGTGAGTGATTAGGGAGGTTGAAGTGTTCTCCTACTGGTTTTTGAATGTTATGATTCCTGATATCAGATTTATGTCCATTTATTCTTTTGCGTAGAGACTGTCCGGTTTGGCCAATGTACATGGCAGAGGGGCATTGCTGGCACATGATGGCATATATCACATTGGTAGATGTGCAGGTGAATTAGCCTGCACACTTAATTAGCCTCTTAAGGTTGGTCTATGCACCTCCACCTTATCATGTTTCTCTGACTGTATAAATATCTGTCTACTGTATGTTTCATTCCATGCATCCGATGAAGTGGGTACTAACCCACGAAAGCTTATGCTGAAATAAATTTGTTAGTCTCTAAGGTGCTACAAGTTTTTCTTTCTTAGTATCTACACAGAGACTTAATGCAGTTTAATTAATCCACTTCAAATTCACACTTTTAGTTAATTCAGATTAATTTTACTGGATGACCCTGTGTAGGCAAGACCTAAAACACAAGGATCAGAGACTAGAGAGCTTAGAGGAGTGATAATTTGATATGGAACCTTCTACTTCAAGGCAGCTGTGTTCTCAGCCACCTATGGTCAAATCATTAATGTTTGACAGTCATTTGGTGAGAATTAGCTGATTTCCTAATGGTCAAATGTTCTCATCAGCCCCTTATTCACCATTCTAGAAGAGTTCAAGGAATGAATGAATGCAAAGATTAAAGATTGCCACTGAAGAACATTATTGGGAAAATAGGTCCAATTCTATGACTGATGAATGTCCTCACCTCCTATTTATTTCAGTGCTCAGTACTTTGCAGGATTGGGCCCAGATATTAGTAATAATTAAAAGAAATTATTTTTGCTGTACCTCTTCTAGGGGATATAGAGAAAACTGTTTTCCATGGAGGTCAGTATGGCACTATTAATCTCACTACATTCACTTACAAAAGTAACAGAATTATCATCAAAATGCTATGTATTTTAAATGATATTAGCCATGTCTCAGCAATAGCAGCCATATTGATGGTAGAATCTACTGAAATATTGGCCAGCCATCTTCTCATCAGGCGAAAGAAATTCTGTGTTGAGGAAGAATATTTTTCCTCTCCAATTTCCACTTTATTGCCTCAGAGCCATTACCCTGAATCTTTCTCTTTTACTGATTACTCATGTCGCTAAGAGGCCTTCAGGTCAAATCTGAGGTGCTAAGGTTTATAACAAGATCAATTTTCACAACATTTTTACTGCAATTCTAAAAGATACACTAAATCTGCAGCCCTTGTAAAATATAACAGCTCAGATTATTTTAGAAATGAACATACTTGAGAACCATATGAAACTAGTTATCTGACATTTGGTTTATAACATTTCCCGGAAAGACACAAATACTTTAACACAAGCAACAAAGAGTGATGGAAATATGGAAGTTAAACCTGAAAGACCCACCACATCATCCAGTCCTTCTCCCTGCAAATGCAGGATTGTTCTCTCCTGAACATTTTCTAGTTCTTTGCACTCTAGTTTTAAAAAGCCCCAAGTGACGGGACTGCTACCATTCTCTTTCAAAGTTATCATTATATTTATCCTAAATTCTCAATCTTAATTTCATCCCATTGCTCCTATGTAAAATATACAATACTAGTGCCACTCTATACGATTGAGTAAAATTAGATAGAACCAGCAAAAGTAGGTAGCTTTCTAAAGTGCTGGTAACATGATACACGCACAAATATTAGGAGCTGAGCTCATTAATCATTTAGCAAGATTCTCACCCTACATAGGGCCTCTGTCAACTACCGTTGAACGGTTCCATTTGAAAAACAGATTTTTTTTGTGTTAATATCCACCTGCAGCTATGCTCAGTTTAACAGTGTGCTGAATCACCTTTCAATCAAAAAGGCAGGTGGGGCTTGAAATTAAAATAATCTGTTTCAACCCATCAAACTTAATCACAGGAGAATGGCAGAGCAGATTAAACATTTGAGTTTAAAGAACAGCAAGAACTCTTAGTTCCCTCCATACTTGATCATATGGGACATACATAATCGAGATTATCTAACCTACTTTAATCAAGCAATTGTTCTCTCTCTCTATTTGTAAAGGACCAAGCACTTTCAGTATTCTCAGAAAATGACAGCATACATCAGTATCATTGGTACAAGGATGATACACAGAAAATATAAATAACTGCCAAAAAGCTGAAAAGGAGAGCCAGTAAAGTTGTCTTGATGAAACCTTTTAGTCCTTTAAAAACATTTTGTCTCCAACACTTTACATTTCTACTTTTTTTCCAGACAAAGACAGACAGACTGTAGCCCTGAATCTGCAAGCATACCCCCGTGCCCATATAGTACCTCATTAACTTCAGTGAGGTACAGGCAGGCATAAGGGTCTTTCCAAATCGATTAGCTGGCAGGATCAGAACATACATATGACATAGATAAGACAGACAGGTGTGCATTCATCTATGTCAATATATATGGATGTATTCTGAAATTTCAACCCACATAAACATTGTCATGTATGTGTGTGTTTGGGGGAAAGGTGCTGCATGTGTGTGTGAAAATTCAGACAATATTAGATTTTTCATCTTGTTTTGTATGCCAGAACATACTGTTAGCACAGAGAATGGGATTTCTGCACCCACAGTAGTAACACAGTATACCCAGCTCTCTAAGTGCAAGGCTATCTTTTAAATGCAACTGAAACCCATAGCTGCAAATGCATTACATACACTCAGGGAGAAAAGTGACTACAGAAAAAATGCTATACTTATCAGGCCTTTTATTGGACCAAATATTCTTTCCTCTCTTTTGATTAGCCTGAGTGACCATTACATTCATTTTTAGAGGCAATTGGCTAAAAGGCCTGTCAGCACTTTCTTTCATCGAAGAATGAAGTAAATGTGCATTCTGTAACATCTTTGCCTTCAATATATACTGGTAATTGGTTAAAATGGGGTTTGTTCCATAAGAAACTTTTCCAAAGTTGTTAGATGGTAATAAATCATGAACAAAACTCAGTGCCAAAGATATATGATCCATAAATGACAGACATTTTGTAAAAGGAAACAACCTTTTATGTTTAAAATATCCACTTCTTCTTACATTTCTATATACCAACAGTACTCTTTTGAACAGTCCATAAGTGCTCTAATACAATAGGATTCCTGAACTATAATTCATGTTGTATTAGTGTAGTGTATGTTAATCTGCAGTAAATATTACTTATAAGTAAACATAAAACACAGAGCAGTAATACCCCATTAACTATATGTGTAAAGAAGAACTCTTTGTGCTTATATAATCAGCAATGTGGTTGTATTATATACTAGAATATCACTTAAACTGCAATTTAATGAACTGCAAACCTGCCCTGAACATGGACATCTGGTTTGTAGTTCAGTGAAGCACACACCAGTAAGATTATGTTGATATGGTGGTGTCAGGATTGGTGAGGGTGATGTAAAGCTTCAGTGCTGGCCCTAGTCCCTTCCATGGCTCTCTATAAAGACCTGAAACAAGACTACGGATCGCATAACTGTCTGGTGATGCTGGTACTCACTAGTCTGTGAGCATGCATAGTCTGCAAGCATCAGCAATCTACACTGGATTTCCTTCATTATTGCACATTAATGAGGTTCTACTGTGTGTGTTTGTGTCCTTTTTGGTCTCATTAACCTGGATAACCCTTTAGCTCTTATAGTCCAAAATTATGTTAACATTTTTGGTGCCTCTGCATGATCTAGAACCAGATGAAAAATCTCAAAATATTGTAAGAAACACTATTTGTGTGATTTTTTCATCCCTACTGAAATCATGTACAAACGGAACTCTCCAAAGAAAGCCTGTTCACAATATCCTTACAACTCTATTTCTTGAACAAAGTTCAGATAAAGTTTGAAATGCACATCCTCATTTCAGGACCATCCAAGCTTTTGCAAGTAACCTTATCATAAAAAGAAGAAAACTGGCTGAGACAAAGTCGTGAGAGTGTTTTTTCAATTAGGTGCCAAAAAATAGCTTTGCATACAGACTATTTACTGTCTGGCAAATTGCTAAGTGATCAGTTGTTTGACAAATAATGGATATTGGAAAACCATTTTTGTTCATAACATCCTTAAGCTAGTTGGATTGTGTTTGGTCAACAAATGGTATATTCTGGTATGTAGTTGTATAGTATGTGTGTTTTTATACAGGACTAAGCGAAGACCAAATATTCTATTGAGAGCTGTCCTTCATATAGATATCTATACAAGAATATAAATATTTATTAGTCTGTTGCTGTGTTAGCATTATTAGCCCTATAAGGCTGTATCAGCATTTTCTTTTAAATTATGTCTGGCAGGGGAAAAAATGAAATCTTTGAGCTAGAAATTTGGCATCTAATGTCTCAGTCAGGAAGGGTATTCATTTTGAAAAATATGGGTGGAAATAGTTAGGATTTCACTTTTAAAAATATTTCTGAGTTCTTGTGGCAGGGATGTAGACATAAGATTATTATATAATTTTGTGACTGAAGTTTTGCTTATGAACTACAAATAATCATTAGTCTCAAATGAAGAAGTTCACTGAACAAGGTCTATTTTAAAAAGGATGTTAAGGCTGTGACAAATTCATGAAGGTGAAAATGCAGGTATCTGTACTCAAATTAATTGACACCTTATTCCATGAGCAGTCCCATTGGCTTGTATTGTTAGTATATAAACCTGTTCATTAGCCTGGGATAGAATTTTGGGTTTGACTTTTGAAACTCTATTATCCTTACTATGTGTGAACAAAGAACAAAGACACAGTGTATTACATCTGCCCACAAGCAGGTGGGGTGAAATGAGATAAGGGATAGAGCTAAAGTGTTGCTGGCTATGGTGGGAGTATAATATACGAGCATACACTGGAAGGCTGACTGACTCCTCTCTCAAACCCCGGTCAAGCAACCAGTTAGGAGGGGCAAGGGGGAATGGAGAGGAAGGTATATGGAACACGAAAAGAAAACTCTGGCCTTGGCCAGAACACAACATCACTCCTTACCCCTCCGATTGGATACAAAAGAGGTGGTACCAAGCCCCTAGACTCATGACCCTCCAAAGTTGTAAGGGACGAGGGACATGCATTGTAGGTATATTTAGACACACTAAGAAGGAGGGGGTATAGAGAACGGGAAAAGGCTCTTCGGTGTCAGAGTTATGGCTTATTTGAAACTAACCCCAATAAACATCGCATTGCCTGCACTTTGGACTTCTGGTCTTCTGGTTTCTGTCTGCATGAGAAGAATCACAGGAGAGGCAAAGGGAAAGTTCCTAACAGGCATTATTCTGTGTGATGAGGAAATTGGAATCTCAACCCAAACCAGGACATTACACAGTTCAGCATGAAACCTCTAATACTGCAGGTACTTAGACATTGATGGCTCACTGCTGAGCTGTACATTTCCTTTTTTTCTTAATTCTGTTTTTGTGTGTTTGTTTGGTTTTGTTTGTTTGTTTGAAGTGAATCTGTCTGTTACATCTGTTGGCCAAATTTTCCTTTCAGTTACACTGGTGTGAGTATAACTACCAAAAGATTTTAGCTTCATCTCTTTACCTCCATGAAACTATCATTCGTAATGTTCTTCTAAAGTCCAACATATAGTCTTCCTGATAATATAATCATCACACTCTTTATTGCTATTACAGTACAAATACAATTTGATTTTTCAAGTCACTGTAGATATTAGTCGAACATAGCTTAGCTCTTTAAGTGCCCTGGGCATAATAGCTAATCAATTATATTTAATCAATATGTTAGACAGCCATGCAGATTCCCTTGTCTAAAATTTCAGCTTTATTCAGGTAATCTTTGGTCTCAGTAGATTTTTCATAATTTTTAACAGCAAGAATGGACACAGAAACAAATGGCCTATAGAAATGATAGTCTACAACTTGTAAAATAAATTGATATTTGTATATAATTGTGTTCAATTTTTTTCATTCTTTTAAATGTATTTGACTGGAAATATTTCTCCTCAACTGTCCTGACCCCACTTCCCTTTAAAATCCATCAGGAATGTTGCAATTTACTTCAAAAGTGGGCAAGATCAGGCATCAATATCTCCATTTAATGCATCAGTTAAGGAACTGAGTTGGATTCAAATATTTAATGAAGTAAAGGTCTTTACACTCAGTTTCTATCCATACTCTAGGTTGTGGCAGATACAATGATTTAAAAACCAAAAAGGTTTTAGCTTAAATATTAAGCAAAAGCCTCCACAAGCACAGTTTGGGAATCATAGTTACATAAGAATATTAGCTGTTCTTTTCAAATAATGTTAAAAGGTGACAATGTGTCCCCTATTGTTTGGCTATTCATTGCTTGTGCTGCTAGTGAATAAACAGTAGTATATTTGTTCCAGTTTGTTTGAAAACTATTGAAATACATAATTAACCATTACAGCCTAGAGTAAACAGTTGAATGTGACATTTGCTTTCTTTCATTTTAAATAGCTTGAAATGTGCATCAGAGTGGAAGAACAGCATGACATTAAAAGCCCAATCTATCGCATTCCCTGTGGTTCTTTTTAGGGACTTTCTGAAAAGCATTGTTTTGCACTCACTCCAAAAGATAAACAAGCTATATCTTTGTAGTTATCAAGAGATAGGTTTACTTAGTTCTAAAGGTAAAAGGAAAGAAAGAATATTGAAACCTAGGACATGTCTGCACCAAATGAAGTTCAACTAGGTGATCATGCTAAAGAATAAATTGCTTTCAACCATTTGTTGGGTGTGTGGAAAGAGCCTTACATGAGACACATTTATTGTTTGGACAAGAGAACATTTTACAGGGGAGTCTGATGTTCTACCATCTGATCCTTAAGGATCCTTAAGTAGAGTGGAAACTTGGTAGAGTAAATTAATTTTGTGCTTTTATTTCAACTGAAATGGTGCATTGAGGACGTGATCCAACATACACTGAAATCCACTGCATACATCCGACGAAGTGGGTATTCACCTACAAAAGCTTCAATACGTCTGTTAGTCTATAACAGGGGTAAGCAACCTTTCAGAAGTGGTGTGCCGAGACTTCATTTATTCACTCTAATACATTTTAATGTTTTTAGAAGAAGATCTTTCTATAAGTCTTTAATATATAACTAAACTATTGTTGTATGTAAAGTAAATAAGGGTTTTAAAATGTTTAAGAAGCTTCATTTAAAATTAAATTAAAATGCAGAGCCCCCTGGACTGGTGGCCAGGACCCAGACAGTCTGAGTGCCACTGAAAATCAGCTTGCGTGCTGCCTTTGGCGCTCATGCTGTAGGTTGCCTACCCCTGGTCTATAAGGTGCTACAGGACTCTTCGTTGAAATTAGTAGAAAGATTTCCACCGGCTTCAATGGGCACTGGATCTGTTCCGACATATTGCGGACTCCACCCTGTTTAGTCTAAGAGTGGAAATTCAAATTAAACTTGGATATATTAGAATAAATTTAAGCCATGGATTTATTTAGCTTTGAAACTGAAATTGGCCAATGCTGCTAGCTTTTTCTTTTGAGAGTGGAGGGGAGTGATGAAGCAGGTCTAATCTCATTCTAGATTTCAGTCAGAAATCGATCATAGCTCTTCACAAAACAAAAGGAAGAACAACCAGCATCTGCTGACTGAAGGACAACTAATACCACAGCTCCTAAATGGCTTCTGAGTCAGGGGAGGTAAAAGGCAGCTCCACGGTCAAATGCCTTTCACGATGTGACCTTAAACCAACTATGAGTAGACTCAAAAAATCTCACCTTGGTTTTTAAATATTGTAAGCTTGTTAATTTTACCATTATATTTCAGGCAGATGATAAAAACTAAAGGTTCAACCAAGCAATCTTAACGAAAAAATGACAGGAATGCAATCCTCTCTCACAGGCTTCATCAGTAAAGGTGATTCTGAACAACTGAAGTACTCCAAGAGCTTAATTTTATTTGCCATCTCCTACAGGGTCACACTAAGATAAATGTTGTAAGAGGTTGGGACAGAGTGCTGGGCAACAGCAGCTGATCTGGCACTTAGATCACAGCAAGTTCAATTAATTGCCCCATGCATACCTGAATATGGGAACTATGACAAACAGATAGATTGAAGATGGGAGATGGACCTCTGTCAGGATAATGCTGTGTTCTGTGGCAAAGTACCATAGCTAGATAACCTCTTGAGACAATGATAGCAATCTGACCTCACCTCTAGCCCCCTGCCCCCTTGGCTGTTCAGATAGAAGACTGCCACCATATTGTCTGATGTGGCCAGGATTGTCTGACTGCAAATGTCCAGAAGAAAGGCCCCACATGCCTTGTATACAGCCCTGAGCACTAGAACATTGGTTTTCAAAGCCCTCTCCATTATAGACCCTAAGACTTGCTCTGTGAGATTGCTTGTATTGCCCCGCCACACCTGAACGTGGAGGCCTCTGTGATTATGGTCCTTGAGGGTGAATTGGGACTGTGTGGGTCTCTTTTTGCACACACTGCTTTTGGTCCTTCCACCAATCCAGTGAATGGACGACCGCCAGAAGGAGACGCACCATCTTATCCAGGTGGTGTTTGCCTGGGCAGTAGAGCAAGGATAGCCAGGCCTGAAGCTGCTGGAAGTGGAGCCTTGCCTGGGGGCTGATGAACCTGCAAGCTGCCATAAGACCCAGGGGCATGAGTCAGAATCATGCTTGTATCAGATTCTATGGCTATCTGTCATATCCAACAATGACATAATGGCATCTCCTGTGTTTTTGTGGCTGTATAGTCTGATCTGCGAGGAAAAAGGTCATGAACAGATGTCACATAAGCTACACTGTCACTTCACTATTTGCCCATTGTCGCAGGACTTTCTTATTTAATGATGCATGAATGCCTGTATGTGAAGATTTTTAAATGCGAAGACGGTTGCTCAGGTGCAATCTCACACTCCTGGTTGCTGCAGTTGAAGACTAGTGGCAAAAAAGGTCACAACAACTGGTGACTTCATTAGCTGCAGTGGGCAGCCATTGATGTCTGCTGTGCCTTGCCACGCCTTACGTATTTCACAATACATTGTTGCAATGCCTTTCCTGCCCTTCAACCTGCCCCTCATAGTTACCTTTCCTGCCCCTCATAGTTACCTTCAAACTGGTTTAGCCCGCCAGTCAAAGCAGTGTCCCAAGGTGTGGCTGCTGACACAAATAAGCAGCTACTTGAAGCCAGAGGTGAGAGCTGGAAGGAAAGGGAGGACCAGTGAAAGTACTACTCAAAGAGTGCAATTGTTCTGACTTGGTACTATCTCTCTTTGTAGACCCTATACGCTGCCGTTTGTATCCTCGCTGGAATGCACAAGAAGAAGATGGGCACCACATGCACTGTCCTATTGGATACTGCAGACTAGAAAATTCTCCAGTGTGTGCACTGGATATTCTCTCACCAACTGTGGAGTATGTATATGTACTAGCACACAAAGGACTGATCCTCATTTCTCACTTGTAATCAATATCATAGTCTTTCACCTTGACTGAAAGGGCTGTGGCTTATCTGGACTCTAAAAATGCATGAGATACTGGTAAACCTTTTTGACACTGAATATATTTTACCACATTTCCTTCCTCTGATTTCAGAGATTTTCTAAATTGTATATAAACTAGTTTGTCATTGATTCACCTACTGATAGTTCTATATCATGACTACTGGATGGGGAGGGAATGTTCATATTATATTTTTAATTATTGTAGTTTAAAAAAGTCAGACATTATATTTGATAATACTTTCCTTCTATTTGAATGTTTGTTGTTATGGTGATAGTTTCAGGAGGGAACATTAACAAGGATCATTTGAAATACCTTATGTTTACAAAATAATTATTTTCAATACCTTATTAAATATGTATTATGGCCTCAGTTTTCCTGATCATTGTTTGAATTTGCATTTGTCCTCATTGTACCCATGACACTCTTAATTTTGAATGCAAATAGAGAAAACAATAAACTATAACATGAAAGAACAGTAATCCAAAGCATAAAAAGTATACACAAGGTTATTTTTTCCACAAAGGAGAAGCCTTTTATTTTTTAAGAACTAACCTACAATAAGCAATGTCTTTTATATGCTTTTTGGAATAAATATATTGCTCTTTTGTTAGGCACCCACCTTTCTTGTGTTATTTCAAAAGCCCACTTTGAAAGTTTAGGATAACTTTTGTTTAGAATTATAAAAGCTAGGCCAGATATGTTTTCAACTGGATTTCTTTTTTGTGTTTCTGGAAATCAGCATATATATTTAGAGTGCTATATGCATGCTATAACAATCACCAGACGTTTTAAAAACACCTTTTGTCAAGAATTCCTAAGTGTTGTATATACTGTGGCAGAGCGCCGACCTTGTCCCTGTGGGTCCCATGCTTTTAGGCGGTTTATGCTAGCCTCAGAGGCTCACTGTGACCCTCCACATAGCCCTTCTCTCTCTAGGGCCAGGGTTACAGTCTACTGAGCCCTTTTCATCGTAAGCCAGCCAGGAAGTTGGTGAGAGAACTCCCACAGTCCCTGTTGTCCCTATGGGCTTATTGCAGAACAATTTAGTCTCCTGTCCTTCCAGAAGCCTGTCTTCTCCTTGTAGTGGCGGGTTGGGGGTGGGGGACCCAGGCCCACGCTCTGCTCCGGGTTCCGGCCCAGGGACCCTAATGGTAGCAGCTGTTGGCAGCCGAACTTTCACTGCCAGAGTTGCTACAATTCCCTGGGCTACTTCCCCACAGCTCTCCCGCTTCTCCCTTCTTCACCCTTACCTTAGGGCTCCCTTACCAATGGCTTGAGGGTGTCATTATTTACTCATCCCTTCAGTAGTAGTAGTAGTAGTAGTAGTAGTAGTAGTAGTAGTAGTAGTAGTAGCAGCAGCACTTCCTCTCCTCTGGCTCCCTGGCTCTCCTCAGCTTGACTGGAGTGAGCCCTTTTATATGCTCAGAAGAGCCTTAATTAGAGTCAGGTGTTCACATCACCTTAATGGCCTCACCTGACTCTTTGCAGGTTAATTAGAGTCAGGTGTTCTCATTAGCCTGGAGCAGTCCCTGCTCTGGTAAGTCAGGGAACAGAAAACTGGTAATCCAGTGGTCAGTATATCTGCATGCTACTACTTTGTTGTACCCATCTGGCCTGGGTCTGTCACAATACGTAAAATCTTATAAGGGGGTAGAAGTATCTCAACAAGACAAGTGAATCCATCTTTCTCATAGCACAAATTAAATGCTTAGACAACACTGAATAGCAGTCTTCACAACACAAGAGCCCAATATTTTAGAAAATATTAATGAAATAACTTTGCGTGCTTTTCCCCATCTCCATTCATTTATATTAAACTATTGGAAAGACATACGCACAGGAAAATATAAAGATAATTGGGATAACTCAACCTATTCCTACCTGTAGCTAATACTTGTAAAATTGAAAGATATCATGAAATGATGCCAGACACTTAAATCACAGTTTTTCATGCACAATGTATAACTACCAGTGAAGGGCATGTGGTACAGAGTAGGCATTTATTGGACCTACCCAGTGTCCTCAAATACAAAGGTACCTGCAAGATGCCAAAGCAGTTTGGCTCATATCAATTATCAAAACTTATAGTTACTTACATATTCTTCATAGGCCTCATGTGCTGGAGGAGGGGGTGGTCTGTAGCCTGGGACTGCCGGAGTTCCCCTTGCTCGAGGGGTTGGAACGCCCCTAGCTACAGGAGGAACTGGGAGTGCTCCACGTGTCACTGGTGTCCCTCTAGGTGTTTGGGCACCTCGCCCAGGTGGAGGAGGAGGAATCGCACCCCCACGTCCTCTAAGAGAAACAAAGATGTGAAATTAATATATTGACATGTACTTAAGGTGAGGACATAATTGTTATCCAATCTTAAATGCTCTTATTCTCTTATCACAGTTTAACACATCACATACCACAAGCTTCTAGCAGCACCTGAGAGTTACACTGCTAAGAGCTTTTAGGATATATCTGAAACTGGCTCAAAAAGGAATATGTCAATAGGTTTTATGTAAAGGTAATAGGTTGCACAGACCTAGCAACTTTTGCACCTGATTCTCTTCTCACTTACCCTGGTGCAAATCAGAAATATTTTCATTCCATACTGTGGAGTTGCACCGATGTAAAAATAGTGTGAGGGAAGAATGAGGCCTTTCACTTGCAGTTCTCAAAGCACTTCACAGTGGTGGGCCATAATTATGATGCTCATTTTACTGCTGGGAAACTTGGCAAACAGAGGTTTAAGCCACATTGGGTAAGTCTACATTTCAATGTAAGCCTATGGTTAGAGGAACTCAAGTCAGTGGACCCTGGGTTAGAGAACCCAAGGATTGAGCATCTGCACTGATTGCCAACCCTGAGGTTAACAATTTTCAAACCCGGGCCCAAACCCAGGGCTCCAGCGTCCACACTGCAGCATGCATACCTGAGTCCAACCAATCGTATTCCTGACTTCCTAGTGCTCTCCTAAAATGTGGCTGCTTTAGCCCTGTGCTTGTGGTGGAGTGTGGGAAATCTTGACTGTCCACCAAACTTATCTTCTCAGTCTTCTCTGCTTCAGATTAAACAAACACAATTTTTTCAAACTTCTCTCATAGGTCATGACTTTCAATCTTTTTTGTTGCTCTCCTCTGGACTTTTTTCAGTTTGTCAACGTTTCCTGAAATGTGGCACCCCAGAACTGGACACAATAATTGAGTTGAGGCCTTGTCAGTGTGGAGTAGAGTGGAAGATTTATCTCTCGTGTCTTGCTTACAACACTCTTAATGCATCCTAGAATGTGTTTGCTTTTTTTGCAATGGTGTTACACCGTTGACTCATATTTAGCTGGTGATCCACCATGACCCCCAGATCTCTTTCCGCAGTACTCCTTCCTAGGCAGTCATTTCCCATTTTGTATGTGTGTTACTGATTGCTCCATCCTAAGTGGAACACTTTGCATTTGTCCTTATTGAATTTCATCCTTTTTATTTCAGACCATTTCTCTAGAAAGCTATTAGGTTGGTTTGACACAATTTGTTCTTGATCTTCTTATACTGTTAATTAATTCATTCAACAATGAAAAGCTCTTTGCAAATGCTAAGTATCATTATTATAATAGTTAGGACTACACTCGAAAAATAATGGGAGGTGGGTGCTAAGCACCTCTAAAAATTAGGCCATTACTATTTAGGTGTCTATAGACCTGTCCCAGCTCCAATGACGTCAATGGAGGCTTTTCCACTGACTTCAGTGGGGGACTAGATTGAGCCCTAAATATGGATTTACATGTTTAACTCTAGGCATATACATTTGAAAATTTTGCCCTTAATCCCTGTGTAACTGTACATGAAGACTGTGTGATCCTAAAAAGTTACATCTCATGTGAGGCTCTATGTGTGATTCTGAAAGTCTACATCTCATGTGGGTCTGTTTTTCTACATGCTGCTGTTATTGATACTATAGACTCTGAGTAGGTGTGACCTTTAGGCAATGATTTTACATTTTCTAGTCTCCTGTGCTTTGACAAATAACTTGAAGTCCAGCTATTTCATTTGCAACATTTTTAGAGTTATTCATTGAAAAAACTACCTTACAAAATGCAATAGTCATTTGTAGGATGCAAATTTATTAAAGGAAGTCATGGAGCATATAATTGAAGTCAACAGAACTACACTAATTCGTAGCAGTTGATGATCTGGCCCCAAATTTCAAATTTGCCATTTGTGTATTTTAGTTTCTACTGCTGAAGGGATATTCCCCAAAATGTTATAACATTTTTCATTTTTTTATTTTAATTAATTGTTTTCAATATTTTCTTCATAGTTTGAAAATGATTAAGCCATCCATGACAAATGGGTTGGAATTCTGGCCAAGGAGCAAAGGAGGAATAGAAAAGAACAATTACTTCACACCGTTGAAATGAGATCATTAAGGTGGAAGCTACGTAAGATAGCAGCTGATCGGCTATGCAGTGAAATGGTACAATCTATCATGTAGGTAGTCCCCATCATGGAAAATCTGTGGGAGTATCACCTAAGATGGTTGGGTCATGTGAGATGATGAGACATGAGATATGTTGGTCAGAGTACAAAATCTAGTAATCATGGGACGACAACTACGAGGAAGACCAGAAAAAAGGTGGTTTGAGACACTGAAGGAGGATATGAACAAGGCCACTGTTGGAAGACAGGATGCTGGGCTAGATGGACCATTCTTATCTTCTTACGTCTGTGTGCTTGGAAGACAAAGAACATGAGCTGCCAACACTGACAAACAGGACACGGTGAGTGCCAAAAGAAGAAGCTTGAAAATGTTCTTACCCTTTCTGTTTGAGTCCTTTTCGATTTATCTGACATTGACTTTCCCCCTCCATATTTTATAAAGTAAAAGCCAATATGGGTCTGCTCTATTTACTTCCTTGTTTGTGAATCAACAGCATAAATTATGTCAGCACTGCTGTGGGAATGGAGTTTGGTAGTTAACTTTTGGGTTTCCTTTATATTACTTTGCAGTAACAGTGTAAAAAATCTTGCATAGACAGTAACTATTGTATTTCTGAAAATTTATTGACAGGGTGGTGGGCTTTTAAGCTATATTTAAAGCCTGGAAAAATACCCCTCACCAGATTGCAGTAGTGGGGAAAGGTGAATTTCGCAAGTTAAACTATTTAGCAATATCCTTTAAAATAACTGAAAATTCAGGTCCTTTCCACTGCCTCTTAGTCAAATCAAAGGAATACTATGACAAGCAAGATCTTAACATGCTGATTTCACATTTTCAATGGCAGGGGCAAAAATCTGCAGGAAAAAAATGGTCTGTTTCCATATAATACAGGACAGAGAAGGGATATTGGAACAGTCTAGGAAGAGGTCTGCTCTAATGATACAGTATCCCAACTACAGTGATATGAGATGGAGGCGGCAGACCTTAACTTTGAGAAAAAAATCAATATTATTTAGCATTTTATTGTGTGTAAGAGTGTGCTAAGTGCCTCACAATATGGATAATTAAATGTGATCCCTCCCCCTAAAGAACTGAAGGGAGAGTAACAAACAGTATGGGGACCTTTGGGGAACAAAGGACATGGACGACATAAATCAAATTAATGGATTAATGAAGATTAGTCCACAACATGGTGGAAAAAGGAGGTTGATGTTTCTTTGCTTGATTTTTAATTAAAAACAGATCTCCATTAAGCTCCATCCAGAAATGAATTTATGTAGGCACAGGGGTCAACCTGGGTTAAATTATTGCCTTAGATGGCTTATTTCCTGTGGTCTTAATAGTGGAAGTGGGTCTTAAGGAGCAATACAAGTTAAAACATATAGTGGCCTTCTGAGCAAAGTCAGTGTGATACATAGTTACAGTGAAAACATGAAAATATGATAGAGAATCAGGTAATACTTGGAAGGATTGTGCAAGCCAGTGTGTAGGACACACATTTTAGCTACTCCAATTAGAACTGATGCTATATACAATAAATAGCATGTTATGTGTTGAATAATGTTATCCTTTATGGAATTAACAATGGCTGTAGCAAAGAATGCATTCATTTTATCCATTAGTGAATTCGCAGTGATAATGGCTCATACCTTCCAATTCAGATAAACAGCTCACACTGCAGGGGGAGAGGGTGTGTGTGTGCAAAGAGAGTCTTTCAGTTTCCTCAATCTGGAGCAGGCTGCATACACTAGTAAGGCTGCTCTGAGTTACACCTGCTGTCAAGCACTCCAAGATGATTATCTGTTAGTTGGGACTCAACAGGACTTACATTAGCTCCAGCCATGCTGCCTGTAATGGTGAAACTGACTCTGTCATTGGAGAAATCCCTTACTTTGGATGATTCTTCCACAGCCAGATTCACTGGCACAGCAAGATTCTGGCAGCATTATGGCCCTAACATCTGTGAATTGTGGGTCATAGACTCGGAACTGAAACAACCATGTACCAGTGTTGAGAAGAAATATATTTTGGCTTACTGACCATGTTAATAATCAGATTATAAAGATCATATGTGTTTCAACAGGCTATGCTTCCTAAGTCTGGCTGCTTAAGAGAACAAAGTACCTTGATGGAGCTGCAGGTGGTACCCGGATTCCTCTTCCACGAATGCCCCGTCCACGTGCTGAATCTTCAGAACCATTCAAGTATGACAATTCTCTCAACTGCTCCTGACGGATTTCATCATTGTAGTCCTGAAAGACAGAAGACAGAACTGTCTGAGGTTTTAGTGTCTAGGTTTGGCCTTCCTGTCAAACTCTGTGTGGTCACATACACCTTTGCACATGCAAATCACTTCTGTTGCAGTTTTCTGGAACTACCACATGTGTGCTGCACAATGTGCAGCAACTACTTGTCCCTGATTTGTGTATATATATGGGGACTGTGCATGTAGCTTCTAATACTTGGGAGCAGAAGTGATAGTGCCTAAAAATTGTGCATGGATGTAAATGTGTTCACAAAGTTATTTATATATTACTTATCACAGTTTGCAAATCTGTCTTTTGAGAGCTACTGCATATGAAGGACAAAGTGCAAAAGGGTGTTCACATACAATGGAGCTGATCTCAAATAGTGCAATGGCATAAAAATACAGTAATGTGCATAATATCTGGGGTATTTCTTAATTGCTTATTTTTAAAAATTCCTGTCCTCTACAATCTATTCCAAAACACAGACTCCATTTTCACATTATTCCCTGGCAAATAAAATTGGATCCACCTGACTGGATAATTTAATCATGCCTACCAGTGGATGTGGGAGTCTTAAGTTGAATCTCCAGTTCCATACATCTTTACTTATTTTTCTCCTGAGTAAAAACAGACTTTGTGTTACTCCATATATCTTCTTAGCAGGAGAGCTAAATTGAGATCTATTTAGAGCTCAGAAATGGCACTGCTAAGTAATAAACAGGTATCTCATGATACGAGGAAGACCCACTTAGCTGAAATCTTAGAGAACCAACTCCACAGCATTCCTAGCTTTTTCTGGATCAGTGAGCAAATCAAATGAATTTCAGTTTTTAACGTTACAATATTATATAACATGGCAACCATAGACATTTTGTATTTAGTCCACAGTATTTATTTTCTTAGTCTCAAGCAGAATTCCCTTTTTCTCTAACCCCCTTGCTCTTGTAGCTAACTCTTGTGCTTGCTGCTAAGGGTATAAATCTCTAATTCAGTTGCTGGCTTTCTGACAATAGAGTGTGCAACTGTTAATTAGTATTTCAAACCAGAAAAGATGATTGAATTTCAACCCTCCAGTTTTTCCACCCTTGAGGAAGCAACTGATCTGACGAACAACAGCATTGACTGGTTATATGAGGATCAGAAAATACAGCCTGGAGTATACCACAAGTGGCACTTCTTTTTAGCAGGGTTTGAAAAACAATCCTAGTAGTCATTTGTGTACACTATTAGTACTCCCTTCACTGACTGAGATCCACAAGCCAGCCGATAGACACATGGAACCAGGACTCTGCTCCTTCCCTACACTTCCCCACACTAGCCTTGCCTACCGTCCAAGGAGGGAGTAAGCCATCCTGTAGCCCTCCTCTATTCCTGAGAGTTTGGACCCAGGATCTAGGTAGTCTGCTTAGGGACATAAGGAGGATTCTTACTTCCTTGTATGAGATTGTACTCCAGAACTCAATCTAACACTAAATTTCCAGTGAGTGGTGCCATAATAAAAGGTATTAATAGCATTCTAACTTTAAAGGAAAACACCCCTTTACTATCATTAAAATCAAACCCAAATAATGGTTGGCAGGTCACACCAAGCCCCAAATCTTATTGCACAGTGTTCCTTCATTATGTCATTAGTGGTATTGCACCAAAGCATCCTGCTAGATCAACCTGCTGTGTAATAGATGGTAGGAAAACTACAAATAGCATCCAACAGGTAACATTTACAGATATAACCAGACATCTTCCACTGTCCATTGAGTGATGTTATGCTAACCACTTGTGATGATGACAGTTTATTTCAACATTAAGACATCAACCAAGACAATATGGTTTGCTCCTGAATTCCCAGAGAAATGCTGAGGGATCTCAAGCACAAACATGAATTAACCTTATCGAAAATGAAAGGCAAGTTGGGATGCAAGGGATGGAAAAGACAGTGAGGAAGGGAGGCTGACACATTGCTTACAAGTATCCCTCTCTAGAGACACAGCTGTGCAGAAAGAAAGCTCCTCAACTCAACTGGTATCAAAAAGTGTAGCTAATCTATTTGGAAGTATATCCTGAAAGACTGATTTTAAAAGTTATAAATTCTACCGAAATCATTTATCATATGTGCCCTTTACAAAGCCTAATAAAAATGTAATCTTCTAAACCCTGAAGTCTGAAGTTTTAGACTGTGATGCTTACTTCAACTCCCTCATTAAATAGGAATTTAGCACTGAATTAATCTTTCATAACTACTACATGAGTCTAGCTAGCAATAGAGTATCTGTTGAATATTTAATTGTAGCTGAGTTCAGTGCCTAGCATTTGAGGAAAAATTATGCTGCTGATGTTTCAGATACACCTAATCCCAAGTGTATATACAAGAGTGAACACAAGATGTTGCACGTAAAACACATCTGTACTGAACAAAAGAATAATGAGATATTTACATACTTTATATAGCATTTTAGAAAACCCTCACCTCCACATTAAAATAGACGCCCGAGTGATAGGTGTTTTGTCCAGTACTAGTCTTTTTTTCACTAATTACAAAACCTCATCTCTGATCATCTAATTTAATCTATATCTTTTCCTGATAGATCCATGTTGTTTATATCCTTAAAATATTACTGATGTCCAGTCAGTCTGTCTCACTAAGAATGATAATAAGGGTACCATCTGCGTTATGCTAGAAATGATGGACATTTGCTTAAACACTAGACAACTGAATACTTAGGCTTCTACACGGGTACCTTGACTTTCAAAGGTGCTGAAAATCCCAGCACATTCAAAAGAATTGAGTATTTCTGTAAATCGGGCCACACAAATGTCTATATATGGATTATTAGGCAAAATATATGAATTTTTGATCACTCACTGACTTTAGCAATCACTCACTCATGAAGTGTATGAACACAGTTGTCTAAAACTATCAAAATAATTTATTTGATAATCACATCATAGCTAAGGATGTGTAAACCCATTTAAATTAAATAAGAAGCAACCAAAGCATGTACCTGAAACTCAACCCAAACCTCTAAATCTTTGCTGATTTAAAAAAAGTCACCTTAGTAGACCCCAAACCTCTCTTTTATTCATTCTGCACATAAGATACTATTACTCACATTCACTACACAGCTAAGTTAGCCATGCATGCATGTGAAGTCCAGCCTACCTTTCAGTATAATGATTGGTAAAACTAGACTAGCACTCAGAGCTCTTGATTCTGCAAACATCTATCTACTAGTACCTAGCAGCCAAGTCACTTGACCTCTCTTAGCCTTAGACTATATTTAAAAAGTGTCTGAGAAATAATGCTTTGTGCAGAGCTATTTCATCTTTAGATCTCAAATGCCTTTACAAAAGTAAGCATCAGTAGCCTCATTTTACAGCTGGCCTAATATGGAGGTTTTAAACAATTTGTAAGAGAAGTATCACAATCTAGTGTATTAGGTATAGGGGGAGCAAAATCACAAAGTTAGACTTAAATGTGAAGAGGCTGTCACTTTTCCACAATAAATCAAACACCCGTAGAGCCAGGAATAGAAATCTGGTCTTACATCTCCAAAAACACAGACCCCTATTGCACAAGCCAATAAAAACCCCCTCTCAGCTACAGAATATTCTTTTGCAGCCTTATACAGCCAATAGAGAGCAACATGTTTACATACACATTTAGTGCCCAATTCTGTGTTATTCCATTCCTGTGCTCAGCAGAGAAATAGGAGAAAAAGGAAAAGATGGATTTGCACTCCCTATATTCCTAGGCTATGACAGGGCCTGCCAGCTTCCAGAATAATGTATAACAGCTTCAGGGCTCCACTGGATATTCCATTCAGCTGTCTGAGTGTCTTAACCATTCAGCAGCTGAAGGAAGAGGGAACCAGCCCGCCCTTGCCAATGGGTGCAGCCTGCATGTATGTGGCCTACATCTTCTAAATGGCCACAACAGCAAGCAGGGAGTCACAAAGGCACCACATATAGTCATTAGCAGCACATCTGATCACTGCCCATCTGAAGTGATTGAGCTTTACGTAAAGATGGTGTGGAAGGTAAAACCAGGGGGCTTCACAAGACAGGCATTGGCTGTTTGAAACTTGTTCTTGACATCAAGTAGGCCACCCGGTGGAGATATTGAGGTTCCTTAGTGCAGGGGTTCTCTATCAGGGGTACGCATACACAGAGGTCTTCCAGAGGGTACATCAATTCATCTAGATGATATTTGTCTAGTTTTACTACAGGCTGCATAAAAACCGCTAGCAAAGTCAGTACAAACTAAAATTTCATACGGACAATGACTTGTTTATGCTGCTCTATATACTATACACTGAAATGTAAGTACAATATTTATAATCCAATTGACTTATTTTATAATTATATGGTAAAAATGAGAAAGTAAGCAATATTTCACTAATAGAGTGCTGTGACACTTCTGTATTTTTTTTGTCTGATTTTGAAAGCAAGTAGTTTTTAAATGAGGTGAAACTTGGGGCATGCAACACAAATCAGATTCCTGAAAGGGGTACAGTAGTCTGGAAAGGCTGAGAACCACTGGGGGAATTATCCAAATGGTGTCTTGAGCAAAGATGGTAGCTCAGTGGATTAAACACATCTGTAAACAGAGATAGATGTTGCATGTTTTGCTTTAAGGAGCAAATTCTGCAGATAACTTACAAATTAGCTGACAGGAGCACTGTATCTAATTCCTATATAAAAGAAAGAACATTAAATAAATATTTGACTCATTCAGCTCTAATATTAACATGTTCTGACATCTGTTGTCAAGTCACTTAACTGATGCTGGTTAGGTTTAAAATTTTAATGTATATTTTTACTTTGTTACTAACTCTGTGGAGAGACCCTGTTCTATCCCAGCTCTGGGAGGGGAGTGGGGTCTAGTGTGTTACAGCAAGGGCAGATACATTTGGGTTATATATAAGAACATCAGAATAGCCATACTGGGTAAGACCAATGGTCCATCTAGCCTAGTATCCTGTCTTCCAACAGTGGCCAATGCCAGGGGCTTCAGAGGGAATGAACAGAACAGGTAATCATCAAGTGATCCATCCCATCATCCATCCATCCCAGCTTCTGGCAATCAGAGGCTAGAGACACCCAGAGCCTGTGTTGCATCCCTGCCCATCCAGGCTAATAGCCATTGATGGCCCTATCTTCCATGAATGTATCTAGTTCTTTTTGAACCCTTTTATAGTTTTGGCCTTCAAAACATCCCCTGGCAAATAATTCCATGGATTGACTGTGAAGACAAACATTCTTTTGTTTTAAATCTGCTGCCTATTAATTTCCTTAGGTTACCCTAGTTCTTGTGTTATGTGAAGGAGTAAGTAACATTTCCTTTTTCACACCATTCATGATTTTATAGACCTTGATCATATCCTCCCTTAGTCCAGTAGCGCAGCCAGGTCCGGCGTGCAGGGGGAGCGGCGCTATAAAAAGGCGCCTCCTCCTGTACTCACCCGGCGGCGCGCCGGGTCTTCGGCGGCACTTCGGCGGCTCACTCTGGGTCTTTGGTGGTACCCGCCGCCAAAATGCCGCCGAAGACCCGGAGCGCCGCCGGGTGAGTGCAAGAAGCGGCGCTTAAAAAGAAGCAGCGCCTTTTTTTAGTGCTGCTAAAAAAAGGCGCCGCTTCTGCTCAAGGGGGGGAAAAGGCCGCTCCCCCTGCTCCCCCCCAGCTATGCTACTGCCTTAGTCATCTGTTTTCCAAGCTGAAAAGTCCCAATCTTTTTAATCTCTCCTCATACGGCAGCTGTTCCATACCCCTAATCATTTCTGTTGCCCTTCTCTGTATCTTTGCTAAATCCAATATAGATTTTTTTCAGATGGGGTGACCAGATCTGCATGCAGTATTCAATATGTGGGCGTACCATGGATTTATATAGAGGCAATGTGATATTTTCTGTATTATTATCTATCCCTTTCCTAATGATTCCCAATATTCTGTTACCTTTTTTGATTGCCACTGCACATTGAGTGGATGTTTTCAGAGAACTATCCACAATGACTCCAAGATCTCTTTCTTGACGGGTAACAGCTAATTTAGACCCCATCATTTTGTATGTATAGTTGGGATTATATTTTGCCATGTGCATTACTTTTTCATTTATCAACATTGAATTTCATCTGCCATTTTGTTATCCAATCATTGGTTTTGTGAGATCCCTTTGTAACTCTTTGCAGTCAGTTTTGGACTTAACTATCTTAAGTAATTTTGAATCATCTGCAAATTTTGCAACCTCACTGTTTACCCCTTTTTCCAGATCATTTATGAACATGTTGAATAGGACTGGTCCCAGAACAGACCACTGGGGGACACCACTATTTACCTCTCTCCATTGTGAAAACTGACCATTTTTTCCTCCCCTTTATTTCCCATCTTTTAACTGGAGTGCCTGGCAATGCTTTCAGGATCATCTAAGGATCCTTAATTTAATGACGAACCTTTTGTTATCTTAATCACCCTGCCTCTGTTTACAAACAAACTCCCTACCCCAAGGGTGGAAGTTGAGAGCACAGAACTCATCACATATCACACTCAAGCTGTGTTGCAGTTAAGAGCTCCATCTGGGGCTAAGGTATGCACTGTGAGCAGACCTCTGGTATGAAACTCAGGGGAGCAAGCCCCCCCCCCACGGTGGTAAAGCAGGGGGAGTTGATGTTGGTCAGAACCAGCATCCAGGCCAGGTTGGTATGTCTCATGATACCTGTTATACGCATGGTGGCACTAGGCTTTGTGTGTACTAGTCCCAGGGGAAGAGAGCTGTGCCACACTGGAGGAGCACAATACCAGATAATTGCACAAGGTAAGCTCTGAATGTCTTAGACTCTGCACATTGGCTCCTCATGCAGAACTGGCTAGTTTGCTGATCAGGTTGTTTCTTGTCTTTATTTTCAGTGAGGTTTTAGTAAGGTGTTCCTTGAAAGTCAGGGTACAGTCCAGTTTAACAAATAGATACACAGGTATTTGGTCATGGTCCAGCTGTGTCCATTCACAAAGATGTTAAGATGTTTGTAGGCCTTCGTGTGGTATAGATGGAAGCAACTGGAAACTGTCTTTTTGGTATTAGGTCTGTCTCCATCTTCTACAATAATAGGCCATCTTCATGTCAACATCAGGATTTATTTTACATGACTGAAATCCTGCTCCTGTACTGTCAAACAGATGCCTGTGTAAATAAAACTCCTTACAGTGGCGTAGGGAAGGCCACTTGTAAAGAGGTTGAAAAGTGTCAGTGATAGAACTGAGGCAGACCATTGTTCTTGGACTTCCAGGTGTTGTTTATTTGGAAGACAAAAACAAACAAACAAAATATGGAGCTGATGGCTTTTCAGCAATAGCTCCTACAAAAGTGAATGAACATGGCTGTGGACCAATGACAGTTTGTATAGTAGACCAGATTGTGTCATATGCAGCAGTAAAATCTAGGATTTCTGCATCTCTCTCTGCCTGGCCTGGATGCCATTCTTGATGTAGGTGGTGAGTGCCAGCACTTATCACAGGTACTATGGTTTGATCTAAAACCTGCTTGTTCTACTCTCAGGATATCATCAATTCAGTAGATCAGTCCCACCTATCTCACCATCTTTGGGTAAATCTCATTCACTTCAGATGTGCAGTGATCAGACGTCATGGGCAATTCTTTGAAGGATAAGCCTTTCAATTAAACTGTACATGCAGCTTCACAAAGAATATTCCCTTTAACTGCCTTTGTGGCCTTGGGGCTTCCTGTAGATAAGAGCTACAAAATTTGGAGTGCTGGAGTAGCTGCCACCTCATGTATCCTTTATTTGTCAAACGAAAGCATTGTACTGTTCAATTAACTGCAGTGACGACTTAGAATGGGTGGCAAAGGTACATTTATTTTACTTTGATTGCATTTTCTTATTTTCCATAGTGCATAAGTGCCCCAGCGGGGGACCCCACAACCACAGGAAGCTGTTTCTTATGGAATTTGCAGCCCAAAGTCCCAGATCTGGGAGGTACAGGTGTGTATTCTAAATTTACTAGACTTCTTAACCGTTGGAAGGTAATATATTACAAAAATTTGTTGGCACCAGCTTTTTTATTACGTTAAAGTTTTAAGGGTACACCATTGACAAACTAGCAATGTTAAAGTCAACCCCATCTTCACCTAAAGCATGAGATGAATGGACTTTTCATGTTGTAACGAATAAATGTTTTGACAGAACAGGATTTCATTTTCACACAGCAAACAGAAAGAAATCAGAGTAGACAATGTAATAAAAGCTTTATAAGAATGAATCACCTTTATATTTGATTTTTCCACATACAAATCTGCACCTGTTTCTTTTGCAATAGAGATCAATTACATCATTTGGAATCAGCACAGCTACAATTGTGCAATACAACTTTACACTCCATGTCTTTAATAATAATTGGAGGCTCAAGATACAATATCTGATACCTCTGTGGTTGAGATATCACATCCAGCCAAAAAATTAATACAAAGTTCAGCAGAACTGTGGGAGCTGGTTTTAGCACAACTTGCATGGATATCCAATAGTGGTAGCATATGCTCTTAACAACACACAGAGAAGCTCAAAGAGGACAGCTGTTTTGATGTCCTTAGACAAGACTCATGCTCTCTGAAGGCATATTTAATGTGTATGCCTGGTCTTTTGGTTACCTACACTCAGGCCCATCTGTTAAGATGGCATTATGCCCATTCTCAGATTGGTCCAATTATTTTGCTAGAACATAGGTGCCAGGAACGATGGATTTAGATGGACAGCCTGTAGAGCACCACAAATGATGATTCTTCTGCCAAATGTCCTCTTCTCTGACTGTCATATCACATTAGAGCCACATGCCCCTGTACAGTCCACCATATATGTCAGCACTTATGTAAAAACAGTTGATGTACATGCAGACAAATACTTCAACAAATAGTCAAAAACATGAATATAAGCCATCTGAGCTCAGGACAAAAACTGTGCATTTCAACAACTAGCTGAAAGGGGCATAACCACGGTCCTATCAAAATCACAGTTCATTTTTTTGTAAATTTCATGGCCCCTGTAGTATTTTAAAAATATTGAATTTCAAGCTTTCAGATATTTACATTTTAAATTTCACAGTGTTGTAACAAAATATGAATATATTTAAAAACAACAAAATATAAACATGTAAACCCAATGATGATCCCCTCCCCAAAAGTGATAATCTCCCCATATCTCTGGCTATCCAGTTCTGAAGGCCATGCAGAAGTAAGGGTGGCAATACCACAACCACTCTACAATAGCCTTGTGACCCCCTTTTGAGTCAGGAACCCCAGTTTGTGAAATGCTGCTCTAGGGTAAAAGTACACAAAACACCAGATTTCATGAGAGAGACCAGATTTCACGGTCAGTGACATGTTTTTCATGGCCATGAATTTGGTAGGGCCCTAGGCATAACCCACACTAATAAATATTGTGCCACTTCACACACAACACACACACACAAAAATAGTGAGTGTCTATCTGCTTACTGTCTGTCTGTTGGATAAAATTAAAGATGAAAAACACATAAAAGACTACACGCTTCTCAGTCTCCATCAAAACGTGTTTTGACAAA
Source organism: Macrochelys suwanniensis (assembly GCA_033296515.1). Lineage (NCBI taxonomy): Eukaryota > Metazoa > Chordata > Testudines > Chelydridae > Macrochelys > Macrochelys suwanniensis. The sequence continues at coordinate 46,612,571 of CM065777.1, forward strand.
TATGAGTTTGTGCCTATAAATGCCTATCGGCAAAATGCAAGCAGGTATAAGCCAGAGTTATGTATGCTTCATTCTGACAGCTGGAGGATCTGTCAGCTTGCCACAGACTGCATTAAGTCTAGTGTGGATATCATTTTTCTCTTTAAGCATCCACAATTAAATATGCCTGGCATCGTCATCACAGGACACTGTACTTTACAAGCACCAAGGAAGGGAGAGGTGACATCTTGCTTCTCAGCAGTGAGAGGGAAGTTGCCAGTGTCTTCAATGCAAGTTCTGTGTGGGTATTTGCATGAAATTTGGTCCAGCAATATGAGATTAGGCATTGCTACAACAGAGCTAAAGGAGACTCAAGGAGTATTGATATTTAAAGTGATTAATTTTTATACTAAACAATGCATTTAAATATCTGCTTAGAAGATTATTGCAGTCAGGAAGTTTTTTCCTAATGTCCAACCTAAACCTCCCTTGCTGTAATTAAAGCCCATTGCTTCTTGTGCTATCCTCAGAGGTTAAGGAGAACAATTTTTCACCCTCCTCCTTGTAATAGCATTTTATATACTTGAAAACTGTTATAATGTCCCCCCTAAGTCTTCTCTTCTCCAGAACAAACCCAAGTTTTTCAATCTTTCCTCATAGGTCATGTGTGACAGGGTCCAGCCAGATGACTACAGGAGAGTGACAGAAGGCAGATATATTAGCCCCAGATTAAGCAGGTCCCTTTTCCCTGCGTAAGACATCAGGGGCGGTTCCAGAACAATCAGAAACTTGTTGGAACCAATTAAGGCAGGCAGGCTAATTAGGGCACCTGGTTTAAAAAGGACCTCACTTCAGTCAGTGAGGGGCGCGCAAGGAGCTGAGAGTGAGAAGGTGTGCTGCTGGAGGACTGAGGAGTACAAAAGCTAACTGGCATCAGGAGGAAGGTCCTGTGGCGAGGATAAAGAAGGTGTTGGGAGGAGGCCACGGGGAAGTAGCCCAGGGAGCTGTAACTGTCATGCAGCTGTTACATGAAACACTGTAGATAGCTGTGATCCACAGGACCCTGGGCTGGAACCCGGAGTAGAGGGTGGGCCCAGGTTACCCCCAGGCCCATCCCCCCTACTGGATATAAGAGGAGTTGACTTGGACTGTGGGTCCCAACAGGGGGGAAGGTCCCTGGCTTGCCCCCTGACCCACTAGGTGGATCAGCAGAGACTGTGGGGATTGTTTTTCTTCCTTTTCCCCATGTTGCCCAGTGATAAGGTTAGCTGAGTGAATGGCAGGTTTGAGCCACAAGCAAAAGTGGCCAAACTGAGGGCTGCCATGAATCTCTGAGGTGAGCAAATCCGCCAATAAGCGCAGGACCCACCAAGGCAGAGGAGGAACTTTGTTAGACATGTTTTCTAGATTAATAATTTTTGTTGCTCTCGTCTGGACTTTTTCCAATTTGTCCACACCTTTCCTAAAACGTGGCACACAGAACTGGATACAATACTCCAGTTGAGGTCCAATAAGTGTAAAGTAGAATGGAAGAATTTCTTCTCTTGTCTTGCTTACAACTATCCTGCTGATACTTCCCAGAATGATGTTCGCTTTTTTTGCAACAGTGTTTCACTGTAGACTCATATTTAGCTTGTGATCCACTAGAACCCCCAGATCTCTTTACCATTTTGTATGTGTGCAATTGATTGTTCCTTCCTAAATAGAGTACTTTGTATTGGTCCTTATCGTTTTTCATCTTATTCATTTCAGATCAGTTCTCCAGTTTGTCCAGATCATTTTGAATTTTAATCCTATCCTCCAAAGCATTTGCAATCCCTCCCAACTCGGTATTGTCCACAAAATGTATAAGCGTTCTCTCTATATGCCATTATCTAAAATATAGATGAAGATATTGAACCAAACCAGACCCAGAACTGATCCCTGTGGGACTCCAATCAATATGCCCTTCCAGCTTGATTGTGAACTTCTGATAACTACTTTCATAGATTCTAGATTCATAGATTCTAGGGCTGGAAGGGACCTCGAGAGGTCATCGAGTCCAGCCCCCTGCCCTCATGGCAGGACCAATTACTGTCTAGACCATCCCTGATAGACATTTATCTAACCTACTCTTAAATATCTCCAGAGATGGAGATTCCACAACCGCCCTGGGCAGTTTATTCCAGTGTTTAACCACCCTGACAGTTAGGAACTTTTTCCTAATGTCCAACCTAAACCTCCCTTGCTGCAGTTTAAGCCCATTGCTTCTTGTTCTGTCCTTAGAGGCTAAGATGAACAAGTTTCTCCCTCCTCCTTATGACACCCTTTTAGATACCTGAAGACCGCTATCATGTCCCCTCTCCGTCTTCTCTTTTCCAAACTAAACAAACCCAATTCCTTCAGCCTTCCTTCATAGGTCATTTTCTCTAGACCCTTAATCATTCTTGTTGCTCTTCTCTGGATCCTCTCCAATTTCTCCACATCTTTCTTGAAATGCGGTGCCCAGAACTGGACACAATACTCCAGTTGAGGCCTAACCAGCGCAGAGTAGAGCGGAAGAATGACTTCTCGTGTCTTGCTCACCACACACCTGTTAATGCAGCCCAGAATCAAGTTTGCTTTTTTTGCAACAGCATCACACTGTTGACTCATATTTAGCTTGTGGTCCACTATAACCCCTAACTGTTCTGGGAACAGTTTTCCAACTAGTTATGCAACCACCATATAGTAGCTCCATCTAGGATATATTCCCCTAGTTTGTTTATGAGAAGGTCATGCAAGACGATATTAAAAGCTTACTAAAGTCAAAATATACCACATCTACCACTTCCCCACTATCCCCAAAGTTTGTTATTCTGTCAAAGAAAGCTATTAGGTTGATCTGACATAATTTGTTCTTGACAAATGCATGTTGACTCTTACTTATCACCTTATCATCATCTAAGTGGTTGCAAATTGATTGCTATTCCCCCTTTTACAGAATGACACTATATTTGCCCTCTTCTGGTCCTCTAGAATCTCTCCTGCCTTCCATGAGTTTTCACAGATAATTGCCAGTGGCTCAGACATCTCCTCAGTGAGGTCCTTGAGTATTCTAGGATATATTTTATCAGACCCTGCCGACCTGAAGACCTCTAACTTGTCTATGTATTTTTTAACTTCTTCTTTCCAGTTTTAGCCTCAGATCCTACCTCATTTTCACTGCATTCACTATGTTAGATGTCTGATCACTACTAATATTTTTGGTGAAAACTGAAACAAAGTCATTTAGCACTTCCGCCATTTTCATGTTTTCTGTTATTCTTTCCCCCACCCCTCATAGAGTAATGGGCCTTCTCTGGCCTTGGTCTTCCTCTTGCTTCTACTGTATTTGTAGAATGTTTTCATGGTACCCTTTATGTCTCTCGCTAGTTTAATCTCATATTACATTTGAAAACCTTTCTGCAATCTAGATCAAATTTCAGGGATTCAGCTCAGCTTTGCTCCATTTTTCACCTTTGTCCTTTCCACTTAACCACCGGCCCAAAGACACATATTGCCTTAGAGCTGACTTCTGTAGCTGTGATACAGTGGCCTTCAGCTGCTCCTGCTGATGGTTATATTGTGCCATCTAAGTCAGCCAGCCTTCCCAGTCAGATAGCTGGTTCTGGATTAACCATTAGGAACAAAAGGCCCGTGCCTAGGTCTTCCAGCTGTGGGATCATGTAAGGGCATCAGTGATATTAATACAGAGTATGGGGCACACTGCTTGCAGGATGATGAGGCCATTTACTCCTAAAGGGGTTTTCAAGGAACCCCCCTTATCTCAAGTGCTCAGATATCTACCTGGAGATAAGAGGCCCTATTATTCATCTTCCTGTGGCCATTGAGTGGGCCCAGGATGCTTCTGCTTCACAGATGGCTAGGGAGGAGTGTGTGGCTACCACTGTTGCTCTTCAGATGGCTGATGAGAAGGGAGGTCCCAGATGCTGCAACTACTATTAGATTAATAGACTCTGAGGACAGAAGTGGTCATCTAGTCTGACTTCCTGCATAACAGAGGCCCCAGAACCTTACTAATTAATTCCTGCATCAAGCCTGTAACCTCTTGTTGAACTAGAGTGCATGTTTCAGAATGACATCCAGGCTCATTTTAAAGACTACAAGTGACGGAAAAAATATCATATCATTGGTAATCTATTCCAATGGTTAATTATCAAATGTGTACCTTATTTCTAGTCCTCACACAGAAGTCCTTTTCTTTATTCACAGGCCTCCATTAGACACACTTCTGTGAAGTATTTTCATGATAACCCAATTATGACAGGAACTGAATTATTTTAAGTATGTAAAATATAAATCCCAAACCCAACAGCAGACATGGAACAAAAGCAACTGATACACAACACCTACCCACCTTCTTTTGTTTATTGAGTATTATTCTCCTTTCTTTCTTTTAAAGGGACAGGTGCCTAACTAGCTTTGGCACTTTTGTAAATCCCACTAAAAAATCTAATTGCATCTTTATGTGCTTAAATACCTTTTAAACTATGGTCCTAAGTCACTTAGGCTTTTGAAAATTTTAGCCCTAATATCATGTCTGCCAATTTTACTGCAGTGTTTTTTACTGTACTCTGAGCTATTTCCAGAGCATTTCCTACAGTAATTCTACATCCCTTCTTTGTCCAGTACGCTCTCTCACACACACATACACACTTTAAATTAATTAAGTAGAGATGCAGAGTTTACAGAAGAGGGAAATAACCAATCAGGAATTGAGGATGAGTAAGAAAAAGCAGTGTCAACATGCAGCAAAGATTATTTGGACTGAAGTAAACAATTTAATAAGAGAAGAGTGATTTTTGCATATTGAAATACACCACCCATACAGTAGGAGAAGTCAGCCAAAGATTTATTTTCCCTCCCCACAGATGATGCCTGTTAGAAAGGCCAATGAAACAATTCAGATTATTTCAGCTATCTACACACTGACTGAGAAAACTAAGGAAGGAAGCTGTGATAGGCTGTACTAACGCCATACTTATCTAGTGCAGGAAGGGGTTAATAGTCTCTCCTTGCAAAGGACTGAGACCATCTCATCTCCACAAAACCTGTCAGTAATATCAAACCCAGGGGGAGGTTTCTCAAGGAGGGCACAGAAAAGGAGAAAGTGGTCTTCTGACATGGGCTGCCTTCATAGAGGGTTTTGGCTTCGAGGCAGAAAGGACCTGATGGTGGACTGAGACACTAAACTTGGGGAGAAAGCTTAGACTGGACTTTATGTCTTCTTATTGTCTTTTCCGACAAACAAATGAACAAACCCCATGCAGGAAGTCTGAGTTACCTTACATGGGGTATCAACATACCAACTAACCGTCAGAAAAAACATATTACATATCAAAATCTATCAACCCCCTTATGGTACCACAAAACCCTACCCAGTTCCTTCAGTTTCTCCAAATGCCTGCTCAGATTGACTTTACAAGATGTCTTTGGGGTCAACAAATAAAAAGGATTTAACGTCAAAAGGCAAAAGTGAAGTAAACTCCTAAATTGAGGAGCCCTTTTAGAGACTGTCTAAAGGACGGCCAGTTCGAGCACCCCTGCTGATCCCTAGAGTATTATAGCTTGGGGAGAGGGGTAGACTCTCAGGTGCCAGGCAATTAAGAGCTTTATAGGTCAACACCAAAATCTTAAATTCCAGAAACCAAAAAGCATCCTGTTCTGAGTCTGGAACACTTAAGTTACATGTTTGTATTCAGAAACTCCCTTAATAAGTGAACCACAGCATTCTGCACTAGATTGAGCTTCCAATTTAACTTAAGGCAGGGTTGCCCAACCTACATCCTGCAGGCTGTCTACGGCCCACCAGAGCATTTCATAAGGCCTGTGGACGGTTTAAACACAGCATACTAACAGCTGATTCATTAGCATTTTGTCATATCTACATCATTTTAGTTTACACAAGTGTGTAAATAGGTTGTTTCTACGTATAGTATTGTCTATTTAAATACATATGAAACAAGCTGACTTTAAAATATAAATCAATACGGGTGACTTTAAATCTCATTACAATATGTAGAATCTGTTTGGCCCACACAAGGTTGTGCGTAGGTTTATGTGGCCCTCCTGTGTAATAAGGTTGGGCCCCAGGGTCCTAAGGTATAACTCCACATATGGTACATGGGAAAATACTGCAGTCTACAGGCTGACAGAAGCATGGTTCACAGTAGCAAGGTTTGCTTCCTTGAGGAACAGCTCCAGCCTCTTGGAAAGATGCAGATTGAAACAAGTAGCCCTGGGTCACCGCTGACTCTCTAGTTTACTCAGGATGTGTTTGACTCAGCAGCATACATTTTCCTTTAAATTCATTCTTGTCTCCTCCAGTTTATTTTCTTAGGAAGGGAGTTAATTATCCATTGCCTGGTATTTTTATATACACAGTATGATAGAATATAAACAAAAGTGAAAAAAAATCATGATGATGATGTCAGTATTGAATATTAAAGTTTCTATTTTGAAACTAGATAAACAGGTTTCCCCGGAGTAAAAGGAATATAAATATTACTCAGCACTTTACAACAGCTTCTGAGCAACATGATTTAGGAGTTATATACATACACTAGCAACTGCAAGGACCCAGCTCTTAGAAAAGAGAGGAAGGATGGTCCATTGGTTAGTGTGCTAGCCTGGGGCTTCATGAAAACCTGATCCTCCACAGATTCCTGTATGATCTCGGGCAAGTTTCTTAGCATCTCTCTGTACCATGTTTCCCCATATGTAAAATGAGAACAATAGCTCTCCCCTACCTCACATGAGGTTTGAGAGAATAAATACATTGAAGATTGTGGAGCACTCAGTAGCTATGGTAAGTGGGACCATATAAATACTTAAGATAGAAAATCTGAAGGTCACAATTCTACTTAAAAAATGCATATTAAACAAGAACACAAATTAAATGTGGAAGGTTTTACTACTATAGATAGAGCACAAGTACGAGTAAATTTAAAACTCTGCCTGGTTACTCAGCTATTGTAATATATACATTTCAACAGACTAATTTTTTAGATAGATAACTTGGTACATACAAAATATGAATTTGGTTGTTCTTTTTTCTGGAAGCAAAGCAGACAAAGCTTATGTGACACCACAAAAAAGTAACAATAATAACTCTGTTTCTGGGACAGATTTCTTTCCTTTTCCCTTCTGCACTGATTGAAATTAGTTTCTACGTCACTTGGCAGTTTGTATATTATAAAAGAAAAACCCCTCTCTCTTGTAAATTGTTCACTTTAATTAAAAACAAATATATTTGCTTAAAAGGAAGGTACACTTAGGTATTCTTAGTATACACAGTTCACATCAAAACACAATTATGTAGATTATTATTTTGAACAAAACTTATGAACAAAATTAGTGCTACTCTAGCCACTGCTTCCCTTCTTCAAATCCATAAAATTATTAGAAAATAAAAAATGCTCAGAATGTAGTAAACAAACCAGCAATGAGACTTAGAAAATAGACTGTTCATTCCTTTTCTAGTTCGAGTCACAAGGAATGTTAGCATGTGAGTACTCAGGACAGCTCCATGCATAAACTTGGGTACATGCTTAAGGACACCGCTGAACTGTGGCCCCAGTGACAATTTTGTACTAGAGTGCCTATCAACATTTGCAGCTAGCCCTTTAGTAACTTCTCAGAGAACACATCCTTTGAGTTCAATAGTTTTCCCTGAATAAGGAATTCAGGACTGCATTGATGATTAGGTGCCGATGAATTATAGCTTGGTTGAGATGCAATATTCGTACTATAGCTGACTCCAAAAACCACCTTTTCATATTGAATTCAAAAATTGTAGTTAGTGCTACTTGAACTCTATTGTTCAGTCATATAAATATTCTCAAAAATTATTAGTGGCTCTAGTTCTTCTTATGTGGTGACTCCTTTGCTCGAGGGCTGCAACCGCGGCAGCTCATTCTATATGATCCTCTACTAATCTCTTTGTGGATGAACAGTCCTTTTGATCCATCCAGAATACCACATCATCCATCCAATATAGTCTTTTTCTGCCTTATGTTCTCCTGCCATCAACTTTCCCTTCCAGTACCCATAAACATGCATCACCTGCTGAACCTCTTAAAATGTATCCTGCACATCACATTTTTCTTTTAATAAAATCTCTAACTAGTGTTTGCTGAATTCCAATCATCTCCAATATGTTTTCATTGGTTACACAGTCTAGCCATGTTTTCAAAATTCTTCTATAAACACAATAATTTGAAGGACTGAACTTTCTTTATTAGCAATTGTTTGAATGTCCATGTTTTACAGCTGTAATTTAACAGAGACCAAATGTAAGTTTCTAAGAGGTCGTCAGATTTGTGTCCCTTCTCATCAGATGTTTAACCTTCCAGAATATCTTTTGCTCTTGATATTCTGGTGCTGACTTCTGCATCTGATCTTCCATCTTGTATAATGATGCTTCCTAAAGAACAATAATTTCCCACTTGCTGTAAGAATGTTCCATTCACTGGAATCTGGCATGTTTTCCTAGGATCCTTACATACCAACACAATTACTATCTTGTCCACATTCAACTCTAGAACATATTTTTTCCATATACATATATAATCTCCACTAACTTCATCAGACCTTCTGAATCAGCTGTGTCATCTCCATAGCTAATATTATTCATCCATTTTCCATTCATTTTAATATCTTCTGTTTCTTCCATTAACTTAATAAAACAGTCACTATAAATGTTGAATAAAGTTGGTGACATTGTACAACCTTGTCTCACTCCTCTCTGGATTTCTATTAGATTTTAATTTTCATATCCCATAATAATTGCCTTCTGATTCCAGTATAATTGTTTTATTACTCAGAGTTTGTATTCATCAATCCTTACTGAACATAATAAGTTGAGCAATTTGTAGTGGTAGATTCTGTCAAAGGCTTTCTGGAAGTCAATAAAACACAAGTATACTGTTTTCCCCATTTCAGTTGATCTTTCTAATATGAGCTTCAAGTTCATAGTGGCATTTATAATGCCCTTTCCACATTAGAAGCAGTATTGTTGTTCATTTTCTTATCAATCTTTACTTCTAATCATTCTTGAACAACTTGCAAAGGTATCTTAGAGGCATGCAATACAATGCTGATTGTTCTGCAGTCTTTAGAATCATAGAATATCAGGGTTGGAAGGGACCTTAGTAGGTCATCTAGTCCAACCCCCTGCTCAAAGCAGGACCAATCCCCAATTTTTGCCCCAGATCCCCAAATGGCCCCCTCAAGGATTGAACTCACAACCCTGGGTTTAGCAGGCCAATGCTCAAACCACTGAGCTATCCCTCCCCCCCCCCCCCCAATATCCATAGTGTTAGCGCAGGGTGTGTGTGGGGAGATTTGTATACACAGTGAGGTTGAAAAGTCTTCCAACAATTCTCCTGCCTCAAATATAGTCTTTATTACCTCTGGCAGAGCTTTCAAGCCTTCATCCCCTATGTTTTTTTAACAATTCTGCCAGTATTCCCTCATAACCGATGTTTTTCCATTTGAAGGTCTTTTTATTACTGACATGATTTTCTTCATCCATTATTGGTAGGCTTTCTTGATCGATCTCTAGTTGAGATGTTTCAGGCCTTGCCAGCTCTCATTATTCTCTTTAGGTCCATCATATATTGTCTATTTTTGTCCTTATTGGTGGTATTAGTAACCTTTCCTCTGTAAGGCTCTTTTTTTTTTTTTTTTGATATATCTCACTTTGTTTTTTCTCTTTAGCAAACTCCGTATCTTTGCATTTCTCATTCAGCCATTCAGACTTTAGTAATCTGCATTCATTCTTTATCATTTTATTTAGTCTTCAGTGTTCCTTTTTTTTTCTATTGACAAACTTTCCTTCTTTCATCCATCAGAACAATGATTTAATCTGTTGTTTACGGGTTTTTGTTAGCAATTAACTTCTTTCCTACATGTTTATCTGCAGCTTCTTTGATGGAAACTTTCAGATGTTCTCAAGTCATTTAGTCTTTGTTTTCATTAATGTTCTACAACACTTCTTTCTGGTAATGACTTTGTCCTCTAGATACTACAATTTTATTCTAACCTTTTATAAAGCCTGATCATGAAATTCCTAAATGTCAATGTGAATTATATAATAACCACTTTAAACTTTATGATTTCCAAGAATAATGTATTTTAGCCTTATAATACAAAATGTTTCAATACAAGAAACACAAATGTGTCAAATCCTTAATTATTACAAGCTAGTAATTAACTCTAATTTATCCAATGTTTAGCATGTTGATTTCTTGAATCAGGTGAGTCAGTATTGTTGGAGTCTCTTCTCATTTCTCTAATTCAAATAATTTACCCCCTAAATTTAATTTTAAAAATAGATGCTGATTTCTCTAACTCTTCATCTCTAGTTTTTAAAGGCAAAGTTTGGTATTGCTCAGCTCTTCAAATCTTGAAATTTATATTTCACAATCATTATAACAGAAAATTTAATTACACACCAAGAAGCAACTGTAATGTCATCTTCTTAGCTCTCCTACACAAATGAAAAGTTCTTTAAATAGAATTTGACAGATTAAGTTGTTTGCCTTTTGCATATTTTAAATTCAATTATTTTAATGGCAATATAGTGTGATGCTGTCTATAGACCATTTTATACACCAAAATCAGGATAGCTATATGTTATCAACATTACATTGTGCATTTAAATTCCGTTTGCTGAGCAAAGCTAAAAAGCACTTATTATTTATAATAAAGATTTTAGCAAAGATGAATGATAATAGAGAGATATAAGATGAACAGTTGTTGAAGAATTCATAGCACCTATAAGGTGCTGAGTGCTATCAATTTCTATTGGCGTCAACAAATCTTACCTACAATACCTCTCAGCAAACGTATATTATTTCACTGATGTGCGAGCCTCAGAGCCAGAACACTTAACGAGATAGAACATTCTGCTCCAACTCTTTTCCAGGAAAAAAAGCTAGCCCTGGCCAGCCTCATTTATTGGAATTATGATGTTTCTTACCCAGAGTTCTACATACTGTGTTTTGTTTCTTTATTTGGAATTTATGTTCTAATTGTATGAATGGTAATAGATTGTTACTGTAACTATACTAATGAAAGGACATTACACTACACAAGATATGCCCTGGAATCAGTGGGTCAACATGGTAATGGACTCTGTGGGATTCAAGTGGAACAAGAGATAGGAACTATGTCCCAGAGAAGAAAGACTGTCCAAGGATCCTGTTTTGCTCTCAATTCTCCAGATGGAGATTCTAAACCCCGTGTGAAGTGATTTTATGGGGCTGGACTGAGCCAGGTGGGACTGGCAGTGACAGAGTTGACTTCACAGCAAGGATAGACCAGACCAACAACTGCATAGCTGAAGTCACAGAATTGAATCAGGTAGCTGCTTATAATAATGGGACTTGGAGGTTTAGGCATCTCTGGACTAGAGCAGACAGGTGTTAAAAGACACTCCTTGATTCTCCCAACTACCACTGTAACTAGACCTATGTTTAAGGGGAGTGGGGATTGTTGTGTGGCTAAGTTCTGAACCTCAACTCACTGAATTAATTCTTGGAATAGTACAGTTTAACATATTCCCAATACACTGCTTGGGTTTTGCTCATTTTCTTGTGTGCATGCACATCGATAGTTACCTCTTTTGACCGGTGCGGTTATCCAATATTTGGCGTCTTCCAGGCTGTTTCCATTAGAAGCAGAAACTGATGAAGAGTCAGGTATTTCTTTGATGCATAAATTCCTGTTTCCCTGAACAGAGTAGGAATCAAACAGCAGGAGATAGTTAATTTGCTCATAGTTCCAAGCCTTTATAAAGCCAAAAGCTCATTTTCTCCATGCTTTTCTGAAGGGCCATGCTACAAGTGTTTCTGTGGCTGTCTCTGGGGCTTCCTTGCTGCGTTGTGTGTGCTTCTGTAGTGCTGTAGGTTCTGCTGCTTCTCTCTCACATGCAGCCCCATCAAACAATATCCAGACCCCTACATTTTCATTCACACCCCAGGAAAAAAACCTTCAGAATGCACGGTTCAGCTCCTACTTCAGCCTTTCACTTGGCCTGTCTTTTGGGCAGTAGTTCCAATTGTTCAGCTATCTATTCCATAAAGGATCTTAATTGTTTAACCTGGATGAAAAACAGAAGTTATGACCACCAGCTTCAACTAGGTTTCACCCTAACCCCAGCATAACAATACATGTATTGTGTTCTTTTGTTTGGTTTCTTTCCCTTGAACCCCAAATAAAAAGGTAATGTGGGGCTCCATGCTCCCAAGGACTCCTCAGTGCTTGTGAGTGGAGAAGAACAACCTAGAAAGGTGACCAGGAAGGTTATATTTTAATTTCCCAGAAATAGGAATAAGGCTTTGGGTGGGAGCTTAAGTCATCTTCTTATTTAATTTTTTAAAAGGACCTTTTGACAGACTGAACATCGACCTGGTTCTTGCTACTGGCACCTGATAGAAGGGTTACAGGTGCAAATCCAAATTTTGCAGCTTGGATACAGCTGTGTGTTCTGGAAAAAGAGCAAATGTATGTAATGAGGCAGACAGACTACTTGACTCAAGGGGCAATGTTCCAGTGAGCCATTGCTGCCTCACGGATATTTATGGTACGATTACCAATGCAGTTTGTTAATGGATAGAAAGTTGAGTTGAAATCACATTAGTATGCTCATGTTTCAAAAAAACATCCAGAATTTATGCTGAAATCTTATTTAAACTAATGAATGATATCACTACAATTGAAACACATTTCCTCCAGTGTTAAAGGAAACCTTAAGTTTTAGAACATTAAAGACAAATGTTGGGCCATACGGATAATCAATATAAAAGTCTGAAATTGAATGATTCATCCCTTGTGATGAATTAAGCACTGCCAATATATGAGATGAAGTCAATTGATCCATACAACAGGATCTGTGGAACTATCACCACACTCTCCTGCATACATAAATGAATTCTTATCTACACAATCACATCCACCTCCTTAAACTTAAATTTAATCTTTATAGTATTCATGTTTCTTTCTGAGTTAATATTTTCTTGCCATGAAAAGTTACACTTCAAAGTCAGACAGTAAAATACACTACACTAAGGATAGTTTGGTTTTTGACTCTGTCCTGCTTTTTAATAGAAAAGACAACACATATTCACAACCATGTTTCCAAAGCAGAGTAGAAGCAGATGTGCCTCCATAAGTGTGTGGCCACAAAAATCTGAAGACAGACACAAACATTTGCAGAGAAGTTTGGACTTATAAGACTGGTAATTTTACATGCAGTTGTGCATCTCTGAATGAAATTACTCTTTTTATACCTGCAAATGCACACTTTTCAGCATGCCTATTATTCCCCCCTTTGGAAATCTGTTTTATTTCTAATCTTTTCTCTACATGCTATACCATTTTCTTTGCAATAGTTTCTAATGCAAATAAATGAAAAGTGATTTTTTTTCAGTTACAAGTTTATACAAATACACACCCAGGCACACTTAAACAAAGTACAGAATTTTGGTTTATTTTAATGTTCTTTCTGGTTACCTAAACTTCATGAAAGGAGAACCATACAAAGCTATTTAGGCAGTTCAAAAGCAGGTACAAAATTGGCAGGTACATATCAAAAAGAAAAGAAGTTGGTTAGTGTGTTGTTCTGAGTAAAACAATTTTTCTCTGAATATTGTGGAAAAAAATCACAAACAAAAAACCTTGGGGCTGAGGGGAGAAAGGCAGATTGTCAGGGTCCTCAGTCTCAGCAGCCATCCTGGAAAGCTTTTGACAATTTCACTTGCAGAAAGTGAAACTGACAAGAGCCTATCAGACAGCGGGGAAACTGTCATTTTGATTCTCCTCTTAGGGAAAAAACAAAATTTTCTGGCAAAAATGGAAATTTTCCCACAGAAAACTTCAGTTTTGTGAAAAGGACTTTTTTTTGTCAGAAAATCATTCTGACAATAAAATTTCAACCAGCTCTAATTGTAAATATTTTCAATACAAAATATGTTCTGCCAGAAATCCTCTATACAAAATTCAACAGGTAATTTGCTATCTAAGTATAAAGTTAACACAGCAGATCCCATAGGTTAGTACAATACCAGAAACAGGAAGCCTGTTTAGAAGTCTAGTGATATAATCTGGTTTTCATAGTAACCTACAAAAATCATTAGGAAAAGACTATTTTTTCTCCATAAAGGAGGATAGTTGCCTTTGTCTTGCATTGCTGATAACTGATATGCTAGCTTAACTGCTCTATGTGCGAAACTGCTGCTTTGTCACATTATAATTCCCCCTCTCTGGATAGTGTATAGCTCCATGATTTGAATCGCTTGCTATTTAACAAGGAGTGCTGATGTGGAAAATTCAATATATTACTCTGGCGGAAGCTATGGTAGAGTCATCACCAGTGATATTGCAAGCTGCCTGCTAAAACAGATGTTGGATAATGAATTTCCTGGATTAGGATAAAGTACTGAAACACTTACTGAAAGTTAATATACCAGACTCAAAACTAGAAGAAAGACATTTCTCTATTTAAGACATGAATGTGACTAAAACAGCCTTTTAAAACCAAGGATGAAGATTTAAATAATCAGACAATGCCAGTGGTTCATAATTTAATGCAAATAAAAGCCTGATATAAAAATATAACTAATATACTCCAAGTCCATCTGCCATAGACCAGTAAGATACAACATTTTACCAGTTTTAATTTTCAAAAGCTAATTGGTTTGGAGAGGTTCTGGACTAGTGGGTAGCACAATGGATGCTGACTCCAGAACCATGGGTTCTATTCTCAGCTCTGCTACTAGCCAGCTGGGTGAACTGGGGCAAATTACTTCACCCCTCAGTTTCCCCAGCTGCAAAATGGGGATAATAATACTGTTCTCCTTTGTCAAGTGCTTTGTGATCTACTGATGAGAAGTGCTATATAAGAGCTAGGTATGATTCCCTATGCCCTGTAGACCCATATGTGAAGTGAGGATCTTTTACCTGGGAATAAACAAGTTCTGTATTTTCTCTCATTAAATGATGATAGGTTTTCTTTAAAGTACTCCATTGTAACCTAGCAGGTTCAGATGCTTCAGTTACATACTATGAACATGAACCACTACTTTTAATTTGGTTGTCAAATAAAGGAAGCACAGGCAATTCTTGACAGGATCAAAGGTCCAGTCCAGATAACATTCAAAATAATGCACATGCTTACCTAAAGCACCTTAACTTATTGGGTATGCAATACTGAGTGGGAAATCTTGCAAGAATAGATTCTCTCGATTTTTGCTGCTGTTCTTCCTACTTTTTGGTCTGGAAATACTATGGCAACAACTGCTTGGGGTTATCTTTGTAAAGTGTGATCCATTATTACTATAACTCATTAGTGGTATTACTACTACACATCTACCACTCGCCCAGACTGAAATCGAAAGTACAGGAGCACTTGAAAACTGAAAATGAGTGGTGATGAAAGAAAAGTTATTTACATATATTTGAGCCTCAAATATGACATGATTTAGGTTGCATGTGTGTTTTGGACAAAGGTAAAAGTCTTATTTTATCCCATTTGGTTGGCTAATTGCTAGCTGAAGTATCTGTAGGTTCACTCATGCAGAATTCATTCTTTAAAAGTCATGGATTGTGTAAAATGAAATGTCCTCTGGAGGTTCTAAGCTACATTTGTGTTTAATTTTATTATGTCAGGAGGGAAATTTGAATGCTAGATCATTTCTGAGATGTACCTGTGCTCTTATTTATTAAAGTACCACAGTTATGATTTATACATGCCTAGATATTGTCTTGTGCAGGATTAAAGTATTGTGTATTTACTTTTCTAAATACTTAGAACAAGAAAAAAAAATAGTGTTTTTACATTAAACTATATGTAACTGATTGCAGCGTGTTGAAATTATGATGCTTTTAAGTGTTTAGTACATCTTGGTCAAGATGGAAAGAAAAAAGCTTGTTCTCCACAATATTACATTACAAAACTACATTAAAGGAACATGATTAAGGTTGCAAAGTCAAGCATTCAGATTTTAGGAAATACCAGAATAAAGGTGCCTCTGCAACCTTAATTCAAACTTGTTGTGCGTATGCATTATGATACAATCTTTAATATCATTATTTTTTCCACAGGGCCCCTACCTCATTCTGTGTAGAAAATGGATAATGCCCATTTAATGAGATGTTATTCAATGTTTTGTTTTCACCTCATTGTTCAATATGTGTCCCCAGGCCTTATTTACTGCCCACAATTTAATTTCGTCATGGGCTTTTCTATGGCACACATCACTAAAGTATCTGGATGCTTCACAAATATTAATGACTATCTTCCCAGCATCCCTGTGAGGTCACTGGGTGGTATGACTCCATTTTACAGATGGGGAACTGAAGCACAGAGAGATGAAGATCAAAAGTATCCACTACTTTTGGCTAAAGAATTTGAGATGCCCGTGGCTTGATTTTTTCAGAAAACTTAGCATTACATAGCACTTCCTATGTTCAAAGCGCAGCTCGGATTGACTTCATTGCAGCGTGAGTGCTCTAAACTTCTGGAACTCAGGTCCCAGAGTCTCAAGTCAGTCACCCAGAAAATGAGGACCACACAATTAATGACCACCTGTGAAAAATTTAAGTGGCTTAAATGTCAAGGTTTAAGTGATTTTTTTAGCTTCACACAGGAACTCTGGCAGAAGCAACAACAGAATTCAGTTCTCTATGGCAGCATTCAGCTCCCTTAACCATGGGAAATCCCCTGCCTCACTCACTACATTATTTCCAAATTTGGCCACAGATGAGACAGAGATCCTACAGACAAGTCTTTCACTACACAAACCAGATAAATCCTCAGAGAAGAATCATCCTGTGCATTGAATGAGGCAGGTCAAAAAAGTTGTACGTGATCATGTAATTGAAGACTATCATAATGCACAAAGGGACCCAAATTAAGGTTGCACGGGCCACCTTCATCTTGGCATTTCCTAACTTCTGAATGTTTGTACTTTGAAACATAATTAATGTTCTTTCAACAAAGATTATTGTGTGTAGTCTGCTAGGCCAGAATTTTTAGCTCAGTTCCTTGAATATTAACTTCACCCCAAGTAAGTAGTGTGTGATAATGTAGTATGTTAACATTTTATTGTAACTTTGCCTCATTTTTTTTTAAATTTTTAAAATGAGTAAACTGATAAAAAAACAATGGAAATTTCATCATGCGACACCCACATGAGTCATCAAGGTTCATGCAATTGGACTTATCTGAATTAATTTTTGCTTCATGTCCAATAACTGTAGTTGAACTAGAACATATCTTGTAAGAAAACATGACAATTTAAAAATTTGCATTGATGGAGAAACCACTACAACCTTTTGTAAACTGTTCCAATGGTTAATTATCCTCATTGTTAATTTGCACCTTATTTGTAACCTGATTTTGTCTAGATTTAGCTTGTGACCACTGGATCTTGTTACACATTTGTCAGCTGGACTGAGGAGTCCTTTGTTATGAAATTTCTGTTCTCCATAGAGTTACAAATTACTGGGCTCACTAAAGGGGTAACAAGATGAAATGTAATGGCCTTGGGTATACAGAAGTTCTGATCCGATGAGTCAGTGATCCCTTCTGTCCTTAAACTCTATGCATCTGCCTATAGATTGTGATCAAGTTACCTTTCAAACTTTTCTTTTAAGGATCACATCACACTGAAAACTCATATTCTGTTGATTATCCACCATGACCCTCAAGTCTTTTTCAAAATGACTACTTCCCAGGATAGAGTCCCCCGCCCCATGCCATAATTTGATCCTACATGTATGACCTTACATTTGGATGTATTGAAACACATGTTTGCTTCTGCCCAGCTTACCTAGCAAAGCACCTTGCTCGGTATCAGTAACCTAATCCTCTTTATTATTTATCACTTCTCCCATCTTTGTATAATCTGCAGAATTTATCAGCGGTGACTATATGTATTATTCCAGGTAACTAATAAAAATGTTAGCTAGCATAGGGCTAAGAAATGATCCCTGGGGGACCCCATTAGAAACACACCCACTCGGTTCTCAGGTTGGAACCATTAGCGCAAACAGCAGAGGAGTGTAACTGATAGCAGTAGTAGGTGATCATCCCTTAAGTGGATCAGCACTAGAGTGAGATGAGACACACACTTTGCCAGTGGGTTTCACAGTCATTTGCTGACAGCAGAGGAAAGGTGAGATTCAGGTGCCTTGGGTTCCATTCCAGGATCTGAAGCCATGCATGCACTTGTGGGCACATATTCTTCTGCCCATTTCCTGCAAGCGTGACCCCCTCTGTCTCATTCCTTCCAACCTGTCTTATCTCCTGCCATCCCTGGCTTCTCATCCTAGTCCCATTCTCTTCCCTTAGCCAGTCCCAATCTCTACTCCACAGGTTTCTCATCACAACCCCAGTCTCTTTGCCCAACCAGTCCCAGTTTTGCTCCTTTTATATTTCTTTATCTAATCTGTCTCTCTTCTCCTTGCCTCAACTAACATTTCCCATAACTAATGGCTCCCAGTCCCAGGCTCCTTCCTCAAGCTCCTCATTCAATTTCTGTGTCTTTGTGTTCCCCCCTCAAGGATGTTTATCCAGTATCCCCCTGCTCCAACTCCCAGTTCCCGCTCCATCCTCTGTCAGCTTCTAGTTTTAAGTCCAGTCACCCCCTTTCCAAGTCCAGCTATTCTCCTATGTATTTGAATCGGGGAGGGTGGCAGGGTGTGTATGTGTGTGGGAAGATTGGCATTGAGAGAACAAGAGAGACAATCTCCCTGCTCTCTATTCAGGTGCCCAAACCTGGACCCAGATCTGGCATGGCCTAGAGCAACCCAGAGCGGCAATTGGTTGGAAAGTCCTTTTCAGCCCCATTCTAGAGAAGGCTTAGTGTGAACGGCATCTCCAGGAATTCAGCTGTTAAAATCTAAAATCTCTCTACTGAGCATGTGTGAACTCTGACTTTTGAAAATGGTGTTTAACTTGGCCAAGTTTGGGCAGTTTTTCAAAGAGATAGCAAAAGTACATTCCTGACGTAAAGGCCAATCCCTGCCAAATTTCAAGTCCCTGCTACGAAGCATGACTTTTCAAAGAAAAGGTTGCCAGAATTTTTTAACATGGGATGGGCAAAATAATGTACTTTCCCCAGTCACTTTCTCAGAAATGGCCCAACTGTTTTGGCTGAGGGGGAAAAAAAAAAGAAAAGAAAAGAAATTAAAAAAAGTCAGCCTGAAGAAGACACCCAGTATGGAAAATGTCAGCCTGAACGGTTAAGTTTTGGCAAAGTTATAAGCAACTTAAAACAAGGTGTTACAATAGGAAGTGTTGGGTAACTTTAATAGGCAGTGCTACCAGCCCTTATACATTTTGAGTTGCCTAAGTAGTGGAATTACATTACGGGTCATGGAATCAGTAAATAAACTGGATTTCCAGTAAGAACACCTTTTTCATTCAGCTATGAGATCACACCTAGAATACTATATTTAGTTCTGGGTACCCCAGTGCCAGTACATTAGACTAATTGGAAAGAATTAAAAGTAGAATAAACAAAATATAAAACTGAAAAAAGAATGGAAGCAATAACTGACAAGAAAAAATTAAAATAACCAATTATTTATTGGTTGGTTTGATGACTGGGCAACGGTTTACAAGTATAGGAATTTAGCATTCCTACTACACCAAGAAATCCCATATACCTACTATCTCAGATACAGCTTCCCGTATATCATGATATGGCAGCTTTTGTTAAATGCTACCCTTGATATAGTGACTACTGTATATGAAGAATGTAATTAGAAATGAGGAACAAGAAATCATGTATAGTCGTACAAGGGGACATAATTAGCATTAAGAGTTTAAAACTGAGAAAACAATCACTTAAGTTGGTTAGTAAGAAAACATTTCTAACCATTATATTATTTTATTTCTCAAATGTATTAGCACAGAGAATGGAGTTCCATTTTCCCAGTGGTTTCCTTTGCCTTTAACTACAAGAAAAAGACAAGTTATGTAAACATAAAAAAATATATCTATGGTAACAAACAATCCATCTTGAAGTATTTCAGCACATAGCAAGATGAATACTTTATTTTTATTTAGTTTTTTAAAATATCTTCACCTTTGAATTTGACATTTCCTAGCAGCTGGTTGCATTTAGGTCCTGAGGCAAAGACATGGACTAGTTGCTCCTTCAGACAAACACTAACTGCCAGGAAAAGCCCTCCATGAGTTGGTATTGATTAATTATTATATGCAATAGCAAAATAGTGTACTTGATGCTTTACAATAGGTAAAAGGTGCTAAACAGAGAACAAAATCTCTCTCTTAAACATTTTACTTCCAAGAGGCATGAGTCCACACAAAGTAATGCATTGCAAAAAAACATAGCACCAACCACTGGATGTTGTCATGATCAGGCTTGAAGTGATATGGAATAGGTTTCTCTAGTTTTATTTGAATGATAGAACTATTAAATGTCAGTAGATTTTAAAAATAACTTGTATAGCACATGGTTTCCCAGGAACAGTGGACACAATTCTCCAAGCATATAAGGATATTTTCAAAGGCAATGGGTTCCTCAAAGGAAAGCTGCAACTGGATGTAGACCCCAAAGTGGAACCTGTGTGCTTACTATGAAGGAACATTCCTGTGGCATTATGTGATTCACTATGCAAGTAGCTTGCAAGTTTGTGTTCTCATAGCACCTGTAGAGGCCAGTACAATCTGCGTGAGCAGCATGGCCAAAACAGTCTAGTGTAAGCATTGATGAGATGACGGGACCAAAATCTAGCTACTAATGAGGAGAGACCTGATGCAGCCAGAAGATGGAGATCCTGCCAAAAGGAGATGGCCAACAATTGGAGAAATCAAGCACTAGAGTACAACAGGTCAGCCAAGACCCTATTAGTCCTGAAGACAGACCTCCTGGGAGGAGCCAAGGATTAGAGAAACACCAGTAGTGGACTAAAGGAGTCATGAGGGGGTACAGTGGCACCCATGTCATATGAGGTGACTACCCAAGAGGGTCAAATGATCTGAAGGAACAGGAGGCACTTACGAGGCAGCAGGCAACACCTAGAGATAGCCTACAGAGATCATCACAGAATGGAGAAATAGAGAACCATCCAGAGGCCACTCCTACAAGGAGGAGTTTGCTCGATTCAGACACAGGTGACAGGAAGACAGAGATAGTCTCCACAGGCAACTATACCAGGAGTGGCCTCTCTCAAAGACTTTGTAACCAGCTGAGTCTGTGTGGTAAAGATGAAACTGCAACTTGGCTATGTGCTAGCAACCTCTGGCCGAAGCGACAAAGGGTGTGTGTGTGGTGGAGGGGGGGTCTGGGTGTCAATTATTTGCTTTTAATATGTATATTAAAATGTTTGTAAGATAGGGGAAATGTATCATGATTTAGTGAAACTAGAATCAGAGGGTTAATGTTCCCTGGTGGGGCTGTAATTGACAAGACACCAGTGGAACAGGGAACACAGGGAGCTAGGCTGAAAGCAACTCAGACACATGAACAGAGCAGTCCACAGGATTTAATAGTTTCACTTGTTCAACTTAAACTACATTCAGCTTCATTTTTTGTGAAAGAAACAGTCTGCATACAGACATCCTGCAAAATTAGCTGTGAGATTGAAATCCGCCGCTTGTGATGTGCATCTCTACCTGAATAGATAATTTGTAATTTTCTGCAAATTACAATATTCATAAAATATTACAGTATATGCAGGGGCTATAAAATAGCCACAGAATTGTCTTTCATTTTGAAATTGATGCATAATTGTGCTGGGAAGTAGGGCGGATGTTCCAGGACTCCCCCTTTCCCAGACCAATCCTTGTGCTTCTGGCCAGAGTGTAAAGGTTAGAGGTGCTCCAGGGAGCCTCCTTCCCCCAACCACTCTTGCTAGCATCAATCTAAGAGGCAAAAGAGAAGAACCTCCAGTATTTCAATTCTCCTTGATCCTATACCCTGTACCCCATTTTCACCACTTTTATATAGTTATGACATATTTTGTACAAAGTATGCCTTGTGAGGTATAATTTGAAAATTTATAATCCAACTGTAAACTGTTACATCTTATAGTGAGAGGAAAATTTTGCTTTTAAGTTCATTTAGGCATTACCGTGCGGCTTTATCTTTTTATTTCTTTTGTAACCAATCCTGACGTATATGCATCTATACTTGTAATCAATTAAAATCTCTTTCTCTAGTTAATAAACTTTATTTCTTTATCTAACCAGTGTGTTTGGGTTAGGGTGTTTAGGAATCTATTTAGGATGACAAGGCTGGTGCACAGGGTGACCAGGTGTCCGGTTTGCGACTGGAACACCCACTCGCAAAGAGACCCTGGTGGCTCTGGTCAGCACCATGGACTGGACTGTTAAAAGTCCGGTTGGCGGGGCTGTAGAGCGAAGGCAGGCCAGTCCCTACCTGTCCTGGAAGTGGCCAGCAGGTTTGGCTCCTAGGCGGGGGGACCACGAGGCTCAGTGTGCTGCCCCCCAAACACTGGCTCCGCACTCCCATTGGCCAGAACCATGGCCAATGGGAGCTGCGGAGACGGTGTCTGCAGGTGAGAGCAGCGTGCAGAGCCACCTGCTGTGTCTCCGCTTAGGAATCGGACCTGCTTCTGGCCGCTTCTGGGACGCAGCATGGAGTCAGGACAGATAGGAAGCCTGCCTTAGCCCTCCCACTAGGCCACTGACTGGGAGCCACCTGAGGTAAGCCTGTACTCCAAACTTGACCCTCAACCCCCTGCCCCGAGCCCTGCCCAAACCCAGAGATCCTCTTGAACCTCAAACCCCTCATCCCCAGCTCCAGCCCAGATCCTGCACTGCCAGCCCAGAGCCCGTACCCCTTCCCAAACCCCAGCCCCAACCCACAGCCCCCTCCCACATTCAGAATCCCTTAGCCCCACCCCTCAGCCTGGAGACCCCTCCTGTACCCCAAACCCCTCATCTTTGGTCCCACCCCAGAGCCTGCACCCCCCAGATGGAGCCTTCACCCCTTTGTGCACCCCAACCCCCCGCCCCAGCCTGGAGCCCCCTCCTGCACCTTGAACCCCTCATTTTTGGCCCCACCCCAGAGCTCGCACCCCCAGTTACATCCCTCACCCCCTCTCACATCCCAACCCCCTACCCCACCCCAACCCAGTGAAAGTGAGTGAGGGTGGGGGAGAGCAAGCCACCAAGAGAAGGGGAATGTAGTGAGTGGGGGCAGGCCCTTGGGGAAGGGGCAGGGCTAGGGTGTTCGGTTTTGTGCGGTTAGAAAGTTGACAATCCTACTGGTGCATAATCAATACCCAGTGTTGGAATGATGCCATTGGGACTACAAGAAATGATGGGGAGGAAATATTGAAAGAGTAGCAGTGGAGTCCAGATGATAGTGGCCTGAGTAACCATAGGAACTTATCACGGTCACTGTTGTATCCCCATTTTGTCCCCTTCATTTGTCTGTTTATGACACTCATTTGTGTCATGTTAGTTTTAGACAGTATGTTCTTCTGGTCAGGGAGCTAACTGTAGTTGTTTCTTGGAGGCATTTAATAGATGCTCAGTACATAATAATATATTAATAATAGATACTTAAATAATAAAGAATTCAACGATGATACCAAGACTGCAAGCCTGAGTGATAGAAAGCATGTTGTTGTTGTCAGGGATAGAAAATGGAGGGAGAAGAAAGGGCTCAGGAGCAAAGACAGTAAATTCAGATTTAGACATATTGAACCAGATCCTCAACTGTTGTTGCATAGGTTTTCTCCACTGAAGTCATGGAATTATATTGATTTACACCAACTGAGGATCTGGTCCACTTGGTGGCAGCAGGAAATACATGAAGAAATAGTGATAGGCAGAGATGTGAGAATGGAGATTGCCAGATGAATTTTTGAATCATGGACAGGAAAGAGACAGTTGAACCCCCAGGAATGAATCAAACATACAAGCATAGAATGTAGAGGGAGAAGGAGTGGAAGAACTGGGAAGAAGGCATGTGAGAGAAGTGGCGAAAACTGAATAGTGGAGCCAGTCAGAGACTCCAGCCATTAGGAACAGAAACAAATTCATTCAGATTCTAAAGCCAGTGGGTACAACCATGATCATCTAATCCGACCTCCTTTATTATACAGCCCATAGAACTTCCCTTAAAATAATTCCTAAGACATATCTTTTATGAGAACATTACATCTTTTAAGTGATGGAGAATCCACCACAACACTTGGTGAGCTGTTCCAATAGTTAATGAGCCTCACTGTAACTATAAAAAGTCATTTCCTGTATGAATTTGTCTAGCTTCGAATTCCAGCCACTATCTTATTATACCCTTGCTTCTAGATTGAAGAGCCCATTATCAAATATTTATTCTCCATTCAGTTATTTATAGACTGTGATAACATAACCCCTTAACCTTCTCTTTGTCAAGATATATAGATTAAGGTTTTTGAGTCTAACTATAAGGCATGTTTTAATTTTCAATTCTTCAATCATTCTCATGGCTCTTCTCTGAACCC
The DNA here is from genome assembly GCA_033296515.1 of Macrochelys suwanniensis. Lineage (NCBI taxonomy): Eukaryota > Metazoa > Chordata > Testudines > Chelydridae > Macrochelys > Macrochelys suwanniensis. Next base: position 46,637,066 of record CM065777.1, read on the forward strand.
GCTCCAGTTTATCAACATCCTTTTTCAGCTGTGACTTGAGAACTGGATGAAGTATTCCACCAGTGCCAAATAGAGAGGTAATATAATCTCTCTACTCCTACCTGAGCTTCCTCTTCTTATGCATTCAAGGACTGCCTTAGCCTTTTTGGCCAAAATGTTGCACAGAGCTCATTTTCAGCTGATTATCCATGATAACTTCCAAGACTTTTTCAGAGTTACTGCTTGCCAGGATAGAGTTTCCCATCCTGCAAGCATGGCTTGAATTCTTTGTTCCTAGATATATAATTTTATATTTGGTCATATTAAAACACAAATGGTTTGCTTGTGCCCAACTTACCAAGCAATCTAATCACCCTGTACCAGTGAACTGTCCTCTTCATTATTTACCACTCCACAAATCTTTGTCTCATCTGCAGACTTTATGAGTGATGATTTTACAGTTTCTTCCAGGTCATTGATAAAAATGTCAAATAATGTTGGGCCAAGAACTGATCCCTGTAGACCCCACTGGGAACACACACAATCAATGATTATTCCCTGTTTACAATTACATTTTGAGATCTATCATTAGGCCAGTTTTTAATCCATTTAATGTGTGCCGTGTAAATTGTATAGCGTGTGGTATCAAGTCAAAACATCTTACAGAAGACAAAGTATATTACAAGCAGCTATTGGAGGGAAAGGGTAAAATGGAGCCCTGCTGGGGCCACCCCTCCCCCAGAACTCTTCTGGACCATACCAGCACAGGGGAGTTTTCCCCACATTCTGGGGGCGCTAGGTCCCAGGTGATACCTCCCCTCCCACTGCCATATGGCCTTGGTAAACTGTAGAGACGAATCAGTGAGAGCCTCCTGCCAGTGAGAGCAGGGGCAGTGGCAATCAAACAGGGACTTTGGACTTTTAATTAGACTTTCTCTGCCTTGTTCTGATTAGCTGTTTGCTCCAACTCTCCCCCTTCCCTATCCTCACAGTTTCATCACAACAGGTTCACTCAACATGTATATCTCCTCCCCTGCCTTGTCCTCCTACCCTCCCCTCTCTTTGGCTTCCCCCACCCATGGAAAAACTAACATGACATTTGCTCAGATCATATTGTTCATTGTAGTTGGGTGTTAGATCCCTTCTCCCATCCTGTGTCTGTCTTGCTTAATTAAAATGTCAGCTCTTCAGAGGAGAGGCCATTTACTACTCTGTGTCTGTATACTGCCCAGCACAATGGGGCCCCGTTCTTGCTTGGCTTTTAGGCATTACCATAATAAACAAGACTAACACAGCTGGCACATATCCTAAGGGGATGGGGATATGGACAGGACAGAAGACAAATAATTTAACAGAAAAAGTTAACTCTACTACCCTATAGAACTGAAGGAAGAATTATAACCCTGATACTTCAATATAAATGGTTTTGAAATAACCTATAGAAGATCAAATTATTCAATTCACTGAGCTCTAAAAATAATCTGCATAGCATCTATGTGTTTCATTACAATTACATTCTAAGGAAATTTCTGTAAGAGCTTTAGACTGTGGAAAATCATACTAGAATAATTTAGGCTAACCTGGAGGATATACTATAGGGAGTAACCTGTGTCAGAGAGATGGATTACATGACCTACTGTAATAGGTCTTATTCACCTTTAACTTCTAATAATTGTCTTGCTCCCTAGAATATTACAGTCCTATGTAAATCAGGTTAATATTTTAGTATTTAGTAGTACATTAGCAGTGCTTTTTTTTAACATAGTAAAAGTGACTGGTTTACTCTGTGATATTATGGTCAGGGCTACTGTTGTACAAAATTCCGGCTCTCTAACATAACTTGATTGCTCATTCATCCAGATCTTTTAAATGTATTAGCCTGACAGGAAAGGTACTTTAAGGCTTTCAAAGGCATAATTACTAAAATTCAGGACAGTGTAAATTACTGAAGACTTATGTGATGTACATATCTACTGGGCACTGGTCATGAAGTGACCTTGGCAGAGCTAGTTACAGTCACGTTTAAAATGCACAATTTAATGTGAAGCAAACAAAAAGGTATTTATCACATCAGCTTCTGCACAAGTAATCACTCTTCTTCTTGAATTTTTGGCACCTAGTCAGTAAAGTTCAGAAAAGCATCAAAGGTTCTATAATTACAGTTATTATAGTCCAAATAGGTTAGCTACAGTGATACAAAAACATTATCTCTACGATCACCCATGTACCATGTTCAATTGACAAAATAGTTTACCACAAAGATTCCATATTATTCCACAGACGTCCAAGTGAGAATACTGCAGTGGGTGGCATCTTACAGGAAAAGATATTTTTATTGTTATTGTAAGGATAGGGTTATACAGTATGTCCTAGTATGCTACAACATTATTTGTTGCCCAGTTTATCTTTTAAAAAAGCCTCAGGAATGTAACACAATTTGGGGGGTTTATGTGTTTTACTCCATGGGTCCCACTGGAATATTCAGAGTAATAAACAGATGTTTGCCTTGTATGTATTGTATAGCAAAGACCTGTCACCTACATCAAAGATTCCACTGTTTCTACATGCAGAGCCTCCTCATACAGCATAAGCCTTGAGGAAGCCTATTGTATTGTCAAAATTAGTAGTGTATTTTGAACAAGAGGGCAACAAATACAGAAAAACTATACGATTCATCCAGTAGTTAGAGTACACTGAGATACAGTAGTGTAAATAGCAACTGAGCTAAATCCTTCTCTCATTTTGTACCCGTGCAACCTTTGTGACATCAATGCATTCACAGTGTATAAGAATTTATACAGATTATTTTTGTCTTTGATGACTGAACTTGCAGTGAGTCTTGTGCCACTTGCATGCTAGTCTTCTTTTTTCACATTTTATCTGGCAAGTCATTGGCAACTAAGGTGATCTCTGGAGCCAAAAAGTGCGTGTGTTTACATGCATTCATGTGTACATGCACAATATTTTGAGTCTAATCATAACTATAGCTGGTCAAAACATTTTGAATTTTGAAATTTTTGAGAAAAGGGACACACCTTTCACAATATTTTTTGTGAAAAAAATATCCTTTTATTGACCTACCAAAAAATAGCAGATCATGCATAGCTGTGCTGCTTAATGATGTCAAATATAAAAATCATATTTAATACGTTTATTTGAATCCTCTCTGAATTTGTGTTGCTAAGGAATTTTATTACTTAAAAACCCTCACTCTTCTTCTGGTAGTTGATCGGAATGGTTGTTTTGAAATGTACTGAAATAATCAAACGTGGGCATTACATTAAATAGCAACATTCTTGTTATTTAACTTGTCACTGACCCTAGAGATGTTCAGTTGTAATTGCTGTCATCTCTCTCCCTCCTTTTTACCAATGTTTAGCAAAGAGAAATGTCTAAATGCAAAACTAAAAAACAAGAAACAAATAAAACAAAACACCTACCACCTTAAAAGGTTACGATTCTGCACACATTTCAGTCTGGGGCAAAATATCCATGGACTTCAACATGAATAGAATCAAGCCCAAATGGCCAATTTATTTTCCAGAATTTCCCCAAATGCTTCCTTAGTCTAGTGCTGTGACAAAGCCAGATAATGTACCAACTCATTTCAAAAGAAAGACTATGCTGCTACAGTTGCTGATCCTCTGAAATAGTTTGGGTTTTTTTGGTCCAGTGACACTGATGTCCTTTAGCATTTACGATATCTTAAAGAGCAAACTATTTATTAAACACTCATCTCAGCAAAATGCTTGTCGAGGTTCAATGTTCTTTTCTTTTTAACAGAACCCATCATTTCTAGTAACAAAGAGAAGAAAGCATATGACCCAGGCATGGTGCAATAACAGAATCAACTTGCTGATGTTGCTTTTAAAGACACAGTTCTCATGACCCTGTGACTATTTAGAGAACATAAGAACAGTCCAAATGTTGCACTCTTAAAACCTGTAACAAAATTAAGAGGTCCTGATCCTGAAGTTCTTAGTCAGAATACTGCTGTTCTCAAGCCTAGGTGGGTGGGTTGGCTTGAGAGCCTGAGCTCCAGCCCACGCTACAACATCCACACTGCTATTTTTAGTGTGCTAGCTCAAGCCTCGCTAGTGCATGTCTGTCTACGCGGGCTGGGAGGCTCACTCCTAGTTGCAGTGTAGACATAGTCTAAGCGGATTTATGTGTTTTTGTGCATACTGAGGTCAAAGAGAGTTCTGTCCCTGTAGAGCAATGCTGGATCCAGCCCTTAGAAACCATTGGCTAAATCAGTGATCCTCAGACTGAGGTTCATGAGCTGCAAGTGGCTTTTTAATGTCTTCTGCAGCTCTTTGCAGCACATATTTAAACACTGTCTGATTTAATTCTTAACCAATCAGTATGCTTTTATTATTATTAACCAGTTAAGTTATTGACTTGCACTGAGTTATTAATTATATATAGTACTCTAGTAAATAAAACAATGAATTCACACTAGTGCGGCTCTTTTGGGTAATGTTGATTTCTAATTTGGCTCCTGAATCACAGGTCTCAGTATCACTGGGGAAAATTATACTGTCACTACACCAATGCATATGCAGAATAATTACATTAGTCAACAGTTACTTTGGATTTGCAATGGTGTAAGTCAGAGGGAAATTTGGTCCTTTGTCTGAAGGAGAGGGGAAGGGCAAAGCTTAAGCCTCAACAATAGTGAATCAAAACTCAAAGATCTAATTAAAATTTAGGGTGAAAGAAAACCCTTTTAATTTCAATAAAACTTAAGAAGAGTATATGAACAGAAGAAAAAGCAGAGAGAGAAGAAACAGATGGTGTTCAAAATATCACAAGTGAATAAGCAAGACATAAGGAACAAAGTTGCCACAAAATCAAAAACTGCCAAATAAATACCAAGAGTAACAAAGATACTCTGGCAGACTCAGACTCCATAAGCATCATAGAGTGCCACCAGGCATAATACCAAGAAACATGCATTGTTAGGATGTCATTGTTTTATAATGACTCCAACAACACCTGCCAAGCTATCTGCAGCTATTTCTTGTCACCACCATCATCTGTTTTTAGGTTTTGTAGGGTTCTGTATGAAATCAGATCTCCGGGCCCACAAACAGTTGTCCATGCTGCACACATCTTGGGGTCAGGGAGGAGAGTATTTCATAACCAGTTGCAGTAGGAATATAACTGCTGGATTTTCATCTGATTGCAGATGAGAGTAAGGAATAGTGGAAGTCCAGAACCCTCATGCAGTCATTGCCACTGCACATCACAATTAAATAAAAAGAATTTTAGCATCTAACACCTGATAAACTACTGAAAAAAAAAACAAAAAACGCCTACCTTGAGGTTTTTTGGTCACTTTTCTCCCTGCCCATTTCTTTATGCATGCTCTGTCTTTTTCTTTATATCTTGGCTTGTTTTTTGCAGATTCCATGCTCTCCCATAAAGTAACTTTCCATGAAAACTGTGTATTTATTTATGTATGTAAAGCTTTTCATCACTCTGGCTATAGGACATCTTTTTTCTGGATTGATCCATCCTATCTTTTCTCCTACTTTTCTATTTTTACCCATATAAAATATGTGCTCCCTGCCTCTCATCCAGTATTACTTTTTACATGATTTAACCCTTCATTCTTACTTTCCTCTCTTCCTTTTGTTCAACCTATCATTTGTTCAACCTCTTCCTCATCTTCCCTCCATTTCTTTGTCTCTCAGTCTCACACTATTCCCTTTTTCTTCATGCATCTTCTCCTCATTCCCCTCCCCTCAGTCACTTTTCACCAATGTGTTATTCCTTGCTTATCTTTTCTCTATGTCATTTCTTTCCTTCTGATTATCTCTATTCCATCATCCTTCCTTTCATTCTAATTCCACCTCCACCTTGGTCTAATACCTCCCTTCTACTCCATCTCTCCCTGACTTCAATCCCTCATTACTGTTGCCTCCTCTTTCCAAGCTCCATTGATTTCTCTGTAGATGAGGGGAGGAGATTGGTAAAAGGAGCATTAAACTTCCTCTCCTGCTCACAGCACCCATGACAGGTCAGGAAGCTTTGAAGGAAAGCGTCCCAGGCTATGGATATTTTAAGGGTAGCCAGTGGAAACTGGTCCTAAGTCATCTGAGACCAAATAAAGCAATATGCCTGACCAGGGCCAGCCTTAGCAGCCCTTCATTCAACAATTCATATTTAGAGTCGGAGTTTAAGGCCAGAAGGGACAACCAGATCGTCTAGTCTGTCCTTCTGTATAACAGGTCACATTCACCACCCAACACCTGCACACTAAACCCAGCAACCAAAATTAGACCAAGATATTATAGCCCAGGGGAACTAGACAATTATGTGCTGCAGTCAGAGAATAAGAGAGATGGAGGTGCATCAGTTCTCGAGGCCACGGCAACTAGGGTGACCAGATGTCCCGATTTTATAGGGACAGTCCTGATTTTAGGGTCTTTTTCTTATATAGGTTCCTATTACCCCCCACCCCCTGTCCTGATTTTTCACACTTGCTGTCTGGTCACCCTAACTGCAACAGCATGGAAATGATTATGTGAGATATACCCATTATTCCTGACAAGTGACCTGCACACACATGCTGCAAAGGAAGATGACCAAAAAGCCCCTAACAGGTCACTGCCAATCTAATTTTGGGGAAAATTCCTTCCTGACCACACCTATAATGATCAGTTAGACCCTGAGCATGTGATTCAATATTACTTTAATCACCTGCTGCAGTATTGTGTCTAGTATTTTTTAGAGAGTAACTTATTGAGTCCTTCACTTTGCAAATATTACAGTCATCCCTTTTCTTTCGGTGTCCTCAGAACACTGTATTGTAACCAGATAATCTATTCAGTTTCTGCCCAATGCTTTCTTCTGTTCACTAACCAACAACTGTTTTCCCCATAAACTGGATAAATGACCTGCCAATATTCCACATGTGGCAACTTCTATGCCCTTGAGTTACAAACACATTTTAAGAAGTCTGTCCTGTTTAATATAGCCATGTGTTTGTCATTCTTCATAGTTCTTACTCTTTGCTTACATTTTTTGCCCAGTCTGGCTTGTTTCATCGTCACTATCATCATTTGCAGAGCAATGTGGACATAGGACCTTCTTACTAAAGTCTGCCAATACATGGAATTAGTCGCATTAAGGATAAATAGTTTGATTAAGTTCATACCCTGAGTCAATGTCAGAGCTTGTATTGGAACTCACAAGTTCCTATCTTAACACCTTCTCCGGTGCTCAGACCACAATACCATCTCCCCAATACAAGTAAATACCTTGATTCTTTCCATTATTATTGGCTAGCTAATTATATTTTGATAGCATGCACCATGGGCTCTGCAATCTGGACCCACAAAGGAAGACATAGTCCCTGCCTCCAAAAGCTCACTATCTATGAATGAAGAGGTGAGGGAGAGGGCTAAAACATACATAAATAAAACAATCAACAATCAAATATATTACACTATTTATTATAAATACCAAGTAATCCTAAACTAAAATAATATTTTATGAATTGTGGCTGAGCTCTGAGCCTGTCCCCGTGGGTCCCATGCTTCCAGGCAGTTTATGCTAGCCTCAGAGGCTCACTGCGACCCTCCACATAGCCCTCCTCTCTCTCAGTAGACAGGGTTTCAGTCTACTGAGCCCTTTTTGTCATAAGCCAGCAAGGAGGTTGGTGAGAGAACTCCCACAGTCTCTGTTGTCCCTCCGGGCTTATTCCAGAACAGTTTAGCCTCCTGTCGTGACAGGGGCCTGTCTTCCCCTCCCAGGAAGTGTTTCTGTAGTGGGGGTTGGAGGGAACCCAGGCACGCCCTCTACTCCGGGTTCCAACCCAGGGACCCTAATGGCAGCAGCTGTTGGCAGCTGACCTTTCACTGCCAGAGTTGCTACATTTCCCTGGGCCACTTCCTCACAGCCCTCCCGCTTCTCTCTTCTTCACCCTTACCTTAGGACTCCCTTTCCAGTAGCTTGAGGGTGTCTTCATTACCCAGCCCTTCAGCCACGCTTCCTCTCCTCTGGCTCCCTGACTCTCCCCGGCCTGATCAGAGTGAGCCCCTTTATAGTATCAGAGGGGCCTTAATTAGGGTCAGGTGTTCACATTAGCTTAATGGCCTCACCTGACCCTTTGCAGGCTAATTGGAGTCATGTGTCTACCCTAGCCTGGAGAAGCCCCTGCTCTGGTCAGTCAGGGAACAGAAAACTGCTAATCCACTGGCCAGTATATCTGCCTTCTACTACTCTGCTGTACCCAACTAGCCTGGGTCAATCACATAATATAATCCAAAACAAAATGACAACTATTGCAATTTTTGCACATGTTCCATAAGACTGCATCCCCAAATTGTTGGAGCAGACTAGGAACTCTTGAATGTATCCGTGCATGATTTGCCGTTGAAGAATATGGAGTCAAGGTTATCCCTGGGTAATTTCAGTGAAAACAATGGAGTTACTGCAAGTGTGAATCTGATTCATGGTGTAAAGGGCAGGATTTAATCCACAGTATTTATGATGTTGTCTATTTACATCCTCTAGTCCCCAGGAAAGTATATTTCTAAATGTTCTTCAGTTTTGTCCTTCTTTATTCAACCTTTAAAAATATTGATCTTATAGCACTAATAACGTACCATCTGAATCCATCTGAAAAGGAAATATTGCTATCTTGGATTTCTGCTTCTTTGATGATTCATAGACGCTAAGGCCAGAAGAGACCACTGTGGTTGTCTAATCTAAACTCCGGTGTAACACAGACCATAGAACTTCCACAAAGTAATTTCTTTGGAACTAGAGCATATCTTTAAAACAAACAAAAAAATCAGCCAGTCTTTGTTTAAAAATTGTCAGTGATGGAGAATGTGCCATAACCCCTGGTAAATTCTTCCAATGATTAATTAACCTCACTGTTAAAAAAAATGTACACCTTATTTCCAGTCTGAATTTTCCTAGCTTCAATTTGCAGCCACTGGATTGTGTTACACCTTTGTCTTTTGATTGAAGAGCCCATTATCAAATATTTGCTCTCCATGTAGGAACTTACAGACTCGGGTCAAGCAAACATGCTGGCCACCACTTCCCACAGCTCCCATTGGCCAGGAACAGCGAATCACGACCACTGGGAGCTGCGGGCGTCCGTGCAACTGTAAATAAACTGTCTGGTGGCCCGCCGGCGGATTACCCTGATGGGCCACGTGCAGCCCGTGGTTCTGCAGGTTGCCCATCACTGGTCTAAACTCAGAGGGGAGGTAGCTGGGGGAGTTATAAACTTGTATTCAAGAAAAGTACAATTTCAAGGTAAGTAATTTCCCCATCTTTAAAGACATACCATAAACACAGGATCCTGACTATTGGAGGGATGCCTCAATAAAATACAGATAACCAGTGAAGTCAGTGGCAAAATCCTAAAATGACTGCACATCACAGATTTGTGCTCTTACATAACCATATAGGTTTCAACATTCGGTCACAGCAATGGAATAAGATTCCAGGTGGTGAAAGAATTTGGGTCTCTTCCATTGTGAAACAATAACTACTGTATTAAGACCATGATAAAGGAGTCCTAGTATTTTAATACAAGCTACAATACCACGTAAAATATGCAGAAAGAATACAAATTGTTTTACCAATGCCAGGGACTACACAGACTTGAATATAACTAAAAAAACCCCTCTGCCTTCTATGGAGCAACTGTTAACCAGTTCTTCCAAATATATTTCTCCTTATAGGTAATCGCACATAATATGAAGAGATGCATTCAGACAGTTATGAAAACAGTAATTTTTATAGCTGAGGAGTCAATTGTCTAATTAACAGAAACCAGACTGTTGGGTGGATTCCAGATAATCCCAGATTTTAAGTCTGACTATCATTTCCATGGAAAGATATGAATCAGCATCTAACCAGTATAGGTCTAGTGGTGTGGGGCCATGTAGTCAGGTTGAGTAGCTTACTTACACATGAATTCTGTGTGTGTAAGGAAGGATTCTATGACCCTTGAAGGATCAGCAGGAAAAAATTGACACCAGATAGTTTCAGTTAGGAAAACCTGATGCTTGCTTTTCACAAACACTGAAATGTGACTTTTTGTGCAAAACCCCTGAAATCACTAGAGACCAGTGGCTCACAGGAAACTCAAAGCATCATGATAAACATATAGGCCCCTGGGGCATGGAGGAAGTTCATATTTCTCAAACACAGCAGGATCTGACAACAAGAGGTTGTGGGGCCAATCGACCACCTGCAGCTATTTCATATTGAAAAATGCTGCCAAATGAATGCGGATGGGATTTGTTTTAAAACCAGACACAGAGAAATGAGAAAAGAAGGAAGACAAGCAGTGTGAAGGGCCAGGCTCCAATAGCGCCACGAGATCCTTATTTACTTATTTTTTAGGTGTAAAGGTAAACATTTCAAAAAAATACCTATGTGACTTTGGAGTTTAAGTCCCATTTTTGTGAAAGCCAGGATGACCTGAGAACACTAACTGAGACTGTACACAGGTCTGCCCATTATGTAACTAGAGAGTGGGATGTTGATTAGAAAGGAATGCAGGATCTTAGATCTAAGTGATTATTCATGACCAGATAATTAAGACTGGCTGGGTTGTGCATGATTTCCCAATGGGATCAGTAAGGGACTGCAGGGAGCATATCTCTTTGTGATCGATTCTGAAACACAGAATCCTAGTGGGTGGAAAAGGCAACTTTCCCTAGTGCCTTTCTTTCTTTCACTAATTCTCTTCCTTGCTAATCAAGAAATGATGTGAATGACCACTTGAATCAACACCTCTGATTTGGATACAAGAATTATGAAGGTCCTTAATGCATAGTAGATACTGGATTTCCTGAACAACTGTTGAGTTGTTTGAGGAGACCAGATGTCCTGATTTTATAGGGACAGTCCCAATATTTGGGGCTTTTTCTTATATAGGCTCCTATTACACCCCCACACACACACACACACCCTCTGTCCTGATTTTTCACACTTGCTGTCTGGTCGCCCTGGGAGACATCAAGTGCTCCCGGCGTCTAAGTGCTCCAGGCTTCACTCATTCAAGTAAACAAAACTGGAAGGATGTGGAGATCTCATCTGAGTCAAAACAGGACTGTTCTGGGTCAGAGAACCCAGTGGTTTATCTGTCACCACCATATGATGTGAGATGCTATGTAATGATTATTTCAACTGGGAATTCAGAATCTACTGATATTGTCTCATGGAGCCAATCCACGAGCATTCACGGCCATCATGGGTCCCTATTCCATGCAGGGTTCAAAAACTGACATTTGATGATTGTTAAATTATTTTTGCCAGTCTGGTTGTGTCCCAGAACCCTTCACAAGGTGTGCAGACTGAGATTAGTCATGGCAAACAAGGCTCCTGTGTGTTTCAATCCTCAGGTTGAAGATCAATTGGAATCTGAGCAGTTTAGTTTGAATCCTAGTGATTCCACTTCTTGGAATCAGTATGTAGGCACACCAAGCACCCCAGCACTTATCACGCATCAGTGGACTTGTACTGAGTCTCCAAAGGTGACAGCACCAGCTGCCACTGGCCAATCATCAATGAGGCTTGTGAGCTCCTCAAAGAAGCTGCAAATGATGCCTCAGCACTGAGCCTGTTTAACATCAGCCATAGTAAATAAATCGACACCACGCTTCATTGTCACTAGCCATCTTTGATGCATTGTCAGAGACAGAGGCGATAGCTCATGAGTCTCTCTTGTGCAGAAGTATCAAATGGAACTGATGTGATGCAACGACATCTTAGTAATGCAGACAAATCTGTAGTAATTTTATATTTTCAAAGCTCTAATGATAATGTGTGTCCAAAATTAGTGTTGAGAACAAGACACCAGGTTATTTTTATGATTGTTGTTCCTAATAAAAATTCTCATATTATCCATACTTTTTGTGCAATTAGAGGATATGTTGGAGGATAAAATGAGGTAGGCAAGAAGGTTCCTGGACTTCATCCCTCTTCAGTGGTTACTAATGCTTAATCTCTGACAGAAGTAACTTTTATCCTTAGCTCAAAAATACATTGAAGAGAACATGTTGATGGCTTCAGAATGTACTAATTACATCAAATGGCATGGATTTACAGAAAATCTTTCTGAGGATACTTTGTTCTCAGGATCTTCCACAAGGGACTGCATCTATTTGCATGTTGATTACTTCAAACATTGCATGAAATAAAACTACCTGTTAAGGTATTAAGCATACTTTATTTTGAGTGAGTGAATGTAGTGGACCCTGGAAGAGTGAGAGCTCCATTCTGCTGGTGACTAGTGGCAAAAGAGACCTCAGAATGAGATTGTGCACTCTGGTGAAATAAATTAAGCTAACTGCAACCAGTTAGGTACATTTATAGGAAGATACAAATTAATCCAATTGGTGTAATTTATACTTCCTTTCTGCCTCCTCAAAGTGCACTATATCCAGCATTGCCAACCCCAAACGTCAACAATCAAAAGTAAGACCAAAAATAATCATGGCTTTGTTTTAAAAAACATGAGATTTAATTATATTATAATTGTGCCTTTATCCGTCTCTCTTCTGATGTTGTCCCCTTTTGGGGAAGCTCAATTTGTATGTGATCATTTCAGTATGAGTCCCATTATCATCATAGTAATAAAAGCGAGTGGCAAGGCAGAAGACAGTAGCAAGGCAGTCTATCACTATTTCTAATCAGGTTACCAAGTAGGTCATTGCTGTATGCCATATGATTGGCTCTCTCATAAAACTCTGAACATACAGATTTATGTACAAGCCAACCATAGGTTAACCAGGTCTGATGTTAGTTAATAAAACCTGAAAATACTCTCTGTGCCAGATTTTTTTTGGCATTAACACGGAGAAAAAAAATTACACTGTGTAATCTGTGCCAAGCTGCATAGCTTTGTAAACTAATTCTGAAAATGTAGTATGGCGTTTATGACAGCCATCTGTTGAGATCTCTTTCTTTCCTGTCCAAATGAAATTAAAATATTGGTAGACATTATTTCTACATGGAAATTGGAAACATTAATATGATTGTTAAGGTTGCATAGGCTTTTATAATATAATATCTACAGTTACTTTTATAAAATTATAAAATAAATGTTAAACATAAGAAATCTGCCCTTATATTATCTAACATTCTTGAAAAATCAAGTAAAGAGCTCTGGTCGAAATTATAAAAGTTCATTGATTAAAATTAGGCACATAAATCTGGTGCTCATCATGGCAATAGGTGTGATAAGATCCTGGACAGTTTAAAACTATCTCGGTGCCTAAATAAGAATGGTCTGTTGATCATTTCAATTCAAAATTTGGCCATAAGCATATAGGGCATACACATCCTTTTTATATTTGTGGGGGGTAGGGTGGTGGTAAAAGTGAGTATTAAGAAAAATGAAATGAAACTAAACAAAAGACAATTCAGTCTATTTATTTTCTAAATCATCTAATGACTATGGAAATCAATGACTGGAAAAAGGCAAATATAGTGCCCATCTTTAAAAAAGGGAAGGAGGAGGATCCGGGGAACTACAGACTGGTCAGTCTGAACTCAGTCCCTGGAAAAATCATGGAGCAGGTCCTCGAGGAATCTATTTTGAAGCACTTGGAGAAGAGGAAGGTGATCAGGAACAGTCAATGTGGATTCACCAAGGGCAAGTCATGCCTGACCAACCTGATTGCCTTCTATGATGAGATAACTGGCTCTGTGGATATGGGGAAAGCGGTGATATATCTTGACTTTAGCAAAGCTTTTGATACGGTCTCCCACAGTATTCTTGCCAGCAAGTTAAGAAAGCATGGATTGGATGAATGGACTCTAAGCTGGATAGAAAGCTGGCTAGATCATTAGAGTCAACGGGTAGTGATCAATGGCTCAATGTCTAGTTGCCGCCGGTATCAAGCGGAGTGTGCCAGGGGTCTATCCTGGGGTTGGTTTTGTTCAACATCGTCATTAATGATCTGGGTGATGGGATGGACTGAATCCTCAGCAAGTTCGCCGATGACACTAAGCTGGGGGGAGAGGTAGATACGCTGAAGAGTGACCTAGATAAATTAGAGGATTGGGCCAAAAGAAATCTAGTAAGTGCAGAATCCTGCATTTAGGTCGGAAGAATCCCAGGCACTGCTACAGGCTGGAGACCGACTGGCTAAGCAGCAGTTCTGCAGAAAAGGACCTGGGGATTACAGTGGACGAGCAGCTGGATATGAGTCAACAGTGTGCCCTTATTGCCAAGAAGGCTAACGGCATATTGGGCTGCATTAGTAGGAGCATTGCCAGCAGATTGAGGGAATTGATTATTCCCCTCTATTTGGCACTGGTGAGGCCACATCTGGAGTATTGTATACAGTTTGGGGCTTCCCACTACAAAAAGGATGTGGACAAATTGGAGAGAATCCAGTGGAGGGCAATGAAAATGATCGGGGGCTGGGGCACATGACTTATGAGTAGAGGCTGAGGGAACTGGGCTTTTTTAGTCTGCAGAAGAGAAGAGTGAGGGGAGATATGATAGTAGCCTTCAATTACCTGAAGGGGTGGGGTTCCAAAGAGGATGGAGCTTGGCTGTTCAAAGTGATGGCAGATGACAGAACAAGGAACAATGGTTTCAAGTTGCAGTGGGGGAGGTCTAGGTTGGATATTAGGAAACACTATTTCACTAGGAGGGTGGTGAAGCACTGGAATGGGTTACCTAGGGAGGTGATGGAATCTCCATCTTTAGAGGTTTTTAAGGCCTGGCTTGACAAAGCCCTGGATGGGATGATTTAGTTGGGCTTGGTCCTGCTTTGAGCAGGGGGTTCTCCTTCTTCCCTTTTTTAAAGACTGGCATTATATTTGTCTTTTTTGCAATTGTCTGGGACCTCCCCCAATTGCCACGAGTTTTCAAAGATAATGGCCAATGGCTCTGCAATCACATCAGCCAATTCCCTCAGCACCCTCGGATGCATTAGATCCTGACCCATGGACTTGTGCATGTTCAGCTTTTCTAAATAGTCCTTAACCTGTTCTTTCACCACTGAGGGCTGCTCACCTCCTCCCCATACTGTGTTGCCCAGGACAGCAGTGTGGTAACTGACCTTTTTCCACATCATCTAGGTTGCCTCCCTCATTCATTAAGGGTCCCACACTTTCCCTGACCTTTTCTTGTTACCAACATACCCGTAGAAACCCTTCTTGTTCACATCCCTTGCTAGCTGCAACTCCAGTTGTGTTTTGGCCTTCCTGATTACACCCCTGCATGCTCGAGCAATATTTTTATACTCCTTCCTAGTCATCTGACTAAGTTTCCACTTCTTGTAAGCTTCCTTTTTGTGTTTAAACTCACTGAAAAATTAAGCCAAGCTGGTCGCCTGCCATATTTGCTATTCTTTCTGCACATCGGGATGTTTCAGTCTTGCCCCAACATGTCCCTGTGCCAGAGCTTACAGCTAGGCTCTTGGAAGGCAGCCTTACAGCTGTCTTCTGCAGTGCTTATGCTGAGAGAATCCTCCACCGGATGTAAATGGGGCTTTGATGGCTCCTCCACTGATGTTTCCATGTGGTGTACAGGGCCCAGAGCGAGAAGGAAGTATCTCCGCTTCCCCCAAGAGTGATTGTCATCATTTGGAATCATGGCAAATAAGTGCTTGTTGAAATCTGAATGGTTTTACACCTTGACTATTTATGATCATTCAAAAATAATAATGCTTAAAACTGAAATAAAATACAGTAACAATAATTTTTAATGCTGCTTAAAATGAATTATGACATCATAGACTACTGCCAGGTCCCAGTACTCCACCTCTGCTCTTCCTACAAATGATGTTTCTAATTGTAAAGGCACACAGATCTATTTTACAGGAACAATCCAGCACTGATAGAGGGAGTGGAGATTACCGCTATGGGTCTTTCCCATCTCTAATCCCATGAATTTATAGTTTGTATTCGTTTTCATGCTGAGCAATTTTGTATCAGTCATACTGGTAAAAAACCCAACAATCTAATTTCATCCAAATCAGGAACAACTCTAGGTTTCTTCCAAGCTCTCCTTGGATGCTTCAACTCCTGTAACATGCTTTCATAACTTCCCATTTGGGCTATTATATTTTATCCTTCAAAGGGATTTTCTGCTATTTCCCTCAAGTATTTGCAATTATCACAGAACTTGGCAGGTAGAACACTCACAGGAGCCAGACCTCTGAACGCATCTTCCAGTGATGTTCTCTAGCTTCCAGGAAAGCAGTGAAGAAAGCCAAATTGCATGAAATGTGTCTGAAAAAGTAGCACCTCCTTACCGAATATATCTGATAACAATGGGACACATTTTCAATTGCTCTCGCTACAGCAAGTCACATATACATCTTTTTGAAAGGGTAACTTTTTCATTTGTGTGCTAAGGTATTTACACACCTAACTGCAATGTTGAAATGCCTATCTGCACAAAAACTAAAAATCTAAAAGTAAGGGATGTACGTGCAATTTGTGTAAATTATTTTTGAAAATTTGGCTCCGGTTGTCTACTGTTTCATATCTTCTGGTACTTCCAACACCAGTTGTTACAATCATTAATGCTCCTGAACAAACAAAGCTATGGGAGAATTAATTAAATTCTCTTTTGCCTCATGAATCACTAACAAAATTGTCAGCCAAGTTCTAAATGAAGAATCTATATTGCTGGGGATGGTGCAAGATGTACAAATACAACTTATTTTTCTGTTCCCACTTAGATTTTGCTGTACTGGCAGTTAAAAAAAATGCTTTTGTCTTGTAAATTTAACAAGTTTTATATGTTGAGAGGGAATAAATATGGAACTGATTTATTATTTACAGTGGAGAGTCAAATAACGTAATAAAAATAATTATCAACCAGAGATCCTAGCCCAATGAGGCTTAAATTGTGCTAAGTTTTGTAGAAACAGACAGGGGCCTGAACCAGAGTCCACTAAAGTCAAGGGGGATCTTCCTGTTAATCTCAGGGGCCCTGGCACCAGTACCCCTGGTGTAGACCAGCCCTTAGTAAAAGATATTCTTTGACCGCAAAAGCTTCAGACTGTTTTTCTCACCTAAGGGCCAGATTCTGCCACCCTTCCTAACATTGAGTATTACAGTATCTTACTCTGGGAGCAGCCCCACTGATATGAGTGGAACTATTTGTGGAGTGAGAGAGGTACCTCTTAGCATTTATACAAGTAACAGAATCTAGCCCTTATAGTGCATCTATAAAACCTTACTCTTTATTTGCTAGTGCTAATCAGAACATTTCAATGCAATTACATTTCAATGAAAAACAAAAGTTATAATTTTCACTTCCATGTACTGATTAGTTCCATTTGCAACATATCCTTTCCACATAATACCTGTATTCTGAATATGAAGTACCTTTACTGATTCCCAATGTCAGGACTGCTACAGTGCAAAAGTACCAGTTTTCACTTCATGAGTATTTGTATGTGATAAGTTAGGTTTCTATGAGTAGTCACCAAACTGATCGAGCACAAAACTTTGTCATTTCCTCTGTGAATACAGGATTTATTGTGACAGAATAAAATTCCAACCACTCAGGCAAAATCATGAATTTGTCTTAGGGAAGTTTGCTGCTGTTGCAAAGAAAAGTTAGCAGCTTCTCAATGAAAACTGCTGTATACTAATATATGGTATATTCTCTCTACAATTTCCTTTGCTTTTTGCATGAAAAATGTAACATGAAAATGAAAACAAGTTAATTTTCATCATCAATGTAAAGTTTTAACATAAATCTAGACAGGACAAAAGTTGAAGCAAAACCTTTTATCTGCTTATTATGATACTGCTTACACAAAAATTCTCACTTGCAATTTCTGTCTAAACCAACCAACACATAAGCAATAAAAACTCCTTAATAAGACTTTGCTGGTTCTTCACTGAGGTTTGTCCCTGCCATTTTGGTTTGAATATGTATCAAGGTCAGTGAAACTTGAGCCAAAGGGCCAATATTCCATAGAGGATCTGCTCTTGATGGGACACAAATGGAACAGGGAATTGCAGGGAGTTAGGCTGGAAGCAGCTCAGCCACATGGACCGAGAAGGCCACAGTGTTTAATAGTTTTGCTTGTTCAACTGAAATTGCATTCAGCTTTACACTTTGTGAATGACACCGAATTAACTTGAAACTAAGTAAAACTTCAAAGGTGTGAAACCATATAAACCAAAAATCAATGAAAGAGTTTTATCAAAACCCATACAAAGTGAAACCAGCAAGGTTTATGCAGATCTAAAATGATCTTGCAATGCTAAAGGATTCTCCATATACATTTTTTTAAAACATTGCCTTGCCCAGTGTACTCCAGGTGAATCTGACATGGAAGTCACAGCATAAGAGACATGAAACCAAATTTCATTCTGACAGAGGAATTTTTCAATAAGGAAACACTTTCAACCTTTTTCATTTCCCAGCTGGTTGGAGATAATTATAATATTATCAGAAGCTTTGTATGATACAATCTATTGTTAATGTTTTAATATCTCCCACAGTAAAAATTATGAAAGCAATCATGCCAATGACATTCTCCTTCCTCTTCCACAACTGTTTTTTATCTGATTAAAAGCCTAAATATAGAGACATAAGCCACCCAGAAAAGACAGAATAAGCTATTATTCTTTCCTGTTTCTGTTTATTTCGTGGTGGTTGAGAGTTGTTGGCTACCATATTTACACAATAGCCATCCCTTTGCTAAGTTTTAAAAGTGTAACATTTTAAGATTGACAGGCCAGATCTTGATTCTGGGAATAAAGGAATGTGCAGGCCTTTCCCCCCTGCAAATCAGGTCTCATCAGGCTGGCCTGACTGATCTTGAATGTCCCCTAGAGCTTGGATTTGTCAACCAGTGCATGCTACAAGGCCCATATTTCATAGTTTCACAGAGTTTAAGGACAGAAGGGACCATTAGTTCATCTCGTCTGACCTCCTCTATTTCACAGGCAATCCAGTTTCACCCAGAAACCTCTGCATTCAGCTGAATGACTTTAGTCGGACTAAAGTATTTCAGTCCTCATGAGACTTAACTATTGTGTGCCATAGACAGAGACAAGGAAAGAACGAAGTCCAACATGTAAGGCCCCTGCAATTCCAGGAAACTGATTAGGTGAAATATGACCAGGTGATCCATGCAAGCAAGATACAGTCCCTGCCAATTTGCCTTAGAGGAAAATTTCTGCCTGATTGCTGTTGGAAATGTCACAAGCATGGGTCGTATATAGTGAATGAGTTTGGACAGGCCAGGATATGGCCTATGCTAAATGAGCTGTCTGTGGCCTAGTCTTTGCTTGACATGTTGCCTTGCTAATTTGTCCTTATGTGAACTTGCTTAATAATGCTTATAACTAATATGTAGGACAAAGGTGATGTTTTGAACATAGCATGTATCCAAGTTGGAGGATACTACATAGATAAGACGTATTGGAGCATAAGCTTTCGTGGGTGAATACCCACTTCGTCGGATGTATCCGACGAAGTGGGTATTCACCCACAAAAGTTTATGCTCCAATACGTCTGATAGTCTATAAGGTGCCACAGGACTCTTTGTAGCTTCTACAGAACCAGACTAACACGGCTACCCCTCTGATACATAGATAAGAGGAAGTTATCAGTACAAAGGACATTCAAAATGCACTGCCAAAAGGAGATTAAAGAAAAACAGGAAATCCACTAACAATGAGTAAGCAGTAGGTGACCTGGTCAGCATGCATGATCAATGGTAATAAACCAATTAGAAAATAGATAACTACCCTGAAATAGTATGGACAGCAAACGTTATATAAAATAGAAGCTTGTGCATGCATATTGTAAAAGTTATATAAGACACAATGCTTAAAGCTGAGTGGAGGAAAGTTAGGGTTATATAACTGGATATCATCCCTGATGATGCCACAGCACAACTGGTTGCTGACCTCTGTGATTTTATCCTCACGCACAATTATTTCAAATTTGGTGACAATATATACCTCCAGACCAGTGGCACCGCTATGGGCACTCGCATGGCCCCACAATATGCCAACATCTTTATGGCTGACCTGGAACAACGCTTCCTCAGTTCTCATCCACTCACGCCCCTTCTCTATCTATGCTGCATTGATGACATCCTCATCATCTGGACCCATGGGAAAGAAACTCTGGAAGAATTCCACCACGATTTCAACAGCTTCCACCCCACCATCAACCTTAGCCTGGACCAGTCTACACGGGAAGTCCACTTCCTAGACACCACGGTGCAAATAAGTGATGGTCACATTAACACCACCCTATACCGAAAACCCACTGACCGCTATGCCTACCAACATGCCTCCAGCTTCCATCCCGGACACACCACACGATCCATTGTCTACAGCCAAGCACTGAGGTACAACCGTATTTGCTCCAACCCCTTTGACAGAGACCAACACCTACAAGATCTTCACCAAGCATTCTCAAAACTACGCTACCCACATGACGAAATAAGAAAACAGATCAACAGGGCCAGACGTGTACCCAGAAGCCTCCTGCTGCAAGACAAACCAAAGAAAGAAACCAACAGAACTCCTCTGGCCATCACTTACAGTCCTCAGCTAAAACCTCTCCAACGGATCATCAGTGATCTACAACCCATCCTGAACAACGATCCCTCACTTTCACAGGCCTTGGGAGGCAGGCCAGTCCTCACCCACAGACAACCCGCCAACCTGAAGCATATTCTCACCAGCAACTACACACCACACCATAATAACTCTAACTCAGGAACCAATCCATGCAACAAACCTCGATGCCAACTTTGGCCACATATCTACACCAGGAACACTATCACAGGACCTAACCAGATCAGCCACACCATCACCGGTTCATTCACCTGCACATCCACCAATGTAATATATGCCATAATATGCCAGCAATGCCCCTCTGCTATGTACATCAGTCAAACTGGACAGTCCTTACGCAAAAGGATAAATGGACACAAATCAGATATAAGGAATGGCAATATACAAAAGCCTGTAGGGGAACACTTCAACCTCCCTGGACACACAATTGCAGACCTAAAGGTAGCCATCCTGCAGCAAAAAAACTTCAGGACCAGACTCCAAAGAGAAACTGTAGAGCTTCAGTTCATTTGCAAATTTGACACCATCAGCTCAGGACTAAACAAAGACTATGAATGGCTAGCCAACTACAAAAGCAGTCTCTCCTCCCTTGGTGTTCACACCTCAACTGCTAGAAGAGGGCCTCACCCTCCCTGATTAAGCTTACCTCGTTATCTCTAGCCTGAATCTTCCCTGCACTTTTATATCTGCCTCTGGACATTTCCACTGCTTGCATCTGAAGAAGTGGGTATTCACCCACGAAAGCTTATGCTTCAATACCTCTGTTAGTCTATAAGGTGCCACAGGACCCTTTGTTGCTTCTACATAATTGGATGGGTATACATATGCCACAGTGGAAGAGGTTAGTTGGATCACCATAGGAGAAATCCATCATGACCATTATCATCTTGTATATCTGCCATACATTGCTTTAATAGTAATTGTAATCACAAGGCATGCTTTTGGTTCAAATAAGGATTTGAATTAATAAACCTGAGTGTCTCATCTCTGAGTGTGATAGTTTTTCCCCAGCATCCCAACTCTGGGGATAAGTTTGGCCCTTAGCTTGCGAGCAAGATACACCAGCCAAGCATCTAAGGAAGAAATTTCTGTGTACCACCTTAGAGCACTGCTCCACTCCATCCGGTATCCCAACTCCAGCTGTGGCCAATCTTTGATGCTTCAGAGGAAGGTGGAGATAAACTCAAAATACTTCTAGCCAATTGGGCATTGGGGGGGAAAGTCCTTCCTAACCCCTGCTGACCCCAGATATTATAGGGATAATAGAAACATGGTGGAACAGTGGTCATGACTGGAGCACAGCTCTTCTTCAGAGCTATGTGAGCTCCAAAGCTTGTCTCTCTCACCAACAGAAGTTGGTCCAGTCAAAGATATTACCTCACCAACCTTATGTCTCTAACAGACTGGGACCAACATGGCTACAGCAACATTGCATACATGTGGAGTTGTCATTTAGTGTTGTTTTGAATGTTGCCTTCACATTTGAAAGAGTGACTGGAACATAGGATAGGCACTCGATATGAACTGAAATGAACTCCTCATCCTCTCCCCCCAGATTATTCCTCCTTGCAACCAGTACCTTAGTTTTCCCCTTACAGAGGGACCACAGAAGCTGTGGAGGGTCTTTCCCCTCCACTCTCTGACATTGTTTTGTGGTAGCACAAGACTGGCAGAGGCGTAGTCTTAGGCTCTGCAGTTACTTCTGAGGGATTTTCTCCTCAAGATTTTATTCAAGGGCCAATGACTGAGTATCAATCTTGCTTGTGAAGCATCAGCCAGCTCTAAGCATGAAGCTCTCCATGCTCAGGGATTTGGTGAGATATGATTAGTATTGTAAGCACTTTGAGATTATCTAATGAAAAGCACTATAAAAGGGCAAGTAGGGCAATCAGTAGTAACACACACTGAATGCTATACTATACTGCTGTATCACACATGATATATACAGATTTTTCATCTCTTCACCTCTGGCTTTTTTCACCATACAAACATTTTTATTTTCTTGTGTTCTTTATGTGATGTGATCCATTAGGGTCAAACAGCACTAGACATTACAGCTGCATGTTTGTTCACAGGCTTCAGATAGGGAAGCATCTCAATAGGGCTTTGTCAATAAGCTAAATCATGCCTTCCTAAATCAGCACAATGATGGAGGGCAATCTCTGTGCTGCATATATTCCAATTGTATTTCACTTGACACTGTAGAACAGAAGCCAGATTTTCAAAGGTATTAGGTGCATGCAACTGCATAGCTCAACTGAAATCAAGACACTACAGTGATTTACATCAACTGCAAATCTAGCCTTGTCTTTGCATTACATTTTAAAAACTAACTTTCAATCTGCAAAACAGGTAGAATGGAAACTCTTTTGTTGCAAATAATCTACTAATGAGAACTCTTGGGCAAAACCTGCTTGAGTTACTCATGTGAATGATCCAACTGATTTCAGTGGAAGTACTCATTTTAAAAAAAAACAAGACAAACAGTGGTCCATTTATTTGCTGAGAACAGTAAACAGAAACCAAGTATTTTCAAAGGTATTTAAACAAAAAACAAGTCGTAGGAAAATAGTTTTCTCTGTTACTGCAAATAGTACCAGTGTACTTCACTTAATTGGGACATGGTTAATTAGGAAATTTGGTTAATTGGGATGTGTCCTAGGGAGCAGAATTAAACCAAATGAGATTTAACTGGCAAAGGACAATGGTTAATTGGGATGATAATTCCACTTAACTGGTATGCCCACAAGCAGCTAAAGTGGTCAATGATGCTCTGACCCTAATATGTCCTTTTCTCTCCTCAAAAAAGTTGTGCCAGTGCGAGTCCGGTAAATAAAACTGCTTTAATTCCACATCTTGGCATTAAACAATGTTTAAAAGTTAACTCTCTTCAAATTGTCATCATCATATGACTTTTCAGAAACTAGGTGATGCTGGATTTTTCTAACCCAGTACATTTAATCTCAGAGTGAGAAAATATTACCATTAGTCTCCTGTTAGTGGCAGAACTGTTTTACTTCTAATTCTTTACTGAGGCATCAGATTTGATGTTAATAAAGGAAAGAAACCCGATAAGCTGCGAGAACCAGTTCTGGTACAAAATACCCTTAATGGAAATCTTTACTTGGGATGATAAAACATCCCAAGGGGAATCCTAATTCAGAGAATGTATTGAAGCTCACCTACAAAAAAAAAAAAGATTAAGTATTATTATTATTATTATTATTATAATTATTATTTAGTCCTGTTTATTACTCCCTAATGGATACTTAATCAAAACAAAAAATGCAGTCAATCAAGTATTGACAAGCCAATCAAGCTATTGTAAGAGGTCTATAAATTCCTGTCATGTGTGTTCTACCACTTCTAATGGAAAGGTATAAGAAGAAATAGCAAACCATTTACCAATTGTTTCCCAATTTAATAGGATGACATATGCATTTAATGAACTAAGGAAAAAGAACTGAATTGCATTCCACAACATATAGTCCAAAATAATTCCTTTAAATTAGAATCTAATTAATATTATGGCAGAAGGGCCCAAGCAGGTGCTCAGCTAACACTAAAGTCAAAGGACCAGTTACTGATTCCTTTACTCACACTGAATAATTACTCCATTAGTAGTCCCACTCATAACTTGGGTGCTATTCATCATAAGGATATCAGATGGATGGTCAAAGTATTCAGGAATGTGATGCATACCAGTACCAGATTCAATCTGAGCCTAAATTCAATGTCTGGAACTTTTAGGAATTATTTTAATACTGTCTCTCAAAAATGTATGCTAACAAAAGCAGTAGCTGATATTAAACCAATAATGTTATTTACATATTGGCCATTGTATTAAAGTAGTTTCCTTCAAAATTACATGTAACATTAGCAGGGGGCACTTGAGCTTTTGTGCTAAGAACAGGATAGTTAAATTTGAATGGGCTTTTCAGGGAGGAGCCAGATTTTTAGGCCATGTCTACACTGCAGGTACTATAGCAGCATAGCTACAGAAAGAATCTTTCCACTGCGGTAGGAACAGCACCTTTCCAAATGACGGTAGCTATGTCGACAGAAGCTTGTACAATTATATTCCATGTGATGGAATTGGAACAGCTTGGCTATGTTTAATAGATCACGTGCTATAACCTAGGGCCCAGGAGTTTCTCTCATAGCTCAAGTAATGGAGGCCTATGTTTTTGGAAAAGGAGGATCTCAGTTCTATTTCTGCTGTTGCTATGAACATCTGATACTGTGACAAATGTGAACTCCTAAGTAACTGTGAAGTCATCAAAATATAATGTATGTTGGTGTTAAAAACTCCGCTGCAAATCAAGGAAGAAATAGGTAAAAAGACAGGTTATTTCTCCTGTAAACTTATATTGCATGATGGAAACAAATACTCTTTCTGTGTGTTAATGCCAAAGAATCATTCCATAGAGACAAATATCCTGACAATTCTAGGACAGTTTAAAATAGTTACATATGGGAGAGTTTCTAGCTTCAATATTGTTATTAAATTATATTACAAGGGGTCCTTGAATCTGATTTGATCTTATAGGCACCATCGTATTAACATTATCAACAATAAAGGCTCCCCTTTTATCACTTCCTGCACTTACGCTGGTATGGCTAGCTATTAGGGGGGAGGTACAGTTTTAGTTACATGCAATTTCTTCCTGTAGGCAAGTCTAGTATTTAAATAGATTTTAGTTTCTGTAGGTTCCTCCTCCTCCCAGAATCTACTTAACAGGTGGCAACTCATTCACTGAAGCCAAATATCCATTATAAATTACAGCAGAATCTCCCTTGAAAAAGCAAAGTACTATGCATCCATGCACTGTGGCATTACAGTTGTTAAGTTATCTGATATTGCTCCTGAAGTTAACATTTCCAGAAACATTCCTTTTTTTATCGGGTTGACAGTATAACTTGGTAAGACTGAGAACATAGCTATATAAGTGTAAGAATGACCTAACTAGAGCCGAGGTTTACACAAGCAAGTGCAATCTATTAACTGGTCACAGATGGTTAACAGATTTTGTACACATACACAATACATAATAAGTCTGAGTAAGAGATAATGAATATCCTGTGACTGAGAAAATGATACAGAACATGTACGTAAGCAATTTTCTTATCAACAATTTTTTTACCATATATCCATTGTGTATAATAGATCCAAAACATATTTTCAAATAAGCCAATGAGCACAGGGCAATAATGTGTATATATGCAAAAACATGTGTGCATCAACACACATGATATAGACCATGTTAGCATTGATACTAACACAGACAGTTGAAATGAGCAGAGACCATCAGCAAAAAGCTATTGGTGAGAAATGACTGGGCTCTCAAAGCCCACACTCAGCATGATGATATCAGGAAGAGGCTATCTTCATACACAGCTCAGAGAACATAGTGAGAAACAGATCTCCAAACCAGATTGCTGGCTCTAGAAGGAAGGCAACATCAGCATGTTATACTTCCGTCTTCCCCCAGCTATATGTCCATTTATGGAATCAACACATAATGGAGACTTGGAACTCGAGAGTTGTCCCAGACATTTCAAGGCCCAGACATTTCCCCAATGGATAGTAAGAAGTGAAGGGAGAGAGAGACACACACATGGGTAGAGGGAAAGGCCTTAAGGAAATTTCTCATGGCTTTTGTGTCCATAGGAAGTGTCGTTAATTTAATTTTGAAATCTCAAAAATCCCAAGGCAACTTTCATACCATTAACTAATAAGATTGCAGTATGCACATTAATAATGGGTCACAATTTACACTGCACCTTTAAACCAAAAATATCTCAAAATGTTTTTCAGACTGATTCTCAAACTATGCATAGAATTCATTTAATCAACTATAGGAATCAAGACATCTCTTGGTTAAATTTGAACTAACAATTAAATGGTAAAGCCAGTTTAAATTTAAGCAGGCCCACCTCCTGCACTCTAGGCCTACAGATAAAACAAAACAATTCTCAAGAGTTGGGAAACAGGTTTTCTATACTAGTCAACGTCTATCACCTGTTTCCAGTAGGTTTAGTGTGTTCTAAAGCTACATCTTTACAAGTATCCTGTTAGTCACAAAACAAAATAATTGTCTTTGTTTGCTCACTACTTACAGTAGCAGATAGAGATGTTTTCATTGGTAACAGTCACTTTAATCACAGTGAGACTGTTTTCTGCTGTGTTACTGGGCTTCAACATGGGGGGGGGAAATATCATAGTCTCATATTTGAGATCCTCAGCTTGCATTGCTGCCTTAGATACCTGCTCTGTCTTTAATTAGATAAGGTCACAATCAATGAGCTGCTCAGTTCTTCCTGGTTGACAGCCTTGTGTATACAGCTCTAGCAGCAATTTCCTGTACCGATAGAGTTTATGATGCAGTTATTAGCCAATTTTGGGATACATACAAAAAATCAATGCTACTGGATCCGGTATTTCTTTTCCAGAAAGAACACCCAAAATTCAGATCATTTTAGGCTTCATTTGAATCTCCAAATTCTCTGGCCATCTATTATTTATCTAATTTGCTTAGCTCAGTCACTTTTTTCTAGTCTTTTATACTCTCTCCTCCTTTATCTCAGGACTGATTCATGAATTCCATACAGATTAATTACCTTGAAATCCATTGCTTCCAATCTACTTTCCACCCCCATTCAATGAACACTATAAATTGTTCATTTTGCCTGTGGGGACACATGTAGCTGAATGGATCCTGTTCTTTGATGAAGAATGCAAAGATGAGGTAGATCAGAAAGA
This sequence comes from Macrochelys suwanniensis, assembly GCA_033296515.1. Classification (NCBI taxonomy): domain Eukaryota; kingdom Metazoa; phylum Chordata; order Testudines; family Chelydridae; genus Macrochelys; species Macrochelys suwanniensis. The sequence goes on from CM065777.1 coordinate 46,664,376, forward strand.
GTTTGTTGTGTATATCAGCACTCTTACAAGGCAGAGATCTACAAATTTCAAAAGTTACATCTTGTTTTATTTTCTAACCAAAATATATGTGTTGTCCATAAGGATTTCCGTATTCTGATATCTACAAAAATTCATGGTGGGCTTACTCCTCATTTGAAAATGCCTGGGGGTGAAGCTCATTGTGAGGACCATCAACAGATAGGATACAACATGGCACAGTGGCTTAAATGTCTAAACATAGATTGAACTTTCTCAAACACTCATCTTTCCCCTGGCCTTTTAGCATTGTAACAATCCTCAGTAGAACCACAAATATTTCCCATATACTACAGCGCTTAAAGCCAATATCAAGGTGCACAAAACTCCTTCAAATTCAGCAAATGTCTCTGCTCTCACGTTGAGCATAGCCAACAAAAGCTCAGCTGCTAGATCCCCTCCTTCCTTCCCTATTCCCAAATATTATTAAACATATGCTAAAGAAAACTAATGTTGTGCTAATCTTCCCTTTCTTAACATTATGATAGTGGCATAAATACCAGTTTTGGAAGAGATCTTTCATTTTTTTCTTCTCACTGGAAGGAAAGGCAATGTACAAGGAGGACAGTACGAGGATGGTGGGAGTATGTTTAAATGTGTGATTTCCAAATGAAACCTGAGATTTGGCTACATTCATCTGCATAAGGACATTACATTGGCTGGAAAAAAAAAGGACAATAAATATTATTTGGGGCCTGATCCAACACAATTAATTTAAGTGGAAGTTGAATTGGGTCTTTTATACTTAAGGGATATAAAGGACCTGTGTTGTGACTCTTAATTTGTAGACTGTGTGAAGGGGAACAATGGTGCCTTTAAGCCATCTTTGCACTCTCCCAATTCTGGGTTTCAGTGGGGGCTGGAGCAGCCCTCATAATAATTTAGACGGCTCTAGGAAGGGAGCAGGGTCTGTCCAGTTCATAGCATCCTCCTCAGGCTTCCCCACAGGTGGCAGTGCAGCCTGGAATCTTCGTAGCACTTCATGCTGTAGCCCCATCCTTGATAAACCCTTTCTATCCTCCAGCCACACCCCCTACTGAAAGGTTTGGCAAGGAGACCTCAGAAGACAGCCTTATAGCTGTCTGCCTCATTCCCTACACCTGTGGAATGCTCCCCTGGCTGGAACCAGGGGGTGAAGTCCTGGTCCCATTAAAGTCAATGGCAGTTTTAAGATTGATTTCAATTGGGCTAGGAATTCACCCTGGGGCTTTCTTGGGGACTCTTTATGTTGCTCCAGACCTCTTACCCAGCATACAAGGTCTGAAGAAGGGGAAAGAATCTCATTCATGCTATATTTAGAGGATTTGTAGATAGCCTTTTGCTATGGTCCAACGATGCCTCGATTTCAGTACGATCACATAAAAAACAAGGGGTATGGTAGAAAAAGGAATCCATTCAATTGTTTTTTTTTAATCTGGACATGATTCAGGGACATTTTCCATTTGACACATGAAGTTACTTTAAAAAAAAGTGATGTTGGTATATAACAGTTTGTGCCATCGAATAACATAAGCCTCAGTGTTCTAGTAGAAATAAGATGTCTGACCGTGGGAAGAGATGAGCTTCTTGGGATGACTGATTAGCCAAGTGAAAACAAAGATCTCTTTAAGCAAACTGTAACATATCCACAGTGATTGAGACACAGACGGAGATGGTTAAGTCAGGCTCTCATGTAGGCAGGCAACAGCATGACAGGGACTCAGACAGTTTAATAATGTGCATCATAGCAACACATTCAAAATACTGTATCAAAGCAGTCTGTCACGCTCCCCATTGTACAAAACAATTTTCAGAGGTTTATATTGCCACTGTTTTAACTGTACCTGCTTCAACTGTATTTTAGCACACACACTGTCACCTGGGATCCAGTTTTGTTCTATGGAATGGCATAAAGCTATTAACTGCCTTTCAAAACAAGGTATGAAGAGGAGTGTAGATGATCCAACACACTAGTGCTCTCTGTCTCGCGTGTGTATACAGGGTGTAAACTTCAGTAATTAAAAGAAAAAGAACCATTTTAAAACACAGGACAAATCTCAATTAAAATCAGATTTAAAAAAATATTGTAAATTTGGTTCCTTTCACTGATCTTAACAGATCATTTTGAGGATAATGGTTGGTCAAGACCATACCTGCCTTACCTCAGTAATTTATAAAGCTCTTAGGTCTGTCATCAAAATCTCAGGACTTTTGATGATGCCATGATAGCAATGGTATGGATAGGATATCCACAAGTTTTGCAGCCATTCAAATGATGCTGAAATAGCATTAAGGAGCAATAGAGATGGGTCTTGTACAGGCATGCCCAAAGAAGACAGTCCACACTGTTATCCATACTATCTTATTGTTAGTCCTAGTTCACTCTGCATCCCAAGGGATTACAGTCCAATATGGAGGTAAAAGGAAAGAAAAAGCACACAAACCCCACATTCAAAAATGGAGTTTGCAGTCTGACAGATACACATGAAGAGACCCCAACATCAAAGAGTGTACTGGGACAGATACTTCAAATTGTCACAGTTCCACAGCTGATCATGGCTCATCTGACCTCTCCCATTTCCATTATATCTATATTTTATCATACAGTGTACAAATCAAAACATAATGGAACATATTCTCTCCTCAGTACTGGCACAGAGGACTTGTGGAGGCAGGTGGAAGTTCTATGCAAAAACAGAGAGAACATGGTCCTGTGAGATCAATTGCAAAATAAGACTTATCTACCTGTTATTCAAGGTTTGAAGAAGGCCAGAACAGAACACCCAAATGAGGGTTTTCAGAGCCATATGATGGTCTCAATTCATTGTAAAATAAATGTAAAATATGGTCCTTGAATCAGGTCCATAGTTTTAAACCCTTGTCAATCAGTAAACTAGTGAAGGTTGCAGACCTTACAATAATTTGTTTAAAATTCTTATTGGATGGAGTCTCAAAACAGCACCTGCTTGTTGGCTTCAACAGGAACTAGCTTTTGCAATATCCAGTACTGATACTTATTTTCTGTCTTCAAGTGTGGGATGAAATCTTGTCTAGAGAAACTTTTAATACTATAATTGGACACGATTGAAGATGAAAATAAAGTGCCATTAATGGAAAAACACACTTGTTTGTTAATTTTGAATCAGGTAATATATAGATAATTTTAATGCTCTATCTATTATCCCCACATCCAGTCCATATTGTTTTGATTTCTCTATTTTTTTCTGCACTTATGTAAATATGAAGTCTCATTAAAATGTATGATAAATTACCAAAATATCTTTTCTTGTTACTGATGCAAACAGTCAAGCACTCCGAGGACAATATTCCACTTAAATTTAAAGTAAAATAAAAGATTAAATTTAAAGTAAAGTAAAAGATGAAAGCTCATTTGTATTCTTTATCAGGTCACTGAGTCACTATAAATAAATTGGTAAGGTTCTTCTTTAAATCCTGTAATGGAATAATAGCTATTTGGTACCACAATTAATTATATTTTATAAACACGGTATCATAAAACAAATTAAAGATATACAGTAAACAGAGAACAAAGGGGAAATTATCTAGTGCAAGCTCTCTGAGCACATAGGTTGTAACCAACCAGTTAAAAACTGCTTTGTTGGTGTTATAAATATAAAGGAATTGAAAGGCTCTGAGACAGTACTATAAAATCCTCTTACCGGTAAAGGGTTAAGAAAAGGTAGCCAGGCTAACACCTGACCATCAAAACCAATGAGAAGAAAAGATACTTTCAAATATGAGGAGGGAGAAAGTTTTTGTTTGTCTTTTTGTCTGTGTCTGTGTGATTCTCTCGGTGGGAGAGAGATCAAGCAGTACCATCCATCTTCTATGAAGTTAGTGAGTATTTAGCTAATGCGTTTAGGTTTTTTTATTGTTTTAGCTTGGGTAATTCGCTGTGCTGGAGGGAATGTGTATTTATGTTTCATTGCATTTTTTTGTAACTTAAAGGTTTTGCCCGGGGGGGGGGGGGGGGGGGGGGGCAGGGGAGGATCCCTTTGAGTTAGAAAATTGAGTACCCTGTAAAAGATATACCATCCTGATTTTACAGAGATGATTTTTACCTTTCTTGTTTTTAATAAAATCCTTCTTTTAAGAAGCTGACTGTTTTGTATTGTTCTAAGACCCCGGGGGTGGGTTTTTGAATCACTGTGTAACCAATTGGTTAGGACATTATTCTCAAGCTCCCCAGGAAAGGGGGTGTTTGGGCTTGAGAAAAGATCAGGGTGGGAAAGGAGAACTTTAAGTGGTCCCTTTCCCTGGTTCCTGTTTCAAGCACTTGGTGGTGGCAGTGTACCTAATCCCATGTACAAAAAAAACATTTGTACATTGGGAAGTTTTTAACCTAAGCTGGCAAAAATAAGCTTAGGGGGTTTTCATGCGGGTCCCCACATCTGTACCCTAAAGGTCAGAGTGGGGAGGGAACCCTGACAGTTGGTTATTATAAATCTGAAATGAAGCAGAGGCAGGATAAAACTAATAACCAAGTGATAATGTGTAGGTAGTAGTTACTTGTTGGTGTGATTATTGCTACTGTAAACCAAATTCCAAACCTTCTGACAAGTCTGTTTTTTATATCTCCTCCAATACAGCTTTTAGCAGTGCTCAAAAATGCATTACATTTCCTATAAATAAGTGCAGCACACAATGTTAAACTGCAGAATTGAATATTTAAGACAGTGTTTCACCAAAGTTTTATGTTATCATGACCACACTACTCTACCACCCTCCTTGTTCTCCTAGGACAGAGATATTTTGCTTGGAGGTAGAACATAGGATGGGTGATTGAAATAGAAATCATCACTATAATTTAAGATTAAGGTGGTAATTACTTTTGAAAGTGGTATATACAAAAAAAGCAAGCTAAATAAGACTCCTGGTAGGGCTATGATTGCAATAGATTTTCTGCTGTTTATTTGTATTGTTTCAGTAAGACCACTCACAGAGTATGATACTACTCAGCATGAACAGGGGCTGCAGAATCTGGCCCATAGTTAGGGAAGTATTAGTATTTCCTTCCTGTACAGTAAATTTCTCTCTCTCACTATGTTAAAGAAACATTTAGATTGCAAAGTCAAGCACTGAAATTAGAAATGTCAGAATTAAGGTTGCTTGTGCATTATGATACTGTTTCTAATTACAGGTTACAGTGTAGTAGCCGTGTTAGTCTGTGTCAGCAAAAAGAAAATAAGAAAGAAATAAATATTTGTGGCACCTTAGAGACTAACAAATTTATTTCAGCATAAGCTTTCGTGGGTTAGAACCCACTTCATCGGATGCATGGAATGGAACATACAGTGGACAGATATTTATACAGTCAGAGAAACATGATAAGGTGGAAGTGCCTATACCAACCTTAAGAGGCTAATTAATTGAGAGGAACTATAACAGCAGGGGGAAAAAAACCTTTGAAGTGATAAACAAGATGGCCATTGCAGACAGTTGACACGCAGGTGTGAATGAGGATCGTTAACTAAAGGCAAATAGATTTAATTAACGTAATGGCCAAGCCATTCCAAGTCTCTATTTAATCCTGAGTTGATGGTATCTAGTTTGCATATCAATTCTAATTACAATATCACATACTAGTTTTTCCACGGGACTCCTGCCTTATCAGCGAGGTCTATACTATGAGCTAGTGGTGTGATTCCCAACTCAGGCACATATTCCTGCGTTAGCTTGATGAGCGCATGAGTTTGTATAATAGTGTGGCCACGGTAGCCTGGGCAGCAGCAGGAGCCCCACAATTTAGCCATGCTGAGTACATACTCATGGGGTTCAGGCAGATTTGTACTCAGCACAGCTAAGCTGTGTGGCCACTGACTGTGCTAACTGCAGCTACGCTACTATTTATAGTTTCACTAGCTGTAATGGAGCTAGCATAAGTACATGTACGTGAGCTGGAAATCACACCCCTTGCTCATCATGTAGGCCTATCCATTCAGTGCACGGAATAGACATGTTTGAGGGATGAATCAGGATTGTGTGGTAGAGGAGGCTATTGTCTATAGGACCCCTGCCTAATTGGTTGCAGAACTTGGAAGGTGTGTAATGAATGAGGCAAGAGATTGTAGAATGAGAAAGGATGGTCTCATGGATAAAGGCATTTAAATGATGCCCTGGAGCCTTGTTCTCAGAAATGGCTTGCCTGTTTTGGTTAAAATGACAAACAAACAAACATACAAAATCAGCCTGAGACAAACACCCAGCATTGAAAAATTCAGTCCAAATGGTTACAGTTTCACAAAGTTATAAGCAACAGTCTTGCAATAGGAAGTTTCAAGCAACCTTAATAGTAGGCAGTGCTATCAGACCCACTTAAATTATAAACTCCTCCAAACCAGGGATTATTTTAACTATAAAAATTCACTCTTTGAAGTTTGGCACATCTATATAATTCAGCTGCAGCTAAATTGTTATTCCAAGGTACATTATCAATTTTTTGTTGCTGCATTGATTTGCCCTGCAATATTTTATCATGACTGAATTGCCAGACACAGATGAACATGATATTTTGGGGAAGAGTCAATATGGCTTTTGCAAAGGGAAATCATGCCTTGCCAATCTATTAAAATTCGTTGAGAGTGTCAACAAGCATGTGGCCAAGGGTGATATAGCACTCAGAAAGACTGACAAGGTCCTACACCTAAAACCCTTAAGCAAAGTAAGCAGTCATGGGGAAGAGGGAACGTCATTTCATGGATTTGTGTCCGTTCTTTTAACTAGTTACTAAGTGTAGGAATAAATGTTCAGTTTTCAGAATGGAGAGGTAAATAGCAAGGTTCCCACATCTATTTGTACTGTACCGCTATTCAACATATTAATAAAATTATCTGGAAACAGGGGTAAACAGAGCTGGCAAAATGTGCAGATTATACAAAGTTACTCAAGATAGTTACTCAAGGGGGGAGGGATAGCTCAGTGGTTTGAGCATTGGCCTGTTAACTCAGGGTTGTGAGTTCAATCCTTGAGGAGGCCATTTAGGGATCTGGGGCAAAAATCTGTCAGGGGACAGTACTTGGTCCTGCTAGTGAAGGCAGGGGACTGGACTCAATGACCTTTCAAGGTCCTTCCAGCTCTATGAGATAGGCATATCTCCATATAGTTAAGACCAAAGCTGACTCAAGAGTTACACACTGATCTCATTAAACTGGGTGACTGGGCAATAAAATGGCAGACAAAATTCAATGTTGATAACTGCAAAGTAATGCACATTGGAAAACACAATCCCAGCTATACATACAAAATGATGGGGTCTAAATTAGCTGTTACCGCTCAAGAAAGATATTGGCGTCACTGTGAATTTTGATTATTTAAAGCAAAATATCTCACAGTTTGCATGTAGCCATTTTCAAGTTACTCATTTAAAAAAACCCACCATGTTCAGTGGTTGTAAAATATAAGGTTTTAAATACTGTATAAAAAAAAAAGAACTTTTTTTTTTAAAAAAAGGAAACAAGAAAATAAAATCTCTAAATTATTAGCCTATGCTGTAATCAATTTGAGTATTTGAATATTTTTTTACTTTGATTTGTATTACATGGATTCAAAATATTGTAAATGCATTGTTGCATCCTTGTTGGAAGACAGACCCTTTAATTAGTATAATTTTTATTGCTTTTTTGTTTACTGAAAAATTTGAATCAACTCTTATTCTGTATTCATTGCATTCAACAGTATCTATGTCCTCAGATCAGACTAGACAAAACCCAGCTTTTTGGTATGTAGCTCATGCCACAACACTGTTGCAAAGTCATCATTAATGCAGATTATATATAAAGTAAAACCTTGAATGTCAAATGTCATGTGGTACAGTGAATAAATTTGGACAACTGAAATTTGAAATAGTTGAAGGAATTTGCAAAGAAATTAGTAGGCAAAAAGGGACATAATTCTGGTTCAGATTGCATGGAGTTTGGGTTAGCTGAAGTAGTTCTGTATAATACAAATATAAATGAAAGGGAGTTTCCTCCATCCCTTATTTCTCCTACTACATAGTATTCTAGAGTTTCAGGCCCCTGCTTCAGAAAGCGCTTAAACACACACTGGAGTCCTTTCCTGAATAGTGATGCTTTTTGAAATTCAAGGCTGAGTCAGGATTAGTCTTCTGAACTGCAGTAATATTGGAGCTGATCAAAATTATTAGTGTAAACTCTGCCAAATAAGATGTTATTATTGTATTTTTAGTTTTGCATGTAAATTCAGAATCTTTTGTATAAAGATATTTATATAAAATGTAGCACATGAGAACAATGCCAGTACAAATATACAATACTCAAGGATCTTAGAAGCATATTTCTACACTGAGTCCATGACCTATGATCATAAAAAAAACACACACAGAAAATACTTAAGGAACAATTAATGGATTGTTGGGCATATCATAAAGTGTATCTTCAGCAGATCAAATTGTTTCCTGAACCAGGTAGGATTTTAAAGAATGAGTGAGTTCAATGTAGCAGGACTAGAGATAATTAGAAAAAAAATGTTATGAGCCACTTACTGGAACAAGGAATTTTTTAATCTCTTCCAAGGCATGACTCATACGTGAATAAGCTTCCCCAGGTGGAGCAAACACTTCAATTAGAACATGAAGCTCGTCGCTCAAGTGTGAATATTTGGCTTCCCCGCTTTTCCTTAGTTCTTCTTCCTGTGAAAAAGGTTATTTTTAGAAATAAGAATCTATTCATTTTGCATTGATTTAGCATTTACAGCTAATGTGACAGAAGGGCATAATCTAAGCAGACTTTCAAACCCTTTGAGAAATAAAAATCTGGAATGAGCCACTTGAAAATTTAAAAATCACTTGAGTGTTTGAGTGATAAAAGCAGCATAATTATCATCTACAACAGATTGTAATCAGTACAGTGAAAAATGCTAAATACTTCAGAAATATTGAAATATCATTAACTCTAATGCAGAAACTGCATTAGGGAGACAGACAAGCTGTGTGAACCTTCACTGTAGAAAGGCTTTTCAACCACACATACTTTAACTATGGCCCAGAATATTTTAATATATGGAGATTTGAGTAATTTACTGAGTTCTCATCAAAACAGTGCTATAACTTTTCCGAAAATTGCATGGTATCATTCAAGAGAAGGATGTTTCAGTTGTTAAAGCTCTAGATTTGAAGTCAGGAGATCAGGGTTTTGTTCCCAGTTCTCCCATAGACATCCTGTGTAACTCTGGGCAAGTCGCTTAACCTCTCTGTGCCTCATTTTCTCCATCTGTAACATGGGGATAATAATTCTTTCCTACATCAGAGCAGTGTCGTGAGGCATAATTCAGTAGTGTTTGTGAAGTGCTTTGAGGTCCTTAGCTAGAGAATGTAATACAAGAGCAATTGCTACAATACGCTACATATAATTTACTGAAAAGATGCAAATGTATGGGCAATTTGTGGTAAGGTTACCACTTATTATGACAACATAATAGATAACTTTGTCACTACTATACAAAATGCACTCTAAACAAATCTACTGATAAGCAATATTACAGTTGGGAAAGCAGGGACTCAGAAAAAAGGAAATTAAGAGTTAAGGTTAAAAGCTCAACTTTTAAATATATATATTTAGACAAAATCCTACCTACCTCTGTGCTAGACAAGTATATCCCCTTTTACAAATGGGGAAACAATGATAGAAAGATAAGTTAAGTAACTTCCCCAAAGTCACACATTAAGTCATGGTAGCACATGGGCTGAGGAAAGTGTGCTTCACTTGATTTAAAATGTTAATATTGACAATATATTTTAGAAATCAGACTGCAAAACTTTTCTCTTTGAAGTCAGCATAGATCTGCAAGCTCAGCTCATGAAAATTAATATAAACTCAGCAGTATTTAGTAGAGTGAGTTTGTTCAATCGCTGTTGAAAAAATAAAAACAAAATCAAGTCATCAAGAAGTATATTGCTCTCATACTGGTGTTTTGGTAGGTGAAGATTATATAACATGTTTTAATATTTAAGGTGAGGGTCTTCTTTATTTGCATATTATTAAATGTGAATAAAGTCTTACAGAAAGGCATGTGAGAGTCCATTATGTGATAGAATTTCTCTTACACTAGGTCAGAATTTTAGTGTCAGTGACATTACAACTTTACCACTGAGATCCCAAGTAAAAGTACATAGCCAATGAGAATATATGAAACAGTCTGTTATGAGATGTTACAATGAATTTCACCCATTGGAATAATTAGATATGAAGAATTTCAACAGAATTAGATTTTGCTATAACAAAACATTATGAAACAATGCACTAATTGTTGAAAATTTCAGTCCTATTTCTCTTTGATTCACAACAAAACAAAACACAAAAATTTAGTTCTCAGACTCTTTTAGGGAAAGTTACAAACACTCTTTGGAGTTTTAAAAATGAACTGGATTGTTTTCTATTGAAGTAAAGGGGAAAATGTGTCTGGATCACTAAGTTTATGATAGCTTTGCACAGGTAAAAAATGAAATGGACTAATATATTAATGATTTACTGTTGCACACCTCGCTCAGCAAGTTTGATATGTGCTGTAGCATGGTAACATTGTGTGCTGAGAAGGATGAAACAATCTGATAAACTAAAAAAAAATCTATTTGAACTCTTTATTTCAGACTCCTTCCCGTAAATTCAAAACTCACTGCCAGGCTGAGAGCCTCCTCCCAGCAGCAGCCTTTTCTCAATAGTGAATTCTCAGGAACAGCAGGGAGAAGATAGTGCAGTGCATCTCCTCCAGTGGTATCATCATCAATATTTCTTGCAGGGGCATGCAGGCCAGTTTCCTGGGTTGGGGGAGAGGGAAAGTGGCTGAATTTTCAAATGCACATCCAGTCCCACATCAGGGGTGGATGGCAGAAGATTATACTTCTTTGACCACAGGAGGAGAAATAAAAGGAAAGGAAGTCATATAGCTCAGGGAAAAACAACGCAGATTAGGAAATCACAGCTTCTGCGAGCACCACGGCAACCTTGCTTCCAAATTCATTGCACGAGACTAAGTGATTCAGGATTTAGCATATCCATACATATAACCATATAGGAGGGACACAAGAAATGCCAAGAACTGTGGCATCACAAAGCCCAGCAGGGACAGAGGTTGTTGAATATTGTTTGCTTTGTCGGTCTCATCATGTATGAACTTCAGATCTAGAATATGTACTTAGCTTCAAAATGTGTTTAAAATGGCAAATTTTGATTGGAGGTATTTTTTTCTCCCCATAGTCACCCAAATATATAACTGTCAGGTTTGACTCCCCACTTTCATAGTCTCTGCTCTTCTGAATATTGAACATGGGGTAGTGCAAAGAGTCAACTAGAGACATATTTGGTAGATTACACTGAAGGCCTAGGGACTCTGAACTGGGCAAAATATTTCCTGACACTTTGTAAAGTCTTCTTTCTCCCTGAAGTTTATAACTTCATCAAGTAGCATGCCAAGAGACACTATCACTAACTCACATTATATAGCAATGGGCTGCTCACTACTTTAAATGTATAAACATGCAGCAGTTACAATCTCTGCATGCTAATTTGACAAAGTTTATAACTTCTGTGAGGTCTCAGATATGATTCTGCTTCTGCTGGATATGATCTTATAATCACAGATGATGATACCCCTCCAACACTTTTGATGCTTCATGGAAGTCATGCTCATACAGCATAGGTCTCAAAACTGATGCAATTCACTAAAGTGTTCACCAAGTCTCACTAAAGACAAGAAAAATCCATTTTCCCAATTTTCAGTTCAACAAGCATGAAAACTAGTACTATTTTCTTACTTTTAAATAGAGTAAGCAAATTTCCAGCCCAAACAAGTCTTTAAGATTATAGATTTTAAGGCTGTAAGGAAACACTAAGATAATTTTGTCCGATAGCCTTCATGATATAGGCCATAGTATCTCACCCAGGAATTGCTGTAGTGGAGAAAATTATTCTTCCCTATTTAAATGTATGCTGTTGAGCATAATAAACTCTAGTTCAGTCACAAGTTATCTTTTGAAAAGGTGTCCAATGTCAATTTAAAGACTTCAAGTGACAATGACTATCATTTCCCTTGGTAAGCTGTTGCAATGATTAATTACTTTCACTGCTAGGAATTTGCGCCTTATTTCCAATTTGAATCTTTCTGGCTTCAATTTATGGTGCTGCAGAAGCAACTCCATAGTTAAGGTTAAAAACATTATCTAATTAATGAGTTGCAAAGTGCTTTGAAGATGAAAAGGACTATACAATTGCTACAGTAAGTAATATTAACTAAGCCGAATACCAATCCTACTCCAACTTTCTTTAAAAAAAAATTAAAAAGCCTCTTTTTGCCTGAAGTTTGTCACGTGGAGACAAATAAGATTCAGGGGGATTAATCTGAGGTTTATTGAGAAAGTCAGCTAGCTTTTTTTAAAGAGCTATATCAAAAATGGTGTAGCTAGAAACTTCAGCTATGGAAGAAACTCAGAGCATAGGAGTAGTGTGATATAGTTGAGTATGCACCATGGGGCTTATATGCGCCATGGACATTTCAACATGTTAGAGTTTCATCAAGTCCCAAAGAAATGTATAAGTTTCTTCACCAGCTTTGTGGAGCTCATAAGTATTACGGAACTTACAGGTATCAAAACCATTTTATACATGAGGAAACTCATATCAAAAGGTGGATTGACTTGTCAAAGCCATAAGAACCTGCTGTACACACAGGACAGAGAAGAGCATAATGAACAATCAAAACATGCTAAGGAATTCAACAAATTGAGAAGCTGATAAAATACTTAGAGACATATAATGGTGGAGGCCGAGTCAAGTTTTTTTGTTGCATCTTAACTCTTTTTCTATGAAATATATGTAACAAAATTCTCAAACACGTGTGCCAGAATTACAATCCCAAATGCATACTTATGAATCTGCCTTTCAGAAGTCAGGGGAGCTCAGGACACCTCCTTTAAATCACTACTGATTCATGTGGGGGTCCAACTTTGGCACCCAAGTCCAAGAATTTTGGCCTTGGATTTTTATTTTTAAGGTTTGATTTTTAGTTTTTAAAATGTACTCAGTTACAAAAGTCTCAAGATTCCTGTGAACCATTTCCACAACAAATGACTTTAAAAACAAAGTTAAATTAAAAATCACCACAAACAATATTTTACACACACACACACACACACACCCTTCCCATGGATGGTATAGAAGAGAAATGGGCTTCCTGGTCACAGATCACTGAGAACACCCAGCTATCAGCTCCTTGATACTCAAGTATGGAGAATATTAGCTCAGGTACCCCAGATAACACCAATTGCCAGGTTAGTGTGCAGGAACTGAGAACAAGGCAATCTCTCAGACATGCTCTATGCCTTAGTTATTTAATTCACCTGGGTTCCTTAATATATAACATATGGAGCCTATCTCATAGAACTGGAAGGACCTTGAAAGGTCATCGAGTCCAGTCTGCTGCCTTCACTAGCAGAACCAAGTACTGTCCCCTGGCAGATTTTTGACCCAGATCCCTAAATGGCTCCCCTCAAGGATTGAACTCACAATTCTGGATTTAGCAGGCCAATGCTCAAACTACTAAGCTAGCCCTCCCTTCCTCCTTAGCTCCTGTTCACAAATGGAAAGGTCCACTTTCTGCATAGTATTCATCAAGGAATTAAAATAAACACACATTTCTTATTTATACATATATCTTTGTGGGGTTTGGATGAAAGCATAGTTAAGTCCACATTTCACATCAGGGCAGGCATCTGTTAAAAAACAAAACAAAAAAACCCTCTTCCTGACTACATATCAGTGACGTCCAAGCTTTTCAGCCTGAAGTCTAACCACCTTATTTCCAAAAGGTCAAAGGGCCACAATCAATACAGAGATGGGGTGGGGGGGAGAGGAATAGGTATGGGCTGGGATCTGGGCAGCAAAATAGGGTGAGTACTTTGGGTCTCAGAGCAAGATGGTGAAGCTATTGACTATGAGCCAGCTAGTGGGGTATGCCAGAATAGCGAAAGGGCAGGAAGGAGGCTCCAGGTAGCAGGAGGTTCCAAGTTGACTGCAAAGAACAGCCCTGGGGAGATGGGGGAAGGCCGCAATGCAAGGCCACCATTTCAGATTTTGGTATCAGGAGGGGGCAACTCCTGGCCAGTGATGGGAGGGGGAAGAGGAGCGAGCAATGGGGGAGCATGGGTGGTCGTTCTCAGCCAATGGTACAAAACTCAGAGAGGAGGAGGGTGCCTCCCTACCACCCTCCCTAAATGGCACCCCTGCCGGGATGTGGCAGAACCGGGTGACTACAGCCAGACAGGTTGGGGTGGAGAGGGACTGGAGAGCACTCCTGGGACTGGACCCAAAGGACAGTGGGTGAGGAGAACATGAGGCCAGGGTGGGGGCTCCAGGGCCTATTCGGGGTGGGAGGGAGCATGCTATGCTTGCTGCCCCAACACCAGTGGATGCTGTGGGACCCGGTCAGAAACTTACCAGCCGGGTGACACAATAGGAGAAGAATTTGAATTAGGGCCTTGACTGCCCTCCTCTGTGATTGGGGTGTCACATGCTCACTCTGCAGCCCATCTCTCACTGATTGGAGTGGCATGGCATAGCGGAGACATCGGCCAGGCTACTGTCCCGCCTCAAACCCCCTCCCCAAATGTTGCTGCTCACCCTCCCTGAATATTCCTCTGCCCCACCCACCCCAGAGGGCACCCGCCACTTTTCGGATCAGTTGGCAAGAACAAATGGGACAAATGGCTAGTTTTGCCAAATAAAAGTTGGGACATCAGTGACAGGACCCTGTAGCCTAGCAAGTCAGTCTCCTCCTTCCTCCTCATACCAATGAGGCTGATTCAAGCACTTCAGTTTAAAAATGGCAGGTCAGGGAGTAGCTCAAAGAACACATTTTCAATTCATAAATAATTTGCAAGTTCAATCACAATTTAGATCTTCAAGGATCACAAGTGGCCTGAGAGAGACAGACTGGATACCACTGCTATATTAGCTTTGCAAGATTCTTTTGAAAAAAAACAAAAAAACAATTTACCTGACAAGTTCACCCAATATTATACTTCACATAGTTAACTAAAAGTTTCTGTTCCACTTTAGCTCCAGCCAAACTTCAGTCTCAGTCACCAGTGAAAAATGTGTTCCATATAGATGAGAGCCCTCCTAGCATGGGAAGGTAAACCAAGTTTCAGTCCAACAGAATAAAGAACTGTGGAAGAGTAATGTTGCTGCACATTGCCATTAGCTCTAAAACACTAAAACTTTTAAAAAAAGAAAGACCCTGAAAACAAAGAAACAGCTCTGTAACAAAGTCCTGCCCTCTGCCAATACATTGGAATTATATATGGAAAAGATTGAAGTATATGTACAAAAAAAGGAGAGTAGCATTTTCTTTGAATTTGGCAAATACATGTATTTAATTTCTATAGGAAAAATAAAATGTGGCAAGGGAAAAGACATTCCAGATATTAAAGCTCATGGGCCTACTAATTTTGCATGTGAAATCATCTCACATTTTATTGGTGCAAATGAGGCCCATAATACCAAAAAAACAAACAACAACAACAACAAAAAAAACCCAAAACCAAAACCAAAACCCTTCCCATAACCCCCTTACTGAATGTATGTTGGTTCGTTTGGTCTACAATAAAGGCAAAGTGATTTCTGGAAAATACAGAATGCAAGGTCCAGACTTAGTTGGTATCTCCACATTCAAATCATTCACCAGCCCATACCAGATATTCAGTGCCAAAACAGAAATGAACAAAAACCTATGAAAAGCTATGAAAGGACAAATTTAAGAAATTATTTTTAAAAAATAAACAACACACTTAAGTGTCCTTCTTTGGAAAGTTAAGGGTCCTAGACTAGAGAGTTAATAAGAAGTAACTTATGCTTTTATTAGTGTAGTGCAGGACCCACAGATTCAGGTAACATTAAATGTTAGGAATATGTTAACAACTTGTTCCACTTCTCTTAGAGAAGGGGTTCTCAAACTTTTGTACTGGTGATCCCTTTCACATAGCAAGCCTCTGAGTGTGACCCCCCCTTCAAATTAAAAACACTTTAAAATATATTTAACACCATTACAAATGCTAGAGGCAAAACAGGGTTTGGGTGGATGCTGACAGCTCGTGACCCCCCATGTAATAACCTTGCGACTCCCGACCCTCAGTTTGAGAACCCCTGTCTTAGAGTCTGACCACTAAATTCACATTGACTTTGACTGGCTTTGAATCAGGCCATACATTGTTTAAATGGTCAATACAAATATATTAAAAATATGATTCAAAAGCAGTAAGTATACATTATGAAAAAATGTAGTGCTTGTACTACCATACCTTCAAATGTACTTATAGCATTATGTAGTAATATATTATTTTTCCAAAGACATTGAAATATGTATAAACACAAAACTAAAGACTGACGGTGACGTCAAGTGTTTACGTTTCTATGAAAAGTTGTCAGAAAAACTGTGGATGAGGTAGCTTAATTAAAGGAATTTTCTGGAAGAATGGGCATTTTCCTCACAGAACACATATTCCAATCATGCAACCTGTAATCACACTTCTAAGAAGAAAGTTTGATCCATAGCATCACTCAAGCATTATCACATCTATTACTATGCAACCTGATTTCAAACTTGTATTAAATGCACTCATCTCTCTCCAGTTATATTTACTTATATCAAGACTAGACAAGTTCTCTTGTCCTTAACAAACTTGCTAATATTTTTTTTCAGATGTTTAAAATCTAGTCTCCTGCTTTATTAGGACCACAAACAGTCCCTCAGTAGACTAAAAGTTACTGCTAATAAGCTAGATAACAGTCCTAAAGCAATTAATGAAATTGCCAATTATTCATTATCAGAATTCATCTTGAAAATCAGTAGTAATAAACAGACAGCATTTTACATTAGACATAGTAGGAGACCCTGTAGATTAAAAAAAACCCAGAAACTTTCATTGTTGTCAGACATAATTGTGATGGCTCTTGGGTACCCAGGACTGAGTCATCTTGTTACCCCCTGCCTCCAGCATTAGGAAGACTTACATGTGCTTAACTTAAAAGCTCCCTGACACCACCAGCCTGTTAGCTATCCAAGCACTCACCTCTAGGCTATGCCAGCCCTTACTTTGCCTTTCAGGTTAACAGTAGGTGTACCCCAGATCCCAAGCCCTTTTGAAGTGTTCCCCTATAGTGTTCAGCCCCTTATCCACTGAATAGTCACAGAAATACCAGGTTTGTAGTCCTAAAGGAACAGTGAATACATCCATCCTGAGTTCAATAATACAAGTTGGTTTCTTGCTTAATACCACAACACAGATATATTTAGAGGGAAAACCAGAATAAGTTTATTATCAAAGATTCAAGACTCAAGAAATAATGAGTAAAGATAATTGAAACAAAAAAGGTAACATATAAAACAATGTCATAATACTCTTTCTACAGACTAAATTTTACAGTTTAACCTCTTGTCTAAAGAAGTCTTATTTCACCAAGATTCATTTTCATACACGTACAAACACTGCCTGTTTACTTCCTAGGTGCAGAATGACAGGATGTCTTCTCCCCAAATATAGTCCAGCAAGCCTTTGAGGATTTTTCCAAGATAAGATCTCTGCCCCTGCACTTCATTGTTGGATTCATATCTGTTGACTTAATATGTAAATGTGTCCCAATTGTGTTAGCGTACAGTGCTTAATTTACATACCGACAGAGAGCCAGACATAAGTGTCTTTTGTCTGACAGGAAACCTATATCACAGCAGAGGTTCGAGAAACAAAATCCAAGAGCATATTTTCAGTATTAACCTATATATATATATACACACACACACACAACTCTTTATGTAGTAGCTGTACATATATTTATACAATATGAATGAGCAGTGTTACTTTGGCTTTCATTTCAGACCTCACATGAGATTCTTTGATGTACCAGAATGTACTTACCAGAATCAGGATATTCTTCAACCCCCTTGTCAGTTGGCACTGAGGGGTTTGTGTAATCACAACACACAATTTACAACATGTTTGGCATTTAAAACATCCAAAGAGAAATGTGAATAGATCTTATCAATATTCCAATATCCATAATTCCTTTCTATATATTTCTGGTAATATGAAAATGATACAATTCTTTCCAGAAGGAATTCTGAACATGCAACACTCAGGTTTTACTATAGTCCCATATTCAGAAATTGTATGAGATTAACAATGGGCATCGTGACTAGAAGTATGTTGAATTACCTGAAAGAAAACATTTTGAAACTCTCATTCACAGGTCTGAATGAATGCCCTTTGTGAACTTTTTGTTGCCAAAAGGTGAGATATGTTCCAAGGTGGAGTGTACAGCAGTCCCATATTTTAAAAAGGGCAGACCTTTGGCATTAAACCACAGTCATGCATTGCAAACAGTGTGGAAGCTGCACCACTTCTGAGGGAATTGCAGAAGGAACAGTTCCTGTCCAGGCTTCTCTATGTACAAGGGGAAATGCATAAGCGGCATGATCCCTGCTCCAATTGGGTGGATTATGCTTCCAGGGCCCAATTCAGCAAGTTGACTAAGCTCATGCTTAAATATAGACTTAACCAGTTTGAGGTTCTGATTGAGGAAAGCACTTATCCATGTGCTTAAATCCCATTGTATGGAGAGAGATTTAAACATGCTCTTAAAATTAAGTGACTGCTTAGCCACTCTTCCTTATTAAGAATGCTTTCCTGAAGAAGGGCCTAAGGCCCAAATCAAAGGGATTTAGGTGTTGCAATACTAAGTTTTGCAGCACCTAACTTATAGCCTAGCCACTCAGTGGAATCTATAAAACCTGAGTTAGGCACCTATACAAAGCCTAGGGTGAGAGAGGCATCTGAGCATGCCTGGCAGGGAGCCACATAAACCAGCCAATAGCAGATGCCAAGAAAAGTGTTCTCTAAGGCCTGCTCCTCTCAGAGACAGGCACATAAATCTGAACTGGAAGAAGGCAACTCTGCTTTGGATACACAACTGTGAACCCTGTCCTGGAGTCACGTGCCTGAGCTATTTCTTGCAAGAATGGTGACAGTTAACATTTAACTCCTCAATGGTCAATGAGGGAGGCCTCCATTACAATCTTTATCCCAGTGGTTAGAGAACTCCCCCAGGATAAGGGAGACCCCAGCTCGATTCCTTCCACCGGCTGATGGTTAGAGTTCTCAGGTCCTCCTACAACCAGGTTAGGCTAATGCAGCCCATCAAGCTCCCTTTGGCCAGAGTGGAACACCCCTTCCTACCCCTCTGACCCCAGCCAAGAACCAAACTTCTCAGGCCCTGCAGCTTCTTTTATCTGCTGTGCTGTGATTGGGTGCTTCCCTGCAGCCTTTCCAGGCAGGCCTGCAGGACACTGTTCCCTCTAAGCTGTGCGCGCACACAGATCCTAAACCCCGCGCACACGGCGAAACACCGCGCACACAAAAATTTGCACAGAAACACAACAAGTTGCATAGAAGAAATTTTGTGCGCACATGGCCTGTCAAAAATTAGAGGGAACATTGCTGCAGGACCCACGTTCATTGCTCCTTTCCTGGGGTGGGGTGTGGTAGGACTGCAAGGCCTCCAGCCGCGGACCTCACCTCAAAGGGCCTCATATGCCCATCACATACACAAAGTATAATAGACTTATGACGGTCGAGGGCTCATGAAAATAGATGAGGAATCTTTAAACACCAAACTTGTTGTACTCATTGACAAGAGGCTGAATTTTGATATTAGAAGCCTCTCTTTAAAGGAAGAGATTGTTGCTCTGAAGCAGCAACAAAGAAAAAGACATCTCTCCTAATTTGTCTCACTTGCTGGTTAATTACAACTATTTAAGCATTAAAATAAAAATAGTGTGACCATCTGAGACAGTCAGTATTTTCAGCTCAGGAAACTGGAAAGTTTGAAACAATCCATTCTAACAACTGAATCCAGAGAACCACATTCCTCTACACAAAGTGCATCCAGCGTGCTGGAGACCCAGGGGTGTATACCTATAGGAACATCTAGCACTACAGAATGTTTTTTTTCCCCTAAAGAGACCTTTAATATTGTTATAAGTTGAGTTAAATCTTGTTGTAGCAGGGTGCTGCTGCAAAGCACCTAATTAGCCCCTGCTCAGCCAGCTCCAATCAAGGGGAATAGATTGGGGCTGGTGGGACAGGCCTGATGCCTGGCCTGGGGATTGGCTCCACCTGCGGGCCTGGCAAGCCAGCATAAAGGGAGCAGCCAGGGGAAAGATCAGGGCTACTGACTGAGGCTGCTGACTGAGGGCTGGCTGCTTGGGAAGAGGGAACAAACCCTGTAAAGCCTTGTATATAGAACTCAATGTTGGTGGTGGGCGAAGGTGTATAAATAAAACCACGGGTGCAGCACAACAGGAGGTCTCCCTGCGCTTTATTGGGCCACCCTGCAGTGGCCTGCCGGAAGAGGGGGCAGACGAACCGGTTACACTTGTTGAAGCTGGTGGGTGTAACTGCCACCCTTCATTTAAGATAACAGATACAGTTTAGCTGATTTATGAAATAATAATGATTCCAAACCAAAGAAAAGGTTATTCAGGGGCTTCTCTGGTATTGCTTTGGGGAAGCAGGGGTGTAGGTATGAGGAGGCAAGCTGAGAGAAGCACACAAACAGAGGGAAGCTACACACACAGCCTAGCCAAGCATGATGTGGTGCTGGCTGAAAGAGGCTCGGAGGTTGTGAGCAGAGAAACTGTCTCCTGTTGTTTCATTTCTCTTGCATTCAGCAGGACTTTGTACATTCCTTGTAAATAAAAAAGATTGCACAAAGCTCCCTGACTCCATAATCAATTTCTCCTGCTGACTGGAACAACCTGTAAGACCTCAATTTTTGGCTAGCTGCTCAGATCAAAAGGGGTAACAGTATTTTCAGTTATCTGCTAATTCATTACTAGTATCTTTATTACAGAACAGCAGTCATAATATAACCACATAAAGTTAGGGCAGCTGTCTTTCAAATATAGAGCTCATTTCTAATATTCTTGCCTGCTATGCTACGGATTTGTTTAAAAGGTACTTTTACTGATTAGTATTCAAATGAGCTGTATGTAGCATCTATAAGTGGCTCATCTAGCAAGAAGTGCAACACTTCAGCCACTTTGCTCATTATATTCCTGGATCAGTGTGGAGGCAATACATTAAAAATTTCTCCAAAGGCTTATGTTTCCAATCATGAGCTCAGGAGTCACATCAGCTGCAAAATATGGAGAGGCCCAAGGGAGAAATATAGCCTATGCCTGTGTTTGCTGCTTTATATCCTTCTGTGCCAGTGGTTCTTCTGTCCTTCATGCGTGACTGAACAACAACATTGTTGTGTTTCTGATGAGCCATGTGAAAGTTGCAAGGCCTTCAATCAAGGATCCAGGACCGGAACAAGATGCGAAGCCTGGAACTGATCATCCAGTTTAACTCAATTACTTTGCAACTGATCCATCCTTCTGTGATCAGATTCCCTCCATCCTGCCTTGTAGCCACAGAGTGAGGAGGCTTTGTCTGGGTCAGCAGGAGAAAGAACACACTTGCACCTTTAAGGATTGTCCACGCCTACCCTCTTGGGGGCACACAGCCTCCTCATGGGCTTCAGAAGGGGCGGTTTGTCTGTGGCTGGTTGGACAGAAGTGGGCAATGTAAGTCTCTTTGCTCCCACACACCCAACGGGAGGGCTTATAAATCCTTTCCTCTTCCCTAGGGCACCTTCTACATTGGGAGAATACCTTCCCCCTTTCCCCACCTCAGTATTAGAGTAGGATTAGGTCTTTTGGGCTTTGCTGTGGACATCCTGATAGTCCCCTTTTGGGGCTAGGAAAGAAATGTTTCCTCGTGGGCTGGTTTTTTTCACTTTCCTCTCAGCACTCAGGGACACAGAGAGTAGGTTAGGTTATAAACTTCGTTGTCACAACTTTGCAGGTGCCTAGTACATTCAACAAGGGGTCTGGTTCCATCAGAAACCTGAACTGGAAACAGATCAGGAAAAGGAATCCCCTAAAGAAGCTGGGAAATGGTATTGAGGCTTCTAATGAATGGTACAGCAAAGATCCAGTGCCTTTTTCCCCAGCCCATTAATCTTCACATGACAGGAAGGTAAGGGGATCCCTACAACATTTCTGAGACCATCTTCATGAGGAAAGGGACTGACAGTAGTCCTCCACCAGGTGGAACAGATTACAAAGGCAGGATACCTCACCAAAGGCTCTTAAGCAAAATAAGAGGGAAGGTTCTCTCATGAATTGGTAACTAGTTAAAAGATAGGAAACAAAGGATAGGAATAAATGGTGAGTTTTCAGAATGAAGAGAGGTAAATAGTGATGTCTCCCAGGGATCTGTACTGGTCCCAATCCTATTTAACATATTCATAAATGATCTGGAAAAAGGCGTAAACAGTGAGGTGGCAAAATTTGCAGATGATACAAAACTGCTCAAGACAGTTAAGTCCCAGGCAGACTGCGAAGAGCTACAAAACAATCTCACAAAACTGGGTGACTGGGCAACAAAATGGCAGATGAAATTTAATGTTGATAAATGCAAAGTAGTGCACATTGGAAAACATAATCCTAAAAATACATATACAATGATGGGGTCTAAATTAGCTGTTACCACTCAAGAAAGAGATCTTGGAGTCATTGTGGATAGTTCTCTGAAATCATCCACTCAATGTGCAGCAGCAGTCAAAAAAGCGAACAGAATGTTGGGAATCATCAAGAAAGAGATAGATAATAAGACAGAAAATATCATATTGCCTCTATTTAAATCCATGGTACATCCGCACCTTGAACACTGCGTGCATATGTGGTTGCCCCATCTCAAAAAAGATATATTGGAATTGGAAAAGGTTCAGAAAAGGGCAACAAAAATTATTAGGGATATAGAATGGCTTCATTATGAGGCGAGATTAATAAAACTGGGACTTTTCAGCTTGGAAAAGAGGTGACTAAGTGGGGATATGATAGAGGTCTATAAAATCAGGAGTGGTATAGAGAAAGTAAATAAGGAAGTGTTATTTACTCCTTCTCATAATACAAGAACAAGGGGCCACCAAATGAAATGAATAGGTAGCAGGTTTAAAACAAACACGAGAAAGTATTTTTTCACGCAACGCACTGTCAACCTCTGGAACTCCTTGCCAGAGGATGTTGTGAAGGCCAATACTATAACGGGGTTCAAAAGGGAGCTAAATAGATTCATGGAAGATAGGTCCATCAATGGCTATTAGCCACGATGGACAGGAATGGTGTCCCTAGCTTCTGTTTGCCAGAAGCTGGGATTAGGTGACAGGACATGGATCATTTGATGATAATCTGTCTGTTCATTCCCTTTGGGGCACCTGCCATTGGACACTGTCAGAGAACAGGATTCTGGGCTTGATGGACCTTTGATCTGACCCAGTATGGCCGTTCTTATGTTCTTATGACCTGCACTGGACATTGCCAGATAGCTCCCAAATGTGTAACTTAAAGTTGCAGCCTAGTGAAACCACATTCCTGATTGTATTGTCTTCCTATGGTGTCAAAGCCAAGGCTTCCATGTCTTTGCAAATGCTGATTCATTTACATGTAACTGATCAAAATATCAGCTCTTAAACTTGGATTGACCCAAGCTTTAAGCAGCTGTCACTACTCATTACCTGATTCAGTAAACAAATAATGGTGATACACTATCTCCTTGACTACCAGAATACAGGAAACAATGGCAAATTGAAGTACTGCAAAGAAATTTTGTACTATCTTCTGAATATGTGAAGGAAAATGTTATTTTAAATAGTTAGAGATGAGTCAAATTCTTCAAATAGCTACTGATGGAGGGAACTCATGTTATAAACAGTTCCTCCTTCTGGGATATAGGGGGGAGAGTTTTACTATCCCACAAACAGTATTTTATGAGCAATAGTCATACACATTTTTTCCATTCAGCTAGGTTCTGCATACTATTTATGAAGAGTACAATATCACATAGAAGTGGAAAGGTGTGAATTTCCTCTAAGTCCCTTCCCTACCTACCTACTTTTATGCTTATTTACTGAATAAATTCAGATATCAGTGCCAGTTATTTGATGTATCTTCATAACTTGTCAGTATGCAGTATGGATTTATCAGACAAATATGTTGTAAAATGAGTTTAAGTTAGCGTGTAATTTTATATCTGACTTCCACTTAACAAATGTGAATAAAAATGTTTGAAAAAACAGATTTGTCAAAGAGCTCAAATAAAAGTGGTAACTCACTTTCTTATGAGGGAAAAAAAATTGCAATTTGTTCATAGTTCACTATGATCTGTAAATGAGTCTGAATGTAAACTCTGTAGTATGCTTATGACATTTCTAATGGGTGATGACCATACCAATTCTATCAATTCACTAGAAAGCTCATTCTCAGTGTGACATTCTATACCTTGGGGGAACATCCTGTGATTCCCATATTCCTGATTTATATAGAATTGTGATGTTGCATATAAAGCAAGCCATGTTAGGTATCGAGGAAAGGTTATGAACTTCTGAAAGTCACTGTTCTACCTACATATGTATATCATTAATGCATATGAAATTATGAGAATTGTATTGTATGGTTGTCACTAAAATACCATGTGGATTTGGGAAGCGCCCAGATACTACCTCTCCAGAGACAATGACAAGGGAGGTAAACAATGCCCAGGTGGGTGCTGAACAGACATTACCAGGCATTGTCCAGCAGAGGAGTTACAATTCAATGACTCACTTACAGGAGACACGAGGGCAGTATTGCTTCACCTTGTGACTCTGCAATGCCCACCAGTCATGCCTGGACTTGGGTTCTCCAAGCAGATGGGACTAAAGGTATAAAACAGAGTACAGGGGCCCCAAACGGAGCCTTGCTCCCTCCCCCACCTATGCAAGGGTGAAACCTGTGTAATATGAACGGCACTATCCTGTGGGGTGAGGAAAACTGCTTAATCTAGATGTTACCCAGTCTAATAGGCTTGAGAGTTTAGACTGCGTGCTTATATTTTATTTTATTTTGGTAACTACTCTGACTTTTCCTACCACTTAAAATCTATCATTTGTAGTAAATAAATTTGTTTAACTGTTTATCTTTACCAGTGAGTTTGCCTCAAGTGTTTCGTAGGGGTGTTTGCTCAGGTTTACAAAGGTTGATGAATATCCACTTCCCATTGATGAAGTGGTGAACCAATTAATAAATGTGCACTGCTGTATACTTCTGAGGTACAAGGCTGGGAGCTTGGGGGATTTGGCTGGTGCCTTTCTCTGAGATTCATGAGTGGCTCTGGGAGCATTCATGCAATCTAGCTGGGTGTGGGGCTCCACATGCACCTGGAGGGGCTTGCTGCTTGTCACTACCAAAGCATTATAAGAGACAGCCCAAGCTGGAGAGTTTAAGGGGACACAGCAGTCCCACAGACCCATGCTGCACCCGGGGGATCCCATCACACTCGGGACTCATTAGCAAACTGTTCCCAGAGAGTAGTTATCAGTTGCTCACTGTCATGCTGGAAGGGCATATGAAGTGGGGCCCTTCAGAGATCAGTTCTGGGGCCGGTTCTGTTCAATATCTTCATCAGTGATTTAAATAATGGCATAAAGAGTACACTTATAAAGTTTGTGAATGATACCAAGCTGGGAGGGGTTGCAAGTGCTTTGAGGATACAAAATGATCTGGACAAACTGGAGAAATGGTCTGAAGTAAATAGGATGAAACTCTATAAGGACAAATGCAAAGTACTCCACGTAGGAAGGAACAATCAGTTGCACACATACAAAATGGGAAAGGATTGCCTAGGAAGGAGTACTGTGGAAAGGGATTTGGAGGTCATAGTGGACCACAAGCTAAATGTGAGTCAACAGTGTAACACGGTTGCAAAAAAAGCGAACATTATTCTGGGATATATTAGAAGGAGTGTTGTAAGCAAGACACGATAAGTAATTCTTCCACTCTAGTTCACACTGATTAGGCCTCAACTGGAGTATTATGTCCAGTTCTGGGCACTACATCGCAGGGAATATGCGGACAAATTGGAGAAAGTCCAGAGAAGAGCAACAAAAATGATTAAAGTTCTAGAAAACATGACCTATTAGGGAAGATTGAAAAAACTGGGTTTGTTTAGTCTGGAAAAGAGAAGACTGAGAGGGGACCTGATAACAGTTTTCAAGTATGTAAAAGGTTGTTTCAAGGGGGAGGGAGAGAAGTTGTGCTTCTTAACCTCTGAGGAAAGTCAAGAAGCAATAGGCTTAAATTGCAGCAAGGGAGGTTTAGGTTGGACATTAGGAAAAACTTCCTAACTGTCAGGGTAGTTAAGCACAGGAATAAATTGCCTAGGGAGGTTGTGAAATCTCCATCATTGTCAAACCTGCTCTTAAAAATCTCCAACCACCTGTCAGGGATGATCTAGATCAGGGGTAGGCAACCTATTGCACGAGTGCCAAAGGCGGCACACAATCTGATTTTCAGTGGCACTCACACTACCCAGGCTCTGCATTTTAATTTAATTTTAAATTAAGCTTCTTAAACATTTTAAAAACCTTATTTACTTTACATACAACAATAGTTTAGTTATATATTATAGGCTTATAGAAAGAGCCTTTCTACAAATGTTAAAATGTATTACTGGCAAGCGATGCCTTAAATTAGAGTGAATAAATGAAGACTCGTCACACCACTTCTGAAAGGTTGCTCACCCCTGATCGAGATAATACTTAGTCCTGCCATGAATGCAGAGGACTGGACTAGATGACCTCTTGAGGTCCCTTCCAGTCCTATGATTCTATGTCCAAGGACCAGATGTTATGGACAATTCAGGTAAATATGCATACTTCTGTTTTCTTATGTGAATGAAACCTGAGCTCCGAGCCATGCAAGGTATGTTTCTCAATATCTTCTAATATAGCACTTTGCACAAAATGAGACTCAAATAAGATCCAGGTGTAATTATAGGGAAACACTGCCTCCCAAATTTTACCCTTGAAGGGCAGGGGAGGGAGGAAATAATCTCTTTTTCTCCTCCTTAACTTTTGACTGGCTGTGGACAGGAGGGGAAGCGGAGAAAAGGAAAGTTTGAGGCAGCTTGGGAAGCAGCATTCAGCAGATTCTCTCTCTGTACTCCTTGTGTTGCTGGTGGAGTACCAGCTGTTTACCTGAGCTCCTCTTCAGGAAACTGTGCTTTGAGAGCCTCCAGTTTTTAGGAGACATTCTGTACTCCTGCAGCATTGTCTGGAGGCTGTCACTGTGGTTCCTGAATAGTTCCCAAAAGGCATTGAGGTCACAGCAGCAGTTCTTTCCACTCCCCCACCTTAAAGGGGTGGGTGCTACAAGGGGGTGGGGCACCAGAGCGAGGACTGGTATGGGGGACAGATGCCAAGGGGGACTGATATTGAGGGAAAGGCAGGAAGAGGCTAGATTAGTTCCACACTGTCTATTTTATCTAAGAGAGGTGGGTGGAAAGTGGGTGGTATAGGGTTGTGGGCAGGATTGGGTCGTCCGGGATGCTGAAGAGGAATATCAAACACCCTCACCCCAAATTTTTAGGCAAAGTATTTCATTGATAAGGTCTAAGAAATGTTAAGCAACTTTGCCCAAAGACAGATGATTGTTTTTTTGGCAAGATGCACATAAACCCAGCATGTATTGAGAATTACTCCACCTCAGGCTTCGTCGGACCCACCCGCCATCTAGCCCAACAACGGAAATAGGGAGAATTCACAGCAAAGAATGTACTGAGTAGCAGCATGCAAACAACTGCTATGGGAAACATGAAAGCTAGGGATTTCCTTTGAGAAAAAGCCATATCAGGCCTTTTTCCATGGTCTGCTGTGTTCATGCCGCCGGTCAGTACATTCATGCTGGTTGCAGGTCACTTTTCTTCTGGAGACTCCTTAATAAAAAGGAATCAAAGTTAGATTGGGGGAAATGAAGAGAAGTCATGCCTGGAAAACACCAAAATCCTTCATCTGATTGGTTCTTTATGTTACCTCTCTGCTCCAGAGGAAAGGGAGAAACCCATTGGCTGGACTGTAGCAGACAGTCACCGAAAATTTTAAATTATGACATGAAAATAATTTGAAAAGTTCAAAACACGGAACAGTATTCTCCAGGAAAGGATAAGTATCAGCAATCATCAAAGAATCAGCTAATTTTACTGCACTAAGAATTAATATTCAATTTGTACTTAAGAGTTATCATCCAAATCATCCTTGGCAATTAAAAGCACGCTTCCAATTCCCTTTATGCTCCTAGATTTATGCAAAAAGACATAACCTGTGCAGAGACAGAGAACTGCAAAACTTTCATTATACAGTAGCCAAATCTCAGACAATCATAAAATATGCAGATTATATCAATTAAAGTGAAGGCCACGTAATGTTACCATCAGTCTGTCACAAATGTTTCTTCCATTGAAATGATTTTCCCAGTAAGCATTTTGACCTGCCTCCAGCTGAAAAGGAAATGATGTATTTGTTTTCTAAATGGTTAGTGCTTTAGTACCTCTGGTATCCCTTGTTGCTTATTTTCAGTACCAGTACAAATGAACATAAAACAAAACTGAATAGCAGCCCTTTCTATGTTAGACTTTCTATATTGCTTAGGGCCACAAGGAAGATTTTTTTTTCTTTGGTGTCCAGAAATCCTGAAACGTATTAATTGATATTAATTACTGAGTCCCCCATTCCCACCCCCCCCCCCAAAAAAAATGCCCCTAAATCAGTTAGGAGCCTAAGTTCCATTGAGATTCAGGCTCCTAAAATGACTCAGGAGGAGGACCTTTTGAAATTTTTACCCCAAATCTTTAAATCCTTCCCTGTAACAGCATGGCACCCACTTTTCACATGCATCCCTTCTGTTTGAGTGCATCTGCAGTCTAAACAATCCTGGCCCTGGTATCCGGCCTTAGCCCCTTGGTTTCCACTTGGAGGCAATGATTTCACCCTCTCTTGGTCCTTCTGGCCCCAGCTCTCCAGCTGGGCCACTAAGTAGATCAAATCCCCTTCTGGGAGTTTATGGTTGTTCAATTGTAGGCCACTTCCCCAGTGGCTTATGGGAGGACCCAGACCCACACACTACTCCAGGTCCCAGCCCTGGGACCCTAATAATAGCAGCCAAGCACCACAGTCTCCCTTTAACAAAACTGCAGCTCCCATTGACCAGGAATGGCGAAACGCGGCCACCGGGAGCTGCAGGGGGCCATGCCTGCAGACGGTCAATGTAAACAAAACGTCTCATGGCCTGCCAGTGGATTACCCTGATGGGCCACGAGCCGAAAGTTGCCAACCCCTGGGCTAGCCCCTTGCAGCCTCCCCTCCTGACTGGCCGCTTCCTGTGCAGTCTCTCTCGGCAGTTTGATGGAATTAGCTCCACTGCTTCTTTCCTGGGACAGGTGTGGCAGGACTCTGAGTCCTCCAGCAGGGGGCATCTGGGCCTAGTCCACCCAATCACGCTCTCATTCTATGTATTGAAGGAATTAAGGGTTCAAGTCTTTAACAGACACAATTGCATCAATAATGAATAAGACAAAAGGAACACACATTCGTAATACCAAAATTTAAAACTAAAAGGATAATTCTCATTGTCACTTATATTGTGAGCCTGAGATGCACTCCATGGACGAATGAGCAGTCCCAGTGACTTTAAGGTAGTAAGTGTTGGCATGATTATGCCCACTGAAATTATACAAACATGCTAAGTTGCTAAAAAAATACATGCAGATTTTGCTATCCATCAAAATCATAAAACAGATCATTCAATGTTTCATACTTCTCATCTTTCTCACCTCAGTCAGCTACCTCTATGTTTTGGCATGCGCTTGATGTTGCTCATGCTGCAACCATTTGTGTCTGGCTATTTTCAAATCCAAAACTGAACTGAGGTTTGCCTATTTGCTAGACAGGACACAATAACTGCATGAAGTAAAAATGACTAAGTGATTTTTCCAGGTGGGATAATGATTTTATATATCATTTAATAAACACATTACCTACAAGAACAAGAACTGGTTGTGTAATGCTTTTAAAACCTAATACAACTGGAACATTTTTATTCAGAAATCCTAACACTGAGAAAAGATTGGAGCCATTGGAGCCATGCTTGGCAAATCAAAAGACTGCCTAAACACCATTTCTGAAATTGTACAAAGGATTATAGCTATTATTTTAACCATTATGAATAAAGGCAATAAGACTGGCATGAATCTGATACATAGTATATATCAATTTTGTCCTTCAAATACTTATTTTTGTTAACTGCTTTTATCTCAGCAATCTTCATGGAAATTGAACCATTTTATGAGATGTTACACTGTTGGTGCCACAGTCAGGAGACAATGAGAAGAAAAACTAAGCAATCAGACATACTGTTGAGATGGTGCTATTACCAGTTTCAGATATGCTTTTCTGCCATGCAAAGCAACCTCAACTTTTATTACACTCAGAAGCAGTTAGTGATTTCAAAGCCAATGTTGGATGACAGGTTCTTATATGATTTAAGAGGGATATGTCTAAACTATCAGCGACTCTACATCTGCTTATACTTGCTTTTTTGCATAAGTTACAGATGGTATTGCAAAGATCAGTTTTCCAAACAAAAAACAAAAATACACCACAGAGATGATTTGACGTTGCTATGTAAGAATCAGTCCCCTTAATTAAAGTTCCCAGTGAGCTGTGGTATTATCTACATCCTATTACTAGTAGGAAATAGAGGATATTTGTTCTGTTTCATTTCTTTCTTTCTCTCTTTTTTTTTTTTTTTGCATAAGGTGTGTAGTATAAGCAACACATTTGGTGTAAAGTTCTTTTCAATATTGGATTTTAGTTAGCTGTGCATGCCATTATCATGTTGCATTTAACAATAGCTCCCTGAATCTGATTCTGCCATAGGGCTTGGTACACTACAAAGACATACTGGCAAAAGTCCTGTTGTTATAGAGCTGCCAACAGCGATTTCAGCAGAGTACATTCACATTTGGCTGCCTTTGTTAATGCAATGCATCATAAGAACAGCTATATGGGATGATAGCAATGGACCATCTTACCCAGTACCCTGTCTTCTGACAGTGGCCAGTGCCTAATACTTCAATGGGAATGAACAGAACAGGGCAATTATAGTCTACTCTCAACTTCTGGAAGTGTGAGGTTTCAGGACACTGAGAGTATGAGGTTGTATGTAAGAGACTGAGTCATGGGTAGTCTCGCCTAATGGTTGAGCAACAGTCTTGCCTACCAGTTAGAGCTGAATCCTGCCAGGATGGTGTCCTGGAGCAAAGGCAAAGATCAGAGCCGTGCATCAGAAGCCAAAGTCATAGTCTGAAGGTGTAGCTAAGAGTTGGAACCAGGAGTCAGAAGCCAAAGACAAAGGGTTAGCCAGAGTCACACTCAGGAGGCATAGCAAAGGGTCAAAGCTGAGAGTCATAAGACAGGACAGGTGGTGGGCAGGGGCAAGCTGGGGCTGGAGACAGGAACAGTATCAAAAACAGCTGCAGGCAAGGAACACATTAAGCAGCCAGAAGACTGCTGCTACTGCTACTGAGCTTACATATCAGCCTATTGACTCCTGCAGACAATCAGGTGGTTCAGTCAATCAAACAGCTTCTATCAGGGTCAGCTTCACTCATTGGGTTGCCAGGAAACTGGCTTTGTGGCAAGCTGGCCCGACAGGTTCCTGACATTCTGTTAGCTTTTTTGATTGCCACTGCACATTGAGCAGATATTTTCAGAGAACTATCTACAATGATCTCTTTCTTGAGTGGTAACATCTAATTTAGACCCCATCATTTTGCATGGATAGTTGGGATTATGTTCTCCAGTGTGCATTACTTTGCACTCATCAACATTGAATTTCATCTGCCATTTTGTTGCCCAGCCACCCAGTTTTGTGAGATCTTTTTGTAACTCTTTGCAGACAGCTTTGGACTTAACGATCATTATTTTTATATCATCTGCAAACTTTGTCACCTCACTTGTTACTCTTTTTTCCAGATCATTTATGAATATGTTGAACACCACCAGTCTCAGTACAGATCCTTGGGGGACCCCACTACTTAATCAGAGGGGTAGCCGTGTTAGTCTGTATCCACAAAAACTAACCAAAAGACTAACACGGCTACCCCTCTGAAACTTGGCACCATGCAAGGCACTGAATTTAGCTGTATGAAGTGGAAATCCATCAACTTCATGAAAAAACTCGATATTTATGCCTGCATCTGTAATTTTCCCTCCATGCATCTGAAGAAGTGGGTTTTTTACCCACGAAAGCTTATGCCAAAATAAATCTGTTAGTCTTTAAGGTGCCACCGGACTCCTCGTTGTTTTTGTGGATACAGACTAACACGGCTACCCCTCGGATATTTAATATTTTATTAACATGTACACTCCTTAAACTTTCACTGAAAGATAAATAGATGGCAGTGCTGCCAATTCATGTATTTTATTTGCCTTTTCCCCTCCAAAATATAACAAAAATCAGGAAAGTTTCTTTTGTAAAAAAGTATTTACCATGTAACTTACTGTCCACTGAAAAAGAAAATATAGATGAATGATATTACCATAATTTTATTAAAATGAACAAATGGAGAAAAAGCAGAGACCAAAACTCTACCATGGTGCTATAATTCTTGCCTACAGTATCTACAGTACAGTACATGTATTAAGTATTTTTCTTGCCCTTAATTATGAATATTGCAGTTTCTTGAATGTACTTTTTGTACCCAACTTTCCTTCAATTAAGTAAGTCATTTTTTTTAAAAAAAGTGGCAAAGAGTCCTGTGGCACCTTATAGACTAACAGACGTATTGGAGCATAAGCTTTTCTGGGTGAATACCCACTTCTTCAGATGCATGTAGTAGAAATTTCCAGAGGCAGGCATAAATAGGCAAGCAAGAATCAGGCTAGGGATAACTAGGTTAGTTCAGTCAGGGAGGATGAGGCCCTCTTCTAGCAGTTGAGGTGTGAACACTGAGGGAGAAGAAACTGCTTTTGTAGTTGGCTAGCCATTCACAGTCTTTGTTTAATCCAGAGCTGATGGTGTCAAATTTGCAAATGAACTGAAGCTCGGCAATTTCTCTTTGAAGTCTGGTTCTGAAGTTTTTTTGCTGCAGAATGGCTACCTTTAAATCTGCTATTGTGTGTCCAGGGAGATTGAAGTGTTCCCCTCCAGGTTTTTGTATATTGCCATTGCTAATATCTGATTTGTGTTTATTATCCTTTTACCCTTCCCCATAGTGTTTCCAATCTAATAATTGCAACATTGTGCTAATTCATGAGAGCCTGAAAGTAAAACTGCCTGAAGACTAACCACAAACAAAAGTGAAAATGACTTGCCTAATCTCTCTACAATTTGAGAGCAAATAAAGAATACATTACATTCTATTGTGTTTAATGTATATGCAACCTGACAGTGAACCTTTAAGTACAAATTCCAGTTGATGAAAAGAGTCCAAATGAGAACACAAACAAAAAAAACCAACCCAAAACAAACACAAAACTTTTTAGCAACCCGAAGCATTGTTTCATTCTACAGGCTCCTCGAGAGTGATAGGACCAGTACCACTATAAATACAATATATTATTAACTAAATTTTCCTCAAAAAATGAAGGAGCCTATAGACACAATATTCTTTGAATGAACCTTGGTTCACTCTCTCTTCCAATCAAATTTCTATCCCCATGCTTCTCACAGAGTGATGAGCACTGAAGTTGATTATATCCATACAGTGTATAAAAAGGTCTTGCATGACATCACATGCTTAAACATATTTCATCTTCAAACAATAAAACAAAAATAAAATAACTAGTAATTTGCTCATTCCGTTATTCTGGATTAGCAAATTAGCAAACGATAAATTGCAATTCTCAATGTCACCAATAGGTGATACTAGCAATGTTTACAACAATTTATGTTACCTGTGTTGTAAAAAACAGTTTATCTCTTACAAAATATCTTGACACTGAAAATATGTAAACATTCTTTAATAACGGAAAAGTTAGTCCTTTTCCTAATTAGCTATAAAAGCTACAAAATGAAAGCATACAACCTACAAAATAATAATGAAATGTGTGTATGTGGCTTGGCTAGAGAAGCCATTTCTAGTTCAGCAATAATTAGGGGAAAAAAACAGGTTCAAACCAAAGGGCATGATTAATCTTGTTAGAAAGATAAAATCTGGATCCTCAAATTAACATAGAAAAACATCTCTCTGCACTGAAAATTAATAAAAAGGCACAATTCTGAATACTTTTGTTATTAATCCTAATAACAAATTCATTTTAAATTCCATTGTGTAATTACTTTCTGAGGTCTGACTAATAAATGCATATATGCAAGTGGAGTTCCCATCCGGCCTAGAATGAAGTATATATTCTATGTAAAGATACATTGTATAAATACATATCACATTTCAGCCCAAACTTTCTCCCAGGAATGACAGTTCCCTTTGCCCCTGAGTGAGGCTCCAAACCTTTTTATAACTGAGTTAGAAATAACTGAATCCACCTTCTCATAGCATTAAGCAATAATTACACCGCACCTTCATTTAGGATTCAAAAACTTGATGATAAAATACCAACAGAGCATCCCTGCGTCCTCTGGAATGATCGTATCTGACACTTTGACTCAGATTCTGGAAGTCATATATGTCTGCACTGGGATAAAAAATCTGTGGCATAGCCATGGCTTGCCCACATCAGCTGACTTGAGCTTGTGGGGTCTGTGCTGTGGGGCTATAAAATTGCAGTGAAGATGTTCAGGCTCAGGATGGAGCCTGGATTCTGAGACCTCATGAAGGGGAGAGTCTCACAACCTGGGCTCCAGCCCGAGCCCAAATGTCTATACTGAGTTTTTTTAGTTTTGCAGCCTGAGCTCTGTGAGCCTGAGTTAGCTGATCCAGGCTCTGAAGCTTAGTGCCATGGGGGTTTTTATTGCAGTGTAGACATACCTGGACTGACATATCATACTCTCTGTGGGACAGTTCCTGCAGTAAAGCAGATCTGCTAGGAGCAGAAACCAGCCATAGTTGCAGAAGCCAGAATCTACAGTTGACAAATCCACAGATCATTAACCATCCCTATACAGGACTCTAACACTGTATCTCTCCTAGCTCCTCCAATCCTTGTACTCTGACATAAAAACAGCAGCCAGGCCTTGGGTGTGAAGGCCACCTTCTGAGTGCAAAGCTGGGCAGGGGGTTAGACATGGGTAACAGCAGCAACTAGGAGTTAACAGACACAACTTGAGACATTTACAGCACTGATCTTAATGGACTTCATGGAACACATGTTAATCGGTGTGCAACTGAGTTCTAATGCAGTAAAAAAATAAGTAAATGGAGATATGCCAATCTTCTAGAACTGGAACAACCTTGAAAGGTCCTCAAGTCCAGTCTGCTGCCTTCACCAGCAGGACCAAGTATTGCCCCCTGACAGATTTTTGCCCCAGATCCCTAAACAGCCCCTTCAAGGATTGAACTCACAACCCTGGGTTTAGCAGGCCAATCCTCAAACCACTGAGCTATCCCTCCCCAATGTAACAACGGCAGAAAAGTTGCTATGTGGAGAGAAGGCAAACATACCACATAACTAGTGGTTCCGATTCTCAGTTTTAACCAATAAACATCAATAAAACATCCCAATACAAAAAAAGGATATTGGTGTTTATCCAATAAACATTGGAAAAATACCACAAATTATTACTTGCATCTGAGCGCTTGTCCACAGGAGCAGTAATGCAAACCATTTGGGGTATGATTTCTAAAGCACACTAATGTGTTGCTCATTAATTGGTTTAGCCACTGCTGGTGTGCACTACAGGTTTCCTAGTGCACTTTATTCTAGTGCTGTTTGAAACACTACTCCATTAAAGCACACTGAGGTACATTACAAAGAGATTATTCATTACAGTATATACTACTTGTAAAGAGTAATATATATAAACAAACGATACTCATTGCAATATATGCAAAGAAAAAGTCTCAAAAACTGCAGATTTTTTGACATCTCCATAAAACTCAAAAATTACAAAAAATAAAACCTGAAAAATGAAATTAATCCAACCCCCCAAACAAGAAGTCCCCCACATAACCATTTTTCTCCCCAACACCTGCCCCAAACTGCCAACTCTCCTACACATTGTGTAGGTGGAGGGAATCAAACAGGTTTAAGCCATTTATAAACTGGCTATTTTCTGGCTTCTCCGTGTATGTATGAAGTTTCAAAGTCTCATGGTTGAAATATTCCTTGGGCTTTCTAAAAAAGTGACTCCACTAGTATTTGAGAGAGACAGCAATCTGAAAATATGATATTTGAAATATTAGGGCTGTCAAGCTATTAAAATTGTGATTAACCGCATGATTAAAAAAATTAATCGTGATTAATTGCACTGTTAAACAATAATAGAATACCATTTATTTGATTTTTTTTATGTTTTCTACATTTTAAAATATATTGATTTCTATGACAACACAGAATACAAAGTGTACAATGCTCACTTCATATTTATTTTTATTACAAATATTTGCATTGTAAAAATCAAAATAGTATTTTTCAATTCACCTAATACAAGTACTGTAATGCAATCTCTTTATCATGAATGTTGAACTTACAAATGTCGAATTATGCCCCAAAATACCTGCATTCAAAAATAAAACAATGTAAAGCTTTAGAGCCTATAAGTCCACTCAGTCCTACTTCTTGGTCAGCCAATCACTCAGACAAACAAGTCTGGTTACAATTTTCAGGAGATAATGCTGCCCACTTATTTTTCACAATGTCACCTGAATGTGAGAACAGGACTTCGCATGGCACTGTTGTAGCTGGCATCACATGATATTTATGTGCCAGAAGCACTAAAGATTCATATGTGCCTTCATGCTTCAACCACCATTCCAGAGGACATGCATCCAAAGCAGAGCAGAGCTACGCATGTTCACTTTCATCATCTGAGTCAGATGCCACCAGCAGAAGGTTGATTTTATTTTTTGGTGGTTCGGGTTCCGTAGTTTCCGCATCATAGTGTTGCTCTTTTAAAACTTCTGAAAGCATGCTCCACACCTCATCGCTCTCAGATTTTGGAAGGCACTTCAGATTCTTACATCTTGGGTCGAGTGCTGTAGCTATTTTTAGAAATCTCACATTGGTACCGTCTCTGCATTTTGTCAAATCTGCTGTGAAAGTGTTCTTAAAATGAACGTGTGCTGGGTCATCATCCGAGACTGCTACATCATGAAATAAATGGCAGAATGCGGGTAAAACAGAGCAAGAGACATACAATTCTCCCCCAAGGAGTTCAGTCACAAATTTAATTAACACATTATTTTTTAAATGAGCATCATCAGTATGGAAGCATGTCCTCTGGAATGGTGGCCGAAACATGCACTCTGCATTATGTGAGCAAAGTACATAGGCCCACTTATGATTCTCAGGTGATATGGCATTATAGGGTTTGCACCCAGAAGTCTATTACAGAGAATGTGAAGGGGCATATGAATATTTAGCATACCTGGCACGTAAATACGTTGCAACACCGACTACAGAAGTGCCATACGAACGCCTGGTCTCACTTTCAGGTGACATTTTAAATAAGAAACAGGCAGCAGTATCTTCCGTAAATGTAAACAAATTTGTTTGTTTTCGCGATTGGCTGAACAAGAAGCAAGACTGAGTGGACTTGTAGGCTCTAAAGTTTTACTTTTTTTTGTTTTTGAGTGCAGTTATGTAACCAAAAAAAATCTACATTTGTAAGCTACTCTTCCACGATAAAGAGCTTGCACTACAGTACTTGTATGAGGTGAATTGAAAAATACTATTTCTTTTGTTTATCATTTTTACAGTGCAAATATTTGTAATCCAAAATAGTAATATGGGTTGTAATATAAATCAATATATTTGAAAATATAGAAAAAACATCCAAAAATACCAATTGAAATTTATTAAATATTCTATTGTTTAACAGTGTGATTAATCATGATTAATTTTTGAGTTAATTGTGTGAGTTAACTGCGATTAATCGACAGCCCTAAAAATATGTATATTAAAAATGTAAGTATTTTCTAAGCACTTGGAAAAGTCCAGCACATTCACCAATGTGAAGCTCTTACTAACATAAATGGTTTCTTAAATTGCCTAAAAGGGATTTGATCAAGCGATGCGGAAGAAAAAAGGAAACAACAAATTAAGCCGCATAAACAATAATTAAGCAACACAATACCACATGGCATGCAGCTCCTTTCTGCAGGTTATTATATGCCTGGGTTCATTGTAAACACCTAAGACAAAAGAAAAACTGTCTTCAGTACTCTCACAGGATAGAGAGTATTTTTTTAAGTAAAATAAAAGTAAATGTATCTTATCCCCAGCATGACATTCCTGATATCCATGTGACAGAAAAGCACCAATAATCTACCACAAATACCATTTGACCCCAGACTTTGGGTCCAAAGATATTCCGTTAGCTATTGCATTTAACTAGAGCTGCGGGAATAATCTGTAATGAGTAATTAATTCACTGAGGTTATGCTTTTCTTTTCTGCTCCTGGGATAGCTTGGAGTAGATTGTGATTTCTTTGTTACTATTCATATTTGTTAGATTAATATAACAGCCTAAACGTGTCGGGGAAGCACAAGTCCCCCTCCCAGAGAAGTTGGTGTGAGCTGAGTTTAGGAATGATCTGAAACCATAAAAGAGGTGGTTGTCCTGGGGATTAAGCAGTGGGATGCGAAGACCCCAGGACATTGTTACTTTAAGGACCTGGGATCGGGAGCTCTGGGAGGGTGAGGGGGCACGGCTCTCTTCTCTCTTAGCCAGTCAGGTGGAGCTCTCAGATGAAGAGGAGTATATATGCTGCCTTCCCTAGCAAAAAAGGGTGTGTGCTGACAGAAGAAGTAAGCCAGAACTGGAAGGCTAGGCATCTGCTGGGCAGAATAAAGGCTTTGTGGTCAGCAGGAGCATTGGAGACAGGTACGAACTATGGGGTTGCTATGATGGGCCTTGTGTTTGGAAGACTGAGGACTATATTGAATTACTTTGGGCAACTGACCCAGTTTCAGGGAAAGGCTGATGATTATTCTGAGAAAAAAGCTACATATACAGAACTCCTAAGAGGCCCTGAAGAAAGTGGGCAGATGGAGGGTTCTGAAGAAACACCTCTGTCCAAAAGAGAGAGCCAGGCAAATTTATACCTGCTATAATTAATATCATTGCATATTTTATTTTGTGAATTGATGGTGAATAGGTGAAATTTGAGCAGTATTTCTCAAAATCATCACACACATTCTAGAGCTTACACTTAATTAACGAGATACTCTCAGGTCTTTGTAGAATACTGTATTGCTCACCCAAAATCCTTGCAGCATTTTACAGCCAAGCTAGTTGTGACCCTCCTTTCATAGACAAACATGCTGCCAGTTTGCCTTCTAGGTGAAGGATTCAGTGTGTTTCTTTGTTCCCTAAGATTTACCAGTCCCACCATTAGATGGCTAATATTGTGCCTATTTTTAAAAAGGGGGAAATGGGATGATCAAATTAATTATAGACATGTCAGCCCGATATAGACCCCAGCCAAGATAACGGAGTGGCTGATACAGGACTCAATTAATAAAGAACTAAGATGGTAATATAATTAATACAAATTAATTTGGGTTGATGGAAAATAGATCCTGTCAAACTAACTTGATCTATTCTTTGATGAGATTACAAGTTTGGTTAATAAAGGTAATAGTGTTGACGTAATGCACTTAGATTTCTGCAAGGCGTTTGACTTGGTGCCGCACAACATTTTGATTAAAACTTGAAGGATATAACAATAACATGGCACACATTAAATGGATTGAAAACTGGCTAACTGATAGTTCTCAAAATGTAACTGTAAACAGGGAATCATCATCAAGCTGGCCTGTTTCCAGTGGGGTCCTCCAGTGATCAGTTCTTGGCCCTATGCTATTTAAAATCTTTATCAGTGATCTGAAAGAAAACATAAAATAATCACTGATAAAGTTTGCAGATGACATAAAAACTGAGGGTGTGATAAATAATGAAGAGGATGGGTCACTGATTCAGAGAGATCTGAATCGTTTCGTAAACTGGGTGCAAGCAAACAATATGCATTTTAATATGGCTAAATGTAAATGTATCCATCTAAGAACAAAGAATGTAGGCCATGCTTACGGGATGGAGGACTCCATCCTGGGAAAGAGTGACTCTGAAAAAGTTTTGGGGATTGTGGTGGACATAAACTTGTCCCAATGTGATGGTGTAGCCAAAGAGCTAATCAATACTGGGCTGCATTAACAGGTAAATCTTGGTTATGAATAGATTCTACCTCTGTATTTGGCACTGGTGCAACTTCTGCTGCAATACTGTGTCCAGTTCCAGTGCCCACAATTCAAAAAGGATGTTGATAAAATGGAGAGGATTCACAAAAGAGCCATGAGAATGGTGAAGTGATTAGAAAATATGCCTTATAGTGATAGTCTCCAGGAGCTAAATCTATTTTGCTTAACAAAGAGAAGGTTAAGGAGTGAATTAATTGCTGTCTATAAGTACCTGCACAGGGAACAAATATTTAATAATGGGCTCTTCAGTCTAGCAGAGAAAGATATAACAGATCCAGTGACTGGAAGTTGAAGCTAGACAAATTCAGACTAGAAACAAGGTATACATTTTTAATGCTGAGAGTAATTAACTACTCCTGAAGGCATTCTGTGCCAAAAAATAAAAAATTCTGCAAACAATATTAAAATTCTGCAAATTTTGTCAAATAAATGAGGAGGCTCCAGCATGACACTGTGGAGCCCACACCACTGGCTGCACAGAGGTGGGAGATCACTGCGCAGCTCCCCCAGAAACGAACTTAGCAGTGAGCCTGCACCCAAGTATGACACAGCAAAGGGTCCGGGCCTGCCCCAGAAACACCCCAGGGTCCTGCCCCTGTGTGCCAGGTGCACCAGGCAGGCTCAGCAAGGCAAGATCCAAGTGTGGAGGGGCTTATTGTGTGGAGATCCAGGTATGGGTTAAAAGGGTTCTGTGTGGGACAATCTGTGGGCGGGGATCTAGATGCACAGGTGCTTTTGGGGGGATTCTGGGGTGCAATGGTAATGCGACTCTGCAGGATGGTCCAGCGGGGGGTGCGGGGGACAGCGGTGTCTGGGTGTGCGGGGGATAGAGCTCAGCAAGGGGGGGTCTGGGTGTGGGAGGGCTTAGTGGGGCGGTCAATATCCTGGGGAGTGGGGCTCAGTGGGGTGGGAATCCAGGTGCAGCTTGTTGGGGCTCAATGGGGTGGGGATCCGGGTGCGTGTGGCTCATTGGGATGGCTCAGGTGTAGGGCAAGTGGGTCTCTTCGGGGCAGGGGGTTCTGAGTGTAGGGGGGGTGAGGTTTGGTGGGAGGGTCTGAGTATGATGGGATCTGAATGCACGGGGGTTGGGCGGATGGGGGAGCAGCTCCCTGTACAGGGATCCCTCCTTCTGCAGCTCAGGAGTGATGGGTGCAGCAAGTGGGTGAGGGGAGTTTGCAGAGCTTCCTGCAGCTGGGGGAGAAATTGGGGGGTGGGGCTGACCCATCCCTGGATGCCATGGAGGGGAAGAGGAAGTCCCGTCCTCCCCAGCTAAGCCGGGCCTAGCAGCTGAGCCTGGCGCAGGGTAGGAGCCACCAGCCAGGTCTTCCCTAGGCCTACTCCCTTCACCACAGTGATTTACCTCTTTGCTGGCTGCCCTGGGCACCCAAAACATACTGCTGGGGAGGGTCACATGACTGTTTTTGTGGTTTTCTTTTGCATCCCCATCAGAAAGTCATTTTTCTCTAGGGAAGCAAAGAAATCTGCAGGGGACATAAATTTTGCACATGCGCAGAGGCGCAGAATTCCGCAAGGAATAATTAACCACTGGAACAATTTATTCTCCATCACTCACAATTTTAAAAACAAAATTGGATGACTTTCTAAAAGAATTATTTTGGGGGAAGTTCATTGGCCTATGCTATATGGAAGGTCAGACCAGATGATCAGAATGGTCTCTTCTGGAGTTAGCATCTATTGATCTAGTTGTGATTCGCCACATGGTATTTTTTCTGTTCTCTAACTGAATGAACACACAAGCATTTTTGGTACATGCACGGGGAAACTTAAAAGTGGGTGTCTGTGAATATTGTTGGATGTGACTTAAATTTGTATTCTGTTACTATTTTTGCTAGTGAAAGTTGATTGCTCAAGTATTACTGGCAAGCTAACAGAGAAGGGGCACGATACAGCATGACAATTCATTCATTGTTTGTCTCTTCCCCATTAACCTTTGAGATGTCCAATGCTATCCTCACCCTCTGCCTCCTATGCAGTTCCCTAAAGTCTTACCCTTCTCCTCCAAGGGAGGCATGAGTCAGAAATTCTGTAAGGCAAACCTCAGTGTTTCCTTACCCTTCTGTCCTGATGCTTCTACTCTTACTATAGCAAAGTGTGGTGTGCTCCCAAATGATTATTTTTTACAAAAGAGAAGATATGAGATGCATGTATGTACAATTTTAAAACAGGTGCCACTTTTAAAAGATTATAATGTGCATTTCTATTTTTATAATAATTAAATAGGTTTTGTATGTTAATTAATGGACCTGTGAATTCACCAATCCTCAGATTCTATATTTCTCTTCTGTTCCTTTGCAATGGCCAGGTGATTTGAAGTCATGACTCTGTCAAGGTTCCCTCCCCACTCTGAACTCTAGGGTACAGACGCGGGGACCCGCATGAAAGACCCCCTACGCTTATTTCTACCAGTTTAGTTTAAAATTCCCCAAGGTACAAAATCTCCCCTGCACCCTGGTAAGAACTTCTCACTGCCACCATCAAGTGATTTAAACAAGAACCAGGGAAAATGACCACTTGACGTTTCCCTTCCCCCCAAAATACCCCCTCAAACCCATACACCCCCTTTCCTGGGGAGCTTGAGAATAATCTCCTAACCAATTTGTTACACAGTGATCCAAAGCCCACCCCCGGGGGGGGGGGGGTCTTAGAACAATGGAAAACAGTCAGCTTCTTAAAAGAAGGATTTTATTAAAACAAGAAAGGTAAAAATCATCTCTGTAAAATCAGGATGGTATATGTTTTACAGGGTACTCAATTTCCTAACTCAGAGGTATCCCCCCCTTGGCAAAACCGTCAAGTTACAGAAAAATGCAACAAAACCAGGAATACACATTCCTTCTAGCACAGCGAATTTCCCAAGCTAAAACAATAGAAAAACCTAAACGCATAATTACCTAAAATCACTTACTAACTCCATAGAAGATGGATGGGTGCTGGCTTGATCTGTCTCTTACGGAGAGCTCACACAGACAGACAGACCAAGCCTTTTTTTCCCACTCCCAAGATTTGAAAGTATCTTGTCCCCTTATTGGTCAGATGCCAGCCTGATCAGGTGTCAGCCAGGTACTGGAGTTTAACCCTTTACAGGTAAGAGGATTTTATAGTACTGCATTAGAGCCTCTCACCCCTTCCCTTTATATTTATGACAGACTCCCAAAGTGGGGGAGGGGCATGAATATGAGAAAATCTAAATGGTAAAATATGTGGAGTATTTATATAAATAGTGAAATGACCTTATGTAGTGGGACTACACTCTAGCTGATAGGTTTGCATAAGCACAGTCAAGAAAATGCATGGACAGAGAGGAAAGCATGGAGTGGCTATCTTCTGCCCCAAATTTGTCTCTGCCTAAAATCTGTGGGGAGATTGCTCA
The DNA here is from genome assembly GCA_033296515.1 of Macrochelys suwanniensis. Taxonomy (NCBI): domain Eukaryota; kingdom Metazoa; phylum Chordata; order Testudines; family Chelydridae; genus Macrochelys; species Macrochelys suwanniensis. Next base: position 46,708,101 of record CM065777.1, read on the forward strand.
ACAAGCTCCCCATGACAGCAATCTTAGAGAAGCACAGAAGAATAGGGCCAAGAGTGCATGGCCAGAATAAGTGTGCATACTCATACTCAACAACTATAATACCCAACAGATTATTCATGTGTACAACATTTTTGGGGACTTTTGTGTGATGAGTCAGAATTTGGTTCACACTCTTAATGTGCATCTTATTGATGAGAGAACCACAGAGACTGGAATCTTCAATGGCTAATCAAATTATAGTTTTCATTTAAACCAGAGAGATTCAAAGCACATTCACTGGAACATTAAAACTGTGTTCCCTCTATTCATTTCAGGGGGAAAGCATGCAGTTAAATCTTTATTTAATTTTAAAAAATGATTCGTATAGTTTAGATTATAGTTATAATCGTTACCAGTGACTTACCCTGACAACTCCCCCATGCTACTGTGATTCTGTGTTTGATTTTTTTTAGGGCATGAATGTCATTGTGGGATTGTAGAATCACATAAATGTGTGAAGGGTCTTTGTACCAGATCTGCTAAATCCTATCATCATGAGTTATTGTGGCAGCTTCTTGCTGCATTATGATGGTATTACATAATCTTGATGCCTCAAGGAGGATTTCTTAAGGCTTTGACACCTTGGTTAATTAAGAGTGACTATGATATGGACTGTAACATAATTACAGGATATCTTGGCATGATGCTTTTTCACAAACAACAAAGAAGTCCAATACTTATCCATGCAAATTAACTTCTCCCGCCCTCTCTTTTGAGAGGGAAGGAGAGACGTTGGTGTGAATGGGTACACAGGTAAAGTATCTGGCATAATAGTATACAGAATATATCTATTCCTATTCTGTTTCCTCAGATGGATTACATGTCTGAATGTGTGTACTTTTCTACCCAGACTTAAAGAGGAGAATTGTTCAGAAGTAAAGCAGGTCAGTTTTTTTTCTTTTGAATATTTGGGGTTTTTTTTATTATTATTTTGAGTTTTCAAGAAAATTGGATGTTCTGTACTCAGAACTGAGTAGATGGTTCTGTGCCTGAATGCGTCTATGATTGCTGGCTATTGTTTTTTCCATGATTAAAGCTGGTCAAAATATTCATATAATGAATCTGCCAAAGGAGGCTAATGGTTTGGTGTCCAAATGACAGGGCTTGGAGCAGGAGGTCGTGAATTCTCTTCTTACCTCTGTTGCAGATTTGCCATAATATATGTAGCATTTTTACAGCACTTTACCAATATTTATTTTGTAATGAATGTGATGCAAAGAGACACTAGCTGTCCCAAATCACTAAGCAAATTAGTATTAGGATTTGAACTTAGAGCTGCTGATTCCCATGCCTTGGCCCACTCCTTTGCACCACCATTGCCCCAGAAGCAAGTTGCTTAATGTTTCTGAACCTCGGTTTTCTATTCCATGAAATGAGGCTAATACATATGTCCAAGGACATCTCAAATCCTGTATATATTCAGATTGTACGTATAGTAAAAATCATTGTCTCCCATCCTACTTATAGGAAAATGGAGGCTTCAAGTACTTAAGTCCCTTACCTGGGGTCAGTGTTGCCTAGCAGAACAGGCACAGGTGGAATCAGAAGATATGACTTCTCACACTGCTTCTGGAGCTACCTTGCTGTATTGTTTCGGTAGTCACTTAAACTCTCTGTGCTTAATCCAGCAGACCACATAACCTCTGATCATCAGCAGCACCACCCTCTTCTTCTCCAGCATTTTCAACATTTACCAATGTGAGGGTTTTTATGGAATGTTATACTCTTTCTTTAAAAGCCCTGATTGTTCATGAGTCTTTTCACAAATAATAGTGAATTAGAGCAATTGAGAAGCCATGCCCTCTTGACCAAACCAGATAACACAACTTTGTATCTCTATATTTTAACGCATGAAATGCTTAAAGGAACCATTATGTCCCAATATGCAACATAGTTTTATATGGCGATATTTCAAGTTCTTCAATGAAACTACAAGCTGTGTGAATTAAATTGGGCTGTCTCTTCTTGCACAACCTTTGGCAGACAGCTTATCCTGTGATTGTGACAGAGGAGTTCACAGAAGAATGACTCAGTGACTGCTACGAATCCTGAATAACTGCTATGTCAGCTTTAATTGACATGGCACTTAATTTTATTGGGTCTTGCTAACAAGACTACCATGGGCATGCAAAAAGTGTTTCTGAACACTGGCCATGTGATCTACATTGCCCACTTTATCAGTCTTATTCTGGAAATGAACACTGACAGCTTATAAGAGCTTGGCACAATGCTTTCTCTTTTAAAGAACTAGGCTGCTAGCACCAAGTGATTAGAGAACAGCAAAGTGGTTTCAGTCTCAACCGGGAAGACATCATACCAGTTGATATCCACCATGTATGCTATAGACACACAAGAGCTCCTAACTGAATATCACTGAATGTTTGGCAAAATATTTAACCACGCTCAAAAAGCTGGTAAACAACATATTATGAAAATCAAAACAAAACAAAAAAATTGACAGACTGAAAAGACTGGGAACACTGCAGAATGGGATATTCAAACCACTCTGATGAAAGAACCTGCAACACAGTCCATAAGAAAGGTAAACTCTGTAAGGAACTACAGTGGTTATTAATACTAAACAGTCATAGCATAAGTTAAGGCTGTATCAGCTCCAGGTTACTTTGATTTCCGAGCCTCTTCTGAAGCAGGAAATAGCCTTGATATATAGATAATAGAAGTTGATATATGTCCCGCAAGTTGATATATGTTATCTATTGAGATAAAGAAATATATGTTTCTCTATTACAAAACATTATGCTGGGTGAGCAATGAAAAATAGAAGAAATTATATAGCAGGCTAAGCATCTTCAATGCTGACTGACTGCTTTATCAACACCAAAACCACAGGCATGTGCAATCATGACAGCTGAAAAGCGCCCAGATTGGAGAACCCCATGTATCCATATCAGTCTATACCAGTGGATTTCTTCATTTTCACAAACATGTACAGCAAAATGAAGTTGCTAGACTTAGCTGAAAGTTAGGCCAAAAAGGTGGCCAAAAAGTTAGTTGGGTCACTAGACACCACAAAAACTGGTTTAGAGGTAGGAAAGAAGAGTCTGGACCAAAACCTTTAATCAGAACTCACCTGGACTTTGGGAAGTTTGGATTCAGTTCCAAACATCATGGCTCTAATCAGTCTGTAGACAGCACATTTTTCTACTACCCATGTTATGAAATACAGCCAGAAACAGGAGCTGGCATTACATTAGAAGAAGAAGAAATTCAAATTTTCATTCTTTTCTAACATAGGTTATACATTGCAAACATGTCAGTGATAGTGTTGGACCTTTTGTTAATGAGCAGATTTGCTCATTGTTTATTTTATCATTGCTAGATCTGCTGTCAGTAACAATGCTACTTTATAAAGTTGTCTTTATGTCACTGTTATTTTATTAAGAGGCTGATTATATGATATTTGCTAAAGAACAATTTCAGTTTCATAATGTATATGAAAATCCACAAGAAAGTAAACTATCCTTCATACACTTATCCTGTACTATCCTGAATATCTTACACTAGCCTACAATCTCTATATTCTGCAGAAAGGTGTCTGTCTCAATTTGTTTTTCAGTGTTGCCCCACATTGTTTAAAATTTCTTGGCACTGTCATTGTTCAGAAAGACATATCAAACATCTCTGGTTATCTGTGTCAAGCCTAAGATATTGAGAGTACAGTATTTAAATTATGTTTGCCTGAACTGATATTCTGCCAGCAACATTCAGGTAAAGCAGCCTAAAAATAACACACTTCTATATTATTCTTTAAATATGATATTCAAGTTCATAGTGCTTTGGAGGAACAGAGAACTAATAGAAAGGGACCTGCAGCAATTAGGAATATGGGCAGAAAATAATAATGAGTGTCACTAGGTACTGTAGTTCCCTTTTGTACATGAACTTAAATATTAAGTACAGTTAAGCAATTTGCTTACTAAATTTTTAGATGAACTGTCTGAAAATTATAATTAAGAATCATTTTGTACAACCTATCATTTATTATTCATTTTGGTGACTCATTTCCTTATAAAACACTTTCTCATATCTAGCTACCATAAGTTGCAAATGAATGATTTTTCCTCCTATTTAATTCTCCCCCTTTTTTCCTCATGAAAAAAGCTCACTCCTTTGTATAGGTAGTGACTCTGACGTGAGCTGTCAAAATACAGCCCAAGGCAAACACCTGGATGGCATGCCAGTACATTCATGAATAAATTAGGCAAGATATTAAGAGGATAACAAGTAATACTGGAAATCTTGATAACAACCACAAAACTTAAGCAAAATTGGAAATTGTTCCCATTCACCCAGTCCGAGTGAACGGAAAGCACCTCTTATCACTTGCTCTTCACTTTCAGCACTGTCTTGTGGCGAGGGCTCAGGACAATGATAATGGGGTTTGGAGTAAAAGGTATTCAGGTCTACTACCACAGACCCTGATCCTTAGCCACTGGAGAATGGGCCCATATTGTAGGCAGAATAAGGGTTGTGGTATGGAAGGAGGAAGCTTCCAAAAATGTGAGAAACTGCACTGACTTCCTTTTATAATATAAAAGAGCTTACCAGGGGGATGAGAATAAGGAATAGAAACAAAAACCTTACAGTGAAATGCAAATTCAAATAATAGAAATAATCCAAGAACCAAATTAATAACAGCAACAGTCCAGATATACCTTAATAAAGTAAACTCTAGCTTCAAGGAGGAGTGCTGGAGGAATTTCTGTCTGAAAGAGGGAGATACTGATTGCTCTATGGCAAGAGACTTAGGCCTTGGCTACACTCACGAGTTACAGCGCAATAAAACTGCCTGCAGCGCTGTAACTCACTAACTGTCTACACTTGCAAGGCACGTGCAGTGCTGCATCTCCTCAGGTACAGCGCTGCTGGTACTTCTCCTCTCTGAGAGGAATAACAGCTGTTGCGTAGTGGCTGCTACGCTGTTGCTGGAATGTAGTTGGGGAATTCGCACTAACTGACCTCCGGAAGCTCCCTTTGTTTTGAAACAGCACTTCCAGGTTGGAGTTCAGAGCTCCGTTCTGGAGCTGCTTTGCAAAAAAAGCAAACACAGCTACTGTTTGCAGGCAGGGGGGCTCCATTAGGAGTGCGGGCAGCAAAGTTAGCTTGGAGAGAGATGGCGGGGGAGAGGGGGGAGAAAGAAGGGCGGGAGGGGGAGTGGGAAGGCTCCGTTTCCTCAAGTTGTCTTTTATCTGCTCTTTAAAAACAAACAAAGCCCCTGCTGCTTGCTTTCAGTGATGGAAAGAGAGGCAGGGGATGTGGAGGTGTGTAAACTTAGGAGATAATGAGCTGACACTCTGTGAATACCCCAAAAACCCACTCTCTCTCCTCACGCGCTCCCTGTCACACTCTACCTCACCCCCCCATTTGAAAAGCACGTTGCAGCCACTTGAACGCCCATAGTGCACCGCTCCCAATACAACTGCAAATGCCTCAAATGTAGCCATGTAGGTGCGCTGGCAGCTGCCAGTGTGGACAGGCTGCAGCGCTTTCCCTACTCAGCTGTATGAAGACAGGTTTAAATCACAGCGCTGTACATCTGCAAGTATAGCCAAGGCCAAAGGGACTGCTCAAAATCCACCCCAGCTACTCCCAGAGAGGGGAAGTGGCACAGACCAGATAGTGGAGAAGACTGCCTAGAATGGTCATCCAGTAGGACTTTGATACTCAGGAAGGGAAGGATTATAGTGACCTGGCCAGAGGGCCAAGTCACAGTGAGAGAGAGGTGGCAGAAGGGGGTGTCAGACATGAGTGGAGTTATTCCCCAGAGCGGCCAGGAGGAGGTGCCCCTACATGATGACTGTACCCCATGACAGTGGGGGTGCAGGAGTCTGCAGGCTGGTGAAGACACAAGCAGGGCAAAGATAGAAGCAGCCCAGGGAAGTTGCAAAGAGATTGAGGCTGGGACAATCAACCCCTGCTGATGCTCAAGCTCCCCCTGTGCCACTGGCATCTTGGCACACACACCTACCCCAAACCTCAGGCCCATATTCAGGGCAATCCTTGGAGAAACAAACAGGGGAATCACCAGTAGGAGCAGAGAAGTTACTTTACGTATGTATTTGGCACTGGTGCAACCGCAGCTGGAATACTGGGTCCAGTTCTGTTGCGCATAATTCAAGAAGGATGGGGATAAATTGGTGAGGGCTCAGAATAGCGCCACAAGAATGATTAAAGGAATAGAAAATCTGCCTGTTAGTCATGGGGGGGGTGACCCCCTAACTGGCCCCGCCACACCACCCTCTTTCTCCTGCCAGAGCCTGTTCCCCCCAAAGCCACCAGCCCCACTCCCCCCAAGCACAGGGCAGGCAGCCCCAGTGATGGTACCTCTCCTGCTGTGCGGTGTGGACCCAGTGCATGCCCCCTGCCACTGTGTGGCCCCAGCCACCCCAAGTCCTGGCCACAGGCCGGCTGTGGCTACCCTAGACCTAGACCTAGCCCCGGCCCCAGCTCCATCATGCTTCTCTGAAGAGGAGCAGCCAGCCTGCCTGGGCTGGGCCCAAGGGGGAAGGGCAATCAGGAGGGGAACTTCCAAGTGGAGCATGGGCAGGGCCACGTTGGGCTGTTTGGTGAGGCACAGCCTCTCACAGCCTAGGATATGCGCCTACCATGCTTATTGTAATAGACTCATGGAGCTCAATCTATTTAGCTTAACAAAAAGAAGGGGGAGGCATGATTTGATTATAGTTTGTAATACCTACATGGGAAACAAGCATTTGATAAGGGGCTCTTCAGTCCAGTAGAGAAAGGAGGAACACGATCCAATGGCTGGAAGCTGAAGCTAGACAAATTCAGGCTACAAATAAAGCATACATTTTTAACAGTGAAAGCAATTGACCAGTGGAATAACTTACCAAGGGTTGTGGTGTATTCTACATCACTGGTAATTTTAAAATCAAGATTGGATGTTTTCTAAATGATATGCTCTAGGGGTTATTTTGGGGAAGTTCTATGGCCTGTGTTATGCAGGACATCAGACTAGATGATCACAGTGGTCTCTTCTGGCCTTGGGAATCTATAAAGGTGAGTTTCTCCAACCTCTGGATTGAAGGAAAATCCTCAGCTGCTTAAAACATTGCCCCAGAGCTGGAACTCAGAGGAGAGGGTAGGCCTAGGCTTCCCTACCTCTTCCCAGAACAAGAGGGGAAGTACAGGAGTCTAGAGTGAAAGAGGCCAAGAGCTATGTGTTCCAGACAGTGGCCAAGGGCCAGCTTGGTGGCCACTATACTTTGTGTTATTTTATTTTGGATTTTTCTGTTAACTCTGGAAAGGGAAAAGAATGGACTGAGACGTGATCTATTTGGAGGGCACAGAAGCAGCAAACCATTGTGGAATCAGGATGAACAAGGGGGCAATAGAGTGATAGAACCACACATCCCAACAGGAGGGGCACTCTGGTGGCAGTTGCACATCATAACAAGCATAGTAACTTCCCATTAAGGCCAAAAGTCAGTGAGGCATGTGTTTAAAGTTAAGGACATGCTTAAGTTTCACTTAGGTGCTTTGTGAGATCAGGGTCTAGGTGTTGGGGGAAAATTAAGAGTCTTAACCCCAAACAATCTCAACTAGTTAAATAGGATTGTTTCTGGTAGGGTTTTTTTGGCGGGTGGGGGAGGAGTGGTGGGAAGAGTTGGGGAGTGAGTAGATTGGCACCAGAGCAGGAAAAAAATAACTTAAAGGCAATACCAACTATGCCCCCAGGAACTGGGATTACATGGACATCAGCTGTACAGTCACTCTGGGACAGTACTTCTCAAACACGGCCACTGTGGCCACATGTGGCCATCAGGGGCTTTTCTTGCAGCCAGAGCCTCCTGGCCTGTGACTGGGGGTGGGGGGCAGCGCCCCCTCCCTGGTGCTCCTGGATGCACCACCTTGGTGTTGGTTGCTGGGGTCACCAGGAGGGAACACCTGGGGCAGAACGCTGGAGGAGCAGGAAACCAGTGAGTTCCCCATCTTCCCAGGGGCAGTAGGGCTCAGGCTTTTTGGCTTCAGCCCTGGGGTGGCAGGGCGGCAGGCTCTGGCCGCGGGGGTTTGGGTGCCAGATCCTGGCTCTGGCTACGTGGCGGCAGGCCCCAGGCTCCAGCCATGCGGCTTCGGGTGCTGTCCGCCAGCTGCAGGGCTTCAGGTTCCAGCCTCCTGCTGCTTCCCCTGCTTCCTCTAGACCCAGCTGCCTCCCCTGGACTCCCTATCCACAGCTAAATTTGTCCCCAGGCTTGCCAGGGCTGAGTAAGTCAACAGTGAAAAGTGATACTTGTATGTTTGTTAACATCACTTTTCACAACAGACTTACTAGCTAGCAATAAATAAATTACAATGATTTGAATGTGTATATATGCATATTGATTTGCTTTTCCTAAAGTTAATTAAGTATTTTAGGGAAAAGTGTTAGGGCAGCAAAAAGCAAGGGTTGGTGGCCGCACTCTGAGGTCACCAAATAAGTTGTCCTGAGAGCCCCAGCTCTAGGAAGACAGAATGCTCTAAGACAGAAGTATTAAATAGACAATGCACTGCCTCATGGTAGGATGTCTTTGGCATGCAGCTTTGACCTTCTTGCTCACATGCATTTCCAAATTGTAAATAAAGGCAGTAGATTTACACTAGCTGAGGAACTAGCCTTATGTGTGGATAAAGTATTATGCCAATAAAAAAAGAAGGTTCGGAAAAAAAAACCAGATAAAAGTAGAATAAAAAATAAACATGGGCCCAAGTCTCAACACTGGGAACTAGATGCACGTTTTGTTAAAGGTCAGGGGTGTCGAGGTCCAGAGCTTTGATCAGCAATTTATGAAGAACAGGGCCAGCCACAACATTCCACTTGACCTGAGCTTCACCAAATTTTGGATATAATACTAGTTCTCATATGTAGCTTTTGTAAAGCACTTTGTAGGTATTAACTAATTAATGCTCACAACACAGGTAAGTATTCTTATAATCATTTTAACAATGGGGGAAATGAAGTCACTTTTCCAAAGACATGAGGCAAGTCACCAACTAGACCAGGACTAGAACTTGGGTTCTTGTCTTGACTCCTATTTCTGAGGTCATACCAGACCTAAGGATTCAATTCAAACCTATCTACAGTCAAAATAACTGAAAAGAAAAAAAAGCATATTTTCAAATATTGTCTGATCAGTGAGAAAATATATTACTTTTTTTTGCTATAGTCATATTCAAAAGAATGACTGTCCAAAGCTGCACTTTTCTAACTACTTTCTAGAAAATAAAATTAAAGCTCATGCTCCAATTTTCTTGAAAAGATTCTCATGTCACAATGTATGTAAAATTAATACTTCTCTTCTTTAGGGAAGAGGCAAGGAAGTTAATTTTTTTCTAGTAATGTATGGCTACAAGCAGAAGTAACATACTGTGCACATTTTCTTTAAACTGTTATTGAGAAACCACAAATTACTGCAGATTGCACCATAACTGTGCCAAGATGAAGTTATAGCTATAAGTTATATTGATTCTGGTTAGATATATGAAGAAGGGACACTACAGTACAACAGTAATCAATCAGAAAAATAATCTAGAGGCTAATCAATGTCCCTGAATAAGAGAACATTAATCCCCGATGGAGATATTACAAACACAATATCTACCTTAGCTATCTAAATTCCACTCACCAGCTTCTCCTATTATGTTTATCAAGGAATCGAATTTCAGAGGGCTCCAAAGAGCTGTTGTTTCAAGTCTGATTTTTTTCATTATTCTATTTAATTGTGTGCACTGTAATTTAATTTAATGTAATGCTGTCTCTATTGTGGCAGTGCAAAATTTCTTGTAACAGTAACCCATTAAAGAATATTAAAAGTATTTATCATGGTCCTCAGGGGTGCAGATAGCATTATGCATGGAAAACTGGGATTTAACATAATTGCTGCAAATAATTCAAAACAATCCTTTCTGTGTTTATCTATATGTAAAACAGCAAGAACAATCGTAAAAAAATCGTAAAACAAAACCCAGCAAGATCAAAACTAGTCTTTATGGAGCCCCGTGCAGATAAATAAAATATTTTGGAATATAAATCACTAGTGTGCAGAAGTACAGATGGGAAAAGCCATCAGCAAGAAAGATCTACAGTCCCCAAAACTGCTCTAAGTCATCAAGTTCAGATACCTATGCTTTCTCTCTCTCTCTCCCTCTGATACTGTTTCAGGCTTTTTAAAAAATATATAACAGAACTTATGACCTGCTCCAAAAACTCACCTTGATTAGGCCCTTAGGGCTTGATCCTGCTCCTGTTCAAGTCAGTGGGAAAAGTCCAGGGCCGGCTCTAACTTGTTTGCCGCCCCAAGCAAACAAAAAAACAAAACAAAACCTGAGCACCGCCCCGCCAAAACAAAAACAAAAAAAAACCCCGAGCGCCACCCCACCAAAACAAGCCCCGTCTCCCCCGAGCATCGCCCTGCCGAAACAACGCCCCCCAGCGCCGCCCCACCAAAACAAAAACAAAACAAAAAAACCCGAGCGCCACCCCGCCGAAACAAAACAAAACGAAAAAACCCTGAGCGCTGCCCCGCCGCCCCACCGCCCCAAGATTGGCCCCCCCTTACAAGGTGCTGCCCCAAGCGCGTGCTTGGTCGGCTGGTGCCTGGAGCCGGCCCTGGAAAAGTCACCAGTGGATTGAATAGAGATAAGAATTTAATGCTGGTAGAATGTAACAGATTGACCATAGTAGACATTAAAGCCAATGGTACTATGCTAGTTTACACCATCTGAGACTCTGGCCCATCAGTTCCAAGTGGTCTGAAATTTGGAACAGTTTAGCACGATCTGGATTTCAAAGCTCAAAATTCAGGAGAGTCTGAATTTTAATTCATCCCACTGTGGGGCAAACTAGAGGAAAGTTGGATCTGGTTTATGCGGGGGCTCATCTCCAATTTAGAACTTATATGTCATTGTATATTAGATACATGTTGCTTTATTTATATATCTGGTGCTGTCAAACAAGGTTTACAACAAACAGAAAACCAGTGAAAATACATGACTGTAAACATATTTACGTATTTCATGAAGTTCTTTTCAGGCCAACGTCTTACTGAGATGGAATTGTTATGGATAAGCAAAACAAAAAATAAAGAGCATTTTACTTTCTAGAAAGCAACTATCACTTTTTCTCTCAAAAGAGCATCCTGACACTGCTTTGAGAACCTCCTTTTGCCATGCAAAACACCTTCTTTGATGCTCCTTTAGAAACACTGTCTTTATAAGCATACACTATTCTTTGAACCTAGCAGGACGTTATGTTAGTAAAGTCATATTAGTAAAGAGTTGCACCACAATTATGACAGTTGTTGGTTGACCCAATATGTTTTCCCTTCATTTCCTCTTTTTACAAAGTCTAGAGTCTCATGGAATAGATTTCTACTGAAGCATGAATTCCTAACTCTTGTTCACTGGGCCAGGGATATCTAACATTATTGAATCTTATTATCTGAATGTGAATGACCTGAGCTTTATCAAATACTGCCTCATCTGCACTCAGTACCACTATAATAACAAGAAAGGGAATGGTGGAAGAGACACAAAGGGTTTCAATAGCAGAGAAACAAATATGTGCACCGAGGGGGAAGAAAAAAAAGAAGAAAATAAGATAGAACATAAAGTACTCATGACTTATTGTGATAGACTCAAGGAGTTCAATCTATTTAGTTGAACAAAGAGAAAGTTAAAGGGGCGACTTGATTACAGGCTAGAAGTAGCTACATGGGGAACAAATATTTAATAATGGGATCTTCATTCTAACAGAAAAAAAGCATAACATGATCCAATGACTGGATATCGAAGCTAGACAAATTCAGACGGGAAATAAGACGTAAATTTTTAATAGTGAGAGTAATTAACCATTGGAACAATTTACCAAGAGTCATAGTGGATTCTCCGTCACTCACAATTTTAAAATCAAGATTGGATTTTTTTTTCTAAATGCTATATACTAGAAATCATTTTGTGGAACTTATGTGGCCTGTGGCTCTTCACAAAGGTGATAACGAATCGACTTTCGCAGAGTCTGGATGAACAACAGCCGAGAGAGCAGGCAGGGTTTTGAAGAAATTTCAGTACAATTGACCATATATTTACCCTTAGCCAGCTCCTAGAAAGAGCAAGGGAATACAAACTCCCGCTGTGCATTGCTTTTGTCGACTATGAAAAGGCCTTCGATAGCGCTGAGTTTAACGCAATATTAAAGGCGCTTGCAGAGCAGGGCATTAACACGCAGTACATTAGTTTGTTGAAGGAAGCGAATACTGGATGTACAACAGACATTACTCTCCTTGAAACTCCTCTCCGCATCCCAATCGAGAAAGGCATAAAGCAAGGAGATACAATTTCACCGAAACTATTCACCGCCTGCCTCGAAATGGTTATGAACAAGATCAATTGGAGGAGTGGTGTCAACATAAACGGAGAGAGATTATCTCATCTCAGATTTGCAGACGACAATGTACTAATTGCCGAAAGCACCAACCAACTGAAGAGCATGCTACGAAGACTCGACAAGAAAAGTAGTCAGGTCGGCCTGAAAATGAACCGCTGCAAAACGAAATATATGCAATCAGACATCTTACGAAAAGCCCGAATAACGGTAACAGGAGAAGACATCGAAGAAGTGGAACAGTACATATATTTGGGCCAAGAAGTTAATATGCGCCAAGACCTGAACGGAGAACTCTCGCGAAGGATTCGGGCAGGATGGTGTGTGTTTAATTCCATCAAGGACGTCCTCAAAGGAAAAATTGACAAGACCACACGTAAAAATATTTTCAATTCAGCAGTGCTGCCAGCCATGCTGTATGGCAGTGAAACGTGGGCACTGACGAAGAGAGCAACGGCTGTTGGTAGCTGAAAGGGTAATGGAACGAGCTATGTTGGGAATCTCCCTTCTGGATCGTATACCAAATGAAATCATCAGAGAACGCAGCGGTGTGAAAGATATTGTCGTGGAAAGCAGACATAACAAGATGCGATGGGCGGGCCACACAGCACGGCTCACAGATAACAGGTGGACCGCAATCATTGCTGAGTGGTACCCGCGAGAACAGAAAAGACCCCCCGGTCGGCCTACAAGAAGATGGGAAGATGACATCGTTAAACATTTCGGACAAACGTGGAGAAGAAAGGCAAGAGTGCGAGAAGAATGGCAGACGTGTTGTGATCGGCGCAGTCTTAACGACAGCTGAAGTCCGATCGATCCAGGTGATCCAGGTGATGTGGCCTGTGTTATACAGGAGGTCAGACTAGATGATCACAATGGTCCCTTCTGGCCTTAGAATCTGTGCATTGTATTTCTCATACTGGAAACTTCTTAGAGTTCCAGGAAAACCATAAAAGGCCAATCTTGAGGTCTTTTATCAGCCTTCAATTGGAACAGAAAACAAGTAACCAGACTTTTTTGGAAACAGCAATATGAGTCTCACAACTATACTGACAGAGCTGTGAAATATGAGAGTCTGTTCTAACATCAGATGCGAGGGAGGAGATGAAGACTTTTAATATCACTGCTGTATTGCACCAGTAATAAAATAGGTATCTTTCAGTGTCTGTTCAACGTCTGATGTAATCCTTTGAAGAGTGTCCCCTTAGAACAATGTAATTTTCTAAAGTACTAGCCCTAGAGTATGTCATTCTTCAGAGAAGGTTCAGTTGCACTCTTTGTTATTCAGTTTTGAAAATACCACCATTAATAACATGGAAATATTATACTACTTCACGAATCAATTTAGCAGAACATATTTAAAGTGGTGTGGATGGCTTAATCCCTATGACACATCTAGTGTCTAGCACTGGTCTCTCTCCCTCTCCCGCTCTCTGATATATCTGTTGTTGAGTTCCCCCTCTCTGACTGTCACCTTGGCACTTTCAGCACCACCCATCAGTCCTCCTCCACCCTCTATCACTCAGAATTTCTGTGACTTTCAGTCCATCGGTGCTTGAACTTCTGCACCTAAACCATACCGGTCTCCTTGTGTTCAAGCTAAATTGTCACAACCTGTCTTTCTGACGTCTCCTTATGGATGTTTAGCTGCCAGCTGAAGCTCAACATAGCTAAAACAGAGTTCCTAATCTCTTCTCCTCTCTCCCCCAAGTACTCCTTGCTGACTCCTTTCTTGATCATTGTGGACAACATCACCATCCTTGCCTGTCACTCAGGCCCTAAACCTGGGCATCATCTTAGACTCAGGTCTCTCTGTAGAACGTCAGTCAGTCTGTTTAAATCTTGCTGATTTTTTCTGCATGGCATCTCTAAGGTATTGCCTTTCTATCCATTCACACACTCTCATCATCTACACTCTCATCTCACATTTTGATTTCTGCAACATCTTTGTCTCTGGCCTTGACAAAGGAAACCTAGCCCTGCTCACATCCATTCGGAGTGCTGTTGCAATGATCATTTTCCTAGCTGTTGCTTTGATCACGTCATCCCTCTCTTTGCATCTATCCACTGCCTCCCTTCTCTAACACATAGATAAGCTGCTTATCTTCATTTTCTAGGCCCTTCATTAACTATCCCCACCCTATCATCACTCCTTTGCTTATCGAGATGTTGACTCTCACTTCTGATTGGGCCTATGATGCCAGCCTCAATAGCCTACTTATTAAATTTTCTCCCATGCTGTCCCTCCAGATAGGGAACAGCTCCCCATAAACATCTACAAAACAAACTCAGCATCCTCCTTCAAAACCCTACAAAACTTGTTTGCCATGATGCTTACAAAACACTTCATAACGGTTTGTCTTCTGGTGTGCTCATACCACTGCCTATCATGCCGGCCAATAAAGTCTCTTTGTTTCCTTGTAGTCCTCTGTCTATTAGTATCCACCTGTTAGCTCTTGTTTAGTACTTAGACTGTAAACTCTTTGGGGCAGGAACTATCTTTTTGTTCTGTGTTTGTACAGCACCTAGCACAGTATAGCCCTGGTCCATGACTAGGGCTCCTAGACACTGTGGTAATACATATAATAAATAATAATGATAATACCTTACTATCAGAGTTAATAGGAAAAAAATCTACATTTTTCATCTGAACTTCATCCTCCCACACAGTAAAATACTAAGGGTGGAATTTTGTGTCCACTGAAGCCAATGGTAATCATAACAAACCATAAGAATGGCTATACTGGATCAGACCAATGGTCCATCTGGCACAGAATTCTGTTTTCTGACAGTGGCCAATTCCAGGTGCTTATAAGGCAGTGAACAGAACAGGGCAATTATCAAGTGATACATCCCCTGTTGGCCAGTCCTTGCATTTGGCAATCAGAGGCTTAGGGACACCCAGAGCATGGGGTTGCATCCCTGACCATCTTGGCTAATATTCACTGATGGACCTATCCTTGATGAACTTATCTAAATCTCTTTTGGACCAGTTATAATTTTGGCCTTCACAACATCCCCTGCCAAAGAGTTCCATGGGCTGGCTGTGCATTGTGTAAAGAAATACTTCATTGTATCTGTTTTAAACATGCACCTATTTATTATATTGGATGACCCCTGGTTCCTGTGTTATGTGCAAAATTGCCGCTGACCTCAGTGGGACCAAGCTTCAGCTCCTATGCCTCTGAAAGCATCTATTATAAAAGATTCCCTTACTAATCAAAGGAGGTGACTAATAACTGTGACAAAGTTCCTCCTCTACCTCGGTGGGTCCTGCGCTTATTGGCGGATTCTGCTTGCCGCAGAGATCTTCCCCTCTAGTAGAATCCACAGTCCAGGTTAACTCCTCCTGTGTCTGATCAGGAGTTGGGAGTTTTGGGGGGAACCCGGGCCCGCCCTCTACTCCGGGTTCCAGCCCAGGGCCCTGTGGATTGCAGCTGTTTAGAGTGCCTCCTGGAACAACTGCACGACAGCTACAACTCCCTGGGCTACTTCCCCATGAACTCCTCCCAACACCTTCTTTATCCTCACCACAGGATCTTCCAGCAGTACGCCCTCTTACTCTCAGCTCCTAGTGCCTCTTGCTCCCAGCTCCTCACACGCAACCTCCTTCCACAGCTCCTGACATGCGCCCCTCACTGACTCACTGGGAGGCTTTTAACTAGTTTCAGCCAGCCCCTGATTGGCTGCAGGTGTCTCAATTAACCTCCCTGCCTTCTGGGAAGTTCTTAATTGGCCCCAGGAGTCTTGATTAACCTGGAGCAACTGCCATAAGGTATCAGGGATTTGTTTAGCCTGGGGCTAACATACTGGTTCCTTACCACTTTCCTATAGCCCTCTGGCCTTGCCCCGTCACATAACTAAACAAACTTCACATTTCAATAAAGTTACAAACATTCAAGGTTCTTAAAAGTATGTATGAAGCATACATGTATGAAACAGCTCTTGCTAGTATCACTTGCTATTATCACTTTTCTTGGAATTTATGAAAAATAGGGTCAGGTTTTATGAAAGAAAGGATAATGTCCACTTTTATTCAGATTCCCCCCCCATATATATATATATATATATATATATATATAGCCTCCATCACAAAGGAGCCATAAGGCTCTTGGATTTGCTCAGTTGAGGATTTCCCTGTCATGGCAAGTGCTCAGCTGGCATAAAACCATCATAGATACCTTCTCCTACACCTCCTTTGAACCCAGAAGCATAGCAAAAAAATTGGGGATATAGCTGGAGGGGTGGGGACAAGTAAGCATGGGCAGTGGTCTGCTTTGCTCTGGCAATTCCCAGTTGGTTTGCTGATTCCTATGGGCAATGCCCAATCAACATAATTTACAATATCTGGTTGGCTAATCTAAATGAGGCCAGGGACTGGGCCAACGGAAAACAAGACCCAATATTAAGAAGCAACAAACAGTGATTTTGCAGTCCCCCGTAAATCCCCCTTCAGAAGCAACACTGGATATTGGGTGCAGCTGGGAAACTGAGTGAATATGTGAAAAACCCATGTGTTTAATATGGAGTTTAAACATGTACATTGTGATATTTGCTGAAAAAGTGAAAGTGTGGAAAACATTAGAAACATGAATGATCCCATAGGCAAAGTTTCACACTCATAAATAGAAAATAGTTCTGAAAATTTGGCTGAAGAGATTCAAATGGCTGTCAGATCATCAGTTTTTACATGTGAAGTGTAACCTTTGAAAGATTCTTTTAACGTTTAAAAAAAATGATCATTCAGCTGGTGCTTAACCCAAAGTCAGAACAGGAGCCAGAAAGATTGAAGCAGAGCAACCATTGGGGGGAGGGATAGCTCAGTGGTTTGAGCATTGGCCTGCTAAACCCAGGGTTGAGAGTTTAATCCTTGAGGGGGCCATTTAGGGATCTAGGGCAAAAACTGGGGATTGGTCCTGCTTTGAGCAGCGGGTTGGACTAGATGACCTTCTAAGATCCCTTCCAACCCTGATATTCTATGATTTCGGTTGTCTAGATGAGAAAAATTGGAAGTGTCATTTTGTCTATGGAATGTGTTTTGTTTCCTTGCCAGACAACTTTTGAGAAGAGGGGGTGCTAACAGTCCTTTTTCATCTCATTAAAATGAGAGTGAATCACTGGAGTTTCATTTGATGGTCATTGTATGAGATCCTAAGTTAAGATGGATGGGGGCAGTGGATTTTTTTGGTGGTTTTGAGGACCTCACAGAAGTGACCCAGAACTTGTGGCCATATTTAAGCAGGGAAGAATGTGTTTAATTGGCTTGGGGCATTACTGTTCAATTAACTCATAGTTAGACGACATAGAGAGGGTCTAATCCTGCTCCTGAAGCTAAGACTGCTCTCAGGATACAATGGCTGCAAACTCAAAGGGAGCATGTCTGTTGCGGTAATAATAGCCATGTCAATATTACCTTTACATATGCCACAGCAATCAAATCTGTAGGGAAAACCAACAGAAAATGTGAAAAGGTGAACAATATTTCGTGTTCCAAAATTATCTATTCAAGCCTCTAGATGTGAGCCAGTTCTCTAAATCCAGTAACTCACACTGTTTTCCTTTCTCTTAGTAACTTTACAATTGAAGGCGACAGAGAATGTATTTCAGTGGAGCAGAAATGTCTTCCTTGAGGGGAAAAAAACCTTTCAGGGATAATTGAATAAATTCCAGATCACATCTCCCAAAGAGTTAAAAATAAAATGGGGAGAGGTCTCTTTTTAGAACTAAAATTGTTTTTTTTTTAAACTCCAAATTTAGGGTTATATGAGTAGAAACCTTCTCTGGGAATGACAGAACCTCTCACTTACATATGTGTAAATTCTAAGTAACTCCATTGAAGTGAATGAAGTTAAACAGGTGTAAAACTGGTATGAGAAGAGAATCTGGCCCACTGCATCTGATACACCACTACCTTGCACTTTGTGTTGTCACTTACACCTGTTCAAAGTGGGTGTAAAATGCTACCGTTCTGATCTGGTAGTTACACACCCATTTCACACTCACCTTGCATTGGTGTAAATGACTATAGAAAGTGCAAAGCAGTGGAGAATCAAGGCCATTATAACCATATAATTTCTTCCTCAACTCATGCCAGCATGCCCATTCTGGATCTAATTTTTCAATAAAACCTGGACATAGGACAAAGTGTTATACTCAGATCATCATCTTCTTTGGACTGCGCTCATAGGCTTTCTTCTCTTCTGTTGGCAGGGCAACTCTTTTATGTGGTCTTCCCAGAAAACTGGTGGGGTTCCAGCATACTCTGAGAGAATTTACTACTCAGGTATTATGGTGCTCTGCTGATGGTCTAGTGTAAAGATATAACCATCTGCTGTCCCAAAGAAAGAGAAAGGATGGTCTTGTGGTTAAGGCATTGGGTGGAGACACAAGAGTCCCAAGTCCTGTTCCCAACTCCGCCACAGATTTCCTGTGTGTTAGTAAATTTATCTCTTTGGATTCAATCTTAATCCACCAAAGTGCTTAAGTATGTGCTTTATTTTAAGCACAGGCTTAA
Organism: Macrochelys suwanniensis; assembly: GCA_033296515.1. Lineage (NCBI taxonomy): Eukaryota > Metazoa > Chordata > Testudines > Chelydridae > Macrochelys > Macrochelys suwanniensis. The sequence continues at coordinate 46,727,054 of CM065777.1, forward strand.
GAGTTTTGCTGGATTAGGACCAGAACCTCTTGTAGGAAACAGGCCTCTAAGGGCTGGTCTACACTAACCCCCCGTGTCGAACTAAGATACGCAACTTCAGCTACATTAATAACGTAGCTGAAGGCGAAGTATCTTAGTTCGATCTTCAAAGCACTTACCGCGGGTCCACACGCAGCGGGCAGGCTCCCCCATCGACAGCGCTTACTCCTCGCAGCGAACAGGAGTACCGTTGTCGACATCGCGCACTTCCGGGATCGATTTATTGCGTCTAGACAAGATGCGATAAATCGATCTCAGAAGATTGATTACTCGCCGCCGAAGCAGCAGGTAAGTATAGACGTACCCTAAGGCTCAGAGGCCCATCTATAAAATTGGGATAATCATACATTTATACTTCAGGAGTTTTTTTGAGCTAAACACATACTATGTTGATCAGCGCTATACTAAAGCCAGTACAGGTCAACATGGTATATGGAAAACACACAATAGAAGTGGCAAGGAAGAAAGTTGGAGCATTGATGGTGGAACAGTCACTCAATCTGAACAGTTGTATTACAGAGAATGGGAGTCAAGACAAAAACAAGTCCTTTATGCTTGACAGGGAAAGATTAAAAAAAGTGAGCATGGTTAGCCTTGAGAGAGGGGACCTGATAATATTCTACAAGTATGATAAGGGATGTTTATAAAGAGGACGGTGATCAATTGTTCTCCATGTCCACTGAAGGTAGAACAAGAAGTAATGGACTTAATCTGTAGCAAGGGAGATTTAGGTTAGATATTAGGAAAAATCTTTCTAACTATATGGGTTGATAAGATTTGGCTCAGGCATCCATCCAGGTTGTAGAATCCCCATATATGGAGGTTTTAAAGAACAGGTTGGACAAACACCTGTTAGGGGTGGTCTAGGTTTAGTTGGTCCTCCCTGAGGATGTGGGCCTGGGCTAGATGACCTCTCAAGGTCCCTGCCAGATCTACATTTCTGTGATTCTATGTTAAATCTGATAGCTTGGTGCCTAGCAGCTGCACTGCAACTGTACTGCTCTGCTAGTGGTTCTTCTGGTGTAGGGTCATCTCTATCCTTGGTTGAGTGGGAAGTATTTGATTCATTAGGTGAAATGAAATATTTTTACTCAGTTTGCCTCTTCTGTAATGAAAAGCCCCCATTTGTAATAAATTATTTAAACCGTACCTGAAACTTGAATAGGAAAGCAATTAAAGTTAATTCAATAACTGACAAAGACTTCACTGATGGGCAAGTAGCTTCCATGGTGAAATTCTATACTGCACTGCATGCTTATTCTCCAGTTTAAGGAAATAATACTGGGGGGAGGGGGAATTAACCCAGTGATATCTAGAGGATTTAATTCAAGTACTGTAATTACCATTTAAACTAATAGCCATGAATGAGAGCTCATTGGCCTGCATTACAAGTTCAGTTATATCTAAGTAATTACAGGTTTCAGTGTAGTAGCCGTGTTAGTCTGTGTCAGCAAAATGAAAATAAGAAAGAAAAACTTGTAGCACCTTAGAGACTAACAAATTTATTTCAGCATAAGCTTTCGTGGGTTAGTACCCACTTCATCGGATGCATGGAATGAAACATACAGTAGACAGATATTTATACAGTCAGAGAAACATGATAAGGTGGAGGTGCATAGACCAACCTTAAGAGGCTAATTAATTGAGAGGAACCATAACAGCAGGGGAAGAAAAACCTTTGAAGTGATAAACAAGATGGTCACACAGGTGTGAATGAGGATCGTTAACTTAAGGGAAATAGATTCAATTAACGTAATGGCCGAGCCATTCGAGGTCCTTATTTAATCCTGAGGTAATGCAATCTAGTTTGCATATCAATTCGAGTTCAACAGTTTCTCTTTGAAGTCTGCTTTTCGAGTTAATCTGTCGCAACACTGCTACCCTCAAGTCTGTCAGTGAGTGATTAGGGAGGTTGAAGTGTTCTCCTACTGGTTTTTGAATGTTATGATTCCTGATATCAGATTTATGTCCATTTATTCTTTTGCGTAGAGACTGTCCGGTTTGGCCAATGTACATGGCAGAGGGGCATTGCTGGCACATGATGGCATATATCACATTGGTAGATGTGCAGGTGAATGAGCCCCTGATGGTGTGGCGGATGTGATTAGGCCCTGTGATGGTATCACTTGAATCGATATGTGGACAGAGTTGGCATCGGGCTTTGTTGCAAGGATAGGTTCCTGGGTTAGTGTTTTTGTTGTATGGTGTGTGGTTGCTGGTGAGTATTTGCTTCAGGTTGGGGGGCTGTCTGTAAGCGAGGATTGGTCTGTCCTCCAAGATCTGTGAGAGTGAGGGATCATCTTTTAGGATAGGTTGTAGATCTTTGATGATGCGGTGGAGAGGTTTTAGTTGGGGGCTAAAGGTGACGGCTAGTGGTGTTCTGTTATTTTCTTTTTTGGGCCTGTCTTGTAGTAGGTGACTCCTGGGTACTCTTCTGGCTCTGTCAATCTGTTTTAAATAAGGACCTCGAATGGCTCGGCCATTACGTTAATTGAATCTATTTCCCTTAAGTTAATGATCCTCATTCACACCTGTGTGACCATCTTGTTTATCACTTCAAAGGTTTTTCTTCCCCTGCTGTTATGGTTCCTCTCAATTAATTAGCCTCTTAAGGTTGGTCTATGCACCTCCACCTTATCATGTTTCTCTGACTGTATAAATATCTGTCTACTGTATGTTTCATTCCATGCATCCGATGAAGTGGGTACTAACCCACGAAAGCTTATGCTGAAATAAATTTGTTAGTCTCTAAGGTGCTACAAGTTTTTCTTTCTTAAGTAATTACAGACTCACTTCCAAATCCTGTCCTTCTGAAGTAAAAATCATGGTTCAAGTGAAAGATTTTGGAATATCTGTGAATACTATTAAGGTGCTGGAAGCTGTTTTGTAATTTAACTTTTTGCCCTCTTTATTTTGGCTATTTATTTATTTGGCTTTACAATTCTTCTCGAATTCTGCCTACCCAGAGCTCTGAACACCCTTGACATATATTTAAACACACAGTAAAAGAGATTATGGTTGTAAAATAATGTTGTCCTTCTGCTCTGTTGCTCATGAAATCCTGCCACCAATTGCATGTCGGTGCTGGGTGGTGTTGGTGGCCTGTGATATAAAGGAGATCAGACCAGATAATCTGGTGGTCCCTTCTCGCTTTAAACTCTATGGCCACATTAATACTCACTCTTTCTCCCCTGCCCCTCCACTTTTTCTACTTTGATTTTGCCTTGTTCATCACTTTTATTGTTAACCTGGGATCACAACCTGTCCCCTCTCACCAATCTCACATATTCCCATGAAAGCTCATCCCAAACAACATTTATGAAAAATAAAAGATATTTTGATGTGGCCAAATATCATGTAACTTGGGTGCTGGACTGTGCTTATTATTGTGAGCTTATTTGTACTCCTCTTATCACTATCGTTATGTATTTGTTAAGCACCAATGATGTGCTCAAGACTACAAGACACAAATAAGTGGAGTCCTTACTCCATGGATCTTACAATGTCAAGTATATTCATCATCATATACAAAATTAAAGGTTATGTAATAAAGCACTCAGTGAAAGTTCTAATGTTAGCATGGACATTTTACTGTTGTCTCTGGCCCTAAAGAAACTGTCCAGCTACAGAACTAGTGCTGTCTCCATACCATATCAGACAGGAAACCTGACTGGGGAAATGTTAGATTTTGGAGGAGTTGGCTCCCAACCACCTTTTCATTCATTTTACCCAAGAAGGGAGAGATTGAACATGGGATGGCCATCAAGTAATTTTTACCAAATGATTGTCTCTTGAATATCCAGACTATCATGTGTTTAAGCATTGTTTGCTACTTGTCCTCCCTGAGAGTAATGTATACAACCTTGGTCAGTATTGGATCAAGAAAGACCCTATAGCTTCCTATGCCATCTATTCACATCTGGCATCATTCATATCCATTCTGTTCTCTCACACATGCTGTTCTAAGGGTCAGTCCAACCCAAAGATTGCACTCCATTTCTCTTCCCCTGCCCTTCCACAACACCCTGTGATGGGGGAAAAGATTCCCCCACTAGACTAACCCAAAAAGTAAAAGACCTGGCAGTGGCCAAAGGTCCCCCAGAATCATCTGGAGGGAACCAGTCCTCTCTTCACACAGAATAGTTATTCCAACCCACGGTGGACATGTCTGCAATTTGATAGAAAGGACTGGACTCAGCACAGGGGGTTGCAGTGTGTAGAAAAGAGGGTCTTCACTTATTGAACACATGAAAATAACATTATTTCCATGTAGAAGTGTATGCTTAACTGCACATAATTGCTTTCTTAACATGCATTCTTTGCAGATTTAGCTCCTGCAAATAAAGTTTCAAGCAATCATTAACTTGGATATCATTGTAATCACGTACAAACTTTATGTGGATTGATGTCCCTCAATGGATTCTACTCATAATCAAATTCCTCTTATCTACTGATTTTTGTTTTCTTTCACAACTGTCTTCCATGAATTAGAAGAAGGGGGGGGACAAAAAGATGGGAAATGTAGTATGACTATGTTTAATCTCATCACTATCAGTTCTGATGAATGAATTTGCATGTGTATAATACTATACCACTACAGGAGTGACAAGCTATAATGCCATCATATGAGTCAGCAAAATAATGAGAGTTCTCGGGCTGGAGAGCCTGTTATTTCAAACTCTCATTGGAAACTGGCTGTTCTCTTACGAAAGACACAACTCACACTGATCAGAGCTGCATCCATCATGCTAGGTAACACATTCTGTAGTCAATTTTAAAATATACTCTGTTATTTAGAGACTAAACACTTTTAAATTCAATGATTTAGAGTAGAGTCAACATTAAAACCAGAGTTCTGGGTAACCAGTCTCAGAGAAAAGTGTTTCTAAAAGACAAACTTACCTCCTGTGCTTCCAATGGTAATTGCAACTTCTTGTGTTAACTGGAGCTATTTTAGTCCAGAACTATGCTACTCTGTACCCCTAGGCTGCATCTAACACAGAAAATTGAACTGTTGCTAATTAAGCCGGTGGTATCAGTTTAATCACAAAAGTGCAGGGTATCCACTCTTGCCATGCTGATCTGGGTAAAGGACTGTTGCCCATTAATGCTCTGGGTGCTTATCCCACAGTTCCCAGCACAACTTCCTGTGGCAGGTGCATAATATCTGCGGTACACAGTGTACATTTGAAGCTGCTCACAGTCTTCATTTTGAGTTTGTCTTATTGCCTACTTTAAATGGATTTGTCCTTCATGAGGAGTCACACATACATTGTGTGGGGCAGGGGATACACTTCTTGATCTAACAAGCCTTTCACACACCCCTGTTCAGGTCATTCCTGCTCTTGGCAATAATAATCTGAATGGGTAGCTGGGAAAGGAGCTTCCAGACACAATACAAATGTACATTATTGCCACTTCAGCAGCATATGCATTTACTGATCTGGAGAGCAATTTTTTTACAGTGCCAGAAGTAAATTCAAGGATTATAACATATTCTACTTGTCAATAACTGAAAATAAACTCTTTGATGTAATCAAACCATAAAAAAGTCATAAAAATGAGATTGTCAAATAGATAATTAAAGTCCTTCTGTGACAAATATCTTAAAGAAATCTGTGGCAAATTTAAATACATTTTATGTGGGAAATTTGGCTTTAAATTCTAGGGATAATATTATTCATAACAATAGCTTCGCATTGGATGGTTCATCTCTTTGTTTGTTAATTTGTTTAATTTTGCCAATGGTCTGATAATACCAATGTGACTGGTGATGTGGAAAAAAACGAGTCACCAAAACCAAATAATGTCACTCATAAAAATAGTAGAATGCTGGTTAGTTTTTATTTTATCCTGGCCCTGTCGTTTTAACTGCTGAAACAAATAGCACTTGTGACAGAAAGAGCCACTAAAAGATATGTCAATGTAAAATATAGATCAGTGGAATGAACAGTTACTATTTTGCTTGTTGAAGCGAGATCAGACTGTATGATGATAAGGTATGCTACAGTATACAATCTGAATAAATACATTCAGAGTTAAATAAAGTTGCTTTGGTTTTATAAGCAGTCATCTTACAGAGGAATGGCACAACCAAGTGGACATTCCAAACAGCAAGGATGAAACGTGCCATATGGTATGTTCCTTTCAGTGCTATTAAATTTTTTTCTCCCAGGATGTTGAAACTCTTCGTTTCAAATATGTCTTATCTAATAAATATTCAAAGGGGGGAAGTGGAACATCCCCAGACAAATATTAAACAGCATAGAGGACAAGAATAAAACTACACAAAGCACATTTACGCATGTCCAAATTATAGCAGTAAGTTTCACAATTAACCATTGCCGGAAGAAGATAGATGTAAGAATAGTTTTTAATTAGTAAATTTTTAATGTAAATTAACCTTTTAAGAAGAGTCCACTGCATATAAAACTTTATGTATACTTAATGTTATTTAAGATCAGAATTCATGTACAATACCTTAGCTTTATCCCTCATGGAACCTTTGCCCAGGATAGACATTTTTGCACCTGTCTCCTCCTGTAACCTCTTCAAGGAGTTTCCTCTTGGTCCAAGCAATTTCCCAACAAAATTGAACTAGAAAGTGAATAAAATATCTGTTTTTAGATTAAGATGAACTAAAGAGATGGTGTTCAGAAAGTGCAATAAATATTGGTAAGCAAGTTACTGGAGAAGGAAAGGATAACATACTGGCTTCAGTAAACATATGTTCCTAAAAGGATACTTTCCCTTTCTTTTAAAAATATGGTTTAATTCTAGGGATTAAGTCCTGAGTATAAACAGGCTGTGTACCAATGAGATTCTTGGGGTCTGTAGAAGAACTTAGGCATCCTCCTCTCTAGGCCTAAAGGCAGCAGAAGTATTTGTGATTCTTGTGTTCCTCCTGTGTGTATGTTTGTAGGGGAGAACAACCAGAGGCTCATTGTAATCACAGATAGACTGGACTCACTTCTATTACTCCCCTTCCCCATTTCCCAAACTCCACAGCTTTTTGGTCACAGGGAAACCTGTGGATCTCTTCTCTCCTGCAAGTTGGTGATGTGGATTTGAGCCTGCCCATTCCATACAGTAGAACTGCACCTGCTGAGTCTGCGGTTCTCTGTTTTTGTTATGTTTGGGGTTAGGGTGACCAGATTTTCTGATTTTTTAGGGAGAGTCCCGATTTTTGGGTCTTTTATATAGGTTCCTATTATCCCCCACCCCCTGACCCGATTTTTCACATTTGCTGTCTGGTCACCCTATTTGGGGTGCTCACTAAGGGGACAAAATTGGCCCCAGAAACACAGTAATGTATTTGTGGGCAACTTCTTGGATTTAGTGTACTGTACCCTGTGCATTTTCCTTAACATGTGTTTTGTGTTAAATTCAGCAGGAAAATGGCAGAGTGCCTCAGCCAGTGGCATGTTAATAGCTGGTTGTAAGTTGGTCAGACAAAATATGCAAACGACAAGGCAACCTGACTTGTATCACTCTGGTATTCTTCCATAGAGCAAAAAGGAATTTATAGTAATCCCACTTAAAGAATGAAGTGGTAGAACGGGCAGTGTCGGAAGGAATATGGGAAATACAGCAAAACAAAACGAAAAAGCAATTTAGCATATGCTGAGGTGGCTCAAATGACACCCAGATGACTAACAAGACAATGTAAACACCTCACCATATGATGTATCATCAAGATCTCAGAGCACAACAGAATTTAGCCTCACAAAATACCAAGGAGATACAGGGTATTCTTGTCACTAGTTTACAGAGAAAACTATGATGCACAGATTAAGTGGAGAAATGATGCACAGATTAAGTGGCTTGCTCTACATCACAAACTGTCTGTAGCCAACCCAAGTATAGAACCCAGGTAGCCTGACACTCAGTCTTGTACTTTCACTATAGATCATGGCTAGTTCCTCTAAATATCCAAGTGCTGGACACATAAGAGGTACTTGAGTAAATCACACACTATGGATGAATTTCTTTATCAAAAATATAAAAGGGAGGTGTTTTACCTTAATACATAATCACCAGCATCACAGCCAAATTAAACACTTATGGACAAACTCTGCTGTCAGCTAAATCTGTGTAGCTGATTTCAGGAGGGTTCACAGGTTTCACTGGAAGTAGAATTTGGCTCCTAACATTAGTCACAGGACACACATTCATTGAATTTCCCCACAAAGAGAGCTCAGAGAACTGACAGAAAAGCTACACCCTTCATTTGTTTTGGAAGTCCATTCACTAGTCTAAGACCCTCTGATTGCAATGTAGTATTGGACACAGAGGTACAATCGCGAAGGTTCAAACAAACCAGCCTGTATTACATATTACTCAGGAATCATAGTGCCTGAATTACATCCTTATCCAGATGGGCACACTTCTGGTCTGGAATGTGCCAATACCAGGTTTCGTAAAGGAAAATTCCACTACACTGCCAGCAAACCACATCACTTAGCAAACCTGACAGACTGTCTCTCTTCTCAAGAGTCTGTTCAACAGTTGAGAGGTGCTCAAGCTGGCAGTCATGTGGGATATGGAAGAGAGGACTGGTACGCTCAACGAGGGACCTCAACTTTGGAATTCACTCTTCTGATTGGTCTGAAACAGCCCTAATTGGTTGTTGACCTTTAGGGTATACTGCAAAGTCCAACTATTTAGGCAGGTATCTGGGGAGGTCTGAGGCTCTGGTGGAAGTGTGGGTTTTTTTTCCGGGTCCTTAGATAAGGAAATTTCAGTTTTATGAATTGGCTTTCTTTGTGAAGATTATTGGCTTGTTGCCAGTTGTGCCTTTGAGTTCCTTTTATATTTCTTTATTAAGGGGCCCTAGGGCTTGGGTTAGGTGTTCTTTTATTATGTTTCATGTTGAAATAAAAATAAATAAAACTAAAACAAATATTGGTGACATAAGGAAGAAGGAATATTAAGGACTTGGTTTCAAACTTAACACTGAAGTTTCTAGATATTGTTAAACATCAGACTATATCAGCTCCATTTCTGTGTAAATATGCATTCAGGAAATATACAGGTTTGTATTGTGGCTTTCTAAGACACAGCCCTGCTTATGCTGTGTGCGAAGTCAAAGCATATAAGCTCAAGTTCCTGTAGCTATCCTATCTGCCGAGTACAATGGCAGGCAAGATGGTGTAATAGTGGGCACTCAGAAGGGGTTCCTATATGGCCTTTGTGAGAGCAGCATGAATTTCTCCTGTGCTAGCTGCATCTCACAAGGCAGTGCAAAAAGATATGGTGTGACTATGCACTATTTCTCCCCTTTCAGGTGTCTGCTGGTGTTCAGGGAATTCAGTATGTGGTATAATGGCTGCCCTTGAACTGGTGCACAAGTAGGGGGAGGGCACCCATGCAGGTCAGCCAAAATTTGGCCTTCTTTGCTCTCTGAATAGAAAGGAATTGCTGAGAAAAAGCATATAGATGCTGACCATTTATATTTATACACGTTATAAACTGTCTAATAATACCTGGAAATGTTATAGCCTAAGAGACTGATCCTGCAGAAATGAGTTGTAGGCTTCATAAAATATGTACATAGTGGATTTTAAAGACTGGCATTACACTGCAAATAAGTATTAGGGCATGTTTAATTCCATCGACTATATGGTACCATGCAGGCAGAGTTAATCCATGTCTTAGAAACATGCATTATACCGTAAGCAATGTTTACAGTTAAATAACTTATTTGTTTTTAATGTGTGTTCCTTTGCCTCAAATTCCCAAATAGTCAAAGTACCATACCAGAAATTCTACTATGCTGTTTCCAGTTTTTTGCAGCAGTCAAAAAATCTAACAGAATGTTAGGTACCATTAGAAAAGGAATAGATAATAAGACATAAAATATCATAATGCCTCTATATAAATCTATCGTCTACCCACACCTTGAATACTGTGTGCAGTTTTAGTTACCTCATCTCAAAAAAGATATATTAGAACTGGAAAAGGTACAGAGAAGGGCAACAAAAATGATTAGAAGTATGGAACAGCCTCCATATGAGGAAATATTAAAAAGATCTGGGCCTGTACAGAGAGGACTAAGGGGGGATATGATAGAAGTCTATAAAATCATGAATGGTGTGGAGAAAGATAATAAGGAAGTGTTATTTACCCCTTCACATAGCATAAGAATCAGGGGTCACCCAATGCAATTAATAGGCAGCAGGTTTAAAACAAACAAAAGGAAGTACTTCTTCACACAACACACAGTCAACCTGTGGAACTCATTGCCAGGAGATATGGTGAAGGCCAAAAGTATCACTGGGTTCAGAAAAGAATGGTCAAGAGATGCCAAGATAGTCAGGGATGCAACCCCATGCTCTGGATATCGCTAAGCCGCTGACTGCCAGATGATGGGAGTGGATGACAGGGGATAGATCATGCAATAATAACCCTGTTCTGTTCATTACCTCTGAAGCACCTGGCATTGGCCACTGTCAGAAGACAGGATACTGGGCTAGATGGACCATTGGTCTGATCCAGTATGGCCATTCTTATGTTCTTACTTTGCTATGAGAATGCCATGCTGCTACATATAGCAGCTTTTCTGGCCCAACTCTGGCAATTGTGATGGGATAATCATAGTAGATAATTAAGAAGTGTATCACCTCTTGATAGGCATTCATGTCTCCCGTTGGCATTAAAGGCAGTTTTGCAAACATATAAGGTCAAATCCTATTCATCCCCCAATACTCGGCAGCCATGTACAGCCCAGTATATTGTTCAGCCAGTGGAGCAGGATGCAGGAAGCCTGCACAGGATGGGGAATACCTCCACCACACACACACACACACATCATACTAGAGCTGAACTCTGAGGTTTTTGTTTTAGGCAGGGAACATTTGGATATGGGGAAAGGGAGGGGCAGTAAATAGTGAATACATGCCTACAGGAAGTTCTGGAGATCTTGTATACCAGTAGAGGTATGAGGCTGCTGCCATAGGCTACTGTGCTCCTGAGACTACATCACCTTAAAAGTCCTCTGAGAAGAAGAATGCAATCTCCCATACCGCTCCCCTGAATGGGATCTTTTCTTCTGGGCTTTGAACAGTGACCAGGCTTTAGCCTATGAAAAGGAAAATAGACTCCAACTGAAACACTGCAAGGAGACCTAGGGCCAAATTTATACCTGGTGTAATTCTATTAAATCAACTGAATTACAGCAGAGACAAATTAGGTCAAAGCAACCAAAACAAGAGTCATTAAAGCTGCAGTATCTCTAAAAGATTTTTACTTATGGCAAACATTTTATTATGCATTTTTTATCTTCAGAAATGCTGGGAAGCTCATATTTACAGTGTACTTGAAGAGGATGGTGCAATAATTGCCTGGTTATTTATTAGCTCGCATCAAGCACCTAAATCTACAGTGAAAATACATTTTTGGCATAACTCCATGAAACAGATGGTCAGCGACTCTAGACAAACATCTTCCAGAGTACAAGTCCATACGGACATAACACACTATTCCCTCAGATTTCATTTTAGCTATTTTCTGTCAGAATTTGGTAACAAGTTGTGCCATTTAAATAAATGAATATAAATTAGTCTTAGCATTATAATAAATTTTCAGGTTACAAATAATTGTGTTTAGTCTCTGATGTATCTTTATTTAGGTAAATTTAATCAAGTCTTTCCCAAGGTACATTCAAATAGCTATTTCCCTAACTCCAGCGGTTCTCAAACTTCACTGCACCGCAACCCCCTTCTGACAACTAAAATTACTACATAACCTGGGGAGTGATGGGGGACAAAGCCTGAGCCCACCTGACCCCTGCTACACCAAGTGGAGGGGCCAAAGCCAAAGCTTGAGCCCCACCACCCTGAGCAGAGGAGCTGAAGCCCAAGGGCTTCAGCCCTGGAAGGAGGCCTGTAAACTGAGCCCACTGCCCAGGGCTGAAGCCTGAGCCCCGCCACCCAGGGCTTTTGCCCTTGGGCTTCAGCTTTAACCCTGGGTGGTGGGGCTTGGGCTCAGGCTTTGGCCCCATCAAGTTTAACACCAGCCCTGGTGACCCCATTAAAACCCAGTCCCGACCCACTTTGGGGTCCCAACCCACAGTTTGAGGACCCCTGCTCTAACCTATATATTAGCAGCTATGATTCTGCAATTTGGGGGCCAGATTCTGCCATTCTTATTCATATTGAATAACTACTTGTTGAATACTGTGATTAAAATCAACAGGACTGTGTACAGCATATTTTAAAAATGAGAAATTGGCTTATCTGCATGTGTGATAGGAGGGAGGGATGGGGATTCTGATTTTTCTATCAAGGATATTTTATACACGCTTTGTCTTGTAATGTTTCTGTACATTATTAAACTGTTGTCGTGTTTGACCACAGAGATGGCTTTATTTCAGTGGTGGGTGAAATGACATAATGCTTCCTGGAGCTGTCCAACATGCAGTGCATTGTGGCTTTTAGCCCCCACCATGGTTGGCCAGCTCAGCCTGCCAGTGCAAGAGTTCAGGAGGCAGGGATGAATGGGTCAGCTTCCTTTTTACCCATTTCAATACAGGGTCTCCAGTGGTGGCTGGCCCCTATACATGGACACAGAAGGGCAGAAGTCTCCTGTACAACCTTGTACAGCCATGCAAATAACAGCTATATCTGGGACTTATCATCACAATCCCCTTTTTCACTTTCAGAAACTTTTTTGGGGATGAAATTTGCCAGGCTTGGAGTTGGTCTCTGTCTCTAGGTCTCTTTTTATTAGTATTGGAGTAAAAAATACCTGAGGTTTGATGTTTGATCCAATATGCTTGATTTGATAATCACATTTTATCTTAGATACATATACGAACAGTACTGTATCTAACTTAGCTGGAAACACTGTATTATTTGAGAAATAGTATATGATAATTTAATTAAAGACTATTACAGTGCACTGTTTTTTTGCATTTCATTATTATTAATAATTATACGTGCAGCAGAACTTATGCAGCAATCTGCATGTTCAGAGCACTGTACAAATATTTTTATTTTATTATTCAGGTCACGTACGTAAAGCAAAGCATTATTTTAATTTGACTGACATATGCAAACTCATTAATATAGCTCTAAAGAGATGCTACCAGCTTGGAGAAAGCTTTCAAAAACATTTTATTTAGAACCAATTCTACTTACACTTTATATAATGCATTTTCTGTATACTTCCTGCCAGTTTTGTACTACTGAGGACATATGCATGAAACTTTGATCTTGTTTCTTTAGATCTTAGTTTCCTGTACTACTTCAACAATTGCAATAACAAAATCTATAGTTTTAACAATTTTTCATGAGGCACTGACTGCTCTTTAATGACAAACTCTTCAGTAAGGCCTTAGTGTTTCTTATGAGGCTCTGTGCATCCTGAACTCACACAACTTTCCCTAGCATCTCACAGGATCCAGCCCTGAAAGTCAAAACACATAACCATACAGTGAAATCCTACTGGGTTACAAATTCTGACTGGTGCTGAGCACTTGCAACTCCCATTGAATTCAAATAGGACGTTTGCCTGAGTGAGGGCACAAGATTTGACCAGCAAGGTCAAGATGGTTTTAACAGAATTTAAAAAAATAATATTTCATATATGTGTGAAGACTATCAAGTAAGAATATAAATAAGAAAAACTGAACATTAAACTTTAGAGATCCAGAAAATGACATACAGTAGAGTGCAGTACAAAATAAGAGAAAGTGAGAAAATCTCATGGTGGATCTATTGCTATTGTCTGATGAAATGTGGCTTTGCTATATTGCCATAAGCAGGAATGACCCTAGACATTTTGCCAGACAGGATAGAAATTTTTTTTGCCCTCCCCCACGCCCGTTGCCCTGAAGCAGCTGAGTGAAACAGCACCATGGTGCCCCCTGGAAGCTGGCACCCAGGGTGAATCCATCTGTTCACTCACCTCTAGATCCAGCCCTGGCCATAGGCCCCAGCTAAGGGACAGCTCATAGTTGCACTGCCCCAGGAGCAGATGCAGAACTAAATTGTGACACAGTCTGGTCCCTAGTTCCCCCACTTGCTCTGGAGAAGGGGCACCAACCCTACACCTTGAAAAGATTGTTTCCACCAGTGTGCTGGCTCAGCTATGCTGGACAGCATATGGCATGGGTGGAGACTGACACTCCACTCCCTTTCTGACTATTCAATGCCCACTTGTGTAGGATGGAAAGTAGTGGACCCATGCCGGCTGCTCTCCCCACACCCTACAATTGCTAAAAACAGCAGGAGACAAAGGGAGCTCCTTATATCCTGTTACTTACTTTAATAGGGGCGTTAACATCTCACTTGATATTAGTATAACGGAATATCGATCTATATTCTGAATAGGTTATGTCACTTGATGTGGAAATATATGATTTCTGTGAAGAATCAATCATTATTTGAAAATGCACATACAAGGAACATGATTTTTCCATTGTTGTGACAGGGCATACCTGCCCCGCACTGGGCCAGAAGGGGTTAATCCCGTACTATGGAGTGAGGAAGCCATGCCGCCTTTACTCTGCTTGGCATGCTCCAACTGGAACCACAGTATAAAAGGGAGCAGCTCAGCTCAGTCTGCCATGACCAGGAAGTAGAGTGGACATGCATTGCAGGCTCCTGCCTGGGAGCTGTCGGAGCCCCAGACCATGGAGGCCAGGCCTGCTGAGACCCAGGTGAATACCTCCACTGTCTGTGTAAGCCCACAATGGGAAGTAGTTGTTGTGAACTTCACCTGCCGACTACCTCGGGGAACAGAGGACCTGTGGACTATGGAGGAGGAAGACAGACATTGATCCAGTTGTGGTACTGGGAACAGAGGTAGCATGTTTCAGAAGTATCCCTGCTGATCCAGTGACAGATACGCTCGCTGCTGATAGGGCCCTGGGTTAGGACCCAGTGGAGTAGGGAGTGCCCTGGTCCCTCTATCTCAGCCACCACTCCTTTGGCCACTAGATAATACTGCCATACGCTCAAGGGTGGTCCTACTAACTCTCGCTGCTAGGCCATACTGCCCTGCACAGAAGGGCGATCCTCCTGACTTTAGCCATTATGTCATACTGTCCTCAGCTACAGGGCCTCAGAACAAAGGTAGACTACTAGGCCATACTTCCTTACACAGAAGGGCAGTCCTACTGGCTCTAGACGCTAGGCTTCACTGCCGTGCATGGAAGGGCCATCCTACTGATGCTGGCCGTTAGGCCATGCTGCCCTGAATCTAAGGACAGCCTCTCTGACCATTAGGTCATACTCACCCTAGTGAGAAGAATGGTTATTTGGACTTGGCTATAGGATGATTACACCCCTAATGGGTAATGGGATATACCTGCCCTGTAACAATTTTTGTAATTTGGCAAGTTGATTGCTTAAAATTATGCACTAATTGCCATTTGGATTAACTGCCAAATTGGATTACCAAAGCAGAAATTATTTTTTTACCTCAACTGAGTGCAAAAGGATTTGAAAAACAGGGTGGGTTGCAGTTTGGTGGCTGGTAGCATGCTTTCTAGAAATGACATAACTGTGCTTTCGTTAAGCCTGAGATGTGGCAGCTAAAACAATGATGATAGGTCAATATTTGGAAGGAAGAACAAAGCATATTGTACATGAAAAATGAGTGGAAGAACATGAAATAGAGCCAAAATGGCTAGATACTCTATAGACTGAGATGAAAACATTGTGCAGGAAAGAAGACTTGCCATATAAACATCAATAATAGCCATAAAGTGAAGAAAAAAGGCTGCTGCTCTAATACTATGCAATGATGCGATAGCATTTTTCACTTGAAACTCTTTCTTTCAAAGAACAGGATTTGGCTCTCCGTGTATAATAGGATTATAGAGTTTATCTCTAAAATGACATTACCGAATGCCTCAATTACATTTAATAACAATCCTATTTTTAACTTAATATTTACTTCATTTTGAGAATACTGCATTCAGCAGTTTTATGTACAGAAAGCAACCCAGTAACAGAGTGTGAAGGGTCTGTAAACCCTGCCTGCACTGGAAGGACAACACATTAATGGTGTAATTTTTAGAGCTAATGAGAGCCCAAAGCTCTCACTGGTTTCAACAGAAATTGCATGTGTTCAGCATCTCTAAAATAAATTATAACTTAGAACTGTTTCCCTAAACAAGAGACCAGTCATGAGGTATATTCTCTCACTGTAGGGATGGTGTGAGGGATGACACATGTTCCATCCAGGGATGATTGGTTTTCTCCTTAGGATAAAACTAATTAAATTGGGAGAGGCCAGTTACTCAGCGGGGGAGGAAAGACTCGGGTAATAACAGCTGGAATCTCCCAGAAAACAAGAAAGATTTTTTCACACTCCTAACCAAAATGCCTATGCTGGGAAAACGTTTGTGTGTGGCCCAGCCTTGAGTGGCTCCATACTCAGGTTAATGATTAAGAGCTTGTAGCTCAAAATGTTCCTCTCCAGTTTTCCTCATACACTGCAGGGGGAGAAATAACCTATGAGGGTAATATTCTACAATGAATCCATTGATATAAACAAGCACACAAACATTCTGAGCATTTACAGTAAACTATTTCTCCTGAATTGCCACTATATGCAAAATATTGCAATGTGCTCCTACCTGCTAAATCTATGACCCAGTTGTGTAAGCATATGTTTAGATGCGTGCTAGCGAGGCTAAAGCTAAAAACAGCAGTGTGCATGCTATGCCTCTGGCTGGAGCTCAGGCTCTCAAGCCTATGGCTCTCAAGCCTTGCATCTGTCCATCTACAGATTTTGTGACCATTGCAACAAGTGTTAAAAAAACCCTGCCTTTTAAAAAAATGCGCGATTGGCAAAATTGCCAAAGCGATTGGCAAAAATTATCTCTTTTTAATGAAATTGGGGAGCAAAGTGAGAGTTAACTCTGAAGCAGCCAATACCCTTTGCAAACTCACCAGAATGTTTCCGATAGTTTACTTTCAATAAAACATGTCTTGATTTTTAACCAGGTAGATTAAATTACAGCAGAGTGACCAAAACAAGACAAAATACTCTGTTACTTATCTCCAAGATGAAAAACAAGGTATTTTTGACATGTATAAGTATTTAGCAATGTTAGCACTTTAAAAATATATGGGTATATAATAAATGACCTTGCATTGAGGTGAGAATATACAATGCTATAACTTGCAACAAAATTGCATTCAGTAAGTAACGCTGCTTTACACTGTCATAGCTGTGGCTTCCCCATTCAAAATTCCCCACAATTACTATTCCATGTGAAATGTATTTCTATATTCTTCTATTTAATCTCCTTCCAAAAAATCACCATCAGAACCATCATGTGTTTTCATCATTAGAGTCAGATGAAAAACTGCCCTGTTAAAGTGGATTATTTTACTTAAATGTCACATAACATAAATCTCTTTAATCTTCATTTGAAGCATCTGGATTCACAGATATTTGCCTCAGATAATAACTTTAATCTTCTTCTTCATGTCTTTTCTTATCAAACATAATGACATCCCATATTTTGCCAATATTTGTGCTTATGTCAGGGAACTGGTATATGCAAGTACAATTTCCACTGCAACTTGTTAAATGGTTGTAGATGCAGAGTTTGAATGCTGCCCATTCCTATTCTTACATTTATGCCTATTTCAAGTTTAGAAAAGTTTTCAGATTAAAGGAAGCATAACCTGCTCTTTAGTCTGATTTTATCCCTTCGGCAACTCTAAGACAGATAAATTCCACTGACTCAAGTGAACCATGTGCCTGGTTATGCAAACTCCTATATTAGTCCTTACTCACTGTGCCAGATTTCGGGATAGCAATGGCTGTGACTTACCTTGTTACCCTCTACATCTAGCAAGAGGGAGTCTTGCTCATGGTGTCTGGACATCAGCTCCCTAACACCATCAGCTTTTCATTTTTTTGTCTTCATTCCCAGACAGGGCAATCCCCTGTCTCTTATAATGTAACATTATATAACGGTTATCTTTGATGGTTTTCCATTTTTCTGTGTTGTTGCAACGATGGACAATTGAGTAATACATTACATTATTGGATAGCCAGGGAGGAGTGTCAATCACCTCCCCCTGTATGGGCCATCACCGAGACATATGGTTCTCTGGTGACTCACTTTCATTCCGAGGCCATAAGGCATAGTTTTCAATACAGTTACATTAATTCTAAAATATTACCTGTATACTCATGTTGCAGTGATGATGAGTATCAAGAAGCTACAAGCTTTCAGTACATGCAATCCTTCATGTATAAATACCATGACAGTGGTGTATTAGGTGTACTGGGTCAAATCAAGACAGAAGTTCCTTGTACAAAACGGTGAACCCTTTGGCCATTGGCCCCAGTGGGTCTCTGTGTCACACTCAAACAGTTCCATTGAAATCAGTGACACCAATGCAATGAGTAAAGGCTATTTATGTAAAATTTGCAGCATTGGGCCCTGTAGCTATACATTTTAATAGGCTCAGTCTTGAGCTCTAGCACTGAAAGGTGTCGTAAGGAAAAATTATGAAGTATCTCTGTGTGTTACTTGGGAAAAAGTGCTTTAACTTGGGCTTTCTAGTTCATTTTCTCATTTGTTCAGGGTGTGGTTTTGTGATGCATTCATAGAATCATAGAATATCAGGGTTGGAAGGGACCTTAGGAGGTCATCTAGTCCAACCTCCTGCTCAAAGCAGGACCAAACCCCATTTTTTGCCCCAGATCTCTAAATGGCCCCCTCAATGATTGAAATCACAACCCAGGGTTTAGCAGGCCAATGTGCAAACCACTGAGCTATCCCTCCCCCGCCAAATCTGATGCACAATTGCCCAACCAACTCTAATATGACCATTTCTTTTATATTATATCATTTCCCCCCTACATTTTCTATATACATAATTCCTTTTTCTCCCTTTTAAATATTCACTCATATCGTATCTGTCTCTTCCAGCAACCTTATACTAAATGTCTCAACTATGAGGAACAACATTATCTGACACGCAAACTAACTTTCTAAGGGACAAAGTGGCAATAAATACTCTGGTATATTATCCCATCATAGATGTCTCAAGACAAAATAAACCAAATCTATCATACATATCAATATGTAACTTTAAATATTATATAACTTTTACACAGCTCATCTGTAAATTAGTGATAAGCAAATTCCAAGAGATTCAGGCTTGCTATTTATCTGCAAAGTCTAATGAATCTAGAACATTAATATAATCTGAAAACATTGTAACACTGGAGTGTAAATACCATCATATTACAACTCCAGCTCAGTAAAGTCTGTATTCCATGAAAGAAAAGAAAATAGCAGAAGACCTACTTAAAGGCAAAAATAGTACCAAATAATGAACAGTCCTCTGCTCTAGGATCCCAAGCTGATGAGCAAGCAATGTCACACAGAATTACCCAAGGAGCCCATCACTGGAGTGGAGAGTACCAGCTATATAAAAATGTAAGAATGGTCACACTAGGTCAAACTAATGGTCCACCTAGCCCAGTATCCTGTTTTTTTACAGTGGCCAGTGGCAGATGTTTCAGAGAGAATGAACAGAAAAACATCCACTGGCAATGAGTTCTGCAGGTTGACTGTGCTGTGTGAAGAGGTTGTTTTACACTAACTGACTATTAAATTCATGGTGTGACCCCTGGATCTTCTGCTATGTGAAGGGGTAAATAACACTTCCTTATTCACTTTCCCCACACCATTCATGATTTTATAGACCTCAATGATATCCCACCTCCCCTTTGTCCTCTCTTTTCCAAGCTGAACTGTCCCAGTCTTTTTAATTATCTTCATATGAAACCTGTTCCATATCCCATATCATTTTTGTTGCCCTTCTCTTTACTTTTTCCAATTCTAATATGTCTTTTTTGAAATGGGACAAACAGAACTGCATGCAGTATTCAAGGTGTGGGCGTACCACAGATTCATATAGTGGCATTATATTTACTGCCTCATTATCTATCCTTTTCCTAATGGTTCCTATTATTCTCTTCGCTTTTTTGACTGCCACTGCAGATTGACGAAATGTTTTCAGAGAATTATCCACAATGATTCCAAGATCTCTTTCTTGAGTAGTAACAATTGATTTAGACCCCATCATTTTGTATGTACAGTTGGGATTATGCTTTCTAATGTGTGTTACTTTGCATTTATCGACACTGAATTTCATCTACTATTTTGATGTCCAGTTACCCAGTTTGTGAGATCCCTTCGTAACTCTTTGCAGTCAGCATTTGGTCTTAACTATCTTGAGTAATTTTGAATTGACTGGACACTTTGCCACCTTGCTTTTTACCCCCTTTCCCAGACCACTTAAGAACATGTTAAATAGTGCTATCTCAGTACCGATCCTTGGGGGATCCTGCTGTTTACCTCTCTCCACTGTGAAAATTAACCATTTATTCCTACCCGTTCTTTTCTATCTTTTAACCAGTTACGGATCCATGAGAGGATCTTTCTTCACTCTTATCCCATGACTGCTTAATTTGCTTCAGAGACTTTAGTGAGGGACCTTCTCAAATGCTTTCTGAAAAGTTTAACATTTTGTTGACACCCTCAAAGAAGTCTAATAGATTGGTAAGCCATGATTTCCCTTTACAAAAGCCATGTTGACTCTTCTCCAATGTAATGTGTTCAGCTATGTGTCTGCTAAGTCTTATCTTTATTATAGTTGCAACCAATTTGCCTAGTACTGAAGTTAGGCTTACCAGCCTATAATTGCCAGGATTGCTTTTGGAGCCTTTTTTTAAAAATGGTGTCATATTATCTATCCTCTAGTCATCTGGTGAAGAGGCTGATTTAAACGATAGGTTAAATACCACAGTTAGTCATTCTTCAATTTCATATTAGAGTTCCTTTAGAGCTCTTAGGTGAATACTATCTGGTTATGGTGACTTATTACTGTTTAATATATCAATTTGTTCCAAAACCTCCTCTATCAACATCTGAATCTGAAGCAGTTCCCCAGAGCTGTCACATAAAAAGAATGATTCAGACGTGGGAATCTCCCTCACATCCTCTGCAGTGAAGAACGATACAAAGAATTAATGTAGCTTCTCTACAACAGCCTTGTCTTCCTGGGGTGTTTTTTTTTAGCACCTTGATCATCCACTGGCCTCACTGATTGTTGGGTAGGCTTCCACCTTCTGATGGACTTAAAATATTTTTTGCTGTTAGTTTTTGTGTCCCTAAGTAATTGCTCTTCAAATTCTGTTTTGCCCTGCCTAATTACACTTTTACACTTGACTTGCAGAGTTTATGCTCTTTTCTAGTTTCCTCGGTAGGGTCTGACTTCCCCTTTTTAAAGATGTCTTTTTGTCTCCCACTGCCTTTTTTACTCTGCTGTTTCACCATGGTAGGATTTTTCAGTCCTATTACTTTTTTTTTTTTAAATGTGGTGTGTACATTTAGTTTGAGCCTCTATTATGGTTCTTTTTAAAAAAAAATCCATGCAGCTTGCAGGCATTTCACTCTTGTGAATGTTCCTTTTAATTTACCTTTATCTAAATTCCTCATTTTTGTGTAGTTCTCCTTTTTGACATTAAATGCTACTGTGATGGTTTTCTTTGGTAATTTTGCCCCTACAAGGATGTTAAATTTAATTACATTATGGTTGACATGACCTAGTGGTTCAGCTATAATCACCGCTTGGACCAGATCCTGTGCACACTTAGGAATAAATCAAGTTCTCTGCCCTTGTGGGTTCCAGGACTTGCTGCTCCAGGAAGCAGTCGTTAATGGTGTCTACAAATTTTATCTCTGCATCCCATGCTGAGGTGACATGTATCCAGTCAACATGGAGATAGTTGAAATCCCCCATTATTATTGGGTTTTCTCTTTTTGTAGCCTCTTTAATCTCCCTGAGCATTTCACAATCACTGTCACCACCCCGGTCAGGCAGTCGGTAGTATATTCCTACTGCTATACTCTTATTATTCTGGCATGGAATTTCTATCTATAGGTATTCCATGGTACAGTTTGGTTCATTTAAGATTTTTACTATATTTAACTCTATTCTTTCTTTCACATATAGTGCCACTCTCCCACCAGCACAGGCTACTCTGTTATTCCTATATGTTTTGTTCCATGGTATTACCGTGTCCCATTCATTATCATTGTTTCACCAAGTGGGAAGCAGTCTGATAGCTTATGTTCTAAGGATGGGCTAGTGAAGTGCAGCGTCTTTTTGTTTGGCATTGTGACATGATGATGTGTCACAAACTTCATCATGTTGTGATATAAAATTCTCATAGTGTGACACAGCTTCATGATATTGCAATGTTATAGTCTGATGAGCATATCTGCAATATTTTTATTTAGATTGGCAGTTCAAACACAGCTGTTTTGACAAAGTAATTCCCTCTACTCGCCTAAAACCCAACCCTCTGGTCACCATGCTTACTGTAATCAAGAATGCCTGAAAATGCATTTAATTTTACAACATCCAGTGGCATGTAGCATGATTATCAATCAGATGCAACTCATGTTACAGCCAGTAATTATGTGTCATAGTCAAACAGACAACATGTCCCACTTCACTTTGAGTTATGACATAAAATGCTGCATCCTTTTCATTTTAGGCATAAACAAATTCTATTCTGCTGCTTTCTTGCAGACATAGTGGTCTGAAACAGATACGATGAAAAAATATTTCAGGAATGTGCTTAGATTATATTCAGAGATTCAAATATGAATCTTTGAGGACATGATATTGTTTGGTTTTGGGGGATGAGTCCATAAAAGATTAGACTTTCCACATGTGCACCTTTTCCCATCTCTGACAGAAATTGCATGAGATATTTTTCATTTAAATCCAGATTACCATATCTAAAAGATGGATGTAATCACATTTACTGTGTATAGGCAGTGGAGGAAGTTAATGGGCATGGTTTATTTCACCATGCGTATAGAATACAATGAAGAAATGTTTCCCTCACGTGCTTTTTTTAGCTAGTAGGCTAAATGAATTGGTTGGAGAGCTAATACTATCCCACTTTTGATCAAGCCATGACCCATTTTGCAGATCATTTTGCAGACATGCAGAGGTAGTTGTTCTAACACATTTTTCCGGTGTAACGCTCTTCCAGACCTATCGTTCTGCGCTCAGGCACTATTCAACTTACAAACTCACTTTATTCTATTTTGGTGGTACAAACAAGAGTATCTGAGCTCAAAATTGGGTCATTCCAGTTTCTTCTTGGTTTGCTCATTAGAAATCCAAAGGTAAAAAAATATTGTATGAGTATCTGATAAAAAATATCTAAAAAGTTATCAAGTTACTCCTTTTATTTTTCTTTCTAAATATGATTTCCAAGAATAGTAATTGAGGTAAACTCAGCAGCCTCCAAGTTCCTTACATTCCTGCCCACCATATACAATCCATAATTGAACTGAAATAAATGATTCATTACCAAAATGGCTTTTTTAAAAGCTAGTAATACTATTTCCCATGTTTCATTATTACTTTCCCATTAAGAAGCATTATGTGTATTCAGGACAAAACCCATTCAACATAACTGGGTGGAGGGGTTGGGGAGGTGGACCTAAGTTTTTGCATTTTTATCTATTTAATATACATCTTGTTATTTACCTTATCATTATAAGCTTCTGAGACATAATCATAAGCCTTCAGCTTCAGCTAGCTGGAAAATTCCTTACTGATAATTTTTCTGGAAGGTTGCTATACTGTGATGAATAACTGATTATTATCAATACAAAAGCAGACTAATTTGTTCTTACATAATATAACAGGAGAGGGAAAAATGAACAGTTGCAACAAAAAGATAATAACTGGTTTAAAATTGTTTATAGCAGGGGATTTACAACAGGTATGCGAGAAAAATGACAAGAAATGTGTTAAATGACATAATTACTCTTAATTTGCATAATCTTAGCCCACTGTATACCCTAATGTTCTGGAAGAATATATGCCATTAAAGAAGAAAAATGCATTTAATGCACTCTGCGTTTCTACTTCTGTTCATGTAAAAGGTTTTTAAGTGCTCTGATGCAAAATGCCAAATGACATACTCCAGAGACAATCAATATTTTTTTCATTTGCTACTAAATGGGAACATGCTTGTGTGTCATTGTTGGTAGATTTGCACATAGATAAATAAGTGTCTTGTATTTTAAAAATGATCTCCATCTCTGAAACCTTTACTGTAATGTCTTATTTCTCTATAAGCAGAACACAGTCCCAGTTGACCTGCAAACTAAAGGTAATCAATGTGCCAGTGTCTCCTAGAAAAATTTAGTACAGCATATTTGAAAACAAATACTGTAAATCAGGGTCTAAGCAGCAACGACAGTTTATTATGAACCATAAATATCTGTCCACTGTACATAAAATGGTTCCCTATAACTCAAATTTCTCAGTAGTGCTGGAAAATATAAGCTAGAAAAGGGAAGCCTTATGGTATTTCACTACGGAAAATATGTTGAGTTATTTTCTCTGAAAAGCAGGGTTCACTTTATCAGCTTTTTCATCTTTTGCTGTATCATTAGCAATTTTAGCACAATGAGCCAATTACTGTGAGCACCCACTTGTTTTTAAAATGAGCAGGCTCAGCTAATCAAATCAGTTTCCTTTTACTTGTAACTGAAAATCTAATCCCATTATATACGAAAAAAATCGCTCCTGGACCAGTTGTTACGCAGAAAATCCAAGTTCCAATCACAGTTAACATTTTTTTCACTTACCAGGACTGTAGTGTCTCAAAGTTTCTGTAAATACGTAACATTTGTGGCTTTGTTTTTTAGAAATGAAAATCCTTATCTACATTAATGGGAGCATCCTGCACTGATTTCTATATCAGATTTAACCAACATATGGCGTACAAAATACAGGCCAATGGTGGAGATCCAGAAAACCAAGGAGCAGCTCCCAAAGAATTTGAAGTCTTCCTGGTTACCCTAATCCAGGTCCAAGCACTGTCATGTGGGTCTCTGGCAACAGAACAGAAGAGATAATTGGCAGGTATCCCCTTTTTACATTCTTGTCTAAAGATGATCAAAGGGAGCTACAGCTCATCAAAGTCAAGAAACTGAACCTTTTCAGAGTAGGCTATCTAGGTTGGATTCTCAGCTGCAGCTGAACAGAGCCTGAAGATGAGGCGGTTGAGGGTGGGATGTGCATTAGGGAGCCACAGCCAGTTCTCTTATCCTGTATCACCTGGTCTTAGCATGAGGAGGAGCTTTGTATTATGCCACCAATGTAAAGTTTTCAAATTATAAATTACCCCAGTTGACTATGAGCTGCATCCTGCCACACTCCTAGCACAGCACATACTCTGGAATAGGATGTAGGGTTGAGGCAGAAATCTCCATGAAGTTTTTTTGCAGAGATTTCTCTACAACTGTTCTGCCAAGAGAATGAGATTTGATCCCTGTAAAATGGTTCAGGGACCAACCCTAAACTCCACAGATACCCCATGTATCTGCCCCATCACCTGGCACTGAATAGCTCATTTTAATTTTACAAATAAATATGGAGGCAAATTAAACTCTTAGTTATGCTAGCATAAATTCAAAGTAACACTGTCAATTTCAGTGCAGTTAATCAAGAGTCACAACAGTATAAGTGAGAGCTGAATTTACCTCACATTTTTAAAACACCAGGACTTAAACACATTTCACCCTATAATTAATAATTTTAATGGTGAGAAAGGATTATTATCTTTGATTCGTCCAGGTTTCTGGGCTCAGCACAATAGGCACAGTTTTCTTTTAAAGGAAATATCAAATGAATTGGGGGGAGGGGAAGGGAAGGAAGAAGCAAATAAAGGAAAATAATGTAAGCAAAAATCTAGTATAGGGAATGGTAACCATTTCTAAAATCAAATGTAATGTTAATTACAGTGGACTGTTCCCCTCTCCAAATGCTGATCGTCAAAATCAATGCTCCCCTTTTGTGCACAAATTATATCAGGCTTAGGAGAGACAGGCAAAGCTTTTTATTGCAGCTTCCAACTGTAAAGGCTTGAAACAAGTAGCAAAGCTACAGCAAGATGCAAGGACATCCCTGAAGAGCTCTCGCCTTTCCAGGATTCCCGAACTCCGAGAACTCCCTGGCGTCCTGATACAGTTTTCCATTGAACTACAAACAGATGGTAACCAAGCAGATGTGCCTAGTACTTGAACTAAAATGAACAAAATGATATTTTGTGAAACAAACAAAACAATCAAATAAACAGAGCAAAGGGGAAGAGGAGATACAAATAAACTAAGGCAGAAAGTAAGCAAACATAAAGAACCAAAATAGAAAAATATAATTTAAATACTAAAAATATTAAAATAGAACATTGCATAAGGACAGCATGGGGAATACAGATCCTTTAATAACTCCAGAATGCTTTTGGTAAAACTACCAATTTTTGTTTAAATATATGCAAACACAAGTCAAATCAACCTCTATAGCTATATTACTAGGAAGCTACAAAGTATAAGAGTAGCTAAAATTTCTAGGCCTATTAGATTGGGAAGACCCATAATTGGGATCATTCAATATTAGACTGGACAAAATACTAGTAAATGCATTATGGGGAACATCTTACAATGGCAGGGGGTAAGCCAGAAAACCTAATAGGTCTTTTACACTAGCAAACAGTTTCAACATGTGTGACTCAACTCCCCACTTTGAAGCAAGTGGGTGCAGCATTACCTTCACCCTCACAATCAACTATACACAATATCTGAGCTGGCACAAGGGATATCAATTTTGTTGCCAGCATAAGCCAGCGGCAAATTAATATCCTCCTCTTCTGTGCCTCATAGAGCAAGTAGAAAGCTGTATGCTACCCATACATAGGTCTTGTTGTGACTTTTGGTTCCTTAACAGAGGTGGTTGGAAAATGGGAAAAAAATGTTGGCAAATTTTAGTAATATATGGCAACTTTCAAAAAATTCTGATCAGCCCTATTCCTAAGGGGTCTCGTTAATCACTGTTGGATTTCTGAAATTATCTCGGTTATAGAAGTCAGCTGCTGAAGCCTAGTCAATGGTGCACAAAGATGCTCACCTGTGGAACTCCTTGGTTTTTACAGACCTGATATCCACACACTCTTTGGTTGCTTTCGAAACCCAAGAACAAGATGTGTTTATGGTCTATGATTTTAATTAGGTTTCATTTTGATGAGATTAATTATGATTGTCTGAAAGCTCTATGAGGACTCTGCATTAATAGGCAAAACATAATTTTAAAATATATTTGATATGTAAAGAAGAGATTACCCTTTCTTCTCTTCCCCCATAATTCCTACACTGGATCAGTTAATGCAGTGGTTCTCAAACTTTTGTACTGGTGACCCCTTTCACACAGCAAGCCTCTGAGTGCAACCCCCCTTATAAATTAAAAACATTTTAAATATATTTAACACCATTATAAATGTTCGAGGCAAAGTGGGGTTTGGGGTGGAGGTTGACAGCTTACAACCCCCCATGTAATAACTTCGCGACCCCCTGAGGGTTTCCAACCCCCAGTTTGAGAATCCATGAGTTAATGCTATACACTTTATAAAAGAGAGAAAAAGGATTTTTGCCAATCCTTAAGCACTTTCATAAAACTGTAAAATGGGAGGGAAACCATTTTAAATAAAGGTATTTGAAATAATTTTGATGGAGAAGGAAATAATTTAGACTTCCTCTCCCTGCCCCACCCGTCCTTCCTCCCAGATCAATGCCTCCAACATAATATCAAAAACAAATACAAACAGCAGGTGTCAGAGCTAGGAGCAACCCAAGAAATTAAATTGCAGTAAATCACGAAACCCAGAGGGTATTTCATCCAAGTTCATTCCTTCTGAACTGATGAATGAATGCTAACAAAAATATATAATTTGTTTTTAAAAACAGTCACTATATCAGAAGAATGCAAAATAGCCAGTGTTACATCTATTAAAAAAAAAAACACAAGCTAAGGTAAATCCCAGAAATTACATGGACCAGTAAATGTTAACTCTATGAAGTTTGAGAAAATTGTTGAATAGCATTACACAGTAACTGGATGATATATGATAGGAACAAACCAACATGATTTTGTGAAGGAAAATCATGCCTTTTTAAAATCCGCTGGATTAAATGAAAGATTCAAGGAAACGGGATAATTAACTTAATCTTTTTCAATGTGCTTGGTAAATCCTCTCTCAAGAGGCTATTAAGGAAACTTGGTAACCACAGGATGTGAGGTAAAATTTCCCATCATTGACTGAAAGGAGGTCAAGAGCTAGGAAGAGATAAATGGTGACAATTCAGTGTGCAGAAAAGTCAATACCGAGATGTTCAATAGCTAGACAAGGAACATTCTCCCTTTCATTACTCTTTGCATTCTTACACATAAAATCTTTGCAATCCCGTATTAAGAAGGGAGGGAAGAAATGTGCATTGGTAGTGCACACTGCATCCTTCCAAAAGATGGCACCTCTTTCACTGTGGCCTTGATTTCAAAGGGACCACAGAAGTATTTTGGCTGAGTAGGTCAGGATGCCTCTTGGGACTCCCATAGCTATGAGGACCTTCTGCTAATGCGGGCTCAGCCTTAAAAACACAATATAATGCTTAACTGGGAAGATGGAGTGAACAGTGAGGATGCAAAAATATGCAGTTTATGTGAGGATGCAAAAATATGCAGTTTACACAAAATTATTTAATCAAGATGAAGAACAATTTTGACGAGCTACAGACCTAACACAAATGAGCAATACAATGGCAAATGGAATCCAGCATAGGCAACTGAAAAATACCCCACAGCAGAAGGAATTATATAAATGATGTATATACAATGATGAATCTAAAGGCCTGATTCTGCAATGTGCTGAGCCTTATGAGAAGTACTTAACACCCCTTAGCTCCTACTCCTAAAGCCACTTATAGCACCTCTCAGGAAGTGTTCATTATTTTGCAATATTGAGCCCTAACGTAGCTCTAGCATGTCAGAGAGAAAACATTATCTTTTGACAGAAACCAAGCATGGAAAATTTCCTAAGAAGACCTAAACGTGAATGTTTTGCAAAGTTATGAGGGCTTACAATGGAAACTATTTTGCAACCTTAACTATAGCAGCTATTACTTTTCCAACCATAACATTAGCCTGGATTTGTAATTGCTATTATACATTCACCATATCATCTTATTCTAAAAAAATCTGCAATATCACTTATTTTTAGAAAAATAGGCATTTCTGCTATTAGCAATTGCAGTTTTAGCTGCACTGTTCATTTTAGTATTTTAAATTAACATCATCCCAGGGATGGAGACAGTACAATAAAAGCATATATACTGTGACACTTTCTTACAATGTTAGTGTAGTTTTTAAGAAGGAAATTTTATTTTAGTAAGCAGTCTTAATGGAGCAGTGTGTAGATTTACAACTATGGTATTTTAAGCTTATCAGAATATGTGTTGTCCATTTGAAATAGAGCATATCATATTAAATACCTCATTACCTTTAATCTATCTGTTATAGAAACATAATTTTCATGACAAATCAAATTATTATAAATGTTTGCCTTTCCTTTCTAATAAAGGTAGGTGGTTCACTACATTTGAAAAAAACTTCCACTCCACATATATTAATGAAGGTAGAGAAAAGAAAACTCACAACTAAATAGCAAGCAATGGCCAGCACCCAAACAAACAGCTAATGGTTAGGAAATCAGGTAATCTATTAAAAAGTAGTACATCCCTGTTGTTTATTAATTGTGCTCTTTACCGCTGTACTGGAGACTAGGGTTAAATTCCCATTCCCAATCCCTAATCCAAAAGAATTGGTCATGCTAAGAAGCCAGTGTGCTCAGTGATCTCTCAGCCAATTAAGGAGAAGCATTAACAGCTTCTGAAGGATATTTTCATCTTGATTTTCACAGATAAATGATTACAGAGTTCAAAGGACAGCCTCAGTAGTAGCAGGTGTAAAATGGGGGAAGAAAAGAGTTTCTCTGGTATCTCAGGCGAAGTCAAAGGAATCTCACAGGGAAAGAAGTCAGTTAATAAATTATAGTGCAGGCTTGTCAGCTGCTAAACAAGTGGCATTATGAAAAAAAAAAAACCTGTTAGCATGATCCTCCTTCAAGGTGCAGAGTGCCCTCAAGTCCAACTGAAGACAATGTATGTTGCAGGAACTCAATATTTTTAACAACATTGGGCTCTTAGTCTGCAACTGTCCCTGGTCCCTGCCCCAAATAGCTTACAATCTAAGTATAAGACAAGAGACAAGACATAACAGGTGGATACAGACACACAGACTGGAGAGTACAAGGAAACAATCAGATAGTATTGGTCAGTATGAGAGACAATGGTCTCAACACACTAGCAGCCTAACCTTTGTCAAGTGTTTTGTAGGCATTATGGCAAAGGAGAGTTTTAAAGAGGGATTTGAAAGAAGACAATGAGTTAGTTTATGGGGAGCTACTCCCAAGCATGAGAGGCAGCATGAGAGACAGCCCAAAGATCTTTGTTTGAAAATGCAACTAGTGGGTAATGGAGGGTGAAATCCTGGGCCCATCAGAAGTGGGAGTCAACCTTTCTGTACTGAATGAAAGATAAGTAGGACGGGAATAGGCCATGAAGGGTCTTAAAGGTGAAGATAAGTGTTTTATGTTAATACGGCTGTCAGAGGGTTAGATTGTTAGTAGCTCTGCACAACTGCTGAAGGAGATGAAAGGGTAGAAGTAACCTGCACCGTCCATTGTGCCCATATACAAAGGCTGGCAACAGGGAAGTTTAGCATCGGTGCATGATCCTCTATTTGTAAGACTAAGGACAAGCTATCACAGTCATACAAGAGGCAGGAGATTCTCTGTTTCTGAGTTTGGTGCAGACACAAAGTGGGAGGGTAAAGGTGTCTCTGAGGCAACCTTGTGCCCTCATATTCTGTCCCTGTTGGTACATGCCTTTCCCTAAGCAAAATTCAGAACTGCCTTACAGCTGAGTCTAAATTGTGCCACTTGTACCGGTTCACCGTAGGGGTCATTACATTAGCTAAGAATAGCTCAAGCATCTGCTTTGGCTATGCCTCCACCTTTTCCAGAGGCACTCATTATGTAAATATTATTTTTTTGTTAGTTGATATCACGTTTCCGTGAGGCAATGCTTAGTTCAAAAATAAGGTATTTCATCCATAAAACACTGTAATTTAGTGAAATATGCTACAAGTTCCACTCAAC
This sequence comes from Macrochelys suwanniensis, assembly GCA_033296515.1. Lineage (NCBI taxonomy): Eukaryota > Metazoa > Chordata > Testudines > Chelydridae > Macrochelys > Macrochelys suwanniensis. The sequence continues at coordinate 46,758,224 of CM065777.1, forward strand.
TCTTGAAGACAGCTATTTCAAAAAGTATGTATTTTGTTTCTGCTGAGATGGCAGATTACATTCTTTCTTAATTAATCCAATCGTAATGTTCACACTTTGCTCTTAATTAAGGCTGCCTAATTGCTAGCTTGTTTGTTCATTGAAGGAAGCTCATAATAATAAGGCATATTCTCAAGAATGAAAAAGGGTAGTTTACAATCCACCAGATTTTTTTCCTAATAAACAGTAGACACAAATGTTCTTTCAGGGTTAGTTCAAGTACCTCTCTATTTTTAAAATTTGATGTCTGGTTATTCATATTTATTAGAGGTGAATATTGGTATTGCAACTTAGGTAGGAAACGAGGTAAATCAAATCAAAATGAGCTCATAAAAAGACCCCAAAATAAATAAAATATTCACTAGATTCTGAGTATTTATTTTATAGAAGGGAGAAGAATCCAGCATTTTGGTCCCTCTGGGAAATTTTCATTGAAATAATGAATATCTTACAACGCTTACTAATATCGTCTGAGTTTTTAACTATGTGTATTTATGGTTGTCAATCCAATAAACTGCCTGTCTTCTACTATTTAATAATCAACTTAAATAATTTTACAAAATGTATTTGTTCTTTTTGTCTCTCCCTCACAGATATTTAGGCTCCAGTCTGCTACTATACACACCTATGTTAGTATGGATTTCTCAGTGGGGTCTGTGATGATGTATCCTGATGCAGAATTTTGGCCTTTAGCAGGGGAAAACAATTTGTGTAATTAAATAAACATTGTAGTTTTGGCAGCCATCAAGCAATACAAATATTTCGTGAGTGGGATCTTGCAAGCTGTTTTGTTATTTGAAAATAGGGTGACTGATAGCAACTGTGAAAAAACGGGACAGGGGGTGAGAAGTAATAGGTGCCTGTATAAGAAAAAGTCCCAAAAAATGGGACTGTTCCTTTAAAAACGGGACATCTGGTCTCCCTATTTGAAAAACAAGCAAAAATTAACAGGGCACTTCTATCATTTTTGTTTTGTGTTAAAGAAATGCAATCACAATTTTAAACTGAATTTAGCTTCACTCAGCAGTGAAGCACGTCACTAAGGTTCATAGCCTCATCTATGGAAATATTAATTACATTACGCCGTCAGTTACTTCAAGCCATTGCTCTCACCTTCTCCCCCTACAATCAAACGCTATTCTATTTATAGTCTTACCTCCCAGAAACACACTCTGGACTGCTCTACTTCTTTTAGCAGAGTATTTTTCAGTAGGAAGCATAGTTTGTTAGCTATCAAAATGTCTGTTTCTTCTTTGATGCAATTGGTATTGCAAGGGTCTAATAAGCCTACGTCTTCAAACTCTGCTCAGCAATGTCAACAGACAGTGATTACTTGTGCTGCCATCTCAGAAGAACTAAAAAGATTTAGTGTGTACCATTAGATGAAACTAGCTTTAAATATCCAAGGTCACGTAAAAGATTTTGGATTTTTAAAGTAATAAAATATTTTGATTTTTTGTTACTGTAACACATTGAGACATAACGATATGAAAATTCATTCCGTGGTATAATTAACCTATATTTAGAGCTATACGATTAATTCTTTAAAAATAAAGTTAAGTAGGCTATACTGTACAGTGGACTGCTGCAACAGCCTTTTAACTGCTTTTTGCTGACCTAAAGAGTAGTCTAGACATTTACTGAATGATTGCCGCAGTGTCCATATTAAAATAATCATATATCCCATTGTTATTGTAAAATCGTGAAACAAAGCTTGCTGTTCTTAGAATCTCTTCAGATAATACCATATTTCAGGTTTTATGAGAGAATGATTTTATAGTTCCCTATAAAATCAATCTTTTTTAAAAAAAAAAAGTTTATTCCTGCATAGAAATCGAGTAAAGGAGAGAACTGTTTCCATGCAGTGGGAGCAGGTTTTCAGTTTAATTATAGTGGCACTATAGAACTGTTGAGGCAGTTTTGACATGTCCATTATAAATTCTTATTTCTGGTTATAGTAAAATGGAATTGTCTCACCCAATAAGGTCACAGAGACACTGTACAGTTATTGATGTATAACTAATTTTTTTCATGTATGCAAAAATCCTTGCACTAATTGGCTGAGAAGATCTGATCTGCATAATCTCTTACACATCTTTATCGATAACTATTGTGTGCAAATCCCTTAACTATGATTGGCTGACAGCCATTATTAGCCAATCACAGCAGAATAATTTGCACAACCACTGTATGGTTATTTCTCAAGGAGTGTGGCGCAAATATGTAAATCATTTTGCAGAGGCTGCTCTACTCTGTTCAGATCAGTTCACAGTTACACAGAGAGCCTGCTTTGTGCACACTACAGAGGAAACATTCCAAATTTCACGAGAGAATAAAATACACAGAAAGCAAACAAACTGGGCTGTGAAATTGCTTAAGCACAATTTGCTGTTAATCAGAAACCAAATGAATGAGAGATGCTGCTTTCCTCCTGCCTACTGAACCTGTCAGCCATGGTCACTCCTCCCCTCTCCCCAGCACTTTCCCATACTTTTATAGTTGAGGAAGGCACTTGGGTCAAAAGGAGGATTCCATATTATGCTTGATACTGGACTTCAAGCAAAATGGGAGTCCTCTTATTCTCCTAATTCAGTTGCCTTACTGAATAGTAAGAAGGCATGAAGGAGGGCACCTAAGGGCACTGTTTGTAACTGCCTTTGCAGCTTGTAAATTACTACATAAAAGAATGAGGAAATTTCCTAACATCTGCCTACAAGCAAAGCAACTAGATTGGACCTTCGGCGTGAAGATCAGATAGGACATGGAGATTATGGGTGAGAAAATATTCCTCCTTGGGGGTCAGAAAGTAGTAGAATAGCTGCACCACAGCAGTTACTACATCCCTAAGGCTGCAGTAGCTCCAACACATCCTGCATCACCAGGCAGAAAGACAAGGACAGGTGGGTGAGCTGTTATAGACGCAGTCACTCTGCCCCTCATTCTTCCCCTGTTCTGTCCCTATTGAATGATAAGGATAAAAAGAATATTGAATAACTACACACTGGGTGAGCATCCTTCAATCCTGTGCACTGAATGAGAGAGAGATCTTGTACAAAAAGTGTGTGATCACATAATTACAGACTGTCTTAAAAGGGCAAAATTAAGGTTGCACAGGCAACTTTAAGTCTGGCTTTCGGGCTAGATTCACAAAGGGACTTAGATGCTAGCTGCCTCTTTAGGAGTCTTTATCCAATATTTAGGCACCAATGACACTCACAAAACTATTAGCTGTTTCTAACCCAGTAGTTGCCCTAAATCTCTATAGGCACCTAAGTTTCTGCCAATGGGTATGCATAAAACTGGCTAAATCTTTACATCACCTCACAGTTGATGAGCTGTTTGGAGCCCTAGCTCATTCCTAAACCTCAATTGGATTCTCAAACTAGACATTTGCTGACTTCTTGCCTGATCCAGTAGACATGCTCTGAGCACATGTACCCTGCACAAAGGATGGCTGCGGACAAGCAGATTGGAAATTTGGGGGGCTGATTTGGAGCAGAGACTTGTACCCAGGTCTCTCCTATACCAGATTAGTGCTCTGAACACCAGACTATCAGGTATTCTAGGGTGGGTCTCTATCAAATCTCTCCTGTTCAAGCTCTTCCACTTTGTGTAAATAACAATAAATATATTGAATGGAGCAGGAGCTTGAACCTGACTCCCCCACACCTCAAGTGAGTACCTGGACTGTAAAGCCAATCTCTCTCTTTCTGGCCTAATGAATCCAAATCAGGTAGAGGGATATGAAAACAGGTCTGACTCAGGCTGACACCATTCCCCTCCCCCACATGAGTTACCAGGATAATTGGGACCTCTAGAGTCATAGATTCTAAGGCCAGAAGTGACCACTGTGATCATCTAGTCTGACCTCCAGCATGGCCACAGGACATTTGAACTGGAGCACAGCTTTGGGAAAAATATCCAATCTTGATTTTAAAATTGTCAGGGATGTCGAATCTACCACAACCTTTGGTAAATTGTTCCAAAGGTTAATTACCATCCCTATTAAATATTTACACTTTATTTCCAGTCTGAATTTCTCTAACTTCAACTTCCAGCAATCGGATCTTGTTATACCGGATTAAATTTAGAAGTGTGAGCAACAAGGGTAATGTCGTGGTGGGAGTCTGCTACAGACCACCAGACCAGGGGGATGAGGTGGACGAGGCTTTCTTCCAGCAACTAACAGAAGTTGCTAGATCACAGGCCCTGGTTCTCATGGGTGACTTTAATCACCCCGATATCTGCTGGGAGAGCAATACAGCGGTCCACAGACAATCCAGGAAGTTTTTGGAAAGTGTAGGGGACAATTTCCTGGTGCAAGTGCTGGAGGAACCAACTAGGGAAAAAGCTCTTCTTGACCTGCTGCTCACAAACAGGGAAGAAATAGTAGAGGAAGCAATAGTGGATGGGAACCTGGGAGGCAGTGACCATGAGATGGTAGAGTTCAGGATCCTGACACAAGGAAGAAAGGAGAGCAGTAGAACAGAGACCCTGGACTTCAGAAAAGCAGACTTTGACTCCCTCAGGGAACTGATGGGCAAGGTCCCCTGGGAGAATAACATGAGGGGGAAAGGAGTCGAGGAAAGCTGGCTGTATTTTAAAGAATCCTTATTGAGGTTGCAGGAACAAACCATCCCGATGTGTAGGAAGAAAAGCAAATATGGCAGGCGACCAGCTTGGCTTAACAGTGAAATCCTTGCTCGTCTTAAACACAAAAAAGCAGCTTACAAGAAGTGGAAGATTGGACTAATGACCAGGGAGGAGTATAAAAGTATTGCTCAGGCATGCAGGAGTGAAATTAGGAAGGCCAAATCACACTTGGAGTTGCAGCTAGCTGGAGATGTTAGGAGTAACAAGAAGGGTTTCTTCAGGTATGTGAGCAACAAGAAGAAAGTCAAGGAAAGTGTGGGCCCCTTACTGAATGAGGGAGGGAACCTAGTGACAGAGGATGTGGAGAAAGCTAGTGTACTCAATGCTTTTTTTGCCTCTGTCTTCACAGACAAGGTCAGCTCCCAGACAGCTGCACTCCGCAGCACGGTATGGGGAGGAGGTGACCAGCCCTCTGTGGAGAAAGAAATAGTTTGGGACTATTTAGAAAAGCTGGACAAGCACAAGTCCATGGGGCCAGATGCACTGCATCCGAGGGTGCTAAAGGAGTTGGCCGATGTGATTGCAGAGCCATTGGCCATTATCTTTGAAAAATCTTGGCCATCGGGGGAGGTCCCAAATGACTGGGAAAAAGCTAATGTAGTGCCCATCTTTAAAAAAGGGAAGAAGGAAGATCCGGGGAACTACAGGCCAGTCAGTCTCACCTCAGTCCCTGGAAAAATTATGGAACAGGTCCTCAAGGAATCAATTCTGAACCACTTAAAGGAGGGGAAAATGATCCGGAACAGTCAGCATGGATTCACCAAGGGCAAGTCATGCCTGACTAACCTAATTGCCTTCTATGATGAGATAACCGGCTCTGTGGATGAGGGGAAAGCAGTGGATGTGCTATTTCTTGACTTTAGCAAAGCTTTTGATACAGTCTCCCACAGTATTCTTGCCAGCAAGTTAAAGAAGTAGGACTGGATGAATGGACGGTAAGGTGGATAGAAAACTGGCTAGATGGTCGGGCTCAACGGGTAGTGATCAATGGTTCCATGTCTAGTTGGCAGCCGGTATCAAGTGGAGTGCCCCAAGGGTCGGTGCTGGGGCCGGTTTTTGTTCAATATCTTAATTAACGATCTGGAGGATGGTGTGGACTGCACCCTTAGCAAGTTTGCAGATGACACTAAACTGGGAGGAGTGGTTGATACGCTGGAGGGTAGGGATAGGATACAGAGGGACCTAGACAAATTAGAGGATTGGGCCAAAAGAAATCTGATGAGGTTCAACAAGGACAAGTGCAGAGTCCTGCACTTAGGACGGAAGAATCCCATGCACTGCTACAGACTAGGGACCGAATGGCTGGGCAGCAGTTCTGCAGAAAAGGACCTAAGGGTTACGGTGGACGAAAAGCTGAATATGAGTCAACAGTGTGCCCTTGTTGCCAAGAAGGCTAATGGCATTTTGGGTTGTATAAGTAGGGGCATTTCCAGCAGATCGAGGGACGTGATTATTCCCCTCTATTCGGCACTGGTGAGGCCTCATTTGGAGTACTGTGTCCAGTTTTGGGCCCCACACTACAAGAAGGATGTGGATAAATTGGAAAGAGTCCAGCGGAGGGCAACAAAAATGATTAGGGGGCTGGAGCACATGACTTATGAGGAGAGGCTGAGGGAACTGGGATTGTTTAGCCTGCAGAAGAGAAGAATGAGGGGGGATTTGATAGCTGCTTTCAACTACCTGAAAGGGGGTTCCAAAGAGGATGGATCTAGACTGTTCTCAGTGGTAGAAGATGGCAGAACAAGGAGTAACAGTCTCACGTTGCAGAGGGGGAGGTTTAGGTTGGATATGAGGAAAAACTTTTTCACTAGTAGGGTGGTGAAGCACTGGAATGGGTTACCTAGGGAGGTGGTGGAATCTCCTTCCTTAGAGGTTTTTAAGGTCAGGCTTGACAAAGCCCTGTCTGGGATGATTTAGTTGGGTTTGGTCCTGCTTTGAGCAGGGGGTTGGACTAGATGACCTCCTGAGGTCCCTTCCAACCCTGAGATTCTATGATTCTATGATACTTTGGTCTGCTAACTTGAAGAGCCCATTATCATTATTTATTCCCATGTAGGTACTTGTAGACTGTAATCAATTCATCCCTTAACCTTCTCTTTGTTAAATTTAAATAGATTGAGCTCCTTGAGTCTATCTGCGTAGGAAAGATAGGAAGTATGGTAAGAGACCACCCTAGCTTGACCAGGAGATCTTTAATGATCTTAAATTCAAAAAAGAATCCTACAAGAAGTGGAAACTAGGTCAAATTACAAATAACACAAGCATATAGTGACAAAATTAGAAAGGCCAAGGCACAAAATGAGATTAAACTAGCTAGAGAATAAAGGGTAGATGGGAAGGAAAGCAGTAGATGTGGTATATTTTGACTTTAGTAAGGCTTTTGATATTATCGTGCATGACCGTCTCATAAATGAACTAGGGAAATACATCCTAGAGGGAGCTGCCATAAGGTGTAAGCATAGCTGGTTGTAAAACCATTCCCAGAGAGTATTTATCGGTAGTTCACAGTCAAGCTGGAAGGGCATATTAAGTGGGGTTCTGCATGGATCTGCATGTGTCCGGATCTGTTGAATATCTTCATCAATTACTTAGATAATGGCAGAGAGAGTACACATAAAGTTTGCAGACAATACCAAGCTGGAAGCAGTTGCAAGTGATTTGGGGGATAGGATTAAAATTCAGAATGATCTGGACAAACTGAAGAAATGGTCTGAAGTAAATAGGATGCAATTCAATAAGAACAAATGCAAAGTACTGCACTTAGGATGGAACAATCAGTTGCATGCATACAAAATGGAAGGAATACAGCAGAAAGAAATCTTGGGGTTATAGCGAATCACAAGCTAAATATGAGTTAACAGTGTAACACTGTTGCAAAAAAAGTAAACATAATTCTGGGATGTAACTGCTGGAGTTGTGTAAACAAGACATGAGAAGTATTTCTTCTGCTCTGCTCCATGCTGATTAGGCCTCAGCTGATGTATTGTGCCCAGTTCTGGGCACCACATTCCAGGAAAGATGTGGACAAATTGGAAAAAGTCCAGAAAAGGGCAACAAAAATTATTAAAAGTCTAGAAAACATGACCTACTAGGGAAGATTGAAAAAAATTGGGTTTGCTTAGTCTGAAGAAGAGAAGACTCAGAGGGGACATGATAACAGTTTTCAAGTACGAAAAGGTTGTTACAAGGAGGAGGGTGAAAAATTGTTCTCCTTCACTTCTGAGGATAGGACAAGAAGCAATGGGCTTAAATTGCAGCAAGTGCGGTTTAGGCTGGACATCAGGAAAAACATCCATTCAGGGTAGTTAAGCACTGGAACAAGTTGCCTAGGGAGGTTATGGAATCTCCATCGTTGGATATTTTTGACAGGAGGTTTGACAAACACGTCAGGTATGGTCTATATCAGTGATTGGCAACCTGGCACGTGGCCCCAGGCGGGCGGGGCAAGTTTGTTTACCTGCCGCGTCTGCAGGTTCGGACGATTTTGGCTCCCACTGGCCGCGGTTTGCTGCTCCAGGCCAATGGGGTCTGCGGGAAGCGGCGTGGGGCGAGGGATTTGCGGCCGTTGCTTCCCCCTACTGGTCTTGAGCTGGCTGGAGTCAGCGTCTTATTTCGGGTCTAGCAGGAGCGCGGAATTAACCCGTTTTCTGCTTTCTTTCTTTTTGCTGTTCCCTCCCTCCAACCCCCCGGCCTACTGAAACATGCAAAGGAATTTTTCATTTCACATTTACACCTTTAACCCCTCCCATAATGCTTTGCAATGCTTGCAACAGCATTAGCTACACACAATACTGATCTACTTTCCCAGGGGACTTGAGGGAGGCGGCCATTGGGGTGTGACAGTGGGTGGGCCGAAGGGAGAATGGGAAGGTATGCAGTAGATGACTATTTTCTGTGTGTTTTATTGTTTGATTGTTAACTCTGTCCTGGACATAAAACTGATATTGTTTTTAAAAGGTAAGAATGAACAATGTATTATGTTTCTGAATTGTATTTCATGTATCAGATTTAGCTCCTGATCCTGATATACACAGGGCTAGACCATCAACCCTATGTGAAGTCACATTAGAGTCAGTGGAGTTCTGTATACATACAGACATGTCCCAGCATGGGTTAGACTGCAGGATCAAGGCCTTTGAGTGTAAGTGCTTTGGGGAGGGACTATGCTTTCCTACATGGTGAAGAATATACTGACTGACTGCAATAAATGAATCATTCGGTGAAATAACATGACATGATATAATGGTATCTTTAAGGAAAACAAAAGGAAATTAAACACTTAAGATATGTTTAAATTAGTATTCAAGTTGAGGCAAAACCCCACAGAACATATTTGTGATTAAAATGACCCTTTATATATTCTCATCATGCCTGTGCTTATTATTTTGCAGATCATCTCCTTGTACTGAACAATATTAAATGCTACTAGGAGGACACTTATCAACATGACTTATATGCTGTATTTTGCAGCATTTATGTAGTATTAAAACTATAATCTCTTTATAAAAAGACTTCCAAGGTACATATGATTACTCATTTATTTTTGTTTAACAACATGAGGAAACTGCAATAAATAAAGGGCAACTGAATTTATAGCACTCAGGGACAAAAAGACTACCTTCATCAGCATATTACACAGAAAATAAAGGGTGTTATAATGACAGGTGAAGTACCTCAACACAATCGCATTATGCTGATACTCAAAAAGCTGTTGATTGCCCAGCCTCTGCCGCTAGTAATACTGTACACTTGTGCATATGGGGATCATTTTGGATGAGAGGAAAACCAATTTTCATACTCCTAGAAAACAAATTACTTGTATAACAGGTCACTACAGATACAATGGCGATAGCTTTATGCCGCTAGAGTACTGAAAGAGAATCTAACATAAAGAGATTAGATGGGAAGACTATCCTATAATTTTAATTAATATTTTCAAAAGAAATAATCTTTAAACAAAATATGGAATAATTATAATTTATCATTTGTTTGTGCCTTAATATATTACAGTAAAAATGTGCATTTCTAACTTTCAACACCGTTTGGCTTATTCTAGTTTCATAAATGACAGTTAAGTATTTTGATACAGATTCTTAGTGATAAACAACAGAGACAGGAAACAGAATTTGTATATGACCTCTTCATACACAGAGAGCTATTTAGCTCAGTATCTTCATTTGAAAATCTTCAGTATAATAATAAACAAATTGAAAACCTCATAAGAGCCCCCAAACTAACAGCCTTAAGTGCCTATCTGGAGTTGATTTCCAGACATGAAAAAAATTCAGAGGAACCTGATGAAAAGGTCAAATTAATAAGCAAGAAATTCACCCTTATCATTCTCCTATCCTGATTGCAGTAGTAGAATATTTTGTTTTGGATCTACTTAGCCATAAAAGAATACACACTTTCGATAGTAGTGAATGACAGAGACACTAATGTAGGCATTTGGAGATTAAAGAAACAGAAAACATAACTTCCTGGGCCACTGGGCTGAGGATTTCATTTTGAAGTGGGGACTCACAAGGTACACTTCAGATCAATACATTTTTTTGGTAGCCACACATTAAATGGACTATGTACACAGCATCCCCTTCCATCAAGCTCAGGGAGACTAGTGTTGGTGTAGGGGCTAGCACAAGGCCTATGTTGGGCTGAAGTGGGATTTATGTGAGTCATTTGCCCTGTGTCAGCACTCAACTCAGGGGTCTGAGTGCTTAAATTACCTTGAACTGTTTCTCTTGGAGGGTAGCAATGAAAGCAATGTAAGAACTCTGGAAGCATATTCTTTTCTGCAAAATAGTTTGGGAAGTCCCTCTGGTTTAGAGTGCAATGAGATAATTTCAGTGTAAACTGGCTTTAATGAAGGTGTCCTTTCTGGGATGGCATAACACTTAGGAACATATTTCCAGGTATCCATAGTTGGTGATTTGAGCCTAATTATGAAATATAGAGTTTAAAACAGAGGTGGAAAAACTATGGCCCGCGGACCACATCTAGCCTGCGGGATCATCCTGCCCAGTCCTTGATCTCCTGGCCGGGGAGGCTAGCCCCCCCCCCCCCCCGCCCTTCCCCTACTGTCCCCCATCCCCCGCAGCCTCAGCTCATCGTGTCACCAGTGCTCTGGGCGGTGGGGCTGCGAGCTCCTGAGCTCCTGCTGGGCAGCGCGGCTGCAAGAGCCGCCAGGTGTAGTGTATTATATTGCTCCCCGTAGGAATGTGCTACTTACGGAGCACCAGGACTGGCAGCGGTAAGTAGTACACCGTAAGTAGCACATTCCTATGGGGAGCAATTTAATACTCTACACCAGCCCTCCATACAGTTTCAGAACCCCGATGTGGCCATCAGGCCAAAAAGTTTGCCCATACTTCGTTTAAAATGTAAATTGGGCCAGCATTCAGCTTTTCAATGGGAGAACATTATGACCTAGAGGTTCCTGAAAATTTTCAAGAGTCTTTCAAATCTCTGTCTTTCAAATCTTACTTCAATAAGGGCATGTCTACACTTACCTGTAGATTAGCACTGCTGCAATCGATGCAGCGAGTGTCGATTTAGCAGGTCTGGTGAAGACATGCTAAATCTATCGGAAAGCACTCTCCCATCGATTTGTGTACTCCACCTGTCCGAGAAGAATAAGAGAAGTCGATGGGAGACACTCTCCCATTGACACAGCGCAGTGTAGCCACCGCAATAAGTGGATCTAACTACTTTGACTTCAGTTATGTTATTCACATAACTGAAGTTGCATAACTTGGAACAATTTACCGCGGTCTCAGCTTGGGACCTTACTAGAGGTGTCTACTATTGTCAGGAATCTCAGACTGTACTCAGAGGTTCAGAGTGCCCAATAGATGCCAAAACCGAGAATACAGCACTGCTGTTCACGGACTAAAAACAAAGCAAGAGTTGAAAAGTGAACTAGGATACAATATATAATACGATGTTTCCCAACCAGTCGAGTACTACACTAGCTTAACAAATTGAATTCCCTGGGCATGCCAGCTCTGTCCAATGTCTGGTGTATGCTTTAACCTGAAATGGATCCCGGGTTGCTTCAAAGGCTATTCTTCCGGGAAATGAGCTTCTGCAGAGCATCATGGTCCTACCCAGAGGTTCATTATTAAAGACCTGCTCCATTACTAAAGACTGTATTAAGTTGAAAAACTCCCAATGATCACAAAGGCAGAAAGACTGAGCCCTGACATAAAGAAAAGTAGCCTCATGTACCATTTCCAAAGTTCTGACATACCCAGTACTCATAAACATATTAGAGTTTGGGAGCGATTGATCAAGTACTTAGCATTTGTTAGCTAATGATTAGATAAAACTTGTGAAGGAAACTAGCTTTCTTATTCTCATAAAGAACCTGTAGCATTAATAGAATCCCAGCTCAAATGGTAATCTATTTCCACATATGGAAGTCAATCCCGAGACATCAGAATACGCACGATTGCAAACTCCAATTTTTTGGGAAACGTCATTGCTGAACATTCAGAGGGGTTTGTCTCAGTCTGCTTGCAAACTATCCCAACTGTCTAAACTGCTGTAGGAAAACAATAAGATAATAAAACCTGTTTTTGATGGTAATAATTCTAAAATCATTGCCGTAACAGTGAGATTTTTCATTTAGTTTAATCTAGTAACACACACAATCTATTTGCTTCTTCAAAGCTGGCTTCTTAACTGCAGGAGGAACTCTGGAGCAGATATGATAGTGGTAGGTTTTCAATAGGTTCTTATAGTATTGAATTTAATTCTGGTGCAAGGAGGTTAATTCAATACACATATTACATGTGTCTTTTTGTGTATAAGATGCTTGGTTGTATTATTGATATTGGACAGTCCACTGTGCTTAGTTTCCACTGGTTTAGAACTGCAGCATTCTGCCTGCAGCAGAAAATAAGCTATTTCTAAACCTCTGTGAAGTCTTCCTGGTGGAGAGAGCTCCAGGAACAGGAAACAACATACTGCTGCTAAACTGAGGCCTGCTTGTGACTGAGGATGAGAGGGACTGGGAATGAATTGAAACCTCCGGGCCTGATGTACTGAAAGTTGCAGTGTTATTAGTTGAGCTACGAGGGCTTTTCCTTCCTGATAGACTGCCCTGAATCTGAGACCAGTGTCCACAGACTGGGAATGTGCATGCTAACTTTAAATACATCAGTGAGAGAATCATTTTTTAGTGAGCTGAGATACACAGTATAACCAAAGGGACTTAACTCTTACCAAGCAGAGTTAGAAGGTTGCAGTGAGGGTATTTCAGTTTAAACAATATTGCAAAAATGCTACAATGTCAGTTACTCTCTCCATTATATAAACAATGAACAAGTTCATGTGCAAGATGATAGGCACATTAAATAAGTCAATGCAGAAAAAGTGATTTGGACTGCACCTAATCACTGACCACTGGTTAAGCTAATTGCTAATAAATGTAAATATAATAGGCTCTTCTGATAAGACTCATTGCATCAAGGTTAGAGGTTTAGTGTTGTGGTGTTTAGATGTTGCTTTTAATTATTAGAACTGGGAGCACTGGCTGTTGGGAGTCACCACCTGTCTGGACTAGAGACTATGTTATGTTGTATCTACAGTGTTTTCAGTGTAATATTTCTGCCAACGGTACAGTGTCTTGTTTTATATTTGTTCCTGTGGTTAGAACAACAATGTTTATTTTAACTAGGAGAGTTTCTTAAGAGACGAGGGAATGTGGTGTTTAGATGTTGCTTGTAATTTATTAGAACTGGGAGCACTGGCTGTTGGGAGTCTGAAAGGACAGGAAACAGGAAGAATGGGGGAGGGAGTTGAGAGGCTGGGAGAGCTACAGAGGGTGCAGCAGCAGCTTGGTGAAGAGGATTCCACTTTAAAAATAAAGACCTGTTGAAGTTGTTAGTACCTTGCTTGACTGATACAAGTGTGGTCAGACATTTTTACACTTAACCAACCTTTGCTGCTGTTCTGAGTTTTAGGGTAGTGTATCATTTCCTGGAATATTGACAGAAGGTCTTTGGGGAACTGACAGTAAATGTAAATGAAAAATAGTGTTGTCCTGCATTTACCACAGTAAATATGTTTGTTCAAAGAAAAAGACAGCTCATAGTAGAAGTAATGCCAGTTTGCTTGTGCCAGTTACACTGGATTTATTGTTCAAGAATAGTTCAAATATATGTGAAAGTCATCCCTTTAATATTGTGCAGGCCAGTGTGACCTTGGATTAGGGACCACTTGCAGTGAATACCAGCTGCACAAACAAAAGCACTACAGAAGAAGTGGTATTACTTGGAAACCTGACTATTCACCTGTTAAGGAATTGGTGTACCTTGATCATTGTGTGGGTACCTCTGCTTTTGACTCCTTTACCCGCTGAACATTCCAGGATAGTGAAAACCTGTTTTATATAAATTTGATAGTTACATTATATCATTGTTCTCCCCACATAATGTGAAAAAAATAGTTTTACATCAGGTCTTATAAAGAAGCCTAATCGTAAATGTTTAAGGATCACCTGTAGTACTCCTTTATAAGCAGTCCATTTTATATATTTTCTCTTCATCAGCTGCAATGTTAACGGCAGGTAGCAGAAAATTGACAGGATGAAGAATGCACTCACTAACAGGGAATTTACATATCCCTAGCTCATGCATCATCACAGCTTACACAAGTTTTAATGACTCTTCTGAACTGACAAGATGATGATTCTCACACTCTATGGGACTAATCAGAACCAGTAAAATGCTTCAGTGACCAAAATTGGAGTGAAACTTGCATAAGTGGTTATCTTGCCATAAAGACAAATGGGGATAGTGGGGGTTCATTTAGTTTCTCTCAATTACATCCATTGAAATAGAAATCCCTCTCACAGAAGGCAAGGCAGACGTGGAATTCAAATGGAACATGAAAAAAAGTGGAAATAATCTAAGTGAAAAAGACACTGGAAATGTGTACACTCTAAGTATTGCATAGAACTGTCCTTCTTCTGCTGTGTTTGTTATCCTTTATTGACAAATAATATACATGATGAAATTTCCCAAGGAACAACAGCCTGTCTACACACTGTCTACAAATGAATAATTTGTGAATAAACCAAAATAATCTTGTGCCAAGTTCAAAATTAAACAGAGAGTCTGTTACTGCTACAATAAATATTTCTAAACCAAAGCATTAGATTAGCATTGAAGATTAAAGATGGAAGATTACATCTTTCTTTCTTTTTTCAAAATAAAATAATATTTATATTTTTTGTGATTTCACCAAAAAAGGAACACAAAATAGGTTAAACTAACAGAGGTCTCTAGAAAGACAACACCTCAGATGGTTTTGAAGGTCAGTGGCTGGCCAGTAGCCTAATCTATCCAGAATAATAACCCCCCAAAAAACAACCAAACAAACAAACAAAAAAGCCTTTCTTCCCTCATCAGGCCTAATATAAATACATAAAAAGATCCATGATCGGGAGTTGTGGATCTGTTCAGAGGATGGGGAATTCATGTAAATGAGCTCCTCCCTACTCATATAATATATCTCCATAGCCCAATCTTCCCCTTCCCTCTGGAACAGCTCATCTTAGAAAAGGCAAAGCTCCAAAGCTGTGGTGCCTCCATGTGCCAGCAAACTGGAGTGGTGATTTTTGGCTGACGACAGCCCTGGGGGATGATATATATTCAATCCATTCAAGTACATCCTGTGCAGACATTGGTGTAAGCTGCATGTGTGGCTCAAGAGCGGCATATGGTCCTTATTATGTCCACTAAAATTGTAGTAACAAATCTTGTTGTAGTTATAAGTTTTGAAAATCTGTCACTTACCTTTTAAAAGCGTGAATATATGCAGCTTGTATATAAATCCATAAGATTTGATAGAATTAAATTGTACATATAATTGTCCTAATATCTCCCCACAAATTACCTCCTGCTCAAGTAGCATAACATTTTCCCTTTCAAAGAATTTTGGAACAAATAAGGTATATACAAATCTTATACATTAGTTGTAAGGCTTTTTCCCCCTGCATAATCCCTTATATACAAGCAAACAGAAATTGACTCTTTGTCCTTAGAGAGTGTAGTATTTCTGACAAAGAACACAGATTTTTTTTTTAATCATCGTGGAGTTATGTAGGAAAAAAATAGTAAATCCACACTGATTAAGTAGTGGAAAAATAAATTAGTGTGAGCAACTCCATAGCAATCCTTCCTTCAGGAGCATGTTTTTTTCCCCCCAGTTTCTGCTTTCCCCTGTTTCTTTTGTTACAAATCCTACTAGCACTGTCTAATTTTCTAAAACAAATCCTTTTTTTTTTTTACAGATCTCCCTAGGCAAATTATTTTAATGGAATTTACTCAGGTTTCAAAATAACAATTCCTGTTCAGCAACCAGACTGTATGGAGTATTGTATTATATCAGCATAGAGGTCTAGTTCTCTCTTCCTCTGTGTGCTTAACTCATACAGACACTGATAGAAATTATGTACCATATGGAAAGCAAAATAAACCTCTCTATACACAACATATGAAGAAACAGCAATGGTATATTATTCTGCAACCTGACATTTTTTGAGACTATAAGACTATTAGAGAGAGATATAGATGCACACAAACACAGACACAGTGTGTGTGTGCATAGCTACCTATGTGACTGCAACATTAAAGATAACAATAACAAAAAGTAGGGAAATGCAAAAGATAAATGACCACCACAATATTAATTCATTCATCCTGTATATCATCTTGGGAGGTAGGGGAGTAGAGAGGTTGTTTTTTTGAGCAGTGTCTTTTTGTGTGTGTCTGGCATATATATGTAACAACACAAATAATGACCATTATGCAACATATTTAAAAAGACATTACATATAAAATAGGAAGAAAATAGTTAATATCTTCTTGTAGGCTTGTATGCTTGACTCACATGTCCATGTGGCACGTGATCTTTTGCATTTCAACACTTTTTTTATATTAACTGTGCAACTAGAACATTACATGAATATGGTCTTTGATCCCAAGAAGTCTTGTGTAATGGATTACTCACATTCATAAAGTTAGGCACAGGCATAAGTCTTTTGCAGTATAGTGGCCATGTTAGTTAATACCCAAGGTTTTGTGTGAATGAATGAATGAATGAATGGTCACTCTGGAAAGCACGGGTATGTTTTCTTGTAGCTCCTGTCTAGTGCCTCTGTGAAGTATGAATTATTTTAACGGTATCATTAATACCAGTGGTGGGCAACCTGTGGCCCATCAGAGTAATCCGCTGGCGGGCCGTCAGACAGTGGCCGCGGTTTGACGTTCCCGGCCAGTGGGAGCTGCGGGCAGCCATGCAAATGTAAACAAACTGTCTGGTGGCCCACCAGTAGATTACCCTGACGGGCTATGTGTTGCCCACCACTGATATATAAACTCTTTAGGTAATACACATTTAAGAGGGACATTGGGTCATTGTTTACAAGAAATGTACCATGCCTGAAGAAGTCAGTCTGGGATAACTTCTCCACTTGGGTAAAAGAATCATGAGGCTTTTGTGCCCTTTTCCGATGCACCTTGGAGAGGGGCCAAAGAGATAGTCGGAAATCTGGAGAAGAAAATACCAGTTTCCAAGCACAGAAAGTGATTGGGTGAAAACCAGGCTAGAATACAGATAAAATGTCAACTTTAACAACAGCACTCACTACTAGTTAGAGCTACCATCTAATTATATCCACCTAATCATTCATTTGTCTGGAAGACTACAAAATGCCAGCTTTCCAAGGGTTAAATTTACTAAATTATGTTAATATTTTTAAAAATTGAACTTTAATTAATCAAACAAAATGACATTTTGACAGTGAATACTTAACTTTCATTTCACATTTACACAATTTACTTTGTCATAGAGTAAAAGGTAAGGTTTTGAATAATTCAGTGGTGACAGATATTTATGTGAAGAAATGGGCAAGAATTTTGAGAAATTAGAGATGAAAAAAGCTATAACAACACAGGCTTTGAGCTTGCCAAGTTAATTAGCATGGGCAGACCGCTGTACTAGCATAGACCCCCACTTATATGGGTGAGGTGGGCTCTGGGAAGGTGCAGGGGTCCACTATATATATGAGTTTGAAGGACTGGGGCCAAAGAGACCGGCCCACTGAAAATGCAGGATATAGTTCCCCAACAGAGAATGTATCAAATATTAATGTAATGTAATAAAAAACACCTGAACTTAGCTGAATAAGAAAAAAGAGATTTATGTTGTATGACTATTAGTGTGTTTTACACAGATATGTTATACAAATGAACAGGGACGGCTCTAACTTTTTTGCCGCCCCAAGCAAAAAAAAAACAACAACCCAAGTGCTGCCCCACTGAAACAAAAAAAAAAACCAACCCCCACAGCGCCCATGGAAACACCCCCTCCCAGTTTTGCGCCGCAACAACCTCCCCCCCACAGCGCCTCTCCCGGCCAGAGAGGCGGGGCGAGGGTAGCAAGCCCGCCCGCAGCCCGCCCCAACAACCCCCCTGGGCACCGCAACACACAAAACACCCAGCCAAAACAAACCCACCCCTCCCCCGAGCACCACCCTGCCGCAGTATGTTTTTTTTTTAAAAACCCCACACCTGAGTGCTGCCCCCCGAAGGTGCCGCCCCAAGCACGTGCTTGGTAGGCTGGTGCCTGGAGCCGGCCCTGCAAATGAATTCCTTGAGCCTTCAACATGTTACATAAGAACAGATCTGTGAACCCATATGCAAAAAGCTGCAAGATCGGGCCTAAATATCATAACTGACTTAGTTACATGCAAAATATTTAACCCCCCCTCCCTTTAAAATATATTATTGAAAAATAAAAATGAGGACCCAGATTCTTCCACATTTGTTGAGGAAAATATGTGCAAGTGAGAAAAGTGGAGCTAGAAAGGCTGAAAGTAGATTACACCCGAATCATGGTTAGGTCCAGCATGAGTATCTGTATGTACATAAGTTTCAGTGTAGTAGCCGTGTTAGTCTGTGTCAGCAAAACGAAAATAACAAAGAAAAACTTGTAGCACCTTAGAGACTAACAAATTTATTTCAGCATAAGCTTTCGTGGGTTAGAACCCACTTCATCGGTTCTAACCCACGAAAGCTTATGCTGAAATAAATTTGTTAGTCTCTAAGGTGCTACAAGTTTTTCTTTCTTATTTTCGTTTTGTATGTACAGACACTCATGGAAGGCATGGATTCCAAAGATGCATACCACATGGACAAGAATCCATACCATTCACAGTTAAAGAAATAAGCATAATGACAAAGTAGTGCATATAAGCAAATGCAAACTGGTCTAGCTGAAAACCATCACATCTGACACTAGAGAGAAGAATAAGAGTGTGCTATGGGCAGCCAACCAACAGACAGAGAGAATGTATACAGGACACAGTGAAGGCTATTTAGTGTATACAAAAAGGACAAAGACAACGTCAGTTACACAGGTTTGCTTCTGTAAAGCTTTATAACTAGCAATAGGGTAAGAAGGTGAAATTTGATGGTGTGCAAAACAAAAGACACCTCTTACTTTAGTAGAGCTATGCCAATTAACACCACCTGAGGATCTGGCCCCTCATATATAAGGTGCAGGTTTAAAACTATAGGACCAATTTCCAAAGTTATTTAGGTGCCTAAAAATACAGATAAGTGCCTAGTGGCAGAGTGCCAAGTTACACATCTAACTTGATTTTCAGGTCTGCCTAAGTGAGTTAGGTGCCTATTCTGCTTAAGTGGTTTTCGAAATCCCTCTAGGTACCTATCTCAATCTTTAGGTGCCTTAATACCTTTAAAAATCTCGCCCAAAGATTATATTGACACCTAATGAGTACAACAACTAGTGTGTGAGGTCCTAGGCAACAGGACGGACATGCGAGAAATTGCTAGACCTGCTCCTGTTAATGCTCATTTACTCTGTACGAAAGTTAAGTATAAAGCAGTGCACCTCTGTGTGTGTTTTGAAGGCCTGACTATGTTGCAAACCAGCTCATCTTACAATGGGTGCCAAAACGAAAACTCCTAATGTGCCTCTGAATATGAATAATAAATTCTAGATTATGGCCCTCATTTTTATTGTAATTCATTATTTTGTTTTTAAAGAATACAGTGGCCCTGTTTAACAATGGCCACCTGAAGATGTGCAGGTGCCACTGTTTCCATGGAGATGCAGAGGTGTCACGGCATGATATGTAATATGTTGAGGCCACTTCCTCTTTGTGAAAAGCGATGAGAGTTTATGCCAGTCCCATCTCATTGTTCATCTGGCTGTGGTGGGGGTGGAGAGGTGGCAGGCAGTGATTTTTCCAGATTCTAATTCCAAACTCTGTGTTGAGCAAGAGGTAATAGGGAAAAAAAGAGATTGTGCAAAATCATGATACAAATCTTAGCAAGATTTAGGAAGAATATAGATAGGGACTATGATGAAGAAAGTGGTACATGCACCCTTGTACTATGGGACGTGGCTCAGGAGTCACAGTTTAGCTATCCATTAGTCACAATTTAGCTATCCATTTCTTTCTAAATCTTTTGAATATATTTCAAGGTTTAACTGTTTTCAGTTCTGCATGTTAAAAGCTGCCATACTGCCATGCATATTGATTGCTGCAGCTTGTAGTGTACAGTGTGTAAAGCTGGGGTCAGGAAGGGCTGTTTCCATAACCCATGGCTTACTAAGTCTCCCTTACAGCTAGTTTAAAATAATGAGAATGGAAACAGCAAAAGCTTTTGATATTTGCATATCTTGTCATCCAGAAAGTTTAAAGCACTGTTTTTATAGGCTGCAGCTTTAAAGAAGGCCCTGTTACAAATCTGAGAGAAAAGGAAAAGACACCGACATGCTTGGGTGCTTTAAGGACCCAGAAAAAGAACATGGAGTGGAATTAAAGTATAACCACTGTTCTTCTTCAGAGCACAATAACATGGGCATTAATTTTACAGGGGACACCTTGAGGGCAAGTGGAGCTCTTCAGTCCATCAACTATATCAATTTGACTGCAGTAGCAAATTCCCCACCCTGTTACCCTAAACAGATGGAAGTTTAGACCTTTTAAACTTTTTTTTCACCTGTAATTTTAATCCAGTTGATACTAGTCTATGCTTCTTCTTCTGTCACTTTGTCCTGGATATAGGATTTCCTATCACTTATTGAGAGGAAGTGTTTTTCAGAAGACCTAACCCAGCACAACATGAGATTGCTAGATTGATATTGTCAGGTGGCTTTTAAAAATACAAGTTAATCATTGATCAACTGTGGCATTAGAAAAAAAGAGTGGTTCACTTTTAAATTGCCCTTTTTGGCAAATACTTTGTATGCTGCCAAAAACACCACCATCAACCACCACAAAAAACTTACAGACGAACAGGATCACCCAGTAAATGGAACAGCATTCTTCTAAGGCTACATCTACACTATGAGCTAGGGGTCTAATTCACAGCTCTCACAGACTACTCAAACCTGTTGTCTTGGAGCTAGCACGCTAAAAATAGAAGTATAGCCACAGTGACCTGGGCAGCTGCAGCAGCAGCACAAGCTAGCCATCTTGAGTACATACCCACGTGATTCATGCAAGATCAATTATTCCATGCTGCCACTGCTGCTGTCCATTTTAATACTGCTGCTACAGTATTTTTAGTATGCTAGCTTGATGAGAGCTAGCAGGAATACATCTAAGTAAGATGGGAATCACCACCCTCCAGCTTGTAGTGTAGGTGCAAACTAAGAGAGAGTGGCCTTAGGCCCTGATTTAGCAGTCTATCCCTATTCAGTAAAACACTTATACAAGTGTCTAATTTTAATGTGCTTAAGTACATAGTTAAATGCTTTGCTGATAGGCTTAAGCATGGGATGGACTTAAGCATGTGCTTAAATATTTTTTGCTGAACTAGATTCTTAGGGCCTGATCTAAAGCCCATTGAAATCAATGAGAGTGGTTTTTTTAAAACCAAGCACAGCACAGTTCATGTGGGTGCATGTGCTTAATTAATCCACTTTTCTGAACCCCTTATCCTGGGTAGGCTGTGCAGTCAATTAGTCAACATAGGCAACTTAGAGAAGCTTGAGGGGTCTTCTAACTTGCTCCAGTTGCCAATGGAGCTTAGAGGCTTATATTGAGCTAAGGATAAGCACAGCATAGGGATAGCCTGGTCCTGCCTTCTATGCCCCACTGTGGGTAGTTCTGGTAGCATTAAAGGCACTTAGAGCTGGAAGCATAGTGCAAAGGGGCCATAGCATGGCACAGGATCTGTGACCATAATTTTAAAATAAAATTTATAATTGTTTCCAAACTTCCCAGAGATGTGCCTTTTTTAGGGAAAATGATAGGGAGTGAGGAAGGAGGGAAATTAGATTTAACTATAGCGCTGCTGCATAATTAACTGTCAGGATATGAATTAATCCTGTCTGCCTGGAAGAAAGGGAAAGAAGATATGAAGAGTTACATTAAGGGTCCAGAGATTCTAGATTATATACGTATATGTACATACTCTCACAAAGATATGACTTGTGTGGAGTGCAGAGTTTAGTTATGAGATAACAAACCAAAGCACAATTAATACAACTAACATTGGAAGAGAAGGAGGAGGAGGAGGAAAAGGAGAACAACCACCATCACCACCATTTGATTGAACTTTTGAGACCAACACCATTTTATAATAATAATAGTAAGGCAGGTATCCTATAGTAAGACACACATGGGACTTAGCTTTTAAAAGCTAAGCCCACTGAACACTTAGAGCATCAAAAAGTGACCCTTCGTTTTCTCTGATGTTCATTTGCAAAATCTTTACCTAATATATTCTCATTCACAATATTTCATTCACTTCCCAAGGAATTTATTATGCTTGCTGTTTCTAATCCATTGGTTTTTGTGATAAAGTCATTTTCCCATTAGGAAATGGACAAAAACTATCAAATCATTTCACATAGGCTACTGATCAGCTGCCAGGCGGTAACGACTTTCAGTTGCCTTTTTGCTAGGTTTGTTTTCAAACCTGTGACCTGGAAGTGAAAGGCTCTGTAGTCCCCTTTAAAACATCCAGTCTCTGCCATACTTGAACATTTCAGTAATCAAATACCCTTAATAATGTACTATCAACTAAGTGAAAATAAACTCCTTCGCATGAAATGCAGGCAGCTATATATGCCAAATTACTATTAACCGTTTCTTCTGGCATAAATAATACAATATTGTAAGTGAATTGTTGATGACTGGTTTACAGTATTAAAGTATAATGAAAAAAATACTGTTTCTATGTCCTTGCCACATAAACCTTGCATTCTTTGTGTTTTGTAAATCATATGAAGGATTATGCACAGTGCTGGCCAACAACTATTAAAGATCTGTTTAGTTTAGTTTGTTTATATACTACACAGTGAATTGTATTTGCATATACACTAACAACCTGACCTTTAACACCGATTCACCACCCAATGTAAAAAGATTAATATAAAATTAGAAACAATTTTTGAAGTTTGTACACTAGGTGACTATATACAACACAGTGCATTATTGCTTTGACTTATTTGTACTGTGTAATTATTATGCTGTACCTCAAAACATTAACAGGAGACAACTCATTCTCTTACAAGAATGATAAACACAATGTATTTGATTCTATCACCCATGATTCATAGGGTCTTTTTTATTCATGAAGTTAGATGTCAGACTCGACTGAAAAATGTGTATCATCTTAAATGTATTTATTCCAAAGCTTGGTAAAATTGCTCTACATTGCTACAGATGGATATAATAACAACCACATTTCACTGTTTTATGGCTTAAAACAGAATGTATGTCAAATGATGACCTTAAACTTCCTGTGTTGGAAATTTCATTTAAAAATTGCCAAACAAAGTGGCTCCCAGAATAATCCATTATAAATGATTCATGTGAAATCTTCGACAGTTTCCAAACCATACTCCTGAAAAAATAAATCCTTGAAGCTTCAAAATTATAAATGTTGGCATTCCTGTGCTCCAGACTAACATCTTAGGTTCCGCCCATAGGAAGTGACTCCTGGGACTGCATACTGCTGCTACTGTATGATGCTTTTCTGCTTTCTGGGTATACTTTCTCTCCTATTTTCTCTTCCTGGTTACAGTTGGTTTATTTTAAAGCTTGTAAAATGCTTCTTTTTAAGACATACTGTATTTCTGTCTCTTGTGTGATAATTGTTATGAAATTTATATTATATTTATATTATAAGCACTTATGTCATTTTTGTTTTAAAAAATATCTCCCAAAAGTAGAGACCACTTTTGAAAGTTTTGGCCTTAATGTCTTCATAAGAGAGGCAAAAAGAAGAAGAAGAAGAAGAAGAAGAAGAAGAAGAAGAAGAAGAAGAAGAAGAAGGGAGGAGCACTGTTAGAAAAATGTTCAACTGAAAAACTTCTCACAAAACCAAAGGGACAGTTAACAAGTGCAAAGAGATTATGAATTGATTCACAATTTCTGACTCAGTCCCTGATTGCATTCAAAGCCAATAGACTGGCTGATGAATCCATAGGTTTATCTAAATCTAATTCTGCTGTGACACCCGGGCCATGAAATCAATGGATATCAATGAGCGTAAAACCAGAGTAATGCAGTGGTGAATCAGGTCCCATATATTTCTGCCATACAGGGCCTGCATGGAATATTTGATATTTCTGAATCAAAACTAGACCCAATGTCTGCTAAAATGTCACACTGAGACAGCAGTGATATTATTTTGACAGAGATGGGGCTGAGAGTCATTTTAGAAACTGATAAACAACGCATCAAAGTGCTTCTGGCTGTTTTACTCAAAGATAATTACATTTTTGCATAGAAAACTGGAAATGTTAGAAAATCTTGCCAAAAGATCTAATGTCTGGATACTGAACATACGTTCAACACCAGAAGGGGGAGACCTTTAAATTGAATTCTTCTTTATTCGACTCACTGAATTATTTTGCTCTCTTTCCAAATATCAAAAAATTTAGAATTCCCAGAAATGGGTCCACAATTTGTTTATTATTAAACTAAATCTTTGTCCTGGCACAAAGTATTTGCTTCTTCTTGTAATTAAGAAAGAATCACACAATGTGTGGCAGAATAAAGGGACATACAGTTCCCACAGTTCACACATACCAGAGAACATATATTTCAACATACTTCAAAAGTAATGCAAGATATACTCTTGCTGCTTAGATCTGATGCAGTTCTCTGTGCAAAATTAAAGTTATCTATAGATCAAAATCTGCACAAATACTATGACTGGGGTGACTGGAAAATATTTTAATGTTCTCTGACTTACCAAAAGTAAGCCTGTTCTGATGATGGTTCTGAAACTGGAATATCAGGCTTAGTACCAGATATTGGAAAACAGAGCTTGTTATCAATTAAGGTCCCTATTCAGTATGTCACTTTAGCGCCCTCATGGCCAAGATGGAGTCTGCTCTGCAAGCAGCTCTGGCAAAGAAAAGGCATGTGCAGGAATGCAGCAGGGAATCATAGAATATCAGGGCTGGAAGGGACCTTACGAGGTCATCTAGACCAACCCGCTGCTCAAAGCAGGACCAATCCCCAATTTTTGCTCCAGATCCCTAAATGGCCCCCTCAAGGATTGAACTCACAACCCTGGGTCTAGCAGGCCAATGCTCAAACCACTGAGCTATCCCTCCCCCATGCCCCCCTTTCACAGCAGGGGACACCTGTTCCAACCCCCTGGAGTGAACACATGAACACCAGATTAATACAATGAATATAGGAAAGGGAAATATTTATTCACAGAGGGATGAATGGAGTAAAACCACAGAGCAGAAGATAGGGGGAGCAGTAAAACAAGCTTACATTCAACACGAGGTCCCACAGGCTCACTCAGTGGTACATAGTCTGAAAGGGCAGACACTGAGCAATGCGTCTGCACTCAGATTTCAGGAGTCATGGGCAAAGTTCCAGTCTGGGAGTGAGTCTTGGGTGCTTCTGGTTATCTTCGGCGCCAGTAAACTTTCCCCAACAAACCCCTCTTCTGCCGCGCTCTCTGCAAAGCCACACAGAGTGACAACCTCCCCACTTAACTAGCTAACAACCTCCCTCTTTATTCCCAATGCAAAGTCGCAAGCCCCAGTACTCACAGCCCCATGCAGCTCTGGGCAACAATGATACTGGGTACAGCGCCGCTTTGTCTTTCTTGGGTGATTCCTCCCTGACACTGCTCCTCCTACAACGAGAAGCTGTTGAACTTGAATTGATATGCAAATTAGATACCATCAACTCGGGATTAAATAGAGACTTGGAATGGCTTGGCCATTACGTTAATTGAATCTATTTCCCTTAAGTTAACGATCCTCATTCACACCTGTGTGTCAACTGTCCACATTGGCCATCTTGTTTATCACTTCAAAGGTTTTTCTTCCCCTGCTGTTATGGTTCCTCTCAATTAATTAGCCTTTTAGGGTTGGTATTCACACTTCCACCTTATCATGTTTCTCTGACTGTATAAATATCTGTCTACTGTATGTTTCATTCCGTGCATCCGATGAAGTGGGTTCTAACCCACGAAAGCTTATGCTGAAATAAATTTGTTAGTCTCTAAGGTGCCACAAGTATTTGATTTTCTTTTTACTGCTCCTCCTGGTTCCTGTCCTGGGGCGTCCCCCATCCCAGGCTTTGGGCAGGTTCTCCACTGCTTCTTTCACTCTGCGAGGGCCTGCTTGCTGTAGCCCTTCTCTTCTGGAGCTCTCCCTCTCTCCACACTCCCAGCCCACAAACAGCACTTCCTCTTCATGGAATAATCAGCACTTCCTTGCCAGTCCTCAGGAAAAAGTTTTAAAGGGGCCGTGCTCTCTACACCCCAAGGTGGTTACATGTAAAGACTTATGCACATGCTAAACTTTATGCAATGTGTATAGTGCCACTGGTATCAGTGACACTACCCACAGCATGTAAACTTAAGCAATGTAAGACCCTACACCTGCATGTCTTTTGCAGGTGTAGGGTCTAACTCTTCAGTATAGCTTTTAGGCCAAGTTTATATGTGAACTATTAATTTTAAATGATCATCTATAGTCCTGTTCTTTTCTTTTTTCCCCAAGAGATTTAAAGATCTTATTTTGGCGAAAACTCAGACATAACCACAATGAATTATTTTCTCAGTAATTTGATTTTTGTCTTCATATCATGACACAAAGGTATTTTTCATCTTAAAATGATATATTTTAAAAATGTATATTGTAACTATTTCTCTATATAATCTAAATGTAATATTTGATAACTAAAAATATGTCATTTTCTTTAGGTTAATTATACTGTGTAAATATCAATACAAATATAAACAAATAGTGCCAGATCTAGTAATTTGACATAAAATCAGTAGGAGTCATTTTGGCCTAACACATGAATGCAGTACCTTATACATTCCATAGCAACAGAATCCTAAAACAGATTCTTCAGGAAAAGCTGTCCCTTCTCTCACTACCCACAGAGCATTCACAGAGCTGCTAAGTAGCAGCCAAACTCTGTTCCCTTGCAGAAATTTAGTTCATGGCCAGGGGTGGTGCCAGCTTTTTTGTCGCCCTAGGCGGTGGTGGCAGGAGAGGCTGCCGCCGAAATGCCGCCGAGATCCCTGGCGGCCGAAGAAGCTGCCGCCGAGGACCCCGGCGGCATTTTGGTGGCAGCCTCTCCCGCCATCGGCCGCCAAGGGACCTGAAACGCTGCCCCCCAAACCCTGGCGCCCTAGGTGACCGCCTAGGGTCACCTAATAGTAGCGCCGGCCCTGTTCATGGCTCCGTTTTTAGGACTTTGAAGATAATGTTAGAGAGGAACGGCACATGTGTTATGATGAGACAGATTTGAGAGAACTCCCAAAAGTAGCTGGCAGCCAGGAGCAGAACATTACCTTTCAGGGTAAAAATTCTCTGCCTGTAGGTTTGGATGTGAGAGAAGCAAAATGGCCCAACAGTGACAAAAGTGTGTTACTTTTGTGAAGTTGCATGCGTCATTTGGAATTTTTAAATATCTCTTCTTGCAACTGCTTATTTGTGAACAAAATCTTGTTACCACTTTGCATTCAAAATTCCAGTTGATTACACAAGACATTCCAGATATGGAATAGCATACAATATGCAATAAAGTTATTAACTTGACACCAGGGAGAAACAATGGGCTCTACGGGAATATCTGATCTAGAATTCTATTATACCTGATTTTTCAGTTATATGAGAGTTTTGCTTTTATAAGAACCTTTGGGGTATTAAACAATTTCAAACCAACACCAATGACAGTTTAATTATGATAAAAATGATGAAAATCTACAGATATATGTACGTAGGAAGTAGAGCTGTTTTGGCTGTTCTCTTTAACATTTTGCATGCAAAGTTTTTTGAGATATGTTAAACTATTTGGCCTCAGTTAAGCAAATCCCTTACCTAGGTGCTTAAGGGCTTTACTGATTAGAGATGGGATTACCCATGTCCTTAATTTAAATACATGTTTAAGAGCTTTGCTCTGTTGAGGCCTTATTGTATCATGGGTTTGATCCTGCTCCCAGTGAAATCAATGCAAAAAAATTTCATTGACTCCAATAAGAGTAGGATTGGGCCTGATGATTTTTCTTATTCCCATCATAGAATTGTATTGTTCTGCACTGGAACTGAGAAACAGCAAGAACATAGAACTGTTTTCTCGTTTTTTTCCTAGTTATTTGTTTTAAGCTGTTTTTGTAAATTCTTCTCTCTCTGTGTTTTATGTTTTAGTGAACAGGAGCAGCAAACGGGAGTTTTGATAGAGAGTTCTCCAGGTGAAGGAGGAGAGACTATGTGATCCTTGGGATAAGTTTGTCTTTTAGTCTGTTTGTTCTGTGCTTGCCATGTTCTTGCTTGAAGATTATAGCATTGTCTGTTTTGGGGGCTGTGTGCTAAACCAAGTGGCCTGGTAGGCTAGTGAGAGCTTACTACCAAGGCTCTAGCCTACTATCCTTTGATCCCTAACCCCTATAGGTCCCTTGACAAGGGGTCGGGGCTAACTCTGTGAGAACAGGGTTTTAAAAAGCCAGCTCCAAAGCTCACAGAGGACAGCAAACAAGGGAGTTTTGTGAGGGAGTTTACAGAGGAAGTGTGAGAGGCAGATGCACCTAACAAACATGCTTTAAACTTTGGCCAATAACCCCTCCCCCCACCCAAAAAAAAACAAAAAAACCAAACAAACAACCTGCAAAAGTAAAAACAATACAGGAAGAAGTCCAGCAGCAGAGAGGAGGCTATACAGTTTATTGCATTGAATGCAGCATGTAAGATTACCTGCCTGTGGGCAGGTGGCATATGCGTGCATGTGGGTACAAACAGCTCGTGGGCCACAGAAATAAAGTGTGAGCTTTTGAGGCCAGAGTGGCTGAACTAGAGGAGAAAGGGGAGACACAGAGGTACACAGAGGAGAATTTCAGGGTCACAGTAGATTAGTAAAGCAATCAGTGGCGTAGCGAGGTTTAGAGCACAGGGGGAGCGGCGCTATAAAAAGGCGCCGCTCCCCCTGTACTCACCCCGGCGGCGCTTTAAAGGGCCCGGGGCTCCAGCCGCTGCGGCGCACCCGGGCCTTTTAAATCCCCACCTGAGCCCGGCTCTGGCAGTGGGGCTGGGGGGGGGGCACTTTAAAAGGCCCAGCTCCCCGCAGCGGCAGGAGCCGCGGACCTTTTAAATCCCCGCCCGAGCTCAGCTCTGGCAGCGGGGAGCACTTTAAAAGGCCCAGCTCCCCGCAGCGGCAGGAGCCACCAGCCTTTTAAAGCGCCCCCCGGGTCCGGCAGCGGGGCTGGGGGGGGCGCTTTAAAGAGCCGGTGGCTCCCGCAGCGGCAGGAGCCGCCGGCCTTTTAAAGTGCCCCCCCAGCCCGGGTCCGGCAGCGGGGCTGGGGGGGTGCTTTAAAGGGCTAGTGGCTCCCCTCAGTGGCAGGAGCCGCCAGCCTTTTAAAGCGCCCCCGAGCCTGGCTCCCCCTGCTCCCCCCTGGCTATGCTACTGAAAGCAATCCCATCCCCATTCTGACAGCCTCTGTGCTATTAAGGAGAATGAAAGTCTTGGGGAAGGAAAGCATCAAGCTGGAGTGAAGGGAAACAATCCCAAAATTGGAATCCTGCTTCCAGATGATGTCATGGTATCCTCTCATACTGAGAACACCTCTCCTGGCGACAGAACCCCAGTTATTAGGAAGAGACAGGTAATAGTAATGGGAGATTCGATTATTAGTAATATGGTTAGTTGTGTTTGTGATGATCTCACGAGACATCTAGACAGACTTATGTGCAGTGCTGGGGAAGAGCCAGTGGCTGTGGTACATGCAGTTACCAGTGACATAGGGAAAGATCAGAGAGAGGTTCTGGTGGCCAAATTTAGCTGCTAGGTAAGAGATTAAAACCTTCATGGTGGCATTATCTGAAATGCTTCCATTTCAATGTGTGAGGTCAGAAAGACAAGAAGTACTGTAGTGTCTCAATGTGTGGATGAGACAATGGTGTAGGAAGGTGGTTTTAGGTGTATTAGGAATTGGGGAACCTTTTGGGAAAGGAAGAGCCTATAAAGTAAGGATGGGCCCTCCCTAAACCCAAATGGAACCAGATTTCTGCCATGTAAAATTAAAAAGGTTGTAGAGGATTTTTTAAACTAAGGGCTGAGGAAAAGGCAACAGGTGCAGAGGAGCACATGGTCTGGGCAGAGACATCCCTTAGGGATGAATTTATTAAAGGGCGATCTCTATATCTTAGTAAAGAGGAGAGGATAGAAGTTGGTGAAGTATAAGTAGTTTAACTAGGGGGGTCACCAAATGAAATTAATATGCAGCATTATTTTTTCACACAATGCACTGTCAACCTGTGGAACACCTTGTCAGAGGATATTGTGAAGGCCAAGACTATAACAGGATTAAAAAAAGAACTAGATAAATTCATGGAGGATAAGTCCATCAATGGCTATTAGCCAGGATGGGTAGGGATGGTGTTCCAAGCCTCTCTTTGCGAGAAGCTGGGAATGGGAGACAGGGGATGTATCACTTGATGATTGCCTATTCTGTTGATTCCCTCTGGGGCACCTGGCATTGGTCACTATCAGAAGACAGAATATTGGGCTAGATGGACCTTTGGTCTGACCCAGTAAGGCCATTCTTAAGTTCTTATGCTAGTGAGGAACAGTCAAACATAAATCAGCCCCACTGAAATATAACACATGAAGGTAAGGAACTGATTATTGACAAAATGTAAAAGTGCTTATATACAAATGCTAGAAGTTTAAATACTAAGATGGGTGAACTAATGTCCCTGGTATTGAATGAGGATATGGATGTAATATGCATTGCAGAAACTTGGTGGAATAAGGGTTATCAATGGAATATGATAATATCAGGGTACAAAATAAGTAGGAATGACAGAGTTGATCATGCTGGTGTGGGAATGTCACTATGCGTGAAAAAATCAGAGTCAAATATAGTAAAAGTTTTAAATTTATCAAACTCTACCATGGAATCCATAGGAATAGAAATTCCATGCTTGAACAAAGAGTATAGCAGCAGTAGTATACTACCGACCACCTGACAAGGTTGGTGACAGTGACTGTGGATTGCTCAGGCTGAAACGAGAGACTACAAAAACAGAAAACCCAGTAATAATGGAGATTTTCAACTATCCTCATTTTGATTGGATATACATCTCCTCACGACAGGATGCAGAGATAAAATTTCTAGACACCTTAAATTACTGCTTCTTGGAGCAGCTTATTCTGGAACCCACAATGGAGGGGGAGGCAATTCTTGATTTAGTCCTACGTGGAGCACAGGTTCTAGTCCAAGAGGTGAATATAGCTGAAATACTCCATCATAGAAACCATAATGTAACTAAATGTAACATCCTTGTAGGGACAAAAATGCCAGAGAAACCCACCACAATGGTATTTAACCTCAAAAGGGGGAACTACACAAAAATGAAGATGCTACTTAAACAAAAATTACAAGGAACAACCACAATGGTGAAATGTCTGCAAAATGGATGGAGACTATTTAAAAACATGAAAATAAAGGCTCAAACTAAATATGTATCCCAAATCATTATTATTAATAATAATAATCATAATCACCATCATCATAATAAAAACAGTAACTGTTTATAAGATAGGAAACAAAGGGAAGGAATAAATGGTCAGTTTTCTGAAAGGAGAGAGGTAAATAGCCAGGTCCCCCACGGATCTGTACAGGGACCATTATTACTGGGTTTTCTGTTTCTTAGTGCTGTTCAACATATTCATAAATTATCTGGAAAACGGGGTCAATAGCGAGGTGGCAATTTTTTCAGATAATACAAAATTACTCAACATAGTTAAATCCACAGCTGACTGCGAAGAGTTACAATAGGACCTCACTACACTGGGTGACTGGGCACCAAAATGGCACATACATTCAATCATAATAAGTGCAAATTAATGCACATTGGAAAAATAATCCCAACTATACATTCAATATGTTCAATATGTATAGTTCCATATGAACAGAGAGCCAAAGACTGAGAGTGTTCATCTTAGAAAATAGATGATTAAGGGGGGGATATGGCAGAGGTCTCTAAAATCATGAATGGTATGCATAAAATGAATAGGGAAGTGTTATTTACCTCTTCACATAACACAAAAACTAGGGATCAAATACAATTAATAGGCAGCAGGTTTAAAACAAATATAAGAAAGTACTTCTTCACATAATACATAGCCAACCTGTGGAATTAGTTGGCAGGGGATGTTGTGAAGGATAAAACTATGACTGAGTTAAAAAAAAATTAGATGAGTTCATAGAAGATAGGTCCATAAATGGCTATGAGCCAAGATGGTGAGGGACACAACCCCATGCACTGGGTGTCCCTACACCTCCAACTACCAGAAGTTGGGACTGGGTGATGGTCTGACTCACTCAAAATTGACTTGTTCTGTTCATTCCCTCTGAAGCATCTGGCACAGGACACTGTGAGAGACAGGGTACTGATCTAGATGGACCATTGATCTGACCCAGTATGGCCATTCTAGAATTTATACTGCACAGCGGGGTTCTGTCTTTCCTGCACAGAAGCCAAACAAATGTTTCATGTAGCAGAGTACACAGCATATTAGAGGCAACCACTGGGGGAAAAAAGTGCACCTTAACAAAAGATTAAATGGGAATAAAGAACCTCTTGGCATAGGCCACCTGCATCACTGAAATCAATGTGGATGGGAGAGCAGCTGTCGATGAGCTGTCACTCCTCTGGGCAAAGCCTTGACTCCAATCCCCAATACACGAGTGTTGCCACAGAGGGGGAAATAACTCATGTCAGCAAAAGAGCTAGTACAGATTACTTTACCTCTGCAGCAAGAGGGAATCAGGAAGGAGATTGTAACTTTCAGAGTTTCAATCTGGTGCTGGCACAGCCCCTTTGTCTGGATGGATTGGAGAGTTACAATCAAGCCCTTTATGTTTAAAAATGATTTTATAATGAACAGTGCTTCATGTAAAATACACATGTCCTTCTGGAGTACTACAGAAGAGCCTAATATGATATCATTTCTAATTTGAATGCTTGTTGGATGCAAGGCAGTAATAGATGTAATTAAAGAGCTTCCTCTTTTCTGCTGCTAAGCTCTATGTATGCAACCTGTGGAGCCCTGAATAATTGTCTCAAGTATCAGAGGGGTAGCCGTGTTAGTCTGGATCTGTAGAAGCGACAAAGGGTCCTGTGGCACCTTATAGACTAACAGAGGTATTGAAGCATAAGCTTTCGTGGGTGAATACCCACGAAAGCTTATGCTTCAATACCTCTGTTAGTCTATAAGGTGCCACAGGACCCTTTGTCGCTTCTGAATAATTGTGTATTTAATATGGTGTTGGGGCTCATTCAGTGATCTGCCGATCTTTTTCCTATGGGTCTTTGGAGAACAGGGCCTGATCCTATGTGTATCCTGTAAATTGCTGAGTACCCTCAACTGTGAATAATTTAAACTCAGGGGAGTTGAGGAGTCTTGGCACCTTGCAGGAATTGAGCCTTGGGATTTCAACTATCACCACTGCAGACAGCCTTACAGTGAGATTTAAAGAGCTCAATTTATTTAGTTTATCAAGATGAAATTTCAACTGTGACTTGATCAAGGTGGGTTAGTACCTTCATGAGGAGAAAATACTGGATACTAATGGGCTTTAATCTAGTGGAGAAAAGCGTAACAAGAACAAGTGGCTGGAAGTTAAAACCAGACACATTCAAGAGAAGGGGAAAAGTAACAGTGAGGATGAATAACCATTGGAACAAACTGCCAAAATAAGTGGTGGACTCTCCAATTCTTCTTGTCTTCAGATCAAGATTGGATGCTTTTTTGGAAGATATGCTTTAGTCAAACACAAATTGTTAGCCTCAATACATAGATAACTGGGTGAAATTCTTTGACCTCTGTTATCCAGGAGGTCAGAGTAGATGATCTAATGCTCCCTTCTGGTCTTAGAATCTATTATCCAACCCTGCATATGTTGAAATTGTCAATGCGTCATCGTATGAGGAAGAGGTAGAAGGGAGTGAAGAAGAGGAGTCATGCATAAGGCAAAGATTTTGTCATGTTTATTTCTAGTGAAAGTCACTGAAGCCCATGACCTGTCCCTGATTTTACTAAAAATATACATGATAAAATGGGAAGGGACTGGACAGCTGCGGGGTGGCTGGGAGCTCTTGGCCACCCACCACCCATGGGAGGTCAGAGCTCCAGGGTTCCCTGCCACCAGCGGCGGAGGGGAGCTGCAGGGTCCCCCTGTCCCCTCACCAGTGGTGGGGAGCTGCGGTAGTCCTCCTGTCCCCTGCAGCATCCAGGAGCTGCAGGATACCCCCCTGCCTGCAGCAGCAGGGAGCTGCAGAGTACTTCCACTGCCCATGGTGGCTGAGAGCTTGGGGGCCTACTGTCTCAGGCAGTAGGGGTACCTTACAGCTCCCTGCCACTGTGGGAGGCGGCAGAACCTGCCAGAGCTGAAGTCATGGAGGTCTTTGGAAGTCACGGATTCCATGACTTCCGCCACCGCCATGACAAAACTGTAGCCTTAGTCATGCATACTCCAACTTCAGAGTCTCTATATCTGGAGCACCATTTCAAAACTCTACTGTTTCCATGTAAGGTAACTGAGGAGAAGCCAGATGCACTTACTAGGTCTCATATTGTTTTCAGTAGAGAAAAAACTAACAAATGAAACAAAAAAAACCACTGTTGTTTTAAGTGTCCAGTATTCAAAATGCATATTAGCCTGTCAAAAATAAGAATAAACTCAAAAAATTGAAATGAACATTGACATTTTAAATATTTTTCAACTCTTTGACAAATTCTCTCATTTTTACAACTCTCTGCCTTCCAAGACAGAAATGAAAGAGTCAAAACACAGCTGGACAGGCTATTCTCAGAATACCGCCAGCTTGAAGTATGGGAAATCTCTTTAGGGCGTGTCTTCTTGAATGTTTTCCAGCCTAATTTTGCAGACCAAAAGGCTGAATACTTCAGATAAGATTCTAGTATGCATTTTGATGTTATACTAACAATATGTATTTGTTATTATTACTACTACATATTTTGTATCAGTTTTGTTTTGGATGAACCAGAAAGGAAACAAGAGGAACAGAACAGAGAGGAACAGAGCATCATGAAAACAAACTGTAAGGTAATTAAAATTGTTTCAAAACAATCAGTTTTTTTTTAAATGCATCTTTTGTTTTGCAAGCAACGTATAATTGTGTGTACTGTAGCTTACAAATTACCCCAATACATTTTGACATTAGGGTACAAAGGAATACCAGAGTTTCATTATAAATGTTTTATTATTTTTAGAATGATTTTGCAATTAAAATATTTGTTAATAATATTTTATTGTGTTATCTCTTCATTGGTATATTTTTAATTTGACCATTCAGATATCAGTTGCCTTTGATAAACAGATACGGTTACCTCACTGTTTGCAGTAATCCCTAAGAATGCCCTACAGCAGGAATAGGCACAATATCCACACAAGCAGTCCATTTCCTAGACACTACTGTGCTAATAAGCGATGGTCACATAAACACCACCCTATACCGGAAACCTACTGACCGCTATACTTACCTACATGCCTCCAGCTTCCATCCAGGACACACCACACGATCCATTGTCTACAGCCAAGCTCTAAGATATAACCGCATTTGCTCCAATCCCTCAGACAGAGACAAACACCTACAAGATCTCTATCAAGCATACTTAAAACTACAATACGCACCTGCTGAAGTGAAAAAACAGATTGACAGAGCCAGAAGAGTACCCAGAAGTCACCTACTACAGGACAGGCCCAACAAAAAAAATAACAGAACGCCACTAGCCGTCACCTTCAGCCCCCAACTAAAACCTCTCCAGCGCATCATCAAAGATCTACAACCTATCCTGAAAGATGATCCCTCACTCTCACAGATCTTGGGAGACAGACCAGTCCTCGCTTACAGACAGCCCCCCAACCTGAAGCAAATACTCACCAGCAACCACACACCATACAACAAAAACACTAACCCAGGAAGCTATCCTTGCAACAAAGCCCGATGCCAACTCTGTCCACATATCTATTCAAGTGACACCATCATAGGACCTAATCACATCAGCCACACCATCAGGGGTTCGTTCACATGCACATCTACCAATGTGATATATGCCATCATGTGCCAGCAATGCCCCTCTGCCATGTACATTGGCCAAACTGGACAGTCTCTACGCAAAAGAATAAATGGACACACATCTGACATCAGGAATCATAACATTCAAAAGCCAGTAGGAGAACACTTCAATCTCTCTAATCACTCAGTGACAGACTTAAAGGTGGCAATTTTGCAACAGAAAAGCTTCAAAAACAGACTCCAACGAGAAGCTGCTGAACTTGAATTAATATGCAAAGTAGATACCATTAACTTAGGTTTGAACAGAGACTGGGAGTGGCTCAGTCATTGCGTTAATTGAATCTATTTCCCCTAGTTTAGTATCCTAGTTAATTACCCTTACACCTTTGTGTCAACTGTCCGTAATGGGCCCTCTTGATTATCACTTCAAAAGTTTCTTTCCCCTGCTGATAATAGTTCCTTTCAATTAATTAGCCTTTTACAGTTGGTATGGTTACTTCCACCTTTTCATGTTTCTCTGAATGTATAAATACCCTCCTATTGTATGTTCCATTCTATGCATCTGACGAAGTGGATTGTAGTCCACGAAATCTTATGCTGAAATACATTTGTTAGTCTCTAAGGTGCCACGAGTATTCCTTTTCTTTTTGCTGACACAGACTAACACGGCTACTACTCTGAAACCTGCCAAATATTGTGGCTATCTTATCCATTTGTCTACAGCAAAATAAAACACTGTAATACGGATGTAAATCAATTATTGTAGTTACATGCTGATTTGAACTGTGTACAGTCTGGGAGTGTGGGAGTCTATTGTTTAAGAAATGACAGACTGCTCAGCTGCTTCATGAAAAAGCAGAGAATTTCTATAGTGCTAATCAGGTGAGGGCCCTGTCCTGAAGCTCATAAGAATTGTTGATTTCACTGAATACTGGATCAGGGAAGATGATATAAAGACAAGTCATCTGACATAAATCTATCTGAAGCTGGGGATAGTGTATAAACTGTTCTTTTTTAGAAAGAAGTTTCTCACCTATATAGGTAAATAATGTTGTTTGAGATATGTATTCCATTTACATATTTCACAGTGGGTGAGTGCATGTCCACTGAGCATGCATTGGAAAATGTTCTAGTCAGCAGCACCCACTGGAGTGGTGCACATGCCCTTCCTTTTCTTGTGCACTTCGCCAGGGCATAAAAGCTCCACCACAGCTTTACCTCCATGACAGCCCGCGACATCAGGACTCCAAAGCAGCAGGGAAGGTGGGTGGGTTGTGGAATATGTATATGAGCTACACATCTCGAAGATCATCCATTACCATACAGAGAAGTAACCAAACTAACCTCTTTTTTTTCTTCTTTTGAGTAGTAGTCTGTGTACATATTCCACAGCTGGTGACACCCAAGCACTAGCCCCCACTGGGGGCAGGTACATACAAAGAATCTGCATATATATGTTTTTTAACCCACATCATCCAAATCTTGTATCGACCCATGCCACTTGCACTAGCATGTAATGCTTTATGAATGTGTGTGTGCACGGACAACGAGGTTGCTGCTCTGCAAATATCCTGGATTGGCAGGTTCCCTACAGAAGCCAACAAAGTGAACTATGCCTTGGTAGAGGGGGCATGTATTCTGCTGGGCAGTTGCCTGTCTAATAGCCTGTAACATGACCTGATGAATTGGGAAATCCAGTTTGATATTCTTTGCATAGACACAGCTTGTCCTTTGATTCGCTGCGTAATCCAGAAACAGTCTGGGACATTTCTGAAAGGGTCTTGTGCCATCCAGGTAGAACAATATGATGTTGCTGATGTCCAGAAGTAAGGCAAAGAGCCACAGTTGTAAAGGGGGCATCTATCAGTTCTGAAAGGACCAGATTAAGGTTTTATGGTGGGGCCAGGTCTTTGATCAACAGGTAAAATATGAAGAGGTCTGCCAGGAACCTCTTTGTCATGGAGTGGGAGAAGATCAAGGATTGGCTAATTCATGGGTGGATCACGGAAATGGCTGCTAGGTGAACCCAAAGTAAGCTCAGTAAGAGGCCAGAGTACTTCTGGTGCATCAGGTACTCCAGGATCTCCTGAATTCCTAAACGCATGGACGAAATCCAGTGCTGTTGTGCCCATTTTGGAAACCTAGAGACATAGTGGAATTTTTCCTGCTATTAATAAGAATGTGCTGAACATTTCATAAGCAAGCATCCACATCAGCAGGTGGGGGGAATTCAAGCTTAGGTGTAGCACCAATCCCCTATTACAGACTAGAATGTCAAGGATCCAGGGTAGAGAGATTGGCAGTACTAGAAAGAGGTAATGGAGATTCCTGAACCATGTTTGCCTTGGCCATACCAGGCTTTCTGGCTTTCTCCCACTTGATCTTTCACAGCATCTTGGGCAGCAAGAGGGATGGATGAAAAGGACAGAACAGCCCAACCATCCCTCAGAGGAGAAGGCATCTAAGAGAGCCAGGACTGTGGCCTCCCCATGAGCAGAAGTTAAATATGTTGGACATATGTTGTTCATTACTGTCATGAAAGTTCTGTGTGTGGATCTTCCCATTGATGGAAGATGTCCTGAAGGATTTTCATGTGAAGCAACTACTCATGATTGTCACAGAAGTGCCTGCTCAGACCATCTGTCTTCACACTGATCACCCCAGGGAGATGGACCACTGACAAGGTAATGATGTGCCTTATGGCAAAATCACAGAGCTGGATGGCTTCCAGGCACAACCCCTGCAACCTGCCCCTCCACACCTGTGTTTAGGTAGAAAACTGCTGATATAGTGTCTGATATCACCAAGACTGCCTAGCTGTGAATATCCAAAAGGAAGGTTACATATGCCCAGTATATGGCCCTGAGTTCTAGAATATTGATGTGTAAAGCCCTGACTGTAATGGATCACATGCCCTGAGCTGTGAGATCACCCATGTGAGGTCATTATCCAAACATGGAGGTGCCAGTGATCATGGTTCTTGAAAGCAAACTGGGACTGTATGGGACCCCCTTGCAAACATTGCCCAGGTCCTTCCAGCAGTCAGGTGCCATCTATTTTCCCATTTGGACATTGGTGTCAGTGATGCTGAAGTCAGCCCCAGGGGTTTTGTGATCTCCAGTGGCCTCTTGTTGATTGGGATCACTAAGCGTCCTAGAATATCAAGGAGTTTGTGTGGCATGTCCCACACATCCTCAGTAGGTATCTCTAAGGCTGCTACTACTCATCTCATGAGGTCTTGAAATATCTTCTAGTCCTCAGGAGTGGCAGATGACTGATCTGGAGCCATGGAATCATCTGGAAGTGATGAGGTTGTGCCCAGTGCTATCTGAAGCTCACCCTAGATCAGCTACATCAGTGCAGCCCACTCCTGGCACAAACAGCTCCTAACACTGGCACGGGGGTGACTGTCTGTGCTACAAGTATTGTGGAGAGGCTAATCCCAGTTGGCATTGGCCCCGGTGCTCAGGGAACTTTTCCTAAGTTTTGAGGCAATATCTGACAGTCAGGTAGTCTTATGTGGCCTCAAAGTTTGATCTGGAGAGGGTGATTTTTGCTTCTTCTTCATCATAGATTTGCACTCTAATCTGATCTGTCTCTATGTTTCCCTGATGAGGAAGCTGCGGGCCTGAAGGACCCTTCAGACATGGTCAATGTTGAAGCTGGGGCAGATTTCAACAGCCTCCGGTCTTCCAATGATCCAGAGACTGGCCCCAGTTCCTGCTCCATAAGTAAGGCCCTCAGGAATGCCCATCTTGAGTGCTGGGTCCTCTGTAAGAAGGACCTGCAGATTTTTCAGCACTCTGGGACATATCCTTCACTGAGACAGAATGGACTGTAATGTGAGGGCATAAACACGATAAGGCATGCTGTAAGCAGCTACTAGAGAACTGCCTAACAAGGAAGTTCCACCCTTTATTAAGATCCCTGCTGCAACACATCCTGGTCATCTCTGGTAGGTGTGGAGCTCCAGAAACTCATTGTTTCACATCTCCCATTATTTATACATTTTATAAAGGATTAAACCTTAAATTATGTACATACATTGGCCACATAAACCAATGTATGTACAGACAACATTTCAAAATATACTTCAAATTCCTTTAAACTATTTACACTACTATGTCTCCTTATCAATTTCATTTAAATAATCCTGTGCAGTATTCTAAAGATCAGGTCTTTGAGGGTCTCTGATCAGTCTCCATACCATATTCTCACTTCCGCTGAGTTTGTGTGTGGAGTTAGAGTTCCTTTCTTCATTGTACTGGGAAATATTGAAGATGAACCCAATTCCTCCAGCAAAGTCCTTTCAGAGTCTGCATTAGTTAGGATTTGGGAGTTTCTGCCAAGTTTCAAACAGCGCCAAATGTCTGGGAGTGTTTGAGCCAAATTTTGCTCTTTAGTCTCAGTTCAGGTAGTGCTTTTGTTCTGTACTGAACTTTGAAGTTTTGTTGTTACCAAATTTTTATTTCAGTATCCTGTTTGTGAAATTCCGTCCAGTCAGACATCTTACATTTAAGCTGTTAGGAGTGCCACAGGTAAAGGCATCCTTAGTCATCTTCCCATCAGAAATTCTCCTGGAGATAGTCCAGATGAAAGTGGTGTTGACCAATATACCAGGAGTGCTTTATATGGGTCCACTGATTTTTACATAAGTCTTTTTAAAGTTTGCATTGCTCTTTCCACCTTCCCATTACTCTGGTGTTAACATGGACTATTAGAATGATGTTCAAAGTCCTGTGCCAATGCTAGGAACTTTTCAGAGTTAAACTGAGGCCCATTATCAGTTCTTAGCACTTATGAAACTTCATGTCTTGCAAGTATTGACTTTAGTTTTTGGATGAGTTGTGCCGATGAAGTCTGTGTAAATATAACCAATTCAATATATCTGGAGAAGTAACTGACTACAATAACGTATGTGTGTCCTTTGCAGAAAAAACAAATCTGTGACTACCTGCTGCCAAGGTCTATCAGGTAGTTTTGTACAGAGTAATGGTTCTGGAAATTATTTTCCCCCTTTGTTACATATCTTGCAGCTCTCTACTAAGGTCTGAATTTGACTACTTAGACCTGGCCACCATATGGACTGTTATGCTCATGCGCTGCACTTGTTTATCTCTACTTTGCTGAAGTTGTCTGGCACATGTTGGAGTTGCTGCCACAACAAGGTCACTGTAGACTTTGACACACTTCATGTGTCCATTGTTCAGAGGCATGAATGCCATTCAGTATTAGCAGTTCTTAAACCTCAGGGATCTGTGGTGGTCAGTCATGGCTGCCAGTACTGCAAGTGACTGAGGGGGGAGAACCCTTTTCCCACAGAGTGCCCCATAGACCTAATTAACTAGCTAAACTGAACTGCTAACTAATAATTGCTGAATTGGAGGTAAATTCTGAAGAGAGTTGTCCCAGCAACTAGAGAAAAACTAGGTGCGTCTCCATGCTTTATACCCTTGGAAAGTGCCTGAGTGCCTGAGGAAAGGGAGGGCTCATTGTGCTACCCCACTAGATATTGCTGACTAGAATATTCTCTGATGTGTGCACACTGGATGTGCATCCACCAGCTGTGGAATATGAATATTGACTAGCACTCAGAAAAGATACTCTGGTCTCTGTCAGCATCCATTTTCTGAGATGTACAATAAATCCATAGTGAAAATTAAGAAATCCAATGATACAATATTATGTATGTAGCTTCCTTAAATCTTATAGAAGTTTGGGGCCTAAGTGTCTTCCCCAAAGTCACCAAAAAAAAGCAGGGGGGGGCTGTGGAACAGGGAATTGAACCCAGGTCTCCTAACTCCTTGACTAGAACCATACTTACGCTCTAGCTAGTGAGGAATATTCTATTTAGGAATATGTACTGCCCTTGCATACCAGGAAGCTCCAGGAAGCACCGCTTCACTTAAGGCACAATCCCTTCTGTAGCATCATGATTCCGCCATCACCCTTAGTCAGCACAGTTCCTTTAGGGCATAAATGAGTCTTTAGTCTCTAAAATAACTAAACTATATGGCATACACTGATTTTATCAGGTGTCACATTAGACTTGTGATTCAAGTTCTTCATCCCTTCTTGCTTTGTGTTCACTGCTGTTTTAATGATTATAGATTATTTATAATTGTCTTGGTATACATACCTAAATACAGTCCTATTTTAGGACTACAAACCACATTTTATACAGTCTCTGTTGGTAGTGAAGGAATGTATGCAGTGGGGAAACTGTTATTCTCTCATTACCCTTAGTTAAACTTGACAAGTGTTAATAGCCAGTAGGTTTTCAGAATCTTTTATAGTTTTCAGAGTGCTATAATGATTGATCACTTGGTTCAGTGATAAATTCAAAGTCAAACTGATATCACTGAAATAACTTTAGAATCTCCTCCTTCCCCTCCTAATCCCCTCTTCCAATTAATGCATCTCCAATAATCCTATTTATGATAGTAAGCCTAACATACACACTTTATGTTATTAGTATTCATTTTCTCATTTGACTAAATAGGTATTTTGCGGTTGCAGTACTGATAATACAAGCAGTAACATAAAGTCATATATTATTTAAACATATTCTTGTTACCTCTTTTCAGGGAATATGTGCTATGAAAGGTGATTTGTTTGGAGTTTCTCTCTTGCCAGCTGTAGTGTGAAAGTAACCAAGCCTCTGTCAATGAAATATTTACCTAAAGTTAGGTTCACACTATTTACAGACTAATTCTGCTGCAGGAGAGTTACTTTAATTTTACAATAATTAAAGGCCTGATGCAAAGCCCATTAAAGTCGGTGGGAGATTTATTGGATCTGTCCCTAAAAGAATGAGTACTGTATTGAAAAGAGGTAGGGGAACTAA
This sequence comes from Macrochelys suwanniensis, assembly GCA_033296515.1. Taxonomy (NCBI): domain Eukaryota; kingdom Metazoa; phylum Chordata; order Testudines; family Chelydridae; genus Macrochelys; species Macrochelys suwanniensis. The sequence continues at coordinate 46,801,350 of CM065777.1, forward strand.
CAAAAAGTTTGGTTATTTGAAATGGTCAAAATGTTACAAAAATAGCTTTATCATTATTATTATTGAGTCTGTGTTTCTGTGCTATGTTTAGTTATGTTTTATTTTTATCAGTCACACAAATTAAATTTGCTTTGCTTGGCATAGATTTGGTTGTGCTTGTCATTTGTCCATACTCTTATTGTTTACAAAAATCAATAATGATATTTTTCTAAAAGGTGCTCATGTTCTTGAAATAGTGTAGGTCCACTTGGAAGACTTTCAAATGCTACTGATGTGGGAATTTCTGCTGAAATATAGACTTCTGAAGTTAGTGTCCATCAAGGAATAAATTGTTACATATCTTTGAAATATTTTATAAAATACTATAAAATGAAATAACGCAACTTCACAATACGTTCCAATCATTATTTATTTTTCTTCCTTGTTTATGAATATTGTAAAGAAGCCAGAGACACAGTGTGTAATAAACTGTAAAAATGATATTACAAACTCAATAAACTGTGGGTTTATTGATTAATATAATATATCACATCACACTTATGTTTCTAATAATTTATACTGTCATTGTCCAAAAGAAAATATCCTTCAGAGAGATCTATAAGTTTATGGACTCATCCTCAAAAAGGAAGTAACAAAGAAGCCCCACCACCTATTTCATTTAAAACTGGACCATTCAAAGCTCTGAATATATAATACAGGTAATAATTGTGAACAGGCAGGGGATGGACAAGTTAATAGGTCTTTCTATGCCAAATTCCACAGTCCTTTACTAAGCAAAATATGTAGTGAAGTCAGTGGGAGTTTATTTTGCTTCCAAAATGATTGCAGTAGTTTGTCACTCTATAAGTCTCTAAGTCTCTAATGAGGAAGAGCAATCTACCAACATATGCATATGTGGGAGATCCTCCACCTAGGAACCTTCTCCTTACTGTACAGTGAAGCAGTGGAGTGATCACCCATCTCTTCAGCAGAATTCCTTCCCTAATTCCTACACCCTGGATCCTGCAAAAAGGGGGAGAGCCGGATACATCCTCCTCGGCAGACTGCAGACAACGTGTGAAAAAGTGAATGCAACATGCAACACTAGATCACATTAAGTTTTGCGTGGAGCCCCCATAGACTGTAGAACGCCCCTTTAAGGGGAATTCCAGGTAGGTACAGGGAGGAAAGCCAAAGCAGATGGTTCTAGTGATGCCAGAATGGTGAAAGTGCAGCAGGAAACCCAAGAATCAGTGCACGGCACAGAACCAGCATGCATATGGTCCTGTTTGCAAAAAATCTGTAGATTTTGTGAGCAAAACTCTTTGTTCCACATTGGGGGAAGTCCCTTCTTCCTTGAGGGAATACTCTCAAGAGAAATGCCACAGAGCTTTCCTACTCTCCATGTCCCATCCTGCAGGCATTTTCATTGGAGTAGGAGATCTCCCCCTATGATTCTATGATCTCTTGTAAAATAATTATCTTTAGAAGAAAGGCCGGAAAAAATATTTCAAAAGTAAAAGCAGTGTTTCCCACTTTCCCTCCATCTTCAGTAATCTCTTCTCTCTAATGATATTATGAAAAACATGACGTTAAGTGCTCTGGAAGTCATCTTGCCTGTTTATGCTAGTATGGTTCTTGCAATCTCAAAAATCATGACACATGTAATTATGCCTGAAAGAAATAAACCATCTCCTCTTCCAGAAGCTAAGAGAATACTAAAACACTACTAAAACACGATCTGCACTAGCTCTAACTTAATTACAGTGACACCCTCCATGCCTCTAGAATTTTGTTTCTGTCAGCATTTACATTATGAACCCCTAATTTCAGGGTTTTATAACTCTATTCTACATAGTTTGGCTATTTTTATGGGAGTGCACAATACAGTAGTTAATGGTTTCATTTGCTATTTTTTTCTAAAAATGGCTTGGCTTTTAGTTTGAAGTTTTGTAGCTCACTCTGTTATGTGCTCTAGTCTTTTGTAGGTCTTAGGAACAAAGTCAAATTTATGTCTACGCAGGGATAAAAGACCCATGTCATGGCTGTGGCTGGCCTGAATCAGCTGACTTGGGATTGAAAGGCTTGGGCTACAGGGCTAAAAACTGCTGTCTAAACTTCAAGCTTGGTCTGGAGCCCAAGCCCAAAGGTCTACACAGCAATTTTTCAGCCCCAAGCCTTGATAGCTCAAGTCAGCTTTTATCCCTGCGTAGACATACTTATAGGAATCTATGATGAAATAGAACCATAAAGGTATGTCTACACTTCACACTAAGACCAGGCTCTTATTGAGGGCGGCCCCTGCTTGGGGCGGCAAAATTGTAAGAGCCACCCCTGTCTGTAGTAACCAATCCCAAGAAGCCTATATGTGACCTGAGTAGCAAGGAGAAATTGCTGCATATTGAGGTTATAGGATTTGCCTGTGTGAATGCATTGATCTAGCAAAAGAGATCTGAGGAAAGCAACAATATGGCTTCCCAGAGAAGAAAATCTAGGTAGACACATGAGAGGCAATGGGTAAGCTGCTGGTTTCAAAGATCCCATCTCCAGCCTGTTGTAAAATCTGTTTTGCCAGAGCTAGGAGTTATTAGATCAAAGGGCTATCAACAGTTAAAAAGTGTCTTGGTTTTTGTCAAGGGGGGTGATTTGCCAGGGACATCCCAGGAAGCATCAGTGAACTCTGACAAGGCAACAAGGTGACACAGAAGCTCTGAGAGAGAGTCTCTAGGGAGCTACTCGTTCCAGGGCCCCCATGTGGAAGATGGAAAGCAGGTGTGAGTATTGACTGCTTTATTGTTTTTAAGATATGCTTTCTCTTAAAAACTTTTGTTCTAAATAAATGATATGTTGTTTTAAGGAGGCTGTTTAGTCACTGACCACCACCGTCATTGCCCCAATGGGAACACAACTGCAGGATCTGAGCCTAAGTCACACATGCTGAGATGATGACTATCAGTAGCAGGTGTAGCGAATTAGCTCATTTTGCCATCCATTTATCATTGTATTATTTGGTGTTATGGTCAACTCATATGCAATTTAAATTGTAGGATTACAGAAGTATAAGACTGAGATGTATTTAGGACTGATGAGTGTGTATTAGCTATATAAGTAAAGCATTGCTGGAGTGCAGGGCCTACAGGCTGAGGTCTGTAAGACTTTAGCTTAGCCGTAATAGGCCTGTAATGGGGTCAGCACCCACCTCTTGTGAGCACCCATTTCTGGTCGCACGTGAGCTTGCTGTTTCTTAGTTTTTTTAATGGGGTGGCACTCACCCCTCATAAGCAACTCCTTCTTGGTTAATGATTTCTTCGGTGGGTCTTCAGTGACTCAGCCCTCCGGTTGAGTCACATGCTGTCTGTAGGTGGAACAGAAAAAACAAACACCTTCCAGGGTATACAGTCTTTACCTTCCATCAAGGCTTCCTCACTGGAGACACTAGCTTCTATACCAGGCCAACAGGGCCCATTGTAGTATCCTCCGTTGGTGTGTCCTTTTCAGGAGCCCCGCTCCTGAGCTTAGTCTTTAACCACACCAAGAGGGCCCAACACAGTACCCTCATTTGGTCTGGCCGGGCTCAGCCATTGCTCAGTCCCCTCAGCCAGCCAGGAGCTCATTCTCAGGGTCTTTGGTAGCCCTCCCTGGGCTCAGACCTGTCCTCACTGAGCTGTCCATGGTCTGGCTGCTCTTCCAGCCAGCCAGGAACCTGGTCCTCTCTCTTCCAGCTCTAGGCAGCAACTGACTGCTCTGTCTCTGCTGCTTCTTTTTATATGCTTACACTGCAGTCACTCTAGGCCACCTAGAGGACTTCTCTCTCTTTTCTGGGGCAGGGTGAGGTAGGACCGCAAGGCCTCCAGCAGACGGCCTCTGGATCTAGTCCACCCCATCACAAGGCCATACGTTTAAGAACACTTCACATGAATGGGTGATCTAGGAATAACTCCATGCCAATGAGGTCATAAGATTACTGTAAAAGATGTACCAGTAAGTGATGTTACGGAAAACTAGATTGCAATAGACCTCAACGTACAATGATATTGTACAATGTCAGGAGACACCTGGCTGTAACAGCATGAAATGCCCTGGCCTGACTACAGGTAACATGTGCATAGATGCTAATGAGAATAAGAGGAACTAGAAACAACCTATGAAAAATGGGTCACCCCAATATTCATGGGGTGTGGAAGTACAGATAAGGAAAAAGTTTTGAAACCCGCATGCAAATTCATAAGGTGTTATGTATAGAACAACAATATAAAAGAGGTTCCCCGGTTTGATAAAAGTGGGAAGACCCCAAGAGACAACCCCATTGGGAACCCCAACAGGAACCATCCCTCTATCAATTGTGTGTTGATGAATTCATCAGACCATAGAATATCTTTAAGGATGTGAGGATGACTGCAGTCTTAGTCATTGCATGGGTTTTTGTAGGATTTACATATACATTGGTAACCGTAACTTTACATATTGCTTTAATAAAATTTGTAGTACAGATTAGATTTTGTACTTGTGATTGTGACTGTGATCACTATCCTTGGCCCTCATGCATTCCTGGGGTCTCCAAATTTGAGAAAAGAACCAGAGGTGATTTTCACTCTGTTGAGTTTGAAACTGTAGCAACAGGAGCTGAACCCATGGAAGTTAAATACAAAATTACTAAATTGAATTTAAATGTGTAAAAAAGGCTACACTGGGGTCTGCACTCAAGGCCTGGTCAAAGTGGGAGAAGTGCATTATTTCACCTGGAGCCCAGTGATGGCTTGAGGCCTGAGACCTGGAAGGATATGTATTCATTGAGACCAGCAGGAGTCAGGGGTGCAGTTCACTCAATAACTGTTACAATCCATTAAGATAGCTAGCCCATAACTATGACAGGGTCAGAGATTTATTAGGGATTAAGATGAAATTTTAAGGGGGAAGGGCAGATTAGGCATAATCTGTGTGGTTTCTTGCCCCTTTTTCTGAAGCATCTGGTACTGACCAGTTTAGGAGACAGGACACTGGACTATATGGTTCATGTGTATGATCAGGCATAACAATTCCTGTTCCTATTACTCTACTTTTCTACACACCAAGTATCTGTTATTATCCAGTGACGTTTCACATTGTACTTGTTGCATGTGGATCAGAGACCACACACTGCCCATCCTCCAAACCATTACGGGCCAGACAGCTAGTTTGCTTTGATCATCCAACCTTTAAGCGCTACAACCCCACACTCCCAACCCCCTAAAATCACACCATGCAATCATGGCAAGATTGGGGAAGTGTGGTATCCATTTGCTGCTTGAACAAGAGGTCTGAAGTGATTCCCACTGCCTGTGGAATAAACCCAGAAACTTTCTCTACTCTTCCACTTCCCAAAGAAAACAAACAACATCAGTATAAAAACTATGCAGATATGAACAAAAGAAACTCTTTATTAGTCACTTCATGAATCATTTCCCTGATACCATTCCAGTTTGGGTCAATTTTGGGATAGAACCATCAGAAATGAGTAAAAATCCTTTACACCTTCACATTCTCTTCAGCAGGCTTGATGGGTGCTGATATTAAGGGGCATATTGGGCTTATCTCTAATACAGCTGGGCAGGAAAGCAGAGTTAAGTCTGACCTCACCCCGTGTGACCATATTTGGGATACTCTGGATACATCGGAAGAGCAGGTGCTGCGTCCCCAGTACTCCTCATGAACAGGTGAGTGAGGAAGGGATGAAGAGAGGCAGGGAGTGGCCCAAGCAGTAGCATAGCCAGGGAGGGAGCAGCGGGAGCGGCTGCTCCCCCTTCAGCAGAAGCGGCGGAAGCGGCGCCTTTTTTAGCAGCACTAAAAAAAGGTGCCGCTTCTTTTTAAGCGCCACTTCTTGCACTCACCCAGCGGCGCTCCGGGTCTTCGGCGGCATTTTGGCGGGGGGTACCACTAAAGACCCGGAGTGAGCCGCCGAAGTGCCGCCGAAGTGCCGCCGAAGACCCGGAGCGCCGCTGGGTGAGTACAGGGGGAGGCACCTTTTTATAGCGCCGCTCCCCCTGCGCTCCGGACCTGGCTGTGCTACTGGGCCCAAGCCTTAGTTCGGCCCCCTCAGCAAGGGGTGAGTCCTCTCTGGGGCTCCTTCTGGTGCATCACAGCTATGCTCTGCCCTCTCAAAAAGACATTGAACAAAGTCTCAGTCTTGTCCTGAACCAAATTTATGTAATTTCCAGGATGTAGTAGTTTGTCTCACCTCTCCTTTTTATTTTAACATTCTAGCAAGGGCCAGAGAAGCTGGCATGGTAATATAAATCCTTTTTATAATTTCTAAAATTTCCTCTGTTTAAAATAATGGCTAGAAAAAGGTTTAATTCTCTCTTCTTGAGTTCACATAATTGAAAATGTAATATATTTCAAAGCACAGTACATGGAAGCCTATGGTTAGTAAGCAAATGGTGTGTGGTCATGCCATTTATGCCATTCTGTACTGTGACAAAGTTCCTCCTCTACCTCGGTGGGTCCTGCGCTTATTGGCGGATTTTTGTTTGCCTCAGAGATCTTCCCCTCTGGTAGAACCCACAGTCCAGATCAACTCCTCCTGTGTCTGATAAGGAGTTGGGAGTTTTGGGGGGAACCCGGGCCCGCCCTCTACTCCGGGTTCCAGCCCAGGGCCCTGTGGATTGCAGCTGTTTAGAGTGCCTCCTGGAACAACTGCACGACAGCTACAACTCCCTGGGCTACTTCCCCATGGACTCCTCCCAACACCTTCTTTATCCTCACCACAGGATCTTCCAGCAGTACGTCCTCTTACTCTCAGCTCCTAGTGCCTCTTGCTCCCAGCTTCTCACACGCAACCTCCTTCCACAGCTCCTCACCGCTCACTGACTAACTGGGAGGCTTTTAACTAGTTCCAGCCAGTCCTTGATTGGCTTCAGGTGTCCCAATCAACCTCCCTGCCTTCTGGAAAGTTCTTAACTGGCCCCAGGTGTCTTGATTAACCTGGAGCAACTGCCATAAGGTATCAGGGATTTGTTTAGCCTGGGGCTAACATATTGGTTCCTTACCACTTTCCTATAGCCCTCTGGCCTTGCCCCGTCACAGTACATACCATTTCCTATCTTAGAGTAATTCTTATTAAATAGTATTATTTGTCTTGATGCCATTTCATAAGGACCTAGATAATAGGGCAACCACCTAACTAAAATGGATAGTCTGGAATCTATTTCTTGTCATGTATTTAATCAGTTTTTAAGTCTGTTTTGTTGGACCACCTCTGAGACCTCATGTCCAGTAACAGAGATAGCAAGAAAACAGCTTTATATTTTTTTCTATATGTGATTGGTAATCTTAATAATCCATAGATATATTTGATCTAATTAAATAGCTAGCATTGAATTGGAAAATTTAGTTCAAATTCTGCTCTTAATTTATAGCATATCTTCTTCTTCTTGCATCCTAATGCCAGACTCTGGAGTTACAGTCATTCTTGAATGGACCCTATTTCCCTGCTCCCGAGTGATCAAATTGTTTGTTTTAGCTTGCTCCTATTTTAACCTCCACCTTGTCTGCCCCCCTGGATTATCAAATCCCCCACCTATTGCTGACATCCATATTCTCTGCTCTCTGATCAAATCCTACTACTACTTTTGCTCTTCCCCAACATGCTCAATAGAAATTCTGTTGTAGACCAAGAGCAGAATATGACCCCTTGTTTCTGTTCCACTAAAAAGGAAGTATTTGGTTACCTATTTTCTCCTTTTTTAGCACTAGGAAACCTATTTACAATAGCCATGATGATGGCTTAAAACTGAATTAGATTATAAAACTTTAAAGACTGGAATGGAAAAGATATTTTGCAAGGGAACACCAGATTTTTCTATCTTACACAATTGTTATTCAAAATTAAAGCATGTATGTGTATGCAGCCTGGGCCAGATTCTTATCACATTCACACCAATATAATGTCACTGAACACACTGATTTACTCCAGTGTAACAAAGGAGACCTTCTCAGACTAAACAGACAGCTGGTTTCCACATTGTATAAAATGGTAATATAACCTATTCATACTATTTCTCTTTAAAGGGGTTTGGGAAGATACTAAAGGCCTGAATCTTTGAAGATCCACTCCTTAGAAGCACTGAACATCCTCAGCCCCTGTCAGCATCTACCTCCTCCAATCAGACCCTTAAAGAGAAGGGACACTGATCAAAACTGGTTTTGTAGTTTTAAAATATTACCCTTGTGCTAATGAATAATAAACATTTTAACTACATTTATTTTGGTCTTTATGGTTTCAGGGTTACATAAAATGTATCTGTTAATTTCAAATGCAATACTATGCAGTTAAAGGAGGAGCCCTTCCTCCTCTTATCTGGACACATCCATATGTGCAAATACTTCATGTCAGGTGTTATGTAACTAGGGAAGATTTGGGGCCCTGCTCTTTCTTATAGGGTATATTTCTGACTAGAGGAATCTCCCAAATCTGGCAACCTCTGGAAACCCCCTCCTTGATGTGGTGAGGGAACCATCACAAGTTACTGCAGACTTTGGCCCCTCTTACACCCAGATCTGCATCTAGCAGAGTATGGCCACCCCTCAGACCTACTGCTTGCCACCTGAGTTGTTGGGGAGTATGCTGAAAATCTCTTCCCTATTGTTCTCATTTCCTCCAGTCGGATGCACAAGGATCAGTGATTTGGATCCTATTTTTGTTAAATTTAATATGCCTAAATCAATGAAACTCTAGCAATTCAGTGGACAAAATACAGCATATTACATTGGAAATAAGCTTCAGTGGCCATTGCTGTCCAATAGCTAACGGAAATGAAATCACATATATCAATGGAAAGTTACATCAATGCTTTTAGGGACTATTTACATCATCTAATGGAATATGGACATAGAATCATAGAAATGTAGGAGTGAAAGAGATCACAAGAAATCATCTAGTCCATCCTCACACACTAAGGATTAAGTATACCTGGACCTCTCCTGACCGGTGTATGTCTAACCTGGCCTTAAAAATACCCAACAATGGGGGTTCCATAACCTCCCTAGCTAACCTGATCCAATGCTTAACTATTTTGATAGACATTTTTTCCTAATATCTAATGTAAATTTTCCTTGCTACAAATGTCACTCATTATCTATTGTCCTGCCCTCAGTGGACACGGAGAAAAATTGATCATTGCCCACTTTATCACATCCTTTTAAATTTCTTTTTAAACTGAACAGTATGGATAATTGACCCTTGGGAGTGCCGATAAAATGGTAGATGGGAAAGGGGAAACAATGGAATAGTGGTGCTATATCTTAGCTATGCACATTTGTTAAAAGCAAGATAACAGCAAATGATTTTTTCAATACATTTTAATAAAATCATAAAAACAATCTGTATTAAAAAGCCCTGAAATGTATATTTATAGAACGTAATCAGTACTGCAAATTCCACCCAAAGCTCAAACCTAGGAAATAATCTCTTGTTTGTTTGGTATTTTTTTGTTTAACATTAGAAAAACAAATTAGCACAGGAAAAAAAAGTGTTGAGATTTGACAGACACTGAACTTGATGCTCCCCTAGCATGCAGCAGCAGAGGCAACAGCAGAAAGAGAAGCTTGACATACAATGGAAGGAAGATATCAGAGCATAAAAAGTGCTCCTCCATTGTTCCCAAGCCTGCAAAGCCCTCTGAAATAGAACCATGTGGGTGAGGCTGTAAAGAGATTGTGTGGAGATAAATGGTGAAGGAAGCCTGAGGAGCAGCTGCCCTACACAGCATGTTCCCCTGGAAGAAGAGATTAAAATTTATGGCAAATTGCAATGAATGTTTAACGCTGTTCAGACCAATTCCAGCCATCTTTGCCTCACACCTCAACCCTTCTCCTTCTCCAGCTTCCACTTCTTTCTCTGCACAGGATCTTGCTTACTTCTTTCATGGGAAAACTGACAAAATACAAAATGCAACATGACCTGCCACCTCCCCTTGGTTCCCCTGTCCTGTTTTGACTCTTTCCATCTTTCCCTTGGTCACAAATACCGAAGTTTCTCATCTGCTCTCCACCTCTAGCCTCTCCATTTTCCCCAGTGACCCCATCCCCTCCCATCTGCTAGTCTTCCTTGTACCCACAGTGATCTCCTCCTCTTACTCATCTCCTTAATCTCTCACTCACCTCTTCCAAACATGGATTAGTCTCTCTCATTTAAAAAAACAACAACCAAGCCTTGACCCCACTTGCCTGTCTGTCTGTGTCCCCATCTTCCTTCTTACTTTCCTCTCTAAGGTTACTGAATGCACTATTTACAATTGCCTGCAGTTCCTCTCCTCCAATTTCACCCTAGATCTTCTCCATTCTGGCTTCTGCCCCTTCCATTCTACTGTAACTGTTCTTGCCAAAGTCTCTAATGATTTCTTCGTAGCCAAATCTCAAAACTGTACTGCATCCTCATCCTCCTTGACCCATTAGCTGCCTTCAATACAGTCAACCATGCTGCTTTAAAATCTTGTCCTCCCTTGGCTTCTGTGACTTTGCCCTCTCCTGATTCTCCTCCTACTTCTCTAATTGATCCTTCAGCATATCCTTTGGTGGATGCTCCTTCTCTTCCCTCCAGCTTTCTGTGGGGGTTCCACAAGTATCTGAACTTGGTTCCCTTTTCTTCTCCCTCTACACCTTATCACTGGGTAATCTAATCCACAAACACAAATTTAACTACCATCTCTATGTGGCTGATTCACAGATCTTCCTCTCTACTCCAGACCTGTCTCCTTCTGCCCAAACAAAAATCTCATTCTGTTTCCCTGACATGTCCTCGTAGATGTCTAGCTGCCAGCTCAGGATCTACATGGCTGAAACAGAACTCTTAATCTTCTCCCCAAACCCTCTGAGGTAACTTCTTTCTTGATCACTGTGGAATACACCACCATCCTGCCCATGACTTAGACCTGTAACCTGGGTGTCATCCTCAATATGGACTTCTCTCTAGGTCCTCACATCCAGAGTATGCCTAAGTCTCGCAGATTCTTTATGCATGACATCTCTAAGATATGGACATTTCTATTCATCCACACAGCTAAAACGCTCATGCAGTCTCTCATCATCACACATTTTGATTACCACAAACACGTTTTCTCTTTCGTCGATAAATGCAGTCTTGTGTTAGCCATTCAAAATGCTGCTGCAAAGATAATTTTCCTAGCCTGTCGCTTTGACGAAGTCAAATTTCGATCTGCACCTCTTTACTGGCTCCCCCTTTATTGTAACAAGCATAAGCTACTTGGTCTTCACATGCAAGGTCCTGCCCAACCTATCCCTACCCTACACCAATCATCTTTCATTCAATATTCAAAAGCTGACTCGTGCCTCCGATCAATCCATGATGCCAGCCTCTGTTGCCCACTTGTTAAATTTTCATACAAGCAACTTTGTGCTTTCTCCCATGCAGCCCCTAGTGCTTGGGAGAAGCTCCGTGTAAACCTCTGCCAAACTAACTCATCCTCCTCCTTCAAACCCCTCCTTAAAATCTAATTTGCTCTGAGGCCTACAAAAAACTGGAGTTTGATTAGACTGCTGGTGCACTGAGAGAGACCACGGCTTATCTCATTCTTTTCTTGAACTCCTCCATCTGTTGGTATCTGTCTGTGGTCTTTGTCTTATACTTAGATTGTAAACTCTTTGGGGCTGGGACTGTCTTTATTCTGTGTACAGAATGGGGTCTGGTCCATTATTGGGGCTCCTAAGCACTATGATAATACAAATGATAAAGAATAACAACAACAGTACGGCATGAACTCAGAGTTGGCAGAAATGCTCAGTGGTGGTAGCTGACTCTCACTAGATTTCTCTCACAAGAGAAAGAAGTTCTCTAGGAGCAATATAGGGATTTCTTGGTGCTCCCACAGAATTAGAAAATGATTTTCTTCACAGATACTTTCTCTCTGGGATATGACATGTGTCATTGCCCCATGTGCAAAGTCTCAAAACCTTCCCCCGTATGAAGCATGATTTCAGAATTGTGCAAGATGACATTTTCAGAGTGATCTGACTGCTATGCACTCTTCTTACAAATTATACACTGAAAGGAGTACATTTATAGGCACATGTCTTTAAATGTGTCCTTTTTACTTAGGTACTCTTAAGTCTCATATTAAGGTGTGATGTGTTGTTTATGTCATGTGTTGCAATAATTAGGACTAAGAGAATGAGATCAATATAGAGCCTCAGGAAGTGTGTTAATGTTTTACTTGGCAACTGACTTTCAGAATTTATAATAACCCTCTGCCAAACCTGGATAAAAAAATTAGCATAGATGACTATTTTGTAGTCAGTTTCAGACTCACATACAACAGAATAACAGATTTTGTTCTGAGCTCTGAAAGGAGGAAAAATAGTTTTTACTTTAACAAAATTTTAATATGGTTTTGTGGTAAGTACAATATCCAGATCGTAGTCAGGAACTGATTAGCTCTTACAGATTCTGAATTAGTAGTAAATTTGACCAGTCTAGAGTAGAACAGCATAGGAATAAGAAAAAATCTGACCAATTATAGGTTGCAGTAACAGTTAAAGTGCATATTTTGCTTTTGCTTACAATCAGTCTAGGATTAAAAGACACTGGAAAAAAATTTCTGCTGAATTACACTCTGAGCAATCCAATTGACTGCTACAGGCTGTGAACTAAGTACACAAATATTCATTGCTTCATGAAATCAGTTGCAGTGCACAATATAACCCACAATTTTGGAACATTTCCCTCCCCCTCCTCCACCATTTAATTTGATATTTTTCCTGAACATTTAATTTTTAAATCCTACTTCAAAACACATATGGTCCTATACCACATCCTTACTTTAACACATTTTATATGGATTACAAATAAACCTTAATGATTTAGGAAAAGATGCCACATTTACCTTCTTTGCTTTACAATGACTAAAATCTGGGCATTAAACACAAATTATAAAATGGCTACTAAAAACTCTAGATCCCCATAAACTGATGGGATATCTGTTCCATATAGTTTCTCATAATGAGGCATATAATATAATCACATAACTTCATGGGAAGATTTGTATAATGTTCTTTAGTATTCTACTAATCCCCCAAATATGAGGATTGGATGTTGTAGAGGAAAATTTATTCCATTATGAAATAATCGGAAAAAAACTTTTATATTATTGTCTGAAGCTTCTGTGCCATTTCAGACTTCCCAATTAGAATTCATTATTATTAATGGAAGGTATACATTCAACTCCCCCACACTTAAAAGAAAGACAGATCCCTCATTCTATATGTTGGCAGTGTTTCAAATGGAAAAGCCTACTTCAACTGTATTACACCTCCTTCAATAAATATTTTGCTTTATGTCTTTATGCAAAATATATTCGCATTTCATCAAAAAGCAAGGGAAAAGGTGAAAAATGCTTGTCAAGATTTTCCTATATTTGGAGGCCTTTTCCAAACAAAATTTTGGTCCTGTATTATGAGTTTGTGTGTGTGTGAGTGTGCATTGGAATTTATAATGATCATTATTATGATAAGCACAGCAAAGCCCACATTCATGTTATTGGACTGAGATAAAATGAAGGATTACATTTATAAAGCATTGCAGAAACTTTAACTGTGGATTTCTGATGAAATCATATCTATAAAACCAAGTACAATATTTTAAAATGTACTCAGAAATGTTTTGCTTACGAAGAACAGAAATGCAGGATCTTTTGAACAAAGGTAGCTGAATTAACACAGAAGTATCAAAAAGATCCACTATTTCCCTGATAATTTCATTTTCATTGGGGAAATAGCAATTTTTTGATACTGCTGTTTTAATTTCCTTAAATTGTTAAATTTAAATTGTTTTAATTTAAACTGAAAAAGCCATCACTTTCAAGCCCTTCCTCAAAACATAACTTGGCTGTAATTCACACAGGAAACCTGATAATAGCTAGAATTATGCATATCCTATTATATTTGCTATCCAGTCTCCCCCACGCAACCCTCTTATTTGTCTCATTCACCAATTATGTTTTTTTCAGAGCAGAGGCTTTTATTATATCTTTGTATAGCGCCTAGTGCAACAGGGCCCTACTTCAATTTCGGCCTTTGGGTGCTGACGTAACATAAATGTTAAATGACAGTAATTGTTCTTAAAGTGTGTCTTGAAATGTGGACAATACTGAATTCATAAAAGGAAAAAGTCAATGTAAATCAAAGGACGGTAATTTAGCACCCCAGCTTGTAATTGTAAGGAGGATGAGTTCAAGGGACATGATATAAAAGTTGGAGGTGGAGGGATATATAAGAAGAAAAGAAATCTATACGATTGTAAAGAGAATGTTTACATGATTTTGTTGTCAAGGAAAAAAATCTCGAATTATGGGCCTGCTTTTGTGCTACTGGCTTTTAATTACGTTTGTCTTTTTAATTATGCTGTTGAAGATTTATATAGCCCTGGATAGTAAAATGAAACAAAGGGAATCAAGGATCTAAAAGTTCACTTGGAAGACATTGTCTTTCTTTGCAATGAGGAACAATTTGATGAAAGTGTGTCTCTAAAAGGAACCTGCAAAGAGTAAAATACTTTAGCACCCCATATAAGTTGGCTAGTACAATGAGAATTGATTTTAATAGAAATGTTGTTAAAAATGTTAAAACCAACATGGCCAAATCAAATTCTCCAGGCACTGAGCAAAATTCCCTCAGCCTGCAGCTGATCATGGAAAGGAAGGAGCTCAGGTGGTTGTTCCATGCCAGCCATTTGATAATCTTGAGTCTTAACATTTGAACTCCTGATGGTGCACTACAACTTTTAGAGCTACTATGAGGGCGTAACAGAGCTGGTAAGAAAATAAAAATAATAAATAAAATAATAATAATTAATAATATAGTTACTTTAATTGTGAAATTTCATTTCTATTTTCTTGAAATACCACATTCATCTGCATTTTCTGACCAACTTAGATTTTTTTAAAATTGACAGACTTCTGGATTCTCTGCTTGTGTTTTCTCTGCATCGTGGACTCTTTTCCCATTGGTTATTTCAGTAACCAGATATCTCCTTTAAAAATATTTTCCCATAAATTACGGTGTCCAAGTAACTTTGAAGAGCAAAATCAAGTGTCTGAGGACACTGAAGAGGGGAAAGTAGCAAGGCAACATCCTCCCTGTTATTTAACTCAACTGTATCCCCCTCTTCCCTTCCCCTCAAAATTCTTCCTAAGAACTAGTGTATTAAACATTACGTCCTCCTGGTATAGAATTCCAATGCTTTTTGGTATGCTAATCTCAAGCACTCAACAGTCATGAGTCCAGCCCCTGCGCCCCTCCAACCATGAGCTTTTAAAAATAATACCGTAAGCATCTTCTCAATTGTCCCATGATATAATAGCTTTTAGAGCTCATATTATCATGCTTTTCCTTGCAACCATGGGGGAATTTTTTTTAAAATAAAAGCTGAAATTCTCATGTAATCACAAGAATTCAGGATTTGGGGCTTTAAGAAAAGAATCAGCTCTCATGACACTTATGATAAAATTGCAAGAGTTGGCAACACTGCTTTTTCTAATATTTATGCTGTAACTTGTGCTAAGCATTCTGGGTAAATATTAAACTTGGGGAGGGGCTATTTTCTGATTGATAAAGAAACTTGGGTATCACCTATCATCAGTTTGTGAATCTAAACTAAAACTAAAACTAAACTAAAAATGAGACCTGTGTGAAAATGTTGCCAGTTCAGTGACTCCTACCACCTATCGATAGCTTGTAGAGTGCAAAACTTTGGGGGTGTATGATAAAGAACCTTTTACTTAAATAATTTAGTTAGTACCCCCTTTAAAAATGTAGCACAATGGAACCAAATTCATCATTGTCCCCTCTTTCATTTTGAGCTACTCTTCTAAAAAACTTCATCGGCTTAGCTAGAGAAGACCTATTCTTCCGATCCACGTTGTTGATTACTTAGTTTCCAATATTTTTCCAAGTATGTAGTCTTTTCACTTCTTAAAAGGTAAAAGTTGAAGTCCCCAATCTATAATTAGCCTTTTAGCTTCAGTTTCCTTTTAAAACAAATATCAGCCTTCATCCAATCCCCGGGAACTTTTCCTTGCTTGAGTGACATATCAAACTCTCCTCCTTCCATACATGTCAACAAGGGCCTCTCTTCATTTCTGATTACAGCAATATTGCCAGTTCATACTCTGTTTCCTCTGCAATTCTAATATCCTTTCACACCAACCAATCACTGCCTATTGCTCCCTCCACTCCCTTGCTTAAAAAGGGTTCCAAACACACAAATCACCCGGAGATGCTTAACACAGCAAGAGTTGCTGTGAAAGCTGGACAGATAGCTATCAGGCTCCCAGGGGAGTAACATATAAAAGGAAGAGGATGCTAAGAAAATAAAATCACCATCTTCTCTAGCAGAGTTGTGCTTCTGTGACAGAACAAGGGCAGGAAACCCCAGCCTTCAGAATAAATTCTGTGGCTCTGGTGAGTGACGCTGAAAGTTATTTACATGAAGGTATGAGTTTATGAAATCTGAGACGATACAAACATTATTCAATACAGTGACAACATTTTATAGAATAAATGTAATATTAAAGACAATAAAGTATTTATACTTAGTGTATATTTTCCCCTAGCTTATTCACACATTTTATAAATTACTGCTTACACAAAGCAGAAACAATGAACAAATCCAGTTTTCACACAATGGTGAAATTCTGGCTTTATTGAAATCAAAGGAAAAACTCCCACTCATTTGAATGGGGCCAGGACTTCCCCCAAATTGAACAATCTTGCAGCTGATATTGTGCACTATACACATGGCCAAATTTTTCAAACCTTTTATGGTACAAAGGAGCAAATGTACAAAGCCAGGCTTGAATGTTATACTTTTTATATGTATGCTATAGCAAAATGAGAATAGGAATTGACATAACAAAAATTAACTGCTACAAAATAGAAAAACATCTACATTATGGACAGAGCAGATTTATGTGACATGCTTCATTTAATGAAGTGGATGCAGTAATATACTAATTAGAAAAATTGCACACTAGAATGAACTTAATGTTATTTCAAAAGGAAGTTTTTGTCTTTCTTCAAAATAAAGCATAAAAAGTAAGGAGTGATTATGGATGGGCAAATGGATTTTTGATGTATTTGAAGAAAATGCATACATATGGAATTTAGGGGAAAACAGTCTTAGATCTAAATGGTCCATCTCTGCTCTAATCCCTTGTTCTCCTTACACATATGCACATATTGCCATAGGGATAATGTCTGTAATCAAATGTGGGTCTACGCTAAAAAATAGTTTGAGAACTCTTGGTCAATGGTATGAAATAAGCCTGGTCTTTTCAGTGTATATATTGGTGCTGCTTATTTGTGCAATAAAATGTTGTGATAAAGTCAGGCCGGACAGCTGCAAGAGGGTCCTCGAAGGCAAATATATTAGCCCTCGAATGTTAAGGGCCCTTTTTCCTACAAGCCTAGAAGGGGTTATTTCAGGTCAATTAGGGACACCTGAATCTAATTAAGGGCTGCCTGAGGCTTTTAAAAACCCTCTTCTGGGGAGAGCAAGGCAGGCAAGCAGGCAGGCGGGCAGGCAAGCAAGCTAGCTAGCTAGCTAGCTAGCTGCCAGACTAGTGGAAGCAGGGAAATAGGCTGTTCGAGGCTGTGCTCCTTGCAATAGGGGAAACAACCAAACCTGAGTGCCTGCTAGGGGAAGGACTGACACCCCAGGGCTACCAACCGGGCAACACCTTGCCCCAGAGAGGGGGGCAGTGAAAGGTACCCTCCGGGTTTTTGTTTATGAGACTGTTTCCTTTTTGTTTGGTGGAGGATCACCCCTTAGGCTGACCCTCAGGCCTACCCTGAAAATATGACCAAGGGAGCACAGAAGGGGGAAGGCAAACCCTGCCTGAGTGAGATTCATTACCCCAAGCCCGCCATCGCAAGAAGGGAAAACACTAAGTCTGGCAAGAGAAAAGAGGTACCTTGCCACAATGTATTATATACATAAAGACTGGTGTACTTTGCTGATCTTCTGCTACTGTTTTAACAATAACATGTGGAAGGTGCTGAACTCCCACACCTTATAAAAACGTAGACAGCTACAACAAAGGGTTCCAACGGCATCTTCCCCTTAGCTTGTGAGAACACCCATTCAATAAGAAGAGAGTGAGCTGTGTGTGTGCCTGCAGATGGGAAGAGGGGACTGCAGAATCCATAGTATTACTCGCTATTTCAGTTGAATTAAACACACTCAAGAAGGGAAACACTATTACTTGGCAAGAAAAATTATACTCTGTGCACTTTATTTGAAATGGTTAAAAATGTGTTCCATATAAGTCAACTGAGTATATCAATAGTATAGGACTGCAAACATTTTTGTGATTTGAAGAAGGGTATGAAGACCTTGTTACGGGACTTTGGGATAATCTCCCCTTAGCCATTAAAAAATAAATACTTGCCATTGTTTGCAATGTGCTTCTCTCCATAAGAGGTAAAATGTGCCATTCAAAAATATTTTATGAGCCCCTGAAATAAGACATCTCTGGAAAGGAATGACTGAAGTACACATAGATAGAAAGTGAATGAGCCAGGGACAACACTTGCTCCATTGCAGGCAGGGATTGCCTGAGATGTCATCAGGGGGATTGCCAACATTCCTGCCTCATTTTGAGCACTCTTGTAGTATCTAATATTTTAAACTAAGAACCAGTCCCCCATATGAGGTATATCTGATTTGCAGAACAATGCTGGACTTCAGGACAGTGAGCAGATGATATATAGTTCTTCCTATACTAATAGTGGAGCCACCTGAAGCAGAGCCATATTTAAACATGGCACTTGCTTGCAGGATGCTAATAAGGTTTCTCTGGCCAAAAAATCCTTGGATGAACCAAGTTATATGCTGGCTTCAAAAAAAAAATCAACAACAACAACCCTCTCTATTTATCTATAGCATACTGTTTATAAAAGGTTCTGACTAAGTTAACTCCAGTACTAGTCTATACCTAGGGCCCAGATATTACCTCAGTAAGTGAAGGCATATCTTGAAGGGGAAAGTGAGTGCTGATACAAGAGACAGCTGCACACTAACGTTAGGTAACAATCAATATTTAAACGATAAAATCCAGAGAAAAGTAACTAGCAACCAAATGAACAGCATATTATTCACCTATAGTATCCAGGCAGCTAGAAACACTCATAGAACATACATGCTCAAAATAGCCATCCCATCTCTAACCCAGAAACTTTCTGAGGGACAAGGAAGCTGCCAATAAAATATAAGGACATAAGTAAGAAAGTCACAAGTTTAAAAGCTGTCTGTTTTCCCTTCCATTTTCTCATGACTCCCGGTTGTCCCTCTATTATTGCCATGCCACTTTTTTTCTTTTCTCTTTCTTACCTAGTGTTTTAAATTATTATTTTATGTCTTTTTCTTGCCTCTCTTTTCTTTTTCTTTGCAAAGAAACGTGTGTTTTCCTCTTATTCTTCATTGTCTCTTGCAATTACATTCCTTTTGGTTGCCCAACATCCATCTTTGCTCTTTCCTATATAAACATATTCTAAAAGTATGTCTACACAGCAGTTAAACACACACAGCTTACTCAGGTTCATGGAGCTCGGGCTGCAGGGCTTTAAAATTGAGGTGTAGATGTTTGGGGTCAGGCTGTAATTCTCCTAATATAGACTACAGCTGGACTTAGGGTCTTTACAACTCAGACTCACATAATATGTAATTTACATTCCTCCCTTACACATCAGCTCCAAATTTCTCCCACTGAGTCAAACTAAGGCTTGGCCTACACTAGCAATTTATGTTGGTATAACTACATTGCTCAGGAGTGTGGATTTTCTGTACCCCTGAGCAATGCAGTAAATCAACCTTAATCCCAGTGTAGTCAACGCTATGTCAACGGGAGGGGTTCTCCCATTGACATAGCTACCATCTCTCGGGGAGGTGGAGCACCTACACCAACTGGAGAAGCCCTCCCATCAGCATAGGTAGCATCTTCACTAAAGTGCTACATTGTCACAGCTTAATCAGTGCAACTGCATCACTGCAACCTTTTAAGTGTAGACAAGCCCTAAAAGACTAAGGGAGTTGTGAGTTATACTAACTTCCATGCCTATGGACTAGAAGAAAAGAGTGGTGCAGAAAAAGCAGCAAACAGGAGGGCATAAGAACGTGTAAATTAAAGACTTCTGTTTAAACTTAGCCAGGAAACAGTTGTGAGAAGGTGGAAATTAGGCCTTGTCTACACAGGGATTGAAATAATCAAACTGGGTGTAATTCACACCTTCAATTATTTTTGGCAAAAGTCTGTGTGTTGATACTTTAATTTCAGAATAAACATGTTCTGTTTCAATGTGCTGTGAGTTACACATAAATAGAATACTTTTGTTCTGAAATGAGAGCATCAACAAACACAGATTTATAACAAAATAACTAACATTCTGAATTACAACCAATTTAGTTATTTTGGTCTCAAGTCCTTACAGTAAATTAGATTCCCTTACATATCAGATCTATGAGTAAGTGAGTGCAAGATGCTATCCAACACATCAGCTCTGATTTCAGCAATCACTTTTTATTAGCAGAGGCATTTTGATACCTTCTCCTTAGAAAGAGTTAAAGAGTTAAATCTTTCCAGAATGTAATGTTATTTGAAATATAATATAAAATCTTTGTAAACACACCTCTTTGCATTTTGATACCTTTAAGTTGCACAGCTAAACAAAGTTGCAAGTTCAAAACCCAGTACTATCACCTTCACCTTAGTATGTCAGCTGGTTTGTCTAAGTTGGAAACTTTAGGCTCAAGGATCCTTCCTTGCTTAAAGGAAAATAGGTTTGTGCAATTACCTGACATAATAATATTAGATAGTCATCACTAATCATGATCTCTGATTTTTTTCTGCTGTCTCCAAGCAGCAACTTCAGGAATCAAATGATAGACACATGAGTGCAGATAAATTTATAACACTCATTCTGCAGCTTGAAGAGCTGTTTCGATACTAGAAGCCTGTTGTGTGTTCAGGTTAATTTTAATCATGTCTAGCCATCTGCTTCTGAAACTGACTTTAGCTGGTCTATTCCTGTTATACTCTGGATAGTGATGCTCAACCTGTGTATCTAGAGCTGTGTTGTAGCACTTTAAGATCCCATACGCAGTATAAAATAGGGCTTCAGTGGTGCAGAGGCATTGACAGGGTCAAATTGCATCCAAAAAGCTGATTTGTTGATTGGCAGCCCTAATTAAATATCTGGGGAATATTTAGGCAACATGCAATGTATTTTCTTCCCCCAATCCGGTCAGGTGTTTTGATCCAAAGTTTTGTGCTCCTGGGCACACCCAGCAGACATGTATAACTCTCCCCTTTCTTTTCAGACATATATAGCTCTCCCTCCCCTCCAACAGTGCTCATTACGAATTTTAATTTTGTAATATTTTATCAGTGATTGCTGATCACTAAAATAATGTTCTTGTATAATACAGCACATGGAAGAAGCAGGTCTATCCGGCCAAGTAATATACCATTTGATTTACATTTTTGTATGGCATATCCTTTTCCCATCTTCCCAGAAATGTAGGTTTCACTCTAATGAAGGGCTCCTGTTGCCATGATCTGATAAATGCACGAAATTATGCCCTTGTTGCCCAATTTACACATTGTATGTTTTCTAGAATAACATAGTGTTGGAATCTTTGATGAGTTAACATACTATCTAAGCAGTACAGACATTTATAAAAGGTAATCCTGGGCTGACAAACTTAGCTCTGGTTTGATGATAACTCATTAATACATTATTCTTACATATTTGACCTATTTAATGAATCCTTGATTCTTCCCAAATCTTGAAACTTCCTGGCTTCTGCTGTGGATTACATTCCAAATTCTTGTTAAGCAATTAATTCTAATGTTTCAGTTTGTAGACTGAGCTCGAGTTTGGGTGTCAGGAAGAAATATCCACCAATCTCCATGTACAGCACTACAGAACTGGCTAGCAATGACTTGGAAAATTTTCACTTTCCCCAAATGTAATTGATGATGGTTTCTACCAAAGAAAGGGCACTGGATCAAACTGACCAATAGTCTGATCCAAAATGGCAAATCCTATGTTTCTAGAAAGAAGATAAGAGATAGATGCAAAATACACGAAGGTTTGAGAACTATACATTCTGAAGACAATGTTGGCAGGAAATCAATAACAGAAATTTCTGAGTCTATTTTATATTAATTAAAAAAATCATTACTTACAGTACAGATAATTTGTTTGACTGCTCAAAACATCCAGAAATATTTTATAACTTACATTTCTCATTAACATAACAAGCTAATTAAAGCAAATGAAGGTTAATTTAATCATACACAGGTACTGTATTTGAATAGATTATTGCATTTATCTATTAGTTTGTCTTTCATTCTTCTATCCTCATTAAACAGTATTCTGAATAATTAGAATATCAGAAATAGCTTTTATAAAGATACAGTATTACTGCATTCTTATTAAGAATTTCAAGTCACCTACAGCATTTATACAAAATGTTACAAATCTAGGCAAAGTACCTCAGGCTATGAAGCAAGAAAGTAATTCTTTATATCACTGTGTGCGTTTCTAAGGTCTTTACCATTTGGATGATTACATTACCTCAGTTTTATATTCACTATTCAGGAGGTAAATGTCATCTTGAATCATTGAATCTCAATTTTTTACACCTTTCATTTTGGTTGATAGGCTTTTTACACATTGTAATTTATTGCTATTACTGATGAAAGTATAAAACTAAAAAACTGAGAGTGTAATCAAGGCTAATGGTGAACCAAATCTCATGTGATAATAAATGAGCAAGAAAAAATGCTTTAGAGACAAATGGAGAGGTTTACCATTTCAGGTTCAATACTGTTACAACAACTGTTTATGTAAAATACAAGGCTATACAAAGAAAATCACATTCTCTTATTTTATGTAAAAATACAACATGTCTTGGCTCTTTATTATACAGAGCTATGGAGAGGCATTTTCAGCTTAAAAACCTACACTTCTGGCTAACGTATGATAATTGTGGGCTCTTTCGTGACATAAATTTTCATTTATCATGACATAATGGGGAAGAGACCAAACTACTACATTAGAAAAAGCTGTGGCCAAAGCTGAGTGAATTTTGCAGGAAGGCAGCATGCATATTGTTAAAGTCACTCCCCATAGTTATCCAAAGACTGTTCCATTAAATTAGTATAACAAATGAAGAAGCTGCAGTGCATTTGAGCTGACTTTTCACAATTATTGGGCTTGCCTTTACGTTCTTGCTGTGAAATTATATTTTGTTCTAAATTTGATCATTAAGTTTATACAATAACTAGGACTAATACTGGAATCTTTATTAAGGAGAAACTCCTATGGCAAATCAATGAAACTTTTGCCTGATTAAGGACCTGATCCAAATATAAAGACTTCCAGTGACTTCAATGGCTTTTGAATAAGGCCACAAGTTAGTTTGGACCAGACTGTCTAATTACAGCAAAATCCAAGAATGAAAATGTCATCCTGACTTTTAAATATCCTGAAGCCCTGCACAGTGTTTCTAAAGTCAAGAAACAAAAGAATTAAGCATATCATTTGTCCACTTCTCTGCTGTGAAACACTAACAGTATATTAAATTATAGTTACAGTACCTTGGGATACTGTTTGACAGGGATCAGTACTCTTTCTGACAGCTTTATGTTTTTGTTGCTGATGACATCAAGGTATTTCTTTTCTTCATCTTCCTTTTTCCCATCAGAACCCTGAAATTTTTCAATTTCTGAAAAATTTAACAAAAAGAAAGCAATCAGTGAGATGATATTTGTCATCCTCAGAAATTCTACTAGACATAATATGACTTTTTCTTGTATTTATAAAAATATGATGTAATTGGACAAAAAAAAAACAACCAGTTGTAAATTTTGAGTTGTGTCTGTTCTTACTTAAGTCAATTTACAACTGGTTGTTTTTTTGTCCAATTATATCATATTTTTATAATCCTGCACCGTTAACTCCAGTGAAACTAGGATTTATACAAAGAGTGGTATTTAGGGAGGTGGGTATCTACCACTGATGTTGATGGTAGAACCCTACTGATTTCAATGTGGGGAACAGATAGGCCAATGCTGAACATTTTTGAAAACATCACCTTTAAACCTTATCAAAGATTCCATTTAGTTAACCAAATCTGAGAAGAGAAGCACTTTGGCTATGCTTGATGGACCTCTGTAAATGAGTCTTGCCATAGTCAGTAAGATTCAGTTTGGAATTGTTTAGCTTACAGTGAAAGCATTCAAGAATGAAAGAATCATCTTGTCATTACTCTACTGACATTTTCCATGCAAGCATGATTTTCATGGAGGTCATAAATGAAATTCAGGTCACTTTTCCAAATGAGATCATTTTCTTGTGTGCACACACACACATCTGTGTGTATTTTTTAAAGTGGCTACTGTTAAAACAAACAGTTTTAATCTGCTGATCATGCCATAATAAAATATCCTGTTGGCTTTTTAATTTAGATCTCATGAAAAATTGGGAGTAATAAGATACTTATTGTACTGTAGTTAGCAGTTAGCAGTTGAGGACCAACAATTTTTTTCACTAAAAAAGCTTCTTAATCTACTTTTAAGCAAATATTAACTAATTTGCCCCCTTTATTTACTTGATATGTAAAATTAAATCAAGTGACAGGACCAAATGTTACACTACATAATATCTTCTGTGAACTAAGGTCAGGGCTGTTAGGTGACATAGTTAAGTACACAAGGGAATAATGATACTTAAAAACACTTAACAGTCTCACAAAATCACCCTAAAAATGTATTCAAATTCACTTAGTTATGAACATTGTTACATACATTGACAACTGGTAGTAACACTGTCAGCAAAGGCTAATGATAAACAGCAACACATCACTTTGAGGAGATGAGTGTAGTGATAGAGCTTAGTAATATCAGAGGGCATGATTACAAATTCAATATTTCTAGCAATATAATTATTACTATTATTAAGTGTAGCGCCCAGGATATTATAAGTGCTTTCGAAACAAACATTCCAGAAGGGGCAGTCCCTGATCCTGAGGAGCTTTCAATCACAAAGCAGAGACAGATAACCAGAGATGAGTATAAGGGGAACAATAATTAGCAACATATATGCAATTACTCTGTAAGCACCAGGACAGATGTGTGTCTATGATACTACCATCTTCAGTATCTGTGGATAAATGTTGATCTTTTAACATTGACTACTCTAGGTCCAGCCTTACTTAAAACCTTCATTACTGATCAGCACTTAAATATCACAGTGATAGGCACCTTAGAAAAACAGACATAGAATGGATCTCAAATAGGGAGGAAACCGTGAGTAATTTAATTTTTCAGATGATACTAAGTTTGAAAGAGGGACACAAATATTATTCAAGACAAGGAAATTGACTCGTCGATACTAAAATAAATAAAATGAGTTCCAAAAATGAGTTCCAATTTGGAAAAATGCAGCCTAATATACTTGGAAACAAATGTGATACACAATATTCAATGGGAGGCAGAACTCAGGAAAGCAGCATGGCTGAAACAATATGAGTGATAGTGGACAATTAATTGAGCATCAGTTTACACAGCAATGTGCGGCAGCAAAAATAGCCAGTGCATTCTATAGTGGGTTGGTAAACAGGTATTCTCACACATAGTTCTAATGCAGCCATACAGGGAATGTTCAATTTGTGGATTTTCATTACCAGAAAAATGGACAAACTCCTGAGGGGGTTAAGAAAACATATAGCTTGTGTGGAAGTTGATTAAGATGACCAAACAGCAGGACGGGAGAGGCATTATTTAGAGTGGTGCACAGAGTCATAAATAGGAGTAATGGGATCAAATTAAGAAAGGGACTATTTAGACTGTGAACCTGGAGACGTTTCCTGGCAGGGAGAACGATTAGACTGTGAAATATTCTCTAAGGAAAGTGGGGAAAGGCCTGTCACTATCGATATACAAATGAGACTGGGCAAAGCAAATGTAAATGTACAACATGAGTAATTTTGAACCAGTAGGGGAGATGGACTGACATGTCTAACCCATCTCTATAAAACAATGCACCTATAGTTTACAGTGGCACTTTTAGTCTTCAAAGTACTTTTATAGACCCCAATTTTGGAAGGCACTTAAGCATATACTTAACTTTAATGGGACTTAAGGACAAGCTAAGGGCTGTCTTGAATAGGGATGATTTCCTGAACGGGGGCTTTAACATTAACTAAGTTATTGTCACAATACCCCTGTGTGGTAATTAAAGGAAAATTATTATTTCATAAACAGTAAAATGTAGCCTTTGGCAAGTCACATGGGGCAATATTTTTAAATCGGAGTGTTTAAATTTAGGCACTAAAATAAGCCTCATGATTTTCAGAGACAATGAACATCAACAAGTCCCATTAACCCCCTGTTTCCTCTGAAAACTCCTCACTATAATCATAGCAAGTAGTCTCTTTTAGAATATGTTTTTTAAAAAAATTGCTGTACCCATTTTCTTCAGTGCATAAGTATGAACATTCACATACTGAGAAACATTTCTCACCCTCTATGAACGGCAAAATGTTTTTGAAAATAATCAGTTTAACTGAACAAGTTTATTTTGTCCCCTACTGCTGGCAGTGGACATTTTACTCAGAGGTTGTACACTTAAACCAATTGCAATCCTGCTGAAATATAGGTTAACCGGTTAGATTTATTTCATTGGACCAACATTAAACCTTATTAAAGTACAGATACTGACTATTAAACTAGTGCAAGAGTAGATACACCATTTACTGAACTGTATTGCCTACCACTGGTGCCAAAAATGATGTCATTTTACATCAAAATTGATGCTACCAACAATAGGATCAATAATGCCAATTTTTGTCAAAAAAATTCCCAAAAATCTGATCTCTGTGACAGTACACCAGTGAATATCATAAGTGACTCTAGCAATTTAAATGGAGTAATCAATTCAGATTTAAAGATAAAAGTGAATGAAAAATTTGACTTTGTTTTTTCTGATACACTTCCTGCCATGTGGACATGGTTGAAAAATTCTTGTCATCATTAGGACCTTCAAAACTCACTGCAATTAGCGAAAATTAGCTATTTCCTTGATCACTTATAATGTGTCTTTGCTTTATTGCACTCATAAACTCATAGACTCATAGACTTTAAGGTCAGAAGGGACCATTATGATCATCTAGTCTGACCTCCTGCACAATGCAGGCCACAGAATCTCACCCACCCACTCCTGCAATAATCCTCTCACCTATGTCTCAACTATTGAAGTCCTCAGATCATGGTTTAAAGACTTCAAGATGCAGAGAATCCTCCAGTAAGTGACCCGTGTCCCATGATGCAGAGGAAGGCGAAAAACCTCCAGGGCCTCTGCCGATCTACCCTGGAGGAAAATTCCTTCCCAACCCCAAATATGGCTATCAGCTGAACCCCGAGCATGTGGGCAAGACTCACCAGCCAGACACCCAGGAAAAAGTTATCTGTAGTAACTACTAACATCCCATCATTGACCATTGGTCCTATTTACCACTGATGGCAATTAATTGACCTTTGACTAAGATCATGTTATCCCATCAAACCATCCCCTCCATAAACTTATCTAGCTTAATCTTAAAGCCAGATAGGTCTGATCAACTGCACTGATCAACACCAGGGTGAAATCCTGGTCCCACTGAAGGTAATGGCAAAACTCCCATTCACTTCAATGGGACCTGAATTTCAACCCCAGGTCTGTAAAAAGTAAAAAATGTAAAATATAAGAGGGTTTTTTTTTAACTTAACAGTTATAGATATGGATTTCCTTTTTCCATTGTGCAGGTATTCAGTGAATCCTGACTTACAGTATATGGCTCTTCCACAGAAAACCATACACACCATTTGGTATAGAAAGGACTTTTTCTGTTCACTGTATTTCAGTAGTGTGCAAATTTGAACAATTACTTAAAAAAGAACTTTACTTCCCATTCCCACATGCCTATCTTAGCAGTTTATCAGAACACCTTGTGCAATTCCACAGTTCTCTTTAATCCACCACATCTTCAAAGAGCCCACATCATGGCTTGGAGTTGCAGCTAGCCGGAGATGTTAGGAGTAACAAGAAGGGTTTCTTCAGGTATGTGAGCAACAAGAAGAAAGTCAAGGAAAGTGTGGGCCCCTTGCTGAATGAGGGAGGGAACCTAGTGACAGAGGATGTGGAGAAAGCTAGTGTACTCAATGCTTTTTTTGCCTCTGTCTTCACAGACAAGGTCAGCTCCCAGGCGGCTGCACTCCGCAGCACGGTATGGGGAGGAGGTGACCAGCCCTCTGTGGAGAAAGAAGTAGTTCGGGACTATTAAGAAAAGCTGGATGAGCACAAGTCCATGGGGCCGGATGCACTGCATCCGAGGGTGCTAAAGGAGTTGGCTGATGTGATTGCAGAGCCATTGGCCATTATCTTTGACAAATCCTGGAAATCGGGGGAGGTCCTGGATGACTGGAAAAAAGCTAATGTGCCAAATTTTAAAAAAGGGAAGAAGGAAGATCCGGGGAACTACAGGCCAGTCAGTCTCACCTCAGTCCCTGGAAAAATCATGGAACAGGTCCTCAAGGAATCAATTCTGAACCACTTAAAGGAGGGGAAAGTGATCAGGAACAGTCAGCATGGATTCACCAAGGGCAAGTCATGCCTGACTAACCTAATTGCCTTCTATGATGAGATAACTGGCTCTGTGGATGAGGGGAAAGCAGTGGATGTGCTATTTCTTGACTTTAGCAAAGCTTTTGATACAGTCTCCCACAGTGTTCTTGCCAGCAAGTTAAAGAAGTATGGGCTGGATGAATGGACGGTAAGGTGGATAGAAAACTGGCTGGATGGTCGTGCTCAACGGGTAGTGATCAATGGCTCCATGTCTAGTTAGCAGCTGGTATCAAGTGGAGTGCCCCAAGGGTCGGTGCTGGGGCCGGTTTTGTTCAATATCGTCATCAACGATCTGGAGGATGGTGTGGACTGCACCCTTAGCAAGTTTGCAGATGACACTAAACTGGGAGGAGTGGTTGATACACTGGAGGGTAGGGACAGGATACAGAGGGACCTAGACAAATTAGAGGATTGGGCCAAAAGAAATATGATGAGGCTCAACAAGGACAAGTGCAGAGTCCTGCACTTAGGACGGAAGAATCCCATGCACTGCTACAGACTAGGGACCGAATGGCTGGGCAGCAGTTCTGCAGAAAAGGACCTAGGGGTTACAGTGGACGAAAAGCTGAATATGAGTCAACAGTGTGCCCTTGTTGCCAAGAAGGCTAACGGCATTTTGGGCTGTATAAGTAGGGGCATTTCCAGCAGATCGAGGGACGTGATTATTCCCCTCTATTCGGCACTGGTGAGGCCTCATTTGGAGTACTGTGTCCAGTTTTGGGCCCCACACTACAAGAAGGATGTGGATAAATTGGAAAGAGTCCAACGGAGGGCAACAAAAATGATTAGTGGGCTGGAGCACATGACTTATGAGGAGAAGCTGAGGGAACTGGGTTTGTTTACCCTGCAGAAGAGAAGAGTGAGGGGGGATTTGATAGCTGCTTTCAGCTACCTGAAAGGGGGTTCCAAAGAGGATGGATCTAGACTGTTCTCAGTGGTAGAAGATGACAGAACAAGGAGTAATGGTCTCAAGTTGCAGAGGGGGAGGTTTAGGTTGGATATTAGGAAAAACTTTTTCACTAGTAGGGTGGTGAAACACTGGAATGGGTTACCTAGGGAGGTGGTGGAATCTCCTTCCTTAGAGGTTTTTAAGGTCAGGCTTGACAAAGCCCTGGCTGGGATGATCTAGTTGGGGTTGGTCCTGCTTTGAGCAGGGGGTTGGACTAGATGACCTCCTGAGGTCCCTTCCAACCCTGAGATTCTATGATTCTATGATTCTATGATCATGACCCACCCATTGACAGGTGTGAGCTTCCACTGGTGCTTATTATGCTTTTCCTTGGACCAGCCACAGAGCTCAAAGGGATGCACTTACACTCTTTCCCATCACTTCAGGGCTGATCATGCTACTGTTTCAGTGATTAGGTTTGGGTCCTGAATTCTTCATGGCAGGCAAGTCCCTGACACTAGACCTCAGGGCTGGCTGTGAAACCTCCTTCCCTTATAGTGAAATTTAGCCATGAACAGATGGCGACCATAACGTCTATGCACCACTTACGGCTTAAGTAGGATTTAGATGACGCACAGGCCCTTAGGACAAGATCCAAAAACTGCTGAAATCAATGGAGAGACTACCATTGATTTCAACTGGCTTTGGATCAGACCTTTTATGAGCAACTGCTTGACACTGGAGGGCTACTAAAACGTCCAAAGAGTTCAGGAATTAGAATAAGGAAGGGGAAGATGTGCCAGTTCTCAGAGTAGATACAATACATTCATGATGAAACTAAGATATAATGTAAACATGGGGGAAGTGAGCAGCACAATCTTATATGCTCACTCACTTTAAAAAAAAAAACAAAGCCTCCCTCCATAATGCACATTCCCTATCTAACCCCATCAACAACAGAAAACCCACCCTCAGCGCAACATACATTATGAAAATATACTCAACAACTTTAGTTTTTAAAACAGTATTTCTTTTATTTTTTATCAATACAACCATTAGATGTTTTGGTTTTGCTAAAGGCCAGAGATACTATGGGATTTGAGAAGAGTTAAGAGGGCAGGTCAATGAGCATCAGCATTGATCCAACAAGAAGAAAAACAAGAAATCCAGTGGAACGTTTTCAACAACACTGATCCTACAAGAAAGGGGAAAGAAAAGAAAGAAAGCAGCTCTTGAGGAAAACTTCACACATTTTCCACCCACTTTTCTTCCAAGTTAACTGAATTAAAGCAAGAAGACATATAGCCATTCAATTACCTCCTACAGTACCTGTCAATCCTCAAGCACACTTCATTCTTGCCTTTCATCAGAAACACATATAGTTCTCTTACACTTTCCTTCTGTACAATACACATTCATCTTATCTCTCTTAATTGGAAGAGAGCACACACATCACAGTCACACCAGGGGTCAGATCAAAACCAAAGAAGAATTGCTGGGTTAGAGAAATCCCTTACATTTTAGAAGACATATTTTTCCAAAAGAGAAATTATTTATATATAATATATATAAAAATAATTTCTCTTTGGTCAAAAATATGTCTTCTAAAATGTAAAGGATTTCTCTAATCGAACAACTCTTCTTTGGTTTTGACCTGACCTCTGGTGTGACTGTGATGTGTGTGCTCTCTTCCAATTAAGAGAGATAAGATGAATGTGTATTGTATTGTACAGAAGAAAAGTGTAAGAGAATTATATATAGATAGACATATAATATAGAGAGATAGATATATTACATATACTACACATGTTATACATATGTGTGCATATGTTATACATATACATATATTATATATGTTATACATATGTTACACATTATAATGTATATATGAGAAAGCATGAAGATATAATATTCTACAGTGCCTCAGTGTCCCCTATGAATTTCACAGGAGAGGAAATTACCTTCATCCTGTCTGCCTGATCTATTGTAGTGTGGGGAAAAACACACCAGAAAGAGAGAGTGGCTCTTGTTCTTTATAAACTACCTGCTTTACTTTTACAATGCCAATAAAATTATGTTAATTATAGTTCACTTCACAGTACTTGACATCTATTACAAAACTTGTGTCATGAATACAGTTTTTCTATTAAAATTAGGCACCCCACAGTAAAAGCATCCCATTGCTATATGTAGAGTCATGTCAAAACTCATCAAAAAATAATGTTCTTCTTGTCAGCCTGTCCAACCTACCATAAAATGGAATCTACAAACACCTCCTTAATCTGTCACCATTTGCTTCCCATTTGGAGGAATTATGCCAGCACTTACCTAGCTTCTTCTTGGGGAGCTAGCTTTTCAGTTTATTATATGGCATTGCAAGTGGTGGCATTTCTTCATTAAAAAAACACAATTTGCTCAATTAGACTATTTTCAAAAATGGTCTATTTCCAATTGGGAGAAATTTTCATTTCATTTGTGAATTATATCCACTAGCTCTTGCATGTACCTAGTAATACAAATAGCAATGTGTATCTAGTGTTAGGAGACATATGTTTGGTGCTCTGCATACATAACTTCTAGGTGAGTGGAAGTGTTTGGGTGAAAGTATTTTAATGAGAAGAAATTGAACGTGTGATTCTCTATATAAATACTTTTGTGTAATGACTTTGCCATATCACTGAAGATTCTATTTTATTAATGACATTATTATTACTATTATATATAGCACCATCAGTGTGCATGGTAGATGAAGGTGGATTTCCTGCCCCAAAGTCTTTACAGTTTAAATTGTAAATGTAGCTTCCAATAATTCTGTGGGTTGAAAGCAAACACTAAACAGCTCCAATATCAACAACTGAGCAAATGAAAGTAAACTGATTGCCTGGAATCCCTGAACAGAGAACCTATCAAGAGAGAAAAAAAGGACCAATAGGACCCCAAATGATGGACTAACCCAAAGAATCAAACCTGGACAGCCAGTGGGAGCTAGAAGGAGTTTCTGGGCCAGTACAACCAGCCACAATCCCAGGAAAATCTATCAATGGATGGATCCACCAACCCAAGAGTAACATGCATCTACTACCCCACACACCCAGCCATAAGCTGGAATCATGAGAGAAAGAGAGAGTGAGCAAGAGAGAGAAAGAGAGAGCGCCTGACTGTGAGTCTAAGCAATGAGAGGAAAGAGGAAAGCAGGAAAGGAGATGAAACTCTGTGACCAGAGGGATACAACTGAATTAGAAGTCTGACTACCAGTCTTACCTGCTAGGCCTTATACAAGAGGTCAGGGCAGAGGACCAGGGCTTGAGCAACTCCAGTATCTTCTTCACTCCAAAGGGGAAGATGACACCAAAACAGCTAATGCTATTTGCGCTACACTCTTCATGCATGAGAGGGTTCCAAGGTGAGAAAAGACCTGGTCTGGGGGATTCAAAATTAAACAGTATTCCCAGACAGGTAAAATCTCACACACATTTGAAGGAGGTATGTCAATGCCATAATCATCTCAAATGACACTTTGGAACAAGGGTACAGTATTATGGGGGAGAGGGGTGATACATAAATGGATATGTATGTAGAGCTGTAAAGTGCTTGAATCAATACATTCAATATATATCTTAACGCATGTACAGTAATTAAAACCAATTGTTTACTAGTTGGCTCAAAGCCTACAGAAGAATCCAACTCTGTCCTCTTCAAGGGAAACAAAAAAATCAAAAACCCAACAACAACCAAGCACCTGCCACTAATCCCTCAGGAAGAGAGCCTTAATACTAGGGCTGTCGATTAATCGCAGTTAACTCAGGCAATTAATTTTTTAAAAATTAATCACACTTAAAAATTAATCATGATTAATCACACTTTTAATCACACTGTTAAACAATAAAATACCAAGTGCCATTTATTAAATATTTGTGGATGTTTTTCTACATTTTCAAATATACTGATTCCAATTACAGCACAGAATACAAAGGGTACAGAGCTCACTTTATATTATTATTTTTGATTACGAATATTTGCACTGTAAAAATGATAAACAAAAAAATAGTATTTTTCAATTCACCTCATACAATACTGAAGTGCAATCTCTTTATCATGAAAGTTAAACTTACAAATGTAGAATTATATACAAAAATAACTGCATTCAAAAATAAAACAATGTAAAACTTTAGAGCGTACATGTCCACTCCATCCTACTTCTTGTTCAGCCAATCGGTCAGACAAACAAGTTTGTTTACATTTACAGGACATAATGCTTCCCACTTCTTATTTACAATGTCACCTGAAAGTGAGAACAGGTGTTTGCATGGCACTTTTGTAGCTGGCATTGCAAGATATTTACATGCCAGATACACTAAACATTTGTATGCCCCTTCACATTTCGGCTACCATTCCAGAGGTCATGCTTCCATGCTGATGACGCTCATTAAAAAAATAATGTGCTAATTACATTTGTGACTGAACTCCTTGGGGGAGAATTGTATGTCTCCTGCTTTGTTTTACCCAAATTCTGCCATATATTTCATATTTTAGCAGCACATGTTGTTCATTTTAAGAACACTTTCACTTCAGATCTGACAAAAGAAGGTACCAATGTGAGATTTCTAAAGATAACTACAGCACTCGACCCAAGGTTTAAGAATCTGAAGTGCTTTCCGAAATCTAAGAGGGACGAAGTGTGGAGCATGATTTCAGAAGTCTTAAAAGAGAAACACTCCGATGAGGAAACTATAGAACTGAACCTCCACAAAAGAAAATGAACCTTCTGCTGGTGGCATCAGATGATGAAAATGAATATACGTTGGTCCACACTGCTTTGGATGGTTATCGAGCAGAACCCGCTATCGGCATAGACACATGTCCTGTAGAACAGGGGTTGAAGCATGAAGGGACATATGAATCTTTAGTGCATCTGGCACATAAATATCTTGCAATACCGGCTACAACAGTGCCATGTGAGTACCTGTTCTTACTTTCGGGTGATAATGTAAACAAGAAGCAGGCAGCATTATCTCCTGCAAATGTAAACAAACTTGTTTGTCTGAGCGATTGGCTGAACAAGAAGTAGGATGGAGTGGACTTGTAGACGCTAAAGTTTTACATTGTTTTATTTTTGAATGCAGTTATTTTTGTACATAACTCTACATTTGTAAGTTTAACTTTCATGATAAAGAGATTGCAGTACATTATTTGTATTAGGTAAACTGAAAAAATACTATTTCTTTTGTGTTTTACTGTGCAAATTTTTATAATAAAAAATAATATAAAGTGAGCACTGTACACTTTGTTCTCTGTGTGGTAATTGAAATCAATATATTGAAAATGTAGAAAACATCCAAAATATTTAAATAAATGGTATTCTGTTATTCTTTAAAAATGCAATTAATTGTGCAATTAATCACAATTAACTTTTTTAATCGTTTGACAGCCCTACTTAATACATAGGTAGGCGTTTCAGGATATTCAGTAAGTTGATATATCTGGGATCTTACCTGTGGGGAAGTAAGACCCAGAGTAAAGGGCCCATGACTGAACAAACGCTGCCACAACCTCCTCCAGTTTAAATCATTGGACTACTAGCTTGAACAACTCCACAGGTTTCCGCTGTCATAGTCTAACCTGAAGATAGATGTAATTTCTCATGCAGCAAAGTCCCAAGCCACATTGAAGCTTTATAGGTGAAGAGCAACACCTTGAGTTACACCCAGAAATGAGCTGGAAACCGGTGCAAGCCGTGAAGCAGAGGTTTTGTGTGCTCTCTGCAAATGGACTCCCGCAAGCAGCTGTTCCACTGCATTCTACACTAGATGCAGTTTCTCAGTAGTAATCTTCAAGTGTAACTCCATAGAGAGTACATCACAACAATCCAATCTGGAGTAGACAAAAGGTAAACATAATTCTGGTTCAGTGCCATGCCATCAGAACTGAAAGATCACAGCGTCCAAGAAAACACAGATTATATTTGCCACATAGCTCTTAAAGAGATGATATACAACAAGACTTCACTAAAGACTGAAATTGAAGGCTCTGATTAAAAAAAAGTAGTAAGTGCCTATGGCAACTATTTGTGATGAAACTATATCTCATTTGTGCAAAAACACAATTCATTATTATTATAATCCATTAAAATATATAAAAACATCCAAATTATTCTCTCATATCTTTTTAGAGGTAGATTTTAAAAAGAACTCAGCATCCAAAAGCTCCCATGTGGAAATACATGAGTGCTGAATTCTGGTGGGGTTTTCTGTTTGTTTGTTTTTTGAAGTCTGGTGCATCCTGTCCATCTTTTACACTGTAAGCTCTTAACACCAGAGACAGATTTTATCTTTTTATCTTGCACAGTGCTGAGTGCATTGGCCCAAATTCTGCAACTGACTCTATCCAAGAAGTTCCACGTGCCAATGTACTTTCTCACTGACCAGTGGAGCTCTGTGAAGGGATAGGGGTCTGCCCATGCAGATTCAACTGCAACATTGGGGGCACTGCCAGCAGTAACTAATATAATAATGATAAATAAATATTAAAACTAATAATTAATACGGCAGAGGGACATCTCCACATATCCATAGTGATGATTATTAAAACATGCAGACTATTCCAAATAATTCCAGGATCCTTCATTTCATACAAAATATGGTTTTTTTAATTAATTGATGTTCTAATAAGTTAGATAATTATAAATGAGTTATTCATCACTGCATGTTGCTTTCTCAAGCATTCAAGGATACACAGTGTACAATAAAAAGGAACACGATGTAACATAATTTTTGTATCTGTAGAGAAATTTAGAATACACACTTATTTACATAGAGGTAGAAGAGTTGTAAACGATTCCAACAGTCCCGTGCCAAGACAAGAACTAACATTTGCTTGATATTATAAGACTAGAATGTATAAAATCTATTATAAAATACACAATAGTAAACCTGAAAAAACAAACCAAATAGCTTTGTATTTGACAAAGAATTAGAAAATAATCAGAAAAGCCAAATGACTCATGTAAGAAAAGTGTTCCTTAGGGTGACTGTTACAATTTAACAGCACATTGTAATGTATTTGACATTAACTTCAGAAGAAAAAGACTAACGGATGGACTTCGCCAGACTCACACTGAGTAGTGACTTACACTGCAAGTGGTTCTACTGATTAAACATGACTAAGAGTGGTGTAATCTGGCCCTTAGTTTGTCAGTAAAAAATATATACGACCTTTCAAGTTCAAAACAGAGCCTGCCGCCCACGTGTCACATTTGTGTAATCTATCCTCACCCTAGATCATAAACCTGTAGGACCCATGGAAAATCCTGGATTTCACTCCGGCTGCACAAAAAGGATACAAATAAGGAAAAACACAGGTGTTTCATTGCTTGGTTACTGGATATACTTATTGTGGCGAGAACTATATATTAGCTGATCCTTTTGCACTGAAAAAAATTAAAAATTGATGCTGAGTCTTATAGGATAGAGGCAAATGGCCTTGACAAGACTGTCCTTAAAACCAATGAGCCTCCAAATGGAAATAAAATCTGTTCTCTAGGAAACAGCAAAAAGGAAAGGCTGACTAGAATCTCTGAATAAATAGTATACGGCTCACTTGAGGAATTTCAAACTTCATTCAATTACTACCCATAGCAACATTGCATAACCATAAGGACAATGTTTTTGCCATGTTTGGAAATCAAACAAAATTCAATACATTATTTAAAGAGCTCCAACTCCAAGCTAATTAAAATAAAATAAAATGAAAATATAATTAAAATAAAAAGAAAGCACCAACAAAAAATAATGACATCAAATAGGAAAGATACAAACACTCTGAAGGACATTTTTTCCAAATTTAGTAAATGCCGGAAAGGCTTGTTAAGGAAGCAAAGTAGCTCTATTAGAGGTAGAAAATAAGAGAAAGCAGGGGATAAATACTTCATTCCTCAGCATCATGAATTAGAATTTTTCTGTGCTTATCCATAAACACACAACTGGACATGCATCAACATGTTAATATTTTATTTTTCACCAAAAAAATCATTCTAATAAAGAAATTGAATGTCACAGTGTTAACATCAATAGATTCCCTTGGTGTTGGGACCAAGAAGCTATATTACCTTCAAATTATAATATTACCAGAGCTGTGAGTCTGTAATGTCAATTCACAGTTAGATCAGTGGTAGATTAAACAGGATCTGGGGATAATAATAGTTTTAAATAGCTATTGAGGGTTGCAAGTAGAAAGATCTATTCTTGCTACATTTGAAAATATTAGCACCAGCTCAGAGACTATGCTTCCTGGGGATAATTTTGCCAATAAGTTTCACAATAAAATACTCCATGCAATAATAGGTCTATACTAAATATGACCACATGAAATATGGGCACTTTATGATTAAGCTAGCCAGCCAAAGGATAAGTGAAAGACATTGATGGGGCCTATGTCTCCTAGTTAAGAATGACAACAGTTATTTGATGCCAGCACTAGAGTGTGAAATATATAGAAAAGATTTGGAATTGATGGCAAGAGGGAGTGGTGACCCAGTAAAATACAGCACCTTGATTTAGTCTAGGATTCAAAGTAATGCTAGCTAAAAGATATTAATAATCTTCATTGCTTTTGGGAGAATATTGCTATTTATCATACATTAAATATGCCTTTCATGATTTTTTTCCAAAGGGAGAAAGAAAGACACAGGTAAAATTTTAGAGACTGATATTCTTGTAAAGTGTCTTTGAAGTCATACACATTCCTCACTGGGGAGACAGTCTGCATGGACCACGATGGAGGCGCAATGCCACAACTGTTGCATTGGCAGAACTGTAGTGTGCTGTTTGCTAGCCAGTTGGACTTTAATGAACAAACCCCCTACAGCATCTTAGAAAGCCTTATGAATATGCTGCCAGTTAGATGAAAGGCAAGCTTGAAAGCTGCTAATATTTATTATATTTGATTCAATATTTCTTTTTATCTAACAAGGATATCAGTCAGGGAAAAGAGAGTTGTAGGATATAGAGATTTACTGATTGAGTCCAGAACAAAAAGAAAGGAAAATACACACAAAAACAGTAAGCCATTTTAAAGTGCATTACTTTTGTGGAAATGTCTCCCCAGTTTTCTCTAGCCTTGGACAACTTTGATTCTGATGATTGAGAGAAAAAAGTTAATTATCAACTGGGATTTCTCTAGCATCCACCACCCTAAGGTCCATCCAGCAAGACACTTAAACATAAGCTTAAGTGCCTGGCTAGATTAGGCTGTAGTGAAAATACTAATGTTGTATATCTTATACTTTATAATTTATAAGGTCTACTTTACAGGGCATACTTTCTATTCTGTTTAGTTCTATCTGGATTTTAGTATGTTTGGTATGCTTCTGGCACAAAGGGATTTGCAGAAAAAAGTTCTGGAAGATGTTTTGCATCTGCACATATAAAGAAATAGAAATACAGGACTTGCAAAATTTACTAGACCTCTCCTTGCCAGAGGCATACACCTAGCCATTGCATTGGTAGGTATGAAAGATCGGGGATTGAGAGGGTGACACCAATAAAGCCCATAGGCAGTGCCCTGGTGAAATGCCCAGTACTCTTTCCCAGATGCTGGAAAGTGGAGGAGAGTGCTGAGATCCTTTCTGGGGGGACACCTGTGTCTCTCTACCTCTTGATAGGCTGACCAGTTCCCTGCCTTCACTGTGTCATTCCCATCAAAAAAAGGCAGTCTGCCTAAGCCAAGGGTTCTCAAACCGGGGGTCAGGACCCCTCAGGAGGTCATGAGGTTATTACATGGGGTGGGGGGTTGTGAGCTGTCAACCTCCACCCAAAATCCCGCTTTGCCTCCAGCATTTATAATGGTGTTAAATGTATTTAAAATTGTTTTTAATTTATAAGGGGGGTCCACACAGAGGCTTGCTATGTTAATAGGGTCACCAGTAAAAAAGTTTGAGAAACACTGGCCTAAACAGACCTGCTTCACTTCTCTTCTCAGAGATGGTATACCAGGTAATTACTACAGTTATAACTTACCACACAGCTCCTTCTAAGCAAGCCTACTTTATTCTTAAGGTAAAATCAATACAGAGAAAACATTAAAACAATACAAGAATCAACATAAATGTTCATTATAAGCTTAGCAGAGATCACTCTAACAACAGCATGAGCTCTGGTAGGTGATTAATCCTTCAAACCCCATAAAGGGGTGTCTTCTGTGGTCACAAGTCCATAACAGCCTCAGCTCAGAATAAGTCTACATGAAAATTCAGTGGAACATCCTCGATCTAGTTCAGAGGTCTTTGGACTGGAGTTTCCAGGAGCAAGTAAACATTTTCTATGCCCACAACATAGCTTTAAAAGGCTGGCTTCATACGTGAGAATTTGCATTTTCTTCTTCCTGAGTACTTTCTAGAAACTTACTTTCCATGCATTGTCCTAAACAGTTTCTGAAGTTTATAATGCTTCCCAGAGATTCCAGTCTTCATCCTAAAGAAGTTCCATTCAATCCCACATTAGCACATAAACATTTGCATTTTTAATACATTGGGCTCCTAAAATACTTAAACTTAATTCAATAAAGTTTGTCCAGGATACAGAAGGAAATGGTCATCTGCATGGAGTGGCAGACTTGACATGGTGATTTGCCTGCTGGGTGCGATAGTTGTGAATCTCTCAAGACATTTAGACAGACTTATGTGTAGTGCTGGGCAGAAACTGGTGGTCATGGTACACGTAGGTGCCAGTAACAT
The DNA here is from genome assembly GCA_033296515.1 of Macrochelys suwanniensis. Taxonomy (NCBI): domain Eukaryota; kingdom Metazoa; phylum Chordata; order Testudines; family Chelydridae; genus Macrochelys; species Macrochelys suwanniensis. The sequence goes on from CM065777.1 coordinate 46,841,663, forward strand.
AGGGAAGGATAGGAGAGAAGTCCTGGAGGCCAAATTTAGGCTGCTAGGTAAGAGATTGAAGTCCAGGACCTCCATGGTAGCATTCTCTGAAATGCTTCCAGTTCCACCCGCAGGGCCAGATAGACAAGCAGAACTGCAGGGTCTCAATGTGTGGATGAGATGATGGTGTAGGGAGGAGGAGTTTAGATTTATTAGGGACTGGGGAACCTTTTGGGAAAGGGGGAGTCTATACAGGAAGGATGGGCTCTTCCTAATCCAAAATGGAACTGGATTGCTGACACAACAAATTTAAAAGGTCATAGAGCAGTTTTTAAACTAAGGGCTGTGGGAAAGCCGGCAGGTATGGAGGAGCACGTGGTTCAGACAGAGATATCAGTTAGGGGAGGTCTATTAGTGGAGATTCTCTATATCCTAGTAAGGAGGAGAGGATGGAAGATGATAAAATACAGGTAGGATCTGATGAGAAAAAGTCAAATGAAAAAGAGTCCCATTCAATTCATTCTTGACAACTTAAATGACTGTTTCTTGGAGCAGCTAGTCCTGGAACACACAAGGCAATTCGTGTTTTAGTCCTAAGTGGAGCACTGGATCTGGTCCCAGAGGTGAATATAGATGAACCGCTTGGTAATAGCTACAATAACATAATAAAATTTAACATCCCTGTGAGAGAGGGGGAAGAAAGACCAAAGCAGCCCACCACAATAGCATTTAATTTCAGAAAGGGGAACTACATAAAAATGAATGAGTTAGTTAATCAGAAATGAAAAGTCTCAGTGCCAACAGTGATGAATGAAAGCTGACTGGAAACTTTTTAAAGACACCATAATAGAGGCTCAACGTAAATGTATACACCAGGTTTTTAAAAAAGCACAGTAAGAGGACCAAAAAACTGCCACCGTGGCTAAGTAACAAAGTAAAGGAAGCAGTTTGAGGCAAAAAGGCATCCTTTAAAAAGCGGCAGTCAAAAAAACTAACAGAATGTTGGAAATCATTAGGAAAGGGATAGATGATAAGACAAAAAATATCATATTGCCTCTATATAAATCCATGGTGCATCCATATCTTGAATACCGTGTGCAGATCTCATCATCCCATCTCAAAAAAAGATATATTGGAATTTGAAAAGATACAGAAAAGGGCAAGAAAAATTATTAGGGGTACGGAACAGCTTCCTTATTAGGAGAATTTAATAATACTGGAACTTTTCAGCTTGGAAAAGAGACGACTAAGGGGGCATATGATAGAGGTCTATAAAATCATGACTGGTGTAGAGACAATGAATAAGGAAGTGCTATTTACTCCTTCTCATAACACAAGAACTAGGAGTCACCAAATGAAATTAATAGGCAGCAGGTTTAAAACAAACAAAAGGAAGTCATCTGCAAACACTTGGAAGGTGGTAAGGTGATAGGGAATAACCAGCATGGATTTGTAAAGAACAAATCATGTCAAACCAATCTGATAGCTTTCTTTGATAGGATAACGAGTCTTGTGGATAAGGGAGAAGCGGTGGATGTGGTATACCTAGACTTTAGTAAGGCATTTGATATGGTCTCGCATGATATTCTTATCAATAAACTAGGGAAATACAACTTAGATGGGGCTACTATAAGGTGGGTGCGCAACTGGCTGGATAACCATACTCAGAGAGTAGTTATAAATGGTTCCCAATCCTGCTGGAAAGGTATAACGAGTGGGGTTCCGCAAGGGTCTGTTTTGGGACCGGCTCTGTTCAATATCTTCATCAATGACTTGGATATTGGCATAGAAACTACGCTTATTAAGTTTGCAGATGATACCAAACTGGGAGGGATTGCAACTGCTTTGGAGGATAGGGTCATAATTCAAAATGATCTGGACAAATTGGAGAAATGGTCAGAGGTAAACAGGATGAAGTTTAATAAGGACAAATGCAAAGTGCTCCACTTAGGTAGGAACAATCCGTTTCACACATACAGAATGGGAGGGGACTGTCTAGGAAGGAGTACGGCAGAAAGGGATCTAGGGGTTATAGTGGACCACAAGCTAAATATGAGTCAACAGTGTGATGCTGTTGCAAAAAAAGCAAACATGATTCTGGGCTGCATTAACAGGTGTGTTGTGAGCAACACACGAGAAGTCATTCTTCCGCTCTATTCTGTGCTGGTTAGGCCTCAACTGGAGTATTGTGTCCAGTTCTGGGCACCGCATTTCAAGAAAGATGTGGAGAAATTGGAGAGGGTCCAGAGAAGAGCAACAAGAATGATTAAGGGTCTAGAGAACATGACCTATGAAGGAAGGCTGAAGGAATTGGGTTTGTTTAGTTTGGAAAAGAGAAGACTGAAAGGGGACATGATAGCGGTCTTCAGGTATCTAAAAGGGTGTCATAAGGAGGAGGGAGAAAACTTGTTCATCTTAGCATCTGAGGATAGAACAAGAAGCAATGGGCTTAAACTGCAGCAAGGGAGGTTTAGGTTGGACATTAGGAAAAAGTTCCTAACTGTCAGGGTGGTTAAACACTGGAATAAACTGCCCAGGGCGGTTGTGGAATCTCCATCTATGGAGATATTTAAGAGTAGGTTAGATAAATGTCTATCAGGGATGGTCTAGACAGTAATTGGTCCTGCCATGAGGGCAGGCGGCTGGACTCGATGACCTCTCGAGGTCCTTTCCAGTCCTAGAATCTATGAATCTATGAATCTATAAGTATTTCTTCACACAATGCAGAGTCAAACTGTGGAACTCCTTGCCAGAGAATATTGTGAAGGTCAAGACTATAACAGGGTTAAAAAAATAACTAGATAAGTTATGGAGGATAGGTCCATCAATGGCTATTAGCCAGCATGGGCAGAGATACAAAACCATGCTCAGAAGTTTCCTAGCCTCTGTTTGCCAGATGCTGTGCATGGATGACAGGCGATGGATCACTTGAGATTACCTGTTCTGTTCATTCCCTCTGAAGTCCCTGGCATTGGCGACTGTTGGAAGACAGGATATTGGGCTACAAAGACCATTGGTCTGACCCGGCATGGCTGTTCTTATGTACTAAGCCTATAGAGATTATAGTTGATTATGTTTATATAGAAATGTGTTGAAATGTAAGAAGGCCCAAAAATCTATTTCCTAAAAATAGGCTTGACAAATCTTATGGAATTAAGTTTAAGTATTTTAGGAACCTGATGGATTAAAAATGCAAATGTTTATGTACTTCTGTAGTACTGTGAATTAAAGTGAGACCATTCAGAAGCAAGTTGAAGATAAATTAGGGCATAAACACAGCTCATGTTGTAAAGATATTTTGGTCCTAACTGGTTTTTTACAAGTGTTTTAGATATAATGTTAATGTTTTGAGTTATTGGTATGGTATTTAAAAGGATGTTAATTCATGTTTAATGTTAAATAGCCAATGAGAACATAGAAAATATTTAATAATGGTAAAAAGGTGGATTTAATATTAATTAATTAAGGGTATTTTTATACTTGATTATAAAGAGTAGCATGCTAAATTTAGATTAGGTGCTCCCATTCTTCATCAAGGCATCTGGAGAATGGATTATACCAATTCTCCTCATTTAAGGACTGATCATCCCTAAATACATCATTTCACTTGGAGTGTCAGTATAAATGCAGTCTATGGTTATCCTGTAGTGCCTGTTTGCTTAACTAACTATTTTATATTAAGTAAAGTTTTTATTTTATTTCATTTATTGTGTCATTCACAGCCCTCCATTTAATTAAATGATCTATGACTGCCCTGGAGGATCAAATTCAGTTTGGTTTTATTCCTTTTTTTAAAATTACTAATTGGGAACACAAATTTAAGGTTACAGTACCTAAAAAAATGTGAATCCTTGCAGTCCCTTTGCAGCTGCTCACTCTTTCCCATGCCTAGAACCATTTGGCTGATTCAAAGATGTCTGCTATTCTACTCCTTAGGGATCAACAGAGTGGGTGGGGATGGACTTTGATACTGTTATCCAGCCTTTTTTATGGTCCTTCTTCATTATGAATACTTCATTGTCTCCCTCTGCTGCTCACAGCTTTGCTTAGAAGTTACAGAATGAAAATGACATCAGAAATTGAAGCTATGCACATTACTGAAACCTAAGATGAGATGCTGAGGTTCAGAATGATTGTGAATTCTTGCTTGGATTGCAGGTTCTTTAATTTTCTAGTTAGCCAGCATATAAGAAAGTTACAGGTTTCTGATCAAAAATCCATCCGCAAAGGCTATGAGTGGAGTCTAAAAATACTTAAAATGTGGTGTCTCATGTTCTTTTCAGTTCTTTGGCTCAAAACATATGTCATATGTGAAAAAGTGATTGCAAGGTGCAGCTCAGTAGGAAAGAGCTGATAGATCACATCACATCCATACCAGCAAACAACTGTGGGGAATCACTAAGAGTTGAGGACATCCAGAACTCAGGATTAGGACCTTTGCTTCTAACATATGTTTGCTAACACTTATGTAATTTCAGTGCTGAGCAACATAGGGACAGGAATTTACTATGTAGTTTGTAAACTATTTAGCATGACTAGGGAGCAATCTTCACAAGAGGAAGAAAAGCAAAAAGTACAGTATCAGTATGTAACTCAGCTCTCATAAAATCATTCTGTATAGGTTATGTTCCATTGCAGTGTGGTTTAATCCAACTACAACCTTTTCTCCAGTATCCCATTCCATTCCCCATACTGCATTGAGCTCCTCCAAGCTGCCAAGTAAAAACAGTTCTTGTAAATTTTAATGGTGGATGGTTTAAGAGTTCTCAGAGAAAGTTTCTGATGAAGTGGTAATTCAAGTAGCTAACACTAACGTACATTTGTCTCACATTAAAGTAAATTTCTACCAGTCCACAGGTAAGACTGACATAATATTCCAATAAATTTCATGAACAAATTATGTTTTAGTTGAACAAAGTGCAATAAACAATTTAGTTTGAAGAAGCAACATTATGATAACCATCGTGCTACAATATTATTTTGTATAATTCCATGAGAATATTTCCTCTGACATCACCTGATAAACAGTCATTGTTTATTCACACTAAAGAACTATCCTTATGGAAATGCTGCTTCCAGGTGCATTTGAAGTTGTTTTAATTTATTTCCAAGAATCTCAGAAATCTAATAGCATTTTGCATGCTTTATAGTTAAGTCTTCATCCGGTGTAGTGCACTTCGGACTTCGCTGACGATTATTGGGGGGACGCATTCTTCTGACTCTTCGAGGGTTGGGAGGGGGACGTTGATTCTTGATTTGAACAGTTCTGTATAGAAGTCCTTGCAGACCTCCTCCATCCCTGCTCTGTCGATTACTGTCTCTCCATCCTTGTTCTTCAAAGCTGTTACGCTCAATCTATACTGCGTCAATTCCCGCTCCAGGCAAAGATGGAATAACATCAGAAATGATTTATGCAGGAGGCGAAAAACTTTGGAAGGCCCTCACTTTAAGATTCAGTAGATATCTTGAAGAAGGAAAAATACCATCAAGCTGGAAGGAGTCAAATACCATCTTGCTGCACAAGAAGGGTGATCGAGAAAATCTTAAGAACTACCACCCTATATGCCTGCTCTCTCACATCTACAAGCTCTTCACAAAGGTGATAACGAATCGACTTTCGCAGAGTCTGGATGAACAACAGCCGAGAGAGCAGGCAGGGTTTCGAAGAAATTTCAGTACAATCGACCATATATTTACCCTTAGCCAGCTCCTAGAAAGAGTGAGGGAATACAAACTCCCGCTGTGCATTGCTTTTGTCGACTATGAAAAGGCCTTCGATAGCGTTGAGTTTAACGCAATATTAAAGGCGCTCGCAGAGCAGAGCATTAACACGCAGTACATTAGTTTGTTGAAGGAAGCGAATACTGGATGTACAACAGACATTACTCACCTTGAAACTCCACTCCGCATCCCAATCGAGAAAGGCGTAAAGCAAGAAGATACAATTTCACCAAAACTATTCACTGCCTGCCTCGAAATGGTTATGAACAAGATCAGTTGGAGGAGTGGTGTCAACATAAACGGAGAGAGATTATCTCATCTCAGATTTGCAGATGACATTGTACTAATTGCCGAAAGCACCAACCAACGGCAGAGCATGCTACGAAGACTCGACAAGAAAAGTAGTCAGGTCGGCCTGAAAATGAACCGCTGCAAAACGAAATATATGCAATCAGACATCTTACGAAAAGCCCGAATAACGGTAACAGGAGAAGACATCGAAGAAGTGGAACAGTACATATATTTGGGCCAAGAAGTTAATATGCGCCAAGACCTGAACGGAGAACTCTCGCGAAGGATTCGGGCAGGATGGTGTGCGTTTAATTCCATCAAGGATGTCCTCAAAGGAAAAATTGACAAGACCACACGTAAAAATATTTTCAATTCAGCAGTGCTGCCAGCCATGCTGTATGGCAGTGAAACGTGGGCACTGACGAAGAGAGAAGAGCAACGGCTGTTGGTAGCTGAAAGGGCAATGGAACGAGCTATGTTGGGAATTTCCCTTCTGGATCGTATACCAAATGAAATCATCAGAGAACGCAGCGGTGTGAAAGATATTGTCGTGGAAAGCAGACATAACAAGATGCGATGGGCGGGCCACACAGCATGGCTCATTGATAACAGGTGGACCGCAATCATTGCTGAGTGGTACCCGCGAGAACAGAAAAGACCCCCCGGTCGGCCTCCAAGGAGATGGGAAGATGACATCGTTAAACGTTTTGGACAAATGTGGAGAAGAAAGGCAAGAGTGCGAGAAGAATGGCAGATGTGTTGTGATTGGCACAGTCTTAACGACAGCTGAAGTCCGATCGATCCAGGTGATCCAGGTTATAGTTAAGTATCAATTCTACTGAACTGAAAAAGGTGAAATGTTATTAATTCAAGCCAACACCCACTATTGTGTCAATATCTCCCAAACAAGTTACATTGTTTATTGCATTCAATGTGTCCCATCTCCTCTCATTGTTTCTTTGAATAAATTCTTCCAAACTAGTAAGACAGTGATTTATTGTCTAGTAAGCATTCTAAGCAGCCTTGATTCCTCAGCATTAATCACTCCACTCATTATTAATACATATATCATCAACATGCACATTAGGCTTTATTATGGTAAAATTCAGGTCTCACAGTTTGAAGAGGGTCACTGGATAACTACACATTTCTAGGAATTCATTATTTACCCAAAAAGCTTACATAATTTTTCATTATAATGAAAGACTATTAACGTGTTTATAGGAGGATTTATAGTTTTTATTTGTTTTAATTTACTCAGGTTTAAAAACATTTAAATACTACTTAGAATGTGAGGACTCAGATAATTCCCTCTGGGTAAATTAAACTTTTAATTTAAGGAGTAAATAAACATTTTACATTAGAAAGACCTTAAGGTCTTAATCTATAAACTCCACTGAACACCACACAGAAGCCCCAGTCCTAATGAGCTGCATGCAGGAGGACTCTTACGGGATCGGATTCATGGTGCACACTCAGAGGTCACATAGCTTCCTGTACTGCTTGCCAATTGGCATGAAAACTTCAATAAAACAAGATATTTTGTTTAACTGGCTACATAAGTCCAGGTTTCTTTTGGGTTTGGGGGGCTATTTTTTTCTTTTTTGAATGTGTGATGAATATTGAAATTTTTTGCAGGATTTTCATGGAAAATTATGGAACTCATATTTTTTCCTGACATGCATGCACCCTTTCTTCTCTCATTACTAGCAACTTCATTATAAGCACCCATGTTGACACATGACACTAGATCACCAAAATATAAAAAGAGGGGTTTTTTTGTTTGTTTGTTTAAAAGGTAATTCAACCATCATTTTGCTTGTTTGATCGCTTGCTTGCTTGTCTATTAAGGATATTCAGTAATTAATAAAATCTAATAAAATGGATGACTACGGATCTTATACACAATCTATTAAACACAATAGCACTAAAGCACTTTGGCACCCAAGTCTCACTGAAAGTCAGTGTGACATAGGATCCCAAAGCCCAGAGCAAAGGTATTTAGGTGCCTAATGTCGATTTTAATGGGAGTTAGGCACATACATTTAAAAATCTAGTCTTAAGCACCTAAGTAAATTTTAAAGATGGGACTTAACCTCCTAAGTCACTTAAGTACTTTACATTTTTTTATCCTGTATTTGTCTAAGGCGGGGTGGGCAAACTTTTTGGCCTGAGGGCCACATCGGGGAATAGAAATTGTATGGCGGGCCATGAATGCTCACAAAATTGGGATTGAGGTGTGGGAGGGGGTGAGGGCTCTGGGGTGGGGCTGGGATGAGGAGTTTGGGGTGTAGGAGGGTGCTCTGGGCTGGGACCGATGGGTTCGGAGGGTGGAGGGGGTTCAGGGCAGGGGCAGGGTGTGGTTCTGGCTGGGGGTGCAGGCTCCGGGGTGGGGCTCGAGATGAGAGGTTTGGAGTGCAGGAGGGTGCTCTGGGCTGGGATTGAGGGGTTTGGACAGCAGGAGGGGATCAGGGCTGGGGCAGGCAGTTGGGGCACAGGGAGAGGCTCAGGGGTGCAGGCTCTGAGCAGCACTTACCTCAAGCGGCTCCCGGAAGCAGTGACATGTCCCTTCTCAGGCTCCTACTCAGAGGCCACATGATGCAGCCCCCGACCCTGCGCTCCGCCTGGAGCGCCGGAGCGGGGCAAGCCCCAGACCCCACTCCCCAGCCGGCTTAAAACATCTTGCTGGCTGTATCCAGCCCATGGGCTGTAGTTTGCCCACCCCTGGTCTAAGGGTACATCTAAACTACAGTAAAAGACCCGTGGCACTACCAAGGCTGGCCCAGATCAGCTGACCTGTGCTACATCACTATAAAATGGTAGTGTATATGTTCAGGCTAGGGTTGACATTCTGCTTGAGCCCCAACATTTACAGTACAATTGTATAGCCCCAGAGCCCAAGTCAGCTGATCCGGGCTCTGAGACTCAATGCCGCAGGTTTTTTATCACAGTGTAGACACACCCTTTGTAGCGGAAAGACTCATAGGGCTAAATACTAATTGTGAAAACTTGACTTGCAAATACTCTTAAATTACTTTGAGACTGAACAAAAACTGATTAGGGATGTATGATTTTCACTATGGTGACGACACAGTAATTTGAAACTCTTCCTTCATGCAACGATTAGTTATGTGAATTCTCTACAATAACATTAAAAGGTAAAAACAATATTCTTAGATGGAAACAACTGGAAAAAGTGCAATGGCCACACATGAAAGATTGACCTTCCTTTACTCCTTAATTCCGTCATATGCCACCTCCACTCCTTCATGCCTTGCCACTTTTGAGAGCACCATCCTCCCTTTCATTCAAGCTTATAACTTGAGAGTTATTTTTGATTCCTTCCTCTCCCTCACTTCTTATGTCTAGGCTGTGTCCACATTTTGCCATTTGTTTCTCCATAACATTTTTATGATCTGACCATTCATTAATTTTATTTCCATTATTGAAAAGTAACTCTATAGATATGGTATTGTGGAGCTACATTTATTTTCTCTCAGTTTCTTTAAAAAATAGGCTCAGGTTACAAGAAAACATTTTCTAAACTTCCATCCCTAGAATCTCAGCCTGGATTCAGAGAGTCTAACATTCCAGTCCCCTCTCAACCTTCCCACCCCACTTTTCTCAGGCATATCACCAGTAATAAGAGTTGTGCAGGGTAAACTACACTCTTATTGACATCTGTGCAGTCTCATTGCCCTCAAACAGCTTGTACAAATGTTTACTGAGTGCCAATCAGTTACAATTCTGTTGATGATGTACAAGTAGTAGTAGTACCCAGCTCACTATCTCCTCTCACTCTGCAAGGATAACAGGAGTAACAAGAAATAGAAACATATTTTTGTCACTACAGTAAACAGATATGACTGAATACACATTGGGTTAAATTAAAAGGTCTAAGGCCAAGACTCCCTATACAATGAATGGGGAGAGAGAGATGCCAATAGAAATGAGTGCGTCCTAAGCCTCGTCCCTCTCACAGAGTTCAGCACCTAAGTCCATGCTGCACGGAGGCGCCTATCTGTGCTAGCAATCCATTGCTGGGGACCCCTCTGCTGGAATCATGCATTTCAGACACCTAAAATGTTTCTTGTGATTAATGAATTAGGCTCCTGGCTAACTCCACACAAAGAGCTGGAGGTGCAGGGCTTAGCCTAATGGTTAGATCAGTTATCCAAGATATAGGAGATCCCAGTTCAATTCCTACCTCTATGTGATGAGATGGGATTTGAATAGGAGTTGCCCAACTCAGGTGAGTGCCCTAGCCACTGGACTATAGGATATTCTGATGAGGGTCACTCTGTCTCACGTTGAAAAATTAAATATTAATTGGTCAGAGAAATACTGAGATTCACTCTATGATCTAGTGGTTAAGGTACTTATTTGAACTTTGCCAGCAAGCTAGGGGAAGGAGATCTGATCTTCTCGTACTTTGAGGACTGTGCAGGGGCTTAGACAGGAGATAGGGATCTGGACGGCAGCACTGCACTTACCTAGAGGCAGAAACATAAGCACAGAGGGATTTTTTGTTGTGGAAATGTAGGTGGAGTGAATTTAGGCAGCTACAGAGTTAGGCGGCAGCCAAGCAAAGGTTTTGTGGAGCCTAGGGACACAGGTACTAAACACTGGGAAACAGATACTAAAAGCTTGAGTTTAGATAGCCCCACATCCACAAAGGGACTAAGGTAAGTGAATTTAAAGAATAGAAGTAACTCAAGCTTCCTTTTGATCACTTATGTATATGAAACCATTTGAAACCTTTAGAGCCAAAGTCTGCTCGTAGTTACAAGGGTATGAATTCAGAGTAATTTCAAAAATTAATAACAAATACTATTTGCAAAAGGTAGTTCCACCAGCACGATATGTTGTTTTTTATTCCTCTTATATATGTTGAGTAATACTCAGTGTCTTCAGCTCCTATTCAATTATATGGAAAAAGGGCACATGAGATGCTCAGCACCTGGCCAGATCAGGGCCTTCGGTATTCTCTGTCATGTTCATACACAAATAATTCCAAAATCTCAATCTAAATTAGACACCTACAAACAAAAAATGCAGTGGAAGTTCAAAAGTGGAGCCCTGAGTTTTGATTGTAAACAAAGCATTCTCAGGATAAAAACTCTGTGACCAGAGTAAAGATGGAAGATGACACCGAAACTCTGAACAAGTAAATTATAAGTGGGAGAACTTGTATTTACAAGGAGAAATAGTGTTACCTCTCTGTGCTAGCACAAGAGTAGTGTGATTTCACTACTCCAGTCCAATGATGAGCAGAAGTAAATCTCTAAAGCGGTGGTACACCAGCTTATAGTGGAGACCTATATGCATATTCGCTCATAGGCCTCTGCTATCTTGCAGTTGAGCATCTTACATTAGGAGTACTTGTTTTTATTACAGAGGTCAGGCAACTTAATTAAAACGTATTGCAGGCAAGGAGAAGGTCCTATTTAGCTAAACACCCCGATTCAAGTCCTTCTACTGATGGGTTACAGGAATCCATTTAATACAGTGAAGATAATTTAAAATACAGAAAATTATTTAATACAAACAAAACACTAAATTATAAAAAAACACTAAATTATATATATATATAGTGACAGAGTCAGACCAGAAGGATATAAGAGAGTAGTCCTGTTGGGATCCAGGAAGTGGGTGGGCTGAAAGGACTGATATCCCCAGCAGGCCTTGGGACCAGGGTGGAGTGTAGGCTGGCCCACCGGGGTTCCTCACCCTCCAGAGGTGGTAGGAGGTCCTGCCACTTTCTGTTAGGGTGGGACACAAGGGTGAGGACATGAAGGGTGTGGAGCACGAGCGTGTACAGATGTTTCCTTGGCGCAATCCAGAAATGAGCCAGCTTCAAGTCGTGCAGCTGGCTCACGGTGAAGGGTTTGAGTGGCCAGGTGGGTCCCCGGGGCACAGGCACGATGAAAAGGTCCAGAGGGCCTGGGGTGTATGGTGGGTGGGAGGCACCCTCTCGCAGGACCTGGTCTAGGTAGGCCTGAGCAGCGGGTGGTAAAGTGGCCCTCACCTCCTGAAGTACGCACCGGGGAGTACAAGGGCCGGAGAGCCCCATGCACTGAGCGAGTGTCAGGGGATCCAGCCAGTCTCCCCGGTCGTAGTCCAGGAGGTCTCCGAGTCTGGTGACTTCTGCCAGGACCAGCCTCTGGCACACCGAGTAGGACTCCGCCACTTGCACATGGAGCTGGGGGTTGTGTAGCAGGGGCTCCGTGAGGAGATCTGCCTCCTCGATGGCCGCCACGGACCTGGTCGCCGAGAGCAGTTTCCAGGTCTGGAGGAGGTCCTGGTAGAAGACCGGCAGCCCGGAGAGGTCTCGTGGAAGACCTGTTGGATGGAGATAAAGGAGCTGCCGGTCATATCGGGGCCCTTGGAAGAGATGCAGGAAGGCATGCACCAGTGTGCTCCATGCCAGATTACCTGCACTATAAAGGAGCCTCTGGAGGGCCTGGAGGCAGAAGCCATGAACCTAAGTGCACAGGCACTTTAGGCCCTGTACTCCCTCCTCCAGGGATAGGTAGAGGACTCCTGCAGAGACCCAGTGCAGTCCTGGTCAAAGGAACCCCAGAACCAGCCTCTGGAAATCAGCCAGGACACCTGGGGCTGGGACCAGGGTGTGTAGCCTGTGCCAGAGCATGGACAGGACTAGCTGGTTGAGCACCAGTGCCCTCCCTCACAGGGAGAGGCACCAGAGTAGTCCTGTCCATCTCAGGAGCCGCTCTGCCACCCTGCCCTCTAAACCTTGCCAGTTTTCCGGTGGACATGGATGCATGGCGGAAAGGTAAACGCTGAGATAGAGCAGTGGACCCGCACTCCACCGGATGACTTGAAGCGCGGGTGGGAGGGAGCTCACCTGCCACCCATCCCCAACCACCAGGTTAGAACTCTTGACCCAGTTGACTCGGGCAGAGGAGGCCGCCGAGTTGACGGCCTGACAAGCCTCCACCCACATCAGGTCACCCGGGTCCTGGACCATGAGGAGTACATCGTAGGCATGAGCCGACAGGACCATCTACAGCTCCGACTCCTGAAGCACCAACCCTATCAACCTCCAGCAGAGGAGACAGAGGAAGGGCTTGATCACCAGAGCATACAGCTGGCCTGACAGCGGACACCCCTGACATACCCCACGCCTGAAGCTGATCGGTTCGGTCAGGGTCTAGTTGAGCCTGACCAGACACTCCGCGGAGGCGTACAGCACCTGGAGAAAACCCACCAACTGGGGCCTGAAGCTGAACGCCAGCAGAGTGCCCAGGAGATACCCATGGTCCACCCTGCCGAACGCCTTCTCCTGATCCAGGGACAGAAGGGTGAAAGACAGAGTATCCCTACACCTGAGCTCCAAGAGATCCTGGACGAAGTACAGATTATCGATGATGGTCCGGCCTGGGATGGTGTAGGTCTGGTCGGGGTGGACCATGTCCACCAGTATGGACCCCAGCCACAGCGAGATGGCCTTCACTACAACTTTATAGTCTGTGCTGAGGAGCACCAATTCTGAAGGTCACGGGGGTCCCCCTTCTTTGGAAGCAAGGCGAGCACAGCTCGCCTGCACAACAGGGGGAGGACCCCGCTCTACAACGACTCGGTCCAGACGGTGACACGGTCCGGGTTGAGGAACCAGAATGTACGGTAGAACTCCACGGTCACCCCATCCATGCCTGGGGATTTGTTCGTGGGCATGAGATGGAGGGCTTCCGAGAACATGGACAGAGTGAGAGGCAGCTCTAGCTGGTCCCGGTCACCCGCACTGACCGTCGGGAGCCCATCCCAGAGCATTCTACAAGCATCAGAATCAGGGGAGAAATGGCTCACGTAGAAGGCCCTGACCCTCCCACGCATCTCCTTTGGATCTGTGAGGGGGGTGCCGTCCTCTGCCAGAAGGCAGGTGACGTGCTTCTTAGCCCCCCTCTTTTTCTCCAGGGCATAGAAGAAGCAGGAGCCGCGGTCCATCTCCCGAAGGAGGCGGATGTGGAATCAAATGAAGGCACACCGGGCCCGATGGTCCTCAAGGGCCCGGAGCTCCTCCCACTTCTCCCAGCACGCTCCACAGAGGGATGGATTCTCAGGGCTGGCGGCCAGACGCCTCTCCAGCTCTAAGACCTCCTGTTCCAACTGCTCTATGCCGCATCCCTCCACCGGCTGGCGCCCCGGCTGTAGTCACAGCAGAAGAGCTGGGCATGCACCTTTCTCACGTTCCACCACCACTGCGCCGAGGGAAAGGCACGCCGCTGCTCTCACCAGGCCAGCCACAACTCCCTGAAGGACGCCACGAAGCTCACATCCTTCAGCAAGCTGTTATTAAAATGCTAATATGCCGACCCCGGGCTCTTCGCACTAAGAGAGGTGATCGAAGAATGGGGCCGGCCGGATGCCGGAGGATTGGGCCCATGAAAGGTGACAGCATAATATGTAAATGCGGTCCAACCAGGAGTGGCGCAACTGATGAGCCTCCACCCAGACAAAGGTGAACGTCGAGACGTTGTCTGAGTGGTGGTCGCACCAGACGTCCACCAGGGAGTGACGGTCGACAATCTCCCGGAGGATGTCTGCGGTGGCTGGACATTGCTCGGCCTCCGAGCAGTCCCACTCATCGAGGGTGGTGTTAAAGTCTCTGCCCAGGACCAGGCACTCACGAGGATCCAAGGAGCCGAGGAAGGCGGACGTCTACTGAAAAAAGAGCCAAGTTTCAGAGGGGTAGCCGTGTTAGTCTGGATCTGTAGAAGCAACAAAGGGTCCTGTGGCACCTTATAGACGAACAGAGGTATTGGAGCATAAGCTTTCATGGGTGAATACCCACTTCTTCGGATGCAAGCAGTGGAAATGTCCAGGGGCAGATATAAATGTGCAGGGAAGAGTCAGGCTAGAGAAAAAAGAGCATTACCAATAAACTGGACACACAGAACTGGAACATACCATACTCAGCCTTAAAATTGTTTTTTGATTTTTTTCCACCCCACCAGGATTCAACAGTTAAGTGGGGAGTTGAATTGCTGATTTTAAATGTAAGAAGGAATTATCGCCTTGCGTAGAATTTTCAAGCTAAGGAAAATATCATTATTTTATGCAGGTCCATTAACACTCAGGACTTCACCTGTACCTTTTGTACCAGCCTACTTCCCCACTTTCACACCTTGTCATTGTAAGTAACCTGACCATTACTGCTAAATAATGGGACTGAAAATAAATCTCCCTTGTTTCCAGCATCCCAGCTGAAGCAGCAGTATGATATATAAGGTTGCCCAGATTTGAAAAATGCCCTCTTTGAAAACAAACATCCCAATTAACCATGCCCTGATGAAATGGCTTACAGTGTAATAGCATATATGTCATGAAATATTTAATATACAAGAAAATGTATAATCCACAATGAAAATGTTGAAACAAATTGTTCAGACTGCGTGCATTTTATTTCTTAAACTAACTGCCTTTCATCTGCTTACACGTCTGTCTCTGCAAATCTTAGCAGCTGGTCAAAAGGAACATCTGTCAATCTGTTTCTATGAATGTTCAGAGCAGAAAGGGAACTTGGGCAAACCTATATTGATTCAAGAACACTGAAGAATTTGTCAGATGCGTAGATTAGCACAGGAAATTGCCTCTTGGGCGTAGAGAGTGTCAAGGGCTCATTCTTGAAGAAGAATAAAATTTCCAGGAGACTTCTGTGTTGCAAGTCAATCAGTTCTAGTTCTGCTTATGTCCCAGTCAACAAAATAACTTTAATCTGATGCTAGACTAAGAAAAAAGTCCTTGTTATTTTAGGAATATTTCTCTTTCAGCTAGCTATATGCTTTTTTCCTAAAATACCCTAGTAAAATTTGATAAATAAACTGACATTTTAGAAATGCAAATAAAAATTGCATTACTTTTCTCAAGTCTTTTGGCGTGGACTGGATGTAATCATATCACCAACAACAGTTGGCAGAATGTGCAGATTCATCTTTTCATTTCCATAGATTTAAAAAAATAGAAGTCCAAACTGTTCGTTTGCTGGGAAATAGCCCCCCGCAATCTCAGTCCTGGAGAAGTTGAATTTTTGATCACCCCTGTGAGAGTTAGTCCCTACAGACTGCCCATCTGGATGACTGAGGCCAATATTAATGTTCATTCTAGTTTCAGTCACTTAAAAGGAGTAAAGCTTTATTAATGCAGCACCACAAGTGAAAAATGAGAATAGGGCTATAAATGAAAAATAGCTAAATAATTAGAAGAACAATGCATAAGTAAAAAGAAAGGACATGTACTTTGCAAGAGGAATGCAATCTTCTGTGTATTTTTATTTTCTTCTGACTTGTCAGTCCTCCAATAGTTTGTGTTCCTTCTTCCTTGGCCGTGAAGGCTTTGTTTTTGTTTTTAAGTTCACATAGAAAGGAAAGTGAAGCACCTTGACAGTTAGCAAGCTATCTACAGGTGAAGTGAATTTGGGCTATTATACACACTCATGTTTCATTCTAAGGAGTTCCTGGACAAGATGAGATTGAGTGAAGTTGGAAGGTAGGGGCAGGGAAGGTTGGAAATTTGAAGCAGATGGAGTTAAGGGACAGGTGGGGGAATTAGAAGCAGAGAGCAGGGCAAGAGACATAAGGAACAATAACTGGGAGGAGAGAGGGTAGGAGGTGATGGGGCAAGGGTCATGTCAGGTTGTGGCAGATTTCTCTTTGAAGAAGTCAGCAAGATCCTGGGTAAATAGTGGGTAATGAAGGGTGTAGACTTGAAAAGTGAGTCAAAGGTGGAGAATAGATGTCTGGGTTATAGGCACTGGCATCAAATAGAGAAGAGAAGCAAAGATGTTTGGGAGGAAGGTTGCAAGGGAGAGGACAAACTTAGAACCGACTACATGTTTATGAGGAATTTAATTAAGTTGTTTGTTAAGATGCACATTACTTTGTGTCAGTGTGCATTGAATTTCACCTGCCACTGTTTTGCCCAGTCAATTTTCTTAGGGTTATACTGAGCCTTTCCACATAGATGAGCTATCCTGGGAGAAGGCCTGTGGAGGAATGAGACTCAGAGTGTCACAGTTCCTCTCCTGCTCTTGACAGGGGTAGAGCAGTTTCCTATAGTCCTTTACCAGGTGTAACATATTCCCCTTGCCCTGGCTGAGATCCACTGACCAGCGAGTTAGGGTATTGAAAACTCCTCCCGGTCTCCTCCTACTACCTCCTTCCCCGCAACTCCTCTTGAGCCCAAGATACTGGGAAGCTGAACAAAGGGGAAACAGAGGGGGCCCTTACATGTTCAGGTTGAAGCAAGCCACTATCGAGCCCATAAATTCCTCTGTCTTCTCAAGTCAACTAATCTAAGCACTTGTGTCTCATCTCCAAATTTTGCCACCTCTTATCCCCCAACAGTAATGAACACCCCAGAGACCACGAGACCTGGCACAGAACCTTAGGGATGTATTAACCATTTCTCATGAAAACCGATATTTTATTCCCACTCTGTTTTCTCTTTCTTAGCCAGTTTCTAATTGACAGATCTTTACCTTTCAACTCATGACTATGTAATTTCCTTAGCAGCCCCTTTTAAAGGACTTTATTATAGGTGAAAGCCTATCATCTGTCCTCTTTAACATTCTTCTATGGATTCTGACCAATAATCTTAATATATTGGAGAAAAAATGGAAGTGAAGCTGAGGAGAAAAATGTCTACAGGACACAACTTGGTCTGGCATATATACTGCAAAGAAGAAATGCATGTTGGATGAGCCATTAGTAGCAGCTCAAAATATTAGGAGACCTAAATATCAGGCTTTTCTAAGGGTAGGTCTACACTACCCGTCCGATTCAGCGGGTAGAGATCGATCTTCTGGGATCGATTTATCGCGTCTCATCTGGGAGCCTGCCTGCGCCACGTGGACCCGCAGTAAGTAAACTTAGTTCGATCTAGGAAACGCCGACTTCAGCTATGCTATTCTCGTAGCTGAAGTTGCGTATCCTATATCGATCCCCCGTCCCAGTGTAGACCAGCCCTAAGAGAGACCCTGCAAGGTAGTCGCCAAGTGGAGAACAAAACAGAAAGGACCCATCACACTTTGCACTGGTGATGGATGACTGGGAAGGTTCAAAAAATAATGCCGTGTACCTCCTGACCATATTTTGAGAACCACTGCTGTAAATATTACACAGGTGTTCCAAGAGGTATAAGACTTTAGAGTCAAGCCCAGTCAGAGAAACTTTAGGGATATATCACCAGTTCAAATGTTAACTATATCCCAATTCAAAAAACATTTTAAAACAAACAATGAAAAGACTTTTCCATAGTGCTGATTCATTTTAGTGTTTGAAAAAAATGTATATTCTTTGAGATCATGTGTCTAGCTGCTAGTGTCTAGCTGCAATAGAAAGATCATCTGTGATCCAAGCTAAAGAGCACTGGTTCATAGAAAGGGTCCTTTGAAGGCAGTGTAGCAGGGGGTGCCATTATGCCTTGATCACTGGTATATGAGCACCATTCTCTAGTATAAATAAAATATATAAACAACTCAATAGAAATATATCAGACTTATTATTCTTTTTGTATTGTGTTCTCCATCTTTTTTTTCTTAGAAAATGATGTGGCTAATGTGAGCACTACAATTACTGAGCACTCAATTGCTACATGCCTCAAAAGACATGATATGCACACTAAGAGCCAACACCCTTATTTCAGCCATCACACTACAGCACATGAAGAAAAGAGGATCAGGTTGATTGCTGCAATATGAATATGATGTCCAGTGTGTCCATTATATCCAGTCCAAAAATGCCTCCATTTATTTAATTGAATCTCTTGGCATAACACAATGTGTCAAAAAAGGATGTACGTGCAATATGTGCAGGCTGGTTATCTGCCAATTAACAGAAATTGCACAGATATTTCTTTATGATACACATTGTACTTTGGGTATTGTCTTCCATGAATCCTTTGTCTCTTGAACTGCATAGAACGTATTTAATAAAGGCAATTTTTAAGCATCGGAAAAGAAATGCTGCAGCACAGCCTATTGCTTTTATTAATAGATCAACAGTCTGAGGAGGCTGCAATGAGGAGTTGCTAAAAACACTTAAATGACACAGTTAAATATCAGCAATGCAGAATGGGTTAAACGAATGAAACTGTAATGGAGGAGGAAGCATTCAGTGGGAGAAGTATATAGTGATATGACAAAAGTTCCTATAGCAAATACATGCCATATGGACTTGTATGATAACACCCACTGTGGAGGTCCTAAATTATAGAGTAATATAAAATGGGTTACTGCTGGCTGAGCATTAGTTAGATATATTCTAAAACTACCTTTCTTATGGAAAAATGAATTTAGTCTTTATGGACGGTGCTTGATGGACAGCACTTGAACCTAAAGTGTTTTGTCCACTGAACAACTACTGCACAAACATCAGCAATGCAAATTTCTCTATGCTGCCCCTATCAATGTGCCAGTTCAATATGGACCTAATAGGCTTATTTCCACGATAAATGGTTAGTTCATTCTCCATGCTTATTTAGGGCCAGATTCTATCAAACTTATTAAGGATGAGAAGTACCTTAATCTGCCAGTGTGAAATCAATGGGACTACTCAAAGAGCAATGTATTACTCAACTTCAATAAAGATGGAAAAATCTGGCTCTTGTTTCTTGATTTCTCTTCAAAGAAAGATTCCAACAGTAGCAGTGATATTTGGACTATGCGTATGTATCCACTAAGATTTGTTACTACTCTTATTAATTACAAGAAAACTAAATATTTTGTTCAAGTTAATAGTTAATTTTGCTTACTATAATAAAATAGATTGATATGACAAAAGCTCCATTTCTTTATATGATATATATGGGTCTTTCAATTACCTGTGGATCTTACACACTCAGAGAGCAGCTGAGCTCATTTGGAATCCTCCTTTGTTTGCCACCAAAGTTGTTTGTTTGTGGATCTGACAAGTGGAGTTTATCCAGGAATAAGGGTGTATGAGCATACTATGTAAAATCTGGGTCTAAAACGCTTCACCAGAGGGAAAATTCTATTGCGTATCATCTTAGTGGGAAATGTTAGATGCACATTGTGTGTGTGTGTGTACACACACTAATTTCAGCTTTTTTTAGTGCTGTTTCTGAATTATAAATGTAGTTGACACTTAAACATTATTGAATTTAATTTCATTTTCTGTTCCAGTGTTTGTTTTTAAATGTTAGCAAAGATGAAAAATAAAGGTGATTATTGTGTATTTAAACAATTATTTTATCAGCATTGCTTATGTACAAATGCAGTGGAAACTAGTGAACTGACTCCAGATAACACAATCACTGTCAGCAAGGTCTTTTCCTTAAGGAATAAAGTTTATAAAAGGTTAAAGTTATTTTGCTATCTTAAGTAAAAAGAGTACACAGAACACTCTCTAACATGGTTTTCAGTGCAGTCCTATGGCCCTGGATATGGAGCCCTACTCTTTCAAAGATATTCTTCCTTCTGTCCCTGCTTTCTGTGGAGCAGTTGCTCTTATTATTATTTTTATTACTATAGCACCTAGAAGCCCTAGTTGTGGACCAGGAGCCCAAGTTGCTATGCTCTGTACAAACAGAACAAAAAGATGCTCCCTTCCCAAAAAACATACCCTCTAATTATAAGATAATGGACAGTTGGAACAGACGGTTAGGTGGGGAACTATAAGGAAACCACCAGCAGCCTAATCATTATCGAAGTTTTTTTTGCAGGCATCAGAGCAAAGGAGAGTTTTAAGAAAGGATTTGAAGAGGACAATGAGTTAGTTTTGCATATGTTAATAGGGAACTTCTCCCAAGTCTGAGGGGCAGCCTGGGAGAAAGCATAATGGTAATTGTTTGAAAATTTAACAAGTTGGCAAAAGAACTGGCATCATATGCTTATCAGAGGCAGGAGATGACGTATCAAGAGTGACTGAGAAATGATAGGTAGGTGGGGAATTTAGGGATAGGTCATGAAGAGCCTTAAAAGTGAAGACAAGCCTCTTAAGTTTGATCCACTAGAGAAGGGCAGACAGTGGAGGGATCCAAAGAGAGGGGTGGCATTGTCAAAGTGATGGGCTAGTAAAATGATCTTTGCAGCAGCATTCTGAGTGGATATGAGGAGGGCAAGATTGTATTTGTCAAGGATAGGAGAGAAGGATGTTGCTGTAATCAAGACTTGAAATGATGAGAATCTGAATGGGAGTTTTAGCTGTATGAGGGGATAGAAAAGGCTGTCTTAAAGCTCTCCACTGAGCACCTCTACTAGGGGAGGGGGAAGCTGGACCAATGTTCACTCCTGATTCACTAGGGATCAAGGTAGTGACCCTATACATGCATGTAGGCCTGATACAAAATCCATTAAAATTAATGGGAGGTTCTCCATTAAATTCAATGCACACTGGATCTAGCCCCAGTAACATTACCAACTGATAGACATTAATCTTGCACTGAAATACAGGAACTCCTCGCTTAACGTTATAGTTATGTTACTGAAAAATGCGACTTTAAGTGAAGCGATGTTAAGCAAATCCAATTTCTCCATAAGAATTAGTGTAAATAGGGAGAGCTACGCTCCAGGGAAATTTTTTTCACCAGACTAAAAAACTATATATACACACACAGTGTATACGTTTTAAACAAACTATTTAATACTGTACACAGCGATGATGACTGTGAAGCTTGGTTGAGGTGGTGAAGTTAGAGAGTGTGATATTTCCCAGGGAATACCTTACTGACAAATGATGAACTAGCTTTTGGCTGAGTCCTCAAGGATTAACACGTTGTTAATGTAGCCTCACATTCTAAAAGGCAGCATGGGAGACAGAGACACACACCATGTGTGAGAAAGAGATGCGCATTGCCCCTTTAAGTACGTTGACCCCACTCTTAAGTACATTGTCTTTTTAAGTGGATCAGGAAGTTGAGACAGCAGCTGCTGCCCCAAGCTCTCTCTGTCTCTCTCAGTCCGTGTCCCCACCCTGCTCTATATGGAGAAGGGGTAAGCGGGGTGCAAAAGCAGGGGGGA
Source organism: Macrochelys suwanniensis (assembly GCA_033296515.1). Taxonomy (NCBI): domain Eukaryota; kingdom Metazoa; phylum Chordata; order Testudines; family Chelydridae; genus Macrochelys; species Macrochelys suwanniensis. Next base: position 46,863,654 of record CM065777.1, read on the forward strand.
GGGAGACACCCTGACATTAGTCCCTCCCTTTTTCCCCTCCCCCCCAGCAAGCAGGAGGATCCCGGGAGCAGCTCCAAGACAGAGGGCAGGAGCAGCACATGCAGTGTGGGGAAGGACAGCTGAACTTCCGGCAGTTGATAACCTGCTGGGTGGCTGCCACACAGGGAACTTAGGGGAGCGGGCAGCTGGGGGGGGGGGGGGGGGTGCCGGTCCACCCTGGTTCCAAGCCCCCACCAGCTAGCCCCTACCAGCTAGCTCCAACGGGCTGCTCTTCCTGCAAACAGTGGACAAAGCAGGCTGCTGCCAAACGACTTTATAAGGGAGCATTGCACAACCTTAAACGAGTAAGTTCCCTAATTGATCAGCAACTTAAAATCGAAGCAATGTTAACCGGGGCGACTTTAAGTGAGGAGTTCCTGTACTCATTACCAGTCAATGTCACACATTCCATTCAGAATGACGCTGCAAACCATTTTTCTCCCATCTTTGAATTGAAGTCTGAAATATGGATGGCTACAAAACACATCTTCTGACAGCAATATTTTAAAAAAACAGGTTGAATCAGGTAATGGAGTTATTCCGTTTTGTTTATGTTTCACACATATCTTATATTAAATTTTGTTTCCCTTCTTTTAGCAGATTTGTATATCCTCTGTACCTTAACATAATGCAATAATGACTCATACAGGAAAATAACATACAAAAACACCCAATCACCTGTGGGTGAACACTTTTCCCAAAGTGATTACTCTATATCTGACTTATCAGACCTCATCCTCAAGGGAAACCTGCACAACGCTTTCAAAAGATGAGCCTGGGAGCTTAAATTCATAATTCTGCTAGACACTAAAAATCATAGACTGAACAGGGGCACTGGATTTATAGTTTATTACAACAAACTGTAACTCACTAACCCCCTCTCTTTGTCCTATGAAAGCAGAGGTGTTAATGGGTTACTCTACCTTGAATGGTGCCTTAAAATATGTGCTATCTACTTACCCTAAACAATCTGTTCCACCTTTCATTTAGTTGTGATGCTGAAAGTACCTTTTCCAGATCTGAAGAAGAGATGTGTGTGGCTCGAAAGCTTGTCGCTGTCACCAACAAAAGTTCGTAAATAAAAGATATTACCTCACCGACCTTGTTTCTCTAATAGGGTTATGACAGACAAAGGGAAGAAGTAAGATCTAGGTCCAGGATGTGTGGGGTTTTTTTTTTAAACACCCCTGATTTCTTCAATCTGAAAAAAATACTGGGCTAAAAGGAACTCTAAACCATGATTAACAATGATGTTCAGGACCCTCAACTTTGAAAGCATGATATATTGAAAACTATGTTGTATATCATGGATATGTATAAGACAATGTGCATACAGAACAACTGGGAACAAGTAGAGAAAGTGGCAGACCAAAACCCAATATGCCATCAGCATACACTACCTGCTGTGAATGTTTTGGGGGATTTTAAACACAAAAATGTCACCAAGGCTCAGTGGAATGTCTGACTTTGTGAATAACAGCAAATGTTCTTGAACCGATCATGAATGTTCTGATACATTTTTACCATTTCATCAGAAAAGTCCATGCCCTAGGGTCACTGTCAAATATTTGCATTTTTGCTCCGAGACTGTTGATGAATGTGAATTAGTCCTTTTTCTCACTGAGTACAAATGGCTATGAATTCATATTGAACTATAGCAGAAAAATGAATGATAAGGGTTCATATTAAACATGAATGGAAATTAAAGAATGGAGCAGATTCAAATGGAAACTAAGCTCTGGGGCTAGTGGGAGCAGAGAAATCTTTGCCTGATAGTAAGTTCTCTATTTACATTAGCAGTGCTTTATTTGTAAATGTAAATGAGTCACTTGAAGGAAGCATTAGTGTATATTTTAATAGTTATTTTAATCATTAGCACTGAGAGAGAAATAAATAATCTACAGAGACAATAATGTGAATCCTATAGCTGTCAGACTTATGAACTCAGCAATGAATTGTTCTGGACTAGGTTTGTCATCATCAAGTTTGGGAAAAATCATTCAGAAGTCATAGTAAAGGAAGGAAGAAGGGGAAAAAAATTCACAAGAGATGCTAGTCCCGTCACTGAATTACACTTCTAGAAGGCACTCAAATACCACAGTGATGGGAGCCAAATAATAATCCGTATAGAATAAGATGGTAGTCATTTCACAACCAAGTAATGAAAATTCAACAAAAGTAATATCGGGGGGGGGGGGTTCTTAAAAACCTACCGAAATTCTGAATATATTTTAGTTTGAGCTTAACTTCACACTTTACCCAATGCTCTACCTAGGTGTATGTCTTCATTTGAGCTGAGGGAGTGTCTCCCAGCTCGAGGAGACATACACACACTAGCGCTAATCAAGGTAGCACACTAAAAGCAGAATGTAGCTGCAGCAGTTCGAGTGGCCGTATGGGCTAGCTGCTCCAAAAAAGTGCTTAGGATCTCTGATGGGCACAAACTCTGGGCAGCTAGCTCATCTCTCTGCTCATGCTGCTGTGGCTAAATTCTATTTTTAGCCTGCTAGCTCACTGAGAGCTAGTGCGAGTATGTCTCCTCCAGCTGAGAATCACACCTCCAGCTCCGAGTTTAGACATACCTTATGTCCTGGTGGTTTTTTATTTTGCCTCCAAAACTTTTTAAAAACTGGTACTGGTCTGAAAAAATGGCATTATCTTACTCCCAGATCTTCTCCTTGTTTTTCTTCTCTTGGCACTGTACAGACAGCAGTTATCCAACAGTGAGCTGGGTTCTCACAGTATGAATCTTCCACATTGTTGTTCATTGATTTCAAATTATGTGGCCAAATTCTGGATCAGATTCTGGCAAGCCCCTACATAGGTACAGAAATGAACAGAAAGTGCAGGGAGAGTTCCTCCTGTTTGCACTCCTGCAGAGGAGCTGATTAGAATCATGATAAGGAACATAGCTTCTGTTTTGGGGGTTTTTTTGTTTTACATCTTCAGGCACTAGATACCTAAAGGGAAGGGACCTTCACCTTCTGCCCTAGCCTGGCAATGAGTGAAATGTATAATGTAACCTTTTCAAGAGTGACACAGCAAGCATCTATGTGCAGTGTCTGAGACTCCCTAGGATAAATTTTGGTTGAGTCAGCAAGAATTCTTCCAGAGAACTCCAGGTGCTGCATGACCTCGTGCATCCCTTCCAGCACTGCTAACAGTACACAGCGCATGACCTCGCCCTTACATGTGTGGCGCCCAACTAAAGATTGTGAATAGGACAGCACAGGTGTAGTAACTGAAGACAGATTGGGTTGCATAGAGATAAGCTCGGGCAAAGTTTATCACTGCAATTGGAATTTAGGGTAACAGAACTGTTAACTGGTTGAAGGTTTTTTGGGGAAATGTGGTATTTTTTATTTTTCACTAGTAAGTGCACTAATTTAACTTTATGCTTCATCAATTAAGGTGGTGCTAGCTTTTAGTGATGCCTTTTGAAGTCAGCACAATTGCTATCCTATACATGCCTCCAATGAATATAGCACTTTTTCATACTGGATCTGTTTCTTTGTGGAAAACAATACCATCAGCTAATGTTTACCATTTTAATTAAGTTAATTTTCTACAACTAATACTTAGCCTATTAATTTGAAGTGAGGTCAAGTTCATGTTAGGTTATGAAAATGTCTTTGATTCAGCTTCAAGCCAACAAATGTATATTGATATGCAAAAGGAGCAATTAAGAAGAGTAACCATTTTTTGAGCTACCAATTTGGAATTCTCATCACTCACTGATCTTCAAACTAACCAACTCTTCTTAAGGTACTGCTATAATAGCATAAAATTCTATTCTCTGGAACTGAAAACACCGTTTCAAGGTAGCATTTGGCACAGGATGTCTAGTCCTTATTGCAACCATGTTACAAGAAAAAGCATTCTGATCACTAGTCAGTAATATTTACATGAAAAACTCGTTTTTTGGATCATATTCTCCCACTACAGGCTACAAATAATTCCCATATAAGTCAATGAAAGCCAGTAACATCCTTCCATAGAAGAATTGGGCCCTTTATTAGGACAAGTCTACAGATATTCATAACCTACTAGTTATATCAGTTGTCCCAGCTGCAACCGCTATCGTGAACAAAGCTTTTTCTCCATTAGGAAAAACAAATGCCTCACTACATTTTCTATAGTGATAACTCAAAAAGAGCTGAACTTTGTACCTTCACATTTAGATTATAAATATAGGAGGCCATAGTGCATTGTGGAGAATGGAAAATATGGCTTTATATTTGTCATTTTGAGTTTGAAAATGCAGGATGGAACATGGACAATAGAAATATTTAACTGCTCACTTAAAGACTGATGTACTGCACCGGTGGTTAACTGTACAGCCGTTTGGTTACAGGAATTTACAAGCTCATCTGCTACAGTAAGTGTAACTTCTGGATGCATAACAACTTCAGAGCAAGAGATGGATCTTGCAAGGTCAGCAAGTCCCTTATCTCTTGACTAAGGGTCTTTACGGGAACATTTTGGCTCATTAGCACCATAGCATTTGACTTTAAAAAGCTCTTTAGGTGAGGCCAGAAGAATTGTAAACTGAAAAAGCTAAATAACTTGATCTTTCCTTTCTTCCCCTTAAAAAGTAGAGGAAATAAAATGCAAAAACATCAGCCGCACCATACATGTCTAATATTTTTAATTCCACTTTTCTTGTTAAAATTTAACTTTGACTTAGTGGGCAACATCCTCAGCTAAAGAAAATCAGCATAACCCCATTGATTTAAATAGGCCTACACTGATTTACACCAGCTAAAGATGTGGACTTTGATTTCTTATTTTATTAATATATATAATAAAATATCTGGCCTTCAGAGATGCACAGAGGGAGTTTCCCTGACTTTGAGTGACTTTTGACATCAAAACCCTAATGCTCTGTTGATGATTGTTCATAGCAAAAAAAAAAAGCAGCTTTCTTTTGAATAAGCACATAATGAAATTTCAAAAGTGGATGAATTGTTCATGAACATTATGCTTACATTTCATTTGAGATTAAAGCTATTCCTGCTATTTTTATGAACTTTTAAGTACTATTCTTTACATTGACATTTTAGGATAATTACAATAGAACATCAATTCAAATCAATGAAATGTGAGGCTGCAGCCAGATAAAAGTATTTCCTGTGAGTACATTCGGGAAATGCATTTATCCCATGCAATCAGCTTCATTTATGCATTTGGTTGAGCTAAACAAATAATATACCAAATCCATTTTTCCCCATTGCTAATACGTTAAATAAACTTTGATGGATATATACGGACATACAAGTGCTCTTACAGTTAACCACATTTTCTTAAGTCAAATTCATCTTTAAAGGAGTTAAGTCAATTATTGCCCTTGTAGTATCCTTGTTACATACTAAGGCAGTTGAAATAAACAGGACCCTTCCATTGAATAAGCCTCAATTTCCACAGTTACCAGCTGGCAACATAACCAGTCCTAAGGCAATACTGTGATGACATTACTGGTACTGACACATCCATTCAATACATGTGCCATATCACTTGAATTTATCTACAATGACTGCAAAATCTGGATGCTGCTATTTTTTTCAGTATTAATTCTATCACCACATAAACTATTGTTAAAGTAGTTGGCAGTCGTTTTCTTTCAAAAAAAATTTGAATCTGTCTTTTTAAAGATACTTTTACACAATGGACTAAATATTAAATTGATCAACAATTACGTTCACCATCTTCATCTATAGTTTGCTTTCAGGGAAAAACAGATGAAGAAAACAAAAAACAGAAAGGGCTGAGCTCCTAAAATATCTGCTGCCAGAGTACTGGAGCCAGATCCTGGCGCATGCCAGAGTCCATTTGCAGCAGGTGTAAATTGCTTGAGGATTTCCTCTTCATGAAGGGATCTCTGCTGGCATACTGTTATACCATCCCCTCCAACCCCCTCTAGGCATGGGGGGAGGAGGACATTGGGCCAAAGAGGGGTATTTAGTAGCAAAGCTGGAATATACTGTGCTCAGGTGATTCTTGGAAGTATAATAGACCCCAAAGATTGGTTCAAGTTGGAACCTGCCCTCAGGCTGCTCTAACTTATACAGGAGGCTGCTTTAGCTCCTGGCCATTTTTAGGTTCATGGGGGTAGCTAAGTGGTTTAGGTACCATGTGATCTTACTGTTGGGTCTTCCTGTGAATCTAGACATTAATAACATGAAATAAAATTTTAAAAACCTCGTGTTTAATACAAATCCATTTGATTCATATGAAAAAGTTTCTTTAAGAAAAAAATCTAGTATCAAAGTATTAGCAAGAAATGTCAAATCAGTGACTTAAAGCCCACTTCATCTTAGTTTATAAATTATGTATATCTTGCAAGCATCTCAACTGTACCATCTGCAAAATAATAAGAAACAGAAATCATTAATGAAGTGTCTGTGCAAGCTTTATAACTTAGAGTCTTCAACTTTGATCGCTTCTTAATTTTCTTCTCATTTCTGACTATCAGATCGAGCAACTTCAATGAATGTAATTTAGCTACTGTATGTTTTTCTCTTTCTAAATGGCAGCAGGTCTATGTTTTATTAAAAATGCATTTACTCCTGTTTATTAGTGATAAGGCTGAAATAAATTACATTGCTATTTTAATGTACCTCTGAGCCACTAATCTGTCTTGATTGCCTTCTGATGAATTCTTTACAGGCAATGTTATAAATATTTCTTATAAACATTAATATGCCATTTTTTCATAATGACTAAATGCATTGTTGAATAGATTAATATGTTTTGAAATCTTTTCCCTCTCAAATGTGACCAATTTCTAAATCATACACCAAGGGTACTAAATCTTGGGTATGTTATACATCTGAGGTCATCCTATCCTTATTTTTCCAGACAAAGAATGATACCATTAAGAAACAGAAAGAAATATTTGCTTTTAACTTATTTCAAATTATTTTGTAAGGTCATGTAAATATACATACAAATTAAATATACGTATGGACAAAATTCTCTTTTTACTTATTCAAGTGCAGGTCCCACTGACATGAACAGAATTGAGGACACAATGTAGGCCCCACAATACAGGATTTTTAAACATTCTTTAAATGTCAAAGTAACATGACTGGAACCGACAACTATGCTATCAGTAATAATGCAAATAATGAAGAAAGTTAAAGAAGTATGGGCTGGATGAATGGACTATAAGGTGGATAGAAAGCTGCCTAGATCATCGGGCTCAACAGGAAGTGATCAATGGCTCAATGTCTAGCTGGCAGCCGGTATCAAGTGGAGTGCCCCAAGGGTCGGTCCTGGGGCCAGTTTTGTTCAATATCTTCATTAATGATCTGGAGGATGGCATGTATTGCACCCTCGCCAAGTTTACAGATGACACTAAATTGGGAGGAGTGGTAGATACACTGGAAGGTAGGGATAGAATACAGAGGGACCTAGACAAATTAGAGTATTGGGCTAAAAGAAATCTGATGAGGTTCAACAAGGACAAGTGCAGAGTCCTGCACTTAGGACGGAAGAATCCCATGCACCGCTACAGACTAGGGACTGAGTGGCTAGGCAGCAGTTCTGCAGAAAAGGACCTAGGGGTTACAGTGGATGAGAAGCTAGATATGAGTCAACAGCCCTTGTTGCCAAGAAGGCTAACGGCATTTTGAGCTATATAAGTAGGAGCATTGCCAGCAGATTGAGGGACGTGATCATCCCCCTCTATTCGGCATTGGTGAAGTCTCATCTGGAGTACTGTGTCCAGTTTTGGGCCCCACACTAGAAGAAGGATGTGGAAAAATTGGAGAGTCCAGCGGAGGGCAACAAAAATGATTAGGGGGCTGGAGCACATTGTGACGGTGCACCCCATAAGGCTTTATGGAAATATGCTTATAAATGTATATATGACATAACAAATATGTTTTATGCTACATATGCCATGTAACATATCCCTGTAAAGGTTATGATCTACTGAATCTATTTCTCCTATTTGTATGCATGGATCATTTTTGTGTTCGAAGTTATGAATATTGGCCGTGTACTTGCTTGATTTCTAAGTAGCCTTAGTAAAGCATTTGGTCAGCTGCTTGATAAAGGAATGTGCAAGTTAAGTGCCCAATCAAGAAGCACTTAATGGACAATGGATCTTGGGAGGCTCCAATCCACATAAGAAGTCTACCTGAGGATGTTCAAGGTAGCATGTGGACAATGGCTGCTACCTGTAAGTTCTGAATCATGCATTAACATGTGACTTGCCCATGTGAATCCAAATCTCCATTTTGTAACTGGATTCTACACAGGGGGATGGAGGGGTATCCACCCATAAGAGAAAGTCTATTTAAACCCCTGGGAGACCCCTCCATTTTTTCTTCAGCTGGCTAAAGAGATAGCCTCTTCACCCCCCAAGGATACCTGAAAGAAACTGGAACAAAGGACAGAAACTACAGGGGATGTGAGTGATTGCTGGACCCAGACTAGAAGGAGACTAGTCTGTAAAACGAAGCGTACTGAAACTCCTCTGAGTGTGAGGTTTTATCTGTATTCAGTTTTATTGTTGTATTAGACATAGACTTGCATGTTCTATTTTATTTTGCTTGGTAATTCACTTTGTTCTGTCTGTTACTACTTGGAACCACTTAAATCCTACTTTCTGTGTTTAAAAAATCACTTTTTACTTATTAATTAACCCAGAGTATGTATTAATGGCGGGGTGGGGGGGGACAACTGTGCATATCTCTCTATCAGTGTTATAGAGGGCAAACAACTTATGAGTTTACCCTGTATAAGCTTTATACAGGGTAAAACAGGTTTATTTAGGGTTTGGACCCCATTGGGGGTTGGGCATCTGAGTGTTAAAGAGAGGAACACTTCTTAATCTGCTTTCAGTTAAGCCTACAGCTGTTAGGGGACATGGTTCAGACCTGGGTCTGGGTTTGCAGCAAGCTAGCGGGTCTGGCTTAAACCAGGCATGGCACTGAAGTCCCAAGCTGCCAGGGCAGGAAAGCAGGGGCGGAAGTAGTCTTGGCACATGAGTTGGCAGAGCCAACCCATCACACACAACTTATGAGGAGAGGCTGAGGGAACTGGGATTATTTAGTCTGCAGAAGAGAAGAATGAGGGGGGATTTGATAGCTGCTTTCAACTAAGGGGTTGAAAGGGGGTTCCAAAGAGGATGGACCCAGACTGTTCTCAGTGGTAGCAGATGACAGAACAAGAAGTAATGGTCTCAAGTTGCAGTGGGGGAGTTTTAGGTTGGATATTAGGAAAACAATTTTCACTAGGAGGGTGGTGAAGCACTGGAATGGGTTACCTAGGAAGGTGGTGGAATTCCTTCCTTAGAGGTTTTTAAGGTCAGGCTTGACAAAGCTCTGGCTGGGATGAGTTAGTTGGGGATTGGCCCTCCTTTGAGCAGGGGGTTGGACTAGATGACCTCCTGAGGTCCCTTCCAACCCTGATATTCTATGATCATCAAGAAAAAAGGGAGGAGCAAACAAGCAATCAATCAAATTAAATGCAGATACATCCCACAATCAGAACAATAATTGATTTATAAGAATGGTAAATATACTAAAACATAATGAAAATTAGTAGAAGTTAGTCCAAAACATGTTTCTAACAGTTTCCAGTAATTTAACAGTAATGAAAGTGGCAGGAATTTTATAATTATCCCCAAAACAAGCATAAAAAAATCTAGAATTTCAGAATGAAGGCTAATCTAAGATATGGAAATGTAGTGTTAGGGCAGTCATACAACCTTGCCTATGCCCTGTAATGATATCATGCAATAGCTATTATGATTTTAGGCATTTTACGATTTGTCATCCCAGATTACATTTATTTTTTAAGACATCTGTTTTCATACTTCTTCTCATAGTGTCGCTACAAGATAAATGTAACTCTGTCTATGAAACCCTGAAGGCAGACTGGACAGTGTGGGGGGTAGGGTGGTGGTTTGAAGAGTAAGAGCGACGCTGTTTGAGTGGTATAGGCTTGAGATGCCTGGGAAGGGAGTTACGTGAGAGGGTCAGGATGGGTGAATAGAAATGGATTGAGGGGAGAGGAAAGAGGGTTATGTTCTAGGGAGAATGGGTCTTTTCAACAGGCATGGGTCTGTGTTGGACAGTCCAATTTCTCTGGGCAAAGCATTAGTGCTTGAAAGCTCACCATGCCACTGAAAGAGCTAAGCTGGCGAGCTGGGGCAGGAGCACAGGGGGAAGTTCTTAAAAAGCACAGAGACATCAATGTTCTGGGACTGGTCTTCTACCCTCAAGCCCCTTTACACAATACTAATCTTCCTAACCTGGTCCCTTCCATGGACATTGCTTTCCTCTGCTTTTCCCACATCTATAGTCTTTTCTCCTTGACTCCTATCACATCACCACTTACCCTTCTGCCCCTCTCTCCTCTCCTTACATTCCACCCCAGCTTTCTTGACACCAGAAAGCAGCAAAGGGGGGAACCAAGGGAAATGGCTTTGTATGAGGAGGGCATATGAGTTAGTGGGGATGGAAAAGAGGCTATCTTCTATGATTCTTTGATTTTAATAACTGGCTGAGTTACATCTGATGTTACAACGGTTTGAGTGAAGAATGACTTAGGCTGTTAACCTGGGCCTGTCTTATATTCTGTATAATAACAACAGTCATATACAACAATTGTTAACAATTTAGGTTAATAATTTCTTCATTGGTTGCCTATGCATGAGATTTCAATGAGTTTTAACCATACAGAGTGTTTGAAGAGTCTGTTTTATTCCATTATTAAGATATTTTTTGTGGGGAGGAGGATGGTTCCAACTCCAGTGCTAAATTTCCAAACGTGTTCATTTAAAAATAATTTTAGATTGCAAACCAATCAGCTGCTTTACTTTATATTCTCAGACAATGCATTCAGTGGTCAAAGAGTAAGTGCTGCGACTGGAGAGGATACAGTGTATTCGTCAGACATCACAAAGAGGTTGATTCCCAGTTCAAAATTCAGCTTAACCTTAATCATAGAGTTGTGACTGGCTACTCCATAATATTACATAACTCTACTATTTAAACAAAAATGGGGGAGGTTTCTTAGACTTCTAATGCAGTACATGATTCTTTAGCCAGCAGTGAACTGAAAAAGAGCTGCAATGTCTCTGGCATTCTGATACATTGTCTAAGACACTGGTTTGCAAACTTATTTGATAGGGCCCCCTTTCTTTGTGTTTTAGTTCCCTCCCTACACACACGAGTACATATACTGATTCAAAAAAATCAACATGCAGCTCTCAAAAATATGAAAAACAGTAAGGCTAAAGAGCCAATGATCCATTGTAATGAGAGCAAAAGCAAAACTGTGATTGTGGTTGATGCTTACAATTAAATGTGCACACCGCATCGTAGCAAATGGATTAACATACACATGGTAACAACTTTGTCTAAAGCTAAGTAAGCTTAACAGAAATCTGTCAAAATGCACAGTGCCATCTGAGGACCAGATATGTCCGGAGGAATCAGCTTTGCTAGTTATTTATTGCTGTGGGTAAAATGTGTGCAGTAAATTTTCCACCCTAAAGCTTCTCACACACACCCAGAATACATTCCATGCCCCCTCCAGGGGGGGGGGGTGTCTCCTCAGTTTGAGAACCTTTGGGCTAAGACACTCTAAAGACTTGATCCATTAGCAGATCTCCCAAATGTCTGTGTATTTTTCTTTACAGTCACCTGGGCAGTGGAAATCTTGCAGTCAGTGCTAATGCAAGCTGTGCCAATCTAACTCTTGCATGGTTTTCTATATGCTCACTGGTCATATACATGAATGTGTTGGTGCAGTGCTCTTTGTACCAGCTGCCAATTTCAGAATGTTGTCAATTAATCTCCAGTCTGAATTTATACTGAATAATGGCCTAGCTATGACTAATTTTATCAGAAGCACATTTTATGTTTGTATTGGAAGATTAGAGTCATAACAGGATGATTGCGTCACTGTGGATGAGTTATTTCCCCTTCCCCCCCCAAAAAAATCATTTATCATTATTTGAATTACAGTAGTGCCTAGAGGCCCCATCAGATATTGAGAGACCATTGCACTAGGCCAGTGGTGGGCAACTTACGGCCCACAGGCTGCCAGACAGTTTGTTTACATCTGCATGGTCACCCACAGCTCCCAGGGGCCAGGAACGGCGAACCGTGGCCACTGGGAGTTACAGGCGGCCATGCAAATGTAAACAAATAGTCTGGCAGCCCGCCAGCGGCTTCCCCTGATGGGCCACGTGCGGACCACGGGCCGCCAGTTGCCCACCACTGCACTAGGCATATTACATCCTATATAAGCAACAGTTCCTTCCTCAATGGACTTACAATCTAATTGAGCAATACAGACAAAGTGTAGGGAAAAGTACATATCTCCATTTTACAAATGGAGAACTCAGAGAGAGAGAGAGACATTAAATGGCTTTCCATGGGTCACAGAGGAAGTCTGTGGCAGAGCCAGAAACAAAATCCAGCTCACTAGAGTTTCAGTACAGTGACTTAACCACAAAAATACAAAAAGATAAAGAATCATATGCTTGATTTGCTGTCAAGATACATTTACTGTCACCAGGAGGTCCAGGCACGAAAAGGCATGTGTTTAATGGGATGAAGTATTTTGTGGAATGTGCCAAGAAAGGCATGAAATGGAAAGGAATGTCATACAACTGTTTTTCAGTGGTCATTGGATATGCCACCTTGACTACTATCACAAGCAGTGGAGTGGCATAGCTGAAATTAAGGGCAGAAACACTAATTGTGTGTGTGTGTGTGTGTGTAAATTCTTATATATTTCCTAGGTGCACCTCTACCCCGATATAATGTGAATTTGGATATAATGCGGTAAAGCATTTCCCCCCCTTCCTCCCTCCCAGGCTTGCGCAAGCCTGGGAGGGATGGGGGAGAAGCGGAGTGGTGGCAGAGCAGAGGTGAGCTGTGGCAGGCGTGGGGGGAGAGGCACACGGGGAGGGCCGCAGCAAATAACCGTGGGGGGAGGACGCAGAGGAACCGCTCTCCGCCCCAGCTCACCTCCACTCCGCCTCTGCCTCCTTCCCCGAGCACACCACCGCTCCGCTTCTCCCCCCTCCCTCCTTTTCTCCCAGGCTTGCCATGACAAACAGCTGATTCGCGGCAAGCCTTGGAGGGAGAGAGGGAGGGGGGAGAAGTGGAGTGGCGGCAGTGCACTCAGGGAAGGAGGCGGAGGTGGAGCAGAGGTGAGCTGGAGCGCAGGGGCGGGCACGGGGAGGGCTGCAGCAAGTAACCGGGAGAGGCAGAGGAACTACTCCCTGCCCCAGCTCACCTCCGCTCCGCCTCCTCCCCCAAGTGCTGCTGCTCCGCTTCCCGCCCCTCCCTCCCTCCCTCCTTCCCTCCCAGGCTTGCCGTGCCTAACAGCTGATTCACAGCAAGCCTCGGAGGGAGAGAGGGAAGGGGGAGAAGCGGAGCGGCAGTGGCATGCTCAGGGGAGGAGGCGGAGCGGAGGTGAGCTGGGGTAGGGGGGTGAGGCGGGGAGCTGCCGGTGGGTGCTCTGCACCCACCAATTTTTCTCTGTGGGTGCTCCAGCCCCGGAGCACCCACAGAGTCAGCACCTATGGCGGCAATGTGTCTGGCTCCGACACGCTGCTCTGAGCGGCGTGTTAAGGGGGCCGGGTCGGGGCCAGGGGGTTGGATAAAGGGCAGAGGGTCTCGGGGGACAGGAGACAGGGAGCAGGGTGGTTGGATGGGTCGAGGGTTCTGAGGGGTCAGTCAGGGGGCAGGAAGTAGGTGGAGGTCAGATAGGGGTCGGAGCCAGGCTGTTCGGGGAGGCACAGACTTCCCTACCCGACCCTCCATAGCAAGTTTCACATATAATGCAGTAAGATTATTTAGCTCCCAAGGACCATGTTATTTTGGGGTAGAGGTGTACTTTTAAATGGCCAACTTCATAAAGCTGAAAACAATAATGAGCCAAATCAGCTGGGAAGAAGAATTTAATTAAAGTCTGCGAGTGTGAATGATAGATGGGAATTAAGAGCATTTTACCATGTATCACAACAGAGGAAGAAGGTTATATTGATGAAAAACCTGACCTGGTTTAGTGGGAAAGTGAAGGCAGCAAATATGTTTATATATTTATAATATTATATATATATATATATATATATATATATATATATATATATATATATATATATATATATATATATACACACACACACACATATATAAAACAAATGGAAGGAAGGAGAGGTTGATAGGAATCAATATAAATCAGAAGCTAGGACTTGTTGAAAATTGATAAGGGGGAAGCAAAGGGTCATAAGTAGAAATCTATAACCAGCAGAGTTAAGGACAATAAGGAGCTTTTAAAATATATTAGGGATAAAAATAATTCTAACAGTGGTACTGTTCCTTTACTAGATGGAAATGGTAGAATTATCAATAATACTACGGAACAGGCAGAAGTGTTCAATAAATATTTCTGTTCTGTATTTGGGAAAAACAGATGATGTAGTCATATCATCCGATAACAATCTTTTCATTCCACTAGTATCTCAGGAGGATGTTAAACAGCAGCTACTAAAGTTAGATATTTTTAAAATTAGCAGGTCTGGATAACTTTCATTTAGGAGTTTTCAAAGAGCTGGCAAAGTAACTTGCTGCTTTGGATGTTGATCTCCAATAAGTCCTGGGACATTGGGGAAGTTCCAGAAGACTGAAAGAAAGCTAACATTGGGCCAATATTTACAAAGGGCAAATGTGAGGATTCATGTAATTATAAGCCTACCAGTCTGATATCAATCCTGGCAAGATAATGGAACAACTGATACCGGATTTGATTAATTCTTTATGAAAGGAGGGAAATATTAGTAATGCAAATCATTACACATTAGTCTATGGAAAATATATCTTGCCAACCTAATCTGATATTTTTTTATAAGATTACAGTTTGGCTGGTAAAGATAATAGTGTTGATGTAGTATACTTTGACCTGATACTGCATGACATTTTGATTAAAAAACTAGAATGATATAAAATTAATATGACACATAGTAAAGAGATTAAAACCTGGGTACCTGAGAGGTTTCAGATTGCAGCTGTAAACGGCGAATCATCTAAAAGATATGTTTCTAGTGGGCTCCTGCTGTGATCGGGTCTCACACTATTTAACATTTGTATCAGTGAGCTGGAAGCAACCATAGAATCATCACAGATAAAGTTTGTAGATGACACAAAAATTGGGTAGTGGAGAGGACAGGTCACTGATACAGAAATAATATTGGCGCAAGTCTACAGCCCATTTTACCTCCAGGCCTTCCTTTTAGAGAGAGTAGGCCCGTTTTCATGGGAACAGTTTGTGGCTCAAACAGAGCATGGGACAATCCTCCCTCTTCATTTCCTAAGATAAGACAGCACCCAGTTCCACATGTGACGCATCCGTGTGTAAAATAAATTATCTGGAGAAGTCTGGACTGAATAGGACTGGTCTTTACATAGGAGTTCTTTCAAATTTTGAAAGAACTTTTCACAGGCCTCAGATGAATACCTTTTTGGGGCTGTTGTTCATGACTAGATCTGTGAGAGGGGCTGCAATCATCAAAAACATCAGTACAAACCGACAGTAGTAGCCAGCGAGTCCCAAAAACTCCTCACCTATTTCTTGGTGGGAGTGCGTGGCGTTGCCTAGAGGGCCTGAACTTTATCTATAAGGGGCCAGAGCTGGCCTTTCCCCAAAATGTATCCAAGCTAGGTGGTTTCTTCTTTCCCTATTTTACATTTTGCAGGGTTCGCTGTTTGTGCAGCCTGCCATAGGGACTGGAGCACAGCCACAACCTGTGCCAGATGTTTTTCCCAGTTTGGGCTGTAGATGACTAAGTCATCTAAATAGGATGTGGCATATAAGTTATGTGGCAGTAAAATCTGATCCATAAAGCTTGAAAGTTTGTCTCTCTCACCAAAAGAAGTTGGTCCAGTAAAAGATATTATCTCACCCACCTTGTCTCTCTAATATCCTGGACTGACATGGCTACAACAACACTGCATACTATAGTGTGTCCATTTAAAGTGAAGGAATGATTTTGAGACCCAGATAGTTTCAAGTAAGCCCTTTGGGCATTTCTTCCCCAAATGGAAAGTGAGGAAACAAAGTTAACCACCCAATTTCATATCCGATGGAGGACATAGCCCCAGTATTACCAACATCGTGTTCTAAAGCTTAGCAAACTGCCAAAGCAAAGGTGATTCTTGGAAAAGAGCAATGGAGTTGTACAATGAATGATTAAGTATCATTTTTTACTAACTTACGCTGTTTCTGTTTTCAGCCACCTTAAATTTTATGATGATCCAGAGACTCTCTTAAATTTCTTCAGAAATATCTCAGTGAGTTCTAGAGTCTGAACAAATAGTAAGTAGGGAAAAGGTCAGCCCTGTTTGGTACTTCATATCAAAGAGAGAAGGAAAGCAAGGACTGGCATTTGCTATAACTCTGGATAAGAGGCACTGAAATACCAGATACATTAGAAAACTAATTCCCAGACCAAAATAGCATTAAAACCTTTAAAAAATGATCATGCCTTCTTCCAGTTTCAAAGTCTTTTCAATTTTTGACTGTTACTACAGCATACTAATTAAAGATCCCTGTTATTAAGCTCATTATGTCTTTTATGAAATTACATAGGGAGGCTATGTTAACCAATTTTCAAAGAAGTTTTCTTGAAAATTTAAGTATTTGAGTTTTTGCCTTGAGTTCCTAGTTCATATCCCCCAAAGTGAGCATTTAATATTGTAATCAGTGTAATTACCTTTGACAATTGCATTAAAACTATATGTATAAAAGCAGCTTGGAAACCTCATAACAATCTGGTTCCTGAAATCACATTCCAACATCACACAGTTCTTCATCAAAGAAATTATTAAGATGTGACAAGTTTAGCATTATGTCATCACTACAACATCAAATAGAAAGAAAAGATGAACTATGAAGAAACATTATTTCTTCATAAAAATATTTTAATTAGCCAAAACTAATTAACATAATAGCATGCATGAAAAATGTATTAAAGTCCAATGTGACTGATAGCTTTAAATAGAGACTAGTGAATTTTAGAATCTAGTTAATCTACTTGTTTTCCTTAGAAAACAAAAATATTCTAAAAATGGCATTTGTTCGTTTGCCCTTACATGTGGAAAAACTGAAAACATCACTCCATATTACTCCATTTGGTTGTACTGGATAAATTCAGAGGTAGCCCAGATAAGTGCTTCAGGCTTCGATAAAGTTGTGACTAAAACCTAGGAAGCAGCTTTGCCACAGGCTTGGTAAGCATTAGCAGCTTTTCTTATTACTACTCTATTATGAGTGCAAAAGTAAAACTAGCACAAAGTGATGCCCAGAAGTCACTATTTCTGAAGCTATACACCCAGAAGAAGATAGTGACCTATGCTCTCAGAAGAGAATAAGCCACCCATTAAGTGCAAATTACTAAAAGCCACAGTGATCTACACACTTACACTTTGCAGTTAAGCACTGAGATTTCAAGAACTGGTGTTGATTAATTCATGACAGTGACTAAGCCAAGAATATGGTAAAACATATTAATTTCTGTGTGTCACTGGGTAAATTGGCCTATACATGTATTTTCTGTTTTGTATTATAATAATATTTCCACAGTTTTCAAAACAATTAGAGATTCATATAGAATATGCTATGAAATGTATTATTAGAAAAAAAACCCAAAACAGTAAGTCCTTTCTGAGACTCCTGAATGCTAATCAGGCAGGAACTTTTTCTCTAGGTATTTTTCTTTAAAATAAACTAGGTGAAACACAGAACAAGGAGTAAAAAATCTTGCTTAGGTACAGCCAAAAAAAAGAATTCATAAAATTCCAGGAACAATCTACTTCTCACTGTCTCTCAAAACTATCAGACAGAACACCAGAGCAGATTTATTCTGTTAGAAACCAAAAATCTTAAACTTATTCCACGTAATGACAATACAAAAATCTATGCTACTTCTGTCCCTGTAACAATTAAACCCCTACACAGTATCCCCAGATATGTGTGTCATGAGTAATTTTGAAGTTTTGACAAATATATCTAACACAACACAATACACACACAATAAACTGGCATAAAACTATAACAGGCAACTTGAAATAATCCATACAAGCAATAGAAAACTACTCCTAGCTATTCTTGCCCATCAGACCCTGATTTGGGAATGCACAAATTAGCAAGAACTGTATTGAGTTTCACTTTTTCACCCACAGACATAGTATTTTTATACTAAATTATACCATTTCCAGCAACAAATTCAGAAAACAAATTCTGCCATTTGAAGATTTGTATGCTTCACTTGCAAATTGCACTGGTTCACTGTTCATCACCAGAAAAAAAAATTACACCTCTGATTTTTGCAGATGCATGTTTTGTATTTCAACCATACATGATTGACGTTTAACCCATAAATGTCCATCTGTCCATTCCAGTGTGGGCTTCCCTGGGATTTCTTTCATGAAGGAGGCCACTTGCAAAATTGATCAGTGTGATCTGAGGAATAAACAACGATAGCGGCCAAACAGTTTATTTAATATATGTTTAAATCTGCACCATTACAATCACAATATCTATCTCTACCTATCAGTAGCGTAGCCGGGGGGGCAGGAGGAGCAGCCGCTCCCCCTGTGAGTGAAGCGGCGCCACCTGAGCCCCGCTGCCGGAGCTGGGCTCAGGCGGGGATTTAAAAGGCTTCCCGCGGCTGCAGGAGCCGTGGGCCTTTTAAATCCCCGCCCGAGCCCAGCTCCAGCAGCAGGGCTCGGGCGGCACTTTAAAGGGCCCAGGGCTCCCTGCAGCAGCTGGAGCCCCGGGCGCTTTAAATCACCGCCGGTACGGTCCAGCATGGCGCTGGCTCTTGCCGGTATGCCGTACCGGACCCCCGGAGGCGCCGCCGGGTGAGTACAGGGGTAGCGGGGAGGCGCCTTTTTATAGCACCGCTCCCCCTGTGCTCCAGACCTGGCTACGCTACTGCTACATATAGTATATCTATATCTTAGCAATAATGCAACAATTTGCACCGGGGTTGCAATATTTCATAACATGTCTCTCAGTATAATAAATGTCATGATGAATGTCGACCTAGACCACAACCAAAACCTCAGCAATACAGTGCATTTGATCCTTCTGACTATCATAAAACATCCCCAATTTCTTCTCACATTTTGCAAGGGCATATGTCATTCTCTTCCATTCTCTCATGCATAATATTCAGCAACAATGGAGTAAAATGACTATTTTCACTATTAGTATCAATACTCAATTTCCTCACAGGTGCCAAAAATATAGTACATATATCACACTCCATTCATTGATTTCTGGACCCCCAAAACTCCAGGGATTGCCAAACCTCTGCATGATAATCCCAAATAGTAGATCTATTATTTAGTAAAATGTGTAAAACCTTGACAGCTTCTTACTGGTCTCAGATCTGAGGAGACTCAAGAGTATAAAGTTATTCTATACAAAAAAAGCCCCTTCCCAGTAAAAAACCAAAAGGTAAAACAAAACAAAAAACCCATGGCTTTCAGTGCCAGCCAAGTCCTCCTAAATTTTCAGATGACTGCACAGAAGACTGATCTTGTAGGGATATTAAAGAAGGTACTGAAAGTGATTCCCCAAGTGAAAGTAACTCCCCATAATTTGTCCCCCACAATTTAAACCTCATAGCATTACCAAGTAAAAGATCTCTTGGATCCCTTGTTAAACTTACAAGCTACTGTCTGTGTAAACCATTGATTGTATCTGTTCTCAGAAAGATACTATGTGAAACTTGCAAGCTGTTGATTGTGTTAGTATATCCTAAGACAAAGAGCCTGTTCTCAAAGCAATACTTTAACAGTTATGATAAAGAATGTATGTTGATGAATGCATGATATACATGAATGGCTAGGGAGGTGCCAGCCTAGAAAGGGAGTATCCATCGACCGAAGAAAGGTTTCAGGTGGACCGATACAACCCCCGGAGGGTAAAACTGGGATCCACCCCACCACCTGGAAGGATGAGAAAAACAAACTTTGGACAGCATGGAGCCACCAGTAATGCCATCAGGAATGTGCCATCTGCTGATTGATTCAGCAACAGCATGATGAAGCAATTCCCATAGACTGACATAGGAATAAATCCCTATAAGAATGGCCTCTAAATACTGAGGACTTTGAGTCTCTGGTTCTGCTGCCAACCTCCAGGAGCATCAGATGAATCTGACAAGGACTCGGCTCCACCTTCATGCCCAGGTTACCTGGCCAGTAACTTGGCATGAACAACTTCTAGGCTGGTAACTATGACATCTATGCAGAACCTCTGTGTGTGTATGAATGAATGTGAAACTGAATGAAATGTTATAGCTATAACTGACTGCTTACTATGATTCTTTTTGTATTCACAATAAACGTGACATTCTGTCTTACCCCCTTTAAAAAGATCCTGCTGGTTTTTATTTTATTGGTATAACAATCTATCCAAGAGAATGGGGAAAAAAATCATCGCAGCTCCACAGTCACTCAGGAATAGGGGATCTTCGTGTTAATCAGTTCCCCACCATCTTTCCCATTCTACAGCTTACGTGGAACTCACACAGTCAGAATGTGATGAACCCATCCAACTCTTTTATATTGAAAAATATAATCTTTCATTAGGAGGAATGAAGGAATGAATGGAATGGGGCAACTGTCTTCTGACATCAGTGGAACAAGGAGGAAGGCAAGAGAGGGATAACTTCTCCAACATAAAGTGCGAGTTCCTCCCATTTTAGGGTGAACCAATGTGCACTGATCATTATTGATCATAAATAATCTGCAGCCTGATGTGGCTCTCTTTAACTGAATTCTATAACACAGCTGTCAACCAGTGAAACTTTCCATTAGGGCCAAGCAGCATTTTTAGATTTTCTTTCCTGGTTGCCCAATTGTCCATTAGTCAAGGATTAATTGTTCCCTTTTCTTAGGATACACCCAACAATTCATTTCCTATAAATCAGACTAATATCTGTCTCATGTGTCAATTGTCATACCAAGAGCCTGTAACTCCTTTCCTGGTAAGGGGTCAGGCTTAGGCAGACATGTAATACAAATTTTGAATTTGACATTCACTATTGCCAGGGAAATATCACCTCAGAATCATGTGCAGCCTTCATGAATGTATTGCCTAATGATCTAAAAAGCTAAGTCTGAGCTAGGTAGATCAATCCATCAAAGCATGTAAGTATATGCCCCAATAGTTCCAATCGAGTAAAACATTTAGTATCTGAAATGAACAGAATTACTTCCATGCAGAAAGTTAAGCATGTGCCTAAGTCTTTGCAGACTGGGGCCTAAATTACCTCCATAGTCAACTTGATGAGCAAACAAAATAAGAAAAATTTATTTGTTTGCTAAAAAAGCCTTACCCTTACTGATATCTGCCTTCCATTCCCTTACTGAGATCTGCCTTCCAAATATGGCTCGCATACAGATCTGAGCACCCACAAGTTTTGAAGGCCGTAGAATACCAATAGTTCAAAGGTTTGGTGTAGAGACTGATGTAAACCTCCTGAATGCATGACATTTTATAAATTTCAGAGATGCAGTGTAGATATGACAGACAAGTGTGACTTTATAATATAGTTAAAAGTACTACCAAATATCTTCTAAAAACTACACTTCTCAAGGAATAAAATGCAAGGCCAAAACCTGAACAACAAATTAAATAAACTCCTCTAATTTAACTGTGTAGGCAATTCTTTTCAAGCTGCAAATCTATGAAAAGGGGAGGAAAAGTCACAAATATCAAGTGTTTGGGACTGCAGGTTCTTACTGTAGATGCCCTCCTAAAATGGAAGCCTCAAGATTGTGCAGCACTAAATTTAGATGCCATAGTCCTGTGTGAACTATATCAACAGCATGCTGTGTTGTACCTCCAGAATGCTAGTTCTTAAAGCCCTGGGCTACACTAGGGGAGGGGGGTCGATCTACGATATGCAACTTCAGCTACGTGAATAGCGTAGCTGAAGTCGGCGTATCGTAATCGACTTACCTGACCATGAGGACTGCGGCGAGTCGATCGCTGGCGCTCCCACGTCGACTCCGCTTCCGCCTTTTGATGAGGTGGATTTCCGGAGCCGACGGGGAGCGCAATCGGGGATCGATTAATCACGTCTTAACGAGATGCGAAAAATCGATCCCCGATAGATCGATTGCTACCCGCCGATCCGGCGGGTAGTGAAGACCTGCCCTCAATGCCTAAATGTAAGTGCATTAGAAAAAGGAACTGAAAATGTCAGAGTGAAAAATTCAGTATTTATGTTTCTGTTCATATTATGCTACGTCTAGGTTGTGTAATGGACAAAGTTTATGTTTTGTAAAATGAATGTGCGATAAATATGAAGTTAAATATATAGATGATAATATTTATTGTCTCTATAAAAAAAGGCACAACAGGTCAGGGAGTAGAGTTCACTTTGTACATGTTTCCTGTGTAGTATAAAAGGCTAATCCTCCTTCCATTGAAACCTATGACAACAAGTTATTTCTTTAAACTCCTATTAACTTTTCTGATAAAGGATCAGCCCTTAATATTTCTTCCAAAGAAGTGTCTCTTAAAAAAAAAAGTAGATGGAGGATAAAAGGTTAATCTCATGCTCCAGCTTGGAAGTTTACCCTCTTCCCTTCTCCTCATAAAACTCTGAAAAATGACATCTTTCCCATGATCAATCTTTGCAATGATCAGCCTTCACAAGGTAATTTGTTCTGGAGTAGGATGCTTCCATTTTGTTTGCATTAAAAAAAACCCTGATTGCTCTGAGGCATTTCCTCTTGGCACTAGTAGGATTTAGAAGAGATTTAATTGAAGCATGTAACATTGCCTTGAGTGACAGTTCATAGATAAAGTAAATCTAAGCTACTATCTCAGTCTATCAGTGGTATGACAAGGAAGCCTAAATGAAAACTAAAGACAAATTACTGCATATTTAAAGATGTATTTGGAAATGCTACATTACACAGAGATTGATATACCTGTTGACTATTCACCAGCAAAAGATGTTGCTTACAGGTACAATCTAGGGAGTGTGGTTTAGTGGTTAGAGCACGGGACTTGGAATCAGGGAATCTGGATTCTTCTTTCAGCATTATCAGTAACTGAATGTATGGTTTCAGTGTAGTAGCCGTGTTAGTCTGTGTCAGCAAAACGAAAATAAGAAAGAAAAACTTGTAGCACCTTAGAGACTAACAAATTTATTTCAGCATAAGCTTTCGTGGGTTAGAACCCACTTCATCGGATGCATGGAATGAAACATACAGTAGACAGATATTTATACAGTCAGAGAAACATGATAAGGTGGAGGTGCATAGACCAACCTTAAGAGGCTAATTAATTGAGAGGACCCATAACAGCAGGGGAAGAAAAACCTTTGAAGTGATAAACAAGATGGCCACACAGGTGTGAATGTATGGGCAATTCATTCAAGTGTTCATTTTCCTCTTGACTAAAATGGGGAAAAAACAACTTACCACAGATTGTTGTTATTTGATGTATGATTGTAAAGAACTTTGCAATCCTTAGGGCAATGCATTACATAGAGAGCAGTAAAAATACAGTGATAGCCATTAAAAAGTTTACATTTATTGAACCATTGTATTTTAGATATCGGAATGTTTTTCCTTTCGTAACTGCGGGGAGAAGCCTACAATATCTTGCACTCCACAGTGTGTAAGTGCTAGTCAGTGGTGATTTTGTAATGGCAACCACTGTATTAATTATTACTATTACTGCATGTTGGTGCCAGTGAGTACAGTGTACTGAATGATAACAGAATATGATGCTAGACTGAGAGGCAGCAGAATTCCCCACATTCTGAGATAGTTATAGAAGCCTGCCCTCACCTTTTTGACCTGTTGTCAACACCAAGCACAAAGGGGAGAGAAACAGCCTTATGTAATCTGATTTGCATGGTAACAATAGCCTTGCAAGTCTACAGATTTTCACTGTCAACATAAGCAGCAGAGTGGGAGATATCTTAGGCCACTTCTCAGAGATGTTTTTGTTGTGATATTTCTGTGGTTCAAAGAATATGTGAATGCAAAATCCATTGTGGGTGAGAAATAGATGTAATCCTACCAATACTGGCTGTCCCAAACAAACAGTGTAAAATCTAACCCAATTGCACTACTGTTCTCTTAGTCCCTTTTCCAGACCTGAAGAGGAGCTTGAAAGCTTGTCTCTTTCACCATCAAAAATTGGTCCAATAAAAGATATTACCTTACACATCTCTAACGTATGTAGAATGTTAAAATTTGACTTTAATCTCAATACACATTTTAATTAAAAATAATTAGGTCTGGCTATGAATTTCAATAAGGCTTATCCAAAGCTACTTATAATTTTATTAAAATTTTATATTAATATATTAAAATGCTGTAAGACCTCCTTGTTAAGCTTCTAAAATAAAAAAGTAAAACGTTCAGTAAGTCTGTGTGCTACAGTTTCTTGAAGGGACAGAATTAATAAAAACAGGTTTTTAAAAATCTTAGCTAGTAAACATCGAAAACAGCAGTACCCGAGAGCTACTGGAGAGCTACTTAGTCACTGCAAGGAGCTGCAGTCAGACACAAAATATACACAGGCCTGATGCCCTGGCAGTGCATCCAAATGCATCACAGCCACGCAACACAATATCACATTTTAGTTCAATAATAGTTCAAATTCCAGACCATGGCACTATGATGGTTCTATGCCTCTGTATAACTCCATTTGACACAGCTACTTTCTACCCTCCTGGCTACTACAAAGAAGGGGGCGGGGCGGTGTTCTCAACTCTGAGAGTTTCCCTTCCTTGCTGGCTATCCAGATGGACACAGATCTTTGCTGCTCCAGTGCATTAACTATTATATTTGAAAACAATGAAAAACACTGATTAAATTCTAAGTTTCAGACATAACACAATATGGGATGGTGAAACACAGTATTGAGGAGATAGGGTTGGAGGTATAAAGGTTACAGCAACACAATAACTGCACATCTTGCTAGCTGAGTTAATGTGTTGGTTTTGTCTATTTTATTAAATAAAGAGAAATGAAATGGTGAATATTAACAACTCACTTACTGTGGACATTGTGAAAGAATGGGGTTTTCAAGAAGTATCAAAAGCACCACTCAGCAAGTGACTTAAAGCATGCCTACAACTTTAAGCATGCAAGCAGTTCCCTTGACTTCAGTGAAACTACTCCCATGTTTTAAGTCAGACACCTGCTTAAGTAACTTGCTGAATTGGGGCCTAAGTGGTATGGAAAAGGGGTATCAGTGGAAAGCATCAAAGGTGAAGAGGATGGGATCAGATCGACAGCCTAGGAAGATCATGGGGCAGATTCTTTGCCATGCTCCACTCCCTCTCTGCGGCTCCTTCTCTCACTCCTACTATATTTGATCCACGGTTTACCTCTCACTTCATGTCCATCTGTAGTCGGCTAACCTCTAGCTTGGGCTCGAGCCATAGTATTTTTGAGTCTTGCCCCTTCCTAGAGGAGTTCCCACTCCTGGGCAATCTTATTGTTCCCAGTGGGAGTTCAGATAATGCCTAGGGTCTTTTCAAAGCCCAGTTTATAGTCTCCTTGTTTCTATCCCTGTCGGCATTCCTCAGGACCCACCGCAGGTCACTGGCTAGAAGCAGCCCTCCGGGGCCTTCGCTCATACTGAAAGACAGAAGTAGTGTCTGTCTGCCTCAACCAAGAGCTGGGAGTTTGGTGGGGGCGAGGTGAAGAAAAAGGTTAGTAACTGCCTCAGACTGAGCTTTCCTTGTTACTGGAGCTCACTAGCAGTTCTTGGCAGATTACCTGTTCCTGGGAAAACTCACCCCCTTCTCTGCGACCAGTCTCACACTTTTAAGCTTCAATTCTCCAGGTGTAGCATGTTTTGTGGGCATGTCTATTTGGCACAGCTTGAGTGCAGGAATGCTTGTTAGCATTTCCTCAAGAAGGGTGGGGCATGTCCCATCATATCTCTCTCCATTCCCCCTGGTCAGATCCTTTCATCAAACACATTTCTTCCACAAAATCTTCCTACCCTGGTTTTAACAACAGTATCTCCAAAACTTTCTCCAATATTGGTCCCCTGTCCCATATTGGTTTTGATCTCTTTAAATTGTAAATCACTTCAGGAGAAGGACAGTGCCTCACAAAACTTTAAATAAGACACAATGTGCTATGGAAATAATTAATTAATTACACAAATCATAGTGCTCCTCTCCAACACAGTTCCGTCGTACAACTGTCCATTTTATATAGTCTGATCAGGTGAATGTTTAAAGTACAAACAGTGACGTTACTGACTAGGCAGTCTTATGATTCAAGCGAACAGAACAACTGAATTATTGAGTCCAAGGCATTAATGCTATTGAAACCATGAACCATGGATAGAAATTTTCATTTGGACTGTGAACGTAGACTTTTGGGAAATGGTACAGAGAATCCAGTAGCTGAAGGCAGGTCATTATCATGACTTGTTTTCATATAGCAACAAAATCTTTTAAACAGCCACCTAGCAGGTGGTAAGGCAGGGCAGTTTTAGAAGAAGAACAGCCATCTTCCCCCACACTTTTGCAGAACCTGCAATTATAATGGCTTGAGCTAAGGATGACATTTTCACATGTTTATTTTTAAACACACTGATATCATTCAATATTTTCATATACCTAAGAAGTAGCATGGGGTTCAATGGTATGCCAGAACTCTCTGTGGACTTTTGACACCTGTTTTCATGGTCATGGAAATTTTGCTAATACGTTACGTCAACCACTATTTTATTACTTATTTACGTGCAAGAAATTTCTGAATATGTTTCAAAAGGACCAATTCTCTGTGCTGAGGGTCTGTCTGAGTACCATTGATGACTGAAAACAAGAGTTTAAGAGTCACTGCTCTGTTGAAGACCAGGATTGGCTGGTGAAGTTGTATTTATGAATGGAGCTGAGTTGATGTTATATTCTGACAACAGCACACCCTGAACCAAACCACAGGCTTACATTTTCATTTTCCATGTGCCATTATAAAATATGGGATAACTCTAAAGTTTCAACCAATGTTGAGGTAGGGTACAATGAGAATTGGTTCAACTTTTTCTTAAACAGGGCAATTTAATAGCTCCTATCTCCACAGATCACTAGTATATTGCCACTTTGTGAAATTATAACTGTTTTTAAAAGAACAGTTGATAGCATGCATTAGGTGAATACAGACAGATTATTTCACGTTTATGGAGCACTGTAGAAGAAAGCAAAATTAATCTTCAGGTTCTGACATTTTAATCTCAATTATTCAAATTGCAAAACCAGGCACCGTGGTGTATCATTTTGGTCTTTCTTTGATGAGTGTTAAAAAAACTTTCTTCTGCTTTGGTGTTAAAAAAACTAAACTGTTTCATAGCAATTTTGCTTATCTGTGAGCACATAAATATTTTAAATAAAGATTTTAGTTATAAAACCTGAAATTTTATGTTAAAGCCACTCCCAATTAAAAAAACTGAAAAACAGACATGAATAGTACTTTATTATAAAATATATTATAGAAATATATATGGGACAGTTCCTCAGCTGGTCAATGGAGCTAAGCCAATTTACACCAAGTGAAGATCTGGCTACATGTATGGTTTTATATTAGTGGCAGTTAAGTATTATATTTTGAATAAAATAGACACTTTGTAAAATTCTTAAATATGAAAATGGCACTACATTTTCAAATATTTTATTTTGTAAAACATGCATTATTTCTTCAAGTAGATTTTAAGTGAAATAAGGCTTTAAAAAACCTGGTAACCAAAGTTATTAATTCAGTCTCAGATGCAAAATAAGATTCAGAAGTAAATTGTCTGTATAAACAGCAGAGGATATAAAAACACTAGGTGAAAGAAAATGAACAGCTGAGAGCAGATTGAATACACTGCTGGAATACTGAACAGCACCAGCACACCCCTAAATGTTAACAATTTCAGTCTAGCCAGTTGCAAAGAGTTTTACAATGTGAACTTTCATTGGCAGGGAGATAACCAAATATTATTTATCTTACTTCAATTATGCTATTAATGTATATGATCATTATTTATTATGTATATTAAAGTAGCTCCTAGTAGACCCCATTGTAATAGATGCCCTACAGACACATAGTAAGAGAATTACTATCCTGAAGAACTTACACTCTAAATAGACAAGACAGACAGAGTGTATTTTCATCCCCACTTTGCAGATGGGGAATTGAGACATTAAGGTGCTGATGCACAAAAAAGTGGTTAAGTCCCAGTTTTAGGTTCCAGGGGGATGCACAAATCTCCTGCTGAAACCCTGTAGGCACCTAAATCACTCAGCACCCAAGTTTTTGCAGTAGAAGTTCTGTAGGCACCTATGTTTCTGCCTCTGAGTATGCATTCTGCCTCCTCCTTGCACATAGTAATTAGTGGCTGCTCACAGAT
Source organism: Macrochelys suwanniensis (assembly GCA_033296515.1). Lineage (NCBI taxonomy): Eukaryota > Metazoa > Chordata > Testudines > Chelydridae > Macrochelys > Macrochelys suwanniensis. The sequence goes on from CM065777.1 coordinate 46,892,121, forward strand.
TACTGTTTCCATTTAGCTCTTTACTGAGTTGTCAATAACTGAGAGGGAGTTCACAGTCATTTTTATCAGTGGATGTTTGCGCGTTGATGTGAGGATCACTGGTATTTTAATTTCAAGTGAATATATTGGAGTGAGAATGTCTCTTTCACAAGATACCAATTTGATTTCCATGCAAATATTTGAGAATATCTCCTCCAGGAAGCATCCACAATTCAGATGATCCTCCTGATCACTAACGTTTATTTTCAGACTGTAACACTGCTAGGCCTGTGTGTGCGAGCAGATATGCTCACTCAGCAACCTAGAATTTCCACATCTGGAGAGTCTATGAAACAGCAGTTACCAGACCTCACAGTAGTATTAACTTTTTCTTAAGACATGGCCTCCACTTTCACAAACTTCAGCATAATACGATAATTATTAGTAAGCCATATATTACTCTTTAAGTCGATCCATACCTATCTTTTAAGTAAATGTTGTATCAATGTGAATGTGTTGGAGAGGCTGTGAAAAATCTATCTGGAGCCTTCGAGTATGTGGGAAAACCACAATTCTGCATTGCAACCAAGTCACATCTGTGCAGTGCTTCTTATCACATATCCAAGTTTGTCATTGCTGACTCCTGCTGCCCCCAAAGCCAACCATAAAGAAGGGAATTTAATGTATTACTTTTAGAGGTGAATTTTAATGAATTACACTGCCACCAAATAATCCCTATTGACTGGTATATAGTTCTCAGTGTTATCATCCATGTCTCTCTATATTATGGTAGCAAGAATCAAGGGTAATCACATTAGAGAGCCTTCTCCTCTCAATTAATCTTCCTCATAGACATGAGCAGCAGACACAAGGTGTCAAATTCCTTTCTGGCATAATACCATTGACTTTAATGATCAATTACCTGGCACTGGCTTCAATGCCAATGTGCTAAAGATTAATTTAGACAAGGTGCAGAAGAGTTACCAAAAAAAAAAAAGTTTTTCTTAAGTCTAGCAACATACTAAAAACTAAATATATACAAAAAATCCAGGGAGGTTATGAAAACAAGAGTGACCTATATATACACTATAAGCAAGGGAAAACACTTTATTTATACAGGTAAAACAGATCAAAACAACTTTCATTAACCAGATAATTACTAGACCTTATCTAAGTGCACTTCTATATCGCTCCTTATCTGCAGTCTCTCACAGCAATATAGGTCATTCTGGAGAATTCTTTCAGGTGCCTGTTCAGATCCTTTGGGGAATTTTTAGTGCACTTTTTTTTTTTTAGTCTTCCAGGTAGTCTCAAGGAAGAAAATATTTAATTTATGGCTTCAACTTCTTAGGCTCTTCAAGATATCCTAGGTTTTTTCTATCTATTCCCTTTGCAACAAAGAATCAAAGATCTGTTTGTATAGCAACCTGCCTGAAACTTGGAAGGAGGACCAGAAAGAAAGAATTTGGAGGTGGTAGCAGGAACTTAGTCTATATACACATAGCTATAATGTAATCTGCAGTTGCAGGATCTCTTTAACTAGTACTCTTATTAGAGAGCCAGTTTATTTTTACAAGCATGGAGTCCTCTCAAGTTACTACTCAGAATGAAGTACATGAAACATGGTGGTTGTAGTCAGGCTAGTGAAACCCATAGCAAAAAAGCATCTGTGTGATTGACAGACAAAGTAGCACCAAGAAACAGGGCAAACAGACAGCATGAAGGGATTCGGACCACAAGGAATGCTGGGTTTCTATACAGATAAGTAGACCGATTTATAGATATACTTATATATAAAACCACCTTGAGCAAGCATGGAAGCAAGAATTGAATCTGTATTCCCCCATGGCCAGCTGTGTAAAGATGAGAAAATGATGGTAAATATTTTCATTATTTCACTGGTGGGAAAAGGGTGAGAAATGAGACAGACACGGCAGACGGTTGCCATGAATAATGCCTAAAATATTGGAACGGCAGATCCAGGTGTTTGATGAGTACTGTGACCCCGGACAGAATGAGACTGTAGAGAGATATTGTTTTTTTCCCCCTGAAACCAAGAAGCAGAAAGGGGGAATAGACACTTACTTTACAGAGCTGAGAACCTGGCAACCACATGTAATTCTGGAAACATTAAAGATTCCCATATTAAAGACAGGATTCCAGTTTATAGGAGAGGTTGTTGAAAGAAACAGATTTAACCCTAGAGAAAGGCCTCCAAACAGCAAGGACAGATGACCTGTCCAGGAAACGGATCAAAACAATGACAATTGTTACTGCAGAATAAGTGCACAGGATCAAGCCAAAGGAACCCACAATCAGGACAATAACAGACCGGCTAAGAATGCAGGCATCATGATTCAGCGTATATACAGCAGAAAGCAACACAAACGGCAGAAAGAAAAATGCCGAGCCTTTCAGCAACAGTGTAAGAGTTGTGGGAAACAGAACCACTTTATGTCCCAATGCTGCAGCTACCCCAGGGAATTAAAAAAACCAGCAGTGTATGCAGTGATTGAGGAAGTGGAGACTTCCAAATGAGGAGAAATTTTTTTTGCAGTATGAATTTAGCAGATCCCAAAGGGTATATACACAGCAGAAGAGTGCCAGCCATTTTACTGTCAGATTTGCAACTATGGTATTAGATCAAAAACCAATTCAATTCCAGATGGACTGTGGATCCAGCTGTAATATTATCCCAGCAACACCGTTAAGCAGCCATATTCGACTGGAGAAATGTGTCACGTGCTGATGCTGTACAATACTACCAGGCCAGTAGAAAAATGAAGGCTCTCAATAAGAAACCCATTAAATAAGAGATGTTTATAATTTGAGATTATAGTAGTTTATGCAAAGGAAAACCACTCACTGCGGGGAGCAGGGTGGTGCAAGCCATGGATTTGATTGCAGTGGAACCACAGAATATCCTCAGCATGAGAGATGAAGGAGAACAGTCACGGTCGTCCCTGCCCGGCATTCTAACAGACTATAAGGACATGTTTCAAGGAAATGGACGCTGAGCGAGAAAACTGAAGTTGGAAATAGAACCCCAACAGCAGCCCATGAGACAGAGTTCCATCAGCTCTGGTGGGACACTGAAGAAGGAACTGGCAATCCTACAAAGAGGCATCATTACACCCATTGAAAATAGCACAGAATGGATCATCAGCCCAGTATTGGTGAAAAAACTTCAGGTAAACTGAGGATCTCCTAAAAGCACTGAACAGAGCACTCCATGATGCAGTATGGGAATGGACAGAGAGTTAAAAACAGGCATTTGAAAGAGAAAGAAAAGGCACCAGTCCTAAAGTACTACAGCTGGGCAGAACAGCTAGTGCTACAGTGTGAGGAGGTCTACAAGTGACACTGATGCAAAGCCAGCAGCCCATAGCATTTACTAAAACTTGTCACCCTCTTATATGAATCCTTCTGCTGCTTCCCTCTGGACTTCTATATAATGAGATAGAAAGATGCTGAGGCAATATTATGTGTAACTGTAATACTCCCCACCGCCTGTTCTTCTTGCACCTTTTCTTAACTCTTTGCCAAATCACAGAGTTCTCTCTTTTCAGGACATTTCACAAAGCATTCTTCAGAGCTATACCTCAGGGCTATTGTATGTAAAATCTTGATAAATGGATGTTAATAATTTCCCAGTCAATTTCATAGAGAGAATTCCATACACTTTTTTAGTAAAACAAAGATTTAAGGCACACACACAAAAAACAGTGTAAATAGTAGAAAACATTGAAAACGGTATTTGGAACACTACGAATATCTTTTAAACAAAAGTTATTAAACAGTAAATGTACTGGTGTTCCTTATACCCCACTTTGTTGCTATTACATTTATTCAAATACCAGGTTTCAACATAACATCTATAACGCTATATTTTACAGCACACAAATTAAAACGTATTGCCCTCTGATCTTCTCTCAGAGATGAGTTCTCAGTATTAATGGTGCGATTATAATATGCAGTGTGTCTCACCTGGACTTTTCAGAGCATGGGGAAAATGGCAGCATCTCAGTCTTTCAAACACTTCAGAACCCTGTCAGCAAACAAACAGTCTGAGGATCTCCACAGGTTGCAGCTTAATAGATGACTGTCTCTTAGGTATTGGTGAAACAGAAATCTGTAGTCTGTATCCAAAGTGGTAGGTGTGTTGGGATCAGTATTTGAATATCTGCTCCCTGGATCTCTACGAGGCTTTCATTCCAAAAGGCACTATCCTCTCCCCATAAATTCAGCTAAATCAGTTAAGAATGAACAAACCCTCATCTCCCTCAGCTCTGCTCCATTCTCTCTTTAACTCAGGCAGAATCCCAGTTTAAAGAAGTTAGATCATAGCTAAAGGTAAGTTCCATAAACTCTGTAGTCCCTGCAGGTAACAATTGCTCTCCCCCCTCTCCATCCAGCTCTCCCTCTTTACGTCCACCAAACACACTGGGGTGGGCCAAACATTATCTTAATGGAGGGCTTCCCGAGTAAGTAAAGCTAGAAGGGCACTGACCTGTATTCAGAGTGGTAAAGGGATTGGGACCCAGTCATCACAACAAAAATGTTTCCTGGTCCTGCATAATTCAGCCCGAGTTGAAAGGACTGTCTTTAACTCCTATATTTATAATCTTTCCCATGTGCTCTGATTGGCTCAGCTCTCAGAGGGTGACGAGGGATAACTCGTAGGGGGGTTGCCCACAATGAACACTTAATATACAGCTACAGAAACAGCTACTGAACATGTCTAGTAACTGCCACATCCCATTTCTGGATGTTTCTAGGCCATTCTAGCTGAGCTGCCCTGCTCTGCTCTCTGCATGTGTGCAAAGACACAGAGTATCCAACTAAAATCCATCTCTCCTCCTCACTGGCTCTCTTCCTTTCTTTGGGAGAAACAAAGTCAAATGCTGCCGTATAATGCATGTTGGTTACATCTACGTGAACTTTAAAACTTTGTGTTCTTACTTTAAACTCCCTCCACAGGTCCACCTTGTTAGACTTCATCTCTCATCACAGCCCCTTCTCTCTCCACTCCCCTAATGACAGCCTTTTTCCCCATTCATCTCTTTTTCCTTCTTCAGACTCTGCACTTTTTTGAGGCTGCCACACTCTATCCTTATTTAAATCTTTCTTAAAAATCTCATTTCTTCTCTGTTGCTCATAAGACGGGACAATTACAATTTTAAAAAATAAACCATGCAACACCTCTCCCTCACACTCCACCCCCATCCCCAACCTATTGTTTCTCCTCTGGGTTTTCTAGTTCATCTGGTCTTCTCTGTGTCTATGCTTTAGCGTGTAAGATCCTCAAGGCAGGGACAGTCTTCACTCTGTGTCTTGGACTTATACAACAATAACAGGGACTGGTGATAGCTACATTACTCTTTAGCAGCTTCTGCAGACCTACCTACAGAACAGCACTGTTAGTGGCCTCAGAGGATTGTGCACATAGCATCTTCATATTATAACTAGATCTGAGTTGAGGCCAGCTGTGTGGTGGGTCACTGGGAACACAGGCTGTGATGATGAATTTCCATCAGTGCTATGTGCAAAAAACAAACACAAGCACTCCTCCTCTCAACTTCCCCCACAAGATATTTAAAATCTAAATTCCATTTCAAGATATAAAAAAAATCTTTGTTCCTCAATCTTTCAAATTTTGGTAGTACATAGTGGCAGGGGAAGCTCAGACTCAAAAGTTTAGGTCCTACCTTTCAAAAATCTAGATACCTAAATCTGGATTCAGGTACCTTAATTAGATGTCCAGAGTTTGGCATCCACAAATTCAGGCTTTAGAGGTCAATTTTGAAAATTTACAAAGGTATAAGGAATACCCATGCACGTAGGTTTTTAATGGTTTTACCCTTTGCGCTACATGCTTTGTACCTTTGAGGAATGAATAAATAATGTTTCACTTCAAGATGTTTTTTCTGGCCTTAGGCCCCCAGTTCAAAAACTTTTGTTTTAAGTGACATGACCAAGGTCACACAGCAGGCCTGTGATAAAGCCAGGATTACAATTCAGGACTTTCTGGCTCCCAGTCCAGAGCTGACTTTAGTAGAAATCATGCTGCCTTTTAAGCATCTATTCATCTGAATAGATGTTCTATTGAAAACCACTCCTGGAATTCATACTATGTAAGTACTAAGAATATTTTTTTAATTAAAACATATCAGAACTGACTAGGCTAGAATGGATATCTACAGACATTGGCCTAGAGAATCATTTCATTGGTTCCACTAGCTTGGAATCTAGTCTGTGGCCTCCAGCTGTCCGAAAATGGAGGGCACAGCAGCACAAACTGCCCACTCTCTGCTTTCTCTACAGGACTCTACAGGTCCTGAAGTATCTCAATGTAGCACACACAGTGACTGGGGAAAGACAGTGAAACGTCAAGGCCAGGGTGGCCATGAGGTGCACTTAAGTAACTTGACCAAAGCCACTGATCAGCAGCAGAGCTGGAAATAAAAATCAAGGTGTCCCATTCCCTTCTTTTTACTACTATATAGACATCCAAGGTCTGATTTTCCATTGCCCTACACTGTGTGTTGATATTTATACTTGCGAAAAATTAGTGTAAAATGCTACTTTTCTGATTTGGTATCATTTTATGCCCACTTTACAAGGTTGAAAAGAATACACAAGGTGCAGGTCAATGGTGAATCAAGTGCCCTCCCTCTAATCTCTTAATATTTATTTATTGCTATGTATACAGCCTATTAAAAAAACCAAGCCTCAGTATTTGATTCAATGCCCCGTAGAGGCAATTAGTGACTTCATAGAGCAGTATTTCACTTTATAGGTTTTAAATACACTCTGCTTTGATTTTTCAAATATCCCCTTGTTTTTTTATTAAGGAGAAGGCAAAGAGGTTGACTGATGAATTTTCCTGAGTACCCCATGTAGAGAATTAAGAAGTTATATATAGTATTTTTAAAGTATCATATGCCCCTCAGATTGTTTGATATTAACCTGCTTAAATTGGAAGAGACTATCAAGAGCAAATCCAACAAGAAATGAAATAATGGCAAAGATAAGACATCCTCAGGCACACACCTCCAAAGTAGGATAGATAAAAATAGCTGAGCCATGGGGGGGAGGGGGGAGGAAACTACCCATTTGGATCCAGCCAGGTTAGAAAGGTTCATTCTTCTCAAGTCTAAGCCTGGGATCCAAGGGGATCTAAAACCTCAAAGACCCTAGAGAAGGAAAAGGATTTGGGTGAGGTAGGAAGGGCTATCCAGTGCTGGGAGTGCAAAGCTAACAGGCTGGCAAACACATTGGAAAGAGATAGAAACTGCAGCAGAATCAGTCTGCTTTCTCCTTCCCAGATATGTAGTTAGCTGGGCTGAAGGAATTTACCAATTTATAAGGAATATCCATGCGTGTAGGCCTTTTGTTGGTTTTACTCTTTGCTCTACATGCTTTGTACGTTTGACGAATGAACAAATAATGTTTTGCTTCAAGATGCTGTTTCTGGCTCACTGCAAATATATGCTGTCACAGGCTCCTGATGGGAAATTTTTACAGGTGCCCAATCTGAGTTGAGCCTTTGTCATTAACGTGGTTGGGAACCTGGGGAACTGCAGTCCAGGGATCCAGTCTGAGAGTGGCTGGCCCACATGTTTGCACCCAGAGTGAGGTGCAGAAAGCTAGGTTGGCCACCTAAAGGGTGCACTTGAGAGGGACTAAAAGAAGTCTAAGGCGCAGTTCATCCACAGCCGTTACATCTCAATGGAGCACATCCATAATCTTCTCCTCTCCAAGATAAATAATCCTTGGTTTTGCATATTGCCATTATGAGTCAGCCCTGCCATAGTTATCTATGAAAATCTTCAATATACCATTAAAGTGACTAACTGTGCACATAGTAATTCCAGTAAAGTTATCCCATTTTTGTTAAGTTATATTTAGCATATAAAATGTTTGACTATTTTGGCCAATCAGCATTATTATTTATTTATTAGTAGTAGTAGTAGTTGTTGGCGTCCGTTAGTCTCGAGAGACGATGGATATGCGCCCATGGGGAATGTTTAGTTGATGGTTGTGCAGTGTCTGTTGTGGCTGTGGAGCCCCACACGAGACTGGCAGTCTCGACTGCATTTGCTGCATTTGAAGGCGGTGTCAGCTGTGGGTTGGAGCCGCTGCTTCCTTTTTCGTTGAACCCGCTTAGTAGTAGTAGTAGTAGTTTTGTGGTAGCATTTAGAAGCCTAGATTAGATTAAATCCTCTTTGTGGTAGATATTGTATCATAGATAGGCACAGTAAGTGGCAGTCCCTGCTCAAAGGAACGTAACCATCAATATATATTTATTTGTCCAAATTAAATATAAGCTGTCATTGTGCAGCCCATTTCTCCACAATGTGTTTCAGTCTGTCTGGAGTGTCTCACAATCTGCACAGTTTTTAATAGTTACAATTTACAGCATCAGAAAGTTTTGCCAAAGCATTGCCAGCTCCCTCCTCAGAATTCTTATTGTTAAATAACCCTGGCTCCAGTGCTGGCCCTTTCCACACTGAAAAGCAGACATGCACTATGACTGTTTCCTATCAATATAACCCATAACTATATTTTGCCCCTTACTCTGTGGTTATTCATTTTCTTTGTAGTCTAGTATAAGGATGCCTATCAAAAGCTTTATGAAAATCCAAGTACATTATATCCAGCTGGTCATCTTTATCTACTTTTATTAACTTTTTTCAAAGAACTCTGGCAGGCTGAAGAAGCACAATTTTCCCTTACAGAAACTGTGCTGCTTTGACACTCTTAGATTATATTTATCTGAGTGCTCGACTATTCTGCCCTTAATTAAAGTTTCAATCAATTTCCTGGAAATGGTAGTGAAGCACCCTGGTCTGTATTTCCCAGGATTTCCTTTGGCTTCTTTTGTTAGAGAGGCACCACATTAGTGACTTTGCAGTCTTTTGGAACAATTGCTTCTTTTAAAAATATAGTATACTTTGCACTAGTATTTCTGCCATTTCATACATTATTTTGTTCAGACTGATTTATATTTTGTCACAGGGCATGGCTCCTTGGCTGCCTTCTTCTCACAGAAACAGCATGGAGTCCTGTAGTTATACAGTACCTTTGCTGTCTCCTTTTAAGTTCCCTCCACCATTTATGCAACAATCCAGTTGTTGCAACAATCCACCAACAGTGCTTTTTGTCCCTCTCCCTAAGACCTGAGGGGAACAGAGGTCTCCCTTCCTTGGGGCCTCCATGTAACGAAGTTCAACTAGCCCAGGTCCCCTCCCTCCCCTGGCCCTTCCTTCCTGCCTCTTTATCAGCCCTGGGCCAATTGGCTCCTTATCCCAGCCAGCTAGCCAGCCTGGTTGTCTAATTACACCTGTCAGCCTTCTCAAGGAGAACTAATTAACATCTGAGTGATCAGTAGCCTCACCTGTTCGCACCCTGCATTCTTTCACATATTCCCATAATACTCTAAAGGTACATGGGGGGATTCACAAGACGGAATCAGGTTCCATAATGCCCAGCATTGCAGCACCTAACTTTTAGGTGCCCTACTGCCTAGTAGGTTTCACAACCCTGAGTTAGATACCTAAGAATGGGGTTTATAGAAGCCAGCACGCTGTGCAGGCAACCACCTAAAATAGCCAATAGGAAATGTGGCCTAGTCCACATCCCTCAAAGGGATTTAGTCACCTAAGTCCCAGCCACAGCGAGGCACCTATCTCCATTTAGGATTCACAGGTTCACATCCTTGAATTAGGCAGCTACACCAGTCAGTTTCATCCCCTCCCTGCTCACAGGATCACAGACCCTTGGCTCTAGCTTGAGCCCAAACATCTACACTGCAATTAAAAAGTCCCATAGCCTGAGCCCCATAAGCCCAAGTCAACTGACACGGACCAGGCATGCATGTTTAATTGTAGTGTGCAGAAAACCTTAGGGATTTTAGGTGATTACAGGTTTAGGCTGCAGCTGAGCAGGGATTTTGTGAATGTCAGGAGTGCATAATTCCATGCAGTGAAGAGAAATATAGTCTAGAAGAGGATCTTGATAAATGGACAGATGTGTTGGAGAGACGTGGGCTCAAAATAAGCTGAGGAGAAAGAGTATATGCTATGTAATATCAATGATGTGAATACTGAAGACTTATCCTTGAAATTAAACAGGCAAACAATATCAAAAATGCAGTTTCAAGTATCTGAGTTCCAGAATCCAGGAAAATGGAGGACAAAATTAGAGCCAGAATAATACATGTTTAGCTCAAATGGAGAGAAATAAGTAGTTTAGTATGTCACAGGAAGATACCACTAAGATTAAAAGGGAAAGTCTGTAAAATAATTGTCTGTCTATTTTTAATATATGACACTGAGTATTGGACAACAAAGAAGAAACCTGAGCAAATGATCTGTTCCACAGAAATGCAAATGTTGAGATGGATGAGTGATATAAACAAGGAAGACCCTATGCTCAAAGTAACAGACAAACAAAACAAATCAGAGAGTGTGGGCTCAGATAGTTGGCCATGTAAAATGCAGTCCAGAAAACTATATAGATAAAAGTCCAACAGATCAAGATTGAAGGAAAAAGACAGAGAGGCTGTCCCTAGAAGAAATGGTCAGATGTCATAAAGGAAGATATGTTCATGCCAAACTAGCCTGATTTTCTTCTTCAATAGGATAATTGATTTGGTGGATAGGGGAAATGCAGTGGACATATTATACCTGGACTTCTGCAATGCTTTTGACACAGTCCCACATGACATTCTGATAAGTAAACTGAAGAAATGCAGGCTTGACAGAACTACCATTAAGTGGATACATAATTGGTTAAACAACAAGCAAAGAATAACTATTAATGGAATGATGTCAGATTGGAGGGAGGTCTCAAGTGAGGTTCCACAGGGATTTGTTCTGGGTCCAGTGTTGTTGAACATCTTTATTAAAGACCTGGATGTGGGTATAGAGAGCATACTTATCAAGTTTGCAGATGACACAAAGCCAGAAAGTTATGCCAATGCTTTGGAAGGCAGAAGTGAAATTCAGAGGGATCTTGACAAATTGGAGAAATGGGCTATAGAGAAAAAATGAAATTAAACAAAGACAAATGTAAGGTGCTACACTTAGGGAAGAAAAACCAAATGCACAAATACAGAACGGGGGGAAAACTGGCTTCGCAGCAGCACTGCTGAGAAGGATCTGGGAGTTGTGGCGGATCACAGTCTCAGCATGAGTCAGCAATGGATGTTGTTACAAAAAAAGCAAATGCATTTTAGGTTGCAGCAATAGAGGCATAGCATGCAAGTCATGAGAGGTGATAGTACCACTCTACTCAGTGCTAGTTAGGCCTCAGCTGGGAGTACTGTGTCTGATTTTGGTCACCAATGTATAGAAAGGATGCAGAGAAACTGGAAAGGATCCAGTGGCGACTGACAAATATGATCAAAGGGATGGAATGCAAGCCATATGAGCAAAGGATGAACAAACTGGGTATATTTAGTTTGGAAAAGAGGCGATTAAGGGGGGATATGATAGTAATCTTCAGATACTTGAAAGACTGACACAAAAAAGATGGAGAAAAGTTTCTCTTTTGCCACAGAGAGCAGGACAAGAGGCAATGGGTTCAAACTACAGCATAGCAGTTTTACATTAAATCTCAGAAAAAACTTCCTAATTGTAAGAAAAGTAGGACAATGGAACAGACTGCCTAGGGAGGTTGTGGAAGCTTCTTCACTGGAGGTTTTCAAAAAGAGGCTGGATAGCCATCTGTCTTGGTTTAGACACAACTCCTGCATCGTGGCAGAGGGATAGAGTAGATGACCCTTGCGGTCCCTTCTAACCCTCTGATTCCATGATTCTGTGTTAGCATGTGGTGTGATAGAGGACTTGGCACTTAACAGAACATTTTAGAGGGAGAGGATTCATAGAGCAGTCCCCATTTGATAGGATCAATGCAAGGAAGAACAAGAATAGCGCCTAAAGATTGGATTTAGATGCCTAAAGTGTCAGTGAGGTACCTATATTCCCCTTGCAAAAATCACCCACTGTTCTTTACAAATATAGAAAAGACAAGGTCCCTGGCTAGTGAAATTTATTATCTAATTCATATACACAATTAAAGGAATACTATCCAGTTCTAATTTGGTTTATATTTTATTTAATCTGATGTTTGTAGCTGTATATGATATGGACATCCATCAAATATCAAAGGAATACATTTTTGAAATGGTGTACTGGTTTGGGGATGAAACTTCTACTTTGGCATAATGAAAGAATGGATGTAAAACAGGCTAAAATAGGCAGTATTAAAAACCCAACTACTCATCCATGTAAATATACCACCAAATTTTTTTTCCAAAATAGGAAATAACTGTCATCTTAAAGATTTGTGAAGTATTTGAAACATAATAAAAACACTTAAAATGTGCCTTTGTTATAATTTATGAACATGCAATGTTTCATGTGAAACTTTTCATGACAGTAAAATGTGTAGTCAAAGCAAGGTGCAAAAAATTTTACGCTAAAATGTAAAGGCAGGTTTTAGTGGTACAGTTCAAATATTAATAACGATGGGATTGATTACATGTTGGAAAACACATGGCTGATGTCACACAGTATTTTTTCTGGTTCTCTGGCTAAGCACAAATATTTTGGCTTGTTTTGTCACAAGGAGTCTCTGATGCTCGCTGACAAGTGGTGGTGTCTGGAGGTGAGGGGGAAGAGACAGCGAATGTGTTGGAGGTAGGTCTACTGACTCCACTGACAATCCCCATGGAGCCTTGGCGTCATCTAGCAACCATCTCTGAAAACACCAGTGGAGAAATGAGCTGCAATCCACCAAAGGCACTTGACAAGGTAACAACCCAACAGTCAACCCTTTAAGATAGCGTGAGGGTTGGGGATGGATTGTGTGGGGATAGAAAACTGCAGCACCTTTATAGTTATGTAATATTTTGGATGCTTCTCAGAACTCAAGTCCACAGTTTTGGGGGTCCCCTGTGACTATCTTTATGCATACTAGGCAGAATCTATTCCAATTTACACCATCTGCTCCACTGTATTTAGGAGGGCTAGCATAATTTGCACACTTATTGATTGTTTGACTATGATACCATTTGCCTGGCTTTTTTTGTTTGTTTTGCTTTACTTTTTGTTTCCTTCTTTTAGTTCCCACGTAGTCCTAGAACTAGGGCACAAATTATTTAAACTGGAAAAGGAAAATAATTATTTCACTTTGGGATTAACAATTAAGCAGAGAAAAACTGCATCTGGGGCTACCACAAATGCCTGTGTAGCCCTCTACTGTGTTTGGTTCAATGTACAGCTGAGCATATGGGTAAGATGCTTTGGTAATATATTTATAGCTAGGAATGGATCCTGGAGGGGGATTGGGGCAAAAGATCTGTCTAACTCTTTTCTTATCACCCAAGTTTTTATCATATTATGGCTTACCATCTCTACTCCTGTAACTGATTAATCATCAATGCTTTGAGGGTTTTTTGCTTCATAGTGAGGAACAAAGAAACATGTGTGTCCACTCCTGCTGGGTTTTTTTAGTTGCACATCATACTTTTTCTATGTAAACCCTCATCTTTGGACCACATTACAACTTGTCTGCTCATAAATTATGGTGATCTCTCTGCATCTTGTCTGTCTTGTCTACATTTAGTCATATACACTCTATACTATTGTTAAATGCAAAGCTTGGACTCTTTATTGTCATCTTCACTTGTTGCCTGGAGGATCTGCATGGGATAAGACAATTCACCTCACAAACAAACATGTGGATCAGTGACCTCATCACTGGTTCCTGTATATAAATGTGAGCACGTACTGGGTCAACTTTAGAGGAGACAACTTGGAGAGGGAGCAGGGGGTAAATAGCTACATCAGCACAATAGATTTCTCTCTTTAAGCCTCGCTGTAAAATAAATAAATAAATGAGAACTAACCATTATACCACATCTTCTTGACATTTTATGCTCACATTTCAAGCAACTGTAGCATTTCACAGAAAAGTAAAAATGTCAAGGATGCAAAATCACCTGAAACAAAACAAATTAAACTGCTTTAACCATATTTTGTTGGATTGTTTTTTGCCACTTCTCATTTTACAATTTAAAAGAAGACCCCAAGTTTCAAGATAACTGAGTAACTGCGCCTTAAAGAATACAATTATCAGTAAAATAAAAAATTATTAATGCGCCCTTGTATGCAATGATGAGATCACTGGGACTACTCACTATGTATGGTAGCAATGTTTTTTTGATTAGCATTTCCTTTGCTACTTCTTATATTCTTAGTGCAATAAACCAAGCCACACTTTCAGCATTAAGCTGAAGTTTAGCTAAGTAGGATTATCCAAAACTCGGAGTAGAAGAAACTAAGGGCCTGAAGCTCATGGAGGTTTTTCCACTGATGTCCCTGGGCTTTGAATCAGGCCCTAAGTAATTTAAATATCCAATTAATTAATTTAGTAGGGTTTTATTGTTTCTTTTTGTTTTAACGTCATACTAGGGTGTAATTCTGTTATACCAAGGGGTAGCATTCTATATGCTGTACATCAGAATATACTTTTTAGATATTAAATCTAATGCCCTGATTCTACACTCAAATTCAATCACACAGACCCCTGTATCCACAATGAGACCCATCAACAGGGATCTACCCACACAGATCTGACCACAGGAGTTTTGAACATTTTCATGGATTTTATGAACACTTGTCTTACTATGTGAAATTATATTCTGGATTTCTTTAAATGTTGTTATGTGAGGAAGAGGAGATTTTATGTCTTATTATGACCAGAACAAGAGAAAAATGCTGTTAAATGCTTAAAGCCTGGTCTTGCAACCCTAACTCATGCTGGCTTTATGCTAGTAGGACCGCTGAACCTTCTTGCAATATCAGCCTTCTCTTACCCATTAAGCACTAGAATACCATGGACACACATAGATTGTATCTGGGCTCTTCAAACAACTCAATCTATCTTTATTGATCTTTGTGGTCAATAATACAGACACACACAGTTAAAGCTAGAATTACAGAATTTCACACAGTACCAAAATTAAGCTTCTCAGCCTTTTTACATTTAAATTACAAGGTTTACCTTTACTTGGATCTGATATGCGAGCTAAGCTGTTTAAAATGTATGCTTTTATAACATACAGTACACATTTTAAATGCAACTTACATTTTCAAATCTCCAAACACCATTGAACAATATTGAACTTTTGTAATAATATATACATTTAAGATGAATAATGAACTTCTTTACGGAATATACGATACACAAGTTATTTGAAAGTGGCTTGGTTCTAATATGCGCTCGAAACTTGGACTAGATATTACTAGGCATGTTTGTTCTATTGAACATACTAGTATAGGCTATTTTTTTAACTATTGACAAAATTAACGGATCAGTTTAGCTAAAAGTGGAGTAATAGGATTGAACTGAGTACAAGACACTAAGGAAACAGAAATTATACAATGCATGTATAGACTCAGTGATCCACCTAAAATAAGAACTCTATCAACAATATACACAGGGCTAAAGATTGAATTATGTGTACATACAGCATTCGGGTAATAGCTATCAAAATTTCTTAGAACAATAACAGGTTTTTTTAAATTATGTTTTATTTAAATTGAACCCAAGAAGTTACCAAAAAAAAGTGCAGTTTTTATTAAGATTTTTTTTAAGTGCCATACTTTTTAAACCATATTTCCATATTGTTTCCTTGCAATTTCATCTTCTAATTATAATTTTCCATTACCTGGAAGACTTAATGCTGATTTTTTCTATGGCAGCTTTAGCCATTTAAAGACTGCAGATCAAACAAATCTTTAGCACTGCAGGTTGTAATACAGTAGAACAGACATTTTGACTGTTGTTCAAATGCAATTATCTTCTCAACTGCTATGAATTTGGGCTTATGGTTAGTATGCTTTGAAAGCTCAGGTTCATGAGCCCATATTTATTGATGTCACAGAGATAATTGCATTTGATTTTCTTTCCTTTGCCAACTGCAAGCAGTTCCAGTAGCAATTTTATGATCTGACCTAAATGTATAAATGATTAGCAAAATGTGACTTGGCGAGTAGCAGTTTAATCACTGCCTGCAGCCCATCATGCCTTAAAAGATATAATACATTTTAAAAATGAAACTCTAGAGATGAAATGCTGGCCTCTTTCCTGCAAGGAAAGAACTCCAACATACAGGAGTAGAGATATTGTTGGGGGAAAAAATACATACTGAATATGAAGGACACTTATGCCAAGCAGGAACAGGCACCCAGCTGGCAAATGTGATCATTGCTAGAGATTAGTACAGCTACAAGCTGTATTGATTTTAATGTGAAGCTATTTTTAAGCATTCACATTGGGTTAATATTTAGCCTTGCTATATCTTGAGAAAGAGCTACTGGTGCAGAGATATACTTAAACAACATGGCTCTCGTCAGCAGGCAGCTACAGTATTAGCTCTTCCCATCCCACTCTATTCCCAGGAGCATGGATAGATAGATAGATAGATAGATAGATAGATAGATAGATAGATAGATAGATAGATAGATAACTCATGTGATTAACTCAAAAAATTAATTGCACTGTTAAACAATAGAATACCAATTGAAATGTATTAAATATTTTTGGATGTTTTTCTACATTTTTAAATATATTGATTTCAATTACAACACAGTATACAATGTTGACAGTGCTCACTTAATATTATTTTATTACAAATCTTTGCACTTTAAAATGGCAAACAAAATAAATAGTATTTTTCAATTCACCTCGTAAGAACATAAGAATGGCCGTACTGGGTCAGACCATCCAGCCCAGTATCATGTCTACCGACAGTGGACAATGCCAGGTGCCCCAGAGGGAGTGAACCTAACAGGTAATGATCAAGAGATCTCTCTCCTGCCATCCATCACCACCCTCTGACAAACAGAGGCTAGGGACACCATTGCTTACCCATCCTGGCTAATAGCCATTAATGGACTTAACCTCCAGGAATTTATCCAGTTCTCTTTTAAACACTGTTATAGTCCTAGCCTTCACAACCTCCTCAGGCAAGGAGTTCCACAGGTTGACTATGCGCTGTGTGAAGAACTTCCTTTTATTTGTTTTAAACCTGCTGCCCATTAATTTCATTTGGTGGCCCCTAGTTCTTATATTATGGGAACAAGTAAATAAATTTCCCTTATTCACTTTCTCCACACCACTCATAATTTTATATACCTCTCATATCCCCCCTTAGTCTCCTGTTTTCCAAGCTGAAAAATCCTAGCCTCTTTAAGCTCTCCTCATATGGAACCCGTTCCAAACCCCTAATCATTTTAATTGCCCTTCTCTGAACCATTTCTAATGCCAGTATATCTTTTTTGAGATGAGGAGACCACATCTGTACGCAATATTCAAGATGTGGGCGTACCATGGATTTATATAGGGGCAATAAGATATTCTCCATCTTATTCTCTATCCCTTTTTTAATGATTCCTAACATCTTGTTTGCTTTTTTGACTGCCCCTGCACACTGCGTGAATGTCTTCAGAGAGCTAGCCACGATGACTCCAAGATCTTTTTCCTGATTAGTTGTAGCTAAATTAGCCCCCATCATATTGTATGTATAGTTGGGGTTATTTTTTCCAATGTGCATTACTTTACATTTAGCCACATTAAATTTCATTTGCCATTTTGTTGCCCAATCACTTAGTTTTGTGAGATCTTTTTGAAGTTCTTCACAGTCTGCTTTGGTCTTAACTATCTTGAGCAGTTTAGTATCATTTGCAAACTTTGCCACCTCACTGTTTAGCCCTTTCTCCAGATCATGTATGAATAAGTTAAATAGGATTGGTCCTAGGACTGACCCTTGGGAACACCACTAGTTACCCCTCTCCATTCTGAAAATTTACCATTTATTCCTACCCTTTGTTCCCTGTCCTTCAACCAGTTCTCAATCCATGAAAGGATCTTCCCTCTTATCCCATGACAACTTAATTTATGTAAGAGCCTTTGGTGAGGGACCTTGTCAAAGGCTTTCTGGAAATCTAAGTACAGTATGTCCACTGGATTCCCCTTGTCCACATGTTTGTTGACCCCTTCAAAGAACTCTAATAGATTAGTAAGGCATGATTTCCCTTTACAGAAACCATGTTGACTTTTGCCCGACAATTTATGTTCTTCCATGTGTCTGACAATTTTATTCTATACTATTGTTTCAAATAATTTGCCTGGTACTGACATTAGACTTACCAGTCTGTAATTGCCGGGATCACCTCTAGAGCCCTTTTTAGAAAATGATGTTACATTAGCTATCTTCCAGTCATTGGGTACAGAAGCTGATTAAAAGGACAGGTTACAAACCATAGTTAATAGTTCTGCAATTTCCCATTTGAGTTCTTTCAGAACTCTTGGGTGAATGTCATCTGGTCCCGGCGACTTGTTACTGTTAAGTTTATCAATTAATTCCAAAACCTCCTGTAGTGACACTTCAATCTGTGACAATTCCTCAGATTTGTTACCTACAAAAGACGACTCAAAAGAATCTCCCTAACATCCTCAGCCATGAAGACTGAAGCAAATAATTCATTTAGTTTCTCCGCAATTATTTTATCCTCTTTAAGTGCTCCTTTTGTATCTCAATCGTCCAGGGGCCCCACTGGTTGTTTAGCAGGCTTCCTGCTTCTGATGAACTTAAAAACATTTTGTTATTACCTTTTGAGTTTTTGGCTAGCTGTTCTTCAAACTCCATTTTGGCTTTTCTTCTTACGTTTTTACACTTAATTTGGCAGTGTTTATGCACCTTTCTATTTACCTCACTAGGATTTGACTTCCACTTTTTAAAAGATACCTTTTTATCTCTCACTGCTTCTTTTACATGGTTGTTAAGCCACAGTGGCTCTTTTTTAGTTCTTTTACTGTGTTTTTTAATTTGGGGTATACATTTAAGTTGGGCCTCTATTATGGTGTCTGTGAAAAGTGTCCATGCACCTTGCAGGGATTTCACTCTAGTCATTGTACCTTTTAATTTCTGTTTAACTAACCCGCTCATTTTTGCGTAGTTCCCCCCTCTGAAATTAAATGCCACAGTGTTGGGCTGTTGAGGTATTCTTCCCACCACAGGAATGTTAAATGTTATTATATTATGGTCACTATTTCCAAGCGGTCCTGTTATAGTTACCTATATAGTTACCTCATACAAGTAGTGTAGTGTAATTTCTTTATCACAGAATCATAGAATACCAGGGTTGGGAGGGACCTCAGAAGGTCATCTAGTCGAACTGCCTGCTGAAAGCAGGATCCATCCCCAACTAAATCAAACCAGCCAAGGCTTTGTCAAGCCTGACCTTAAAAACCTCTAAGGAAGGAGATTCCACCACCTCCCTAGGTAACCCATTCCAATGCTTCACCACCCTCCTAGTGAAAAAGTTTTTCCTAATATCCAACCTAAACCTCCCCCTCTGCAACATGAGACCGTTACTCCTTGTTCTGTCATCTGCTACCACTGAAAACAGTCTAGATCCATTCTCTTTGGAACCCCCTTTCAGGTAGTTGAAAGCAGCTATCAAAAATGTATCGCGTAAGTGCAACTTACAAATGCAGCTTTTATTTGTTACATAACTGCACTCAAAAACAACATAATATAAAACTTTAGAGCCTACAAGTCCACTTAGTCCTACTTCTTGTTCAGCCAATTGCTAAGACAAACAAGTTTGTTTACATTTACAGGAGATAATACTGGCCGCTTCATATTTATTATGTCATCTGAAAGTGAGAGCAGGTGTTTGCATGGCACTTTTGTGGCCAGCATTGCAAGTCATTTACATGCCAGTTACGCTAAACATTCATATGCACCTTCATGCTTCATCCACCATTTCAGAGGACATGCTTCCATGCCAATGATGCTTGTTAAAAAATAATGCATTAATTAAATTTGTGACTGAACTCTTTGGGGGAGAATTGTATGTCCCCTGCTCTGTTTTACCCATATTCTGCCATATATTTCATGTTATAGAAATCTCGGATGATGACCGAGCCCATGATGTTCATTTTAAGAACACTTTCACTGCAGATTTGACAAAACCCAAAGAAAGTACCAATGTGAGATTTCTAAAGATAGCTACATCACTTGATCCAAGGTTTAAGAATCTGAAGTGCCTTCCAAAATCTGAGAGGGAGGTGTGGAGCATGCTTTCAGAAGTGTTTAAAGAGCAACATTCTGATGCAGAAACTACAGAATCCGAACCACCAAAAAAGAAAATCAACCTTTCTGCTGGTGGCATCTAACTCAAATAATGAAAATGAACATGTGTCGGTCTGCACTGCTTTGGATGGTTATTGAGCAGAACCCGTTATCAGCATAGACACACGTCCTCTAGAACAGTGGTTGAAGCATGAAGGGACATATGAATCTTTAGTGCATCTGGCACATAAATATCTTGCAATACCGGCTACAACAGTGCCATGTGAGTACCTGTTCTTACTTTCGGGTGATAATGTAAACAAGAAGCAGGCAGCATTATCTCCTGCAAATGAAAACAAACTTGCTTGTCTGAGCAATTGGCTGAACAAGAAATAGGACTGAGTGGACTTGTACGCTCCAAAGTAGTTTTACATTGTTTTATTTTTGAATGCAGTTTTTTTGTACATAATTCTACTTTTGTAAGTTCAACTTTCATGATAAAGAGATTGCACTACAGTACTTGTATGAGGTGAATTGAAAAATACTATTTCTTTTGTTTTTCAGTGCAAATATTTCTAATAAAAATAAATATAAAATGAGCACTGTAAACCTTGTATTGTGTTTTGTAATTCAAATCAATATATTTGAAAATGCAGAAAATATTCAAAATTATTTAAATAAATGGTATTCTATTATTGTTTAACAGTGTGATTAATCATGTGACTAATCATGATTAATTTTATTAATTGCATGATTAATTGCAATTTTAAATCTCTTGACTAGATAGAGAGAGAGAGAGAGAGAGAGAGAGAGTCACAGAATTGGAGGATTGTGTGCTTTGACTAAAATTGTGTTAACTCTCTCAAGGCAATATATACTTCAACCACATAAGAGGCTGAATAATCTGGCTCTATGTAAGCAAAGTGCAGGAAAGTTGAGGAAGCAAAATCCACAACACAGAGCAAGAGAACGAAGGCTGCTGTGTATACCTCCAGTGCCATAGCTGCTGTTCCAGTCTATGGATTGGAATAACCACAGCTCTTTGGTGTTGGGACCCCTGGATCTGTGTAAGTGTGAACACTTTGAACTCTGCCTGTCTGTGTGGGGTCAACATAAAGATCCTGTCAGTGGCACGTATGAGGTGCACTAATAGCCTATATAATCCCTATAACAGGGCTTAAACCAGGGGTCTCAAATTGAAATTACCATGAGGGCCGCATGAGGACTAGTGCATTGGCCCGAGGGCCGCATCACTGACCCCGCCCCCTTGCTGGCCCTGGCCCCGCCCCCACTCCACCCCTTCCATTAGGCCCCACCCCTTCTCCACCCCTTCTCCGCCTCCTCCCCTGAGCGCGCGGCTCCCCGCTCCTCCCCCCTCCCTCCCAGAAACCGCAAAGCTGCCAGACAGGTGTTCTGGCGGCGGGAACTGCCTGGGGGTAAAAATAGAACCTTGGAGCAGTGCAGCGGGAACGGGGATCTTAGCAGCCACAGAACGTAATGGGAGGGGGGCGGGGGTGAGGGGAGTTGGCAGCCATAGGACGTAACTAGGAGGGGGCGGGGGGAGCCCGGCGACCCGCCTCTTCTCCCCCCCTCCTCCCCTGTGTGCGTGCTTCCCGCTCCTCCCCCCTCCCTCCCAGAAACCGCGAAGCCGCCAGACAGCTGTTCTGGCGGCGGAACTTCAGAACGTAACTCGGGGGGGGGGGGGGGGGGCGGGGAGGCTGGCAGGCTGCAGGGAAGCGCTCCATGGGCCGTATGCGGCCCGCGGGCCGCGTGTTTGAGACCCCTGGCTTAAACAATGCCAAAGGCTTAGAACTGGCCTCATCTACTCCAAAGGTGAGGTTCAAAAGGAGGCCTGAAATTCTACTAGTACTGGGCATTGGCTTAGAATGGCTTATAGCATTTCTTCCCTTCAAGTGTGCCCTCTTGATTTACATCCTGAGTAATTTATTAAGGAGTTCTAAAAAAAAAACACTGAAGCCAAAACTATATTTAACATAGAGAATTTGTTTAACAACGACTGAAAGAATGTAGTACCATATTTAAGCTCTGATTTAGTAAAAAATAAAAGCACAGGGGAAACATCATGAACAGATTGTTCAGGTGTAAGATATTTAAACTGATTTTATAGTACAGATTTCTAACACAATTATTTCCAATTTGGGAAATCAAAAACACACATTAATAGAGTTTAACAATAGCTTTACAATTTCTAATGACTAATCTATTTCTGCCAATCTTACACTTCTGAGAAGGAAAAATTAAAGCTAACAGTTAAGGTTCAAAAAAGTTATGAGACATACACTAGTTATTAAGGCAAATTCCTACTTTAAGCTCCTTGAAGAGAAGTATGAAGACTATTCCAATGCAACTGAGCTCCAGGCTAATAGATATAGTTGAACAAGTTTCTGTAATAATAACTCCTAATGCCAGTATATAGGCTGGTTCTCAGCCGTCCAGCATTTCTGCATAAACACTACTATCTACTATTTCCTGCATCCGATGAAAGAAAGAAAGAAAGAATAAAGAAAGTCTACAATAGTAGCATATTATGACCACTGTGTCCCACTGTGTTCTGCATATCCATTGGTGGCCCTTTTGCAAATAAAAGTGCCCTAAACCTTTACTTTCCTTCAATTACAAAAGGCTGATGTCTTACTTATCTTTCTCTTCCTGTTTATTCTTCTTCCCCCATCATAGTTTCAATTCCAGTGCTCACCAGAAATCATGAAGCAACAGAACACCGAAGCCCTGTTTTCAATCACAAAGAAAATAGTCTACATACTGCATGGTAGCCAGCAGCTACACTGGTGATATAAACAAAGAATCTGAAAACTATTTTTGAAAAGGTAAAACAAATACTGCAAGTTTAATATTCCAGAATAAAACTGATTGAAGTATGGAAATAGCTAAAATATTTATATAAAATAGCTAAAATATTAAATCACTTTGAAGATTAACATCTCAGGACAGAAGAAGGTCATATGATTTGCAGGGATCAGTGTTTGGTTCTGTCTTGTATAACATTATTATGAATGATCTAGAAAGAATATATTAGTAACATTTGCTGTTACTACACCTGTCAGGGCCTGCTCTAGGCACCAGCAAAACAAGCAGGTGCTTGGGGCAGCACATTTCTAGGGGCGGCATTCCAGAGCCGGCCATGCCGCTCCTAGAAATGTGCCCCCGCTGCCCCAGCTCGCCTCCACCTGCTCCCCTGAGTGTGCCGCCGCCGTTCCGCTTCTCCCCCTCCCTCCCAGGCTTGCTGCATGCGAAACAACTGTTTTGCGCGTGGCAAGCCTGGGGAGGGGAGGGGGGAGAAGCCGAGCGGCGGCGCGCTCAGGGGAGCAGGCGGTGGTGGAGCAGAGGTGAGCTGGGGCAGGGAGCGGTTCCTGTTCCTCTACCCCCACCCCTGTTACTTCCTGCACCCCCCCCACCCTAGCTCACCTCCGCTCCACCTGCACCCCTGAACACGCCGCCGCTCTGCTTCTCTCCCCTCCCCCTCAGGCGAGGGAGCAGAGAGAAGTGGAGCGGCGGCACATTCAGGGGAGCAGGCGGAGTGGAGGTGAGCTGAGGTGCAGGTTGCGGGCGGGGGGGCGCAGGAAGCAATGGGGAGGGAGGAGGCAGGGCCGGGGATTTGGGGACGGGGCGGAGTTGGGGTGGGGCTGGGGACGAGGGGGAGCATGAAAAAAAGGGTGGCCAAAAATGTATTTGCTTGGGGCGGCAAAAATCCTAGAGCCGGCCCTGACACCTGTTATTTTCTTCTACAAACTATAATTATGCTAGGGTGGCAAAGAAAAACTTTTATATTTATCTTAATTAGAAAATAAAAGATTTCGATAAAGTCAGTGGTAGTTGAGGGCACTCAGCACTTCACAAAATCAAGAATGGAATCCTGGCATCGCTGAGGTCAATAGCAAAACTTCCCATGTCTTTAGAGGAAAACATAATTTTGTGTGAAATAAAAAATAATAAGATCCACAACCAAGAGGGCACTAACAGAAATTAAGAACAGACTAGTTGTTAAAGGAATTCAGGAGAAACTGTATAGCACACAGAGTAATTAGCATGTAGAACACACCAAAGTCACCAGTGGAAACTACAACTGAACATATTCAAAAAGAGTTACTGTAGAAGAAAACACATTACAGTCTAGACAGATAGGTGCAAGGACTAAACTGTGGATTACAGAACTATAGAAATTTTACACACACACACACAAACACACACACACTATCCTGCTTGCCATACTCATGCATATAGCTCCCAGGGGACCAATTAGCTCCCAGGGGACAAATCACAAATACAGAGAGCAAGATTTTGCTTCTAGTCTTTTACCATACCAACACAACATTATTCCCTATAGTTTTATCTACTCTTGATGTAAAAGCCTCAAGTGTTGGAGCTTCCCCCATATCCCATGTGAGGCTATTCCATAATCTGATAATTTTTGCTGACAGGGTTTTTTTCATGATATTCACCTGCATTTCTACCATTCTTAATGTTATCCCATTATTTCTAGTTACACCCATATGTCACCCCCAAAATTAACCTTCTCTTAACACATTTCGATTACTATATGCTCCACTGATTGTCATGTAGTGGAAAAGCAGTAAATCATCTATCTATCTATCTATCAATTGAAAACAAATATTAAACATTTAGAAAATTTAAACACTTTCAAACAGGTCAACTAACCACCCTCAACAGGGGTTGATTGGACTCATCACTATCCTAGGCCCCTTAATTGGACTAGGCCCCTTAATTGTTCTTTATTATATGATGATCTCATCCAGTCCCCTAATTATTCCTTGCTATCATATAATATTGCATATTTTTATCTAATTTGTTGTTCTCTATTGTCTCTCCATTGCAGCATTTGCTCTTTCCAGTCTTTTCCTCTTAATACTAGATCCAAAGCCTATGGAAGCCTTTTTGCTGATCTGAGTGGATTTTGGATCTATCCCTTTTTGAATATCTAGATTATTATTATTTTCACCATGATGTATTGGCTGAGAGAAAGTGGGCCAAATTCTCCTCAGCTCTAGTAGTGTCTATCAAAAGTAATTCTTTTGAAATCCATCTGCAATAAGGAAATATGTGTCTCAATTTGTTGTTTCCTGTCCATATTTCTAATATCCCCCTGACCTTTAAAGATGTTAGTTATTTTACCTAATGTCAAAACATCTTCCAAGCTAGCATCATCAGCAAATGTTACTAATATACTCTTTCAAGATCATTCATAATAATGATATACAAGACAGAACCAAACACTGATCCCTGAAAATCATATGACCTTCTTCTGTCCTGAGATGTTAATCTTCAAAGTGATTTAATATTTTAGCTATTTTATATAAATTACTCAGGAGAAAATAATGTATCATGTAAATCTTTTACAACTCACTGCCTTGAAATAATCTTTTACAAGATTTTTAAAATGTGCCTTTTGTTCCATACTCCTCTAAATATTCTACTGCCTCAGATGCTACTATAGATATATAAATACCAGTCAGATTGGTTTTCCCATTCTGGCATTTCATCTATGCATATGAAAAACTCTCTCTTCAAATCAAGTCCAGTACCATATATAAAGAACACTAGAGATTTATTTATTTAGATAACTATATATTTGATGAATCTGTACAGATTTTATAGAACCCATTTTTAAACTTTAGTCATGTCTTACAACCAATACTATAAAGTGCTCATTTGTTTATCAGAAGGACATCTGTGTAACCTACAGCCCTGTACCCGAAATGTAAAAAAGGTCCCGGTAACCATCCCATAATAACCTGAAAGACTGTCAACAGGAACTCTTTATATCTTCTTTGAAACACAAATAGAAAATTCAGAGGAACTGCATTTATTTTATGAAAAGAAATGGTTTCAATATGATCCTACCATCAAGGCTATGCAGAACACTACCATAAAGAAATCATGGCATGGTTTCAAATTACTAAAACGATCAGTCATTTAGTCAAGGTCTCACAGAAGGGCCATTGAGGAAACCATTTTTCCCTGTGGTAGTTCTTAATTATTTTTTATTAACTGTGGCATACTGTTCTGGCACTTGAGGCATGGAATTGAATGGGAAGAAAACATACTCTTATCATTTATAATAATAAATGGAAGCCAGCCTACAGATGCTATTTTGTCATCTAGTAGAGTTTCTTAGAAAAATTCTGTGAAATACAAAGTAATTTTATGTCATGTTAGAAACAGATGTAATCAGGTATGGATTATAAAGTTGAAATAAATTATTAATTGTATACAAACAATCTTCATCAGAAACATAGATTTTAAGATTTTGAACTGATATGTAATTATTTAATGTTGGTCTGATGATTACTATTCATTTGATCTTTTCTCTTTAAATAATAAAATTTAAAATTTAAAAATAAACCTTAACATACAATTTTTCAGGTGCACATTGACTAATTTTTCATTTCTTTTTCCTTACACTTTTGTAAATCAAACTAATTACTCCCTAACCATCCCTAGGATGTTACTTTTTAGGTGTTATTTGTACAAACACAGAGGGATGATGGGTGTCATTTAGAAGTCTGATCCAATTCCCATTGAAGTCAGTGGGATCTGAATCAGGCTTTTAGTTTCTGGCTCAGGTTTCTGGCAGTTCTTTTTCTAGATGGAATCTTCTGTGATCAGAACAAATAAACATTCGTGCCTTCTATTCTGCCCACCAGCTGACCGCTAAGCACAGAGCTACTTGTTGGCTCCATAGCTGTTCTGCTTTCTTTGCAGCAACTGGCCCATCTGTCAGATATCCAGTCCCTATTGTTTCATTGAGTGAAGCACGGACTGGCAATAGTGAGAGGTTAGATAGAGAAAGAAAGAGGGTCAGGAGAAGGAAGATTCTGCTCCAGGTGAGGATTTGTATAGAATAGGATAGCCGAACTTTATTCCTCCTCACCAACTATAGACACCCCCTCAGATTCCTCAGATCCCTGAAACTGGCTATTCTTGAAGTCTCTGAAATAAGGATGTTCATAGCTCAGCAAACAATATTGCATTTGTACTCTTTGGTGAAGGATTGTATTTTACTGCATCACAAATCACCAACATGGCTCACACTTTCCTATTCTTATCATAAAATGTGTGTGTGCTCTCTATACATCTCATGAAAGACTCTTCTCCTCATTTCACTATTGTACGGTAGAAGCAGTAGCGTAGCCAGGGGGGGAGCAGGAGGAGCGGCCGCTCCCCCACTGAGCAGAAGCGGCGCCTTTTTTGTGCTCTGACGCGTTTTGCTCCTGCACTGCAGTCTGAGCGGAGCATTTTTTTTTGCTCCCAGCGCCTTTTTTGCTCCCGATGCTTTTTGCTAACGGCGCCTTTTTTTAGCGCCGCTCCCCCTGTGCTCTAAACCTGGCTACGCCACTGGGTAGAAGCCTAGGAGAAAGCTCAATGTCAAACAAAATAACAAAGGAAGATCCCAAGAGAGAAGTTAATGTTCCCAGACCCTATTCCCACAGCTCTCTGCATGCTCTGTAAAACCATCCAAAGTTCCAGTTAGAGGCACAATATTGTTGCTACTAACTTGCACCTAACTTCAGTGTCAACAGTGCATTTTCCAATAAAACAACACCATCTCTTAGAGAACAACCTTAGAATAATCAGCAATACTACTGAATGTCACAGGGAAAATACCCCTCCACTTCATCTTTTTCCACTGAAAGAGCAAGTAGAAATAACAAGATATGAGAACCTCGAAAGTGTGTTACACATAGAATCCCCGTGTTATAAAATATGCATCTAACATAAGAACATAAGAATGGGCACACTTGGTCAGACCAATGGTCCATCTCACAAAGTATCCTGTCTTCTGACGTGGCCAATGTCAGATGCTATAGCAGGAGTGAACAGAACAGGGCAGTTTATTAAGTGATACATCCCCTGTCATCCAGTCCTAGCTTCTGGCAGTCAAAGGTTTAGGACACCCAGAGCATGAGGTTGCATCCCTGATTATCTTGGCTAATAGCCATTGATGGTCTTATCCTCCATGAATTTATCCAATTCTTTTTTTAATCCAGTTTTGGCCTTCACAACATCCCCTGGCCATGAATTCCATATGTTGACTATGGGTTGTGTGAATTACTTCCTTATGTTTATTTTAAACCTGCTATTCATTTAATTGGGTGACCCCTAGTTCTTGTGTTATGTAAAAGGATATATAACACTTCCTCATTCACTTTCTCCACAACATCAATGATTTTATAGGCCTGTATCATATCTTCCCTAAATCATCTCTTTTCTATGATGAACAGCCCCAGTCTTTTTAATCTCTCCTTGTGTGGAAGCTGTCCTATACCCCTAATTATTTCTGTGTCCGTTCTCTGTACTTTTTCCATTCTAATATATCTTTTTGAGATGGGGTGACCAAGATGGGGTGACCAGAACTACATGCACTATTTGAGGTGTGGGAATACCATGGATTTATATAGTTGCATTATGATATTTTCTGTCTTATTATCTATCTGTTTCCTAATGGTTCCTAATATTATCTTAGCTTTTGTGACTACTGCTGCACATCAATCAAATGTTTTCAGAGAACTATCCATAATGATTACAAGATCTCCTTCTCGAGTGGTAACATCTTATTTAGATCCCATTGTTTTGTATGTATAGTTGGGATTATGTTTTCCAATGTGCATTATTTTGCATTCATCAACACTGAATTTCATCTCACATTTTGTTGCCCAGTCACCCACTTTTGTGAGATCCCTTTGTAACTCTTCACAATCAGCTTTGTACTTAACTATCTTGAGTAATTTTGTATCATTTGCAAATTTTGCCACCTCATTGTTTACACCTGTTTCCAGATAATTTATTAATATGTTGAACAGCACAGGCCCAGTACAGATCCTAGGGGGACCCTACAATTTACCTCTCTCCACTCTGAAAACTGACCATTCGTTCCTGTCCTTTGTTTCCTATCTTTTAATCAATTAAATACCTTCCCTCACATCCCATCATTGTCTACTTTGCTTAAGAGCCTTTCGTGAGATAGCTTGTCTAAGGCTTTCTGAAAGTCCAGTACGCTATACCACTGGATTACATTTGTCCACATGTTTGCTGACCCCCTCAAAGATGTCTAATAGATTGGTGAGCCATAATTCCCCTTTACTAAAGCCATGTTAACTCTTCCCCAAAATATCATGTTCATCTATGTGTCTAATAATTCTGTTCTTTACTCTAGTTACAAACAATTTGCGTGGTACTGAAATTAAGCTTATCGGCCGGCAATAGCCAAAATTGTGTCTGGAGCCTTCACTTAAAAAATGGCAGCTATCTGGTACAACGACAGATTTAAGACAGGTTACATATCACCGTTAGTTGTTCTACAATTTCATATTTGAATTCCTTCAGAACTCTTGGATGAATACCATCTGGTCCTGGTGATTTATTACACTTTAATTTATCAATTTGTTCCAAAACATCCTCTATTGACACCTCAATCTGGGACAGTTCCTCAGCTTTGTCAACTAAAAAGATTAGTTCAGCTCAGGAGGGAACCTCCTTCACGTCCTCTGCAATGAAGACCGATGCAAAGAATTCATTTAACTTCTCTGCCACAGCCTTGTCTTCTCTGAGTGCTCCTTTAGCACCATGATCATCCAGTGGCCCCACTGACTGAGAGGCTTGCTGCTTCTGATTTACTTGGCAAGTATGCTTGGCAAGGTGCATTAATCCCTGAAGAGCGTACAAGTCTCTATCTGAGTCTCTCTCAGTTGGACTTGCTGAACAGAGCTCACGCTGTGAAGCAGGAGTGCCGCACGCCCAGAGGACCAGTCTAAGGAGGCAATGAAGCCACATGGCTTACCCTGGAGGAAGAGTGAGACCCCTAAGGGATCTGGCATGCTGAAGGGGTTCCTACTAGAGACCGTTCCAAAGCTGGGGCCAGAGCACCAATCCTGTGGATCTGTGACAGTGCCATCAACTCTGTGCACTCTGGCTGGGCAACAGTCCTTAGTAGACTGTGTGTTAGATGAAGACCCGCTGACACAATCAGCATATGCCCTGAGACGTGAGATTTGATTTGCTTAACCTCAGGGCTTCATTAGCGCTAGCATTGTTCCATGAGGGGGAACAAGCAGCAGGAGCTCTGCCTTGGATCACGGCCATGGTAACAGTAAAAATACTTGGCACATTATGTGGTATTTTTGAAAGTGCCTTACAAAGGTGTGTAAATGTTATCCCCGTTTTACAGATGGGGAAATAAAAATAAAAAGTACTTGCTGATAGTTTTATGTCTTTTGCTAGTTGCTCTTCGAGTTCTTTTTTGATCTGCCTAATTATACTTTTATATCTGATGTGCCAGAGTGTATGTTTCTTTCTGTTTTCCTCAGTAGGGTTTGACTTACAATTTTAAAGGATGTCTTTGTGTTGCTAACTGCCTCTTTTCCTCTTCTTTAGCCATGATGGCATTTTTTTGATCCTCTTCCTGATTTATTTTATTATTATTATTTGGGGTATGCATTTTAGTTTGAATCTCTGTTATGATGCTGTTTTTAAAAAGTTTCCATGCAGCTTGAAGACATTTCACTTTTGTGACTGTTCCTTTTAATTTCCATTTAACTAACTTACTCATTTTTGTGTAGTTCCCCTTGTTGAAGTGAAATGCTACTTGTGACGAACTAGGACTGTTGTTAAGGTTTCCCTGAGTACTGTGTGGGTGCCTCGGTTTCCCCTATGCAGTGCTTGAGTATCTAGGTGGTGGGACAACGGTGCATGATTGTTACAAAGCCCTAGAAGGCAGGGGTGGGCAGAGGCCTGGACACAGAGAATGGCCCTGTCTCCTGACAACAGATGGCCCGGCCCCTCCCCTGCAAAGGTGAGAGATGAAGGTGTTGGAACAAAGGGATCAGGTGACCTCCTGGCCCTGGAAGGAGACAAAGGGGGAGGCGGGGCTGGACAGTTTCAGTTTGGGACTGGCTGGAGAGGAGGGGAGAGAGGCAGACAGGGTCTGGCCTCCCTGCCCCGTTTGGAGCTGTGGGGTGAAATGCAGGGAGCCCCCGGGCTGGGGTCTAAGCTCCCTGCCCCCCGGAAGGACCCGACTGAGGGGTCCTGGATGTACTGACAAGCTCTGGTTGGACTGTGTTCCTGGCATCTCTAATAAACCTTCTGTTCTACTGGCTGGCTGAGACTCCCAGTGAATCCGGGGAAGAGGGATGCAGGGCCGGACTCCCCCACACTCCGTGACACTACTATGGTGGATTTCTTTGGTATTTACACACACACACACACACACACACACACACACAAAATTTAATTACATTCACCTGGATCACCTGGATCGATCGGACTTCAGCTGTCGTTAAGACTGCGCCGATCACAACACGTCTGCCATTCTTCTCGCACTCTTGCCTTTCTTCTCCACGTTCGTCCAAAACGTTTAACGATGTCATCTTCCCATCTTCTTGGAGGCCGACCGGGGGGTCTTTTCTGTTCTCGCGGGTACCACTCAGCAATGATTGCGGTCTACCTGTTATCCGTGAGCCGTGCTGTGTGGCCCACCCATCGCATCTTGTTATGTCTGCTTTCCACGACAATATCTTTCACACCGCTGCGTTCTCTGATGATTTCATTCGGTATACGATCCAGAAGGGAGATTCCCAACGTAGCTCCTTCCATTGCCCTTTCAGCTACCAACAGCCGTTGCTCTTCTCTCTTCGTCAGTGCCCACGTTTCACTGCCATACAGCATGGCTGGCAGCACTGCTGAATTAAAAATATTTTTACGTGTGGTCTTATCAATTTTTCCTTTGAGGACATCCTTGATGGAATTAAACGCACACCATCCTGCCCGAATCCTTCGCGAGAGTTCTCCGTTCAGGTCTTGGCGCATATTAACTTCTTGGCCCAAATATATGTACTGTTCCACTTCTTCGATGTCTTCTCCTGTTACCATTATTCAGGCTTTTCGTAAGACGTCTGATCGCATATATTTCGTTTTGCAGCGGTTCATTTTCAGGCCGACCTGACTACTTTTCTTGTCGAGTCTTCATAGCATGCTCTGCAGTTGGTTGGTGCTTTCGGCAATTAGTACAATGTCGTCTGCAAATCTGAGATGAGATAATCTCTCTCCGTTTATGTTGACACCACTCCTCCAATTGATCTTGTTCATAACCATTTCGAGGCAGGCAGTGAATAGTTTTGGTGAAATTGTATCTCCTTGCTTTACGCCTTTCTCAATTGGGATGCGGAGTGGAGTTTCAAGGTGAGTAATGTCTGTTGTACATCCAGTATTCGCTTCCTTCAACAAACTACTGTACTGCGTGTTAATGCTCTGCTCTGCGAGCGCCTTTAATATTGCGTTAAACTCAACGCTATTGAAGGCCTTTTCATAGTCGACAAAAGCAATGCACAGCGGGAGTTTGTATTCCCTCGCTCTTTCTAGGAGCTGGCTAAGGGTAAATATATGGTCGATTGTACTGAAATTTCTTCAAAACCCTGCCTGCTCTCTAGGCTGTTGTTCATCCAGACTCTGCGAAAGTTGATTCGTTATCACCTTTGTGAAGAGCTTGTAGATGTGAGAGAGCAGGCATATAGGGCGGTAGTTCTTAAGATTTTCTCGATCACCCTTCTTGTGCAGCAAGATGGTATTCGACTCCTTCCAGCTTGATGGTATTTTTCCTTCTTCAAGATATCGACTGAATCTTAAAGCGAGGGCCTTCCAAAGTTTTTCGCCTCCTGCATAAATCATTTCTGACGTTATTCCATCTTTGCCTGGAGCTTTTCCCTTCTTCATCTGGTGTAGTGCGCTTCGGACTTCGCTGACGATTATTGGGGGGACGCATTCTTCTGACTCTTCGAGGGTTGGGAGGGGGACGTTGATTCTTGATTTGAACAGTTCTGTATAGAAGTCCTTGCAGACCTCCCCCATCCCTGCTCTGTCGATTACTGTCTCTCCATCCTTGTTCTTCAATGCTGTTACGCTCAATCTATACTGCGTCAATTCCCGCTTGCATGTCCTGAGGCTCTTGCGTGATTCAGCTGTTTTAAGGAGCTTTTCTTTCCGGAAGTTCTCGAAGTCATCCTTCAGTTTTCGCCGTATAAGCTTGCACAGAATGGAGTACTCGAGGCTGTTATCCGAGCTCCTTTTCATGTTTCTCCGCTTCTCCAACAAGCTTTTCGTTTCAATCGAGATTCTTCCCTTCGCCTTCTTCAGCTTTTTAATTTCAGCTGCTTTTATGCAACATCTCAACTTGTCAGCAAAGATATTATAATCCTCATCACACTTTTCCATCTGGCTCCAGTCAAACCCAGAAATCGCTTTTTTCAGCTTTGCTTCATCGAATGTCTTCGGCTGCTGTTTCCTGTTTGCCATCTGTAACGCCTTCTTTTCCACCACTTCATCGAAAATCAACTTCGCTCTAAGCAGGCGATGGTCACTGCCGGTGTTGAATGGCTGCACCACAGAGACATCTTCAACGGTGCGCCTTTTATTGACTAAAATATAGTCGATTTCATTCTTACTCTTCACATTTGGTGCGATCCATGTCTACCTTCTTGAGATCTTCTTTTTGTACCAGGTGTTTGCCACGTACAGTTCTTTCATTTCTGCCATCACTACCAGCCTCTCTCCTTTTTCATTCCTTTCACCGCTGCCGTATCTCCCTATGAACTTTTCGCCAGCTTTCCCTCGCCCAACCTTGGCGTTGAAATCTCCCATCGTGACAGTGTAAGTGGACTTTTGCGCGAGAGCTCTTTCAAGCTCTCGGTAGAATTCATCCACTTCTTCGTCCTCACTTGCATTTGTGGGAGCGTAGGCCTGGATGACCTTAAGGGTAGCTTTTGACTCCATCTGAAGATGCAGCACACCGATACGTGATGATGTTAGCTGGCATGATATGACTTTCAAAGACCAATCTTTATTGACGATAAATCCAACTCCTCCAACATTTCTAGCGCCATCTCCCTTTCCGAGCGTCACAGCACTTCCATCCTTCCAGTTGACTTCCAACTCCTTCTTTCGTTGGGTTTCGCAGACTCCGAGAATATCGCATTTTATCCTTTTCTTCTCCTCCATCAGATGGTTTAAAGTTTCGTCCTTTGCCAGTGACGTGCAATTGTAAGTACACACAGCGAGGATTGTCCTTTTCCATGTTGGCCTAGCACCTGACATTTTTAGCACCTCTTGTTGCTCAATTTCCACTCCGCCACCGTAGAATGTGCATTTACTCGTGTTGTTTTAGCTGTTAACTTCAAGCCATCCCACTGGCTAGGTGGGATTTATTGTGCAGAAAGGTTAATGGCAAAGGAATGTCACTTTTCAAGAAAATTGTAGACCTGGCTTCTGTCATATCAGACAGCATAGTACTGTGTACCAAATTTATACAATACAACTTGTGTAGTACCTGTTTCCTTACTGTCCATAGATTGGAGAGCAGTGACCATAAAGTGCATCCTCCAAAGAAATCAAGTGATGAGGGGAGCACTGGGAGTGAGGATGTCCCTGATGTCTAACCTCTGAAGATGCTAAAGGGTCACAAGGAGTACCAGACTCACTACCAGGTGATTGGGCAGGAGAAAGATCTCTTTTTATACCTGTTGGGGAGAAGTCAGTTACAGGATTGTTGGGGCTCTCTGTAGGTTTGAACAATTTGGATAGAACCTCCATATTTCTGGAAGCATTTCCAAAATAGACTCCCTGTCACTAAATATTATATAAACTTTTTCTGTGTGGTGGCCAGTTTCTTGCATTATTATTATGAGACATTTACATCCAGTACCCCTGTAAATTTACACAGTACTTTACAAACACAGATAAAACACGATTCCTTTCCCAGAGCTTATCATCTAAATAAAACAAGAGAAACACACAACACAGGACAACAGTTCAGGAAAAGGGAGAGTGCAAATATTACTGATGAGGAGAACAAGGAAGGAACAACTACTTGAAGAGGGACTTTTTTAAAGAAATATTTGAAGGAGGTAAGAGAGGTTGTTTATAAAATGAAGGCAGGGGAAAGCCAGATATAGAGTGCAGTATAATACAAGACAAAAAGCTCAGAGTGGGAAAAGGGAGCAGTAAGGCACCAGGACTTAGAAGACCACAAGGAAAGGGGAAAGGAGAGATAAGGATATAGAAGAAGAGGGCAGGATTACAGGACTTTGTAGAGAAAACTCAGAACTTAATTTCTTATAACAAAATTGGACATAAGAGCAGGAAGAAAACCAACCCCCCAGAATTAGCGCACACACAAAAATCTAATGCTGGGGACTGTTTTTTCACATGCTCCTATATGCATTTTGTTAATGCCAGTGGATGGTTTGCTTCATATCTCCTACGTGCTGTAATACTTTGGTTTAATTCTGGTAGTTGGGCTTGATGTCGAGGTGGCTGGGTTGTGTTTAGTAGCCTGTGATATACAGGTGGTCAGAATAGACAATCTGGCCTTAAACTCTCTGACATATGCTGTCATGTACATTTAGGAAAAAGTGGGGCTAGTTTCCTCTTTGCTTCTATGCATATTTTGGCTGCAGTGGGTGGTTCTGGCTAATCACATACTCATATACAGTATATAGGTTTGCAATGCTGGACTGAGTTTAGAATTAAAATATGTTATCTATAGATATTCTCCTCGTAGTCTTTGGAGCAGGTCAAGGATGATTTAGCGGGGAAAGGAGCTGATTTTACCTTGATAACATCATAAATCAGCTGCGGTAAACTGGAGAGTATGAAATCCTTCATATCCTACAAATTTGAATACAAACCCAGAACACCAAATAAAAAGGTCCCAGGAAATCCAAAGAGCACTGGAGTTTTTGCCAGAGTAAAAGCCCATCTCTATGCTCTGTTCATAAGGTTTTTCCTAATGTATGTTTATTAGTATTTTGTCAAGTCTCGTTTTAAATGCCACAAGTCATAGTGTTGCCACCACTTCCCCGAGACACTATTCCAAAGAGATAGAGTCTAACAAACATACCAGTTGTCTTGCTCAAGATAACCTGTACCACTGAACTGCAAAATGATCTTAGAATTTTGATCTTCAAAGGATTCAATGCCAGAATGAACCCAGACAATTAAAAACCCTATGGTAGGTTTGATTATAGCAGTTGTTTTTAAATTCAGCTGTTTCAGCTGATTTAATTTAAAATGTATTTCTCTCAATTGTATCCATAACATTCTGAAAGGCAGGCATTTTCTTAAGCATATTTTCTTTGATTCAGTTTTAACTAGGTTTTTTAACTTCGGCTTGCACACAATGATTTCCTGATAGTATGGTTTAAAAAATATCATAAAGTACTGTCTAAATGGGAATGATTTAATAGAAACTTAAGTCACTAGACTTTCAACTTTTACCTTCCTTTTTTACTGACCTAAGAATAGGCAAACGTAATTAAAGTAGCCTACAGCATCTTTGCACTTCTTTATCCCCTGAGGAACCTATTTCTGTTATAGAAGTTTGTGGTTCAGCACACTCTAGGGAGGAATTTGAATCTTCCAATTTTGAAGACTTTCATAGTGCAAGGGTATATTTTTGAATGGCTTCTTTCTTTTTATGAAATCTGCAAATTGTGTCCTTAGGAAGGAAAGCTAGGGTTAGTAGAAGTAGAGGTGTGGTAGATTTCTCCCTCAACACATCAGTGGCTTAAAAAGTAGTTGAATTTCTGTTCCGTGAATGGTTGAAAACAAAAGCAGAGAAAAAGCTTGGAGAAGAGCTTTATCCTATATCTAAAGTGCATATATACTTGCAGCCTCACAGAACCCTTCTTTTTATAGGACTCCTGTAGTGGGTCAGTTTAACAGCCAGCTGGCCTAGTGATCAGGAAGTGGGTCCACAGTTCTCCCCAGTCTACTCATCCTGGAGGGGGCCCTGCCAGGTCACATACAACAAGCCTCAGTCCCTCTCATGTGTCCCTCTTTCTCCCTTTGGCGTTCTCTCGTGACAGAGGGGAGTTGGACCCGTGCCCTCTCACTCCAAGAGGTCCCAATCCAGGGCCCCAAAGGGTTGTTGCAGTGTCCAGACCACTCATTGGTTCATCCCAAGTTACACTCCACACCCAGATCATTTCCTACCAGGCTGTAGCTCCTCTGTTTGGGGTACGGTCACAGTGTTAGCAGTATCAACATAGTCTGCCAAGGGCACAACATCCCCTCCTTTAGGGGCTTTCTTGGGTTCCCAACTCCAAAAGAGGAAGAATATGGATCGCTGCTTCCAGAGTGGCCTTTCTAATGCTATAGTCACTCTTCCCACACCTCCATCAGCCTCACTTTCCTGTAACGCCTTCCACCCTGTCCCTCGCCTACCATAGATTCATCGAGTCATAGATTCTAGGGCTGGAAGGGACCTCGAGAGGTCATCGAGTCCTGACCCTTTGAACTGCCCCTCCACTTGGAGCATGCCCTGAAGCTGCTAAGGGGCAGGACTTCCAAGGACCAGTACTGCCCCATGCCCTGCTCTGGTTTAGTGTGGGGTCTGTAAACCCCATCACAACTCCAAAGATGATAACTGCTCTACACTCTGTGCAAGCTATTGAAGTCCATGTAGATGCAAGTCATGCCAAAATGGAAGCTGAGAAAGAGCTGAGAACTGAGAAAGTGTTGTTCTAAGTCAGCCATAAAAATGCTGGCATACTGTGGGGCCATGCGGGTACCCATAGCAGTGCCACTGACTTGAAGGTATAAATTGTTCCCAAATCTGAAATAGTTGTGGGTGAGGACAAAGTCATAAAGTTCAGCCACCAGGAACAGTATCCCCAAAAATGTCACAGCAAACCTCAGCTCTCGTCCCCTAGTGCCCCTATTCTACTTGCGCTACATTTATGACATCTTCATCATCAGGACCCATGGGAAGGAGGACCTTGAGGAATTACACCAAGATTTCAACAATTCCCACCCCACCATCAACCTCAGTCCACACAAGAGATTGACTTCCTGGACACTACAGAGCAAATAACCGATGGTCACATAAACACCACCCTATACCAGAAACCTACTGACCGCTCTACTTACCGACATGCCTCCAGCTTTCATCCAGACCACATCACACGATCCATTGTCTACAGCCAAGCTCTAAGATACAACCACATTTGCTCCAATTCCTCAGACAGAGACAAAAACCTACAGGATCTCTATCAAGCATTTTTAAAACTACAATGCCCACCTGGTGAAGTGAAGAAACAGATTGACAGATCCAGAAGGGTTCCCAGAAGTCACCTACTACAGGACAGGCCCAACAAAGAAAGTAACAGAACTCCCCTAGCCATCACCTACAGCCCCAAACTAAAACCTCTCCAGCGCATCATCAAGGATCTACAACCTATCCTGAAGGACAATCCCTCACTCTACCAGACCTTGGGAGACAGGCCAGTCCTCACTTACAGACAGTCCCCCAACCTGAAGCAGATACTCATCAGCATCTACACACCACACAACAAAAACACTAACCCAGGAACCAATCCCTGCAACAGACCCCATTGCCAACTCTGTCTGCATATCTATTCAAGGGACACCATCATAGGAACTAACCACACTAGCCACACCATCAGGGGCTCATTCACCTGCACATCTACCAATGTGATATTTGTCAGCATGTGCCAGCAATGCCCCTCTGCCATGTACGTTAGCCAAACCAGACAGTTCCTACCCAGAAGAATAAATGGAAACAAATCAGACATCAAGAATTGTAACATTCAAAAACCAGTAGGAGAGCACTTCAATCTCCCTGGACACTGTGACAAAGTTCCTCCTCTACCTCGGTGGGTCCTGCGCTTATTGGCGGATTTTTGTTTGCCTCAGAGATCTTCCCCTCTGGTAGAACCCACAGTCCAGATCAACTCCTCCTGTGTCTGATAAGGAGTTGGGAGTTTTGGGGGGAACCCGGGCCCGCCCTCTACTCCGGGTTCCAGCCCAGGGCCCTGTGGATTGCAGCTGTTTAGAGTGCCTCCTGGAACAACTGCACGACAGCTACAACTCCCTGGGCTACTTCCCCATGGACTCCTCCCAACACCTTCTTTATCCTCACCACAGGATCTTCCAGCAGTACGTCCTCTTACTCTCAGCTCCTAGTGACTCTTGCTCCCAGCTTCTCACACGCAACCTCCTTCCACAGCTCCTCCCCTCTCACTGACTAACTGGGAGGCTTTTAACTAGTTCCAGACAGTCCTTGATTGGCTTCAGGTGTCCCAATCAACCTCCCTGCCTTCTGGAAAGTTCTTAATTGGCCCCAGGTGTCTTGATTAACCTGGAGCAACTGTCATAAGGTATCAGGGATTTGTTTAGCCTGGGGCTAACATACTGGTTCCTTACCACTTTCCTATAGCCCTCTGGCCTTGCCCCATCACAACACTCAATAACAGACTTAACAGTGGCAATTCTTCAACAAAAAACTTCAAAAACAGACTTCAATGAGAAACTGCAGAACTGGAATTAATTTGAAAACTGGACACCATCAAATTAGACCTGAATAAAGACTGGGAGTGGAGGGGTCACTGTAAAAAGTAATTTTCCCTCTGCTGATACTCACACCTTCTTTTCAACTGTTGGAAATGACCGACTCCACCTTGATTGCATTGGCCTCGTCAGCACTACAAAAGTAATTTTCCCGCTCTTGATATTTACCCCTTCTTGTCAACTGTTGAGAATAGGCCACTTCCACCTTAATTGAATTTTATATATATATATACTGCTTACTGTATTTTTTACTCCATGCATCTGATAAAGTGGGTTTTAGCCCATGAAAGCTTATGCCCAGATACATTTGTTAATCTCTAAGGTGCCACAAGGACTCCTCATTGTTAAACGAGAACAGTTACTTCAATGAACAACTGGAAACTGGTGGTGTGTGATCAAATTGCCATAGCAAGTATTCCTACTTCCAACAATAAGCTATGTATGACTGTGATCTGGTGTTACATGGCAACAGAAGCAGCAGAAGAGAAAGGGAACAGCTGGATAGCATTGTATATGAGATTCCTAATCATGATATAATTCTGATAATGGGAGATATGGATGCGAAGGTTGGTAGTGGAGATGGTAAGAAAATGATCATTGTTGGACCATATGGCACTGGGACAGCAAATCTGATTACTGGCGATACTTGGTTTTCTCACAAAGATCTGTACAGGTGACGTGAACTCACCAATGGCCCAACCTAAAAACCAGACTTACTATTAGCAAAAGGCATAAACGGCCACTGCTGGATGTACAGAAGTGCTAAGTGTGGTGGTGATCATGAACTATTAATAGGAAAGATTAAGTTAATGTCCAGGAAAACGATGTGTGCGACTGGAGCCAAATTTGATCTTCATATGTCTAGTGGTGTAATAATTTCCAAATGGAATAAAAGGTAAATAGAGGGCAGGGATATGTTTCCCAAACCTCT
The DNA here is from genome assembly GCA_033296515.1 of Macrochelys suwanniensis. Classification (NCBI taxonomy): domain Eukaryota; kingdom Metazoa; phylum Chordata; order Testudines; family Chelydridae; genus Macrochelys; species Macrochelys suwanniensis. The sequence goes on from CM065777.1 coordinate 46,932,599, forward strand.
CATAGAATAGAACAGCCCTAAATGATAAACTGTCCTCTTGCTCCAGGCACATACAGCTATCAACTTGAATCTAAGGTATAAAACTGCTTGGGCACAGGATAAGAATCATCCTTAAAAATTAACTTTGAATTCTTTGTTGCTCAACCACAAGCATCCATCTATTCCACCTACTAGTGTATATCTAGGATGCTAGTGAAGTTCCACAAAACAACTGGAAGATATTCCTTTATCAGTGTATCCAACCAGATACAAAAAGTCCTATTTCTTCCCCCGTTTTCAGATTTCTCTTCCTAAAACATAATATTATGATAACACCTATACAGCTAGGAATCCAGCAGTCAAGTTCACCAAACAAGGCACTCAGAGCTAGATCCACAACATAACTGAGGTATCTAAGCCCAACATGTAGGTGCAACTGAGATTCTCAAAACCCTTGCTCAGCTGCTGCATAGCCCTAGAGGCCCCTAAAATTCATACATGCCTAAATTTGTGTCAGCAAGCGTGCACACAGCTGCCTCAGTCTAGGTGCCCAGCTCACATCTAAGCCCCAGCAGAATCTTCAAATTAGGCACTGCCCTACCTATCTCGCCTTCAGGGTCTGATCCAATAGATATTCTCAGAATGCACCTAAAGTCACATAAAACAGCTGGGATGAGAAAAGAGAGGCAGAACTTCCCCCTCTTGTAATGTGTATCTCCATGGTAAGGGTACTCACCTGTGATGTGGGAGACCTCGGTTCACCTTTTCCCTAAATGGGCATGAGATTTGAACTTGGGCTGCCCACCTCTCAAGTGAATGTGCTAACTTCTGGGCTATGGGATATTTTTATGGCAACAGGGTAGAGGGGGGTTCTCTCTCAATCTCTCCTATTGATTTGGCTCTACTAGGTATAAATATTTAAATATGTTTTTGCTGGGTATAAATATTTAAATATGCATTGGGCCAAAGAAAAAATGAGAATGACACTACAGTCCAAGGTGGGAAATGCAGGGGCAAATTCCTGCTTCACATCAGCCAAAGTAGGGAAATAAACCAGTGTCTCCTACATCCTGGGTGAGTGCTCTAACCACTGGGATAAGGATTAACAAGGAGGCCACCCCTGTGTATTTCTTGGGGACGCAACGGAAAAAGTGTTTAGGTGCATAACTCTAGGAGAGGATTCATGGCTAAGAATCCCAAGCACAGAGAAGAACCTCTGTCCACCCCAGGCCTTTGGTGTATAACTCCCTGAAAAGGATCCACACTCCTCTCCTCAGCATTTTCTACTGGCTAGCTTAGGCAGATGCCCTCTCAGTGTGCTGGCTTTTGTGGATGCCATTCTTTGGCGCCTAACTCTCCTGTTGCATTATATATATGTATAGGGAGCCCTGTCCACAACATTCCCTGTACCCAGAACTGTGCGAGACCCACACACACTCTGGGGGCACTAGGTTCAGGTGGTGCTTTCCCTCCTCCTGCCTCTGCTTGTGTGTTATACCCATTTTCCTCACTCTATGTTTGTCTTGTCTTATTAGATAGTACTGTCTCATTGCTTCCTTGTATTCCTCCATCTGTCTGTAACCATCTGTTGTCTCTTGTTATATACTTAGATTGCAAGCTCTTTGTCTTTTTTGTTCTGTGGTTGTACAGCACCTAGTACCATGGGGTCCTGGGCCATGACTGGAGCTCCTAGGTACAAAGGTAATACCAATTATAAGTAATAATTAATAAATAACTCAGAGCTGTGGATTCCACTGTGTGGCAACGTGTCTAAAAGTTAGGCATTGTAACACCTAAATTCCTTTTTGGATCTACCCTTCAGATTACTTCAGTAATTTGCATTTCTAGCCTCCAGCCACACCTAATATTGGTTATTTATCACCAATGCACTGGCATGGTCTCACAGAAATCCTCGCGGGAGAAATTCGGGTACCATCTTCAAGGATAAATACCTATATCAAGATAAGGCCACTACCTGGACAATACCATGATGAGCCCCTGAACCAGCATATGTTTTTTCTATCGATGTGCCTTAGGTTATAAAACGTCAACAATTCAATATAAGGGAGGTTTTTAGTATTCAGAGGTCAGGGACTTGTTATGACATTCACACTGCTCAGTATTCAAATGAAGGTTTAACTAACAGAGTGCTTTTCATCAGCAAGATCAAGGGGTGCATTAGGGAAATATGTAAGCAAAGAAATTGCCCTGCATGTGTTTAGATAATTTTCTCTCTATAAATGAACTTGTTCCTAGGAAAGAAAGAAATGGAAGTTACATGAAGAAATTTGGTAACTTTTTGTTTAGGATGTTAGCCAAGTAATTCTATTCATTTTTGACTAATAAATAAAATGTGATACAAAACATTTGTGATGCTGGGCAAACCATAGAAGTAGTGGATGATTTCATCTATCTAGGTAGTAAGTTGTCATTAAATGGGCTCAGCCAGCAAGACATCCTAAGGAGAATCAGTTTAGCAGCCTCAGCCATGAAGGACCTGCATAGGATCTGGAGTGAAAAGAAGGTGAAATAATATACAAAAGAATGGATTTATCAAACCTGTGTACTTCCAGTCCTCTTATACAGATCCAAAACATGGATAATGCTTTATCAAGACAGGAGGATGAAGGCATTTCAGATGGATTGCCTGAAGCAATTGGGCATACAATGGTTTGATTTTATAAGTAATAATGATATTTTATTGAGAACTGGCCACAAGAGGATTTAAGTCTTCATTGTTTACCACCAGCTGGCACTTTTCGGTCATATAGCCCACCTCAGAGATAAAGTCACTGCACATTGAGCCCTGAAGATCAGACTTGAGAACAAAAGGGGACTGGCAGCAGCCATCTGGTCTGGTTCAATTAACCTGGCTACACCAAATCAGTAATAACCCTGTGGAACTTTTAGACACCTGGAATAAAGCCATACAACATGGCCATGGACACTCAGCACTACAGAGACTTGTTGTTTAAGCCTATTGTTGTTGTTGGTAACCTTCATTCACAGGGAGGATCTGGATTGCTTGGTAAGCAATATGTGTTTGAATACAGCTAAATGTAAATGTATACATCTAGGAACAAAGAATGTAGGTCATTTTTACAGGATGGGAGGCTCTATCCTAGGAAGCAGTGATTCTGAAAAACATTTGGGGGTCATGATACTTAATTAGCTGCAAAACTAATGCAATCCTTGGAAGCATAAACAGGGGAATCTTGCGCTGTGATCTCATCAGTTCTAAGTAGGACCAGGGCTAGTTATCCAGAGAAAATCTAGGATAATACAGGAAGTTGTGCTGGTGACTCAGTGGGTGAGTTCCCATGAGTGACTACTGAACTATTGGAGAACATGCTGCTGGAAATTTCACCGTTTGGATGAGCTGTAAGACCCCGCATATCCCCACTGGTAGCCATTCAAATTCTCAAGGCTCTTCAATATCAGCTCCAGCGTGTTGGCCAGAGTGTAGTTGCTGGTAATAGTCTGATCACTTAAATTCCCCTCACCATTTCAATTGTATATTTAGCATTCTTCATTTCCTGTCCTAAGATGCTGTGTAGCATTGTGTGCTGCTAAGCAAAAGCTCCATGATGTACAAAATGTGTGTATAAGCATTTAGGAATCTTTCTAGATTAGAACTTTGATATAAATATCAAAACTTATTTGGAAGTTAAACATTCTTAAGAGGAGTTCACTGTGGGCTCTGGTAAGTATTTTTAAATATGAATGATGGGAGTTAAAGTTTGTCTCCTCCTGCTGACAGAGCCTAAGAATCTAGGCTAGCATAAAGCACTTCATAGCAATTAAATCATCAAGCTAGGAACGTATCTTTGGTGAACACTGAAGAAAGCATGTCACTTTTCCACAAATAGCAAACAGGAAAACCTTGGGGAAAATGCATCAGTCATTTCCTTTCTTCATTCACAAAGTGTGTTTTCTTTTTGAATTCCCTTCCTTAGAATCTAAGCATCTGGAGACAACCCATGCTATAATGCAGTTCAAACAAAACATTGGAGTAATACATTTAACCTTCAAAAATTAAAGATCAGACAGATATTGCAAAGTTACATTTAATAATGTGTGGTGCATCTTCAGTGCAATCAATATTATTCAAATGGCTGAATATAGTACCATCATGTTTCCCCTTGTGATTAGCTTTGGTCCATAGCAGTATTGTTAATTTTTTCTTTCTGTTGCTTTCACTGTGGAATTACAATAGTTTAACCATAAGCCTCACTCTCTTTCTGCAATTCCCAGATTCAATATTTGACCATCAACCAAAGAAAACATCAAAACCTAGAAAATATTCCATACTCCATTTCCTTCATTCTTTTCTCCTGCATTCTAGTGTTATTTGTTATCAGAAGATTTCCTCCTTTTGCATAAAAACCACTATAGGAATGCAAAAAAAAAAAATAAAAGCAATGACAGCAGTGAGATGGACAGTAGAGTGTGAGATGTAATAAGCAGCCTTCTTTGCAGTTCTGAACTCAGTACCAAATCCTGCCCATATATATGTGCCGATGGAGAGCTTGACCCATCAGAGCTGATGCAAATAGAAGGAAACAGGGTTTGTGTGATCTTATGTAGGGGAATGACTGTTCCTCTTCTACTAATGTCTAGGCACATAACAGCACAGAAGATTTTTGGGGAGATGAGGGAAAAGGGAAAAATCCTTCACTATGTTAATTCATTGGCTACCCTCCATCATGGAGAAGAAGGATGGTCATGTAGCTAAGATACTAAACTGGGACTCAAGAGATCTGGATTCAGTTCTCAGCTCTGCCACAAACTCCCTCTGTGACTGTGGGCAAATTAATTAAATTCTCTGTGCTTCAATTTTCCATCTCTAACATGGGGATACTATTACTTTTTTCAGTCTTGTCTATTTAAATTGCAAATACTTTGTGGGCAGGGACTGTCTTACTTTGTATATGTATTGTGTGTGTGTGTGTGTGTGTGAAACACGGGACTGCTATTTTGGGGGGGGGAATTATACAAGCAAAATTTCTGTAAATTTCCATCTGTACAGCAGCTACAGAGTGTTCTTAGCTCAAAACAATGAGTAAATTCAAACAGAAAATCTGTAGGCTAATTCTGTTTCAGCAAAACAAATTAAAATAATGATATTACATATGAACATGGAACCAGACTTCACCTTTTATCTACAGTTCTTAGTTTTAAAAATAATGTGGAGCTAAATTCTGCTTTTGCTTGTACGAGAGTAAGTAAGCTCAGAATTAGGTACATCATCTTTTCAAGAATTAGAAAGAGATCTGTATGGAGACTTGTTGGCACAGTGATTTAGGGTACAACAGCTATTCACCTACGGAGAATGTTCTTCCCCCCTCATCTACAGTCACTTGGCTTGTGCCAATATAGGTATTATACATAAACTACTGCAGAACTGCAGTTGAGTGAATTCAGACAGTTAATGTAAGAATGTGGCTACAAGGGTAACTTGTTTCATTTTCTCTGGAAGCTTGTGTAAACTTACTGGAAACATTAAGCTATTTGACATTATTTGCCAGAAAATCTTCAAGTCTTTCTCAATTCTGTTATAAAGTTACAGATATACAGTAATTTGGTAATTAGGGGGAAAGCATAACACTAACACTGCATTCCCCATATAGCCAAAATGTCAATGAAGTCAGTGGAAGCTGTGTCCACAAGGAATACAGGATTGACTCCTATATGTCCAGCTTTTGCCCTAGGCCATAGACTTTGAAAAGTTAGCTTATATGGTATGATGTTTGGACAAATATTGTGCTAAGTTAGATCCAAAGAAAATGGTCTTCTTCGCCTGCTTAGTTCTAGCACTTCAATGATTCATCCTCTTTTTTAGTCAGTAACTGTCCAATCTAACTCATTACAGTTAATGAGAGTCCTTCAGGGACTGTAATGGGAGCTGGATCAGACTTTAAGATTCAAGACCTCAACCTTATTCTCTTAATTTGATAAATATATTATAACTAGCTGAACTAGCTGAAGCAATCTCAGAACCATTAGCAATAATTATCTTTGAGAATTTATGAAGGTCAGACAGGTGGTAGAGGACTGGAGAAGGGCAATCATAGTGGAACATAGAGGATCCAGGAAATTATAGACCAGTCAGCCTAACTTCAATACCTGGAACAAGTTATTAAAGAATGAGTGTGTTAGAACCTAGAGGCTAAAAGGGTTATAAGGGTTATAAGGAAGAGCCAGCATGGATTTGTCAAGAACAAATCATGCCACACCTACCTAATTTCCTTCTTATACAGGGTTATTGACATAGTGGATGGAGGGTGTGGAAACCAGTAGACACGATACATCATGATTTTAGTCAGGCTTTTGAAGCAGTCCCACATGACATTCTCATAAACAAACTAGGTAAATGTGGTCTAGATGAAATTATTATAAGGTGGATGCAACTGGTACAAAGATCATACTCCAAGAGTAGTTATCAATGGTTCGCTATCAAACTAGGAGGGTGAATCTGGTAGAATCCTGCAAGAGTGAGTCCTCAGTCCAGTACTATTCAATATTTTCATTAATGACTTGGATAACGGAGTGGAGAGTATGCTTATAAAATTTGCAGATGACAAGCTGGTAGTGGTTGCAAGCACTTTGGAGGACAGGATTAGAATTCAAAACAACATGGACAAATTGGAGACTTGGTCTGAAATCAACAAGATGAAATTCAGTAAAGATAATTGAAAAGTACTTCACTTAGGAAGGAAAAATCAAATGCAGAATTATAAAATTGTATAAACTATACCACTGGCTAGGTAGTAGTATGGCTGAAAAGGATCTGGGGTTATAGTGGATCACAAATTGAATATGAGTCAACAATGTTATTCATGTGAACAAGGTTAATATCATTCTGAGATTTATTATCAGGAGAATTGTACGTAAGACACAAGAGGTAATTGTCCCACTGTACTCAGCACTGGAGAGGACTCAGCTGGACTACTTTGTCCAGTTCTGGGCACCATATATTAGGAAAGACGTAGACAAACTGGAGAGTGTCCAGAGGAGAGCCACAAAAATGATACAAAATTCAAAAACCCTCATCTCTGAGGAAACACTAATAAAATTGGGCATGTTAAGTCCTGAGCAAAAAAGACGGAGAAGGACCTGATAGCCTTCAAATACATAAAGGGCTGTTATAAAGAAGATTATGACCAATTGTTCTCAATGTCCACTAAATATAGGAAAAGAAGTAATGGACTTAATCTGCAGCAAGGGAGATTTAGCTTAGATATTAGGAAATATTTTCTAATGATAAGGGTAGTTAAGATCTGGAATAGACTTCTAAGGGAGATTGTGGAATCATCATCACTGGAGATTTTTAAGAACAGGTTTGACAAACACCTGTCAGGGTGGTCCTGCCTCAGTGCAGGGGACTGGATTTGATGATTGCTCAACGTCCCTTCCAGACGTACATTCTGTGATTGATTCAATGATCAATATATACCTTTAACTATCAATATTCGTGTTGATTCTCCTCTCCTGCCTTTTACTGGTCACTAGTATAAATGGTAAAATATCTTCAAACCAGCCAAAAAACCCTGAAATAAATAAATGGTGACCTTGCTTTAAAATGTTTTGCAATATTTATGTTTTTAATCACTGAGTTTATTATATAAAATAAATGAGAAAACTAATCTTTATTCTAATTTTAAATGCCCCATTTAGCAGGCTCATTTCAGTTATATCAATATTTTACTATGCATGTCACTAATGAGATTCAAGATCTGATAGTGAATCAAACCAGTCTTACACCCTCAGAATTCTCAATTGAGAGTCATTTTGTTACCTCCTTTCAGTTCATTTCCCTTACAGTTTGAAGCAGACTTTTGACAAATGTGCAGCTTAGAAACTAATATAATTTGTGGATAATATAGAAGTTATTTTTAAAAATATGTAAGTTCACTATATATGAAATGTACCATATTGAACACAGGAGACTATAATTCACTGTTTAGCCGTAGAACATACAACAGCTGAACATGCTTGCCAAGATGTTCTCAACGTGTCTGATTCCTTTTCTCGAATGACCCTTATACCATAGATGAGATAGAATAGTTGAATTTTCAAACTCAATCGCTCCTTGAGCTCTCTGAGGAGACTGCCAGAGAAGAAGTGTCAATTGTGATGGTAGTTTGAGCATTTTAGTTAGAATAACAGCAACTCTCTAATTCAGAGGACAGATCAACATATTTATAAGTTTTACCTTTAACCAAGATGCACAATGTTCAAAGACCTGGTCAGATCCACTCTTATGGACATAGGAAGTGCCAACTTCACGGAGTACTTATGAGGGATCAGATTTGATGGAGCGCATACTCAACACCATACTTTACAACCAAGGCAGTGAATCAGGCCTTTGGGATGGATCCATTTATATTCCATTTTAATATGGCATCAGCTCTGTTATCTAAAATCATCCAGTCCCACATTAGGGATATGAGTATGGACAAAAGGTATAGCCTGCAGAGATGATTAACTTTTCCATAGTGTACACCATGCCTTATTAGAGAGATTGTCTTGAGGATCTCCAACCTTCCCATTTGCCATTTAAGAGACCTCCTGTAAACACACAACATATGTAGCAAATAGAACAACTGTTTACATGGAAAATGTAATAATTGGAAAGTATTTAGGATTTTGTACTGTCTTGAATGCAATAAGTGTTATGCTGTTTTTGGAAAAAGGAAACCACAACATCATTTTAATCTTCATTTTTCTCCCTCTCATAAAGGTTCTGTTCCTACCTCCTACACTACTCCTCTGCACATTCTTTCCAGTCACCTGGTTCCCTTGTCCCCTTGGAATATACTACCCAGTCACCTGGTCTTCTACCACTGACTTGTTCCTGTCTCTGCAGCTCTCCATGACGTTCCTCTCCTGCTGTAGTTGGCAGGTCCATTTCCATTAGTTGTTCCAGTCCACAAGAATCATTCCTTTCCCCCTTCTCCTCCTTTACAGGAACCACTTCTAGTAAAAATAACTAGGCTGGCTCCTTCTCTTCATTTCTAGCTGTTTTCACAGGCAGCCTCCTCTTTGCAAAAAGGACCCCGGGCATCTATAAATGCAGCTGAAGAAAATGAAGAGATCAAGCACTCCATGGACCATAAATGGTCCACAAACCAGTTTAGGAACCACTGAGCTATAGAAGTGTGAAACTCTATTCTAAGCTGGGGATTTAAATCCTTCTAACCACCTAAGGTGATTTCATAATGTCCACAGCAAATGAATCACATATCTGCAATTCAAATCTACTAATATCAAAAACTCAATTGTTCACATAATCCTTGCCTGTATGCAAGCATAATACACTTCTGCTGTTTGCTTTTCAAAAATCAAATATTATCAAATCAATCAATAAATAATAAATAAATAAAATAATAATAATAATAATAATGTAAAATGTTATTGTTATTGAAAAGTGGGGTCAAATTGATACAAAACCAGTGTGTTGGCAGTATGCTATACATAAAATATAACGAATGCTTCCCCCACATGTTTAGTTTAGAACTTTAGAAGATGAGACACACTGGGAAGTCAAGAAGTGAGGATAAAACTCACTATTTGAAGGCTTCATGGGAAGAGCATATATTTAAGGACTTGAGAAAACTGGGATGGCATTTCATATAGAGAGAGCAGCATGGAAAAGTGCATTTGAGATAGGAAAGGCAGGAGAAAACTGACAAGGCATCAAGACTTGCATACTTGGTGGAACAGAAGAGTTGAAGGGACCTCAGTGAGAGGAAAGGTCTGTGTTCAAGAGGGGAGTTGTTAAGAGTTTTGAAGGAGAGGACAAGAAGTATAAAATGTGATACAGTGCTTAAGGGGAGTGTAGCAGATCAATATGATAGCCAGCTGCCTAGCAGTGGCTTCACAGCTCTTTCTGGCCTGATCATTCTAGAGGGAGCTCTGGCCAACTCATGTGGCAGACCTCAATTCCTCCTGAGTCTCTCTTCTATACCCCTTTGGGTTCTATAATGGTAGAAGTACAAGGGAGCAGGGTAGGGAGACCCAGGCCTTCCCACTCCATCACATATCAACCAAGGGCCCTGGAAGGGTGTCAAACTATCAAGACTACTTTTAGGTCCACCCCAAGTTATACTCCCCCCTAGGTCACTTCCTGCTGGGCTGTGGCTCCTCTGTTTGGGGTGTGGCCACAGGCTAAGGGGTACCCACTTTGTCAGTAGGGCAGTGTCTGATTCTTTGCAGTCCTTTGTGAGTTTCCAGCTCCCAAAGATATGTCAGGGTAGGGGATGGGGACTCTGTATCACTGCTTCCAGAGTAGTCTTCGGAATGCTACTGTCACTCTCCTCCCAGCTTCAGACATCAGCCGCACTTCCTGGCTCAATCTGTAGCTTCTTCCCTTGGGGTAGCAGGGTCCATTTAAACTTTCCTTCCACCAGAAGCATATCCTGCAGCTGCTGAGGGGTGAGGTCTCCCTAGCCCAGTACTGTAAACCCATCATAGGGGGAGTCAGTGAAAGAGGAGAGTGATATGGTCTTAGTGACCGATTAGGAAGATGATTTTGGCAGCTGTGTTCTGAACAATCTAGAGGAGGGCAGTGTAGAAGGAAGAAGTTGGAGGAACAAAGCGGAAATGATGATCAGAGCCTAGACAAGCATTCTGATCTCTGTTATGAAGCCTATTGATATAAATAAATAAAAAGGCCCTTCCCAGGTCACTTTGTTCATAATACTGATATAGTCTCATGCAAAATTGAAAGGGTTCATTAAGAGAAAAAAGAAACAATCTCAAACTGTGTAACTAAAAGCTACAATGAAGATTAAGGAATTCTAATTTACACATTAAAGGAATTTAAATAAAAAGCAAATCAGTGCTTCAGTAATAGCTTTTAAAATATAATACCCAAATATAGTGACCGTCACCTGTCTAACCATAATATTTCAAAAGGTTTATAACTTCTGTTGCAAGGGGGAGATTTCTGTGGCGGATTTGTACAGTTTGGCAGCATCTTTATGGTGGGAAGTGTGTGTGTGTGTGTGTGTGTGTGTGTGTTTGTGTAAGTAATGATTGTTTAATTATAAGTATATATATGCACAGTACAAATACCTATAACATGCTCCCTAACCCACAGCCAAATACACTAACTTCAAAGTCATAATTGTTAATGGAATGTTTGCAGAAGGTTAAAATAGGACTTTGAACCTTCTTCCTTATTTTATATTAAAATAAATGAACTGCATTTTAAATGCTTAGGAGCTGCTTTTATCTATTCATTTTAGCTAATCCAAACTTAATTGTAAGATTTCAGAACTCCCTATTAAACTTTCAAAATAAAATAATGGAAAGGTTGAAAATGTCTGGCTTTCATCAGTTTCCTGAGGTGGGGGTGAGTGAATCTATTACATCTCCTAAATTGGAATTTGTCTAATACCCTGCACTTCTTATTCAATTCTCCCTTAGCTTTCTCTCCACCTCCTTCTTTGAGTCATTATCTCCATACTCTTTTTTTATATTAATTCCTCCTCTCTCACCCTTGCATTCTCCTTCACTTTTTATCTCCCTTCTCCTTCTTTTTTCTGTTCCTTTCCCCACACACCTCCCTTTTAAAGATATTTGTTACTGGTACCTAGTAAAATATCTTCCAAATAACTAAAGGTTGTGAGAAATAGGGACCGGAATAGATCAAGAAGAAGGAAGAAACCATGGAGTGTTGCTGCTGGTTTTCAATTAATTTCTATCTCCAGCTCTAGATTTTGTTGGGTTTCATATAGCTGCAGAATCACATTAAACTCATTGTCTTGGGTGTATTTCAAGCTCATTCCTCTCTGCTTTTTTTCTAATTAGATTTCTCTTTCCTCTCTTACTGCAGGAACTTTCTACTTGAGTTAACAGTACAAATGGTTAACTGTAGAAATGTGTTCTGTCATAACTTGGGTAAGAATGAAAAAACAGCCAGAACCTCACTCTTCTGCTGTCACTGTTTTTTTACTCAAGACACATTATTTCAGATGACTCGTACTTTTTAAGCACCAACAGTGTTTTTAACTATGCAATAGATGGTTTGTAGTGCCACAGATTGGTATTGGGTGTACACACTACCATACCATGGTCTACTTGGCAATTTCATTCTTCTGGAAGGGGAACTAGGGACACAAAGTATAGCCTGCATGCCTATTTGTTCACTTTCCTTGTTGACGTAACCTTCAGAGCTCCTTCTTCTTTTCCCATAGATCACTAAATTATTCCTCACGGGCAGTTTCTGCAAATTGCTCCAAAATCTGGATTTATACATGCTTAAGGAGGTAGGCAAAAAACTCCAAACACTAATATTAACAATAATTCAGAAGAAGCACCACAAAACAAAACTGAATAAAAAATGCAAAACACAGGTCACTTTGCAGTAGTAACAGCCTATCTGAACACCAATCAAAATATTGCAGTGAAAATCAGAGTGGGGAAGAGAAGGGGGAAAAAATCTGACCACAAAAGGACAAGAATAACCACCAAGAGCCTTTGAACACAAAAAGGTACATGAGCATCTTCACACACATTGCACATATATGCCTAAATACAGACACAAACCATCAGAAGGGTATGCCTTCCCATTTAAAAAATGTGTTTAAATAACCCCTAATAATTTAAATACCAACATTGGGGAGACAATTGCATACACTTTTGGGGAGCCTAAATTGCTTGGTAGTTCTTTTGTGCTGTACATATATCAGAAAAATAAATATTATGTATCCAACATTATTCCTCTCTTTCAGGCTGAAAAGTAGTAGAGAGACTGAGATGGAGGAACACCTGTTAAAATTGTCCTTAGCTTTATCATAATTTATTTAGCACCCAAAATGTCAAAAGGGAATGCATAAAGGCAAGTCATTTAAAACAGTTTGGTACTGCTATTTGGTACTGCTATTTCACCATAGGAACGTAAGAACAGCCATACTGGATGAGACCAATGGTCCTTCTAGCCCAGTATCCTGTCTTCTGACAGTGGCCAATGCAAAATGCTTCAGAGGTAATGAACAGAACAGGGCAATTATCACGTGACGCATTCCCTGTGGTCCAGTCCCAGCATCTGGCAGTCAGAGGGATAGGAGGGACACGCAGAGCATGGGGATGCATACCTGATCATCTTGGCTAATAGCCATTGATGGCTATGGAGAAAGTCCAGAGAAGAGCAACCAAAATGACTGAATGTCTAGAAAACATGACCTCTGAGGGAAGATTGAAAAATACTGGGTTTGTTTAGTCTGGACAAGAAAAGACTGGGGGGGGGGCATAATAGTTTCAAGTACATAAAAGGTTTTTACAAGTAGAGGGAGAAAAATTGTTCTCTTTAACCTCAGAGGAGAGGACAAGAAGCAGTAGGCTTAAATTGCAGGGAGGGCAGTTTAGGTTGGACATTAGGAAAACCTTCCTCACTGTCAGGGTGGTTAAGTACTGGAACAAATTGCCTAGGGAGGTTGTGGAATCTCCATCATTGGAGATTTTTAAGAGCAGGTTAGACAAACACCTGTCAGGGATGGTCTAGAAAATACTTAGTACTGCAGGAGACTGGACTAGAAGACCTCTCATGGTCCCTTCCAGTCCTTCCAGACATGGTAATGTCTAGGATTATTTTGTCTGGAATTTATGGTAGAGAGGGGGTTAAAGGGGATTTGACCAAGGTGTTTAGTCTAGGCCCCTCCCTGTACTATGCAATTAAAACTTGATCTCAAACTCCCAGTTTGTCTGGCCAGACCACAAAGCCCCATAATATATGCAGCCTCCTGAGGAATGCATTCTAGAATCAAGAAGAACGAGGAGTACTTGTGGCACCTTACTCCTCGTTCTTTTTGTGGATACAGACTAAGATGGCTACCACTCTGAATTCTAGAATCAGTTCTGCTCGCTAGTGGCTACATTATATTCCTCACCCTTAGGCCTTAAAGCTAACTACGTCTTCACTCAGACATATGGTCTCCATGGAATATGCCCAATCCAAGGGATGAAAAGAGGTCAGGGATAAGGATGTATGTATATACTGAAATGTGTCTCCTTGTGCTCCTTTTTCTTCTTTCAATTCCAATGTTGCTTAGGTATGATTAGTCCTTACAATACACAAATATTTTACATTAAACACACTTTAGTAAGTCCCCTCCCATTCCTTTCTCTTCTTTCAAAAAAGTGTTTACTTTTCATACCTCTACAAAATGAATGAGTAGATGAAGGGGGTTAGGGGAAAGCACTAAACTCCTCCCCCTGTTAGTGCCATTAACTAAGGGATGGGGAATGAGCTTTGAAAATGAATACAGTTAAAAATCACTCACTTTGTGTGGAAGACTTAGCCTTCCTCTGGACTGCAGTTGGGATAATTTCATTTCATTTCAATATAAAGGCTGTTATATTTTTTAAAAAATAGTATTTTACCCAGTCAGTATGCTCAGCCTAGGGTACTGCTGCTGGGAGCACAAATCACATATACTGTGTTTGCATTTTAATAAAAATTAGTCATGAAATTATCCAACAATTCCACATTTATGCATTATAACATAAAAATCAACACATCCTTTGCCTCAAGCCCTAAATTTATGCCCTCAGGTGTAAGGAAGGAATTGTTGTATCCCATTTAGAGCACTAGCAGGGTGGCTAAGTGCATTATCTTATGTGTGCGAGTTCCAGCTTTCTTCAGGAGCAAGTGTTGGACACTGCTGGAGGTGAAATACTACACTATATGGACTGATGAATGGCCTGATTTGGTATAGCAAATTCTGTGATCCCATATATATAGGCTATGTATTGCCAAAGGGAGAATGCATTCACAGTTCAATAAATTCTGATACCCTTACTCGATCTCAGTTGCACCTCATTCTTCAAGTAGTCTAACTGATTTCAAATAGAACTACTCACAAAATCAAGCACTAATCAGTATAAGAGTATCAGAATCTAGCCTTTAGGTATTACACCTACATTTTCCCCTCTTTGTAAAGACAATTTACTCTGTTTCAAAGTACACATTTTCTAAGATCAGAGATCAAATTGTTCTAAACTGCTTCTGACCTCAAAGGAAGAGGTTATTTTGGTCAATTTTTTTCTTGCTCTTTTTTTTAAGGTAGACATAAAAGTTGGCCTAACAACTTTTTCAGAGTCTGTATAAACCCTTTCAGAGGCAGCTTCACCTGTGTCATTCTTTAACGGTTTTAGTCTTTTTAGTACTCCCTAAAGTGACTTATGTTCAGGGCACTCCTTGCATTGTACAGCGAAAGACAAAAATACTTTCTGAAACTGCTAAACTTCTAAGTATACAATGTTTGGTAATGTTCATCTTGTTTTGAACAGCTAAGTAGTCCAACTGATATATCCCATTAAAAAAAAACATGCTACAGTATAAAAGTATTTCCCTTTCCCTTGTTTATTATTCTAACCATTATATTTAATTTTCTCAGCCAATAGTACAGAATATTTGTATAGTAATTGATTCATAACCCATTAAAGGCTATGAAAGAAAAACTCCCACTGACTTCAATGGACTTTGGATCAGGCCTATAATGCCTAGCGCATTACTACACTTTAGAAATAATACAAAATAATAGTATTTAACTTGCCCTACCTCTAGCTGTTTCTTTTCATTTAATAAAAACAAAAATGTAGATTAATCATGATCTTAGACAAAATGTTAAAGACTGACCTAAAATCATGTTTGCAATGAACACAAAACTTTTAAAATGCTAAGGAGAATTTTCATGGTTTCTTAAGTCAATCTTCTAATTATTTACACTGTTTCCAGGAGCAAGAAAGTAAATGATGATTAATACAGACTTCCTTCTTTGTCAACTCAGATATCCTCTCACCTGATGTAAACATCAGCAAAAAAAAAAAATTAATAAAAAAAACCCACACACACAAAACACAAAAAACAAGGAGCACAATAGCAGAAAAAGTGACTGTAGATTATATTAATATATGAGTTTGCTTTAACATTTATATTGATCTCATTTTAATTTAAAACTATATTTAGACAATGTGAACTAATAAACTCTCATTGCTGCTAAGACTGCAGATATAATTTGGCTAATAGCTTATTATACACTACTAAATAAAAATTACAGAAGTGTCTGAGACCTAACTAAAGTAAATCACAGAATTAACCCATATCACATCTTCGATAAAGATATGATCTTCATGTCATTAGACATTACAAGTGAAATTAATTTGCATGCAGTGACCTTATTATTGCCCCAAGATTCATATTAGAAATATATATTAATGATCCAAAACCACCTTGTTATATAAAAAGCAAATTAATTTCCAGGGGGTCTAAAAATAAAATACTGTTAGTTGTACAGTAGACCCAGTACATTAATCTGGTAGGAGGCAAAATGAAAATATACTGAGCCAATATTTGTGATGCTGGCTACAGCAATTCCTGCAGGCTTGGGTCAATGATAGCAGTAAGGCTCAAGGGATGTGGAGGCTGTATGACTTCAATACTGTTGAATGGATGGCCCTTGTCCTCCAAAGAGCTCAATGAGAGTGAGCCTATATGGAGCCCAATTTATTTGAATGGGGCTCTGGGCAAGCTGAAGGTCTGCCTCCATGGAACAATTTGCAGGCCTGGGGCCTACATTGAAACCTATATGGAGGTCAGTGTAACCCAGGAACCTCTTTGTGCCAACTGACAGAGGTCACAGGAGGCATAGAGTTTTACAGGTATCCCCTGGATCACATATATGCATAATAATTTGCCCCAGGGTGGCATGTAAGGTCTCTAACAAGAGCCAAGAGCCCATTGGTCATCATAATCATTGTAAAATGTATGAATAGATAATATTTAAGAAGTTATGCATCTATACTGGAAATGATGTCCTTAAATCCTTGAAGTTAAGGACAGGTCACCAGGAAGTGACATGCCTCTGACAGGTTCCGTTCAGCCAGGGTGCGAGGAGGGTAGCAGATGTTTATATCTCTTACTGGTCACTGTGTATTGTGTGTCTCACAATCTAAGTCTGTTTGCATATGGAGTTACTAGCTAAGCAAGATGGCAAAATCAACAAGACATCGTGAAATCTATGGGAAGAAACACACAGCAGGAGGGTGTATGGTTTATGAATAAATATCAAAGGATTGTGTTGATATATCTAGGGTCGCAAAGAGACACATAAGATTGTGCACCTAGGGGACAAGCTGGAAGCATCTTTGTCTCGTGAAAAATAGGATTAGAGCTAGGCTTGGGTGAAAAATGCTGGAAGGACTTTTAGGTGAGCCTTGCTCCATAAGACATGTAAGTACATAGTTAAATAAATCTAGGTTCTAGAACACGGGGTATGACTTTTTTTCTCTATGTAACCATTTTTTCCAATATTTCCACTTGCTATCATTTGAATCGCTCTGCTTTATTAAATAAATTGTTGCTTGTTTTCACTATGAACATATCTAAGTGCTGTGTGTTTAGCCGAGCAAAGATCTGAGATGGAACTGGTAATCTGGAGTGCACGGTTTCTTTGGGAGCAGCAAAACTGTGAGTGTCCAGTGGATCAGGGGCTGGACACATCAGAGAGATGTTCAGAAGGTTGGAACATGCCTATCACTAACCTGTGGAGAGGTAGGGCTTGGATAGGCTGAGAGGGCAGTGCTTCTGGTGCCCATGGCTGATGGAGTTGGGGAGCTGACCCACAGCAGACATAGACAAGCAGACTCAGACAAAGGGCAGATGGCAGTGAGGTGCCTCACAGCTCTGGGTAGCCCTGAGAAGCATCACAACCAGATCCTCATCTAGTTTAAATTGTTTTATCCCCACTGGCTTCAGGGCATCATTTGAAAATCTGAGGCTAACTGTATTGTCATGAAATATAGGACTATCATTCTATATATTATATAGAAACTTCCAATGGGGGCAAGTATTTTTATTTTGACTGGGTTTTCTGGCGGGATCAAGATACAGTTGGTAAGCGGTGAGGGTCTATCACTCATACAGAGAATACAGACAGTCATGGGTATAAGTAAGTGGGCTGGGTAATGAGAATGGGGCGACCCTCACGTGGTGGGATTCAGTTAGGTTGGGTGGGTTCGGGGCTCAGGGGATGAGGTCCAGCGGGGGGGGGGGGGTGTTAATAGGTCCCTTCCCCCTTGTGGGTGGACGAGGTCTCCCCGGCTCACTTCTGGTATTGGCGGTGGCCGGTTATGTGCTCCGTGTAAATGTCCCGGGACCAACAGATAGTGTCCGAGACCATTAGGTGTCTCATGAGCCACGCATAGTGACGGCCCACCCCACAGGTCCTCAGCACGCGTTCGCTGCATGGGTCCCAGACACCCAGGGCCCCGATGAGCAAAGCGGGACTCTCTCCTCAGGGGGACTGAGTCATCTATCTGCCGCCCTGACCGGGAAAACCGAGAGGTGTGCTGCTTGCCAGGGGCTAGGATTCGTGATGTGACAGAGAGACTGCCGAGACTCATCAAGCCCTCAGATCGCTACCCCTTCCTGCTTCTCCACGTGGGCACCAATGATACTGCCAAGAATGACCTTGAGCGTATCACTGCAGACTACGTGGCTCTGGGAAGAAGGATAAAGGAGTTTGAGGCACAAGTGGTGTTCTCGTCTATCCTCCCTGTGGCAGGAAAAGGCCGGGGTAGAGACTGTCGAATTGTGGAAGTCAACGAATGGCTACACAGATGGTGTAGGAGAGAAAGGTTTGGATTCTTTGACCATGGGATGGTGTTCCAAGAAGAAGGAGTGCTAGGCAGAGACGGGCTCCACCTGACGAAGAGAGGGAAGAGCATCTTTGGAAGCAGGCTGGCTAACCTAGTGAGGAGGGCTTTAAACTAGGTTCACCAGGGGAAGGAGACCAAAGCCCCGAGGTAAGTGGGGAAGTGGGATACTGGGAGGAAGCACAAGTAGGTGAGTGCAAGAGGGGAGGGCTCCTGCCCCATACTGGGACAGCAGGATGATCGGTGAGTTATCTTAAATGCCTATACACAAATGCAAGAAGCCTGGGGAACAAGCAGGGAGAACTGGAAGTCCTGGCACAGTCAAGGAATTATGATGTAATTGGAATAACAGAGACTTGGTGGGATAACTCACATGATTGGAGTACTGTCATGGATGGATATAAACTGTTCAGGAAGGATAGGCAGGGCAGAAAAGGTGGGGGAGTTGCGTTGTATGTAAGAGAGCAGTATGACTGCTCAGAGCTCCAGTATGAAACTGCAGAAAAACCTGAGAGTCTCTGGATTAAATTTAGAAGTGGGAGCAACAAGGGTAATGTCGTGGTGGGAGTCTGCTACAGACCACCAGACCAGGGGGATGAGGTGGACGAGGCTTTCTTCCAGCAACTAACAGAAGTTACTAGATCACAGGCCCTGGTTCTCATGGGTGACTTTAATCACCCCGATATCTGCTGGGAGAACAATACAGCGATGCACAGACAATCCAGGAAGTTTTTGGAAAGTGTAGGGGACAATTTCCTGGTGCAAGTGCTGGAGGAACCAACTAGGGGAAAAGCTCTTCTTGACCTGCTGCTCACAAACAGGGAAGAAATAGTAGAGGAAGCAATAGTGGATGGGAACCTGGGAGGCAGTGACCATGAGATGGTCGAGTTCAGGATCCTGACACAAGGAAGAAAGGAGAGCAGTAGAACAGAGACCCTGGACTTCAGAAAAGCAGACTTTGACTCCCTCAGGGAACTGATGGGCAAGGTCCCCTGGGAGAAAAACATGACGGGGAAAGGAGTTGAGGAAAGCTGGCTGTATTTTAAAGAATCCTTATTGAGGTTGCAGGAACAAACCATCCCGATGTGTGGAAAGAAAAGAAAATATGGCAGGCGACCAGCTTGGCTTAACAGTGAAATCCTTGCTCGTCTTAAACACAAAAAAGCAGCTTACAAGAAGTGGAAGATTGGACAAATGACTAGGGAGGAGTATAAAAATATTGTTCAGGCATGCAGGAGTGAAATTAGGAAGGCCAAATCACACTTGGAGTTGCAGCTAGCCGGAGATGTTAGGAGTAACAAGAAGGGTTTCTTCAGGTATGTGAGCAACAAGAAGAAAGTCAAGGAAAGTGTGGGCCCCTTGCTGAATGAGGGAGGGAACCTAGTGACAGAGGATGTGGAGAAAGCTAGTGTAGTCAATGCTTTTTTTGCCTCTGTCTTCACAGACAAGGTCAGCTCCCAGGCGGCTGCACTCCGCAGCACGGTATGGGGAGGAGGTGACCAGCCCTCTGTGGAGAAAGAAGTAGTTCGGGACTATTTAGAAAAGCTGGACGAGCACAAGTCCATGGGGCCGGATGCACTGCATCCGAGGGTGCTAAAGGAGTTGGCTGATGTGATTGCAGAGCCATTGGCCATTATCTTTGACAAATCATGGCAATCGGGGGAGGTCCCGGATGACTGGAAAAAAGCTAATGTAGTGCCAATCTTTAAAAAAAGGGAAGAAGGAAGATCCGGGGAACTACAGGCCAGTCAGTCTCACCTCAGTCCCTGGAAAAATCATGGAACAGGTCCTCAAGGAATCAATTCTGAACCACTTAAAGGAGGGGAAAGTGATCAGGAACAGTCAGCATGGATTCACCAAGGGCAAGTCATGCCTGACTAACCTAATTGCCTTCTATGATGAGATAACTGGCTCTGTGGATGAGGGGAAAGCAATGGATGTGCTATTTCTTGACTTTAGCAAAGCTTTTGATACAGTCTCCCACAGTGTTCTTGCCAGCAAGTTAAAGAAGTATGGGCTGGATGAATGGACGGTAAGGTGGATAGAAAACTGGCTGGATGGTCGCGCTCAACGGGTAGTGATCAATGGCTCCATGTCTAGTTGGCAGCCGGTATCAAGTGGAGTGCCCCAAGGGTCGGTGCTGGGGCCGGTTTTGTTCAATATCTTCATCAACGATCTGGAGGATGGTGTGGACTGCACCCTTAGCAAGTTTGCAGATGACACTAAACTGGGAGGAGTGGTTGATACGCTGGAGGGTAGGGATAGGATACAGAGGGACCTAGACAAATTAGAGGATTGGGCCAAAAGAAATATGATGAGGTTCAACAAGGACAAGTGCAGAGTCCTGCACTTAGGACGGAAGAATCCCATGCACTGCTACAGACTAGGGACCGAATGGCTGGGCAGCGGTTCTGCAGAAAAGGACCTAGGGGTTACAGTGGACGAAAAGCTGAATATGAGTCAACAGTGTGCCCTTGTTGCCAAGAAGGCTAACGGCATTTTGGGCTGTATAAGTAGGGGCATTTCCAGCAGATCGAGGGACGTGATTATTCCCCTCTATTCGGCACTGGTGAGGCCTCATTTGGAGTACTGTGTCCAGTTTTGGGCCCCACACTACAAGAAGGATGTGGATAAATTGGAAAGAGTCCAGCGGAGGGCAGCAAAAATGATTAGGGGGCTGGAGCACATGACTTATGAGGAGAGGCTGAGGGAACTGGGATTGTTTAGCCTGCAAAAGAGAAGAATGAGGGGGGATTTGATAGCTGCTTTCAACTACCTGAAATGTGGTTCCAAAGAGGATGGATCTAGACTGTTCTCAGTGGTAGAAGATGACAGAACAAGGAGTAATGGTCTCAAGTTGCAGAGGGGGAGGTTTAGGTTGGATATTAGGAAAAACTTTTTCACTAGTAGGGTGGTGAAGCACTGGAATGGGTTACCTAGGGAGGTGGTGGAATCTCCTTCCTTAGAGGTTTTTAAGGTCAGGCTTGACAAAGCCCTGGCTGGGATGATTTAGTTGGGGTTGGTCCTGCTTTGAGCAGGGGGTTGGACTAGATGACCTCCTGAGGTCCCTTCCAACCCTGAGATTCTATGATTCTATGATTCTTCCCTTGGGCCTTTGTACTCTTTGTGCTAGAGGTGAGCATGCAAGTGTCTTTTACATCACATCTTAAAAGACATTTTCACAATCACACATGCATAGCCCATGCAATATTTGAGTTATCTGCAGGCAATTTTTATTTGTCTCTACACTGATAGTCTGACTGAATGTCCAGTTGCTGACACTCTCTTACTAAAAATAATGACAATACTGTTGTAAGACAGAAGTTTTTAAAAAAGCAAAAGATGATTTAGTAGCTTGTAGGTTGCTATAGGTCACCTACATTTACACATCATGAATCACACAAGCATGTTTTCATACATATTCATAGATATTTTAATCATCTACATGTCTGTTTACACTCATGCAAAAACTTTAAAAAAAAAACACATAAATCACATCATGTGTTCACCTAGAGTCTGTGCACAATGGGGCCCTGGTGCTACTGGCATACAAACAAATATTATACATGGAAGGTGCAGGGTACAGCTTAAAAAGTTGTCTTACTGTTTTATTGGTAGGTAAGATATTACTTGTTTAAAACAAGTATTAACTATTCTTATATACTAATGGGGAATATCACATTACTTGAAGCTGTAGTATCTTATTTGTCTGTAAAAAAAAGTTAAACTATAACCAATTTACAGTACAATCTGTCAATATGAGTCATCAAAGAGCCTGTTATTCTGACTTTTTTTAATAGGTGGCTGCATAATCAAGAATAATAAATAAAGAGAAACTCTCTCTCAGGGACTTGGATTTTACTGGCTGATAGACCAGGATAAGCAGCCACAATTAGCATAGGTTTCACTGTATTTAAAGCTGATTAAATTATATTTTAGTAAATGATTTGAAATTGGGCGAAATATATCGAATAAACTATTACTGAACTGAATATTCATATTTCACAGGTTTTCCTAATAAAACATTTGTGAATAGTTTCCCCATCTCTAATAGTGTGATCACGATTCATAGATTCCAAGGCCAGAATGGAGAATTGTGATCTAGTTTGACCTCCTGTATCACATCAAGTGTAAATTTTTTTGAATTTTTTTCAAAACTGCCTCTAAATAACTCTTAGAGCATACATTTTACACAGACATCCAATCTTGATTTAAAAGTTGACAGTGATGGAAAGTCCACTGTGACCCTTGAAAAATTGTTTTGATGGTTAATTATTCTCACCACTGAAAATTTACACCTGGTTTTCAATCTGAATTTGTCTAGCTTCTATTTCCAGCCATTGGATTGTGTTACACCTTTCTCTGCTAGAGTGAAAGCCCACTATTAAATATTTGTTCTCCTTGTCCGTATGGCTAATTACTCTCACTTAAAAATGTATGCCATATTTCCAGTCTGATATAGGGGTCATCTCTACAGGAGCAGGATAATGATCCTGAGGAAAGACTGTGTTGTGGTGAAAGCACTGGACTGGGCATTAGGACATCTCAGTTCTATTCTAGACTGTGCTACGTATTTCCTGCATGATTCTGGGCAAGTCATTTAATTGCTCTATGCCACAGCTCCAAATTTGAGATAATACTTCCTTTGTCTGTCAAGAATGTATGTTCTTTAATGCAGGGATTGTCTCTTACTATTTTTATCGCGGTGCCTACCACAATGGTTGGGGTTCCAGAGGTATAATAATAGTGCTCTGTACTTTTGTTGGGTTAAACGAAGTCTGAGTGTGCTTAGCACTGACACTATCTAGTCCCCAGATTTTAACTACCTACGCACCAACCCCTTCTCTACCTATGGAAAAAGACATTGAGGGGAAAATAAATAGCCATCTTTTAAATAAGTTATACACAATGAAAAAGATGTATAATGTTCTTTAGAAAAGTTGATGAAGAAACAAAATGATATTATAATGCAATAAGGTGCCCTAAATTGAAATTGTATTTATGGAGTGTTTATCTCCTGTATGCCTTTCTAAGGATTCCACAGAAGCTTGTCTACTCTCACATCCAGCAAGTGATATCAAAAAATCACAGCACTTTCAAGTCAGAGTGAATGCTATAGGCTCTCAACTCTGAAGGAAAAAAAGAGGGAACATTACAGTACTCTGCATTTAATTGAAATCAATTACCAATCAACAGGCATGATAAACAGTAATTAAAAAGAGTAGCTGGCTGCTATGAAGATTTTCATATATTATTTTTCACACAGTCAAAATCCAGAATCTGAGGCCATGGCTCCAATACAGATATCCCATAGAAACTCAGTGGTGTAGGAAACCTTTTACAGTGATCCAGTGTTGTTTTACCTGTGAGGCATCCAGATGAATTTATGTCTGTTGTAAATACTTCCCTTCTAAAGGAAAATCTATGGCACTATTATTTATAGCCAGTAGTAACAAGTACATTTGTTCCTGCTGCTTTAACTAGTTGCTCTCATACTTTAATTAAACTGTTTCAATAGTCATTTTATGTAAAAATCTAAAATGGATCTCTAGAAAACTTGACAGATAGTGTTTTGAAGGTTAATATCAGGTATCTGGTGTGAATCCCACATTAGCATTCTCTACAGCTTCCAGAGCAGCTTACCTTTGTCTTTTTAAATATTCAGGTACACCCAGCTATACTCAAAAGAAATCAGTAAAGTATTCATTTACTCAATCTCAAAAGTTGTCTGAAATGCAACTTTTGCATGAACTGCAAACCCAGAAATGACACCTTTTTTTTTTACTATACTTTGCACACTTTCAATTATTTATTTCATTTGTTCTCTCTCAAATGCACTCTTTCAGTAGATACTTCCCCCTGCTGGGAAAAGATCAAATTGCCGGGTGCAAGAAATATGCCCCTTTGAGCAATAAGGAATTTAGGTTCATCCTCTGCAAATTAGTACACCAGCTGTAAAAACTATCATGATTGTCTCTGCAGCAGCAATATAGGTATTATAAGTATATTAAATGAGTGTCATTATTCACCTGGACTTCCCATTATCAGGCAGAAGCACTCTATGAAAATCTAGATTCAGTAACTTTATTCTCAGTCAATAAACCATGTATTTAAGAAAGACATTATGAAGGCTGCTGACCTAAGAACTGTTTTAAGTGCTAGCATAAAAAGTTTTAAATGCTTATGAATTTTCTTAAAAACATAAGGAACTTTGGAAAATTATTCACTTTCCTAGATTTTAGGGTAGTTTACAATTGTGATGTAATATTTTAATGAGCTCATTACAGGTTTCTTTGTCTTAGTTTCATTTCAGATTTGGATACAGAATCTTGATTTATGCTTCATTGTCACTATTTCTCTTTTACATTTGTATCCAGTTTGGACAATCTTTTAAAGAACCAACAATATACACAAGAAAAAGCACCAGAAAGTATGAGGAGAGTTTAACTGATTGTACTACTTCTGTACTTGAAGTCCTGTACAATAAG
This sequence comes from Macrochelys suwanniensis, assembly GCA_033296515.1. Lineage (NCBI taxonomy): Eukaryota > Metazoa > Chordata > Testudines > Chelydridae > Macrochelys > Macrochelys suwanniensis. Next base: position 46,957,729 of record CM065777.1, read on the forward strand.
GCCCATAGACAATAACTAACTACATAGTTTAGTAAGAAAGATAAAGTTTTTAAAGTCTTCCTAATTAAGTAATTTAGCTATCTCGAAATGCACAAAATGTAGTTATACCACAAGCACTGATGATATAATGAAGACCAATTTGTGTCAAGACAATTCTTTAGATCACAGTACAAACCTAAGAGAAATGCATCAAGTCCTTAGTGAAATGATGTCATGAAATTGATATGCCACATCCAGTGAATATACAAAACAGAAAAGTCAACTGACAAAATGCTGCATTATAGATATAGTAGTGGATTTAGCTGTTATCATATAAACCGAAACATGATATTAAAACATGGAAAACAAGATGTAATGACTTTAATGAGAACCTAGCATCTGTCTTTGTGTAAATAAAATCAGGAACCATATAAAAGCCATCTAAAGAACCTACCCAATTGCAATACCTAATTTGTTCAATGAAATAAATCATTGTAATGACAAATCATGAAAAGAAAGGCATTTCCAGTACCAAAAAATAAAATATATACCTTCATATATACAAATACAATTATCAAAGCTGATATTTGCCAAAATCATGTTATGTTACTCCATATAATGGCTAGCAGGAGCTATTCGTGAACAAGCTTGAAAAACTAATGCTAATAGAGCGGGGGACAATATGCATCTCCCTATATAATAAATGTTCTCTGCCTTATTACAACAAAAATATAAAACACAATCCATACTTTGCAAAGCAACTGATTGTTGGTTATTTCCATGTACAGTAGACACAAGAGAGGGAATAACATCTTTCACAGTGTTTAATCGTCAGCGATGAAATTCTGAGTTCTTTTCTAGTGTTCAATATTTCTACAGAAACCTGAGTGACGAGCTTAAAGAGCAACTCTGCCCTTGAGAAAGGCTACAGAAATACAGACTATAGTTCCTATACACACACTATCTCACTAGCAATGTGCTGATCACAATTTACTTTAACACTCCCCACCCCCATCTTTCCCACTTCAGAAGGGGGCATTTCTGTGAACGTTGCACTTTCTTGCCCATGCCACTGCCTGCGATGGCTAAGCCGATTAGTCATTCCTCATCCCGATGGCAAGTCTCAACAATCTTTGCTGGTATCTCTCCCATCTGAGAGGTTTGGTCCCTCCAAAAAAAGAGGGGGTGTCATCTCTGCCTGCCTGCTCTAGGGCGCGGAATGCCTTGGCTGAGTCCAAGGCGAGGCGCAGGATTCCGGTTGTTTGTACATGGCAGCACCACGTCCCCTGGCTAAGAACACAGCAAGGCAGCGTGAAAGAGGCAAGACACAAGCCAGGAGGAGCGATTCGAAGTCTTACCTTCAGCCAGGAGGCGCATTGCATGAACAAAGGACAGGTCCAGGCTGTCCTTCTCTGCCATCAGCTCGGGCAAATATTTCTCCTGCTCCATAGTGTCGCTGCTGCTGCTGCTCTGCACTTGTGACCGTCCGCCTGCCCTGGGTGCTGCTCGGATGCAGTGGCGTGGTGGCTTGGCCGGCTGCTTATGGTTGCCTAATTCCCTCCCCCCGCTCTGTGCACCTGGGGTCTCTCCGCTCCGCTGGCACGGAGCTGGCCTGAACTCCAGCGAGGGTGCCCTGCCCTGCGCTGCCCCTCACAGCCACCGCTCGCTCCGTGCGTGCCTCTGCCCCTTCCACTGAGCTACAGCCTGGTCCCCGCGGCCTTAACTAGAGAGGCGGGAAGAAGGCCCCCCCCACCTCCCCACCCAGCTCATTGGTGGCTGCGCGCTGGAGGGCGGAGACCCGCAAGGCGGCGGTGCTCTGCTGCTGGCTCCGGCCCCCGCTGCCTGGGCTGCGGGCGGGGTGCGCAGGCTGCGTTCGCTGGCCGAGGTGCTGAAGCAGCTGGGAGGACGGAGCAGCCTGGGCCAGGCGCTGGGGCAGCAGCACCCAGAAGCCGGGGAGGCGGCAGGGGAGCAGGGGGGGGGAGCGAGCGAGGCTTCCTGCGGCTCCCTCACACCCGCAGCGCGACACAGGACGATTCCCAGTTGCCCCACTGAAGCCCTGTGTAGCCCCTGACCTCCGCGGGCTAGGCTCTGGGGGAGCGCGGGTGGAAGGTGGCCAAGCGGGGGGAGGCGAGAGGATTTACAGCACAAAAGCGCTCCCTGCCCCTGCCCTTTAGTCCCGCACTGGCGCTGGGCGATGCGCGGAGTCACAGGAGGGACGGGGAAGTTTGAGCCTGGCCGCCCTCTTCTCCCAGGAACTTTTTGCGGATGTCAGGGGGATGCTTCACCTGGCCCAGCTGGGCTTAGCCTAGAGCCCGGGAAGCAAGAGGGAGGCGGCTTGGAGAGCTGTGTCAGGAGAAGGGCGGGCGCGGCTGCTTAAACAGGGCAAAAACCGCGGCGTCCCGGGGCTTGTGAGCACAGCGGGAGGGACAACGCTCCGGAGATACCCCGCGGCGCACAGCGAAAGGGAAAGGAGACGCTTCCCTGACAGCGGCCCCTAAAGCTCCCGCCTTCCAGAGTGAAAGCTGCTCTGGGACTAAAGTGGCTGCAGCCAGAGTCAATACAACGGAATGTATTGTCATTAGAGCTGAACATTAAGTAAACAGGGACTAGAGTTTATAGTTATTCACCCCTCCAAAAAAAATACTCGTAAAATCAAAACATGTTAACGCATGGACAAAGATTCCCAGCGCAATTTGAACCGGGGTTAAACTGCAAGAAACGACGTTTTCTCAACACTCCTGTGTCTTCTTTTGCTCAGTTTCTAGGTGTAGCTCTCTCTACTTTTGACTTTAAATATCCTAATTATATCAGTCAAGTGACCAAACGCCCTGGGTGTACTAATCCTGTTGTGGAGTGAGAGAAAGAGGAAGCAAATGTAAAAGAATGATTGTAGATCTATCAGCATATCCCAACGGGTCCTGGAGCCATTGTAACAACCATGACCGAGAAACTTGAGCTATGATGGCATCTATACCGTGAGACAGATGCAAACAGCGTTTCCACACCTTCCCTGCTATGTGTTCGTAGTTGAGGGATTACAGCTGTTTATATTCAAAATGTCTCTCTGTGTTATTGTTTCAATATTCTTCTTGAAAATTTTGAATTTATATAACACTACCGGCCCTCCCCCCATCCACACAGAGTCAAAACACTTATGAAACAGATCATTCACTGATAATAGGACTGTGTCAACTAGGGTGAGTGATTCAATCAGACTATTTCAGATGGGGGAAAAAGGAGGGGGAAAGAGATGAGTTCTTCTCTTTTTAATAAATAAATAAATATAATAATAATAATAAATAATAATGACAGCTTAGAACTAGATTGTGAGCCCCTTGCTTCTGTTGGTCACTATCTACCCCCAAAAAGTAGTCCTTGATTAGCTTATAAACTTATGCTTTAGGGTTAATGCTTTATCTAAGAATGTTACACAGTAAGTATAGCTATAAGGCCTTAAATGGCTTAGAACAGGGCTAGTCAATAAATAGATGGGCCACAGGTCAAATCCATACAGCCAGATGCTTTTGAATGCATCCTGCATTTATTATTATCATTGTTATTTTTTATTCTTTTTTTTCTGGTGTCTGGACCTTGGCTATACCTTGATAAAAAATAATTGACTACCCCTGACTGAGACCTATCCTACTGAGAGACCATCTTTCTCCTCAAGAGAGAGAAAGAAGGGTGGTAGTAAGGGGCCCTCAGCACTAACCTATGGCCTCCCCACTCTGAAATAGTCCTGGTCTTTTAACCTTCAGGACACACTGCAGGAGTGAGGTAGACAGTGGCTTGCTGCAGAAGGTAAATTTTGTTGAGGGGGGTTGATCTGCGATGTAGAGGAGTTGTGTTCTGGGGGCTGTTCAATTGTACTTGTTCCATGTAATTGATGGAAGGGCACCCAAAGCCTTGATGAGATTACTCTTTGCACTTTTATACCACCCTACATACAGTTAAATATTATTCCATATATATATATATATATATATATATGTTTCAGAAACTTGTGCAGTAGAAAGACTTGTATTCATTAAACACCTGTGTCAATGTAGGGAGTACAGAATAGGGAGATACATATATATATACACATATATACATTGACACATATATATATATATATATCTCAAAGTAGCCAGGGGTAAGATGTTCTACTGTCTAATTTCAAATGTAACTTAAGCCCGTAAGAGCTTAAGTCACATTAACTTTCAATGATACTTATACTGCTAAGTCACTTAGAGGCTTCTGAAAATTTTACTTTAAATCTCATTAAAAAATATTTCATGAAAGTCTGTCAAACATAAAATACAGATTTCAGATGACATTTTAATCACGAGGTGTGACTGCTTTGCTAGTTAGGAACTTGGATGTTTGCTATATCCACTAAAAATCAAAAAATGTATTTTACATTTATTTGGTTTGTTGTTTCAGATTAAGCAAAGTGTTTCTCTGTTTTATTTTTTAATAAGTCTAATAAAGGAGAGATCACAACAGACCAGCTCTGAAAGAAGCAGAGGCTCTAAAAGATCAGCAACAATAGTTTAATACTTTGAACACCAGTGCATGGATTTACTATCCCCTTACACTCTTTTATTGATAAAAGTATATGTTAAACCACCATCCTTACTGGTGAAGGTTTATGATTACCTATAACTGGCAAAAAAAAATTAAAATAATCTAATTAAATCATAAAAAGTGTCCATCTGCCCTCATGGGTTTTTTGTGGGTTTTTTTTTGGGGGGGGGAGGGAGTGGTGGACTTTGGGGAGGAGTCAGTATTAAAATTATACATTCTTCTTAGATATGTAAAAAAGGGTTTTCTACTTGCAGTTTAATGTCAAGAAACTGTATACAGGGGGAATCATTTGAATGATTACAGCTAGAGATAAACATTCCCCACTTACTCTTGGCAAGTAGCATTACTCCAAAGTAAAACTGTGATGACACTGATTGATCCTTGGCACACCTACCCCTGTACTCAGTTTCCTGCCCCCGGGCCCCAATTCTTGAACTCAAAGGGCAGTGTAGGTATGTATATGTCTGCATGTATCCAAAGCTTTATATATTCTAAAACTTATAATTAAAGTCCCAGAAGTCCACTAATAATATATAGCAGCATTAGCTGCCTAACTAGATTGTCAAGAGGGGAAAAACTGAGTTTTTAATCGATGGCCTCCATTTCTGGGTGTCAAATTTTAGGGCCAAAATGTACACTCACTTATGTATCTGAGAAAATATACAGGCCTAGTTGTGCAGACAAGTTGTTTGCCTGAGTAGTCACATTAAAGCTTGTCTCTATCACCAATATAAGTTGGTCCAATAAAAGATATTACCTCACCCACCTTGTCTCTCTAGTCACATTAAAGTCAGTCAGTGTGACAATTTTGGTGACTATATTTACTCATGAGCATGTTCACAGGACTAGGCCCTTTGATACTTAAGGATAGACATGTTAAAGGTATTCTGCACCTGCAGCTCCTATTGACCCTAGTCTTTTTCCTGGGCTCCTGAATGGACTATGGCTTGGGGGAGGAATCAGATTTAGGTGTGTCTCATCAGCTGTGTGAGTCATCACCCTTTTATGCATTCCTTTTCAAGATTCTATGGCCAGAAAGCACCATTGTGATCATATAGTCTGATCTTCTGTATCACATGGGCCATAGAACTTCCCCAAAATAACCCCTAGAGCATATATTTTAGAAAAATATCCAATCCTGATTTAAAAATTGTCGGTGATGTGGAGTCCACTATGACCCTTAGAAAATTGTTCTGGTGGTTAATTATTCTTACTATTAATTATTTACACCTTGTTTCCAATCTGAATTTGTCTAATTTCAATTTCTAGCCATTGGATCATGTCATACCTTTCTCTACTAGATTGAAGAGGCCATTATTAAATATTTGTTTTCCATGTAGGTACTTATAGACTGTGATCATGTCACCCCTTAACCTTCTCTTTAAAATAAGCAGACTGAGATTGATTAGTCTATCACTATAGGGCATGCTTTCTAATCCTTTAATCATACTTGTGGCTCTTCTCTGAACCCTCTCCAGTTTATCAACATCCCTCTTGAAATGTGGGCAGCAGAACTGGACACAGTACTTCATCAGTAGTCACACTAGTGCCAAATTCAGAGGTAAAATAACTTCTCTGCTCATATTCAAAATCCCCCTATTTATGAATCCCAGGATTGCATTAACTCTTTTGGCCACAGTGTTGCACTGGGAGCTCATATTCACCTGATTACCCATCATGACTGGGACCCTACCAAATTCATGGTCCATTTTGGTCAATTTCACAGTCATAGGGTTTTAAAAATCATAATTTTCTTGATTTCAGCAATTTAAATCTGAAATTTCATGGTGTTGTACTTGTAGGGGTCCTGACCCAAAAAGGAGTTGTGGGAGTCGCAAGGTTATTTTAGGGGGGTTGCGGTACTGATACCCTTACTTCTGCACTGCTGCTGGCGGCGGGGCTGCCTTCAGAGCTGGGCAGCTGAAGAGCGGTGGCTGCTGGCTAGGAGCCCAGCTCTGAAGGCAGAGCCACCGCCAGCAGCAGCGCAGGAGTAAGGATGGCATGGTATTGTATTGCCACCCTTACTTCTGTGCTGCTGGTGGAGGAATGCTGCCTTCAGAGCTGGGCACCTGGCCAACAACTGCTGTGCTCCAGCCTCCCAGCTCTGAAGGCAACGCAGAAGTAAGGGTGGCAATACTATGACCCCCCTGCAACTCCCTTTTGGGTCAGGATCCCCAATTAGAGAAATTCTGGTCTTCCCTGTGAAATCTGTATAGTATAGGGTAAAAAGCACACAAAAGACCAGATTTCCTGGGGGAGACCAGATTTCACAGTCCATGACATGTTTTTCATAGCTGTAAATTTGGTAGGGTCCTAATCATGACCCCTATATTTTTTTCAGAATAAATGCTTCCGAAGGTAGAATCTCCCATCCTGTAAGCATGACCTCCATTTTTTGTTCCTAGATTTGGGTTCAAGGAGGAGCGGGGCAGCAATACAGGTGAAAGCAAGGTGACTTGCCGATTCCCCACCCCCACCTGATTCTTCACTAGTGCCTCGTATAATCCCTCCAGTCTGGGAGCTGCTCTCTTTGTTTAGATAAGGCCCAATTCAAAGCCCATTGAACTCAATGGAAAGACACCAATTGTTTTCAGTAGATTTTGGATCTGCTCCTTACTATCTTAAACAGTGAAAAATCAGAGATATAGAACAGCCTCATTAACAAGTGTATTATTATTTGGTACTTTTCTGATTCTCACCACATCAGCTAATACCATATTCCTTGCTGTCATCGGGCACCTTGGTCACTACCCAGACAGCTTCCACACAGCCTCCACTCCTCAGTCTAGGCTCACCTTCTGAGACTGCCCTCTCTTTGCTGTTCCTCCCTTTTATATCTTCCCAATCATAGAGCCAATTGCCCCATTAGCCCAGCAATCTCCACCCAATTAGCCCAGTAATCCTCAGAAGACGTTGATTAATTATCTTCACTTAAGCCTGAACAGTGCCCCAAGCTCATTGACGAGAGTGCTACTAGTAGTGCCCTGTCACACTTGCAATATTCCTTATGTGCCCACAACTCCAGTGGAATTCGATGGGAGTTCCAAGTCAACAAGCATGCAAACAAAGGATATAGTGGATATAGCGTACTTAGATTTTCAGAAAGCCTTTGATAAGGTCTGTCACCAAAGGCTCTTAAGAAAAATAGCAATCGTGGGATAAGAGGGAAGGTTCTCTCATGGATTGGTAACTGGTTAAAAGATAGGAAACAAAGGGTAGGAATAAATGTTCAGTTTTCAGAATGGAGAAAGGTAAATAGTGGTGTCTCTGTACTGGGATCAGTCCTATTTAATATATTCATAAACGATCTGGAAAAAGAGGTAAACAGTGTGGTGGCAAAATTTGCAGATGATACAAAACTACTCAAGATAGTTAAGTCCCAGGCAGACTGTGAAGAGCTACAAAAGGATCTCATAAAAGTGGGTGACTGGGCAACAAAATGGCAGATGAAATTTAATGTTGATAAATGCAAAGTAATGCACATTGGAAAACATAATCCTAACTATACATATACAATGATGGGGTCTAAATTAGCTTTTGCCACTCAGGAAAGAGATCTTGGAGTCATTGAGGATAGTTCTCTGAAATCATCCACTCAATGGGCAGTAGCAGTCAAAAAAGGGAACAGAATGTTGGGAATCATCAAGAAAGGGATAGATAATAGGACAGAAAATATCATATTGCCTCTATATAAATCCATGGTACGCCCACACCTTGAATACTGCACGCAGATGTGGTTGCCCCGTCTCAAAAAAGATATATTAGAATTGGAAAAGGTTTAGAAAAGGGCAACAAAAATTATTAGGTGTATAGAACGGCTTCCGTATGAGGAGAGATTAATCAGACTGGGACTTTTCAGCTTGGAAAAGAGGCAACTAAGGGGGGATATGATAGAGGTCCATAAAATCATGAGTGGTATAGAGAAAGTAAATAAGGAAGTGTTATTTACTCCTTCTCATAATACAAGAACAAGGGGCCACCAAATGAAATTAATAGGTAGCAGGCTTAAAACAAACACAAGAAAGTATTTTTTCATGCAACACACTATCAACCTCTGGAACTCCTTGCCAGAGGGTGTTGTGAAGGCCAATAATATAACAGGGTTCAAAAGGGAGCTAGATAGATTCATGGAAGATAGGTCCATCAATGGCTATTAGCCAGGATGGGCAGGAATGGTGTCCCTAGCCTCTATTTGCCAGACGCTGGGAATGGGTGACAGGGCCTGGATCACTTGATGATAACCTGTCTGTTCATTCCCTTTGGGGCACCTGCCATTAGCCACTGTCAGAGGACATGATACTGGGCTTGATGGACCTTTGGTCTGACCCAGTGTGGCTGTTCTTATGTTCTTATGTTCAGCTGTGTATTGGAATGCAGGATCATGGTATTACAGAAACATGCATCTAAAAACAGAACACGGTGTTACAGAAACATGCATCAAATGAAATTATCTATAGTACAAGTCTATTTAACATTTATAGTGCTTAATATGCTGAAATAAAGAAATAACTGAATGGATGACCCATCATAGGCACAATTAATGGAAATACAACTTCCCTGCAAGGCACATAAAAGCAACAATCCATAACATAAATGAAGCCAAATGAGTTTTGATTTTTTAAATCCCAAAAGCCAAAAGGTAAGTCACCAATAAAAGGTAGAAAATCCTTAAATAAAATTAATTAGACCACAAGCTAGAAAGACTAAAAACACACAGAAAAATAAAAAATAACAGTCCAGAATGCCTATTCACTCTCTCTTCTCGATCACATTGATGATTCCACCATTGCCAGCCTGTAGAGAAGACAATCTAATTTTTGACACAATTCTCTCCATTTCCCACCACAAACAGCTGGTCACCAAATCCTACCCCTTGCTTGTTCATTCTCAAAGTTGCATTTTCCTTTCTATCTCTCCCATCTCTCAGCTAAATTATTACAACCTTGTTCTTGCTGACCACCTTTATTCCCACCTGATCCCTTGAAAACTGCCAAACTGCTGATATGGGAATCTTCATTGTATACCTTTTGATCATATCACACTCTCCACCTTTACCTCCACTGGCTTCTTCTAGATTCCTACATCAATTTCATTCTTACCTCCAGAATTCTGTACTATTCTTTTCCAGCCCACATCTCTGCTCTTATCTCTTTCCATTTTTCCTTTCACTCACTTCATACATCACGTCCAATGATTGCTTTTATATCCTTTTTCTACTTTCTTACAGGTGCTCTTTCCATTTGCAACACACATTCCATCCCAGTGTGAAAACCACCTTCTCTGTTTAAATTCCTCTTCAACACCAAAATCTTTCATAAAGAATGACAGTCCTAATCCCAATTAAGTCCTATTATCTAACATTTTGAACATACATAAGCCTGTACTCCTCTGTCATGCGCACAGTGGCATGATGACATTTTTTGAATACCTGATGCTTTATGTGCATATCTACTGTTTATTTTTAAATTGTAAACTCCTCAGGGCAGGTATATAAAATGGCTTTTTAGTAAGCAGATCTGTTTCCTATGTGCATTCATGTCTGTTTACTGACAAAAAGTTGTGGGAGGTTTTTTTGGTGTGTGCAGGTTTGTTTGTTTTTTGGCTATTTAATTCCTGCTATTAATTGAGACACATCATAGCCCTGGAAGATAGTGCTTGATTCTTTCCTGGCAGGCATGGTTTTTTGTGTGTAAGCCACTTAGTGATCACTTCCTCATGGGCAGGGGTTGCTTTGCAGGCACCCTGCCCCGTTAGACTCCTCTTAAGAACTCCCCACCGTCTTTCTTGTAGCTAACAACACGCCCACCCCCTGTTGGTTTAACAAAAGAAAAGGTTCAAACAATCCTCAGAGTCCCCGAAATAAAGTCTGTTACACAACAGTCAACTCAAATTCTTCTGCCACACACAAAGCTCTTCCTCTGTCCCAATCGGTTCCACACAAAGCCACCAGTTACAGCCCTTTCTGGCTGAGCTTCTGGCCCTAATTTTCTTCTCCTGTCAGCCACACCCTGCAGCTTCCTTCTGCTCTTTATAAAGGAATCCTGTGATCCACCCCAGGTTTGCCTCTTAAGTAAAACGGGGTTGGCTAGCCTTAGCCCTCCAGTCCATAAGGGGGAAGCCATCCTAGTAGTCTGAAACATGTGTCTTAAGTACACCTCTAAAGTTAATAGCATAGAGAGATTAGAGTTATGAGCAGGAAATAGTGATAATAATCAAGTTGGTTAGACAGAGGATAATGGAACTGGGGGGAGGAAGCATTCTGTGCAAGGAAGAAGTCTAGAAAGAATAATATTTTCTAATTATTGTATTTTACCAAGGAATCTACTAGCACTATTCCAAGGTAAATAAGCCTCATCCCTAAATGAGGGATACAAAAAGGCATCCAAAACAGCAAGACAGAAGTTGAGTCACAATAGAAGAATTTAATTTATCGGAGTCCCGGCCCTCTGCCCCAGCCACTCTCTTCTTGTCTTTGATTCTCATCTGTCAGCTCATCAGTGACTAAGGGACCAAATGAAGTCTTTCCACCACTTTCCTTCTATATTGTACCAGTTTCATGGCTTTGTTTATCTTCAATACTTTTTGTTCTGTCATTCTTTGTTCATCCTTTGTTTCTAGTTCCTTGCACTCTGATATGTATTACCATGTATGGTATCCTTTTCAGATCCATTCTTGACAGATGTCCAAACCATTGCAGTTATCTTTCTTGTTATTTCTTGCCTAAGCTGTTTTATCTCTTCATTTTTTATTTTCTGCAGTGTTGAAATTCTCAGTATTCCCCTCTGCCAGTTCATTTCTGCAGTCAAAATCTTTTGTTCGTCATCTTTGCTCATACTCCAGCATTCTGACCCATAGAGCAGTAGTGTCATGGCAGTTGTCTCATATACACCGACTTTTCTTTTTATCAAAATGTCTTTAGCTTTCCATATCTTGCAGAGTTTTCTGGATGCAGTAGCAGCTAGCATGATTCTTCTCTGTCTGTCATCTTAACAATTCCAATTTTGTATACTCCAAGTTACACCATGTTACACCTCCAAGTTACACCATGATTTTCCACTTGTTCTAGTTCTTTCTCTCAGAGTTTGATCTTTACCTCTCTTTCCTGTCTTCTCCTTGCCATAATTTTTGTCTTCTCCATGCTGATCTTCAATTTGATTTTTTTTGCTCTTCTGGTCTACCTTGTCACTTACTCTTTGTCAATCCTCCTTGGTCAATATCAGCCATGAATCTAAGGTTATGCATTTTCTTACTAAATAACTTGACTCCTCCCATTTCATCTATCAGTACTATAGCACTTATTGCTTCAAGAACCACGTTGAACAAATCTGAGGATAGCGTGCAACTTTATCTCACAGCTACAGTCATCCTGAACCATTCCATCAGCTTCTTGTTTACTCTGATCCCTCTCAACTTGTTGTAGATGTTTTTCAGGCATGCCATACATTTGCATAACTTGCCATAACCCTTTCTGCCAAATGCTATCAAAAGCCTGTTCTATGCACTTCTCTTATATCTGTCTTATCACAAAATAACTTATCTATTGTACTTCATCCTGGTCAAAATTCAGCCTGTTCCTCTGCAAGCATCACTTCCACATACCTCTTCATTCTCCTCTGCAACAACATCTTAGTGAATGCTTTTCCTGGCACACTCAATAAGCTGCTTCTTCTCTAGTTCTTGGACTTACTCATATCTCTCTTTTTATAGGTTGGTACTATTATCACTTTCCTCCATTTGCTTGGCACTTGTTCTTGTTTGTGAATCTTATTAAATAGCTTATGCATTACCTTTACTGTGTGTTGCTCTCCTGCTTGCAGCAACTCTATTATTACGGTGTCACTTCCCGGTGACTTTCTTTTTCAAACGTTCTATTGAGATCTTTACTACTCCTTCTAAAAATTCTGGCATCTGCTCTCCCTCATTTTCGAGGACTGTTTCATCTATTGTGTACAGCTCTTCTGAATCTACTGTATTGTATTGCACATTATTGGGGGGAAAGTGTGACTTCTCCTATGGAGTTGTAGTATAGTAAAATATGGACTGTCCTTACAATGGAAAGCTTTCACAGCACGTATATACATCAGAGAAGTGCAAAAAACAGGATAGGTAATTAGAAATCTGTACACCCTTTTTAGCATACTCAATGAAGGAAGGCTTGCCAACCAGCAAGGTTCTTTGAATTCTAATCTGATCCTGAATAAGTAATAAGTAATATATGATGCAATACGTTAATTTTTAGTGTAACTACCTTAATAAACTGCCTTAAAAAATCTTTCAATTGCTTGTTCATCCTCAATTATTTGTCCATACTTGCCTTTCATCACTACCATCTTCAGCTCGTATGTCCCACTCAGTTCTCGTATCTTGAGATACAACCTTTGTGTCACACTTCTCTTCACGTATTCTTTTGCGTCTTTACATTATTTGCTTATTTAATTGTTTCTGTCTTTCTTCAATTTTTGTTTTTAGCTCTCCGTACTCAGTTCTTAGATTTACATCCTCCTTTTGATTTTCCTTCAGTTTCCTATACTTGTCACTCAGGTGCAGCATTTTATCCATTATCCACCTCGGTTTCTTCATTTTGGCCGTGTAGCCCTACACTTGTTAGCTGCTCTTGTAATTCCATTTACACTGTTGCATGTCTCTTCAATGTTAATTTCTTCTTTCACCAGAGACCTGATGTTTGTCTGCATGGCTTTTTTGTATTCTTTACTGATATCCAGCTCTTTCAATTTGCCCATCTCATAGATCTTAGTCCTTGGCACTTTTTCGATTGCTCTCAGGCTCAATCTCATTGATACCTGCACTAACTTGTGATCCAATATCAGCCACAAATGATCTGCATGACAACATACTTGATTTCCATCTGCAGTTCACAAGTACAAAGTCTGTCATGTTTTCATTTGCCCATCAGGTGATATCCATCTCCACTTCCTCTGTGGCTTTCTTTGCTAAATTAGCATAGGCATTATCACCAGGTTGTTGATTAGTCTATTACATTTCTGCTTTTCTGCTCTTTCATTTTCTTCACCCAGTCCAAATCTGTGTAGTGCTCCAGCCCAGGAGTTCTAGTCTGATCCTACTTTTGCATTAAAATCGCCTATCACCAATAACACATCTTCTCTTGAAACTTCCTATGAAGTTTTTTGTAGATTATAAATGTTATCAATGTCTTCTTTGGTCACTGCTTATTGTAACTAGACTGGATTTGATTCTGAATCTTGCCTTCAGCATATGGGGAGATACTGAGTTAAACACCATAAGATCATGGATTGCCTTTGGCTTTAGAACTAATGCAACTCTGTCCTGGTACTCACCATCTTCTCTTCCTGGTGTCAATAGCCTAAGTTTATTGTTGTAGAATTCTCCTTTGCCTGCCCATGACTGATGATTTCCCACTCATACCTTTTCACCTTGTGCATCATCACTGCAAGTACTCCAGCCTGTTCAAAAAATAGTCTTATTCTTTGAGTTTGTCACATAACTGTTCTGTGTGTGTTTGTTCTGATCATGTATGTTTTTCACCTACCTCAGTTTGAGCAGCAAATAAGGCCCTTTTGTCCAGCTTACTTTTCTTTCTCTTTCCAGTCTTCTTTTGGTCTTTATAGTCCAATGTTTGTCAAGTGTTGGACCATGACTCCTTGGCTTTGTGGCTGACCAGTGTATCATAACCTGTCTGCAGCACTGCTCTAAGCTATCCACTAGCTGCTCCAGCACCATTTTGGCCAATGTTATATTTTGGAAGTTATTTTGCCAGCTTCACCATAGAGATTCTGTGCACTTGGAGAGACAGATGTGCCCTTACGCTTACAGCTATTGCTGCTAGCTACCCTGAGTAGGTTTAGCATGCCAGCCAAGGCAAGATCCATGCAACTACTTGGAGCCACTGCCCAGACCACTGCACCACACTATTTGGCTAATGTTGAAAGAGAGCTACCAGTTATTATGGACTGCAAGTTAGACATGGGGTTTGCAGTGTAATCTGACAGGAAAGGGCCCAATAGAATTTATAGCTATCTAAGATATATTACATCAAGCAGAAGAAATAGTTCCTCCTACTGAAGTATGATATAATTGCACATGGAAAGCTGCATTCCATTTCAGGCACTACAGAGAGAAACAGGTGTTCAAAAACAGACACTGAAAATTTTTTATGGAAAAAAACAGAGTTGAGTATCAGGTTTCAGAGGGGTAGTCATGTTAGTTTGTATCAGCAAAAACAACAAGGAGTCCTTGTGGTACCTTAGAGACTAACAAATTTATTTGGGCATAAGCTTTCGTGGGCTAGAACCCACTTCATCAAATGCATAGAGTGGAAAGTACAGTAAGCAGGTATAAATATACAGCACATGAAAAGATGGGAGTTGAGTATGTACAGTTTGAAAAAGCAATACGAAAGTGGGATACAAGTCTACAAGTATATGAAGAGTGTAACTCATCAGGGAAGGAGAAAAATTATTTAGCTGGTACGAGGGATAGAACGAGAAGTAGTAAGATGAAATTACACATGGGAAAATGTAGACTAAATATCAGGAAATATCCTTACCATGACATTATTTATTAATAAATAATTATCATAATGGGGCACTTGCCTGGGACTTGAGAGAGCCAGGTTCAGTTCCTTGTTCTGCCACATACTTCTTGGGTGACATTGAGCAAGTCACTTAGCACACATTTACACAGCAGCCGAGAAGTGTAATTCAGTAGAATACATCTGCTAGCTCTGCTTGAGCTAGCACACCTAAATTGGCAATGTAGCCACAGCTGCATGAGCAGTAACTTCAGCTATCCAGCCCACTTGACCCTCTGGTTACATACTCAGGCAGCTAACCTATGCCACTGTGCCCACACTGCTATTTGTAGGTGCTAGCTTGAGCAGAGCTATTGCATGTACATCTGCCCAATATGGGAATTACACTTCTCAGCTGCCTTATAGACGTTGCTTTTATCTCCCTGTGACTCAGTTCCCCACCTGTAAATTGGGGATAAGAGTTCTCTCCTTCACAGGTGTGTTGTGAGGCTAACTATATTAAAGACTGTGAGGTGCTCAGATACGATGGTAATAGGGGCCATAGAAATACCTAAGACTGACCTTGTTTAATACAGTAATGCATGTGGCCAACCAAGAATGGGGTCCCATAGTGCTAGGCATTGTACAAACTTTTAGAATAAAAAAACCCAGTCCCTGCCCTGAAGAGATTACCATTTAGATCAGAGGTCCCCAAATTGTGGGGGCTGCCCCCTAGGAGGGTGTGGAGGAATGTCTGAAGGGGGGGATTGATGGTCCCAGGCCAGCCCCCACAAGGGATGGGGAAGGAGCACCACCCAGCCCTTCCCCGCCTGCACCTGCATCCCTGGCTCCTGGCCGTGTGACTAGCCCCGTTCCTCCCCAAACTCAGTGCAGATCTACTCCCGGCCCTATGCCAGCCATCAGCCTTGGCCACTGGCTGCAGTTCCATTCCTGGCCTGGGGTCAAGGCTGGGGGCATGTGCAGGGCCAGAAGCGGAGTTGCACCTGGCTGCGGGCCCGACTGCCAGCCCCCACCGCAGCCCGACTGTGGATCTGCTCCTACCCCCAGCCTCGGCAGTGGAGAATAAATAATTGACAGTTCCCTCTTGAAACCGAGTTGGTATTTGTGTTATAAACTGACAGGGTTTAATATTCCATTTTTAAACATATGTTGCTGAAATTTAGTATACCTGGATGCAATTGTTAAAAAGACTAAAATGTTTGCATCTTAATTTGATTTCTAAAAAAGAAAAGAAAAAGCTACACTGCATTTCAGTTCCTTTTTTGCTGAAGCTATAGGTAAAATCATATTTATTAAAGAAGAATATGAATTACAGACCATTAACCTTTAATCTGTTTAAAAATCACATTTTTAAAACAAAACATGCTTTAATTATGAAAACTGACAGGCTTAAAATTCATTGCTCTATTTTTGCACTTTATTCAGTTAATGATGAAAAGACAGGTCAGTTTTACTTTTGTTTATAGTCAGGCACTTGTTTTTATGCCCTAGTCCAGTGGTTCTCAAACTTTTGTACTGGTGACCCCTTTCACATAGCAAGCCCCCCCTTATAAATTAAAAACACTTTTAAATACATTTAACACCATTATAAATGCTGGAGGCAAAGCGGGGTTTGGGGTGGAGGCTGACAGCTCACAACCCCCCATGTAATAACCTCACGATCCCCTGAGGAGTTGCGCCCCCCAGTTTGAGAACCCCTGCATTAGAGAACTCTAGTGTAACCCGCACACCTCCTGGGTGTAGTATTCTTTCACAGAGAGAGAGAGAGAGAGAGAGATTAATGAGTTTTCTCTACAGTCTTAGCTAAGAGCCACATGGCTTTTAGCTCATGCTGTAGAGGCTCATGCACTAAGCTCCAGAGGTTCCAGGTTCAATAATGACCAGGGTCTGTCGGTGTTACAGTAGCATAATGCTGTAATACTTGCCTTGTCAACATTGCAAAGGAATGATGAAATGCAAACAAAAACTGAAAGTAAGGAAAACATACAAAATGGATGCTTGTCCACCATGGCTAATGTAAGCCAGTCAGGGAATACCTAGGGCAGCAACTGATCAATATCAGATGCTTCCCTCAGAGAATGTGAGCACCACACAATCCTGAATTACTCTATAGTTTGAAACCATGGTTAAGAAAACATTTTACTCACAATCTGTCACCATCAGACTTCTTCCAATAGGGCTTCTTACCTGGATTTGACATAGTAACAGTGCTAGTTTCACAAATGGCAATCCTTCAGACCTATGGACAGATTTATATTAGTGCTGTTAGCCTTAGTGGCAACCTTGTCTTCCATTGCTCAGGAAATGCTGCTGAACCTGCTGTGCGAACTAGAACACAGGGATAAAGTTTCATTGGGTTAATTTGTTCCTTTGTAAATCTCAGATTGCAGAGGATTGTGATGAGCACTTGCTCCCCATTCAAAAGGATCCATATTTGCCAAAAAATGTGAGAGAGGGAATAGTTGATAGAACTAGCAAGAAATGTTACTTCACCTTGTACTGAAGTAGTATTGCTTTCTGATTGCCATGTGGTCCAAGGTCCTAATGGAATCTTCCTTTGGTACCCAGTTAGCAGCAGAGGCCACAAAGCCATCTCTTCGCTTTTGACTGGCCAGTTTACTCAAGTAGTTCCTCTCAGATATAAACCTAGCCATAGTGATCCATACTTTTGTCACCCTAGAACTGAACTACTATTGTTCAATACTTTGGTTTGACCTAGACAACTACCCACAAACTTCATATGGTTTAACATTCAGCAGTCTACTTACTAAGTGGAGTAGACTGACAGTAGCACACCGTCCCAATACTCTGTGCTTATAATTGCTACTACTTGAAATCCTGGCTTCAGTTCAAGGTCCTGATCCTTATATTCAAGGCCCCAAATGGGTAGGGCCTAGCTATCTGACAAACTAATTTATCTGCCCTTCTCTTTGACAGTAATATTCAAAAGAAACAGTATAGCTGATGAAGACCAACTTCAAACTTTCAGAGGCCAACTGGCTCAGTACATAGGAACATAAGAATGGCCGTACTGGGTCAGACCAAAGGTCCATCCAGCCCAGTATCCTGTCTGCTGAGAGTGGCCAAAGCCAGGTACCCCATAGGGAGTGAACCTAACAGGTAATGATCAAGTGATCTCGCTCCTGCCATCCATCACCACCCTCTGACAAACAGAGGCTAGGAACACCATTCCTTACCCATCCTGGCTAATAGCCATTAATGGACTTAACCTCCAGGAATTTATCCAGTTCTCTTTTAAACACTGTTATAGTCCTAGCCTTCACAATCTCCTCAGACAAGGAGTTCCACAGGTTGTGCGCTGTGTGAAGAAGAACTTCCTTTTATTTGATTTAAACCTGCTGCCCATTAATTTCATTTGGTGGCCCCTAGTTCTTATATTATGGGAACAAGTACATAACTTTTCCTTATTCACTTTCTCCACACCACTCATGATTTTATATACCTCTCATATCCCCCCTTAATCTCCTCTTTTCCAAACTGAAAAGTCCTAGCCTCTTTAATCTCTCCTCATATGGGACCCGTTCCATACCCCTAATCATTTTAATTGCCCTTCTCTGAAACTTTTCTAATGCCAGTATATCTTTTTTGAGATGAGGAGACCACATCTGTATGCAATATTCAAGATGTGGGCGTACCATGGATTTATATAAGGGCAATAAAATATTCTCCATCTTATTCTCTATCCCTTTTTTAATTATTCCTAACATCCTGTTTGCTTTTCTGACTGCCCCTGCACACTACATGGATGTCTTCAGAGAACTATCCACGATGACTCCAAGATCTTTTTCCTGATTAGTTGTAGCTAAATTAGCCCCCATCATATTATATGTATAGTTGGGGTTATTTTTTTCCAATGTGCACTACTTTACATTTAGCCACATTAAATTTCATTTGCCATTTTGTTACCCAATCACTTAGTTTTGTGAGATCTTTTTGAAGTTCTTCACAGTCTGCTTTGGTCTTAACTATCTTGAGCAGTTTAGTATCATCTGCAAACTTTGCCACCTCACTGTTTAGCCCTTTCTCCAGATCATTTATGAATAAGTTGAATAGGATTGGTCCTAGGACTGACCCTTGGGAACACCACTAGTTACCCCTCTCCATTCTGAAAATTTACCATTTATTCCTACCCTTTGTTCCCTGTCCTTCAACCAGTTCTCAATCCATGAAAGGATCTTCTCTCTTATCCCATGACAACTGTCAAAAGCTTTCTGGAAATCTAAGTACAGTATGTCCACTGGATCCCCCTTGTCCACATGTTTGTTGACCCCTTCAAAGAACTCTAATAGATTAGTAAGACATGATTTCCCTTTACAGAAACCATGTTGACTTTTTCCCAACAATTTATGTTCTTCTATGTGTCTGACAATTTTATTCTTTACTGTTGTTTCAACTAATTTGCCCAGTACTGAGGTTAGACTTACCGGTCTGTAATTGCCGGGATCACCTCTAGAGCCATTTTTAAATATTGGTGTTTCATTAGCTATCTTCCAGTCATTGGGTACAGAAGCTGATTTAAAGAACAGGTTACAAACCATAGTTAATAGTTCCACAATTTCACATTTGACTTCTTTCAGAACTTTTGGATGAATGCCATCTGGTCCCGGTGACTTGTTACTGTTAAGTTTATCAATTAATTCCAAAACCTCCTCTAGTGACACTTCAATCTGTGACAATTCCTCAGATTTGTCACCTACAAAAGACAGCTCAGGTTTGGGAATCTACGTAATATCTTCAGCCGTGAAGACTGAAGCAAATAATTCATTTAGTTTCTCCACAATGATTTTATTGTCTTTAAGTGCTCTTTTTGTATCTCGATCGTCCAGTGGCCCCACTGGTTGTTTAGCAGGCTTCCTGTTTCTGATGTACTTAAAAAACATTTTGTTATTACCTTTTGAGTTTTTGGCTAGCTGTTCTTCAAACTCCTTTCTGGCTTTTCTTATTACATTTTTACACTTAATTTGGCAGTGTTTATGCGCCTTTCTATTTACCTCACTAGGATATGACTTCCACTTTTTAAAAGATGCCTTTTTATCTCTCACTGCTTCTTTGTTCACTGTTAAGGCACAGTGGCTCTTTTTTAGTTCTTTTACTGTGTTTCTTAATTTGGGGTATACATTTAAGTTGGGCCTCTAGTATGGTGTCTATGAAAAGTGTCCATGCACCTTGCAGGGATTTCACTCTAGTCACTCGTAATTTCTGTTTAACTAACCCGCTCATTTTTGCGTAGTTCCCCTTTCTGAAATTAAATGCCACAGTGTTGGGCTGTTGAGGTGTTCTTCCCACCACAGGAATGTTAAATGTTATATTATGGTCACTATTTCCAAGTGGTCCTGTTATAGTTATCTCTTGGACCAGATCCTACGCTCCACTCAGGACTAAATTGAGAGTTGCCTCTTCCCTTGTGGGTTCTTGTACCAGCTGCTCCAAGAAGCAGTCATTTAAAGTATCAAGAAATTTTCTCTGCATTTCGTCCTGAGATGACATGTACCCAGTCAATATGGGGATAATTGAAATCCCTCACTATTACTGAGTTCTTTATTTTGATAGCCTCTCTAATCTCCCTTAGCAGTTCATCATCACTATCACTGTCTTGGTCAGGTGGTCAATAATAGATCCCTACTGTTATTCTTATTAGATCATGGAATTACTATCCATAGAGTTTCTATGGAACATGTGGATTCAGTTAAGATTTTTTATTTCATCTGATTCTACATTTTTTTCACATATAGAGCCACTCCCCCTCCTTCCCCCGCATGACCTGTTTTGTCCTTCTGATATTTTGCACCCCAGAATGATTGTGTCCCATTGATTGTCCTCACTCCACCAGGTTTCTGTGATGCCTATTATGTCAATATCCTCTAACACAAGGCACTCTTGTTCACCCACTTTATTACTTAGACTTCTAGCATTTGTGTACAAGCAATTTAAAAACGTGTCACTGTTTATTTGTCTGCCCTTTTCTGATGTGTCAGATTCTTTTTTATGTGAATGTTTCTCATCTGATCTGGCCCATGCTTATCCTCTTCTATCCTCTCCTTCTGACTAAAATCTAGAAAATCTCTATCAATAGACTCTCCTTTAAGAGAAGTCTCTGTCCAATCCACGTGCTTCTCTTCAGCAACTGGCTTTCCCCCATCTCTTAGTTTAAAAACTGCTCTGCAACCTTTTTAATGTTAAGTGCCAGCAGTCTGGATCCACTTTGGTTTAGGTGGAGCCCATCCTTCCTGTATAGGCTCCCCCTATCCTAAAAGTTTCCCCAGTTCCTAATAAATATAAACTCCTCCTCTCTACACCATTGTCTCATCCACGCATTGAGACTCTGAAGCTCTGCCTGCCTACCTGGCCCTGCGCGTGGAACTGGAAGCATTTCTGAGAATGCTACCACAGAGGTCCTGGATTTCAGTATTTTCTGGAAAGGACCCTCACTTATTAAATCTGCTGCCACCAGAAGTTAGGGTGAATCCACTCTTTCATCTTTCAGATTAAAAGTAGTGTCAAATCTTTCAATGAGCATTCTCCTCCCTCCCTGTTAAATGTTCTCAGCAATTTGTTTCTGGAGAACTCTTTAATATTCAGTGGTGCCTAGATACTGTATTATGGTGACAGGCCTCTTAGACATGTGCGTAACAAACCAAGATGGTTGGGAAATTTCAAAGAAAATCATGTTTCAAAGAAAGACAAGCAAAAGTTTTAGAAAGTTTGTGAAAAAAATATGTTTTCCATTTTCTGACCAACCTCAACAATAAATAAAGCAATAAAGACATTTTAAAACTCAGGAAATGTTGTTAAATCTGCTCATAATACTGAAGTTTATTTGCTGGAGAAAAGGGGATTGTGTTAGCATTTTTAAACTCCCAAACTATTGATTGCAGCAGTGTGTTACATTCAAGATAATCACTTTCACCTAGTGAGAATGAGATTTTTAGCACCTGTCTCTCCAGTCTCTCACAAATATAACTTTCCATGATTATCAAGTTTTAGTCACCTATTTTATCCAAGAACAACCATCTAAAAGTAAAACCAGAAGTTCTATTTTAAGATTAGATTAATTTTAGTTGCAATATCTATTTCAGGGGGTTTTATCACATAGCATACAACCAATTTTGCAAAGTGAATTGTGAAGCTGTAATGGATTCTTGTGTGGTCTATGCAGAATTTTTTGCTGAATGGCCTGACATAAAAAGTCTACAGTTGTTTTTTAGTTATTGCTAAGAATACCTGTCCTGCATAAGTCTGTAATTTCTATCTGATGTCACATTCCCATATAACTCTCGCAACAATATTTGCAATATTTTTCACCAAGGAGCTGGGGTGATAGAGATAGTGTTTTCCATTTTGGCTGGATGTGGAGGATGTCCCAACAGAGATATAGTGGGGGTCGGATCAGTTCAGTTGCCTCTTCCATGCAGTTCATTAATTAGGTTTTCATCTTTGGTCTGGCAGCAACACAAACAAGATTTTTTTAAATAAGCTGACAGCACTGTGAATTTAAGTCATCTAGTGGCTTTTCATTGTATCACAGCAAATAGATTTGCTTTATCCTGAGAGGTGTGTTGAATTACAGCTTCAGCAATAGCATGGAGTTAGTGGATGTTGAGGAATTCTTTTTCTGGTTAGGGAGTTAAGTGCAATATCTTACTGTTGTTTATAGGAAATAATTCTACAGTGCTATAAACTCCAAAATTATAGATTTTGAGTGGGGGGCAGGGTGGAAATTTAGGGACAGATTTTGACACCGTTGTTCATGTTGAAAAGTATTTTACACAATGAGTTGTCCCATTAAGGTCAACTGCTTGTAGAGTATTGATATCACAATATGTCCTTAGTTTTACAGAATTCCGATTTAAAGGGAAATTTTTGTGGGTGTCAAATAGAAAAAGCATTGCAGAATTACAAGTTACAAAATATTTCTAATTAGTATTTATATAATTTTAGCACACATTTATCATAGCATCATAGATCTGTAGGGCTGGAAGGGACCTTGAGAGATCATCTAGTCCAGCTCCCAGTGATGAGGCGGGACCAAGTAAACCTAGACCATTCCTGACAGGCTGGCTTGCATTATACTTGATTTATATTTATGTTTAATTTAGAAGATAACATTTACTGTCCTGAACGGTGTCATTTTAAAAAATACAATTGTGCAGACATATAGACAATGTGTAATATAATTGCATATTGTATTTTATAAAATGTTACTGATCAAAATCTTATAAGCCTTATGAAGTCTTCTCTCCCCCTTTGAGGTACTTGGAATACCAAACAAAATCATAAAACCCACCCTCTTAAAACAGAAATTTAATGAGCTGAGAGGGTCTCATTGGGCAAAAAGTGCTGGTGGAAAGGATGGATGAGATATATACATCAAAAAAATAGTCATGTTAAAAATGAAAGTGACCTTTGGGGGAAAAAAGAAACCTTTTTACCTGGCCTCTTTTTTGAAAGAAGCAGGGAGCAGTGATATAAGATAAGGACCAAAAGGAAGTGTCCTAAGTGTCAATACACCATTTTAATCAAAGATGTAAACACTGGGACCCTACAAAGGTGTGAAGTAAAGTTTGGTTCCATCTACTGAGTGCTTGTCTGGAAATATAGAAATGAAGAAATCTTCTACTTATTGTTAAAAAGTTTTATCACAGTTTCTGTGGGCTTGAAGACTCACACCACCTGAGAGAAATTTTAGCATTTCCAGTCAGTCTTCCCTGTTTGTATAATTTAAGCCTTGAAACTGCACGTGCTCAAATTTGTTTACATGAGTAGTTTAACTGGAAGTGAAGACCCATTGATGCGATTTATGCTAACAAAGTTAAGTTGTACTCAAGTCTTCGTAGGATTGCAGCCTTGCTTTGTTTCTGCATATATTTGAAGCATTATGTTCCCCTGTGCAACCGTTACTCATGCTGAAAGTGCTGGTGGGAAGGATGGATGAGATACATACATGCTGGTGAGTTTTTCCTTATGTGAATGGTTATGTAACACCGACTGACCCCGGTCGTCGGCAGGCGGGATCGAACCTGGACCTCTGGAGCTTAGTGCATGAGCCTCTATTGCATGAGCTAAAAGCTAACTGTCTGCAAGCTAAGGCTATAGAGCAGACTCATTTAATTCACTCTCTCTAAGTCAGGGGTGGGCAAACTACGGCCCACAGGACCATCCTGCCCAGCCCCTGAGCTCATGGCTGGAGAGGCTAGCCCCTCCCCCTTCCCCTTCCCCTTCCCCTTCCCCTGCTGTCCCTCCTCCCCCGGAGCCACGCTGCCACGTGGGCAGTGCTCTGGGGAGGCGGGTCTGCATGCTCCGATTGGGCCACATGGCTGCCAGACATGCTGCTCTGAGTGGCCTGGTGCGTTGGCTAAGGGGCAGAGGATCCCAGGGGTCAGTCAGAGGACAGGGAACGGAGGGGTGTTGGATAAGCATGGGAGTCCCGGGGGGCCTGTCAGGGGGCGTGGGTGTGGATAGGGGTCAGGGCAGTCAGGGGACGGGGTGTTGGATAGGGGGTAGGGTCCTGTGGGGTGATTAGGGTTGGGGGTGGTCTCAGTAGGGGGCAGTCAGTGGACAAGAAGCGGGGGGAGGGGAGGTTGGATGGATTGGGGATTCTGAGGGGGGCAGTTAGGGGGCAGGAAGTGGGAGGGGGCAGATAGGGGGTGGGGGCCAGGCTGTTTGGGGAGGCACAGCCTTCCCTACCCGGCCCTCCATACAGTTTTGCAACCCCGATGTGGCTCTTGGGCCAAAAAGTTTGTCCATCCCTGCTGTAAGTGGTATCGGTGCCACTAGATGGGACAGAACACCACACCGAGAAGATGTGTGGGTTACAGTTACATTGACTTCAATGGGACTAATCATATAAGTAAGGGTAACATGGCCATTCCCTTAATATTTAGATTCAAATGTCACACTCTTTAATCCTACCATACCTAAAACACCAGCTATTCACAGCATCCATAGAGTGAGAATATGAAGGGGCACTGCAGAGAAAGGAAAAATTAAGTTCTTAGTTAGTCATCACCAGATCCACAATCTTCCTTCAACCTCACCTGAGACCTTTGGATCTTACTATCATCCAAAATAAACTTGAAATGGCAGATAATCACAATACAAGGACATGGTCAAGTGATTTGATTCATGTACTTTCCCTGCTTTAAATTTAGAGTTTCATTGAGTTCAGATGCAAAAGGAAAAGATCATAGATTGTGGACGTCTGAAAACAATCATTTAACAGGAAAACTACAAGTAACTATTTTTCCTTCTTTTTCTACTTTACTTGAAAATAATTTAATATACTTCTTTTAATTCTGATTTTGTTGTCCCATGAGAAAACTCAACTTTATCTACTTCTCTATTTCACTTTCTTTTCTTTCACCCACAAAAAGGCTACAGTTAACACATATTCACTTGCTTAGACTGTTAATAATCAGATTGTTTAAAAGAACCCCTTGATAGATGTCTGTGTAATTAAAAATGTATCCCTTGATAATGTTGTGCTCTAGTTCAGTAATTAACTTATTCCTAAAAAGATTGTCACCTATCATGTTCTAAGTTAAAGTATAATTTGTGTTTAGCTATAAATGTAATTTAAGTGGTGATTTTTTTTTACTTAATGATTGTTAATCACAGTCCTGATCTCTAATGTGGATATCATGTTCCTGGGACTACTCGGAAGTTATACTCCCATAGAACTAGTGGAACTTTGAGTCAGTTGGACTATTCTGCACTTTGGTTCTTCTAGTCACTGATCAGTCCATCAGCCCTCACAGAGAGAGCACTGATCACAACACATCAGACGCATTGTTCTAGCCAGTCCTCCAACTACCCTCTGGCCAAGCTGTCAGTAGCACTGGACACCGGATTGGCATAGCGCACAGCAACCTAGAACTCCGGAGTGATCCGCCAACTGCAGCCTCCCAAGTGGCTGGGATTACAGGTGCGTGCCACTACACCAGGTGGTTCTGCTAGTATTAAATAAAAAGAACTCATCCATATGTTAAATAAGAATGTCAATAAACTTTATGTATTTAAACCCTTCCCCATAACACATAGAGTGAAATCCTAGCCCTACTGAAGTCTATGGGAGTCAAGATTTTACCCATAATATTATGTCTTAGATACTGTGGAGAAAGTGAGAGTTTATTATTTTTATATCAGGTGAATCTCAATTTTCTTATTTGCTATACTCCTGCCTGAATGCAAGGAGTTAAATCAAAGGAGGCTGTTACAGGGAAAGCAAACAGGAAATGATGCAGTGACAGAGATAAGGTACAGTCCAGGGGATTGCAAGGGTCCTTGAGGAAATCATAGGGAAGCTATTAATTGGGAAATAACCTCTGCCTGGTTCCAGCTATGTTGGCAAGATTTAATTCTTCCCAGACCTGAACCTAGGATCAAAGCAGATACTAAAACCTTAAAGATGATGGCCCAAGGAAGAAGGGGGGTTGGGTGTGAGCAGCAGTCCAGGGTGAAGTTGCTGACAGGACATGTGATAGGAGGAAGAGAATTCGGCAGGACTGTCTGCTTTTCACAGCCTAGAGATGTGGGTAAGTGGACTGAATGGAATTTACCAAAGCTTGCAAGAAAATATACAAACAGGTCTTTATTGTTTTTCTCCTTGACTCGGATTGCTATGTACCTTTGGGAGAATGAATTAATAAATAATGCTTTGTTATGAGTCACATTAATTAGCTGCTGTCACCGATGCAAAACACAATTGGGGCCTTATCATGTTGCCATGATTGGGAAATAGAGGTGCTGCCACCCAGAGCTGCAATTCCATAGTGGCTGAAACATGTGGTTTCTCCGTTGAGTTTGATGGAGGAAGCTAAGATTGTCATCTAAGGGGCTGAACACAAAAGGGTCTAAACCACAGCTCGCCCTATGACCGAGACATCCATTCAAACAAATAGAATATTAACGCTGGTAGGTATACTTGGCAAATTGGGAAACACACACTTGCAGGACAGAAATGGCCAGATTTTCTATTGTACCAAAGTGCATGCACACTTGAATTCTGATGCATATACACATCCTCTGAATTGCAAAAGCTTAGTTGTACGTGTGTCTGATTAGGCCATGTGCTCATTGGAATATGCATGTCATAAGACATTTGAAAAAATCAGACCTAATGTACTGTCTGTAGTGTTTTCATGAAAGCATTACTTAGACTGTCTTTCTGTGGGTTGTTAATGACCCTCCCCATTTATCTGATGATTGTTTCCCTTCTCATTTCATTCTACTTGAAGGGCAGTCACTCTGTTCTTATGGAACGTTTCAAGCAAGAAGCTCCAACACTCTCCTTTGTAGTTAGGGTGACCAGATAGCAAGTGTGAAAAATCGGGACAGGTGGTGGGGGGGTAATAGGAGCCCATACAAGAAAAAGCCCCAAATATTGGGACTGTCCCTATAAAATCAGGACATCTGGTCACCCTATTTGTAGTGGCCCATTTATGCAAGGTGCTGAGTGATTCCTGAAAGGTAATGAGCACCCTCAACTCTTATTGATTTCAATCCTCAATGGGAACCTTGCAGAAAGGGAGTGTGTGATGGGATTGCCTCACTCCCATCTCTTTTCTAGCCACAAACTGCATGGAGATCTTTTTTTTTTAGCCAAATTCCTTGTGCAATTTATTTACTGTGTCCCCACCCCACACACAACCTTTACAAACATGTGCAGCTCTGTATATACACACAACAGCATACACTCCTAAACTCATTCAGCCAAGAGATCTTCTCTCTGAGAGAGATCTCCAGGCTCTGACTCTCAATAACCTACAAAGCTCTCTCCTTCTCCTGAGCACTTCCTTTCTGTGGCTTTCTACTTCCTGGGCTAATGGTTATTTAGCCTTGTAGCTATCTCCCGCCCATCCCCAATCTATCAATTAGGCACAGCTTTGCCCCTCAAGTTTACACTGGGTGATTTAATTGGTAATCCAGTGATCAGAGTGCTGGTACAACTACTGTTTTCAAGCACTTTGTCACAGATTGCATGGCTTGCTCCTTTCTCCCCTTGGGCAAATCTCATTACTAGCATCAACCTGAGACATCACTTCTATGAAATTGACAGTGTTATCACACAGTAGAAGTATGACTGTCACACTAATAAACCTGGATTTTCACTATTCTGACATCTTATTGGTCAAAGGAAGCACAACAGATATAATCATTGGTGAAGTATGCCACTGTTAAATGTTCTGTCTCTTTAATAAGTAAACCCATACAAATAATGTTTATTGTAATAAAGAATGAACCCTACTTTGTTTAGTACAAATATTTCATATATGAAGAGCTTGTCTCCACAATTTAATTATTAGTTAACTCCCCCAATGCCTATGTGATTTTAATTCTTTTCATATTAGTGGTATTTTTCTGCAGTTAGGAAGCCAACAGATTCCAAAGTGATAAAGATGTTATTCTTCTAAAGACGAAACCTTGCATCTTCAAGGGGTGGGGAGAGACTATTTTAGAAGCAAATCTAAACATTTGGGATATTTAGAAGCACCATCAAAAGAAGCACGGAAGAATATGCCTAGTGGGCTTTGAATGTGTTGTTATAGAAGAAAAAGTTGAGAGCTATTGGTCCTGAACATTCTTATTGTTTATTTCTTATTTAGAATTATGTATGCCTCATAGATCAACTATATTGCCTGGGATCAAAGCCAACAGTTTCCAGAAGAGGAGAGATATATATTGATATGGATGAGTAATGAGAACCCTCATTTGTTTGCCTTTGAGGAGCCCTGTTACACCGATCAGAAGTAATTATCCTAACTCACTGCTTATATAGCTTGAATATTGTCTCCAGACTCCTAAATGACTTTTAGTACTGTAGGTAGATTATTATAGCTATGATAGAGTGGGATTTTAGTTCTGAAACCCATACAGTACATGCAACACATTAGACTTCCTCTCAGTGCAATGCAAAACCTTAATTATGACCTCATACTTCCTTCACAAACACATAGTATGCCACACACACAACCGTTTTTGCATACTTCAATATTTACCAGTGTTCCTGAGGTTAAGCAACCATAAGGTTAAAGTTTGGGTTATACAGTGAGGGAGATTAGGGTGTTGTATGTAGTGTTTCTCCTTATGAGTAGGAAGCAGAAGGGAGTTTCTTATAGAAGTGTATCACTTTGTGTAGAAACATGCTGTGTAGGTGTTTGGTATGGCTAAGAAGTGTCCCAAAACTGGGCTTTTCCTTGATTTTAAGGCTTTGCATTGGGTGGACGTTACAGCAAAAGCTTAACTAGGGAAACCCCTAATCTAGCTACTCTGTTTTCCAAGTTCTTTAAACCTGTGGTTTAGTAAAAACTAAATTGGTTTTATTTAAATAAAATATAGTGTAAAAAAAACCCTCAATTGTTCTAGATAAATTAGCACTGACATAATGGTGTTAGAAGTCTCTCCAAGCATGTTGCTTTCAAATGAAGTACTGTGAACACTAATTACTAAGAATGTAATAATCACATTAAGGAATCACTATACCATAACATGGACCTTTTTTATTTGAATGCCTAGTTAACTGCAGATACAATAAAATATTCTGCATCTGACTGTTAAATATTCTTACTTTTCACAGTAATCATTCAAAAGCATACAACAGAACTATCTAGTAGTGCTGGAATCTAGTCACTATTTGTAGCAGAATGAATACAAATCAATAGTTTTTTTGTATGCTTTGACTAACTAAGATTGATTAGAACATGGTGACAGTCTGTCTAGGCAACACAAACGGAAAGCTTGTCTTTAATTGGTGACAGGATACATTTCAGAGTCTTTTCCTTTGCAGGGTCAACCAAGTACATTCCCTTATTGAGTTTAGTTATGTCATGCATGCTTCTGGTGTATCATTTTAATCTGACATTGTTTTCCTAGTTATTTATATTTTTGCATCACAAGCAGTAGCGTAGCCAGGGTGGGAGCAGGGGGAGCAGCTGCTCCCTCACTGAGCAGAAGCAGCGCCTCTTTTGTGCTCCGGTGCCTTTTGCTCCTGCGCTGCAGGAGGAGCAGAGCATTTTTTTTGCTCCGGCGCCTTTTTCTCTCAGCGCCTTTTTTTGCTCCCAACGCCTTTTTCTCTCTGGCGCCTTTTGCTCCGGTGCTACCAGCGGAGTGGAGCTAAAAAAAGCACTCACCCCCGGCGCTCCAGCTGTTCGGTGGCACTTTGGCGGTGGGTACCACCGAAGTCCCGGAGCGAGTGAAGGACCCGCCACTGAAGTGCCGCCGAACAGCTGGAGTGCCGCTGGGTGAGTACAAGGGGAGGCACCTTTTTTTAGCTCCGCTCCCCCTGTGCTCTAAACCTGGCTACGCCACTGATCACAAGTGGTATTCACAAAACCCATAAATACATTTTACCATACTCATGTAATGTATTAATTATGTACTAAAGGCATATGTAGGTATATATTTCTAAAGAATAGGCACACACATACTCTTTTGAAATAAAAATATGTACTCTCCTCAACTTTAGCCAACTGATAGTACCAAAACTGAATTGGTCCATGGGGCATGCACAAATTCAGAGACTATCTCCAGAAACCTTGGAATTAAAACTGTGTGACTTTAAGCTAGCTACAGTAAAATTAGCAGTAATGTAAATTCTTTTAACGGAGTGTATCTATCACCAAGTCAGAACTAAATTGACACTTGTGGACTTTGTTAGACTTGCACTGTTATTCCAAAGATAAAGAAAAAAAATCTTTCTAGTAATCTTCTGAGTCAGCAAAACATTAGTTTCTCTGCATGGAGCACACTATAAATCACTTTAGAAAAAAATTGATAAGATTAACTGCAGCAATTCTATAGTGTGTAATGAATGTAAAATTGAAATAGATGACTTTGGGGACATAGCACAGAAGTATTTTTAAAAAACACAGAAATTCTGGGTTCATGCATCATCTGATTTGCAGGAACAATTAGAAGTCTCTGACCCCATGCAACCAAGAGGTTTACCAATTTAGCACCAGTCTTTCAGCAAGTGATCATGCAGGCTGTGATTTTATGCCTCCTTAGAGGATCTAATTCAGCAATGTACTTAAGCACTTGCTTTAAACTACATGAGTAATCTCATTAACTTCAAAACCCAAGGTCTTCTGAGAAAATGTGATCTTCTAGCATATAAACAAAAACATGAACTTCGATCCCTAAACAGATGTCCACTTTCTTCACTCCTAACTAGAGTCAGTCGAGTTTGTGTTTCTTTGAAAGACAAAAAGTCGGACAAGGATCAAAGGAAGTAAAATGTTATTGGATTTTGTAGCTCTATGAATAATTAAAAACAGGAAAGCTATTTTAGCTGCTTATATTTTAATTCTCAAAATTACTATACAATTTCAAATATTGGTATTGTTTGTTGTATATTTCTTTAAATAACTGTTCATAATAGTTAAATTTGGCCAAATTCTTCTCTCAATCTCACTCATCCAGAGTGACTCTAATGAAAAAATGACCAAATTTGTGAGTAGACTTTGTCCCATTATAATTATTTTAGTAACGTAAGTGTATCTGGGACTGAACAGTAGGAAATCTGTACAAAAAATTAACAGGTTCCTGCCATAAGGAACACACAAAAGATCCAATTCTGTAATGAGCTAAATGTGAACAGAGCCCTTAATCATTGAAGGAATGTGGCCTAAGTAATATAAGTGAAACCCGTACAGTAAAACGCAAAATAGAACATACACAGTGCCCCACACCCTGCAAATCTTACACAGGCAATGCTCCCACTGACTTCAGCAGGATTTTGGACTGAGTATAGATGGAAGGAATTGACCCAAAGTGGGGTGTATATGATGAGATGATGAGGTTGATCTAAAAAGTGCACACCATATTGACAAATGAAGATCTCAAGAAGGAAGTGACAAAGGATAAGAAAGACATTCACTGTATTCACTAAATTGAACAAAGCATGGAAATCAAAGATTCACAGTACCAGAACAAAACTGAATTTTTCAATTCAAACAATCTCAGTGCTAAAAGATGGCTGCAACAGCTGGAGATCTACCAAAAAGTTAGACAGAAAACTAGACACCTTCTAAAATAAAGTGCCTATGAAAGATTCATTGGTTGGAAATATTTCCTCACCAACAAAGATATCAAAGAAATCACCAACTAGCAACTCATCTCCACTAGACTCGGAAGAATGTGCGGAACATATGTGAGGCACGTACTCTATATGCCAACACACAGACTCCCACATGAGGCTTTCAAGTGGAAGTCAGCTAGTGTGAGGAAACGAGAGTGTCTAGAAGAAACCATATGAAGAGCCATCAGTAGGGAGGGCAGAACAGTCAATCTCAACACAGCAGATGGAAGCAGCCACAAATGACAGAGAGGAATGAAAGAGACTAATTTCTATGCTGTGTGCCAACACTGGCATGGGAGGGATGTAAAAAAAAAATGGATTCATGTTCATGCTGGGCAAGTCTTGTTTATTATATTACATAACTTTCTATTACTATAATTTGTTAAGGTTGCAAAATCAAGTTATAACATTTCAGAATTAAGGTTGCCTGTGCAACCTTATAACTGGTTTAGTACCCTTGTCACACATGAGGGGATTTTCATAGGAGCAGCTCTTCATAGAATATCAGGGTTGGAAGGGACCTTAGGAGATCATGTAGTCCAACCCCCTGCTCAAAGCAGGACCAATCCCTAATTTTTGCCCTAGATCCCTAAGTGGCCCCCTCAAGGATTGAACTCATAACCCTGGGTTTAGCAGGTCAATGCTCAAACCACTGAGCTATCCCTCCCCTCCTAAACAAATGGAGATATGCCTATCTCCTAGAACTGGAAGGACCTTGAAAGGTCATTGAGTCCAGAGTCTTGATGTCAGAGCTACCCCTGTCAAATTCCAAGTCCATGGTCCAAAGTGTGAAGTGCTAGATCTTTAAGAGAAATGATTGTAAGAATTTATTAGCATTGGCAAGACAATGACTGAACTGCTTTTCCTGACATTTTCAAAAAAATCAGCTTGAAGCAGAAACTCAGAATCAATAATTTCAGCCCAAACTGTTTGGCAAAGTTACAAGAAACTGAAAACGGGGTTTTATAATGGAACATATTAAGCAACCTTAACTATTGGCATTGAGGCCACCTCTGTCAATAATTTCACAAGAGGAGTCTGATTTAAGAAGATATTTCTCACTATTTTGACATTTAGCCATTGCATTATAGTGGGACAGTGTCACTAATATAGTTACATTTGAGACTAGCTTCCTGTTCAACAGCCAATTGTATAAAGAAAGCTAAAATCCAGATGCTTACTAAGATTATCTTGAAACTTGCTTTAACTCATGGGGATCTGGAATAGGGTTACTGGTGTAAATTTCAAGTTGTTTGAGTTAGGGGTACCTGATATATGGCAGCCCTAAAAAATAAGAGCAGTAAAATGTTACTGTTCTTACATTTTTTTCTACACACCTGAGACTCACGCTATGGTCTGAATCTTGCCAAGTTGATGTCTCCTGCTCAGGATTGATTTCAGCTAGTATCCAGCACCCAGGGCCCCTTTAGGCAAGCAATATCACAAAAGTTACTCTGGGTAAAAGTCCTTGGCAGCTTTCTGTGAATGTATATTAGCTGCTCTTCTGCAAGGGCTCCTTTCGGAAATTTTGCCCTGAAAGCAAAGCTTTTGGTTTAAGAACCAATACTTCTAAAATCTAAAATCTGTATGCTAACTCCAATTTTACTTAAGAAATATTGTCAAGGAAAATGATGTTAATTAAGTAGAGGGAAGGTGAAAGATTCTAGTAAGCAGCAGCATTAGGGTAATGTAATCATGCCACATGCCCCTTACTCATTTCCTGAACATTGGGAATGAGTATAATCAAGGAAAAGCAAATAGTCACAATTCTCATCATTGTTACTATGCTCCAATAGGGTGCTGAACATCCATCAGAGAGAACACTTTTCTAAGGACTGGTTAAGGTCGACATTAACTAACAGAGCCAGGATAGTGTTGTCTGTCAAAACAGTAACAAAGTTATTATGAAAAATTAATACAAAACATATTTCAACTTTCTACAATAGTTTATCCAGTCTATACTACTCAAGGGTTCACATCTATCATAAGAATGGCCATACCAGTTCAGACCAATGGTCCATCTAGTCCAGTATCCTATCTTTGATAGTGGGCAATGCCAGATGTTTCAGGGGGAATGAACAGAGCACTGCCATTATCGAGTGATCCATCCCCTGCCATCTAGTCTCAACTTCTGGAAGTCTGAGGTTTAGGGACACCTGGAACATGGGGGCTTGACAAAGCCCTGGCTGGGATGATTTATTTGAGGATTAGGTCCTGCTCCTGAGGTCCCTTCCAACCCTGATATTCTATTATTCTAAAGGGTTGCATCCCCAGTCATCTTGACTACTGGCCATTGATGGACCTATACTCCATAAACGTATCTAATTTTTTTGAACCCAGTCACACTTTTGGCCTTCACAACATCCACTGGCAATGAGTTCCACAGGTTGACTGTGCATTGTGTGAAGTACTTTCTTATGTTTATTTTAAACCTGCTGCCTATTAATTTCATTGGGTAACCCTTATGTGATGTGAAGGGGTAAATAACACTTCTCTATTCCTTTCCCCCACACAGTTTATGATTGTATACACCTCTTATGATATCCCCTCCCAATCATCTCTTTTCTAAGATGAACAGTCCCAATCTTTGTATCGCTTCCTTCCATGGAAGCTGTTCCATACCTCTAATAATTTTTGTTGCCATTCTCCAATTTTTGTGCCTTTTCCAGTTCTAATATATCTTTTTTGAAATGGGATGACCAGAACTGCACACCATATTTAAGGTGTGAGCATACCATGTGTTTATACAGTAGTATTATGCTATTTACAGTCTTATCTATCCATTTCCTGCTTTTTTAACTGCTCTTGTACATTGAGTGGCTGTTTTCAGAGAACAATCCGCAATGACTCCAAGATCTCTTTCTTGAGCGGTAACAGCTAATTTAGACCCCATCATTTTGTATGTTGGGATTATATTTTCTAATGTGCATTACTTTGCATTTATCAACACTGAATTTCATCTGCCATTTTGTTGCCCAGTCACCCAGTTTTGAGAGATCATTTTGTAACTCTTCGCAACTCTGTTTTGGACGTAACTATCTTGCATAATTTTGTATTATCTGCAAATTTTACCTCACTGTTTACTACCTTTTCCAGATCATTTATTAATATGTTCAACAGCACTGGTCCCAGGAGAGATCCTAGGGGCACCCTGTTATTTACCTCTCTCCATTCTGAAAACTGTCCATTTATTCCTACCCTTTGTCTATCTTTTCACTCATTACCGATCCATGAGGACTTTCTCTCTTATTCCATGACTATTTATTTGTCACTCCTCAAAGTGCTCTGACTCCTTTTTCTAAGGAAGCACAAGGAAATATCACACTAGTCAAATTAATCACATGACCCTTTGCTAAAGGGTCATAACACCTCGAATGATATTCCTGTAAAAAAAAAAAACTACTATGAACATTTTAAAATTATTCTCTAACCCAAAAGACAGAATTTGTGAACCTTTTTAGCCCTGTTAAATGAGAATCATGGGGCAACTGTGACTGTAATGATACTACCTTCGCAGCAAAATGGTGCTGTGCCACATTAGGGCCAGGGGTTGAATTAGTGAGGCAAGTTGGAGCCATTTGGTCAAAGGGTTTGTCTGACACAGGCCTTCCAATGAAGAGATATTTTAGTGGTCAACAGGCACAGGGAGATTGTCTTGAAACTGGTGGGCCAAAAGAGGGGCTAGGGTAGAGTTTGTGTTGCAAATTTGGGGTCATTTATTTAAGGACTTTCTGATCTTTGTCTCCTGCTCCCATTATGAGCTACTTTTAATTTTCAAAATGCTTTAAAATTCATGTGCATAGTGAGATCCTCTTGAATACTGGTATGCCACAACAGGTGCACAGGGATATTTCTTGATGGTATTTTGGAATCATATAGCCAAGGGATTCCTCAGATACAGCCCCCAAACAAGGAGCTGATTTTAATATTCAATTTGCTCTAAAAACTCATATGGATAGCAAGATTGTCTTGAAAATTAGTATTCCACAATGGGCTGAGGTAAACTTTGCAAAATGGGGAGAAAAATACCCACCGGGAAGAATGGATCAATTCACTCTCCTCACAGCTATTGTGTCAGGCTATATTCATCATCTTTATGCAGTATTTGAGTCTTCGAAAACCCTACCTTTGAGAGGAATGGGCCACTTTAAACCTCTACTTCAAACCTTTCTTTACTGCAAAGCCTCGTCCCTCTCCCCTAGTTGCCAAAGTAGAGTACAAAGTCTGGGGCTTCCCTTCATTTCCTGGTTTTCAGAGGTTTAATTATAGGTCCACCCAATGTTCTGGAAAGGTGCCAGTCAACCTTAACTTTGCATCAATGAAGGGTTTGGGGCAGGGAATAGTTAATGGAGCAGCAATTACCTCTGTGAAGATTTAGGATCTGTTAATTAAAAAGAACATAGACATCTTTTATATGTAAATACTTTTTGCACCAAGAGAGGAGTGCTATATTTTTATAAAATATTTTAAGTATTTAGTTGCCTTGGGACATAACAGTACCACAAATGTTTCACTACACAATGCAATGAAACAACAGCAATCTCAGCCAATCCCTGTTAATGTATAATTTGGAGAAAATGCATGATTATAAGGAAATGAAGAATGGAAAAAAAAACAGGTATAACTCACACAATCAAGCTAAGAGTGATGATTCAGGAATGGAAAATTTTATAGCAGTCAAACATGTTATTCTAGCTTCTGAGCAGGAACTGTGACCTGTGCCCATAAGATTTAAATTGATTTTACTCATCTCAGCATAAATTACCCAGCATCCGCTCTGAACTATCACCAATGACTGAGAGTGAAATTTTGGGGTGGAAGTATCAGAGGGTGACCAAAGTGCTTGAGGGAAAATTCTCCTGTCATACACTGACAACAACTGCCTCTGCATTATGTACATAATATAAAGGAAGAATTCTGTAAGGGCTTGCTAACTGTGATAGTGTTTACTATACCCCTACTCTATGTGTATTGAAACCCTTGTGGTTCATTAAAAACCTAAGAAGGTATTGGCATGCCTTTGATTCTTTTTGATTATTTTAAATTTGAACATAACAAGTGAGAGCCTCAACTGATACAAGTCCATTAATGTCAGTAGTGTGTTCTGCTGAATTGGAGCCCTGATGAGAAAATAATCCAGCCCTGGAATACAAATTGTCTCTGACTGTTCAGAAAACTAGACAATACCATTTCAATCTATGGTCTCTCTGCTGAGATTAACAACCAAATATGTCAGTGTGGTGGTTAATGATATGTGTCCACTTAGAAGATGCGGACTATAGCAGGGCCTTACCTGATTCAGGCTCTCACTTTCCTCTTCACCACCAGTGAATCTCTATATTCCTCCCCTTTAGGGAGTCTGGTTCATTAACATCTTCCATGGGCCTCTCCTAGCTGACTCACAGCTTTGGTGCAGGGTTCTTAGTCCTGTCCCCGCTGAGACTTTCCTTTTAATAGTCTCCTACTCCTCCCACCTCCCTAGACGCTTGTGCTCCCCAGGCCCTTTCCTGGGGAACCACAGAGAGTCTCTGTATGGAGCTGCTCACACACCCGTCTGCTTCTATGAGTCTCTCCCTTGAATAAACTCATGCAGCCCCCATGCCCCTCAGCAGACCACATTCTTCCATCATGTAACCCCTGGAATAAGAAAGAACCTACTTATGGGTGAAGTAAATCCAGGACCTCAAAGGGTCATCTCACCTTGTGACACAGCTCTTTCCGCAGAGCCTTACCCATCTGAAGGCAGGTTCTCTCTCATTCCACGCACTTGTGGAGACAGCATAAACCTGTCACAGGTGAAAGTGAGGCCCAAACCCATTAAAAGGCCAGTGATAGAGACCATCAGCTTATGTAACTTCCATAAGATGTTAACGGCTCTGGAAAATAATACTGATAACACAGATATTTAATATACAGAAAATATTACAAATACTTAACCTCATTTATGAAAAATTTCAGTAGCCAGAAAACTATATCAGCAGTGTTTATGCAAATGTTGCAGATCATATGTATAAAACAAGTATGTGAAACTGGAAATTTGATATACATGATATAGTGCAATAGAAAGGGGAAAAATACTACGTTCTATTTCATAGTTTTTTAAAGAAAGTCTCCTATTTTGTTGTTTAATAAGAAATTCTGATCTAGTATAAAAGAGAACCATTGTCCATTAATAAGATGAAATGTACCCTACTGTATTTCTTCCAATTACTTTGATTTAAATATTTATAGAACTACATTTACCTTCATGAACTAGATATACATTATCAGCCATCATTTAGCCAGAAAAATCTATCTTTAAGACGGATTTTTATAAAGCACGAGGAACTTGAAATTAAACTTTCAGATTTTTTTCTTAAAGTGTCCTATTTTGTTTTGAGGTCTTTCTAATGTCATTCATCATTAAACAGATATAAATGAGGATTTTGGAGAGGGACAAAATGATTAATATCACAACGTTAGCTTAAATAGATCTGGGGGGGAAAAGAGGGAAAATATTTTTTTTCCAGAACAAGAACCATAGGGGTCACAAACAGGTCTCAGGGAGTTGTGAGCACATTACCCATTCCATATTGCTATGCTGAATGGGAACTGGATCTCATATACCTGGGCGGGAAGTTCAAGGGGCCCTGGTATTGACAGGGGAGCAGTATAGAGAAGGCTGAAAACCACTGTCCTAAAGAATAAAAATTCAGACCAACTCTGTAGCTATATCACTATGCCACTTGAGGATTACAAATTGATTAACACATTAAGTCAGAAGGGACCATTACGGTCATCTACTCTGATTTCTTGCATAAAATTTCATCCAGTAGTTGGAACCCCTTGAACTCAACTTGTATAGCAATGAGTGTTGCCAACAGAAGCACAATCCTGTCTATGTGACCCCGGTTCAGTCAATAAGGATGAGACATGATGGTGGTTGAAGTGTTACAGGAAAGTGATGGCTTTGCACTTTTTTGATTACAAAATTCTAAGTGAATTTACATGGGAGGTAATGTACATTTTCCCTTCTTTTTTAATAACATCAGAAAATGAAAGCACAGAACACTGGATGGCCCCAGATGATTGGCAATGCAATATTTTGCCTCCTGCTCACTAGTTAGCAACTTGGGCCAGATTCAATCTTCTTAGGGATGTTTTTCAGCCTATGTGAAATGAATTTGCAGTTAATCAGTTCACTTTCAAATTTACAGATGTCCACACTAGAGAACAATACAATGGACATTAATTGGTAGCTTAGATGACTTTCACAGTAGAGTGGTATAGGATTTAGGAACAGATTTTAAAGGTGTTTAGGCACCTAAGGATGCAGCTAAGTGACGAGTTATATTTCAAAAATAGCTCTTGAAAATCTCACTAGGTGCACATCTGCATCCTTGGGTGCCTGCCTAGATATCTTTTTTTAAAAGCTGTCCCTAAATGATCAAGGAAATTGACCACTACTGCTTATCCTTGCAGCTAGTTGCATCATTTCATGGCTGGCACACGCTGATGGCACAGTGGAAGACACCTGTACAGCTTTCCATGGTTTATGACTAGAGACTTTAGATGCCAGGGCTGTTAAAGCTAACTCTTTCACATGCATTTAATTTACATGAAAAATATATAAAGGATAAAATCCATGAACAGTTGTGTTGATAGATGTTTTGTTGTGTGTGTATGTGTTTGCTCTGTATGCTGCCCCAGCTTTGCACAGATAGTGGAGACAGCAGACTTTGATTGAACTGCCCAATAAATCCACAGACTCAGTTTTCAGTGATGGAATTTGGTCAGGTTTATTGCTGACGAAGCATGGTGCTAATGCCTTGGCTCAGTGGTTACTGGTACACTAACACATGTATCCTTGTGACAGTGGACTGTCTCAGTGAATGGCAGTACTTTCCCTTCTCCCCTCAGCCATACAAAGACACTCCCTCTAAGATACATCTTTATGCACATACACAAACAAGTTATGTGTTGCCTCCTTGACGTGGCTAGTTACTGCCCTCTGACGTACCTAAATACCACCGTCTGATGTAGTAGGATTGCCAACCTTCTAGGTTTGGCCTGGAGTCTCCCGGAATCAGCATTGATCTCCTGGTGACTATTGAAAGCAGTCCAGGAGATTTTAATAGGGTATTTTAAGAAAATGACATTATGGCATGTGTGTGTGTTGGGGGGGAAATCTCCCAGAATAGCTTCAGTCAGAGTTGGCAACTCTGGCAACACTATGAGGTAGCTAACCACCACCCATTACCTTGTACCTGTTGGTTCAAAACATCTCTATCCATCATGTTGTTATCCCTGCCTTATCTTTAAGATGGGTCAGCATGTTCCTGTTATCTTTTGGGGAATGTGTTGGTATCAAGGTGTTCTGGAATGTGTTTGTATGCATAGCCTGTGCCTAGCACTTCTTAGAAATGTATAATTTTGAAATATCAGACTTGTTCTTGCCAGATTCTGTGAGCAGGCCCTACCTAGCTCACAGCCTGACTTTGCTTTATATCAGCAAAGCTTTGACCACTACTTTAGCCCAGGCCTCATGCCTCATACCAGGCCTCTGATACAAGGGCTTATGTTTCAGGCCCTTTTCCTACAAGCTGTATAACTAGACCATTAGGTCAGCTTAAATATTTTAATAGGGTTTTTTTTTTAATTTGCCTGTTCGTACTTGAGGGACATCAATATCTACCTAGATATATATTGATGTTTCTCAAGTATGTACAAGCAAATTAAAAAATATCTAGTAAAGATTTTAAGCTGAACTATAGGTATTGAGGCAGCAATGCAGACAGGGATGTGAATAGATAAGTAACTTGACCTTCTCTTATTTATTTTATTTATTTATTTTTGCCTACCTACAATGACGTTCAAGGGCCATGAAAAACTTGGAAGACTAGAAGCAAACAGTCACTGCATGACTGCCACCTACTGACAAACCCATGGAGTAGCATTAGCCACAAGTAACAGATCCATTATGAAAACTATAAAATGACTAAGCACAGCTATCTAGAAGGTAGAAGGAGAAGAATTTTCAACTCCCAACCCATATACTCCTGCAAGGCAAGGCACTCAGATATAGTAATTGGAATGCAACCATGAAAATAGTGTGAAAAAAAATCAAATCTTTGCTATTTTGAAATTCAGTTATGGTATTTAGAAAGACTTAAAAGCTGCTTATTAAAGTTCACATTCTTTGCTAAGTGATTTATGTTCATTTCTTAGGAGAAAAGCTTTGGAAATTGCTGTAGCTTTGGGAATATAAATCAAATCTCCCTGTGATCTGAGTGCTTGTTTCTTAGAGACAACAATATAACTTGTTCTATGCTGAATTGTGTACAGTAATACAGTAAGTATGTACAGGAAATGGCATCTTAAGTGTTTGTGAACTTAGTGAGTATTTCCTGATATGCCATTCATTTGATCAGTAATTTGGTGTGGAAGTGGGCCTGAATGACAACCCCAGCATTAAAGCACTGTAAAGATTTGTGTGTTCAGACAGATCACAGATTATGTGAAATCCTGTGTATGAAATATTGTCACACCCCAATGGCCCCCTCCCACAAGTCCCCTGGGGAGGCAGATCAGTTTTGTAAGTTGCTAACGCTGTTGCAGGCATTGAAAAGTATTCTGGGAAGGGATAAAGGTGTGAGTGTGAGTGAAAGGTTCTTTTGCAGGTTACAAGAGGCCGAGAGCGGGGGCAGGAAGAAAGGAATAGGTGAATTCCACGCTCCATCTGAAGATAAGGCACTGACTCCAGCCCAAGGACACAGCACACAGCCAATGCTTGGCTGCCTGCTGAGAAAGACGGGGACTTGGATTACACCCCGACCAGCTGTGAGAAAGGAAGATTCAGCTGCACAAACCTACAGGGGCTGCAAAACCCAGCGAGACAGTGGAGGCAAGCAAGAGAGACAACAACCATTGTAGCGTCTCTGAAGGCGGTATATTTTGGGTAAGCTGAGAAGGCCACAGAAAAGCTGGTTCAGACTGGTGCGGAGAGCAGATAGCATGGGGAACAAGGGGGACTCCCCTGGCCGAGATGCCCCCAGGAACACCCAGGGCTTAAAAACCCTCCCGAGAGCGGAAGCATGTTGGAGATTACAGTGGACCCCAGACGACCTGTGCACAGGGCAGAACTCCGGTCCAGCCTTCCCCTCACCCCCTCTTCTTCTTACGTTACACCCAGGCTTGGGTTGTGCGTGTGTGAATATGGAAGTGGGTTAGGGCTCGGGCACTAATGCTTTTTTCCCTTCCTTTGAGTGACTTGGGAGCAGTCCCAACACTCACTGCTGTTATTTTATTATTTTATTAATAAAGCTTTAAAACTTAGACACTTGATATGTTCCGTCATCTCCTGCCCAAACGATCCTGTGGCCTCAGCCTGATCAACTGAGGCACAGGCAGATTGATAACATAAATCTGTCACAATATAAGATGATGTAACACACACAAAAAAGATTGTCTAGGTCATAAATGAAACCTACAATGATGGGTTTTTTGTCAGCAGTGACACAAACATTTTTTGTGGTTTAAGAGCACAAATAAAACAAAAAGAAAGGAGACTGTTAGATTCCTCATTAGAATACCTACTTTTGACAATGAAGATTCCAATGATTCATTAACCTATAGTGGAACAGCTTCAACAGGAGATAAATCCCAAAACCTAGTGGTTAGGACACTCACCTGAGAGGTAGGAGACCCCTGTTCAGTCCTTTCTCTCCCTCAGGCAGAGGCAGGGGGAGGGATTGAACCAGGAAGGTGTCTCACATCCCAGGTGAGTAGCCTAACCACTGGACTAAAAGTTAAAAGGAAGTGCCTCCCCCCACCATCTCCATATAGGCACCTAACTCCTAGAGAGGGTTTGCAGCTGAAACTTCAAGCAGATTCTAGGCTGCAGGGATGTACCAAACTCCTTGAGAGGGGCAGGGCTTAGGAAAAATCATCTCCTAGGTATAGCCCATTGGCTAGCTTAGGTGAGGCACCCCCTAGTGTGCTGGCTTTTGTGTATTCCATTTTGAGGTACCTATGTCCCTCCATTCAGTGTATGGGGAGCTTAGATACCTAATTCAGGCTTTGTGAATCCCAGTGTTTTCTGGGTGAATGAAAGTTAGGCATGGCAATGCTCAGCATCACCATGCTTAAGTTCCTTTGTGACTCTAGCTCTTTTTTTCATTAGCACAGCACATTACACTCAGATGAATTCAACTGAATGCCTTCCAGTTTTCCCAAAAGATTATTTCTAAATGTAATTGTTTTATACAAAAGGGTGAACACTGATATGTTACCATGGTTTTGACTGTTGCAAATCAATATGAATATACTCTTACAATTCAAGCAGAAATATAGATAGCAGTCATACTATACTCCCAGGTGGGTCACAAAAACCAGGATTAATCTGTACCTTGGAAGATTAACTTCATAGTGAGCTGCCTGCTTTGAATTAGTATATGAATCAAATAATTACAATCTTCTCTCAAATTCAGTATAATATATATGAAACCCAGTCACATGAAACTTTTGAAGTTAGTTGTTAACAGAATGGAAATGGAAATGAGAAACATTATATTCTTTTAATACCAAACAGGAAACTATATCTGGTTTTAGTATTGAACCAAATACACGTAAAAACATTTGATTTCCTGAAAGCTTCTTTAGGAATGAGAGACTGGACTTGATCCGCCTGCTGCTTCTAACCCCTCCACCCCCCAGGTGTTTAGCATTTACAGAGCACTTTTACAGGCCTGCTCAAATAGAGTGACACTGAGGCTTTGTCTACACTACCCATCTTTTAACGAAACAGCTGTGCCACTACAGCCGTGCCATTAAAAGGCATACAGTGTAGCTGCTGTTTGTCAGCGGAAGAGAGCGCCCCTGACGACAAAGCACTGTTTAAACTGGCATTTTTTGTTGATAAAACTTTTGTTGTTTGGGGTGGTGTTTTTTTAACATCCCTGAACGACAAAAGTTTGCCAACAAAGTCCCAGTGTAGACAAAGCCTAACACTGTGTCTACACTTAAATGCTACAGCAGAACAGCTGTGGCTGTGCCACTGTAGTGTTTCAGTGTAGAAACTACTTACAGTGGTGGGAGGGGTTCTCCCATTGGTGTAGGTTCTCCACCTCCCCAAGAGGTGTATGCAA
Source organism: Macrochelys suwanniensis (assembly GCA_033296515.1). Classification (NCBI taxonomy): domain Eukaryota; kingdom Metazoa; phylum Chordata; order Testudines; family Chelydridae; genus Macrochelys; species Macrochelys suwanniensis. The sequence continues at coordinate 47,002,028 of CM065777.1, forward strand.
GGTTGATAGAAGAATTATTCTGTCGACCTAGTGCTGGCTATGCTAGGGTTAGGTCGGCTTAACCACGTTGCTCAGGGGGTGTGAATTTTTTTCACACCCCTGAGTGACATAGCTGGGTTGACCTAACTTTTTAATGTAGGCTAGGACTTTGATTCCATTTGCTGAGCTAACAGGGAAGCTTTGTTACTTGCAATAATGTTTATATCTTTTGTGGACCAATCACCAGAAGGTAGCATTCCATCTATCAGAGACCAACAGCATATGTAAGAACATTGCTCAGGGGTATGAACAATTCACTCCCCTCAGAGAGATGTAATTAAGCCGGTCTAAGCCTCAATGTACACACTGCTAGGCAGGCAGATTATCAAAGCTGCCTATCAAACACCAAGGAAAGTCTCTGTTAACAACCCTCGCAGTGGTGTCCAATACGTTCGCCACTAGCCACATGTGGTGAATAGGCTATTGAATTGTGGCTAATGCATGAGCAATGTGTTGGTGTACTGAAGACAGCAGTACTGGAAGTCAGGTTGCGTGCTTTGATATACAGCTTGTTAATGTGGCTAGAATAAAGTAATTTTGTGTTAGTAGTACCTATTCATATTTTTTATAATATCTACTATTTTTGATATTTGAAATGTTGTTTGTAATATGTTTTTTAATCCTTTTTTATAATGTGGTGAATAAGAAAAATTCAAAAACCACAAGTGTGGCTGGCATCGAATTTCTATTGGACACCGCTGCCTTAGAGGTTCTCAGACCCGATTGAGACTGACTTAAGCCAGTTCTATGAAACAGACACTGCAGGTGAAATCCTGACACCATTAAAGCCAATGGCAACACTCCCATTGACTCCAATGGGGTCAGGATGTCACCTTTCATACACGAGTGACCCGGGCTGCTGTTAGGACAGAAGATGGTGCAGGGGAAAAGTGGGAAGATAATTTCATTAAGAGCCATCCGTTTCCCTTACACAAAATTCATGCTTAGAAATACTACAAACAATGAAACTTTCTCACATGCACTTAATTGTTGAGAGCTTCTAGAAGAAATTTTAAGCTGAGACCATTTAAACTTCCAAACACTTCTGCTTTGTTTAACTCCTTGTATGATTTATTCATGTGAGGATTTGTAATAGAATGAATACACTTTTAGATTTACTGCATTTGAAGTATTTCTTAGTTAGTTGCTACTTTTGAAGTGTTCACATAGAGAGCACTCATTTTAAGCATCATGTTATATTAAGCAATTGTAAGATGTCTATATTTTATATTATAGAACAAACCCTTTTTATCTTCAAGAGATTTTCATATAGAATAATAATGTTAGAATATTGTATTAATGTATTTGTCTGAAATATTATAGATCCTAATTTGCACCTTTCATGCTCCTTTTCATGTTTTATTTATGCTGAAATGTCAACAATATCACTAACAAATCTTCCAGGAGGAATATTAGATGGTTTCTTTACTTTGGAATATGAACAAAAATATGTTAGGATACTCATCTATACAATGATACTTTTGAAAGTCAAAAACCAAAACATTCTTTACTGAAGTCTCCACATAAACAATCACATCTGAGCCTGTTTAAAATGTTTCAAGCAATAAGTGATTAGTTTTTTACTTGAAAGAATCAGAATTGGGAAAATTAGTAGTCAATGATTTTGAATTGTAGAAGAATTGCATGAAACACGAGAACTAAGAGGGATATTTTCAGAGGCACAAACGACATTTAGGCATTAACTTTCAATTGGATTTGGGTAGCTAACCCCAGTTGTGCCTTTGAAAGTCTCCCATATAGAGTTATTTATTTTGCATTACAAGTGTGTTAGATACTTACAGGAAAATGTTCTTGTATTTCTAAGACTACCTTCATGGCAAAACTGACTCCCATGATTGTTTCTATGACGGATTTAGATCAAGATTTCTATAGTGCTAGTGCTCTTAATTATTTGTAGCACATTGGTGCTTTGAGATCAGAGCCCATTGTGCTATGCACCATACAAGAAACTGTCCCTTCCCTGAAATTACACTCCAACTAGACAAGACAAAAAGAGAGTGGAGGGGAAAGGGGTCAGAAAATACAAGCACAACAATCACTGCAATGGGTGGCAAATGTCATGCCAGTCTCACAATATTTGTTGTTATGCTGTGATTTGTTATTTTAAATTTTGAGTGCTTTGTTGAACTGGATTAGCTAAATGGAAGTGAAGGAGCTCTGAAGGTTGGAGACAAGGGGGATAAGCAAGGAGAGAAAAAGAGGAAGGAGTGGAGTATAGAGGGCAGGTGGAATGAGGGTGAAATAATTCACTGTTATGAAGTGATAGGTGTGGGTTGAAGTAAATCGCCAATCAGGATTGGAGAATATGTCCAGAGTAACAACTGAGGGAAGAGTCTGATGACATTTTAAATCCCTAGTCTACATGGACTATACAGAGAGTTTTGTGAATACACAGCATTCATCCCCAGGCTCTTTAACTGTCATTCAGGGCACCGTCAAAGTTAGCCAGAGAACAGATTAAGACTCTAATCCTGTACACGTGCATTTGTTAAACAAAATGCAAAATGTTAAAGAGTTAAACAAAGCAAATGCACTTTTCCTGTACACAGCTGGACTTTAATGGGACTTCACACAAGGGCAATGGTCCACTACATGGAGCTTTATAGATTATTTTGTCCATTTGCCATCAGCTCAGAATTGTTCTTTACAATATGTTCTCAAGTGTTTACCAATCTAGTATTGGAAAAGATTAGCAAAAGACTAAAGACAGGTGAAACACATGGCAAGCTGTGAAAAGGAATAGCAATCATTCCCTTGAATATTATTAAAGGCAGATTTCACAACTGGAATGTTAATTTCTGACATTCCACCTAAATTTGCCAAATATTAGTTTAATCCTATTACTCCTAGTTATGGTCCAGTTTAATTAACAATTCCTTTCTGACACAGTATTTACCACCTTCAAACACTTAAGGCCTGTTTTACAGAGTTCCTGGAAACTGCACTTCCCACAAACGTCTGCTAGATTTGGGGGTGTTCAACACCTTTGGAAAAAAAATCAAGCTCTTGTTTTCCTCATTTGTGCCCAGTAATCTGGTACAGTTGCTTCTTAAAATCCATGACATTTTGAGTAAGCAAGGGCTTTAAGCATTAGCCATCATTTATCCAAGCTACTGATACACTTATTTAGGGTCTGGGGTTTAATGTTCTCTGTGTACATCAATTTACGTTGGTCTTTGAATTTGGTGTACATTTTTCTGGTATTTCAATGCCCAGAATATTTTGAATGCAATATTCTACATGATGTTCCACCAGAAAAGTAAAGAGAGAATATTACTTTTTAGTTTTGGGTGGGATTCCATTGAATATACCCCACAAAACAGAGCTGATGGCCATTCATTTTTTTCTCCTAAAACTTTCAATTTAATTGTTAGAAGCAGAAAACCAGTTTCAAGTCTGTAAGTTAAATAATTTTATTTTTTGGTCCTGTAATTTTTTAGACTGGTATCAGACTTACTTAAAAAAGAAAAACAACATGGAACTTTACAAGATGATTTCATACTGTGATATTATACTACTTTACTTGGGCTATGTCTGCAAACTACAGGTCTAACTACTGTAAGCACCTGATTCAAAAGAATGCATAATTAACCTTTGCTCTTTGAATATCATGTTATATTTTGACAACCAACAGTAAAACCTCAGCATGAACAACTTCTGTTTCCACTGAAATCAGCAGACAGAAACCGTAAATAATTGTTACATGCCCTGCTGATGGTACCAATTAGCTAGCATCAGACAGAAACGGCTGTAAACAAGTATAGAGTGTTTTAGCAGGAATTCAGAGGTCTGAATTACAAGCAAGATATGCAAGCCTGAATGTGCTAGCAAGATACATTTTCTCTTGCTTCTTTACCATTGTCTGCAGAATATGTAATACTTAGAGGCCAAGTCATTAGACTACCATATATTTGTAGCCTTCTGAGCTCCACAAACCTTAGCAGGTGTCAGATATTGTCAGCCCTACCCAGCAAGGGGAGAAAGATTTTTGCAATATAGACGGCAAAACAGAAAACTCCATGAAACTAAGATATATACAGCCAGGGTACAAGAGAAAGGGGGTCAGTGCTTGGAGATAAGAAATTCACCCCTCAGCAAAGGACAGGTACAAGGCCAAATAGACTCTGTAAACCTCACTTAAACCTTCTAAAAAGTTCTTAAGTGAGAAGTATGTGGTACCTCAGCCTTATGCTGAAAGTCTGCCCAGGGGTGAATTTCACCCATAAATGAGCTCTCCAAATCTTGTGTTCCACAGTGCAAGAGAGGAAGGACAGATCGGTGGTTAGGAAACTAGCCTAGGACCTGGCAGACCTTGTTTCAACTTTCTACTCTCCCATAAACTTCCTGCATGATCTTGGGCAGGTCACTTAGGGATCCACTAAAGGACTTAGGTGTTGCAATGCTGAAGGCCATGGAACCTACCTTTTAGATGCCTAAAAGAAAATCAAGGAACAACACAGCAATCCACAAAGCCAAGTTAGGCACCTAGGCTCTCCATACAATGAATGGGGAGAAAGAGGTCCCATAGAACACGATCCACATAAGCCAGCATGCTAGGCAGGGAGCTTCCTAAGATGGCCAATAGGAGATGCCAATGAAACTGGTGTGTGCAAAGACACACATACCCCACTGCCCAATGACTATTTAAGTATTTATCCACAGTCACTGGGCCATAAAAAGTGTGACCCTGAAGTCCAATGGTTAGGGCACCCACCGCTCTGGTAGTCCAGACCCCTGCTCCAATCACTCCTCTGTTGAAGCTGTTCCACTAGATAAATAATGAGAGACTGAGGCAGCCCTATAAAATATCCCATAGCTCCATGGTCAGAGTGCTCTCCTGAGAGGAAAGATTTGAGCAGGCATCTTCCTTCTCCTCACTCAGGCAGGGAAGGAAAGGGAAATTGAACCCAGATCTCACACAGCCCAGGTGAGTGCTGCAGCTACTGGGAGTTGTAAGATAAAAGGCAGCACCACTTCCTCCTCCTGCCAGATTTTTAATATGACCCAGTCCAGTAGGCAGCCTCTGAGAATGCCTACCAGATCGGGCCCCACATGCCACTGAGGCGGCTGAACATCTAGCTTGGCCTCATTTGTGAAACGCATTGGGGCATAGCTGGGAGATAGGTGTCCGGACACCTAGAGGAAGGCAGCAGGGTATGAGCGTAGAGGCAGAAACATAGTGCAGAGGAAACTTTTACGCGAAAAAACAGGTGCGGAGTGAGTTTAAGCATCAGCTTCCAGCCATTGGATCTTGTCATGCCTTTGTTTGCTAGATTGACAAGCCGTTTGTTCCCCATGCAGGTGCTAATAAACTCTGATCAAGTTGCTCATGAACCTTCCCTTTTTTAAGATAACTAGCCTGAACTCCTGGAATGGAGATAGTAGTATTTCCCTACCTCACAAGGCTGTTGTGGGGATAAATACATTGAAGATGGTGAGGTGGTCAGACATATGGTCCCCCTCATCATAGTAAGTACCTAAACTAAACAGCTTCTAATTCTTCATAATCTTCTCTTTCCTCATCTGCATTCCTTTCTGCCTAGTGCCATCAGCCACAGGAATGGAGTAGTTCTCTCTGCAACCTAAGGAAGGGAAAAGCATAGCACTGTCTCAGCTAAGCATGAGCACCACCACATATTTAATATTTTTCCTTGGCAGTAATGAATGCTGAAGGTGATGCCCTCCCACTGTCATTGTGTTGTTTGAAAGGAGTGGCCATGGTTCCCGAAAATGCCATTATGTAGGGAGCCCTTTTCCATTTTTAGAGTCCGGAGGCCAAGGGGCGGGTGGGGGGGGGGGGGACTCTCTCTACTTCAATAATAATTGTGTATTATGGAGGTAGGGATTGCATGAGCCCTGTTTGCTGCTTGTTTACTTGGGAACCCAATACTAGTGGAACTAAAACCCTATTACAGGTCACTGTTTCTTGTGTCCCCCCCTCATAGCATGGGATGGCTCTGCAGCAGCCCTGCCTCAGTTTCCCCTTCTTAGGTCTCCTTAAAACCTCCACAGTCAAAGGTAATAAAAATGAGATTCACCCCCTCTGGGGTAATCTTTCACCCAGTTCTCGGTGTCCATTTAGGCCCCAAAACCTCTCTCTTGAAGAAGGCAACTCCACAGCCCTGTTTCCAGGGTTTACTTTCCAGGCTTTTCCTCTTGGGGAGTCCAAGTACAACATAAGACAAAATGGTCTTCCACCCCTCCTGGGCTTCATTCTACTTATACAAAGATTTTCTCACTCTTTACCGGAGAACTAACCATTCCCTAACCCTCAGGGCTTTTCATAGATTCTAGTCTCTCCTCTACCTTGGAAGGACACTCCCAGCCCTACTTAGTGGGAGTCCTTTTCTCTCCTGCTATCTCCAAGTCTTCTACAGGACTCTGCTTTCACTATGCACCTTTTCCCCCAGGCCTCTAAGCTAAATAAGGTAGAGGCCTGATTGGTGGTCATGTGACTCATTCTCCCCACCTGAGAAGGCAAGCTAATTGTGTCATAGGTGGGGATGGGCCCATCGCCCCTTGAAGCCTCTTAAAAATTCTTCTTCAGTTCAGTCAGACAAGGATCTCACATGTGCACTATGACATGGAAGAACTAAAGCAAGCACTTAAGCAACTCTATAAACCTCTTACTCCTTTGCATCACAGAGTTTTATTTGTTTTTCTATCATTTACATATTTTTAATGGAAACAAACTTCCCTCCTTTAGTGACAGCAAACTTTTGTGGCCAAGATAAAGACTCCCATAAAAAGTTTTTTATAAGTGAAATCCAGGCAAACATAATGATAATTTATTGCTATTCAAGAGGGACCTTAATATGGAAGTATATTAGCCTCACTAGTACACTTTGACTTTATTAATAGAAATGCAAAGTGATTTTTATTAATAAACAACCTTATCAATTATGATTTATTAATATCAATGTATTATTTGATATAACTTATTAATTCATTAATTTGATATTAATTCATTAATTAATATTGTTTGTTTATTTATGGCTTCTATTAATAAATGACTTTATTAATAGAAATGCAAAGTACTCCACTGAGGAAGGAACAATCAGTGGCACACAGTCAAAATGGGAAATGACTGCCTAGGAAGGAGTACGGCAGAAAGGGATCTGCGGGTCAAAGTGGATCACAAGCTAAATATGAGTCAACAGTGTAACGCTGTTGCAAAAAAAGCAAACATCATTCTGGGATGTATTAGCAGGAGTGTTGTAAGAAAGACAAGAGAAGTAATTCTTCCGCTCTACTCCATGCTGATTAGGCCTCAACTGTAGTATTGTGTCCAGTTCTGGGCACCACACTTCAGGAAAGATGTGGACCAATTGGAGAAAGTACAGCGAAGAGCAAGAAAAATGATCAAAGGTCTAGAAAACATGACCTATGAGGGAAGATTGAAAAAACTGGGTTTGTTTAGTCTGGAGAAGAGAAGACTGGGGGGGAACATGATAACAGTTTTCAAGTACATATAAGGTTGTTACAAGGAGGAAGGAGATAAAATTGTTCTTCTTACCCTCTGAGGATAGGACAAGAAGCAATGGGCTTAAATTGCAGAAAGGGCGGTTTAGGTTGGACACTAGGAAAAACTTCCTATCAGAGTGGTTAAACACTGGAATAAATTGCCTAGGGAGGTTGTGGAATCTCCACCATTGGGAATTTTTAAGAGCAGGTTGGACAAACACCTCTCAGCCCAGGGCTACACTAGGGGAGGGGGTCGATCTACGATACGCAACTTCAGCTACGGGAATAGCGTAGCTGAAGTCGGCGTATCGTAGTCGGCTTACCTGGGGATGAGGACGGCGGCGAGTCGATCGCTGCAGCTCCCCCGTCGACTCCGCTTCCGCCTTTCGATGCGGTGGATTGCCGGCGCCGACGGGGAGCGCGATCGGGGATCGATTAATCGCGTCTTAACGAGACGCGAAAAATCGATCCCCGATAGATCGATTGCTACCCGCCGATCCGGCGGGTAGTGAAGACCTGCCCTCAGGAATGGTTAAGATAATATTTAGTCCTGCCTTGAGTGCAGGGGACTGGACTAGATAACCTCTCAAGGTCCCTTCCAGTTCTATGAGTCTATGAAATCTATGCAAAATGACTATAGAAAGACAAAAGTATGGTGATCACAATTAAAAAGTCAACATTTAGCAACTGTTGATATGATATTTCACAGTTATTTCCTAATTTTGTAGTTAATTTTCCACCTTGGAAATACATAGAGATCTACATATAGATCTACAGCTACACATATCTGATCAGACCAATATTTTCAAACTTGGCTGCCTAAGTAAATGGCCTGATTTTCACCCATAACCACAGCAACCACTGACATCAACAGGAGTTGTGGCTGATTAAGCATCTCCGGGAAAGGAGGGAAAGACCATCAAGCTACTGATTTTGGAGCCAAGATATAGATTTAATTCTGAATATTAAGGACCTAAGTATTAGCTGTTAACCAAAAACCAATACGCAATGGGCCCCATTCTGAATTCTTCCCCACAGAATTGGAAAGGAGGGAGCAGAAGCAGTTTGAAGCCATCTTTGCAGACCTTGTATTCTCAGGATAGCCTTCGGGGACTACTGTTGTCTCTCCTCCTCACATTAGTTGAGGTAAAAGGGTTGCCAAGAGTGTCATGTCACCCTCCCCTTCCCTCCTGCTGCCAGGGGAAGTCAGCAGTTAAATATCCTGTCAAATTTAAGTCTCTGAAATCTTTTAAATTATTTAAAAATATTTCATCATAAACTTGCAACAGTATCCTATTAGGAGATTGGTCCTCGTTTCAGATAAACAGGCATCACTTGTAGAACCAGTGATGGCTTTTACAAGTGCAATAACTGATTCTACAAACCTCTCCAAAGATGTTTTGCATCCAGCTGGCCCCAGGAATAGATTGAATAAAAGGAGGCTTCAAAGTTTGTGATTCAGTGAAATGCATTTTATGTCAGACACATCTGCAAAGAAACGTATTGTTCTCTAGCCATCTTTTTATTCAGCAGATCAGCATTTTATCACCATCAAAACATTGCCAGCATAAGGTACTCTATTATCCTAGGTTAGTGCTACAAAACTTCCTGTATTACTGCTTTCAAACTGTTTGCTTGTTTTATTCTCCTTTGACTCTCTGGGGGTTTCTCTTATCTCCAAGCCTTGATTGTCATGAGGCTACACCTAGGGAGTAGGGAAATAAGTCACCATTGGGGGTGGACTCATTACCTCTTACTACATACTGTTGTCACCCCATAACAACAGTATGTAGTACTGTTGCCCATTTTTTACCTGAGTGGCTGCCCAATATTCAGGGTCCTACAGATTGTTTCAGTTAGGAAGAGAAATTGATGTGGGGGAAATCGATGCAGTGCTGTTTATTTACAAAGAATGCACACAAAGTCCTGGGGCTTTTCAGTGCTGGAGTACACCAGAGCCTTATGGTGCTGGTAGGGTGTCCCATGACCTGGAAGCAAGAACTGTAGGCGTTTCAATAGTTAGGCCTTGTAGACACTCAGACACATGGCTATGTGAAAAGGTATTTTAGTGGGATGACAGACAAGGGAAAATTTGTAGATCGTTCAGGTACAGAGACTTAAACACTTCAAGTTCAAAGCAAACAGTAGCAGTTCTTGTTTGGGCCCCAGGGGCAGTCCAATCAAGAGTCACGGTATCTTCTCCAGTCCAGTCTCTATTTAACCAAATAGGAGACTGCAGACTTCCAAGCCAGCCTCAGTTACTGTCACTCATTGGGACCCAATTGTACTGGCTCCCTGCCTAGCCACTGCTGTTCCCACATAAGTCGCACACAGATGTGCAACCCCCCTCCCGTAACATCTATTCCACACATGGTTCTGTGTACAATTACTGGAGGGGTATCTTTGGATGTCACCTGGCTGCTGCTTTCCAAAAGAGCCCATCCACTTGTTGGTTCAGGATCTTTCCCCTTACCTGGCCAGGGGAAAAGGAAGTATAGTGGAGAAGGGGCTGATGGGAATTGTAGTGACCAGCTAAGCAGATCCATCATCTTTGTTCCCAAAGAATCACACAACAGGAAATAGAATTTTTGCTCATAGTTCCAAGTCCCTTTCAGTCAGCATTCAGCCACAAGACCTCTCTGTAGGCTTTTTCACAGGGTCATGCTATCAGGTCTTGTTCAGGCTGTGCCCTTGGCTTTCTGCTCCTTCTCTGTATCTGTGATATTTTTGTTGCTGCTTTTTCTCAGACACTCACATGACCTAAAAAGCCATACCCAGTAACTCCCGTCTCTCACATATGCCATGCACGTACTTTTGTTTTAGGTGGAGGCTTCTGTTGTTTCAGCATTCTGGTTTTATAAAGGAATTTAAGTGTTATTTTGTTTTGGGGCTTTTTTTTGCGCAAACAAAGGGTGACTGTTATGCCCACCAGCTTCAGTGAGACTTAACCCAACCCATAACAATACATTGTAAGTGTTGTCCATTGTATTTGTTGTCACTTTTTTCTGGATCTTGACTGGAATTCAACATCCTGGCTCTGCCACTGACTTCCTGCTTGACTTGGGCAAGTCACTTAATATCAGTGCTTCAGTTCTTTGCCTATTAAATGAGACTAATACTTCCTTTCTCTCACCTCTTGTCTGTCTCCTCTGCTTAAACTGTAAACTCTCTGGGGCAAGAATTGTCTCTTACTATGTTTTTGTAAAGCATCTATCACAATGGGAACCAGAATTTGGTTTAAATCTCTGGAATGCACTAATGTAATTTAAGTTAGTAAATAAACAATATTATCCCTCTACTTTCACTTTTCACTGTCTCACACTTGATTAATTTCTTTTGAAATTGTTGCTGCTTACTTAAAGAAGAGACTTGGCATAGACCTGTACTACCCTCAGACCTTGTCACCTTCTCTCTCATATAGTTTGTCAACTTCTGCTCTATTCTGTTCTTTCTTCTTTGTTCCTCTGGCAACTTTATACGCTAAAGGCCAGATTTTTTAAAAGGTACTTAGGCATCTAGAGGGGCAGATAAGCTACCTTACTAACACTGATTTAAATGAAACTGAGGTGCTTGGACTCTTGAAAATTATGCTAGGTGTGCATCTGCACTTGCAGGCACCTAAATGCCTTTACAAATCTTCCCTTTAGGTCTTATTCCTGCAAAGATTTAGGCCTATGTTTAACTTACACAGGTGAGTGAAGTCTCTGGGACTACTCATATGACTATAGTTAAGCATGTGTATGACCCATTGCTGGATCAGGGCCCTAATCACATCCTGGGGGGAAATGTAATTTACTTTAATTACAGTCTGGGTACAATAGAAGCCTGCTCTTGCATGCAAGTAAAAACTGATAATGATTTCTCTCTTTTAATATTATATATAATTTTTAAGGTATGCAAACTTTGAATTAAGCTACATACAAAGTTTTTAATTGCATAAAGAAATAAGTATTCAATTTTTATATTTTAAAGTCTATAAATCAACATTTATTTTGATAAAAATTCAGGCACGCAACACCATGAAATGTAGTTCATTAATTATTCCCACGCCAGTTAGAGCCTTTCAAGTTTCTAAATATTTTCCAAGGAACAATTTCTCTGGAGTTAGCAGCTAATTCAGATTTGATTTTCTCTCTTTTTCTGGTGTTTGCCCTGAGCATATTTGGCGATCCCAAGCTGCAGCCACACACTGATGACATGTTTGCAAATGGAATAAAGAGACTAATGGTAGGTCTACACTTACGGTGGTGTGTGGAATACAGACACCGCACGCCCAGCCAGCACAAGTATAAATAGTGTGTAGATGTCGAGACATTGCTTAAGTGAGGAGAACAGAGCACCCTACATGCATATATACCCTGCACAGCTCTCTGTATACCAAAGAAGTAACTCCCATGTCTACACTGCTACTTTTAAAAAGTGTGGTGTCCCTCTCCAGTGAAACAATCTGACAATGAGGAGCTACTGAAGCCGTTCTCTACTGCTGCCTCACTGCTGGAGCTTTTCACTGCCGTGTGTAGCTACACACAGCAGGGAGTATGGATGTGGCATGTAGCTACACCTACCCTACACATGGCTTTGATTTAAGGCAAGTGTAGACATGCTCTAAGAGCCACATTCATTCCTGCTCTGGCACCAGGTAGAAAGAGAGGGAAAGCAGCGTACACATCCCTTGTTCAAGGTCTGTGGGGCTAGTGTGGCCCATGGTGTACCCGTTTCAGAGGCTCCTGTGAGATCTGAATTTCTCCAACAGCCTTCTAGCCCACAGCCACCCTGCCTAATCCGCAGAACACTTCATTTGCTCGGACCAGCTGTGCGGGCAGCAGTGGCTCTGTGCCAGTAAGAGTTCTCTCTTTACCAGAAGTATTTCTGAGGGGAAGAGGATTCCATCTGCCCTGTGGCCCCTTTGCACCAAATAGGCTGGTGCAAAGGGGCCCTACGACAACACTGAATTGGGCTCAAGCTCTCTAGAATGGCAGAAGGAAAGTCAGGGAAAGAGTTCATTGTGAACAGTAAGCTCTTCTGACCTCGTGAGCAGAGATGAGGCATACCAACCACCAGCCTGGGGAGGTGACCGCACGATCAACTATTATCATCAGATAGATTATGAGAATGCAGTTGCCTCTGCAGGTAGTAGCTGAACCTATTATTTCTATTCACTAGGTCAGCAGAGCTTATCAAACCCATTCTCCTTTGGAGCAAAGAGCTTCTTAGCATACCTCAGAATGGAAAAAGACCACATATCCAACAACAGGACAGAAAATATTTCAGTTATTTTACTTGCAGTAAATTTTTTCCTTTAGGTCCCAGAATCACAAAGATCTTAAGCACATGTTAAAACTAAGCATTAAGAAGGTGATTAAATGCTTTGCTGACTTGAGGCCTGGATCACCGATTGCCTTTCATAGGCAGGAAGCTGAAAAGATAATTTAGGAGTATGTTGGCATCGTGCCTGTTCCAATTTTCATCACTATTGTCAAAAAAATTCATAGATTCCAAGGCCAGAAGGGACCATTGTGCTCATCTAGTGTGACCTTCTGTATAACACAGGTCATAGAACTTCTCTAAAGTATTTCCGAGAGCATAGTATCAACTTTTAGTTCTACTAAACTTCTTTTCTGCTTCTAACAATTAAATTGAAAGTTTTAGGAGAAAAAAATGAATGGCCATCAGCTCTGTTTCTAATGGTGTCCTGATTATTCATTCAGCATTTTATTTATATATTTTTTAAAAATTATGAAAATTATTTTCCTCATTGTTTGGGGCGTCTGTGTATAATGTAACAAAAATGCATATAAATCTGCCTCTTTCAGAATGCATAAATAAAATAGCTCACTGCCAACCACCCACATCAAATACTTGTGAACAAGAGACTGAATCCTTCCCAAGCTGAGTTGGTATCAATGGGATCCAATTCAAGACCAAATCAATTATTTTTGCACAAGATGTTAACAGGTTAGATGCTGGTCAATGCTCCAACAGGCCTTCTCTGTAATTACTGTATCACAACTATAGATGTTTGACAGAATCCGGGCTCTTGTTCATTCCACAGTTTAGAACAAAAACAAAATATGAACCTGCCACTTTAGAAGCTAATCATCACACTTACATCTTCAGGACCACTCAAGGCTAAACCGTATTAGTTTGAAAACACACTCCTTTTAGGCCCAATATAGTCCCCTGATACAAATTACTCAACACTTTTGGCATCCCAAGATGACTGTGTTGCATGTATCTCACCAGCACAAGAGGTGAAACATAAACTCTGCCAAACCGAAGGCATTGCTGGTATTATTCAACTTGATGAATGATATACATTTTTCAAAGCAAGTATTGTTTTGTATTCACCACACAAATGACTAGCTGTACATTTTGGGTCTTAGGAACTGACCATTTCTTTGCTCAGAGAATATAGGAGTATCTGCACATACAGATATTATGCTTATTTTTATTTATTATTTGTACAAGGAAACAATTAGACGTTATTGGTCAGCATGACAGGCTCAGCACACCAGTAGTATAACTATTATGTTTTTGTAGACATCATGGCAAAGGAAAGTTTTCAGGAGGGACTTGGAGATGTATAATGTGGTAGCTTTGTGAATATTTACAAGGAACTCCTCCCCAAGCATGAGGGGCAGCTTGGGAGAAAGCATGAAGGTGTTTGTTTGAAACTTAACAAAGAGTGAAGGAAGCTGGCATCACAACTGTAGGCAGGAGATGACATTCCAACAGTGAATGAGAGGTACAGTGGGGATAGGTCATGAAGTGCCTTGAAAGAGAAGACAAGCAGCTTATGTTTGTTGCACTAGGGAAGGGGAAGCCAGTGGAGATATGCAAAAAGAGTGGAGACATGGTCAAAGCAGTGGGCTACAAAAATTGTCTTTGCAGCAGCATTCTGAATGAGTATGAGCAGGGCATGAGTGTATTTGTCCAGGGCAAAGAAAAGGATGTTGCAGTAATTGAGATGCAAGATGAGGAGACCCTGGACAAGAGTGTTAGCTGTATAGATATATAGGAATGACCATGCCTTAGAAATGTTATGTAGAAAGAATCTTTCAATTTCTGATATAGCTTGGATGTGAAACCTTGAGAGAAATGTCCAAGCTGATGATGATACCCAGGTTACAGGCCTGAGTGACAGGTAGGATGGTAGTGTTGTCCATCATGATCGAGAAAGGAGGAGTGGGGAGGACTTGGGGCAAATAGATAGATAGAGAGTTCTCTTTTAGCCAGGTTGAGCTTGAGCTGATGGCCAGACATCCATGAGATATCAGAGAGACTGGCTGAGATTTTACTTTGGGCAGAAATCTAAGACAGTTCTGGAATAGAGAGGCTGATCTGTGACTCAGCAGCACCAAGGTAGTAGTCGAATTTGAACGTGATTTTTAGTTCTCTTCTCTCCTCTCCCAGGAAAAAAAACAGATAGAATTGTGGCCCCACAAGGTCCCATTTCCATTTTGAATCTTTCTAACATCTGCCAGTTTTCATTTGGATGTCTTCTTACAACTCCAGTAATCTCAAAAATCAAAAACTGGCTCTTGGTATTTCTTTTTTCCCCAAGGCACCTTCTCAGTTCATGCAACGGTTTTCCCCCTTGCACTTCCTTCTGCAACTAGCCTGCTACTGTGATTAGAGCAAAATTCTCCCCTGTGTAGAGAGCCACCACAAGGTCAGTGCACCACTACAGTCCTATTTTGAGAGCTTAAGTGGGGCATAGGCCTCAAATTGACCCTCTGCACAGGGGAGAATTTCACCCTTGCTGAGGAAGTTGTTCTTTCTCCTATTTTGTGTAAGGTAACAGATGTACTACATAGTGTGTTACTCTTCAGGGTTAGCTTTAGTTTGACAAATACATATCATCAGAAGCTTGCTCACACATACAGCATTTAGAAGTAACAAACCTGGGCTAGCTTCTGTTTTTTTCAGGGGACTAAGAATTTCAAATTCCAAAACCTTCCAAATGCACAGAGGAGAATAAAGTTTTGAATAAAGACATTTTAAAAGCATGATTCCAAACATGCATCAAACGACAATCTCAACTGCTGATGGAGGAGGCCTTTCTATGCTCAAGCCCTAATCTTTTCAGCCTTCCCTCACGTTATACACCAATCTTCTTTAACTATAAAAAGGTACAACACAGATCAAAGCTAATCCCAATTCTAGCAACAGATCCAGCCCAAAAGATAAGCTTGCCCCCACTCCACTGACACAGGCATAGCACATACACTTGAAATGTTTAACTGATGACAAATAGATTTATCTGAATGCTGCTCCATCCTGCAGGACAGTAGATTGTCTAGGTACTTAAAGTTATAGCCAGGCAAAGTCATATATTTTCATAGTATGACATTTCACAAAAGTAAATATTGTGCATGAATGCTTGAACCCAGAATCAAAATTCAGTGAGGCCTGATCCTGGCTGAAGTTTTAAAAAAAAGACATGAGATTCTACTGTGAACATTCTTGCTACTTCTATCCATGCCCCTCCACCCCCTTCTAGTTTTGTAGTCATGTAGCTCTGATTCTCAGGTTGCCTAATAGTGGGGTTTGCCAGTGAGAGGTTTGCTTAGAGTGTCTAGGATGGAGGTGTTTAGCAATATGCAATACGATTTCACTCATACACAATACCCAAAACTTTATTCAATGCAGCAATAGGTTAGCTGGTCCTCATTTAAACCATCACCTTGCAAAGAAATCCACAGACCTGTACCCTTATACCTACATGATATCCCATTGACTTCAGAGTGACTGTGTGTGCATGTGACATCCACCTGTGCACATTCCATGACAAGATCAGGGCCTTTGATTGTTCCCTGGGATGTAAAGTGATTTGTCTGTCTATAATATTTTTTTAATGAAACCAGTGAAAAATCCCAAACTCTCCAGTGGCCAAATTTTAACAATAAATATTTATGAATCACTTGTTACTGTTAAGTAGACAAGGGGTTTGTATACACCTACGTGAGGGCAGAATTTGACCTGGTTTACTTTGTGTGCCAGCATTTTCTCTCAGGTCTCCATGGATTAATTCCAGATGGGTGATTAGGTAAATCCTGTATTAATCCATGTGTTTGAGATAGATCTATGGAATTTCTGAAACTTTCCAAGAGTGGTCTTTGATTTTGGCATACAGACTCAGCTTCGTAAAATTGGCAAGGGTTGAAAAAGGTTGATAAAAGACTTTTCAATTTGATTAGAAATTCCTGGCACATAAAAGTCTTTAGAAGATATGTTAAAGATCAAACCATTTAAAATCACATTCTTCATTAACTTTACAACACAGTTTGACACTGCTGATGTGGGATATAGGAGTGTGAAATAGAAAGGAATTTAATAGCAGTCCAAGGAGAAAGGCAAGAGAAATACATCCTTCCCGTCTTACACTGAAATTGCTATTTCTCCCTTTTTGACTCTTTCCTTTTTTCCTGGTTGCACGGAAAGCATGTGCATGTGTGAGACTATTCTTGTTTCAGTTTTCTTTTGCTATTCCTCTTTTCTGTTCATCTTGCTGGTAGTTATAGCTACAGTGACCTCAGCCCTCCACCTTTTCCAGGGGTTTGCAAGGATTTCTTAGCTTACTCTTGCAATGGTGCTTTGCAATGCCAGCTTTTCTCATTGAGTTACATTAAGAAATGCAATGATGGTGAAGGGACTGTTTGTCCCAACAGCCTTTCCTTTTGCAGTGCTGTAACTGACAGACTCCCCAGAGCAAGCTTGGAGCAGTTGGTTCCTGTCTGGTAATGGTTCCTGTCTGACAAGGCTTCCTTCAGTCTCCTTTCCGCTACCCTCAGTAACATTCTGGCCTTGTCTTAAGTTAGCTTGAGAATGATTTTATTTTAAATAGCTCTTTTACGGTCACTCAAACCAGACGGATTGGGAACAGGAACATCTTTGCCACACTTGCCTTACAACCCATCTCTGATTGAGCCTGTCCCTACCCAAGAGGTGTGCACTGTAGTGAGTAACGGGACAGTGCCATCGCAGGAGATGTGCTCCCTCTAGGAGAACGAGGAAGCATAGTATCACGCCCTGGCTTCTCCGCAGAATTTGTTGGGTCTTGACACAGGATCACTAACCAGTTCTGCTTCTCCCTACTGCTAATGGGATAGGGAGCCAGAGTCAGGCTCACTGCTCCCAGAATGACACCCCTAAAGCTGCCTTGAAAGTGGAAGGAACTCTGTGTCCAGGTCCAGCTGAGAATCAGGTATGTCCTTTAAAAAGGGAAGAGGAACAAACACTGGGAAGGAAGACAGATCATAAGTTATCCTGTCCCAAGGGCTAGCCACTGTTGCGTGCAGGCGATAGGGTGACTTGGGACTACCTCTGGGAACCTGGACATCACCTCCTCTGGCTCAGCACATTGCACAGCCACATCATGTTATGGATCTACTCCCCCTAAACTACACACCTGGAAATCTGCCTTTTGAGATAAATCCTGCCCCACAGATGTCATTGGAACCTTTATCGCTGCCTTCAGGGGGAGCAAGATTGGGCCCTTAATGCAGATTTCCATGTGTTCAGACTGAATCGGTCAGGTTCTACTGTGTAATTTTATTTTTATTCATTCAGAAATGGATGCTGGGCTTACAGCCGTGGCATCTAAGTACCTCACATTTCATTTCAAAACAAGGAACATATTACCTGAATCATCTCCGACTGGTGACTCAGTATTGCTGCGCCATTATTTGCACAGTCTTCCGTGCCTCGATGGTAGCTAACTAATAAAACACTCACCATAAATTATTGATAGCTTTACCAGTAGAGTTATAGATAGAGAGCACATAGAGATTAAAAAATGCTTGCTTCATAATCTTTTTCAGCACACTGGGATGATGATGTATTTGTCCTTCCTTTAATTCACTGTGCAGTTTCCAGGCATCCCAGTAAATGAAGTGACCAGATTTTTTTTTCCTGCACTCACGCTGATTTCAGGTATTAGCTGGCTTAACAGATACACAGCTGCCATAAACTATTTACATATGTATAGTTTGCAGGAAATCAACTCCCTATGTAAAATGTATGGCTGCTTATCCACAGCTGATAAAATGACTGCGAAGGTACAGAAGCTCAAATTGAGTGGATACCTGCAGCACTCTAGTGGCCATTCTTCATAAATGCAGTGCCAGAAGTTAGAGATGATAGTGGACAGTAAAGAGATTAAAAAAAAATTGAATGGCCACAACGATGGGTGAAGGATCTGAAAATGAACAATATCAGACTGTGTGCACACATTAAATCTATTCAAGCAAATATTTTAATTTAGCAGCATTCTTGTTCTACATTACAAATATAAATAAAGTAGTTTTGTAGCTGAATGCATTTTATTTTGTGATTATTTTATCTCTTGATGCACTAGTTCACCAGTTCAGGACAACTTAATTACTGTGAGCTTTACATAACTCTCATTTCCTTTAGCCAAATGACTGTATGAGGTGAATCATAGGCAATAAAAATTGGAGAAGTCCTAATAGGTAATCTAGTCCATTCTTTTACCAAGGTAGGTTGTTCTTTTCTTCAATATATTTTCTAGCATTTTGTAATGTCTACTTTTAAATGTCTAAAGTAATGGAGCTTCCATCCCCCCCTTTGGGAAACTATTACAAAATCTAATAGCTCCAAAAGCATTTTGGAGTTTTGTATTACTATTCAACCTATTTTTTTCTTTGTTTAATTTAATTCAATTTATAACTGACATCGCAAAATCTCCAAACATAAAAGCACTAAAGTACTTTTATACAAGGAAATGTGTCTGCAAAGGTGACATTACACTTTACATTCTTTCCCTATCTACAGTGTCTTAATGCACCTGTCACAAGAGTATTGAAGAACCAAATTCAAGGAGTATAAATATAACTGCTGTTTGGCTGATCGTCCATCATTTGGGTCATATTTCCATGTGTTATTACAGGTGGAAGATCTCTAAAGGAAGGAAAGATACCTCTTTCCACAGCTAGATGAATGCCTTGATTTTGAACTGGAAGAGACATTCAGATACCAAAGGAATGGGTGTGGTACAAGAACCTGGATAGAATCAAATGTGGAGACAAGACACAAATTAATCCTGATCTTCAATGGTAGGAAAATGTCCAAACCATGGGCTATCCACCCAAAACTGTTTGCAGCTCCCAAGAGTTGCACCCTGTACACTAAAGATCCTGTTAATTATAGGATTTATGATGTGGTTTGGAAAGAGCAGCTGATCTCTGAAGATGAGGTTCAGTACCACAGAACCAATCTGCAGTTCCGTGGGGACCCAGCATGGGTCATGGAATACTGTTGTGATATGATCTCATCTGTTACAGGAGAAAAGTTGCTGCATGTTGGCCCAGCTGACATTTCCACATGGCCTTCACAAAATTCCTCAGTCTGAATAAATGCAGCAGTCATGTCTGGAGGAGATAGACATACACTGTTATGGAAAGGTTTGTGCCCAGGAAGAGAAGGGACAGCCTCCGTGCTGTGAAAATTTTTGGCGGGGGGCATGAAAATCACTTCTGGCCACTACTGCTATTTGATCATCCAGTAGTAGAGAGGAGTCAAGTAAGACTCTGAGGCTGCCCACCATTTTTAACAACCCAAAGTCAAGTGCCTCCCAAGAAATCAGTGCTTCTCTATTCCCTCGATTCCCTCACCTCCATCTTTCCTGCATTTAGCCTGACCCAGCTGTTTTTCATCCAGGTATTTATTCCTTTCAGACACCTTAATAGCTGGATGACAGTACTTCCCGATCCTGAAGAAAATAAATATACACAGTAGCTATGTCATCAGCATATGAATGGCATTTAAACCAGTAGCATCTCACAATTTCCCCATGATGTCTGACAGACACTAAATAGGAGAGGGAGATGGGACTGAGATCTGTGGGACTCTGCATAAGGGTTGTGTCACATGCTGGGTGGCCCTTAAGGGTTCAGTCTGTGACAGATCCCCTGTGACAGATCCCAAACTGGTCCTGATCAGCTGTAGATCAGGTGGCTCAACTTGGGCTATGTCTACACTAAGAGGTAAGGGTGTGATTCCCCTGATCATTGAGCTAGCATAAGTATAAATAGCGGAGCAGCTATGGTAGCGGTAGCAGCAGCAGCATGGCTGAGATGTACTCTCCACAGCTCAGCCATGCCTCTGCTGCTGCTCCAATGATTGCCCTGCTATTTATACTCACACTAGCTCAATAAGAGCTAGCGCACATATGCGTACTCGAGCAGGGCGGGGGGAAAGTCACACTCCTAGCTTGGTGCATAGACATAGCCTTGTGTAGCAGGGTGCTGCTGCAAAGCACCTAATTAGCCCCTGCTCAGCCAGCTCCAATCAAGGGGAATAGATTGGGGCTGGTGGGACAGGCCTGATGCCTGGCCTGGGGATTGGCTCCACCTGTGAGCCTGGCAAGCCAGCATAAAGGGAGCAGCCAGGGGAAAGATCAGGGCTGCTGACTGAGGCTGCTGACTGAGGGCTGGCTGCTTGGGGAAGAGGGAACAAACCCTGTAAAGCCTTGCATATAGAACTCAATGTTGGTGGTGGGTGAAGGTGTATAAATAAAACCACGGGCGCAGCACAACAGGAGGCCTCCCTGCGCTTTATTGGGCCACCCTGCAGTGGCCTGCCGGAAGAGGGGGCAGATGAACCGGTTACACGTGGGGGCTTGTCCGGGATCTGACGCAAGCGATACAGTTTGGCAACCCAGCCATGGAAGGCACCCTGCAGTGGCTCACAGAACACAATGGAGAGGTGCAGAAGGCCCTACATGAGTTCCAGCAGTCCCACCAGGCGGAGAGGCAAGCTCTACTCGCGTGGCAGGCGGAGCAGCAGCGGGTGTTACAGGACTTTATTACGGAGCAGTCAAAGGTGCAGCAGCAGCTCTTGCAGAAGCTGGTGAGTCCTGCAGGGGGAGAGGGCACCCGGGCCCCGGGCCTCAGCCTTTGTAAGATGGCCCCGGCGGACGACCCCAACGCCTTTTTGGGCACCTTCGAGCGGGTGGCCCTCGGCGCGGGATGGGACCGGGCAACCTGGGCCCTGAGGCTGGGCCCCTATCTGACTGGGGAGGCGCAGGCAGCGTACATGGCCCTGACGGAGGTACAAGCTAGGGACTACGCTGCAGTGAAGGCAGCAATCCTGGACCGCCTCAGACTGTTGGCCGAGAAGTTTCGGGCAGCACGGTGGGCGGGGGGCGTGTGGCCCCGGGCCTTTGCCCAAAAGTTAACGGACTGGGCAACACGGTGGTTGAGGCCCAATGCCCACACCGTGGCACAGTTAATGGATCAAGTAATCCTTGAACAATTTGTACAGTGTCTACCTGATAGCATGCGGGTTTGGGTGCGGTGACATCAGCCGGCCACCCTAGAAGCGGCCGTACAAAGAACGGAGGAATATGCAGAGGCCGACTTCCTGCCGAGGGAGCATCGGACCCCGCGAGACCTAGAGGGGGCCAGGAAACCCCGTGAGCACCCCGGGGTGAAGCTGGTAGACAAGCGGCGGGAGGAGCCCAAGGGGACCCCTAGCCGCCCAGGGCAGCTCATATGCTGGCGGTGTGGACAGCCGGGACTGCCCAGTGATGGAATGTGGGGCAGCTGACTTTTGTGGTTGGACAAAGGATGGGGGGCAGAAAAAGAGGCGCGGGTTGGCCACTATCCCAGTGCGGGTGGGAAAACGGCCCCTGAGGGGTTTAGTGGACATGGCCTCCACTTGCTCCCTTGTACAGAGGCGCTTTGTGAAGCCGCATTGGCTTATCCCTGGGGATAGGATGCTAGTGGATTGCATCCACGGGAATAGGGAATATTGTCCCGTGGCCCAGGTACCCCTGGAGGTGCAGGGGAAGTTTTCCTGGAAGCGGGTGGGGGTAATAGAGGGGTTGGCCTACCCTGTGGTCCTGGGGGTGGACTGGAACCCGTCCCCAAAGAAGAGGGGAAAGAGGCGAACCCCAAAGCAGGAAAGAGAGAGAGACCTGGAGACAGGGGACGGGGCCCGTACCGAGGTGGACCCTGGGAGGGCAGAGTCCCCACAACCTCCAGGGGAAGAAACTGAGACTCCTAGACAAGAAAGCCAAGGTAGGGATCCTGCAGGAGTGACCAAGGAGGAGGGGGAGCTTCCCAGGCAGGACCCATCAGGGGAGGGGATCCTGCAGATTGAGATGATGAGGAAGGTACAGAAAGACCAGAGGGTGGAAGCCCAAATGGGGGAGAACCAAACCCCAAGGAGTGGAGGACCCGGTCCTGAGATCGGAGCCAGACTCAGGGAAGGGGGCTCGGACCCGTCTCCTCCAGTGGGGAACGAAAGGGAGCATCTGGGGCGACCCGCCCAACCGTGCGACTGGTGTGAAGACCTCTGGGTGAGCGTGGACATGTGGGGTGCCCCACCCCCTACCCAGTGTGCCTTTTGTGGATGGGGCATGCCAACACCCCACGAGTCAGAGCCCAGGGAGCACCCCGCTGGGCAGGGTGCTGCCGCCCAGAGTAAAACCCCCGGCCAAGGGAAGCGGGGCCGAGGAAGACCAGGCCTGGCATCGGCTTAAGGGGGGAGGTCTGTAGCAGGGTGCTGCTGCAAAGCACCTAATTAGCCCCTGCTCAGCCAGCTCCAATCAAGGGGAATAGATTGGGGCTGGTGGGACAGGCCTGATGCCTGGCCTAGGGATTGGCTCCACCTGTGGGCCTGGCAAGCCAGCATAAAGGGAGCAGCCAGGGGAAAGATCAGGGCTGCTGACTGAGGCTGCTGACTGCGGGCTGGCTGCTTGGGGAAGAGGGAACAAACCCTGTAAAGCCTTGTATATAGAACTCAATGTTGGTGGTGGGCGAAGGTGTATAAATAAAACCACGGGTGCAGCACAACAGGAGGCCTCCCTGCGCTTTATTGGGCCACCCTGCAGTGGCCTGCTGGAAGAGGGGGCAGACGAACCTGTTACACCTTGGTTATCAGACCCGGAAGAGCTAGGGGATTTTCATAAAGAGCCGAGTACGCCAATTGGCGAGGGAGACAGGAAGGGCCCTTGTTTTCTCTCTGGGAAGCACAGGCTACTCTCAGGTTGAGCTGGAAGCCTAACTGGAGGCAGGAAACTTGATGAGCTGTAGCCTGAACCCCTGAATGAGGGGAGGTGTGTGCCAGCCCCTGGACAGTGGGGTTGTTGCAGGCATGGGAGCCTTGGATGATGTGCAGGAAAGACTACAGTAGTCAAGGTGTGCCTGTGAAAAAGAGCTGGCCTGCGGAGCCTGGCTAGGCTGAAAGTTTGTTTTCTGTATATGTTACTGTAGTCCTTTGGCAAAGGAGTCTGTAGCTCTGGAAGAGGCTGCACTCTATAGAGTGGTCTGGCTGGAGGATCAGGGCACTCCAATAGCTGGAGGAGGCTGAAGGATAGTGGGGGGAAATGAGACAAAAAGGAGCTGCAGTGCCACATCTAGCCATGAAGGAGGGGGGTGTGTGTTAATGTGGCACCCTTTGCAACATGCTGTCAGAAAGGAGCAAATCCTCTGGGATTTGTCTAAAGCAAATATGAAGATAAACTAATGCAGCTCCATTGACCCCTGCTAAGCCACTTAAATGGGCCGGCAGTTCAGTCATTTTGGGTGACTCTGTTGAAGGCAGCTTGTAGAACAGGTAGTTTTAGCATGGATGTTTGTCCTTTGCCTGGGACTATAAGGAAATCTCACAGTAGAGCATTCAGGGTCATTGCTCTGCCACATTCATGTCTTAAGCCTAGGAGGAAGTGAGGCACAGGACCTCAAGGGTATTTAGGTGCCTAACTCCCACTGAAATCAACTCCTAGATATTATAGGAAACTGGTGGAGGTCTGGTATTGCTGGAGGGGGCTGGCTACTACCCTGTCCATACCTTTACTCAAGAATGATAACTAATGTCTTTCATTGATACTGCCACCCCATCCCCAGCAATGATCAACAGTCTCAGATACTGATGTAACTAGGGCCAACAGCAATGAAGATCAGTTCCTATTGGGAGTTATTAAAATTTAACTTTTAGCTACTTAGAGCAGCCCCACTCACTCTAAAGCAAAGAAGTACTTAATGGTGTCTTCTTTGCATTGAAGCTTCTGTGCAGCCATATCAGCATCACAGGGCCCAGCAGCAGCAGAGGGGTGTGAGCAGCAGAGTTTGAGGCCCAGACACAAGCAGCTTGCCAAAGAGATACAGATAGGGAAGGGAAGGGAACCAGAACTCAGGAGCAGGAGAGAAAGCAAGATGACAAGCGTGAGCTGGGGGTGGTCTAGCTGGGGGTGGTTGAAAGCAGGACTCTCTTAGTGAGATAAGCAAAAGATTCTTCCCAGCCCCTACCCGTGTTACATGAAGTGGCATCATTATTACAGCAGCTCTGTGGGGATGAGGAGGGACAGAGGAATAATAACTAGAAACAGGTGAGGATCTAGCTCAGACAGTTTTATACAGGGATTGTTTTTCGTAACCACTATACTCCTGTGCAAACTTCGCTGTCTAATAAGGAACCATTTAATTAAAAACTAAACCTTTTAGAAAGTGGAACAGCTTAGTCCCGGGTGCATCTTCATTAGTCAATATACTGAGGTGAGCATGCCGTAGAATGCCAGGCCAAATAGGACCACCAGATCATCTAGTCTGACCTCCTGCATGTCATAGGCCACCAGCAGCAGCCAGCACCTGCACATTAAACCCAATGTAATGACTGATTAATGAACACAGTTATGGTACAGTACATACACTTATACTATAGGTAAATAAAATATGCTGATCTAGGCGAGGTTATATGCCCCATACTGGTGTGCTAATGTCAGATAAAAAGACCCAACAAATGGGTCTTTATACCAAAGCATTCCCTCCCACTCCCCCCCCCCCCGCCAAAATCTCACTTTCCTCCTCACTCCTGCGATCCATGGGTAACACTAAAAAGACTGTTATAATCAGTGTCTGGAAAATCCATACACCTAGGCCCATTACTACCACTCTACAAGCAGCTGAGGTGGGAAGGAAGAACAGAGCAGCCACGTAGCCAGGTCCATAGGACAGGGGGAGCGGAGCTATAAAAAGGCACCTCCCCCTGTACTCACCCGGCGGTGCTCGGGCGGTGCTCCAGCTGTTCGGCGGCATGTCGGCAGAGGGTCCTTCACTCGCTCCGGGTCTTCAGTGGTACCTGCCACCAAAATGCCGCTGAAGACCCGGAGCGAGTGAAGGACCCGCCGCCGAAGTGCCGCCGAACAACAAAAGGCTGCTTGTAGAGTGGTAGTAATGGTAATAAAATGACAATGTCCTCCTCCCAAGCACCCTCTCGTGGCCTCAGGGCACCCCAGCAAGTGGGCCCTCACTTCAGTTTCCCTCTTGATAACCTGAGCAGGGGCAGGACCTTGGGGAAGAGCCATGGCCCAGGCGGCGGTGGCCCCGCCACACTTGTAGGGAGCTTTGTTTAGCGCTCTAAAGGTGGCGTGCCAACCTGCCATTCATCTTTCCAAAATCCCTGTGGTATAAACTTTATACATTTGCCCCCTGCATGGCCAGCGTTTTTGGGGGAGGCTTAGCCTCCCTTTGGCTCTTGTGTGCCACCCATGCATCTGGGGTGCAACCCCACTCTTCCCAGCAGGAACTCCCATAGTTTTTCTGGTGGGAGCATACCTTAAGGGTCCAACTCTCCAGCAAGGAGACATTAGCACATAAGCCCCTCTGTTGTTTCCCCTTCCTTCAGCCCTCTCCTGGCCTTGGCTCTGGCTCTTCAGCTTTGCACCAGCAGGTACCTCCCGCTGCCGCCTTCAGCCCTCACTCTCCGGCTTCGGACTGCCAGCCAGCAAACCTCTCTTTCTTCTCTCCTGACTTCAATCTTCTGCCAGGAACCACCCTCTATCTATCTCCTGCCTGACTCCTGTCTGACCTTCTATAGCTGCCTCCCAGGTGCTGCCCCACCCTCTTTATTGGTGGAACTGGGAACACCTGGACTGGAACAGGAGAACTGAGCCCAGCTCCATTTAATGGGCCAGCTACCCTGTTACAGTAACTTCTGGCAAAGAAATATAAGTACTCCTCTCCTTAAAATGATACGCCACAAATGAAAGAACAAACAAATAAAAAGCCGGAAGAAATAAACTCAGTATCTGACAGCCTGTCACTTACATGAAACCAAGCTGCTGAAGCAACAGACAGCAACTGCCGAGGCAAACCCAGGACAAATGTAAATAAGTTACATTTTCTTCAGACATTCTTGTCATTCATCTTTCCAAAATCCCTGTGGTATAAACTTTATACGTAAAGTCAGGTAGTAGAATACTAGCTATATCCATACCCATATTTCATCCCATTCTAATAGCAACTCACTAGTTCTGAAATGTATTTTGTCTCTCAGGTTACATCTTATCTCATGTATTTTTGCTCTGTATACTCAGGAGGTGTTAATCTTTTGTGCCATAATACCTACAACAAAGCAAGGAAGCTTTATTATTAATGTTTGCTGCATTTGTTTATCCACTTTTATACAACCCCACCTGCCAGTTCAACAGATACCAGGCCTGTGGCAGGAATTAAGGGCCATCACACAACTATGCCCCAAACTATAATCCTTCTTACCAGAAAGATTTTCTTGCATGCTATGAAGCCTCTTTTGTGGATTATCCACCTGCTGCCTGGAGAGAGCAAGTCTCCATCTCTGCTGGACTGTCTCATTCTTTGCACACGATAGATTGCCAGTCACATTGTTTAATGAATTGTTCAGTCTCAGTTCTCTGGACAGATCCACAATTTCTCAATATTTTCCCCCAGTGCTCCAGAAGATTCTAATGAAAGTAATCGATGACACATCAAACAGCTATTGGCAAATATTTCCCCTCAGACCTTCATACCATAGAATTATAGAAATGTAGGGCTGGAAGGGACCTCAGGAAGCCAAAAGGTTCAGCCCCCTGTACTGAGACAGGACTAAATAAACCTAGATTATCTCTGATTGGTGTTTGTCCAAACTGTTCTTAACAACCTTTAATGATGGGAATTCCACAACTTCTTTTGGAAGCCTATTGTAGAGTTTAACTACCATTATAATTAGAAAGATTTTTCTAATATCGAATACCTAAATCTCCTTCTCTGCAGACTAAGTCCATTACTCACTGTCCTTCCTTCAGTGGTCATGGAGAAAAATTGATCACTGTTATCTTATAACAGTCGTCACCATATTTGAAATCTTCTATCAGGTCCCCCTTCCCCTGTTTTCTTTTCTCAAGACTATACGTGACCCGTTTTTTAACCTTTCCTTAAAGGTCAGGTTTTCTAAACCTTTTATCATTTTTGTTGCTCTCCTCTGGACTCTCTCCAAATTATCCACATTTTTCCAAAAGAGTGGTGCCCAGAACTGGACTTGGTACTCCAGTTGAGGCCTTATCGGAGTTTGGGCACCACCAAAATTTCTACAAACCTGCCACCCCAGAGCCTTTTTTGTAACCGCATCACATTGTTGACTCATTCAATTTGTGATTCACTATGACTCCCAGATCCTTTTTAAAAATACCAGCACCTAACCAGTAAGTCCCCATTTTGTGGTTGTGTATTTGATGTCTCCTTTCTAAATGAAATACTTATCTTTATTGAGTTTCAGCTTGTTGAACTCAGACCAATTTGTCAAGGTAGTTTTGGATTGTAATCCTGTCCACCAAAATGCTTGCAACCCCTCCCGTCTTATTGTCATCTGCAAATTTTATAAGCACACTCTCAACTCTATTATACAAGTCATTAATGAAAATATTGAATAGTACTGGATGAGGAACTCACTCCTGCAGAACCCTATTAGATACACCCTCCCAGTTACACAGTGAACCATTCATAAATACTCTTTGCATACAGTCTTTGAACCAATTGTGCATCCACATTATAGTAATTTCATCTACACCACATTCCCTTAGTTTGCTTATGACAATGTCATATGGGACTATGTGCAAACGCTACTAAAATCCAGACATATAACGTCTACTGCTTCACCCCATCCACTAGGACAGTAATCCCTTAATTACCCTAGGATGAATTATCTAAATATTTCTTAACCTGTTCTTTCCCTATTTTGGTTTGCATTCCTTCCCTGTTGTTAATAGTAATTATGTTGAGTATCAGACCACCATTATTCTTTTTAGTGAAGACTGACCCATAATAGTCATTAAACACCTCAGCTTTCTTGATACCATCAATTATTAGCTCTCCTTTCCCTGCTTAGTAAAAGGCCTACACTTTTCTTCATCTTTCTTTTGCTCCTAATGTATATAAGGAACCTATGTGCTTGTGGTATTCTTTTGCACTCCTCCTTAGCAATTTGTCCATGTTTCCACATTTTGTAGGTCATTAAAGAGCGTCAGATTGGCCTCTTACTATTCTTCCTATCTTTCCTTTGCATCAGGATAGTTTTCAGTTGTGCCTTTAATATTGTCTCCTTGAGAAACTACCATCTCTCCTGAACCCCCTTTTTTCCCTTGGATTTTCTTCCCATGGGACCTTACCTACCAGTTCTTTTAGTTTGTTGAAGTCTGATTTTTTGATGTCCATTGTCCTTATTCTGCTGTTCTTAATTCTTCCTTTCTTTAAAATAAATATATGATTTCATGGTCACTT
This sequence comes from Macrochelys suwanniensis, assembly GCA_033296515.1. Lineage (NCBI taxonomy): Eukaryota > Metazoa > Chordata > Testudines > Chelydridae > Macrochelys > Macrochelys suwanniensis. Next base: position 47,031,094 of record CM065777.1, read on the forward strand.
CTGCCCAAATTGCCTTCTGCCTTCACATTCTCTACCAATTCCTCCCTGTTGGTTAGAATCAAGTCTAAAGTGGCTGAACCCCTAAATTGGCTGTTCTTCCACTTTCTGAAACAAAATGTCCTCAACACAATCCAAGAAAATATTGGAAAAATTGTGTTTTGCAGTATTACTTTTCGAACGGATGTCTGGCTAAGTCCCCCTTTGCTACCAGGTCTTGTGCATTGGATATTTCTGTTATTTGTTCTAATGCCTCATCATGTAATAGCAGGAGTGTTGAAAGCAAAACATTAGAAGTAATTCTTCTGCTCTACTCCACACTCATTAGGCCTCATCTGGAGTATTGTGTTCAGTTCTGGGTGCCAAATTTCAGGAAAGATGTGGACAAATTGGAGAAAGAGAAGAGCAACAATAGTGATTAAAGGTCTAGAAAACATGACCTATGAGGGAAGATTGAAAAAATTGGGTTAGTTTAGTCTGGAGAAGAGAAGACTGAGGGAGGACATGATAACAGTTTTCAAGTACATAAAAGGTTATTACAAGGAGGAGAGAGAAAAAAATGTTTTCTTTAACCTCTGAGGATAGGACCGGAAGCAATGGGCTTAAATTGCACCAAGGGCTGTTTAGGTTGGACACTAGGAAAAACTAAGGACTGGAATAAATTATCTGGGGAGGTGGTGGAATCTCCATCATTGGAGATTTTTTAAGGGCAGGTTAGAAAAACACTCATCAGGGATGATTTAGATAATACTTAGTCCTGCCATGAGTACAGGGGACAGGACTAGATGACCTTTCAAAGTCCTTTCCAGTCCTACAATTCTATGATTCTATGATCTACTTTCTTTTCCTGATTTGGTGTTCTATAGTAGACCCCGATCAGGGTGTCACCACTATTTTTACTCCTTTTATCTGTACCCAAGACTTTCAACTGGTTTGGCAGTTCCATGGTTCCAGCATGTTCTCCAGCATCTAAAAGCCTACAGGCCAGTCTAAGGCAGTGGTGGGCAAACCGCTACCCATAGGCCACACGCGGCCCATGAGGGTAATCCACTGGCAGGCCGCGAGACATTTTGTTTACATTGACCGTCCTCAGGCACTGCCACATGCAGGTCCCAGTGGCCACGGTTCACCGTTCCCGTCCAATAGGAGCTGCGGGAAGTGGCATGGGACGCAGGGACATGATGGCCGCCACTTCCCACAGCACTCATTGGCCGGGACTGGCGAAACATGGCCACTGGGAGCTGCGGGTGGCTGTGCCCATGGATGGTCAATGTAAACAAACTGTCTCATGTCTTGCCAGCGGATTACCCTGATGGGCCGCATGCAATGTGACTAAATGTAGGAGGAGCAGAGAGACAATTGCAGTGCAAGTTTCTCTGATAATAGCATGTTTGCTGTCAGGAATTCTTCTGAAAGGCTGCTTTAAAAACAAACAAACCCAGGCTATTGAATTACTGCTTTCAGGCTGAAAGAAGGCAGTAGAAATAGCTATATGACAAAGTTGTATGTAAGGGCTTTGATTTGTGAGTCAGATCTGAATCTAGAGAGAAAAAACCTCTTCCAGGAGTTAAGTCCCTAATCATTGACTATCTTTCAAATATAGTAGATGACAGTAAATCTGTTGCAACCATTTAGTGACATGCCCCAGCATTATTCTTAGTTTTCCTTATTGTCTCCAAAGTCAGGGACTATGTCATACTAGCCAAGTCCACCTCCTTAACAAAACTGGTAAATGACAAAAAGGACTCCTTTTGGAGGGTCAGTATTTTAAGTTACTTAGGATCAGCTGGTTTTAATTTTCACTTCAGTAGAGTTATGGTGATTTACACAAGCTGAAGATCTGGCCCAGAATATCTATTAATGATTCCTCTTGTAGTTTCAGGGATCTAGCTACAAAGCTGAAAAGTTTACTCGGTTGGTCAGGTCCTGGCCAAAGTTCCTGAAAACCACTAAGGCTATGATGATGGAAGAACCAACAGACTATGGATTCCTCTTGTCAGAGAAGACAAAAATGACTTGATGATGGGTGCAGTATGTGTATGTATATCTATATAGATTCAGATATATATTCCAGGTTATATATAATCACATTTTGCTTTGTTTTATCTACAGGTGATCAAAAGCTTGAAGTTCAAATTCCATCCTTTCTTAAAGTGTGCATTGAAGAGAACTGTGGCTTAGTAACCTTTTGTGACAGCTGCAGCTATCTGCATGCCAATCAGGCCAAATATACTATAGGCAGAGCAATGCCTATAGCCAACGTTGCCTATGTTCCATCATAAGGGTCTCTCTCTAGGGAGATGTAATTTTGTGAATCATTCTATTCTATCCCATTTCAGCTTTTATAATGCTTTCATTTCTCTGATATCAGAATGCCTTCCAGAGTTAAGAACAAACAGGCTAGATTCCTGAAGCTACAAGAGGAATCATTAATAGAGATTCTGGGCCAGAGCTCTCAGAGCTTGCAGACCATCTTGATGATGCATCAAGGAACATTTTCAATTGCAGCAATATCATAACAAGCTCTCCCTCTGCCTATCAGCATAATCTCTGCCTTACTGTGGTTTAACGCCAGTTTTTCCTCTTCCGTTTGCTGATCTCAACCAGATGCTGGGCTATGTGGGTCACAGTGATGTTATCCTGGGCTGTGAACACAGAGTCAGATTAAGTCCCACATGGGGAATTCAAGCATAGCTACAGCAACACATAGACCCCACACTGTCAGGGAGGCATCTGTCTCTAGTGCAGTTAAGTTGTGTGACATTTGTACAGTTATCTTTGCAGCCCCTCAATCAAGATCCAGTACCTTCTCTTACTGTTCTGGAAACTATCAGAAGCAAACTAGTAGAATTTGGGAGCTGTGATTGTCAGGTGCTGAGAGGTCTGAATTCCCATACATGAAAGGTAGCACTTTATCCATTTTCTAAGAGCTGGTTTTCAGTTTCTTTTAATAGGTAAATCCATTGGGAGGAATACAGATAGTTTCTCTTCAGTTATTAAAGGTCTATAGATTTATTCACACCTGTTAGTCTGGAGAAAAGTATGTTTCCATTCCCTCCTTTTCCATTTGTCTATTTCATGAGAAGGAATGACTGATGAATCCATATCCTGGGCTAGAAGCGAAAAGGATATAGAGAAGTGGAATTAGTCCACTGTAAACTTTAGCTGATTTTTAATCTATGTTCTAGCACCTAGAAACTATAGCAAAAGATAAATTCAAAATATGTAGACTAACAGAAGATATAGATTCTATATTCTATATCTGTTAGATGTGGTATACCTAGACTTTAGTAAGGCATTTGATATGGTCTCGCATGATATTCTTATCAATAAACTAGGGAAATACAACTTAGATGGGGCTACTATAAGGTGGGTGCACAACTGGCTGGATAACCGTACTCAGAGAGTAGTTATTAATGGTTCCCAATCCTGCTGGAAAGGTATAACAAGTGGGGTTCCGCAAGGGTCTGTTTTGGGACCCGCTCTGTTCAATATCTTCATCAATGACTTGGATATTGGCATAGAAAGTACGCTTATTAAGTTTGCAGATGATACCAAACCGGGAGGGATTGCAACTGCTTTGGAGGGTAGGGTCATAATTCAAAATGATCTGGACAAATTGGAGAAATGGTCAGAGGTAAACAGGATGAAGTTTAATAAGGACAAATGCAAAGTGCTCCACTTAGGTAGGAACAATCAGTTTCACACATACAGAATGGGAGGAGACTGTCTAGGAAGGAGTATGGCAGAAAGGGATCTAGGGGTTATAGTGGACCACAAGCCAAATATGAGTCAACAGTGTGATGCTGTTGCAAAAAAAAGCAAACATGATTCTGGGCTGCATTAACAGGTGTGTGGTGAGCAAGACACGAGAAGTCATTCTTCTGCTCTGCTCTGCACTGGTTAGGCCTCAACTGGAGTATTGTGTCCAGTTCTGGGCACCGCATTTCAAGAAAGATGTGGAGAAATTGGAGAGGGTCCAGAGAAGAGCAACAAGAATGATTAAGGGTCTAGAGAACATGACCTATGAAGGAAGGCTGAAGGAATTGGGTTTGTTTAGTTTGGAAAAGAGAAGACTGAGAAGGGACATGATAGCAGTCTTCAGGTATCTAAAAGGGTGTCATAAGGAGGAGGGAGAAAACTTGTTCATCTTAGCCTCTAAGGATAGAACAAGAAGCAATGGGCTTAAACTGCAGCAAGGGAGGTTTAGGTTGGACATTAGGAAAAAGTTCCTAACTGTCAGGGTGGTTAAACACTGGAATAAACTGCCCAGGGAGGTTGTGGAATCTCCATCTCTGGAGATATTTAAGAGTAGGTTAGATAAATGTCTATCAGGGATGGTCTAGACAGTAATTGGTCCTGCCATGAGGGCAGGGGGCTGCACTCGATGACCTCTCGAGGTCCCTTCCAGCCCTAGAATCTATGAATCCCTTTTGTTCTATTAATAGCCAAGATGTCTCAGAAGATTCTTTCCATTCACTGGGACTTTCCCTTTAGCTGGAGAGAGATTTTAGAAGGAAAAACCCACTTGATTGACAGTCTTTTCGATGGTATTTAAGATGGCAATAACTGTTGTAACCCTTCTGCAAGTCAGAGTTGGCTTCAACAAGGGCTGGGATCTAGGATTCCTTTTTCAATAACACAAAACCAGCTTGAGCACCCGCCCAGTGGTCTGGGACAATTACACACCACTCCTTGGGCACCTCTAAGAGGCAATACTTCCCTTCTTGCAAGAACAGAGTTGGAGCATAGCAAAAAACTTGTAATAAAAGGAGGGAAATAATGCAGCATTAATTTGGGGAAACACCGCAAATTAAGACCCACCACCAAGTATGTTGGGCAGTGTCCTTTTCCCCTCAGGTTCTTAAGTCCAGTAACCCAAAAGTCCCTTTAACGTGCCCATCCCTTCTCTGCACCCCACTCACAGTCACTGACCTTGGACAGCGCAGACCCAGAGTTCAGAGATGCATCTGCATAGTTCACCTCCCACCCTGGCTGGAGGATGTGGGGGGTGGGGCAAGGTAAGAAGGCACCTTACTCACTCTACTGCTCAGGCATTCACCTCTCTGTGGGGAATCTGCTCTGGCACTCTCCACCAGCCGCCCTGCTGACTGCTCACCACATCTCCCTGCTGGCTGCACCAAGATGTCTTCAAGGCCCCCCACTTAACACAGCTCTCAGTGATTTCAGCTCTCAGTTACTTCAGTTGTTAGTGGGGGAGCCTCATTGCTGATACACACTGGGAAGTCTCTTGCATCAGAGACACTGTCTAATACTTAGACCTAGGTATCAGTGATTTTAGTTCTGCAACATATAACAAGAGAGTCTAAATTAGCTCTGTTATTACACAATGAAGAGAGGAAGGGTCAAATGGAGTCTGGGGCCTTTAGGCAAGGCCCACACCACCAGGCACAAGTACCTATCCCCACCCTCTCTCAACTCACTGGGCATTGGAACACATGTCCTCTGCCTAGCAAGTGCCGTTTAGTTGAGGGGGCGTCCCTCAAACAGGAAATGGCAAGTACAGTTCTGCTGCCCTTGATTCACACAACAAGGATAACAACGCTTTATTACTCCTGCTCCAATAACAAGGAGACTGGGGATCCCACACCAGCCAAAAGTGAACATTTGGGCAAGCAATCTCATCATGCTGAGCACTTAGGCAGGGTGGGTGTGCCCATGCAAACGAGATCAGCTCCTGAAGTCCTTTTCCACAGCTCATCACTAGATGTCAGAGGAGAGCTCATTCAGACTCTGCTTACACTGTCTTTTTAGTGAAAAGAGAAGAACTTAGCAATAACAACAACTCCAGCCCATGGTGGCTGTCATTGTGAAAGTCCAATCACATTTCCCAAGAAAACACTCCAAAGGGGAGAGAAAAAGAAAAGCAAAGATAGAAAATGTAGTTTATGTTGACTCTAGTGTTGACTTTCATTTGTAACCTCACTGCTGGAAAACCACAAGCCCATCTTATAAGCAACTCTGAAACCTGGCCAGCTTGTACCAGCATCCAGGATCTTTAGGGCACCAATTTTAGTTTTCTCTCTGGTCACAGACTCACTTGTGTTGCAAAATATACAGTCTTTGCTAACTAAGAGTAACTCTTATTAAACAGAAGGCAAAAGGAGAGGGGGTGGGAAATAAGTTAGGGAAAGAAAAGGTCACACAGGTGAAGGGGGAGGAGACAAAGTCTCACATCCCAGGTGGATTCTGGGATTTAGCTAGAGCTGGTGGGGGTGATGGCATCATCTGGGTTCCTCTCTCTGGCCTGATTTGGTGAAAACATCTCTCTGGATTAGGACAAATAAGGTTGGGGGTCCTAGGAGATGGTGGGAGTGACAGCCATGATGATAAAGCTTGTTGCAATGATTGTTGGCAAATACCCACTGCTTCTGGTAATTTTTTCCAAAAGTTTTCTTTTCAAGAACCCCAAAAGGGAATGTTGAGAAGAAGAGTCCATCTTCTCATTATTTTATCTACCAATAGGCCTAATTTCTGATAAGGTTTGGTTTATCAGTTTCTGGTCTTGTACTTCTCTTGTTTACCAGTCATAATCTTAACACAGCCCTCAAGTAATATCCATAAAACCCTTTTGTGCATATTAATTCGGTCTTGTCTCATCAACATTTGTAATGTAGGTTTTTGAGACATTTTATGAACTTTCACACACTTTTCATGGTTGTGTTCACAATTAGGGTAAATTTGCAGGACCAATTATCATAACAGGGTCAGATTTTTAAAGGTAAACATCCAGTGAGATTTTCAAAAGTGTCAATGTGCTTAACTCCCATTGATTTCAGGTGGGTTTTTGAAAACTTCACTGGACACATATCTGCATCTTTAGGAGCCTAAATACATGTACAAATCTGGCACTACACCTTAACTTACTCATTTATCACAAAATGGAAGCAATAATGTTGATGTGTTCTTAAGAATAAATATCTAATTAAAGTGTCAAAATGAGATATATCCATGTTACCGCAGATTCTAACAGGAAATGAAGGGCCCTTTAGCCAAAAACTTCTTTAGTCAAGTGACCTTTGTGTGACAAGCAGACACTTTCATTTCTGTGTATAAAAATGAACATATTAAACCACCTGCAATAATCTTGCTGTCAGTAATATGTAGGTTTCAGAGTGGCTCATGGGAATCTAATTTTTTTCTGTATTTCTGACAGAGACCATGATTGCTACTTTTTTCCCCAAACGAAAATTTGAGGCCATTAAAAAAGAACCCCTTGATGTAACTTACTATAACAAAGTATATGTTGCCTGACCTTGACTAATGGAACTGTAGAAATGTATCATATCCATGGAGTGGAAACACAATGTATAACAGAAATACTTAAATCATCGCTATTTCTTTTTCTCCCTCTATATCAATTTTCCAAATAGCCATCCACTTTATAGCATAGTAGAGATGAGCAAATGACTAAGTGGTATAAATCTGAACTAAGAAGGAGAATGATTTGTTATTTCAGATTACTTTTAAAATGATGAAATGTAATAATATCCCCTTTTAAAATTATTAAGATTTTATGTAAAGGACAAAAGTATTTTATTCTGAATAATTTCATTCCTCTCTCTCTGTTAATGACAATCAGAGAGAGAGAAAGCTTATCTTGTTTGTTTTTCTAGCAATTCTTCAATATACAGCAATGAGAATTCTATACCACAGTAATATGAGCAATGATAAATTATGTTAATTTATTACATATTAGTGTTAGGCAAATTCTACTGTGCAGTAAATCTAAAACATTATTTGCTTTGATTTCACATATCTCAGATTATTCTGTCACTTTTGTGCATACAAATATAAATGTTATTTACATTACATTTTGTTCAGTGTCTATGTACTTCTAACTTTAAATTTCAGTTACATATATGGGGCCCTACCTTGCAGTCTTTCTGGGACCTGCCTTACAGAAGTTCCAATGACTATGCAGAGAGCTTGCTGGATCTGGACCATAATTTGTAGTTTTATCATGCTTGTGAACTCTACAGACCGTATAAACTTATGAAAAACAACAGTATATGAATGTTACTCATATCATGACTCATGTCACATTGCAAAGATAGGTTTGTCTAAAAATAAAAGCTTGGAATCTAGTGGGAAAAATAGTGTGATATTACCAAACTTTTGGGAAAATATTTTTAAAAAAATGAGAGATCAAATGAGCACCAAAAGTTGGTATATGTCCTTGTATTTTCAGAAATTACCTTGTTAATATCTAGCTACATGCACACAAACCAAACAGAAGTGATATCTATAAACTACTTAGCTAATCATAGGGTGGTTTTCATATTGAGCATCTCAGAAACCAGGGCAACTATAGTAAAGACATCTGCCATTTAAGAGACCAGAGATATTTTAATGTCAAATACCTACCTCATCACTATTACTTACCTATCAGAGAAAATTCAAGCATGTAACCTTTCAGAGAAAGTATATATTCCTTCTAAAAAAAAGATTTTAATATGTTTAAATTAGGAATAGGCATTACCAATCTGGACCAAACCAGTGGATCCTCTTAGGGATGTAAAGGATTCTCAGTCACTTTAAATCAACTCTGGATATCTTTCTCAAAGATATGCAGTAGCTCAGCCAGAAGCTATGGACTTGATGCACTTGGTGAAATTATATGGCCTGTGCTATGCAGGAGGTTAGACTAGATGATCATAATGATCACTTGTGGATTAATACTTGATGAATCTCCAACAATTACCAAACTATACCACTGAATGCAGCTGGCAATTTATAATTTTCCGAAGTTAGTTTCACTGTAGTAGCTATTTATACAAATGTCTAGTCTATTTGGAATCTTAAGATTTTTGCCTCAAAAAGTTCCTGTGCCAGGGAGTTCCACATGTCTCATTTATGTTCAATGGAGAATTTCCTTTAATCTGTTTTACATTTGATTCTTTTGGGCTATGTGCAGAACTCTCTCTCACAAAAGAACATAAAGATGACTTCTCCCCTCAAGCCATATGCACAATGACTTCAGTGGCACTACTTGTATAAAGGCTCACCAATATGAGTAGGGATTCTGTAGTTAATTAAAGGGCCTACTTGCTCTTGTATTATGAAGAATAGATTAATACATTCCAAGGCCAGAAGGGACCACTGAGCTCATCTAGTCTGACCTCCATGGCCAGATAACTTCCCCAAAATAATTCCTTTGAAACTAGAACTTAAAAATAAAACAAAATAAAAACCCAAAATTAAAACTTGATTTAAAGTTTGACAGTGATGGAGAATCCACCACAACTCTTGTAAATTGTCCCAGTAGTTAATTGCCTTCTCTGGTACACTTTATTTCCTGTCTGAATTTGTCTAGCTTCAACTTCCAGCCATTGGACCTTATTATACTTTTGTCTGCTAGACTGAAGAACCCATTATCAAATATTTGTTTCCCATGTAGGGACTTATAGACTGTGATCAAGTCATTCCCATATTCTTCTCTAAATAGATTGAGTTCCTTGAACCTATCACTATAAGACATGTTTTCCAGTCCTTTAATCAATCTTGTGGCTCTTCTCTCAATCCTTTCCAGTTTATCAACATCCTTCTTGAAGTGTTGACACCAGTAAATAGGAAGGATAAACAGAAATGCCCGACAGCTCTCTGCATTATTTTATATGTTGTACAACTACAACATCTCCCTTATACTTGCATTAAATCATTATGGTACGTCAACATCTGGCTTATAAAGACTCAGTATTTCAATATGATTCAGTATTTTCCATAGGCCAACAAACATTACCATTTATATTCTGTTGGAACTGGGCCATATGACTGTCCCATGAAAAAGACGAATGTGAAGGTTCAAAGCAGACAGATCCTAAAGCACTAAGCATGTGCTTAATGGTATGCATGCAAGTAATCCCATTTTCCTTCAGTGGAGACTACTTACATGCTTTAAGTTAAGCATGTGCTTAAGCACTTTGCTGGATCAGAAACTAATATAATATAGTTAATATAGAGGGGACAATTTTTTTCTTCTTAACTAGTTTACGCTTCTAGTCTTGTCTTTGCTGTTTTGAAAATGTCCTCCCATAATGCAGAATGACACTTTTGCATATGTACGTTTGTCTCTTGTGGTAATATAAAACTGTATCTTGCAAATTTTATTAGGGTAGAACCTCTACATCAAACTTTATGATGTTTTAATTACTCCAGTTTCCTTTAGATATTGATATCTCTATAAACATTTATTGTTGAGATAAAACAAAATGGTGTGTCTTACTCCCTATGTCCTATTATAAAAACAAGGGAAATATGACAACTAAAATTGTATGCCATTTTTAGGAGGAATTCTGAAGATTTAAATGATGGCAAAAATTTCAAACACAGAACGCAACTTAGGTATCTTTAGGAGCTTTTGATCATTTATTTCGTATTAGTTGAGAGAAAAAGAGTACTATAGGATGTCTTCTGAATATGTAAATCACCCAGTATTAATTAGCTCCAGCAGCTATATATTCTAAGTTTAAGTGTTAGAACTGAGCTAAGGCAATAAGAGCAAATCAGATCTCAGTAATTTACATTTTTATAGTTCTTCCTAAAGAAATCTAGGATTGACTTTTACTGCCCAGAGAGAGCATAAGCTAGTATATAAAAAACGTACTTATCATACTTGCTTTAGACTTTGCTTTTAAACATGATCCCCCTCTTAACTATTTAAAAATCTACAGAATATTCTACAGCCAGGAATGGTAACATTTTGCACTGACAAGGAAATGAGGGAATACGCCTGATGTTACGGGGTTCATATTTTGTTCAGGAGAAAGTAAGAAAATAGGCAATGGGAGGCAGGGGAGGAAGTGAATCAGACAGCTGTCAGCAAAGGAAAAAAAGTATAATTTTTCAAGGAGCGGAAGGCTGCAAATTGTAATTAAAAATGAATGTAATATAGTTACTGTATATACAGCATCCCACTTGTGCTGGAATAGCTAACTTCTATGCCTAACAGATAGCATAGGTTTCCCTTTAGCTAGAAAGGCTTTTAAAAAAATGATTCCCCTTAGGGGGGGGAAGAGGATATAGATTTAAATTACAAGGGCCTGATCATCCTGTCAGTTGCACACATGCAACTTCCATTAACTACAATGGGCCTCAGGAGAAAAAGCTTCACAAACTCAGATAGAGAGATTTCCAAAACTCAAGCTCCATGCATTTTATTCAACACTAGAGTACTGAGATTAGCACACATGTATCTCAGGGTAGACTTTAGCTCAGGGATAGCATCATTTCTAATTGTAGAATTAGGTCTCCATTCAGCATATTTGGTGCACCATCTCTTCTTCCCCGCCCCCCGCATTTCCAATGAAATGAGCAGATGTTTTGGATTCCCAGCAACTGCATTAGTCCATTAACGGACTATCCTTGGAAGCTCTTGTGTGACTCCCATTGGAGTCCATGGAAAGTACATGTCTGTACCTGAGGTTAGAATAGGCCCCAAGATTATATATATATATATATTGGTCTTCAAATTCTTGTGAAACAAACCAAACCAAGTCCTAGTCTACTATTATTTACACAATATGTATCTCTGACTTTTCCATAATGCAGATGATTTTCAGAAGCTTGGGTGCGGTTTTGATGGAGTTTAATTGAAAATGTGAAAATTTCTAACTTTCCAAAAGTATTGCACATCTGAGAATTAAGTAGATATGAGTAATATACACACAGTTCAGAAAATACAAGTAAGGAAAACATCAGTGAAGAAAGATAGCAAGCTCCTCAAGTTCTCCTCTTCCAAAAAAACCCCCAAAACCCTACCTTCCCCCAACACACCGGTTTCCACACAAATAGGTAGGACATTTAGACCTGCTTCGGAACAGCTCTAACTTAATAAACATAAAGCTTCTGGGCCAAATTCTACTTCAGATAAGCACATGAAATTCCCACTGAAGTCAGTGCATAAATCTGATAGCAAAATATGTTTTTTTAATTTATTTTATTTTTATTTTAATGATTTCACACAGGAAATCTTCAATAACAGAACAAATCAATTTGTTTTCCTACATGTTCCACAGCAGCAGAGTGTATAGAAAAACATAATGTATTAACTACCATATGTACAGAGTTTGAGGACACCAGATCATCTAACCTGTCCTCCTGTATACCACAGGCCACCAAAACCACACAACACTTTCACACTAAACCCACCAGCTGAAATTAAACCACAATATTGCAGCCCACAGGAGACAAAATTACTATGTGCCACAGGTAGAGAATGGGAGGGGACCAAGGTGCACCAATGCCCAAGGTCCTTGCAGTGGCAGGGAATTAATTAAGTAAGCTATACCCATATGGTCCTGCTAAGTGAGCCACACTCCAGGCTGCAGAGGAAGGGTAAAAAAAAGAAAAAAGAAAAAAGAAAACCTCAAAATCATTGCCAATCTAACCAGGGATAACTCCTTCTCAACCCACATATGGTAATTGTTTAGACACTGAGCATGTCAGCAAGAATCAGCTGGCCAAGCACCTGAGAGAGAGAATCCATCCAATGTCCCATCTCCATCTGTGGCCATCTCTCATGCTTCAGAGGAAGGATCCAACAACAAAACAAAACAAAACCCAGTATACATTGGGAGAAGAGGGGATAGGAATCCTTTCCTGACCATTCACTGCAGACATACATGTTGTTGTTATATTTCTAAATCTGTAGAGGTCTTTCACTAATATTCTTATTAAACTAATAATCTGAGATCAGAGTATCCAGGATTGCAGCTTTTAGAATGCAAATCCCATTGCATCTGTACATAAGTGATTCTCAAGCACTCTGAATGTATATCCTCATGATTTTGCAATTACCCTAATGTCCATTGACATCTTGTTCTGTAACTAAGGTACCTTTTATATCCGGAACCATTCTATCACAGTTACTATCCACTTACACCAGTAATCGAGTAATATTGAACACATTTTCAATCACAGTACAATATTTTTAAATTATTGTACGTTCCTATTATTACCGTAGTCAAATAATATACTCCATTTTCTCATCATTGTTATTCACATGCAAAAATATTCTCTCACAGGTACATAGATCACACATTGGTAGCATGGAATAAAATGCAGTACTTACACACTTATACATGAACAATACAGCATTAATTACACTCTGTCAAATATACCCTTACACTGCCACCTGCTAGAAAGAGTCAGGGGTTCAAAGACTACAAAGATGGTACAAATGCCCCAATCATTTCAATGGGAGATTCATAAATTATTGCTCCTGCTCCATTGTGCCATGCTGCTTTTTAAATGTCATGAAAAGCATTGTCTGATCAGAGGAAGGTGGTAGTGAGTAGGGAGGCAAAGTCTGAGTTAATAATAAAAAATGCCAGAAATCAAAATATCACATGATTAAATCTAAAAATATTCTTTAGTTCTGCAATAAAAGTGTTATTAAATGTTTTAAACCAGCTTAACAAGTAGGTTGAATTCATTTATTTCTGCTAACCAAGGGCCAGATCCAAAGGCCATTGAAGTCTTTCTATAGACTTCAGTGGACTTTGGATCAGGCCTCCGATGTCTGGCAATTTAGCACTGAAGCTATAGTAGCCCAGAAAGGAGGGGCCCAGAGAACAGTTGTTGCCTCTTCTTTAGAGCTGCATCCTTGCTTCAGAATCTGCAACGGTTGTGGCAGCTGCAGTACTGCAAAGATGCTTCATAAATCAGCTATGTACACTTTGTGACTTTCCTCCCAAAATACCAAAATGCCAGAATACGTGATTCCTGCCCCCCCATCACACATCACTATCCAAACCAATTATTAGAGTTCCTGCTCTCAGCATCTCAGGCAGCCCAGGTTTAACTTGACGTGTCTCAAGGTTTGCACTGAAACTAGTGAAACTGTTAGCAATTTCACTGGGAAACTGGAGAGCTTCAAGACTTCAAAAAGTGGCAAAAATCTTTATCCTATGACTGCAGAGGTGTTCAGTGCCCACTTCCTTATAAATGGTCTCCTTCAACATGTGTGAGCCCCTTATATGTAACAAGCAGTCCCACTTTGTATTTAGCTGTGACACTCTGGTTATCTTCTCCGGGCTTGAAGAGCTCTCTGAAGTTTGGAAGCTTATCCCTTCCACCAGCATAAGTTGGTCTAGTAAAAGACATTACCTCACTATCTTGTCTCACTCATATCCTGGGACCAACATGGCTACAACAACACTGGAAACAACTAAACTAGATAAGGCATTCTCAACTTATCACAGAGAGAATAACCTTACATCTTGCAGCAGCAATGTCCTCTCTGGCCACATAGATTGACCAATCAGCTTCTCTTGCTAATTAGATCCTAACCATATCAAGAATTCTCTGTTATGAAACACCTTCACCAGGGTTAGCTTGCATATCCAGACATGCCTCCTTAATCCAGAGCCTCTACCTTACATCCCAAATCAGTTTTCTCCAGACGCCTTACATTTGGAGCTATTTTCCTCTAAGAGATGGTCCATTAAGGACACAAATACACTTAATGATGTTTAATAGCCAGCTTTCAGATGCTTAACTAGCACGCTCAGAGGCTACATTTCACAGGCCAGTCTGCACATATCTGCCCCAGCCAGTTTCTGTATCGTCCTTTCAAATAGGCAGATCACCTATAACCTATCCTGCTTCCCAATATGGGAACACAGGACTGGAAGGAAATTCCTGGGTCACTGAATTCAGCCACCTGACATCACAGGCAACCCCAATCTATAAACCCATCCTTAAACTTATCAGCCTCCATTTTAAAACTAGTTAGGTTTTTTTGCCTCCCACTACTCCTAAATAGAAGGCTGTTCCACAACCTCACTTCACTGATAGAAACCTTTTTCTAATTTCCAGTCTAATGTTATTCACGGCCAGGTGATACCTATTTGTTCTTGTACCAACATTGTCTTTTTCTTAATTAGCTCTTCTTCCTCCCAGGTGTAGAGCACCTGATGTTTTTATATAAAGCAATCATATCTCCCTCTTAGGTTTCATTTTACTAGGCTAAGCAAGCCAAGCTCTTTTAATATCCATTGGTAAGATTGGATTTCCATTCCCCTGATCATCCTACTAGCCCTTGTCTATACCTGTTCAGTTAACTTCTCCCTATTTCCCCAACCAAGTAGTTTTAACTTTCCCATGTTGTGGTGTTAGCTTTTCTGCTTGGACTGAAATAGCCAGATTGTGATAGGTTTTCCCTTTTGTTTAATTCTGGCCCAAACAAAAGTACCAGACATCTTGGGAGAGCCTACTCTTGGGATATTTGTAGGCTCTAGAGATTTGGATTAGCTTTGAATAAGCCTACACTTTTGGGGGGTGCTTATGCAGCCCTCAAACATAGTAAGAGATGCCCATTATAAACTGTAACACATACTTTGAAGCAGGGAGACATACCATATACAGAACATAACTCTGATTCACTTATTATTCCATTAACTACTTAATTCACAATATTCACAATAATTATACACTTTCATGATCAGGCACACAACTCATTTATACATAAACATAGCACCACCTAATTGCTTTGACACAGCTTCTTGTCCAACAGACCAAATCTGAAAGGTATTAAATCCAAAACTAATGCAATGTCAAGGTTGTACAGTTAAGCAATGAAAAGTCACAAAATGTGAATGTCAGAGTTGAACATACAATCTTAACTCTGCCCTTTTGCACGTATTACACTGTGATAGTCTTTAATTGTGTGATCACAGGTTATCATAATGTATTTGAAAAAGGCTATGTACTCAACCTTAATTTTGGGGTTGCCAGACTGTTGGGTGCAAGTTTAATGTAGTGTTGCATTTTAATTTATTTTCTCCTTTAGAAAATAAAAGGAAAAGCCCAGAAAAAGAAAAGTAACCACTTTAGCAGAGCTACTTTTGATATAACTTAGTGGTACCATGTGGCTAAAGAGTAACACAAATATGTTACTCTTGCAGGCAATGAGAAGGCAGAGAATGGATATAGGAAGAAGGGATGTAGGAAGAAAGGCCTGGGATAACAAGGAGTTGAAAGAGGAGGAACTGGGGAGATGAGGAAGGAAAGAAGGGGACACCTTGTGGTGCATCTCCCTGCATCCAGGAAAACTAGCTCTGCCTTGTGGGGAAAAAATCTCCGCACCTGGTCTTCTTCAGGAACACTTCTGCCAATGACCCTCCGTTGGCTCAACATATGCCAAAAGCAGTAATCAAGGGGGTTATCCACCTCCCACAATTTCTGGATGTCATCAGTATGATAGTAGTAAACCAACCAAAAAATGCCTTCTAGTAAAACTGGTTCCTTTGATTATACATATTGCTCTCAAGCTTCAGCTTCAGGCAATATACAAACATCTCAGAAATATTTTTCCCTTCAGGTAATATCTTACTGCGATTGCCCTCTGAACCAATCAATGTATATAATATATACATGATATACATACAGTATATGCTGAAGGAACACCATCCACTTGACATCAATTAGTCAATTAAAAAGTTTATTACTTTCAGGGACTTTACCAGCTCCGAGTCTCTCTGACAGTATTTGTGGTTTTACAATCACATTTTCCTGTTTTTTAAAAAAAATGGTTCTCTTTTTACTATTGCTGTTTGCTGTCATTCTTCCACAAAGAGGTAATTTAACAAAGTCCTAACCTTGCAAACTCTTAGGCACATTTTTCACTTTCTCCATTGAGTTCAGTGAGACTACTCACTTGTATAAAGTTCAGCACATAGGCCACTGCTTCCAGAATAGGAATCTATGGCCTGCACACTGCACAATGCTGCCTGCAGATGGACCTTTGTATTCATTCAGAATCCCAGTTAAATCAATACAACTACACACAGGAAAAGGGGTCTTGCTGTAGGCATCACTTTGCAGAACTGGGGGAGATGATTTCACAGGAGAAACACTACAGCAAAACTGACTGTATACAATTTGCCCTTAAATGCATATAGTAAGGCTAAGTCTACACTTGTAGCCAGGTGTGCGATTCCCAGCTGAAGCAGATATACTTATGCTAGCTCTCATCAAGCTAGTGTGCTAAAAACAGTAGTGTAGCCACAGTAGCATAGGCAGTGGTGATCAGCAGCACATGCTAGCTGTGCTGAGTACATACCCACGGGGTCCAGGTGTGTTTGTACTCAGGGCAGCTAGCCTGTACTGCTGCTCACACTGCCTGTGCTACTGCAGCTACATTACTATTTTTAGGGCACTAGATTGATGAGAGCCAGTGCAGGGATATCAAAATCACCAGTACCAAGTGTAGACATAGCTTAAACAATCCAAGGGGAATAAGCCTATCAGGCTGACCAATATTGGCTCTTTGTTTCCTTGTACTCCCCACAACTGTCTCTTGTCTTATACTTAAGACTGTAAGTCCTTGGAGCAGAGGCTTTTTGTTCTGCATTTGTACAGTGCCATGGGGTCCCGGTCCTTATGATAATGCAACAAGATGTTGTTTGCCTCTAATTTTTCAGTATTGCTAACTCCCATGATTTATCTTGAGTATGGTGATATTTGGTGTTTTTCATAAAGCATTGTTTTCTGGAGGCATGTAGATTAGGTGAGCTTTTATTTAAAACAAAAGTAAGTTTCTAGGAAAAAAGCTTGAAAACATGACTCACTTGAACACTGAGGTTCAAAAACCAGAAGGCAAATAAAAACCACTCATTTATTATTATTCTTTTAAACCTGCTGATTTTTAAAGCTAATTTCATGGTGGGGGAGGGGCTGACATACTCATGGGGTTGGTAATACGGTTTATTTCATCTACAATAATCTTAGGTATTTCTTGTTGGTTTTAAAAAAAACCTTTCAAATATAACTGTGATTTCGTAAATGCAAGGTATCCCTTTAAATATACGACAGCTATACTTAGAGCTGAACAATTAAGATTTTTAAAAATCAGAAAGGGGAAAAGTTAATATTCCTTCATCAGTATCGTATCACTCCCATTTCATATCATATAAACGTGATGCAGTATAGTTTACAAACTAAAGAGTATAGGCCCATTCTGGAAAATATTTGAACATGTGAGTAGTTTGTTGCAAGTAGTTTCACTGAAGTCAATGAGCTAGATGATTTCAGACTGGAAATAAGGTGTACATTTTTAACACTGAGGGTAATTAACCATTGGAACAATTTACCAAGGGTCATGGTGAATTCACATAACTGGCAATTTTAAAATGAAGAATGGATTTTTTTTTTCTAACAGATATGCTTTAGGAATGATTCTGGGGAAGTCAATGGCCTGCTTTATACAGAAGGTCAGACTACGTGATCACAGTGGTTCCTTCTGGTCTTGGAATGATTAATAGATTCAAGGGCTGGAAGGGACCTCGAGAGGTCATCGAGTGCAGCCCCCTGCCCTCATGGCAGGACCAATTACTGTCTAGACCATCCCTGATAGACATTTATCTAACCTACTCTTAAATATCTCCAGAGATGGAGATTCCACAACCGCCCTGGGCAGTTTATTCCAGTGTTTAACCACCCTGACAGTTAGGAACTTTTTCCTAATGTCCAACCTAAACCTCCCTTGCTGCAGTTTAAGCCCATTGCTTCTTGTTCTATCCTCAGATGCTAAGATGAACAAGTTTTCTCCCTCCTCCTTATGACACCCTTTTAGATACCTGAAGAGTATCTATGAATATACGTGTGTGTAAAGTAACTCATATGCTTGCATGCTTGTCAGATCCGCTCCCAATATATTTAACAATAAAAACAGGAATAGGAGTTATATTTGGGAATGTAGCCAAGTTGCATTTCCTACCTTCTCTAGTTTTTACTGTGCATACTTCATACGTTGCATGACAAGGCTATGAACAATCTATTTTTCTAAATTAAAAAGTCATGACTAGATTGCATAGGTGTCAATTTCCTGGGGCAAAGATATTTGTTTGATTGTGCATTTTTAAGTCCTGCACCAGTGCCTCTGTGAAGTGTGAATTCTTTTTGCTGCTGTATTGATAGATGGGCACTTAGAGCTAGGCTCAGAAAGGAACGTAGGTACCTACAAAATCACTCGGATTCACAAAGCCTGCATTAGGTGCTCAGGCTTCCTAGACAATGAATGGAGGAAAATAGGTGCCTAAGGCTATGTCTACACTTACAGCAGCATATAAAGCATACACATTGTATGCCCAGCTAGCATGAGTATAAATAGCAGAGTGCGAGGCATTGCTTAGGCAAGTAGCATACAGACACACCAGAACTGCGGTGTACACATTCCCTACATGCTGCCACAAGTGTAGATAAGGCCTAAAAGTGGGATTCATGAGAGCCAGCCTGCTAGGCAGATCTCTGTCTAACATAGCCAATGGAAGATGCCAAGGCAAGGGGTGTGTCCTACGTTCCACCCCTCTCAGCGAGTTCAGTTTACTAAGGCCAGGCTGGATGAGGTGCCCCTTTCTGCTTGAGATTCTTAGGCATGATTTACACTACAGAGTTAGGTTGATGGAAGGCAGCTTACATTGATCTAACTATGGGAGTGTCTACACTTAAAATTTCCCTCCCCCTGATGTAGCTGCCCCACTATGCCAACTTAATAACTCCACCTCCATGAGCAGCAAAGCCTCTCTCTTCTGGGTTAGGTACTTACACTGTTTGGGGGGCGGGGGGAGAAAGTGCTTCCTCAAAACTTTTAGCTCAGTGGTTAGGCTACTCATCTGGGATGCAGGAGATCCCCAGTTTGAGTTTCCTTTTCACCTGGGGGGGTGGGGGAGAGGGAGGAGAAGGAATCTGAACTGGGATCAGCCACCTATCACCTATGTGCTCAAACCACTGAGTTAGGGAATATTCTGAGCTGGGGCTTGCTCAATCTCTCCTGTTTAAGCTATTCTACTTTGGGTAAATAAGGAAAGAGTGACTGGAGCAAGGGGACTGGACCCGGGGACTCCCACTTCAGTGCGCTAACCATCAGGCTACTGAATCAGTCTCACACCTGTATGCTCAATCTCTCTCTGGCCAAGGGACTCTTTCATTCTCCTACATCCCAGGTGAGTACCCTAAACACTGGGCTAAAACTTATGAGGGAGCTGCTGCTCCTAAAGAGCTCACATGCCGAGCCCAATCTCATAAGCAGGCTCAGAGGTGCTTAGTGGCTCTGCCCCACTGAGTTAGGTGGATAATTACCTATCTTGCTCCCATTTGTGCATTGCACTGGGGCTTAGGTATCTGGAGGGCAGCAGTGTGCATGCTCTGAAGCAGAAATATGGGTGTCTAAGGAGCTTTTTCTACAAAACCTTAGGAATTGAGTGAGTTTTGGTGCCTACAGGGTGCAGCAGCAACTGAATAATTTTTTTATGAATAGTAGTAGAGCCTGATTCTGGGATTTAGGGGTCTAAATGGCAGTTAGGCACTTAAATCCCTTTGTGAATCTAGCCCTTAGGCATTGCAGTGCCTCACTTTAAAGCATCCTGTCACCCAGTGGAATCCTCAACCCCAAGTTAGGTGCCCAGTCTCCCTATGTAATGCATGAAGACAGTTAGGTCCCCAAAAAGGGTTCGCAGAAAACAGCCTGCCTAGCTAGCCAGTAGCCAAACTCTGGGCCAGAGGGAAGCACCTCCTACCACTCAATATTCACAGCTGTGAATCATCTCCTGGACTTAGGCACCTGCCTAAGCCAGGTCAGCCCCTTCTCATTAGCAAGGAGAGGTGGTGGTAATAGTAGTACAAC
Organism: Macrochelys suwanniensis; assembly: GCA_033296515.1. Taxonomy (NCBI): domain Eukaryota; kingdom Metazoa; phylum Chordata; order Testudines; family Chelydridae; genus Macrochelys; species Macrochelys suwanniensis. The sequence continues at coordinate 47,051,738 of CM065777.1, forward strand.
AAACATCACACTCTTTTACACCCAAATAGTTACCTGAAATGTGGAAGACAGGTTCAAATCCCTCCCTGCCTGATTTGGAGCAGGGACTTAAACCAAGATTTCTGACTGCACACATGAGTGCCCTGACCACTGAGCAATACAGTCATTATCTTTCTCTTACTAAATGAATATTGAATCATTTACACAAAGTGAGACAACTTCAATAGGAGACACTGAGACACCCACATCAGAATATCCAACAACCTGGTATAATTTGGGTAACAGGGAGGTGGAAGACCTGGGTTCAAGTCCCTGATCTGAATCAAGCAGAGTGAGAATTTGAACCTGGATATCATAGAAATGTAGGGCTGGGAGAGACCTTGAGATGTCATCTAGTCCATCCCTCCCCAAGCAGATGCAATACCAAGTATACTTAGACCATTCCTGACAGCTGTTTGTCCAAACTGTTCTTTAAAACCTTCAATGACGGGAATTCCACAGCCTCCCTTGGAAGCCTAATTTAGTACTAAACTATCCCTACAGTTAGAAAGTTTTTCTTAATTTCTAACCTAAATCTCCCATGCAGCAGATTAAGCCCATTACTTCTTGTCCTGTCTTCAGTGGAAATGGAGAAAAAATTATCACAGTCCTCTTTATAACCGCCCTTACATATTTGAAGACTGCTATCAGGTCCCTCCTCAGTCATCATTTCTCAAGACAAACATGCCCAGTCTTTTAACCTTCATAGTATCTTCTTTTCTAAAACTTTTATCATTTTTGTTGCTCTCTGCTGGACTCTCTCTTAATTTGCCCACAGCTTTCCTAAACTGGGGTGCCCAAAACTAGACATAATACTGAGGCCTCACCAGTGCTGAGTAGAGCAGGACAATTACCTCCTGTACCTTACATACAACACTCCTATTGATACATTCCAGTATATGAACCTTTCTAGCAACTGCTTCACATTGGGTACTATTCAATTTGTGATCCACTATAACCCCTAGATACTTTTCAGTGGTGCTACCGCCTAACTAATTAGTCCCTATCTTGTAGATATACATTTGATTTTTCCTTCCTAAGTGGAGTACTTTGTACTTGTCTTTATTGAATTTTCATCTCTACTGAAATGATTTCAGACCAATTATCCAATTTGCCAAGATCATTTTGAATTCCAATCCTATCCTCTAAAGTGCTTAGAACACCTCCCAGTTTGGTGTCATCTGAAAATTTTATAAACATATTCCATTATCCAAGTCACTAGATATGCCCTGGCAGTTTGACAGTGAACCATTCACAATGATTCTGAGTAAAGTCTTTCAACCAGTAGAGTAGCTTCATCTAGACACATTTCTCTAGTTTGCTTATGAGAATCTCATGTGGGACTATGCAAAAACTTTATTAAAATCAAGTTATCACACCTACTGTTTGCTCTTATCCACTAGCCAGTAACCCTGCCCAAGAAGGAAATTAGGTTGTTTCCCCATGATTTTGTTCTTGACAAATCCATGCTGTATATTCCTCATAACACTATTATCCTTATGCTTACAGACTGATTGTTCAAAAATGTGTTTCATTCTCTCTCCAGGTATTGAAGTTAGGTTCACTGACCTATAATTGCCATGGCCCTCTTGGTCCTCCATTTCAAAGACAGGTACTATATTTGCCCTTCTCCAGTCCTCTAGGACCTCACCTGTCCTCCCTGAGTTCTCAAAGATAATTGCTAACTGTTCAGAGTTTATGACAGCTAGTTCCTTAAGTACCCGAAATTGAATTTCATTAGGCCCAGCTGATTTGAATAGATCTAACTTATCTAAATATTCTTTAACCTGCTCTTTTTCTGTTTTGGCTTGTGTTCCTTCCTCATTAATTGTTTTGAATATCTGATCACTATTATTCTTTTAAATGAAACTAAATAAGCATTAAAAATCTCAACTTTCTTAATGTCATTAGTTATTGGCTCTCCTGCCCCAGTAAGTAGAGGACCTACACTTTCCTTTGTAGTTCTCTTTCTCTTATCCTAATGTGTTTAAAGAACCTCTACTTATTGCCTTTTATGCCCCTTCCTCAGCGTAACTCATCTTGTGCCTTAATTTTTCTGATTTTGTCTCCACATGCTTGGTGTTAATCTTTTGTATTCCTCCTTAGCATTTTGCCCAAGTTTCCACTTTTTTAGGATTCCTTTTTTATTTTCAAGTCTTTAAAGTACTCCTGTTGGAACCATATTGGCCTCTTAGTATTCTTACTGTCTTTTCTTTGCATTGAGATAATATTAAACACACAACTGAAAACTGTCTTCTTTAGAAACTGCTAGGCCTCCTGAACTCCTTTTTCCCTTAGATTTTCTTCCTTACCTACCAGTAAATTCACTACCAATACCTCCTTAGAACCAAAACTGTTTCCAAAATCTATGTGTGGAAATCTTCCTTGCTGAAATCCAATAAAAAGCAACTGATAACTTTGTCAAGCTTCTCTTCTTAAAATTGGAAGCCTCATAATTACTGACAAACCACCTTTGAGATGAAGACTGTGGTATGCTCCTCTGGCACTATGGAACTTTTTACAATACAGGTAAAACTCATCTGAGTGGAAGACAAAGTTTTCTCAGGCGTTGGTCCAAGGCTTCAAAATGAAATCCCACAGGAACCAAGTACCATCATAAAACTCACCACCTTCAACTTTAAGTACAAGGCATATATCCTTGACCTTGTCTCTAACATAAATAAATAACTGTTTGCGTGTGTCTGTGCGTGCATGAATACTTGTATCTATCTATCTCTCTAAATTCAAAAATAAAACACTCTGCTACATACATTTCTCCTTCTAGGGAGTTGATGAAATAAAAAACCTTGTGGGAGATGTTAGTTATGTTGCTTAGTGTGCTACAGCAAGGTATTCAGTACTACAACGATGAACATGGTATAAGAACCAATATAGAACAGAAAATTAATGATTTTTTTACATCACTATCCCTAATGTCCATTAATGGGCACTTGAATAGTTGAAACCATTTTTTAAAAATTACTGATAACCTTTTGATGACCTTTGATGGCTCACTCAAATTAGAGAATTGTTTCCTTTTTAGCAGCCCATAATAATCACATGATGTCATTCATGAGATAATATAGTAATGAATGAGTGTACCAGATTTCAAGACTGTAGTTCAGTAAGGACATGACAATTGTGTTGGTGAATGATCTTTTACAAGCATCTACATGTTAGAAAGTGTATTTAATGTGAGCTCAGTTGTATCTTTTAGGCACAGCTTTGTGTTGAGTCATGTTGCATCATGAGCGGATCTGGGAATTCTGCCTGAAGGAATCCATGCCTGGCCACCTTTGCTGCTCTCCGCACTCTTTGTTGGAGTCTCTTGCACCTCAAGGGGTACAAGGAGGGATAGGTCCTTCTGCTTTGGGTACAGGTTCTCTAATTATGCCCCACTAATGGGGAGCAGCCCACAGATGATGTTGGTTGGTTCTTTTTGCACCTTTGAAGTAGGTGACAACTACCTCGGTAAAGCAACTCCGTCAAGGTAACAGAAGTTCTCTACATTTGTTTTCCCACAATTGTGGATAAATATCTCTGAAACTTACTAAAAATGTAAATAATGAGTAATATATTACCTCCAATGTTAATAAACGTAAAGGTGCTCTAAGCTTAGTCCACTACAGTGTGGGCCATTATCACAGAAGCATTGATTGTGATTTTCCTGTTACGTTTTTTGTTTTATTCTCCTCCTAAAAATAAAACCATGATCTTTCATTTTCTTTGAAAAAATGTGTTTAAACACAAAATAGGAGCTGTGCATTTTACTGGACCTGACTAAATGAGTCCTCTATAGAGTTACAATAATTGATGCATTGGTATTTAAAATCTAGTGAGTTTCTTAAAAAATGAAGAATGAAGGTAGGAGAGAAAAGTGTGGACTTTAACAGTTATTAGGGTCTGTTTTTAGTGAGCAGTATCTCAGTGGAATTGTGGTGAATTAGACTTCTGATAAGGGTAATTTATTGATTCAGATAGCTTCTGCACATTTAAAAGGAAGATGTGGGGAAGTCAAATAGATGCAGGTTTTGTTTTCTTATTAATTTATTGCCATAGGTCAGTGGTTCTCAAACTGTGGGGCACGACCCTTAGAGGGGTGCAGAAGAATGTTTGGGGGGAGTGCGTGGCAGGCTGTGGCCAGCCCCCCAGGGTAAAGGGAGGGAGTGCCACACTTCGAGCCTTGATCACCCCCAGACCAGCTCGGCTTTCAATCCCATTCATCTCCCAGTCCTGCGCCACATCCACATCCAGATCTAGTTCTTCCCTCTCACTCCCTCTTTGACCCCAGCCACTACTCCACTCTGCTCCCTGGCCCTCCCACATCTGGGCTCGGCCCTCATTCCTGCTCCATCTCTAGCCCCAATTCCTCCCCCATCTACGTTACCTACTTTCCAATTGCACAAAATTGAACACTCCTGCTCCACTCTTTCTCTGAGGCTCCACCCCCTGCTTGCTCCAGCCCCCCTCCATCGTTCACTCTGCCCCACCCTCACTCACTTTCAGCTGGCTGTGGTAGGGAGTTGGGGTATGGGAGGGGGTGAGGGCTCCAGATGGGGGTGTGGGCTCTGGAGTGAGGCTGGGGTTTGTGGTGGGGGAGAGGGCTCCGGGCTGTGGCAGGGGGTTTGGGTACGGGGGAGGTTGAGAGCTCTGTCTGTGAGTGTGGACTCTGGGCTCAGGCTGGGGGATGCGGTGTGAGGGGGGTTGCAGGGTGCAGGGTCCAGGAGGGAGTTTGGGTGCAGGAGGAGACTCCGGGCTGGGGCAGGGGACTGGGGTGTGTGCGGCTGCCAGGTCCCTGCAGCCCCTAGGTGCATGGATGGCCAGTGAGTCTCTGCGTGCTGCCCTCACTTCTGCAGATGCTGCCCCCACAGATCCCATTGGTCACGGTTCCCAGCCAATGGGAGCTGCTTAGTTGGCACTCGGGGCGCGGGCAGCATGTGAAGCCTCCCTGGCCGCCCATCCACCTAGGGGCTGCAGGGACCTGACGGCTGCTTCCAGGAGCCACACGGTGCCAGGGAAGACAGGGAGCCTGCCTTAGCCCCAGGCTCCCGACGCACTGCTAACCGGACTTTTAACAGCCCGGTCGACAGTGCTGACCAAAGCCGCCAAGGTCCCTTTTTGACTGAGCATTCCAGTTGAAAACGAGATGCCTGGCAACCCTACCTGTGACATTATGCTCCATATTCTTCATAGAAATATTATTATGATATGAATATGGCATAACTAAGATATATTTTATGCAAGATGGGTCATGTGAGGTATCATTGGAAAGGCTATGATTTACTGAATGTGATTATCCAATTTGTATGCATGTATCATTTTCGGTATCTGAAGTTAGTCAATATTTCTATGTAAAAATTACAACTGTGTTTTCACCTGGGGAACACCCACCAAACAGTATGCAAACAGCCTGGATGGGCCATTAGGAAGGACAATAGGACTTTGAAGATACTAATCTGCCTTATTCCTGAGAAGTTTCCTGGGATGCAGCTTTAATATTGCAGGGTCATGTGATCATGTCACCTGGTACAGGATACCATCTTGAAATACTGGTACTTTTCCACGGGAAGGGGTTGAGGATCAAACTGGGAAACAAAGGATTTCTGCTGTATGCAAATCCTATTTAAGACTAGGAAGTGAGTTAATCTTGTCTCTTCTCCACTGCCTCCCCACCCAAGAAGGAAGACTGCTGAAAACAACTCACGAAACAAAGGAACTAAGCTGGGGGAGGCAGGGCGAGACCAGGCAAGAAAGGTCAGCCTGTGAAGGGTATACCTGGAGATTTAAGCTGTAAGCAGTTTACCTTCAAGAAACTCTGCAACCTGCATAAAACAACATTTAGGGTGAGAAATTGCTATTTGTAGCCAATTTCTTTAATGTATTAAGCCTAGTTTGTGTGTTTTGTTTTATTTGCTCAGTAATCTGCTTTGTTCTGTTTGCTATCCCTTATAACCACTTAAAATTTACCTTTTGTAGTTAATAAGCTTATTTTTTGTTTATTCTAAAACCCAGTTTGTGCAATTCGTACCAGGGGGAGGCAAAAACTGTGGATATCTTACTCCACATTGAGGGAGAGGGTGAATTTCATGAGCTTACGCGGTATAGATCTCTGTACAATGCAAGACGATATAATTTTGGGTTTACACTCCAGAGGGTGTGTGCACCAGAGTTCTGGGCAATTCCCCGAGCTGAGACTTCCCACACAGAGCTGATTGCAGACTCTATGTGATTCTACAGCAGGGTGCATCCCTACCTGTGTGTGCAGCAGAACAGGGTGAGGGAGCCCAGGCTGGTGGAACGGACGGGCTCAGTGAGACCCCAGCACGTCAGATGGCACCCAAGAAGGGGGGTCCAACCCAGTTCCATCCCCAGCTCCTTCTTCAGCCCAAGCTCCACTGCTGAGGAAGTTTTGGCCGTGTGGTAATCGGGGGGAGGGGCGGTGTAGACATATTCATTTACTGGGAAGGGCATGGGGCACAACTGAAAAAGTTTCAGCTCTATTGGCATAGGTAATAAACTGCATTTCTAATTTTCACTACAGGAAAGATATCTCAACATGTTAAAACTATTGTACTGTTACAATTGCTTGATATGTTGTTTTCAGCTTTCTTTCTTTAAAGGGAAGCTTTAAAGCACATTATTTAACTACAACATGTTTCATATCACTGCATTTGTCAATCACAATTTAATTGGTATGCATGAAGTAATTACACCTCTTGTCACAATGGGTATTGTGCAGCTCCCTTATGATTTTTTTTGTAAGAAACCCTGCAATTAAACTTGGTGGATTTTAAAAAAGATGTTTTCAAGCGTACATCTTGTTTAAATGGCACGGTTTTCAGTTTCGTTGTAGTTTTGAGCAGAGAATGCACAGAATGTCCTTGCAATAGTGAACATGCAGTACTAGCTTTCTGGGGAAGGGTATTCTTAATATAAAAATCTTAATATAATGTATAACTCCCTGAGTTTGTTCTCTGCTCCTGCACTATACCAGTTGTGCAGGTAAGGAGAGGAAAGGATCACAGTACCTATAATTCTTTTACTATTTTTCTTTCACCTTCCTAAAATTGTGCAAGCATTGTTACTTTCAGACAATAAGTAAAATTGAAACCCTTACTGCACATTGCGCTAAACTGATAGCAGGCTATTAGACATATTCTGGTAGTTTCCATTTGTTCCACTGACACCATAGTTGAGAAGCAAGCTGCATGCTTCCTTTAAAACACTTTGTTTCAATAAAACAGCTCTGCTAACAGATGAATGTGAAAGTCAGGGCTAACTCTGATAATCTGTTCTGTTTTGAAGCTTTACCTCCTTCATATAGTACATGGGAGAAGAAATTGATCTGTTAATTGCAATAGTAAGATTGGTGTACATAGTGTACAAGGTAACTATCAGATCTCACAGATTTCTCTCTGACTAGCTATACTCACTAAATAATGGGATGATTGTCTCAACACTTTAGATCAGTGGGAAATCTGCGGCCGGGAATGGCGAACCCGCAGGTTGCCCACCACTGACCTAGAGGATAAAAGGGTTATAAAGAATAGCCAGCCTGGATTTGTCAAGAACAAATCATGACAAACCAACCTAAACTCCTGCTTTGACAGGGCTATTTGACTAGTAGATAGCATGGAAAGCTGTAGATGTGATATATCTTGATTTTAGTAACACTTTTGACATAGTCCCACATTACTTTTTCATAAGCAAACTAAGGAAATGTGTTCTAGAAGAAATTACTATAAAGCAGGTGCACAACTGGTTGAAAAAATATATTCAGAGGAGTTATTCAGTAATTCACTGTCAAGCTGGAAGGGCATATTTTGTGGGGTGTAGTCTGGTACTATTCAGTAATTTCATTAATGATTTGGATAATGGTGTGGGGAGTATATTTATACAATTTTCAGATGACACCAGGCTGAGAGGGGTGCAAAGTATCTAATTTAGGCTAGATATTAGGAAAATCTTTCTAACCATGAGGGTAGTTAAACTCTGGAATAAGTTTCCAAGGGATGTTGTGAAATCTCCATCATTGGAGGTTTTTAAGAACCGGTTGGACAAACAGTTGTCTGGAATGATCTAGGTATACTTTATCATGCCTCAGTGTCAAGACCCAGACCTCATGACTCCTTGATATCTTTTCTTACCCTACATTTCTGTGATTGGGTGATTGCACACTAACATTAATTTCAACATCACATGTTGCTAATGCATTTGCTCATGGGCAATTGTGTGTTAGTGAAGCTATTGGTATAAAAAGAATGTGACCTCATCTCCAACATTGCCAATATAACACTTCCAATACTTGTAAAGAAATGTTAGCAAAATGTTGTAATGATATCAGTGAACCTCTTCGCCGGTTTCACAGTGTTTTAAACTTTAGTGCAATTACTTCATTCCATTTTAGCTATACATTAGTTATATTATCACCAGAAGGTGAGATAAGCTGCATATTTGTGAATCGGGATTGATGATTAAGATCCATTTTCATGCAACACAGGCCACATGTTCCAGTTGAAACAATGAACCTAAATTTTTCCACTGCATCTAATAGTCATAGGCACAGCAAGTGCACCGCAGATGCTAAAGCTGATAGCCATGTCAACCCAGAGTACAGACTGCTATCAACTAATATAGTATATGCCTGATGTGTAGAATACAGAGCAGTCGTATGAAATCACATTTCCCACTTTGGTGACCAGTTTCTCTAAATATCCTAAAGGGAAAATATAAATTAAGATCCAACACAGCCTGCTCTGACAAACAACTGATGTTTATAAGATATATTTCTCTTAAAAATACCTTGCAAGTCAATTTGAACAGCTAGTGTTACTACAAAATTCTTAGGACTATAGTTGCTATGGTGATTTGCTGTTAGCTGGAAGCAGGAACTTTCAGCACTGGTTACATTCCTACATCATACCTGTCAAGGGGGTGCCAGGCCAGCACGTTCGGTGTGATACTCTGCTATTTTTTACTGTGAACCACAATTTTCAGGTAATGCAGTGCTGGCAGTACTGTCATCATTTATTGTGTTATGCTTTCTCTCTCTCACTGACTCCTATAATCCCACTAAAAATATGTATTTAAGAATAAAGGTTACAGCCATCCAAATCTTTGTGGGTTTTTTGTTGGTATCTTGCGAATCTTTTTTTCTGGTTACCATTCAAGTTCCTCTTTAAAAGGTATTCTACGAAAATCTCTGGTTGTATTTGGTATTGTGTGACACTGAAAATGTACACAGTAACATATATAACTAATTATACATCAAAAAAGAGACAACTCCCATCATTGTTGATTGAAATTGTGCCTCTAATCCACACAGACAGTGCTGAAAAAACTGCCCTAGATACAGTACACAAAATATGGACACTGTCCTGTAAACACAATGCTGAGCACAGCTTATGTTTGTGATTATTCCCATTGATTTAGGTGGAACTGCTCATAAAAAATTAGTTTCTATGCTTAGTAATAACTGTTTGCAGGACTAGCCCTTAGTATTTTACATAGAAAAAGTGAGAACCACACTTCTGTAGGCCATAGTTAAATGAACTAAAGAAAGAAAGTTGAATAGCAAGTCACAAGTGAAGAGACAATAAAACTGGAAGACTTAAAAGCTCCAATCATGCACCTATTGAAGTCAATGGAGGTTTTGCCATCAACTTCTATGGATGCAAGATCAGGCCCAATACGGGGGCTGAGAGAGGGGGAACCTGCAGACTCTGATGGCTCTTACATTTGAACTTTACATCAAATACAGTTGTCTAATTGTGTCTTATTTTTATCCCTTCCAAAGTAAATTACCAGTAAAAGAAAAACAGTAATCCAACTCTTTGTGAGAATTATAGAATCACTTCTGTTATGAATAGTTATATCTTAAAGTCAAAGGGAAGTTTGTGGGAGTAAGGATTTCTAGACTTGTCAAAAATGAAAAATTTGGTACTATCATATCAAACATTTTAGCAATGAGTCATGAGCAAGTAACTGCAGATTTGACACCCCACCATCAAGTAAGGTTTTTAAAAACCAGATTAGGGACAGGTAATTTCAGGATTCCGTGTAAAAATCATCCAATATGATACCATTTCTATCTCATCTACAGGTACTGTGTCTCCTGATGCCTGGAAGGCATTCAGTGGAGATGAGTGGGAGTGCATGTTTAACACACCAAAATGATTTTGCTTCAGGAAAAACTACTACATTTCTCTTGTTACTGTACATTAAACACTTTGGAACCTTGCGGCCTAACTCTCACTGTTCTGACTAACTGACTGACTAGATGCTGATCGATATGGCTGCTAGTATAACCAAGACACCAACATGAATTTTCCTGTTGGATTAAGGAGTAGTGGAGATGAATGAGATGTTGTGCACCATGGTCTATTCAAAACTGTCTCCCTTTATTTTTTAAAAATTCATTTTATAATAGTGATATAGTGCTCCCTAGTACTCTTCTATCATTTTAATAAAGATGTGCCCAATGGGCTACTGATTTCTTATAGCCCACTCAGGCCCTATAGTTCAATAATAAGTAAAACAGAACAGCTTTTCTATTGGTTTACTGAGTAGTCTAACTACTAAAAACAAGTCTATAAACAAAACACAGTATACACAGCAGTGATTCAGCTCAAGTTTCACTTTATTTTATATTGTCACACATCAAATATCTATAATAATCTTTGGGTCAGAGGTCAGGCATGTTATGGAATATTTGGTGGACTGAAGTGAGGGCTCTATATTCAGCCAGTCATAAATAGCCAAGAAATACCTGGCCCACAAGTCATTATCACCTGACTAATCTTATGCAAACATATATGTATATAGTGAAAGTGCCTCAAATTTCTATACACAATTTCTATACTCACACAGATACAGACAGACATCATCTTCCTCTCCCAGTGCGAACAGATGAACATCATATGAAATGGACTGAATGTAAAAAATCCATTGCAATCGACATACTACACTGACTATGGTGAGTGATTGTGCTACACACTTCCAAAAAAACTGAGGAACCACCTGATCAGCATCCTGTACAGCAAACAAGAGACAATCAAGAATGAGCTCTCAAAACTGGAGACTCTCATACAAAACCAACCTTCCACACAAACTTCCACGTGGCTGGACTTCACAAAAACAAGACAAGCCATTTACAACGCACACTTTACGTCTCTATAGTGGAAAAAGGACAGTAAACTATCTACACTCCTACATGCCACAGAAGGCTACAACAGTGGTACCCTTAACTCACTCAAAAATATTGTTAATCTATCCACCCACACACTTATCCCGGCATAAGAGTCTGTCCTATCTCGGGGACTCTCTTTCTGCCCCACCACCCACATGCCCATGATACAGTTCTGCGGTGATCTGGAAACATACTTTCGCCATCTCCAACTCAAGGAATATTTTCAACACACCACTGAACAGTGCACTGACCCACAGGAACCCTCCTACCAACACTACAAGAAGAAGAATTCTGCGTGGACTCCTCCTGATGGTTGAAATGACAGACTGGACTTCTACAGAGTGCTTCCGCAGATGGGCACAAGCTGAAATGGTGAACAAAAAGCATCGCTTGCCCCATAACCTCAGCTGTACAGAATGCAACGCCATCCACAGCCTCAGAAACAACTCTGACATTATAATCAAAGGGGCTGACAAAGGAGGTGCTGTAGTCATCATGAACAGGTCAGATTATGAACAGGAGGCTGCCAGGCAACTCTCTAGTACCACATTCTACAGGCCACTATCCTCCAATCCCACTGAGGAGTACCAAAAGAAACTACACCATCTGCTCAAGAAACTCCCTGCTACAGCACGGGAACAAATCTACACAGACATACCCCCAGAGCCCTGGCCCAGGATATTCTATCTGCTACCCAAGATTCATAAACCTGGAAATCCTGGACGCCCCATCATCTCAGGTATTGGCACTCTTACAGCAGGATTATCTGGCTATTTGGACTCTCTCCTCAGGCTCTATGCTACCAGCACTCCTAGCTATCTTTAAGACACCACCGACTTCCTGAGGAAACTACAATGCATTGGTGATCTTCCTGAAAACACCATCCTGGCCACCATGGATGAAGAAACTCTTTACACCAATATTCCACATGAGGATGAACTACAAGCTGTCAGGAGCACTATCCCTGATGTAGCCACAACACACCTGGTAGCTGAGCTTTGTGACTTTGTCCTCACCCACAACCATTTCAGATTTGGGGACAACCTATTCCTTCAAGTCAGTGGCACTGCTATGGGTACCCGCATGGCCGCATAGTATGCCAACATTTTTATGGCTAACTTAGAACAATGCTTCCTCAGCTCTCATCCCCTAGCGCCCCTCCTCTACTTGTGCTACATTGCTGACATCTTCATCATATGGACCCACAGGAAGGAGGCCCTTGAAGAATTCCCCCTGGATTTCAACAATTTCCACCCCACCATCAACCTCAGCCTGGACCAGTCCACAGAAGAGATCCACTTCCTGGACTCTACAGTGCAAATAAGTGATGGTCACATAAACACCACCCTATACCGGAAACCTACTGACCACTATACTTACCTACAAGCCTCCAGCTTCCATCCAGGACACATCACACGATCCATTGTCTACAGCCAAGCCTTAAGATACACCCACATTTTCTCCAATCCCACACACAGAGACAAACACCTACAAGATCTCTCTCAAGCATTCTTAAAACTACAATACCCAGCTGGGGAAGTGAGGAAACAGATTGACAAAGCAAGACAGGTACCCAGAAATCACCTACGACAGGACAGGCCCAACAAGGAAAATAACAGAACACCACTGAACACAGAACACACACTACTGAACACAGAACACACACTACTGAACACAGATAAAACCTCTCCAGCGCATCATCAATGATCTACAACCTATCCTGGAAAATGATCCCCCACTCTCACAAGCCTTGGGAGGCAGGCCAGTCCTCACTTACAGACAGCCCACCAACCTGAAGCAAATACTCACCAGCAACTACACACCACCCCACAGAAACACTCACCCAGGAACCAATCCCTGTAATAAACCCTGTTGCCTTTTCTGTCCCCATATCTACTCTAGCAACACCATTATAGGACCCAACCACACCAGCCACACGTTCTTTTACTTGCACATCTACTAATATGATATTTGCCATCATGTGCCAGCAACGCCCCTCTGCCATGTACTTTGGCCAAACCGGACAGTCCCTACATAAAAGGATAAATGGACACAAATCAGACATCAGGAATGGTAACATACAAAAGCCAGTAGGAGAACACTTCAATTTCCCTGGACACTCAATAACAGATTTAAAAGTAGCCATACTTCAAGAACAAAACTTCAAAAACAGACTTCAAAGAGGAACTGCTGAGCTACAATTCATTTGCAAACTTAACACCATCAATTTGGGCTTGAATAGGGACTGGGAGTGGCTGGCTCACTTCAAAAGCAATTTTCCCTCTCTTGGTATTGACACCTCCTCCTCAATTGACACAGGGGGGAGGGATAGCGCAGTGGTTTGAGCACTGGCCTGCTAAACCCAGGGTTGTGAGTTCAATCCCTGAGGGGACCATTTAGGGATCTGGGGCAAAAATCTGTCAGGGGACAGTACTTGGTCCTGCTAATGAAGGCAGGGGACCAGACTCAGTGACCTTTCAAAGTCCTTCCAGTTCTATGAGATAGGCATATCTCCATTTAAAAAAATTATTGGCAGTGGACTACATCCACCCTGACTACATTGGCCCTGTCAACACTGGTTCTCCATTTGTGAGGTAACTCCCTTCTCTTCATGTGCCAATATATATTTATGCCTGTATCTGTAATTTTCACTCCATGCATCTGAAAAAGTGGGGTTTTTACCCATGAAAGCTTATGCCCAAATAAATCTGGATACAGACTAACACGGCTACCCCTCTGATACTATACACAAGAAAATATCCACTCTCTCATGTACACTTGCAACTTACATTGGTACCAGTCACAATAATACCTGTAAACAAAACACATTTAATATCTTAATCCTACACTGTTATATTTTGCACCTGAATGCCTCAATCCCACAGCTACTCTTCTTAGTCAATTTGTTGGTATTATTGGGAGCACGAGCATGGATCAAGTCCCCACACTGGGCCAATAATCACTGTATCATTGTTTAAAGTTTCAAGTGCTCCCACTCAGTAGCCACTGTCTGTCTAACAGACCTCCAGTCAGGTCTGTTGCTCAAGGAAGCTGCATGAGGTGTCACTTCCCCACTCACTATTTTGTCTGCAGCTAGTACTTGTGTGATTCAGGAGTGCACTTTCCAGCAGCTGTTCCATCTCTTTCCCAGATGAAATTGCTCAGCAGCACCCCTGCTAGTCAGTTATTACAATGCAGAGGGGGAGGAGGAATATGAGGTAGAAAAAGATTAGCTCTCACTGCTCCCCTTCCACACAGTGAGAAGCATGCCAGGGAACAAGAAACACTCCATTCATTCTGCCTAGGCCAAAGAGTTTCTAGTAGCACAGGATATGTCCCCTTCTAGACTGCAGCCACCAGGAGGAAGGGAGATACTAGAAACCCCTACTCCAGACATAAGTCTCCAGCTAAGCTGGGGATGTAGAAAGGAGGGGGAAGCATGTGTAAGTTATAAGGGGCACAGATAATTGGAGAGGAAGAGCACAAATGAAGTCAGTAGGCACTTGAGGTGCTCAGAACATCTGTGTCCTGAGGTAACCTCCCATTGTTATAGTCCTAAGCACGCAAGGGAGCAGGAGAGGGTTCTCTCTACAGACTCTCCAGCCTTTGTGAGTCTACTGCCTCTGCCTCCATACTGAGTAAAATCGATTTTCTCCTTCTGCCCCAGACAGGGAAAGAGAAAGCTATAAACAAGTTGAAAAAGAGATTTTTGGACACTTTCTTCCTTTAGGGAGAGTTGAAAATCCCTTAAACAAACTGATCAACAAAAGCACAATTTCTAGGTCAAGTAGGCTTACAGTAAAGTGAAAAGTACCCCCTTGATATGGTCTTCTCCATTCTCGCCACTGCTCAGCCACCCCTGGCCCTTCACTATTGGCTTGTACTTCCTCTTCTGTGCTCCAGGAAAGGCTCCAACTACCTCCTTCTCTTCTAATTTAGCCTTTGCCTATCCAATCTGGAGCTCCAAGGTTTTCTGACTAGGTCACTCTTCTACATCCACAGGACCCAGAAGGGTAGTAGACCTCATCACACTCTAAAAGTCCGATCCTTTATCAGTAAGCAGAAGCACAAGGGCATCAAAATCAAGTAATATAAAGATAAATGTGTGGTGGACTGAATAGGTTCAGTATTCAGAAGTACCACCCATGGCTTGAAAAAAATGCATTTGTCAGTGACCAATAGGAAACTTTCTGTGACCTGTGGCTGTCTGTAGGCAGCAGCAGAGTGAAACTACAAAGGTTTTGGTTAGTTTTATCAGGGTAAGACTTAGCCTCATTGTTCTATGCAGCCATGAAGTTGATTAGAATCTTGTAAGTTCTACTGAGCTGCTCATTCATTGCCCGAGGTGCTGAAAACAACCACATCAAGTTTCCTTTTTTCAAGAATGCAACAATTTGAAACACCACTATGTTTAAAACAGATAAGAAACCTTTTCCTTGGAAGTAGTAGTGCCTGGCAAGAGAATTAAGCAAATCTATGATCCTTTAATTAAAGACAAACTATTGACTTTCAAAGAAACACCAAAAAACACACATAATCAATTGCAAGTATGTAGTTGTTTATCTTCATTTACTAAAGACAGGATCATTAATACAGGTCAAGATGACCTTATTGCCTCTTGCATAAAAAATATCATAGTCCATAATATATTTTCAAAGTCCTACTTGTAGCAGACAACACAGAGCATGCAGGAGTCATGCAATCTTAGGATCTTAATCTAAACTTCACTGTCCCTAAGCAAGAGTTCGCTAAAATCTGGATCTCTAAAGGCCCAATCATTTCCCACAACCCATGTTTTTTATTTCATTATTTAAAATAGCATTTAAATCTTTATGATTATCTAGAGCTAAACTGAAGAACTCCACCACAGAACTTAGGCGGTCATATCTTTGAATGTAGTTTTATTCATGAACAATTTTGGTCTCAAGAAAATAGTGAAAATTTATGTGAATTAAGCTATATTTTTATGATGAGGTTTGTAGCCTTCTCAAGTGGCAATGGGAACTATTTAAGAATTATTGGATATTCTTATTGCAATTATGGTTAGATCAATAAGGGGATGCTGAAAAGACTTCTCTCTACTAAATGAGTGTCTGACCTAATGCCCTGAGTTAAGTCTTATGTTTGAAAATGATACTAAAAGAAAGAGTACTAGAAAAAAAATCAGTCAATGGTTCTAACTAACTCTTAGTTTAGGAATGAATCCAATCTTCAGCCATCCCTCATCATTGCTGTCATATACACATAGAAAAGAAAATTTACAAAACTTCTAACAGAGAATGTATCGGTAACAGGTTTTATGTTTTACTGTATGAACTTCATCCAATTGTATTTCACTACTTGATTTGACATTTCTTCTGCTTGGTTAGTTTAAAAAATCACAGTAAGAAGTCAAAACTCAGGAAAGAGCTAGCTAGAAGATATTTAAGATTAATAGTAATCTTAATACTCTAATGATATTGACACACACACACACACACACCATCAACGATGCCTATCTTATAACAGGAACTCTGAAAATACGTATACAATCAGAATGCCGTAAATAAATCTTTTCAAAGAGCAATTTTTTCTCTCCCTTTATTTTGGTTCTTTCTTTTCATCCTTTCTTCATCATCTGGTAACCCCTGTCATTATCTAATCAGTTTAAATTTGCATGTAATCTTCTTGGGGCAGGGACCTTGGTGTAGATCCTCTAAGGTCAATGAAATCAATGGGAGTTAGGTGCCTAAATACCTCTGAGGATCTGGGCCCTTGTCTGTAAAGTGCCATCCATACGTATGGGATGATACATTAAAAATATCCTGTCTCTTAGGCCTAGACCTACAAAGGGATTTAGGATTTGAACAGAGATTTCTCACCTCTCAGGAGAGTGCCTTAACCATGCCTTTCTCCCCCCAAGGCAGAAGGGGGAATTGAACCCAGGTTTTGCAGGTGAGTGTTGTAACCACTAGGCAAAAAGTTATATGGGAGGTACCACCACCTCCTCCAGCTGTATTTTTTTAATGGGACCGGATTCAGTAGATGTGCTCTGAGTACACCTACCAGAATGGGTCCTGAAGGCAAGATAGGCAGGGGGATGTCTATCTACCCCTGCCTTGTGGATCACTTGGTTATGTAATTCAAAAGTTTAATTGCGAATTGGATCTTTCTGTGTTATTACATCATACACTGGGGGAAATGGGAACTGTGATAAAAGGGAGGGGAAGTTCTGAACTTAGAACTGAGGCCAGATCCTGAAGTTATTACACAGGTAAAACTCCACCTGACTTTGAGTAAGGCATATAGGATTTAGATTTAGGATTTAGAAATAAGATATGTCAGCTGCATGTTGTGGGAACTGGCAAGTAATTCAAAAATTACATTTTAGACCTTTATTTTAGGATTATAAATTCACTTTATGATTTTTCATACAAATAAATGATTCTGTTAGCTCAACTTAGAATCCAACTAGCACAAATGTCAATGAGTTATTGTAATGTGTGGCCGATTATTCCTAAATTAGCATCATGTGATTACCTTGAAAGTTTAGCATTTGGAGTAAAATTGGGTATAGATTGGTCTCACTGGTATTGGGTGTGGAGGTGAACTCATATCACTAATTTTTAGAATTGCAGGGCGCATGATTAGCCCAGCTTGGGTCATACAAGCTCAGTGTGATATTGACAGCTGCATGTTGAGAATGGGCAAGATCCTCAACCACTCAAAAATCCTCCCTGCACAGCTCGTGCAGCACAGAGGGGAATTTAGTAGCCTTAACTCAGTAGCAGAAGATTACCTTTGTTTAAAGAAGACTCAACTTTCTTCTTCCTCTCCCAACCCTCGACACAGGGGATGTTCTAAGGCAGACGAGAGGAGGGCACAAGGATGGAGCATCAGCAGTTCTGGGGAATCCTGTCAGCAGAATGTCTCCTGGACCACTGAGAGATTCCAGGAACAAGAGAGAGCCTGGTGGCATAAAGCCATTCCCCTTCTGGCATGCTGAGCCCTACTATGGTGTATCCAGGAATCTGGCTCCATGTCTCCAATTAGCATCTAAGCCTCTAAGTCACCACATATCTGTGCTAGAGTGGCTATGAAACCCCACATGCACCACTTACATTTGAGAGAATGAGCAATTTTTTGGGAAGGTCAGATGTGTGAAAGGAGGAGTTAGGAGTGACCTTGAGGAATTGTTGGCACACAGGGACTGAGCTGAGAAGGAGCAGTGATGCTGCAGTTGGTCCATCTGAAGCAGATTAAAGAGAGGAAGACTTGACCTTAATCAGAGCATCAGATATCCAGGACATGGATGGGCATGGAAAGGTGATGGTGTTCCAGAGGTACAAGCTAAAATTAGAAAGTCAGTGAGTGATCCATAGCTTTTCCCTCTGAAGCACCTGGCATTGGCCCCTGACCAAAGACAAGATACTGGGCTAGGTGGTCCTTTAGTCTGACCCAGTATGTCCATTCTTATGTTCAATGAGGAGCTGAGGAGAGCCAGACTCATAAGACACATGTTCTACTAGCTGTTGTGAAATTAACCATAGTTCTAGGAACCCTACTCACCATGGCTGGGAATTCCAGCTGACCACTGAAGATATCACCAAAAACAGACATTCTACTTTATTCACTTGCTTGTATCAATTCTTTGTTGCAGTTACCAGGAAAAAAGCCACAACAACAGTTTGCCCAGGGACAGACAAAGGCAACAGTAAGAGTTTTGTGTAATGACACTGTTCCCACTTATGCTGACTATTGTGGTACATACCTACGCTGAGGCCAGCAAGGCTACGTAATTTACAAAATGCTACAAAAACAAAGAACATTGTTACCCCTTGAGCAGCCTTTCTGTGTGCACTGACAAGCAGGGACCCAATACTCCAAATGTTGTCAGGCTCTGGCATTCGGGACCGACTGAGCTTTTTAGGATGATGACATGCGTGGAGCATGGCTTCTGAGTAAGTGTTGTCACAGGCATCTCACCCCTAATCATACACATTTGTAAAAGGAGTCCAAGATTTACCAAGGCAACCTTCTCACTGACAGAAGTCAGGGGATTCCCTGTTGTGTCTGTCCTGACTATTTAGACTGTAAGCTCTTCCGGGCAGGGACTGTCTGCTACTCTGTGTTTGTACAGTGCAAAGCTTAACGAGGCTCCATTCTCGGTTGGCCTTTTAGGCACCTCTGTATAAACATGATCAATAATAAATTCACACTAAGGACAAATTGCAACAAGATATTCAGGATCACTAAGACTCTTGCTTAGAGAGCTTTGGGCATCTTCAAGATGTATTTTGAATGTCTAATAAGATTCTTAATAATAAGATAATAGGATATTTAAGATAATAATAAGGTGAGGATAGTAATAATAAGGATCTTAAATAATAAGATTCTTAATAATGGATACACACCACATTATGGAATACTAGATTTACCTTTCAGCAGGAGACAAATGCAAATTACTTCCATGCACGAGAGAGGGGAAAGGTGCGGGGTAAGGGGGGGAAATCAGCAAGTACAAAGTATGTCATAGAATCATAGAATCATAGAATCTCAGGGTTGGAAGGGACCTCAGGAGGTCATCTAGTCCAACCCCCTGCTCAAAGCAGGACCAAACCCAATTAGATCATCCCAGCCAGGGCTTTGTCAAGCCTGACCTTAAAAACATCTAAGGAAGGAGATTGCTGAGGTTGCAATTGCTGAGTTGACCAAAACAGATCAGATGGTTCCCTTGCTGCTGCTGGGTATGCTGCAGAGAGTCTTTTACCATAATATTTCAGAGTAGGTATGATTCAAAAAAGGCAAAATAATTCCCCCCCCCTTCAAAGAGGGAAAGTGCCTTTATTTCCTTGAATGGAAAAGTGAGTAAATTTTATTCCACGCAAAGTTTTTTAAAAAGTCAAATTTAGGTATCAAGAAAAAGCAAAGCTCAGAACATGAAGTTTTGGTAAGTTGTAACTAGAAACGGACAGTCAGACTGGAAACACTTAAGCAACCTTATAGCGGTTACTGCTGCTCCTTCTAGAATTAATATTTTTCATCAAGTAAACCATACAGAGAAAGTAAAGAAGAATTTTTTTGGCTGTAATAAATATTCACATGCAGTTGGTCACTGGCACATTCAATATTCAGTTTTTAACCTGTTATTCACTGTGTTACTTTCAGTTCAAGCCTTTTAAACTCATTTATTTATCCAGGTTTATGATGACACTGAGGTATTTAGGAGAAAGCGGATGATAATTCAGATCGTTGTTCCTCTACCATTTATAGCTGCTAACTTTATAGCATATATTTCTTGGCAAATCTCATTAAATTTATACTGAATTATTATAATCCAATTGGGGTGGTTTATAAAAGAAGGAAAAAGGAAGAAAAATAAGGTAAAAAAAATTAGGAAAGAGGGATTTAAAAAAACAACAACAAACAAATGAATTTCCACAAGTGAACCATAATTTCTGAGGTACTCTCATTTTAATGGATTAATTATCCAAATTGAACTGAATGACAAACTCAGTCTAATAGCACCATGCTGAGGACAATAGTTCTTAATTTCTGTCTGCATTTTGGTCTCTTATAGTCCTTAGTACCAAAATAAACCTACTTTGTTTTTCTTATGTCTATGAAGAGATATGTGCATGCTTCGAGCTATACAAATAAAGAATAAATAACAGTAATAGATGTTGCTAGATGGGGATATTATCAGTCTTCTTACTAATAATCTCTGATGCAGCTGGCAACCTTATCTGAAAGAATGTCTGTCTGTTGCATATGAATGTGGATGCACCCACAGGGAGTAAGTAAGCATGGTGACCTTGAATTTAGAATTTAAAAACAAACAGCAAAGAAGTACCGGTATGATTCTTCAGAGGTACAGCACCGTCACCTTCATTTGTTCTCCAGTGTGTTGGACCCATATGGTGACCCTGCTTTTGATCTGAAGGCCCCAAGCACTTCCAGTCATGCTAGTTAGGTGCTTAAAAATATTATGTACGAACAACTGCCATATTATATATTTGCATGGGTACACACACTGAATACCAAAATATTTTCCACAGTTAAGAGCACTGCAAAAGATAAGCAGTCCACAAGTACACTGATTTACACCTATCATATACAATCACCAAATGCTCTTCAACATCATTATGACTCACTTCAAAATGCTCTTTCAATCACTACATTTCCCCTTGAGCAGAACATATCACTTCACAGTACAACTTAGGAGGGTTTTTCTACTTAAAATCTAAACAAGTTCCTGAAATGACCCTGTTCCAATAATCTAAGCAAGTGACTGAACTAACCTTTAAAAACAGGCCAAAAAATCAGAGGTACAATCTAGCTAAGGCCAGTGTCCTCTCACCTCTTACTTCTGTTCTGTGCCCTCCTCGAAATGTCTCACAAGTCTGTACTGAACACATGTTGGATACAGCACTGCTGTAAAAGCAACAGATGAGGGAAGCAACAAAAGATTGCAGTTTTTGGAGAATTACAAGGTGTGTTTCAATGGGATATGAGCAAATGCAACTTGTCTTATCTGCAACTGAGACATTGGACAATGGAATAGCAGAAATGCAATAGGGTTCAAAATGGATTTTTCAATCACTTACATTTTCTGATTTATAATTCCCTTCCTACCCCCAAAGCTAGCAAAGATTTCTTCAATAAGATTTGGAAAGTTATTGGAGAGGCTTGGCCCTTTTTGTTATTGGATAGCAGAAAAAAATGTCATTGTGTTGAAAAAGTGTGTTTTCAAACAGCTGATAGAACTGTCCTCAAATTGTAAAGAAATAAGAAATAGAAAACTCAAAAAACCCAAACCAAAACAAGAAACTTCTGGGTGGAGATCATGTTTTAGTCCCATATAAGATTTTATTTCAGAAAGTTATGATCATATGAAAATGGTGTTATAATGAAAGCCCCAACATATCCTTAACTATAATGAATAATGTCAAGTGACATATTTAAAATATGAAACTTCTGCAAAATACACAATGCATTGCTGAGTGGGATTTTTTTTTAAATTGCAGAACTAATTATTCTTTCCCAGTAATAACACTTAGCATTTCTATAGCACCTTCTAACCAGGAATCTGAGAATATTTCACAAATATTAATAGACTATAATCAATAGGCAAGGAATGACTGCCTTTCCTGAGCTGAATAGAAACAAGGTAATGTACAGTGAAGTTTATGCATTCATCCATCCATATATAAGTGGTAAGATGCATCTGTTTCATTCTATAAGCGGTCGTGACCAAGAGTTTTAAAACAATGCATCTCCCTTGGTAGAAAAGACAGTGTGCTGTGCATTTTTTATGAGTTCCAGGAAACCCTCGCACTCAAGAAATGAGCACAAGCTATAAAATAAATGTTTCTTCCTGTTTTTGCTGCTCTTTTAAATGTTTCTACAACAGTTGCATGTAAGTTCACCAGGGAACTCTGCCTATATACCACCCTGCCTACCACAACACTGCTGAACATGGCAAATGAACATTGGATCTTATGATACTCAGTGGGGTAGGTACCTTATTTATGACTCACTATCAGTATTGCTTGAATAGTCCCTCCTCCTTCCTTCCTCATAGTACACTGCTTAAGGCCTGTTAGCTGTGCAGATATTTCTCCCAAGCAAGTGCAACATAATTTTGCCAAGTGACTTCTAAGAACCAATGTTCTTTGTGTACTTCCCTTCCATCTACTGACACTCAGAAACAGCAGATTAGTTTTCTTCTGTCCTGTTGCTGGAGAGAGAAAAAAAATCCCTACCATGTTGCTGGCATTATTTCCAGGTTCCTCAGCAATGGTACAGTTAGTTCTGCTTCTCCCTCTCCTCCACTCCAGTCCAATCCACAAAGTCTTTTGTGTTGCTAATCACCAAGGTATCATTCCAAATATCATCAAAGAATACAACAAGCTGAATTTGAACTTTAACTCCTTTCCTAGTTCCCCAGTCCGGTGAGCTATTTGAACTTGTGGGGGGGCACAAAACAATTTTCATTGTCAGTAAGATATATTGTCAAGGCTGATTCCCCACTCTGGCACTTTGAGTGCAGAAAGTGGGGGCTCGCAAGGATTCTAAAAGTTAATACTGGCTACTCCAGGCTTATATTAAACTCCCAAGGTTACAGCTTTTCTCTGACCTTGGATGGGTAGATGCTGCCACCACCTAAATGCTGAACCCCCTTGAGAGCCCAGGAAGGCACACTTGAGAATTCCTTCCTATGGGGTACCCTCAAGCCCTTTCACCCCCCACAGGAAAAGCTGAGAAAGAAAACAAAGGAAATCAGCTGTTGCCACCAGCTAATTAAACAACATATGCACAAACCTCTTAAGATATAAAAATCCAATTCTGTTCTTAAAAAAGGTAAATTTATTTTTTTTAAAAAGAAAGAAAATACATCTGGGAACTCAGGCTATTGCTAGATTTTAAAAGAGCAACTACAAGGATTAAGCACCAACAATAGCTTTCTTGAGGTCCAGCTAAAAGGTTACAAGCAAAACAAAAGCAGCTGAGGTTAGCACATAGGAATCCACAAGCCATAAAGAAATAAAAGGGATAAACCTATTTGCATCTTCCTAGATGTTTCCTGATCTACTTACGTATCTGGGGTTTTAAATTAGTAGTTTCCAGGTATGATACTGATCATTTTTCATACCTGGCCAAAGCTTCTTACAGCATAGCTACTGCCCTGTCCACCTCTCCCCGGGAGAACAACCACAGACAGACAAAAGGAGAGTCGTTTCTCCATTTTAAAAAGTTCAAGCCTTCCCATTGGCTCTTTTGCCCAGGTGTCCACTCGCTTCCTTTTACCTATGCATGGAAGTGAGACTTTTTAATCCTTTACAGGCAGAGCAATTAGAGAACAGCTACTAAGAGGGATATTTTAGCTACTGGCTGGCTGGGTGTCCATAAAGGGGAGCAACCCCTTTCTCCCCCTTCATTTATCACATACATAAAACCAATTCTAGATGGTTCTCTGAATTTTCTTCCTCTTGTTCTTTTTATTCTTTTAAAATTTAATTTAAATACATAGAATATATGTTTTGTGATTTACTATGCTAACTGTTCTCTAGACAGTGTGTATCAATTTTGTTTTATATATAACTCATTTGTTTCATTATCTTTACTCTATCTCTTGAATCTTGATCTTTTTCAATAAACTTATGATTGTCTTCACTATAAATATATCTTGTGCTGTGGTATTGTACAAGGAGCTGATCCTAAACTGAATCATTCAAGCTGGTGTGGACACTATTCTCTTGGGGGCAGCATATCTGGCATTACTGTGACTGTTCCGTGGACAAGGAGCTAAACATTATAGGGGGGATGCTTCAAAGCCTCAGGGGCTGGGGTGCAACTATTGTTAACCTGCAAGTCAAAGTAAGGGCTCACATCATCCAGAGGAGATTTTTTGGATGGCTAACTGACTGGAGGTATCAGGAAACTGATACCCAGTTAAGCAGTTGCAAATCTGTTTCTCTCTGGAGTCAGGGTGGGTAACAAAATGTGACTCTCAGTCCGGGGTATCCAAAAAATTGTCACATGTACACCTGGCACTGAGGAATTTGCCATGTAAAAAAGATGTCACAGGGATGTTATATTAATCTGTAGTTTTGGAATCTGGCAGGCAGCTTGGTTGCCTGTCTTGTCCCTTGGGTCTCATGGGATGTGTCTTTTAACTTCGCTAGATACTGTTACAAATCAGGTAAAGTACACAGTATCTATGCATTGTGCTGGAGCAAATCCAACCCCTTTTTGATGATCAAAGGCACACAGCTGCAAAAACGCTGGCAATAGACATAGCTCTCAAAGTGTCTGCAAAGCCTACAATAAATGAAATGTTTGACAAAGAAGAATATGTGCTGGCAAAATTGCTCGATCCGCATTTTAAGGGGAAAATTGAAATCATACTTCTACAAACTTCAGATATTAATCACTGCAGGGATGCTACTATATACAAAGTCTTTGAGAAACCATTCTCTCCCCCAGCCCCTCCAGGAGTCTTCTGGCTCAGAATCTGAGCAGGTTCTTGAAATGACCCAGTTTGAAAATGGCCCGAAGGCAAAAGCAGGAAAAACTGGTTTTTTTAAAAAATTGGTTGGTCCTTCATGTATAAAACCAGAAGTAAAATATGCATGCATATTTGCAGTATCTATTCAAAATGATCAGTTGACAACTACAGTATCAGTACTAAAGTCATCTATATTTATAATAAACCCCAAACACATGACAACAATATATAGATACAACCAGGGAGTCTTTATTCTATAAGGAAAGCACAGAGTGACTATGGCTATCTTTAGGAGGAGGGAGTATGATCTACTAGTTAAAGTACTGGACAAAGAATCAGGATATTTGGATGATTCGTTCCTCTGCAGCTAACTTAGACAAGTTACTTAACCTCTGCATCTATAAAATGTGGATAATGAAGTGCTGTGAGGCTTAATGTTTGTTTAACACTTTCAGATCCTTGGATGACTGGAGCTATTTAAGAGCAAAACAATATTTCATACTTGTCATGTATGTGTATCAGAGTGACTCATCATTGGGAATTCATGCCAAATTTATTTGCAAAGCTGCCAGGAGCATCCTATGGATGTTTTTTTTTAGTATACAGACAGGTCAATGAAAATCTTTTCTTAGATTGTAGCTTTTATCTCTGTTACTACGGATTCATCCTGCAGGGCATTGAACACTCTGGCCCTGATCCAGCCAGAAACTTAAGCAGGTACTTAACTTTGACTTCAGTGGGGATATATCTCTGCTTAAAGTTGAGTATCTGCCTAAGTGCTTTGAGGGATCAGGAGCGGAGTGCTCAGAGTCTTTCAGGATTGAGCCACACGTATCACTCAGCTCGCCTCAAAAATAATCTCTCTAAAAATATTAGTTTGTTCCTTCTTCCTAGCCCATCCTTAACTTCTTTCAGATTGTCATGAAGAATGGTGAATATGATGAGCATGGTTTTACACTGGCCTACCCAGAACTGAGCTCAAAACAACAACTCACTTCAAATGGCTTGCCAAATGGCCATCAGCATTACCAAATGTGAGAAAGGTTGTTGGCTTATTACTATCTTCGTGAGACATACACACTACAGCAAATTATATATAGATTTTTTTAAAGTATCATAGAATCATAGAATCTCAGGGTTGGAACAGACCTCAGGAGGTCATCTAGTCCAACCCCCTGCTCAAAGCAGGACTAACCCCAAGTAAATCATCCCAGCCAGGGCTTTGTCAAGCCTCACCTTAAAAACCTGTAAGGAAGGAGATTCCACCACCTCCCTAGGTAACCCATTCCAGTTCTTCACCACCCTACTAGTGAAAAAGTTTTTCCTAATATCCAACCTAAACCTCCCCCTCTGCAACTTGAGACCATTACTTCTTGTTCTGTCATCTTCTACGAACAGAGAACAGTCTAGATCCATCCTCTTTGGAACCCCCTTTCAGGTAGTTGAAAGCAGCTGTCAAATCCCCCCCTCATTCTTCTCTGCTGCAGGCTAAACAATCCCAGTTCCCACAGCCTCGCCTCATAAGTCATGTGCTCCAGCCTCCTAATCATTTTTGTTGCCCTCCGCTGGACTCTTTCCAATGTATCCACATCCTTCTTGTGGTGTGGGGCCCAAAACTGGATACAGTACTCCAAATGAGGCCTCACCAGTGCTGAATAGAGGGGAATGATCACATCCCTCGATCTCCTGGAAATGCCCCTACGTATACAACCCAAAATGCAATTAGCCTTCTTGGCAACAAGGGCACACTGTTGACTCATATTCAGCTTCTCGTCCACTGTAACCCCTAGGTCCTTTTCTGCAGAACTGCTGCCCAGCCATTCGATCCCTAGTCTGTAGCAGTGCATGGGATTCTTCCGTCCTAAGTGCAGGACTCTGCACTTGTCCTTGATGAACCTCATCAGATTTCTTTTGGCCCAATCCTCTAATTTGTCTTGGTTCCTCTGTATCCTATCCCTACCCTCCAGCATATCAACCACTCCTCCCAGTTTAGTGTCATCTGCAAACTTGTTAAGGGTGCAGTCTACACCATCCTCCAGATCGTTAATGAAGATATTGAACAAAACCGGCCCCAGGACCGACCCTTGGGGCACTCCACTTGATACCGGCTGCCAACTAGACATGGAGCCATTGATCACTACCCGTTGAGCCCGACCATCTAGCCAGTTTTCTATCCACCTTACCGTCCATTCATCCAGCCCATACTTCTTTAACTTGCTGGCAAGAATACTGTGGGAGACTGTATCAAAAGCTTTGCTAAAGTCAAGAAATAGCACATCCACTGCTTTCCCCTCATCCACAGAGCCAGTTATCTCATCATAGAAGGCAATTCGGTTAGTCAGGCATGACTTGCCCTGGGTGAATCCATGCTGACTGTTCCTGATCACTTTCCTCTCCTTTAAGTGGTTCAGAATTGATTCCTTGAGGACCTGTTCCATGATTTTTCCAGGGACTGAGGTGAGACTGACTGGCCTGTAGTTCCCCGGATCTTCCTTCTTCCCTTTTTTAAAGATTGGCACTACATTAGCTTTTTTCCAGTCATCCGGGACCTCCCCCGATTGCCATGATTTGTCAAAGATCATGGCCAATGGCTCTGCAATCACATCGGTCAACTCCTTTAGCACCCTTGGATGCAGTGCATCCGGCCCCATGGACTTGTGCTCGTCCAGCTTTTCTAAATAGTCCCGAACTACTTCTTTCTCCACAGAGGGCTGGTCACCTCCTCCCCATACCGTGCTGTGGAGTACAGACACTTAATAATGAATAGAAGTAACAAATAAGAGTCAGTTCTCAAACATATTTAAATCAAAACCATTTTTTTAAACCAAGCAAGGACATTAACTTTCAATGAGGGCTGCCAATGCCACTTTTTAAACTATAGATGTCTTTACTGTAGCCTTGACTTTAAATGAAATATTTTAAATTTGAATATTACTTTTACAAACAAAAACAAAACTAAACAAACACTTATTCATCTCAAATGGCCAAAGACATTTTGATCACAGTAAAAGAAAATTATTTTTTTAAACTAAGAAATGGAATAAAAAGTGTCTGCAAACAGAACATCAGTATTATATACTATGGTGGGAGAGGTAAAAAACATCCTTAAAAGGTCAGGGAAGAAAGGATCCAAGTGACTGAAAACAAAATAGTATTTAATTTTTCTTAAAGTGCAACTGCCAAGTAAGACCATGTGTCTAGATAAATTGCATGGCATGATTTACAGAGTTGTACACTTTTCCATTAAAGTGACAAAGATGGTGGCATTCCCACCCTGCCCCAAATAAAGCACACACATTTAGTTAGACTGATCCACAAGGCCCTGTGCAAAGGATGATACACAGCAAAGCCTCAATTCCTTCCCTGATCCCCACTTGCTTAGGTGTGAAGTAAGTTACTGAAGCACTGAAAAGGGTGACATTTGCTACCATCTGGTGCCAGCTGAGCTCACTGGCCAGCATGTTGGGCACATCCAAGACAAAGCTCATTCTTTTTACCCCATTCCCCACCTACAGCATGAAGCGGAGGGAGAGGGGGAGGGTGTGACAATCTGTATCCCTATGTCCACCCCATTTCCAAGACTATGATAAATTTTGTACAAACTTTGCCTTGTAAGGTATCACCTGAAAACTCTTACTGAAAAATTTACTGATCTGTATTCTCCTGATAAAATATGTATGGCAACATTGTATGTAAAGTTATAAGATTCTACTGTATGATGTTACTAAGACAGATTCCAAATCTGGGGAAGAAGCCACAAACTAATTCCTCAGGGATAAAAGGCAAACTGATGCCTCAGGCTGGTGTCAATGAAATCAAATGGACCAACACCTCTTTAGCCATTCTTTGGCAGGAAAACGGGTGTGAGCGAGAAATTTACATCTTGGCAAAAAGACAGCTGCAGGTTCCCATCCCCATGGACTTTCTGACTCCTGAACCCCAACTGGAGATGATTCTCAGGCCTTGTCTACACAGGCAAGTTACTGTGCAGTAACGCAGCTTTCTGCAGTGTAACTCCCGAGGTGTACACACTGCCAAACCACTTAGTGCACAGAAACTCCTCAGTTGCAGTGTTGCAAAAAAACCACCTCAACGAGAGTCGTAAGCCTTACAGAGCAGAGGGTCCAACGCTTTATTGTCAGTGTAAACACATTACAGCGCAGAAAGCAACCAACTGGCCTTCAGAAGTGTCCCATAATCCCTCAAGTGGCCGCTCTGCTCATTGATTTGAACTCGGCTGCCTTAGAGACATGCACCCCTCCCCTTTCAAAGCTCAATTTCTGACAGCCCTTATGTGCTGTGCTGATCTGCTCAGAGACACAAAGCAAACCATTTATGTGGAATGCTCGTGCTGTTGAACACAGAGGCAGGGGTGTGTGTGTGTGTGTGTGTATGTGTGTGTGTGTGTGTGTATGAGTGAGAGAGAGAGAGAGAGAGATTGCTGTGCAGAGAGATGGGGAGGGAGGCGGGGGCTGATGTCAGGGTTTCCCCTTCCCCCTGCCTCAGGATTGGTTGCTTCCTGCCGCTGTATGAACGTACAAGACAGCATGCTGACACACTGCCTGTCCCCCAAAACACTGTCTCTCCTCCCCCGTTCCATACACACACACGCCCTGTCACACACTCTGAACCCACCCCCCCCACACACACACACACTTCAGTTGAAAAGCAGCTGGCAATGTAATAGGATGCCCATGGAACAATGGTATTGGGAAATCTGCATCATGTGACACTGAACCTGCCCCATGAGGTATTGCAAACCCTTCCCAAAGCACCGTATGGCCAGTTGCACAGTGGGAGAGCTACCACAATGCACTGCTCTCTTTGCCGTTGCAAGAGCTGCTAATGTGGATGCGCTCCACCGTCACAAGGAGCATAGTGTGGACACACAACAGAGGTTTAATTCCAGCACATTAATAAAAATGGTATAACTTGTTGCACAGAAATTTGCCAGTGTAGATATAACCTAATGAAGAAAAGAATGGGGAACAGACGCCCCAAGATATCTCTCCCTTCATCTGTATTCATGGCATCGACAACACTTGAAGGACAAAGGATGCATCATTGGACTGGGAAAATAATTCAGCCAGTAAGACTGCTAGAATATGTGGTGAGAAAGACTTTTGCTTTGAATTCACTTAGCTTGTTAAGTTTGGTGTTAGTTGTACTATACCTTGTATTTCTTTGTAACCAATTCTGACTTTTATGCTTCATTACTTGTAATCACTTGAAATCTATCTTTCTGTAGTTAATAAACTTGTTTTATTCTTTCATCTAGACCACTGTGCTTGGATTGAAGTGTTTAGGAAACACCATTTGAGATAACAGGATTTGTGCATATCATTTTCTATTAATTTACATGCTGAAGGCTGTGTGTGGGCAGACCAGCAGTGGTTGATCTCACAGCAAAGCAGTGAAAAAGTCATCCCAGGTTAGAGAATTGAGGGGACACAGCTGTTCAACAGTCCATATCGTACCCTGGGTAAAGTCACAGAGTGTCAAGCATGTAGCGCCTGCTCTCCCGCCCACACCAGAATCTGGGATGCAGGGAGCCTTAAGTCCTACTATAGCAAAGTACTTAAGTAGGTGTTCCATTGTAGGTATGTATAGGTATATGTGGGTCCTGCCTCAGCACAGGAGGATGGACTAGATGATTTCTCAAGGCTACTTCCAGTCCTACATTTCTGTGATTCTATATAAGTTATCCATTGACTCCAATGGGACTATTGATTGAGCGTTAAGCCTTTGTTTCGGTGCTTTGCTGTAACAGATCCCTAATGTATCCACACAGGGGCCTGGGGTGGGGTCTTACTCCCTCTTACACAACTCCATTAGGGTCAATGGTAATCTGGCCAATCAGCTACGGTTATACTTTTCCCTTCCTGGGCTTTGGCTGTATCAGTAACTCAAATAGAAGATAATCTTCAGTTTAAGCTTTCTCCCTAAACCAGGCTGTTTCTAGAGGTTTGACTCCCTTTGGCTACCCAAAGTTCTCTCTGAGCAGAGGATCAAACCCACCATTTATATAGTGATGTTAACAGGCCACATTTACCGCAATGAGTATGCAGAACTTACTCAACAGCCTTATGCAGGGCACTAATTCCTGCTAAAAGGATAGGTCAACAAAAGAGTGCTGCATAGGGCCATATATCCTACTCCCCTGTAACAACCAGTTGCTATAAAACTGTACAGGGATTCAGGACGCTGCAGGGTTGCTTCATAACTGATAATGTTTGAAATGCAAACTGATAAGAAACACTGAAAGAGTTACTTGAGTAGTCAAACATATCACTGCAGATCATCATCCAGATAAATATGTTCATTAAAGACAAGCCCCTGGATAGTGAGCATGACTCTACTATGCAGATAAATCTGTATTTTGGCAGTCCATTAAAAAATGCATTAACAATTTTAAATGCATCATTAGGCATTATTTTATTGCTTTTACCTATGCACCAGAAAACTCAATAAGTAGCAAAGAAAAATGTAAGAACTATGATTATAAATTTTTTATATTTACAATGTATGTGTATTGATCTAGTTATTTTAATCTAACAAATTAATTATATAATAATGTTAGCATCAGCAGTAGGTGATAGATTTTGTTGTTCATGTAAATAAAGAAATGGTTGGCTATATTTTTTTAATATTGGGATAGTTTTTAAGATCAGACTAGTTTTAAATCTCCCAAATGATGGGGCTCCCACCACTTCTTGTGGGAGATTATTTTACAGCCTAATACATCTCACTGCCAGGATGAGCTTCCTGATGTTAGGCCTAAATTGTTCATTTTTTAATTTCATTTTAATATTATTATTTGTATCCCTTGGTGCTAGCCTAAATTATTCTCTTCCTTATTGGTGTTAATACCTTGGCAATTACATATGAACTGGTAAGGTACTATCCCAGCCTCCTGCACATAACCATCTGTTACCCAAATGGATATGTTCAGCTCTCTTCGGCCCTGATCCAGCCAAGACAGTCACATGCGTAACTTTACATACTGACTTCACCATGACTGACCACGCCGAGTGTACAGAGTTAAGCATGTGCATAAGTCTTGGCAGGGTAGGGGCCATATTCTTTCCTCTTAAGTCTCAGAAATATGAAGCTTGCATAGCTAACATGGCAATAGGAAACATATAGATGCCTATAATAAATAAATGTAGCCTTCCTGCCAACTATTTTTGTTGCTTTCCGCTGACCTCCTTCCAGTTTGTCGCCATTCATGGTAATGTGGTTTCCAGAACTGAATTCACTGTTCCAGATATGGTTGAACCATACCTATATAAAGGATGAGTTTTAACTCCATGCATCATGTTGCCAGGCAGACAATTTAGTTGAGAAGTTCTTAGATACTACAGTGATAGATGCTGTAGAAAGCCTCAAATTAGTCACTTTGTGCCTGCAGGCCAAAATGTTATTGGATATTTTTTCTGCTCTATCTTATTTGCTACATCCCCTAAATGCCTTCTGCATTATTTTCAGATTTCTCCATTGCATTGACTATCATTGTTTCTTCTTAATTTTCCTTAAAGGTGCTGTGTTAGTTGGTATGTTTCCAAAATGAATCTTATTTTATTACAATCTGCCAAATTCCTAATCTCTCAAGAACCTGGGTATGAATTCTGCCTTGTCTGGTGTGTGCAAATCCTCCTGGTCTTGGACCTGGTCTTGGTTGTTTTTGCAACCATATCTGATTAGAAAATAGGAGTATAATTGCTCTCCAATGTCATGCACTGCTGTTCATTACCTAACAGCTCTTCTATGATCATTTCCCAGGTTTTTTCCTTCCATTGATATATGCATTGTGTATTTTTTCTTCTGAGATTTAGGAGGTTGTATTTTCGATGTGGAGCCCATATTTATTATTGTTTCTATGGACCAAATTCTCTGCTGGAGTAACTGCACTGGCTTCAATAGAATCTCATTAGAAGAGAATGTGATCCCTTGTTTCTAATTTCACTAGGTTTCTTTGTCTTAAGTAAAATTTACTTTTATAATTCATATACGATATGAGGTGGAAAATTAGTGGGTATGAACAGAAGTAAGTTTCATGAAACCATTCTAGTAAAGAAATGCAAGAAAGAATAGTTTTATAATTTCCATGGGAATTTTAAAAAATCTATTGAAAATTATGCTCTTATAATAAAAAGAATGGATTTTTGATTGGTCTTATGGAAACACCAGACAAAATTTAACAGTTTGGACACAACTTCAAAATATCATATTATTCCAGCAGTAGCCAAGTGAAATCTTGAATTCCCTTATCTTCATAAGCACAAAAAACTCCCAAGGAGTGCAAGGCTATTTTTGACTGTTTTCTGGCAATAAACTAATATGATATCTATAATGTGAACACAATCAATATTCAAATATCAAACCCAAAAGAACAGTGATTCAGAATATTAGCATGTCAGGGAGTAGAGTTTTATATTCTCACATCCATTTACCACCTTGTATTATAAGATTTATTTTGCCCCTTTTCGTGTCCTTTACAAAATCATGACTTTAGAGTTATTTTCTTGAAACTCACAGTTATGGGTTGCAGCTTAACTTGTCAAAACAACTCAAGCCAACTGAAGCCTAAACATGGTGAAATATTGGCCTGCTCCATCACATTATAAGCCTGTACATAACAGGCTGATGAAAATATAAGACGATAACAGAGTGCAGAATATTGAGCTATTATGCAAAGATCTGAGACCCTATCCTCAATGCAGTCTTGAGCCAACTTGGCTGCCCAGGACCTATGTCCGCCACTGATGCAGAGGCAACATAGTTAGCACCAGACCTCACATCACTTGAGCAACCCCAGCCCTAACTTCTTGGACAGACTTTGAAGGGAAGTGTTGCCCCTTTGGCCAAACAGAAAGCCAAAGTTCAAGGCCTTGTGGGCTGGTACCTGTTTGGATAAGGAATTGTTGACACTGAATTGGTGGTATACTTTTGATGTAATCTTGTTTTTTTCCCCACAAAAATGCACACGAAGTCCTGTTTCCTTGAGCAGCAGTAGGAATGGACAGCACACAGGCAGTTTCCGTGCTCAAAAACCCCAACTGAGCCCTTCCAGCCAAGAACGGAATGTGTCTGCTTCCTTCCAGGGTCAACAAAAGGACTTTTTGTGGCTTCCTCCCACAAACTGTTACTGCATGGAACCAACCCCTAGCCTCTGCATTTGAAACCTGTAGGGAAACACATTAACTCCACACTGCCTTCTGGGCCATATGTTCTGCTGAACAGCGTGGGGCATTAGCATCCCTCCACAATACCCCTTTAACAATCCTCTGATTACCTCCAAAGCCAACAACCTTTAATAAGTGGCCATCAGCCCCTTTGACAACAGCAAAAAGGCTGCACTACCTGGTCAGAGACACTTTCTCTGTCATAGATATGCAGTGCTACCAGACCCCAGCTCAAACAGTATTTACATAGAGCCAAATTGCAGATCCCTTATTTACACTGGTGAGCATTTATGCACATAGTCCTATGGGAAATCAATGGGATTGTTTGCATGAGTAAGGTCTCTGCAATCTATCCCCAAATCTTATAACCAGGGTTTATGTAACTGCTGTAATTTGTACATTGTAGCAAATTATTCATTTTATCATTCAGTTGTGTTATTGTTCCAGTTAACTCACATGTTATTTCATATGTAATCAATGCATGATGAATAGATAAGTAGGATGGTATTCTAGGCGTGTTAAGGATATAAGTAATGTAAGGCAGTAATGCAAGGCCTACAAACTGAGGCCTGCAAGATTTTAACTTGGCCACACTAGGCTGAAGGCTTAAGGGGCCTTGACACAAGAGAGTTACCTAAGACTGACCCTATGCCAATAAGAACACAAGATTACTTTAAAAGATGTGCCAATAGGTGATGTTATGGAAAAATATATGGCAATAGAGCACAAAACACCTGATTGTAACATCACAGAAAGTTCTGTGCTAATAAGGAAAAGGTGAACTAAAAGAACCAAAACAACCTATAGAAAGTGGGCCACCCCGAAATGTATGGGGTGTGAAAATACAAATTAGGAAAAAGAGGTTGGAATCCTCATGCATGTGCATAAGGGATTAGGCACAGTCAGAACAACAATATAAAAGAGTTTCCCTGGTTGGGTAAAAGTGGGAAGATCTCAGCAGGAACCATCCCTCTACTGATGATTACCTGTTGAGAGAGCCACCAGACTCTATAATATCATTGGGGATGTGAGTATGAATACAGTATTGGCTATTGCTTGGGCTCTATCAGCTTGGGAGATTTGTAGGTGAGTGTAATGTATAACTTTAATACAAACAAGACTGTTTACTTGTAACTGTGTTTGTGGTCACTGCATTAGTTTTTCATGTACACCTAAGAGTCTCCCAATCTGAGAGAATCATAAAAGGTAACTTTCACCGTATTGATTTGGAAATTGTAGCAACAGGAGCTGAACCCGTTGTCGGTGCACACAGAAACATCAATTCAATTCAAATAAAGACAAGGCTAAAAATTGCATCTCAAAACAGAGTTATTTGGGCCTTAAGCTATTTGCATTGTGACTGTGACAGACAACAAATTCTTTCTACGCTTCATGTTCATTGATGTACCCACATCTTAACAAAAAAGCATTTCTGAATCAAAATAGTCACATTAAAGAGAAAATAATAAACACTACTAAGGAATGTCCTTTCAATAAAGTCTGGCACAACATTTTCTGTTGTGTCCCTGTGAGATATTTTCATATACAAAAACATCGTATTCATCCAAAATGAAGATATAAACATAGGCCTCACACCGTTTATTTATTTCCTTTAAAATATACAAATGAAAGTACAAGCATAGCTTATCCTTACCACTGCCTTAGAACTCCCTCCTTTTCCCAGTCAGATTCCACTGAAGAGTGCATATAAATATTTTAAAAGCGTAGTTACACAGCAAGGATGCAAAATTACTGAAAAACACGAGTGCTGCAGAAGATTTCCAAAGTAATTGTCTTCCCAATATGGAGTGGAATTTTAGAAAAACAAATTTTTAATGTATTGTTCAGCATTTTCAAACAATTGTGCCTTGAATGATAGCACTGCACATAAAGTAAAACCTAGAATGCTGCAGTGAGATAATATATAAAAAAAATATAAAAATAGGTGCAGCTTCTATTGTGCCTCACAGATCACTTTTACAACTAAGAAGAGTTAAAATGAGGAAGGTACTCTGATGGCAGAAAATGCAACCACAGTTTAGAGGGGCTGCTCTCACAAAGACTAAATAGATGGCTGTTGCATAGTACAAACAGCTAAAGGCCCCAGTGGGACTGCTGGGGAATATAGTACTTTTCCATGCAGGTAAGATTGGCAGAATGAAGCCTTAAATAATTTGGGCCCTGATCCTACAGTCCATATGCAAGGAAAATTCACATTGAATTCTGACCGAATAAAAACTGCAGGATTGGATCCCTATAATCTGTAGAAATGTAAACAAAATGTATTTCGTTGATCTATCCTAAGACTAGATCATGCTATTTGCATGCATGCTACAGGGGCGGTGCATAGATATGAAATGGAAGGACCAGGAGGCATTGAGCTTCAGAATTGGGTGGATGGATTGGGGGTTGTGACACCCCTTTATGTGGTACAACATACTTTCCTGCACAGCTTTGTAAACATGCAACCCAGCTCAGTTGCCTGGCGTGGGATACTTATCCTATCCCCATCCAATAGTTATCAAAGGGAAACATCCAGAGTGCAGGTCTTACATTTGCTTGGGGAATCAGGGCTGCAACTGTGGCCGGCCCTTATGCCCCACATAACAGGGGGTATCTTTACTTCCTCCTGTGGTCGTGCAACGGCTAGGCATCATCAAGCTCCTAATAAGGAGTCAGTGGTAAACACCACAGATTTAGATTTCTAAAAATTTTCTACAATGAATCCAAAACATTTATAAATGTGAATGATAAAGTTAGAAGACTGCTGTTTACCTCTTCTATGTCTAATGCTGGAGTAAAGGGCCTTAATCATGTCCCAAAATGACAGTGCTGTAGTCTTGCTTGAAAAGAGCATATGTAGCACTATAATTGTAATGCATTGCATTCGGTGGCAGAATGTTCCCATTACAGACATCAGAAGTGATGTCCATTGACTGCAGTGGAGCCGAGAATTCACCCCAGGATTTCTGACTGGGGAGTGATGTGTATTCACACAAAACATACATTTACTCTTCTCTCAAAAGATGTAGTTATAACAACAAAATCCCTAAATCCCTAAATAAATACATTAGTCACAGGGCAAAGAATAGGATACTAAAGACACAATCTTTATGTAATGTTCCCTCACTCTCTCTTAGACTGATTACTTTTCTACTTATGACAAAGTGAAGTCAGGTCAAAAAATATCTTGGCCAAGTCTGGAGCAAGTCCAAATTACAGACACTTCTTTGGAAAACTTGGGGGTGGGGTGTTTGTTTGTTTCCATTTCTGCTACTATAAAGACATCTGAGACTAGACAAAAAGACATACAGTGCTGCAATTAAGCAGATTTTAAAGTTATAAACCAGTTTAACTGTATACAGCCCATTTCATGTGTGTATCCCAGAGTACAAGACAGGTCAACAGCAGGTCTGTACACAGATAGGCACTGCTTATCCTGAACAGAGAGATTTTAATGCTGTGACTGAGTTAAAGTCTTGACTCTAATGCATGGTGAAACTCAGTTTAGTTTGCAACTGCTTTGCACAAGTAAGCTAAAAATTTATTAGTATTTAAGTGAAAAACTCTTTCAGAGGCAAACAAGGCATTCCCAGTTTTGTTTAACAGACAGTTTTAAAACTGAAAAAAAAAATCCACCTTTAGGGTTTACTCTGGGCTCTAACTCTCATGATTTGGAGAAAGCATTTTTTGTGATGGTCTGTAGCTACTCCAGATGTACCACATCCACACGCATAGTATCCACATGCACCAAAGTGTATAATATTACACACATAGAAATGGACAGAGCATTTTGGACAGTTTTTGAAAGTCTCATCAGTTGGCTTTTGTTTTTCTTTTTTTAAAAAGGAAAAACTGAAGCTGGCCCATTGTTACTGCTATTATTCTATCCTACATCTGTTAAAGATGTTATCTGAAGGGGGAAACAAAATGAATCAGCCCCAAGTAAGCATGTTTAGAATGTTTATTTAGGTTCACTAAAATTGGAGGATAGACAGACAATCACCAACGCATGTTTTATTGGTCCATTGATACACATCTCTGCTGTTTGAAGCCACAAAAACTACTCACAATGCCTCCAAGATGTTCATTTGGAGAATGTACTATTAAGTCTTACTATAAAATGGAATTAGGAAGTAGGTAATCTGATTTGCTGAAATCACAGCTATGTGATTGCAATACTGCCATCCCACAGTATGACCTCATCATGACCCTAGCTGTCAGAATACTGACTTTCAAATTTTAAGATTCTTTGTCAGTGTATTTTCTACTTGCTGTAAAACAATACAGAATCATTCTATCATAACAAAAATGTATTCCAGTGTATGCAGTATTGTTCTATAATTTGCACTTCCTGCATGGATGAAAACACTTGGCCTTTGGCCTTTTGCTTCACATTATACATGAGGTATATGAACAGAAGACAGCAATTCAGGCCCTGAAGTGTCTTATTTCTGTAATAAATGATTAGGTAGAAATAATGTAATGTCTGCCAGTCTATTTTTTTATGATTCTTTTGACAGAATGGGGAAATATTTTGACACTGTGGGTAAAATGCTATCTTAGCTGTGGAACCTTCAGAATAACATGATCCCTCCTGAGTCACTGTCCTGTCTTCCAGTAACTCATGACAAAACCACAATAAAATTTAAAGAACTTCAGCACAAGAAATGTATATTAACAATAGAATGGTAAATAACACTATGTGTAACCTGATGGCATCAACACACTTGCAAGAATTAATGAAAGCAGAGCAAGATTCAGTGTTGACTGCATCAAAAGCACCAACTTGCAAAGCACAGAAATTACTGACAAAGCTCAAACATGGCCTGGAGCTATTCCATAACTCTGGAAAAAAGAAGTTGTGTGACAGTTCTAAGATGGTATGAAGGTCTTAGGGGAGGTTTAAACTCATTGATTAAGATAGCTCTTTTTGAATTGCACCTGCTGACAAATTACAGGCACAGTATGTCAAAATAAAAGGTGGTTTGTGGGGAGTAAACACCTTGTTACATAATCAAATTCAACTCACAACAGCAATAATCTTACATCCAAGGACTTGAAAACTCCTTCACTTTTAAGCCCTATAAACAAACATTACTACTTTTTATTAAGGATGGTCTAATGATAGTTTGGATAAAAGACAGTACATGTTAAAACTCAAAAAGAAA
The DNA here is from genome assembly GCA_033296515.1 of Macrochelys suwanniensis. Classification (NCBI taxonomy): domain Eukaryota; kingdom Metazoa; phylum Chordata; order Testudines; family Chelydridae; genus Macrochelys; species Macrochelys suwanniensis. Next base: position 47,091,290 of record CM065777.1, read on the forward strand.
CGGCTATATCTTTGAAGTTCAAAAACATGGGATGGGGTATTTTATTTTTTTTAATTTGCACTCCTCCTGGTTTTGGAATTTAAATATTATTAAATACAAAAACTAGTTTTAATAAAACAAATAACATTCTCCCCATATCTTAAAGTTATCCTCCACTCTTGGTGATGTCTACAGTACAAATGCATAGATAGCTTACACATACTTGTAACTACACAGCTCTGCTCCAAAAATACTGCTTGTACCTGAAGGTTCACCTTGAACTTGGTCAAATTTAAATGTGCTTGAAGAAAACTACAAACTTGCTTTAAAAGTATTTTATTCTAGGGAGAGGAAAATAAACTATAAAACTCTAAGGCTCTGTCTGCAATGAGCTCCACGCAAGTGGATACCTGCATCTGTGTGCAACCAGATTGTCCTTAATGGGGTTTCACTGGGGTGTAAGGGGCTGTGTGCACAGGGCTCAATGCAAGATCAGGGCCTGAGACAAATTACAAAAGAGCCAAGGGTACAAAACTTTGAAGCTGAATCACCCCACTGATACCTGACTGATTTAGAAAGGGCAAAACAGATCTAAAATCTTTCCCATGATCCCAGTCATAAATGACATTCTTCTCTAAGATCTTTATAGATCTATATTGTAGACCTCCGCTCTAACACGCTCACACGCTTTATGCACACAGAACTTCAACTGCTGTCAGTGAGGATCACATGCATGGAACAGAATAATACCAGAGTTGAGCTACACTCTAGATCTGAGAAGAATATTTTGCTCTTCTTGAAGTCTAAAATAACTTCCCCTTAATTAATAAAATTCTCAACTTCAGGAGGGTAAGGGCAGGTGGTGAAGATATTTTTGGTAGTGAAGGAATAAAAAAGGGAAAAATGTTTTTATTTAAAAGTAAATAATATACAATTTTAAAAAAATAATTTCTGTTGCCCTAAAGTCCTGTGAAGATGTTGTGTTTAGGTGTTATACAATAGTGCATTCTATTAAGATTAAACACACTTATTTTCCACCTTGCATGGGACGGTTTGCAACCATATAGCAATCTGCCGCATAGTGATGTATTTGCCCACAGAAATCACTTTTAGGTAGGAGAATACAAAGTGGTGCTATGCAGTTCTCTCTAGGGTCAGTCACAATTATTACAATGATAGTGATAAATAATACAGCACTGTATTCAGTTAAGTACATTTTCCCCATTTATGCATTGCTACTGGAACAGCAGCACAAAACAAGCATATTTTCTTTCTGCTTTTTAAACTGTATTAACAAGATGATTTTATAGAAAAGAAAAAGAAAAATGCCTAGGAAGTAAAGTACTAGTGTTTGTATTTTAATTTTTATTCTGTAATAAACCAGCAGGCTGCTAAACATTAATACATTGGGGTTTAATTAAGAAAAGCCAGAGTTCTACATTTGATTTGTGGTGCATGACTGATTTTCCTTGGTTTTGACTACTGCTGAGTGATTTAGGAGCCAAATTTCTAACATATCCTCTTTCTACTAACACTTTGATTGGGCAAACCCAACAAACTAGATGCAATATAATTTTCTCCAGTCTCTATTTTACACATTTCAAGAGAATAGTGGCAATGACACAGAAATGAAAACACACTGATTACCATGAGGCTTGTTAAAACATTATGCAAAGTATCTGTCTAATCCAGTAACTAAGGGATTAGTTACCTCAGTATTTATCCATGTATTAGGATGGCATCCATGTAAGTTGCTGTGATCCTATTGGCTAGAAATGTCTGGAACAACTTAAATTGGCACATTGTTGCTACTAATAGTCTATCCTACATCTGTTTGATCAGACTGAAAACAAAGTTGTGTAGAAGCCCAGCTTGAGAGAGCTGCAGGAAATACATGCTGCCTGCCAAGCACCGGACTGCTGCATGGCTCTCTTTGGATATTTTTTTCCTGTATTTTAAATAAAAATTAAACATTCACTATGCACACTGGTGCTTCATGATTTTGAAATACACAAGTTAACCGATCAAACATAGAGAGGAAATGCATCTGTTCTTTGCTTAGGCATTCTCATGATCATTTGCAATCAGAATTATCAATGTGCTTCTATCCATGACCTGTCGGCGGGTGAGACAGATGATCTGTCTTTTGCGTTCTTACCACTTTCGCCTGCTTCTCACTCAGTGAAGCTTCTCAAAAGGATTAATTGTATTAGATTTTTTGCTTGCCATTTCTCTGTGATGCAGATACATTACAGCATAGTTACAGCGCCAGTCTATTTTTTATTTGTGTAATTACCATTAATCAAATAACTAGAAGCTTAATGTAATGCCTCAATTAGTAATTATCCTTTTAGTCTCATACTTAACACATGTATATATTTAGAATTCTGGTACATGAAATACATGGTAGCTATATTGTAATTGCTCTGAATTTACACTATTTGCTACATGAATTATCACAGAATCTTACATTCATATCTTTATCTGCATGGCCAAATGATCATGTTTAAAGTGAACCTTTATTCCTGTATAATTACTAACTGATATATGTACTTACATCTCCAGTTGGACCCTGTTACTCTGTGTTTGTGTGTGTGGGGAATGGAGTACCTTTAACTGTCTTCTCACTGTTGTCATGTAGTTACTTGGAATTTTCAGATGAATAATTCAATGTTCTCTGTATGTACATGTGTCAGGGCTCCCTCTCCACTCTAAACTCTAAGGTAAAGACGTGGGGACCCACATGAAGAGCTCCTAAGCTTATTTCTACCAGCTTAGGTTAAAACCCCCAAGGTACAAAATTCCCTGCACCCTGAGAAATGCTTCTCTCACTGCCACCATCAAGTGTTTTAAACAGGAATCCAGGAAAGGAACCACTTGAAGTTCCCCTTCCCCCCAAAATACCCTCTCAAGCCCGTACACCCCCTTTCCTGGGAAGCTTGAGAACAATCTCCTAACCAATTGGTTACACAGTGATCTAAAAACCCACCCCCTGGGTTTTAAAACCATAGAAAATAGTCAGCTTCTTAAAAGAAGGATTTTATTAAAACAAAGAAGGTAAAATCATCTCTGTGAAATCAGGATGGTAACTATTTTACAGGGTACTCAATTTCCAAACTCAGAGGGATTCCCCCTCTGGGCAAAACCTTAAAGTTACAGAAAAAAACAGGAATAACCCCTCCCTCTAACACAGGGAAAGCTCACCAAGCAAAACAAACAGAAACCTACTCGCAATGCTGACTAAACTTACTTTAGAAAAGTGAGGTTTGGTGAGAAGATGACTGGTTGAGGAGATTGATTTTCTGCAGGTACTTCTTGTTTCCCAAGATCACTCTGACTCCTACAAAGAGCCACACACAAAGCCTCCCCCCCCCTCCCAATATTTGAAAGTATCTTGTCCCCTCATTGGTCAGATGCCAGCCAGGTCAGGTGTCAGTCTGGCTACCTGCATTTCTTAACCCTTTACTGGTAAGAGGATTTTATAGCACTGCATCAGACCCTCTCCCCCTTCCCTTTATATTTATGACAACATGGATCTGGGCACATAGCTACCTAGTTAAAGAAGTAACAAGACCCAAACTCATATAGCTCCCTTGGAAGGTACAAGAAGGGTCCACTTCTGGGGACTGCAATTACAGTCTGTGTTTACAGGAAAAACAATACAGCTCCAGCAGAATTAGATATGTTTCTGTGTTAAGGAGAGGGGAAAAATAAAACTTCCAGCAATCTCCATTTCTTGTTGTCCAGACAATATAGTGAGTGCACAGGAAAACAAATCCATGTGCCCAGGAGTCAATATTGCTTAGAAATTAGCATCATTTTGAAACTGCTTGGTGATGAAGAAAATGATTTCCAGATCAACAATTCCAATTATTGTGTTCGTCTCTCTTAAAGGGGTGGGAAATTCTTCATGCTTCAAATTTCATATAAAGTAGCTCAGAGGTATTTAAACTCTATTTAGGCATGTAGAATCCATTACTGCTTTGACTGGCCTGTCATAGTCACCCATATTATAAACTAAAAATATTTATCAAATTAGTTTCTGTTAGGAAGACATAAAGATCATTCTTTTAACACCAAGTAATGGGCCGAAGGGCCCAGTTCTCTCTCTTCACAGTACTAAATCCTTGTCTAGCTCCTACAACTGATGCTTCTTTTAAAGGATAGGAAAATGCATAAGAAAGCCTGAAATCTTTTAAAACTAAACAGTGGAAAGTCCTACTTTGTGCTGCTATTCAACTCTGAAAACTTTCTAATTGGTGTCCTACTCCTCCCTACTTCCTATTCTATCCTTTAGCACGTACGACATTGTTAGAGCAGATCCATTCAGAAGAGTAAGAGGCACTTCCGACATCTGAGGCATGTTCAATACCAATAGAAGCAAATATTCAAGGCTTAGATTTTGCTCTCTAAATAAAAAATTTAAAAAACTGTTTTCTGAGAAAGAAGGGAGACCATGGTGAGTAGAGGCACCGGCAGGCAGGGACAGTGTCTGAGCGGGAAAAAATGTAAAGTGAGAGCAGCACCCAATATGTGGATTATACTACAAATATCCCGTGTTTCAATTACAAATATTACTTGACATAAAAGTCATTTCTTAAACTTGCAAGTTAAATAAGCAAAATAGAACACACTGTTCTGAACATGAACTCAACATTGGCTACATTTAGCATGTCATCGGGGGTATTTATGGGAATTGTATTTTAAATATGTTCTCTTAGTGCAAAGTCTGGTTGTTACCTCTAATATGTTTTCTGTTGCCAATTTAAAAGTTTTGTTGGGCATTTGGCATTTTTTAATGTCAAAAACCTCCAGAACTAGGTCAACTACCATCTTTGTCTTAGTCCCTGAAGACTCAGAAAACAGTGTTAGCATTTTTACTTCTAGTTTTTCAAAAACTAGCACTATGGCAGATTTATCAAAGGAGACACTTTCATCAAACATGAACAGCAGAAATTGATTGCATTTTCATTTCAGATGCAATATGCATCATGGTGTAGCAGCAGCTGTGGTGAGAACAGTGGATATCCCTCCAATCTGTTCCTTGTTAAGCTTCCTGATACTGTAGAATGTTGTGTTAAATGAGAAATAAAAATCCCTTCCTCTATTTAGTCTCTGTAAACAATGCTTACTTTGTATTGGTTACTCATTGTGGTAACTTCACAGTGGGAAACATTTTGAGGAGCTTGACAGGTAGCTGAAATAACCACTAGTTAAGGTCACAGAGCCACACAGTGTCAAAGTGCAAGCAGCTTTAAGATTATGCTAAACACTTCACAACATGTGGAGTTTTTATATAGAATGCCACTTTGGCATGCACTGAATTCTACCACAATGGCTGGCCAAGAGATTACAACCTTCTCTCTTTGATGAGGATCTTGCCACAAATTCTCATCTATGCCTTCATTAATGCTAGGTTAGGCTACTGCAACTCTATACAGGGGTGAATCTGAGTGCAAGGTAGATACTATAAATCATTCTGCACATAGTGGTCATTTTCTTAAGCAGCAAAGACGGCTCACTCCACTGGCTCCTGTTTCACTTCTGGACTGATTTAAAATTCCTAAACTAGAGGACATTGGACATTGTCTATGGGATGGTTTGGTCCTAATATTCAGATACAGTGTCATGATCTGCAGCCCTCAACGTAGTTGATCTTCTCAAAGGCTGTTCAACTAGAAGAGATCCAGGTTCAGACTCTCAGGCTCTGAGGACAAGTCTTCCTCCAATAACACCACCATCCTGACTAACATCTGACAAGGACAACAAGAGATATTAAAATGAGAAGAGGAAAAATAAAGAGAAATAGAAAATCAAAGACAGCTGGAATGGGGAGAAGATGGAGAAATAATCAAATGATGTACTTAATCTTAATAAACTGACATGTTTGGTTAGAAACTACAGTTATGGATGCCTATCAAACACATTTAATAGGTTGAAAGGAGAAGGCAAATTTATCAGGTGCTCATTGACTCAAGAAAAATAGACTCCTGGCTCTAATAAGGGGTGTTGTACTCTAGAGTGATATGTAAGAGATTATCAATGAAGTACTCTGTATTTCAGATAACAAAGCTTAGGCAGTACAGTTTGACCCAATAAGTACTTGTTCACAGCACAACATCTTTCTTCTTATTTAGGTGCTTATATAATCCAAATCACTGTACTATTTGAATGCTTATGTCCAGTTGTGTGTGTTAAACAGGAAACAATTTCACTAAGATTTGGCATTATTTACTTCCCAGATGTTAATGGATGCTTAGTGGGCATTCCTCTTCTTTTGATAGATATTGTTGGGTAGCATTCATTCACTCATTTTATTCATTTACTTTCTATTTATAAGATGTTCCTATTTCTAGCCTGCGGGCACATTTCAAATAAAAACATCATATGTTTTAATTGTATATTACTGATACTGAGACAAGATTACTTGTATCAGAGCAAACTAGTCATTCTTCTGCCAAGTCTGATATTTGACAATGTTGATGACACATTTAAACATATCTGCTCCAACAAAGGAAGTCACTTAAGATCAAAGGATTTAAATAATCCATTTGCAATATGTTGTGGGAAATTTGAAGACAACAGCAGTTGCTAGTATCCTTTTGCTAAACAATGTCAAAACTAGTGATAAACAAAACCAAGATTCTTTCTAGCATATTTTCACCCACATGCATCCAAATTTGAAATGAGAGAAAGTCACTATACAAGCCATTAATAATTGCAACTTCAGAACAAATAAAATCAGTCCCTAAGGTCTGGCCTACACTAGAAAATAAGTATGCTGGAGTGAAAAATCCACACTCCTGGGCACTATAGTTAAGCTGACCTAAGCCCCCACAAAGACAGAGCTATGTCAATGAAAGAATTCTTGCATTGACCTAGCTACCACCTCTCAGGGAGATAGAGAGGGAGAACCCCTCCTGTCATTATAGGTAGTCTACAGTGAAGCGTTACAGCAGCACAGCTGCAACCGTGCAGCTGTCTGCTGTAGTATTTTAAGTGTAGACAAGCCCTGAAGCTCTAGTATTTTATTAACAAGTTGTTGGTTGCTGCTGTGTAAAGACAGGCTGTCATCACTGCTGACTGTCACTACTGCAATCCAAGGCATACACCACCTGTGGTCCGTTAATAAACTAATATATACCCATTGAATGTCTGGATTTTGTATTTATCCTATGAAGATTTGGGGGATCTATGGATATGGGATTCACTTCTTAGCCAAGGGGTAACTTCAGTTTCCTTGTCATCTTCATAGATGCCTGGGTATTATGTCAAGGGCTATGCAAATATTATGAATGGACCCAGAGATATATGAAATGTGATATTCTATTTCTTGTTCACATAAATTTTTATTCGGTTGTACTATTGAAGCAATCGACAGAGCTCTGAAAATATTTTCTCGGACCCGTGAATGCTTCTGAAATGGGGATGGGTTCAAGTTTTGATACAAAACATAAATACAAGCCCAGGTCCATGAATGTTTGCAGATGTGAACCGATGCTTATCTTACGATCTGTCCTCAGACTCTTGTTCTTACTAACCTCAAATGCCTTATTAGAGAGCAGAGGACTAATTCCTCCCTCCACTTTTGTCCAGGGACTTCAATAGATGCTGGCTGGCAGCTCCACTCAGCAGTGGCAAGGGGTGGGAACAAAGCATCCAGGTAAGAGACACTGTTCCTCCCAATCCATAGAAAAATATTGCAAGGGAGGGTTGAGAAGAAGCAGAAATGACTTTGTCTCAATAAGATAGTGTGAGGAGGAAACACTCCATTTACAGAGTTTTACTAGAGATATTATCTACAATTCCTGTTGTTTGCCATACACAAAGAGCAACCACAGACTTTCAGTCTGGATAATAATTTACATAAAAGGTAAAAAACAAAATAAAGATTAAAAAAACTTTCCATTAAAGAGCACTGAGACTGTAAGCTCTCTAGGGCCCGGGCTGCCTTATATACAATTTCCCTTCCGAGAATTCCTTCAAAACTTCAGAAACAGACTCCAACATGAAACTGCAGAACTGGAATTAATTTGCAAACTGGACACCATCACATTAGGCCTGAATAAAGACTGGGAGTGGTTGTGTCATTACAAAACCTAAACCTAATTTCCCCAATACTAATTTCCCCCTACTGTTACTCACACCTTGTCAACTGTCTGAAATGGGCCACTCTCATTACCACTTCAAAAGTTATTTTTCCGCCCTTGGTATCCTGCTGTCAATTGAATTGTCTCCTTAGACTGACCTCACACTTGGTAAGACAACTCACATCTTTTCATATATTTATACCTGCTCCTGTATTTTCCACTCCATGCATCTGATGAAGTGGGTTCTAGCCCATGAAATCTTGTGCCCAAATATATTTGTTAGTCTCTAAGGTGCCACAAGGACTCCTCATTGTTTTTGCTGATACAGACTACCACAGCTAACACTCTGAAACTTGTTGAGACTTATAGTTCCAATCATTCCTGGAAACCACAACTTCCAGAATTCCACTGAGACTGGGCCAAATCCAGGCACAGGGTGTGCTGCACCTGCAGTCTTCCATAAAGGATCAGTGCACCCTCTTACACAATGTGAACCACCTTCTTTGTGCAAGTATATTATCTTGTACTACTATACAGAACGTTAAATTTACTCATTTGATGTACGAAAGATGAACAAGTTACAGCTGCCGTAGGAACCATTGCATTGAGTTTCTTAATACCTATGCATTTAAAATCATAATCATATTACTGCTTTCCCCTCTCCATTTTTTCCTCCCATTTCATTTCTTGGGTTAAAATAAGAAGAAGATAATTTAGGAATTATGGTTGACCAAACATTCAGAAGAAAGTTGCATTTATGTGAATGTTCTCACATGTATACTACAAATCACACATTATTAATATTTATTATTTGTATAACAACTGAAATAAATGCACACACATTGACTTCACTGTGCGTAGCTACAGGCATAAGTATGTGTAAATCTGGATATCTGTGCCCTGGCATATCGTTAGTTTTAGTTAAATTGGGTGAGCTGTGTATGCATGGGACAGGTTTATAAATACTTACACTGTATTTCTAAACCAAATGACAGCCAGCCTTTGGTTTTTAAACACATTTTGAATTATCCAAATATCATAATATAAAGGTGAAAAAATTACTTTCTTATGAAGGATATCACTGTTTCCCCTCACATTCTTACAGCTCAGAAAAGAATCTTACTAAATGTTAAAAAAAAAAAAAAGGTCCATCTTTGGCCTGGGAATAAACAAGTACCCAGAGATGATTATTTGAAAAAGTTTGTTAGTACCTGAAACTAGTGGCTTTTAAGGAATGTGCTTACTCAACCACAAATCCATAATTATGGCATCATTATAGTATGCAGCTATAACATACCCTTCTATATTGTTCATTATTTACTAGCAAGCATAAAAACAAGTTTCTCTTTGTTGTAGGGGAAACAAAGTTTTGCAGCAGGAACACATTCCATTTATTGAAAGAGAGTGAGAGAGAGGAAAGCTAAGGTTTTGATCCTGCAAACAGTAATGCGTCTGCTTCACTATGAATGGAAGCCCCATTACAAGAGGCTATAATTGTTTCGCAAGCCCAGAGCCTATGAGAATTTGACGCTTAGAAGCCACTGACGTCAGAGGAGCTATGACAATTTACAGCAGCTGAGGAGCTGCCTTTGTGTCTGCTCTGCACTGAGGAAACTTATCCATAATTTCCCACCAATTCTAGTACTTCCAGTTCAGATGAACCGTGTAAAAAGTGGTGGGTGCCCCAGCATAGACAAGGCTCCAGTAACTGGAACCATTTTCAACAGAGTTTTAGTTAAAGCTGCTATAAGGTAAGTTTGTGGTAAAAATGAGTCCAGCAGTGGAAACTGTAGCACTTGTATAAACTCAAAAGTTAATTCACATGAAGGTAGGGTGTGGATTTAAAGTGCAATAGTTATTCCTGAATAACTCCAGGTGTAGTCACTCTTATTCCAGAATAAGAGTGTCCTCCCATGCAGTTATTCAGAAATAACTATGGCCGATTAGTTATTCCTAACTAATTCCATGTGTAGACATGCCATTAGATATGTTGAGCGAGGGTTAAAACTTTGGGGGATTTTTCTGTTATCTATAGAGAGAAGGCTTCAGTAGTTGCCTTGAGTAGTCATCTATATCTGTGCAAACTAGATGAACAATGCCACCATTCTGATTTGCTAGTGTTTCACACCCATTTTGCACCTGGGGAAATTACTACAAAAGTCAGCAGCAGATCCGGCTCTGAGATACTCACAGTCCAGATACATAGCTTCACTACAATGAATAATCTGTTTTTATATATTGCCGAGAAACTGTTCAAGGAAACCTGACAACATTTCTACATCCATCTAAAACCTACTGATGGAAAAGGCTGTGCTATGTCCTATAAATATGCTTCATTTAGTCTTTAGCTACCTCATGTTTTCTACTTTTGTCATTTTCCATAAGATTACATATGGAGACAGGAAAAACGGTTTAACCATCACAAAATCTTGCAGAAAATATCAAGGTCATCTCCATTCTCCACAGAAATAAATCCCCTTTAAAGCAAGGGTTTTGAGCTATAGTGATATCATTGTTTCATGACACCATAAAAATTTATGAAAGCGGAGTTAGATTTCAGAATCTCATTCTACAACTTTAACAACTGTTTACAGTTTATAGATAATGCCACCAGTTTATTGGTGCCTGCAGCATGCTAATGTGGTCATCTTAGTTTGCTTGCTTTCAGTGTCTCCTCTTAGTATAATTCTTATCCATTTTCAAAGTTCTATTGACTTAAAACTTATTAATAATAGATTTAGCTCTCTCTTTTTGGTTTATTTCTTATATCAGTTGTATACTAACAGAAGTTATTTGCTGAATTTCTGACAAAAATAAGAATTTTAGTACTTGCAGGATTCTCTCCCTTAATTATTCACATTACATTTTATCATCAGATTATTTTTATTTTAAATGTGTTTAGATTATGGAACATAGTTACATAAATTATGAAGACGTGCTGTTTACTACTGGATGGTGTTAATCAATATTTTTAAATTACCATATCCTATTCTAAAATCAAATATGATCTATTATTAAAATAGTAAGTGTTTTAAGTAACAATTTGCTGGGGTAACATACCAAGTTACCTTCCTATTTCCTGAAAAGAATGGTTCTATGTTTACCTACTGCTAGTTAAAAAATATATCAGTCACTCATTATATATATCGCATAGATCTGTACACACACACAAACACACACACACACAAATAAGCTACCATTTCATTTTAGCAACATAATACATTAAAAATAATCTTTCCAGTCTGAAGCACTAAATATCAATGTGATTACTGAGCTATATGGTGTTTTCATTTCTTTTTATCTTGCGGATGATTTTTTTGTATCATTAATTATTTTACTGCTGACAGATCATTGCAATATCCTAAAATGTGATTCCTTTCCTACTAAAGTAATTCTTATAAAGCTCATGCCCACTGTGATCACAGTACTATTGATTTTACTGATCACAGATGTCCACAATCAAATCTGAAAAATAGTCTACAGGAGCTTTATTTAATTATTGTTGTGATAGCCTACTGATGATTAGATGGACTTGACAAAAGCATTTAAAGGTTACAGACACACAATAATTGTAACTCCTAACTTATGCCCCAATTCTTCAAGCTGCTCTGCACTGGTGTAAGGGTCTGCCTATGTGTAGCAGTTTGAAGGACTGGGGCCTTCAATATATTTAGATTAAGTAATAGTAATACTTACATAGTGCCTTTTATATGAGGAGCCAAATATTATGTGGCCTCAACTATCCTATTAACTAGTACCACACTTCTTAGATAATAGTATGATACTGATCACAAATGTTAAGGCCAACATTTTCAAAAGGGGCCACTAATTTTGAGTGCCCTAATTTCCGAATGGCCAATATGAGATTCCTGGGGCCTGATTTTCAAAGGTGCTGAGTGACCTCAGTGCCAATTAAAAAAATCAGACCATCCAAACACTCATCAGGTTAATTGTTTGTGTTAAATCACAGCACAGCAAATTAAAATAGTGACAAGAACATAACTGAGAAGCAGGGTTTCTGCACTACAAATTTTCACTTGCCTCCCCCAGGACCTTAACTTAGAATCATCTTTCGTAGGATCTTTCCTGAAGCTCAGTATACCTGCAATGCTCTGTTTCCTATGCTTCCAGAGAACAGTAGGTGGAAAGCATGGAATGCACTGTTTTGTTACATCTTGCTGCCTATGAGAAATTTTCCAGTGATATGATCATCTGCTAAAACAAAAACAAAAACCAAAAACACACCAGATAATGATTTCCATAAATAACAAAGAAACCAGATTATCAGAATAGTTACTAAGACTTAAGTACCTTACCAGTGGAGCTGGAACAAGAGTAGCAGAAATCTTGGATTTTAGAAATATGATTTATTTGTCCTCTGCTGTTCAAGTAACTTAATAAATGTTCAGTCCAACTACATACATAAAGGTCCAAATCCCTTCTCACTTATACCAGAGTAACTGAGGTGACTTCACCCAGAGGCCCTACTCCTGCAAACACTTATTAATCCTTGTGACATTCAGCTTTTCATCCTCTCTAAAAGAGAATCATAGAATCATAGAATCTCAGGGTTGGAAGGGACCTCAGGAGGTCATCTAGTCCAACCCCCTGCTCAAAGCAGGACCAACCCCAAGTAAATCATCCCAGCCAGGGCTTTGTCAAGCCTGACCTTAAAAACATCTAAGGAAGGAGATTCCACCACCTCCCTAGGTAACCCATTCCAGTGCTTCACCACCCTACTAATGAAAAAGTTTTTCCTAATATCCAACCTAAACCTCCCCCTCTGCAACTTGAGACCATTACTCCTTGTTCTGTCGTCTTCTACCACTGAGAACAGTCTAGATCCATCCTCTTTGGAACCCCCTTTCAGGTAGTTGAAGGCAGCTATCAAATCCCCCCTCATTCTTCTCTTCTGCAGGCTAAAGAATCCCAGTTCCCTCAGCCTATCCTCATAAGTCATGTGCTCTAGCCCCCTAATCATTTTATAAATAAATAAATAAAACACTATCACCAGTGCTATGACACCTTCTCATGACATATTTCCATGTTCTTTTTAAAAAAAAACTGTTGAATTTCTAGTAGTTCAAAGGGACTTCTCATACGCATAGAGTACCTCATATTATAGACAGTGCCAAAGATTCTCTGAAAAACCGCAGCAGCCACTTTACTACTGAATTCACATTAACACCGTTTGTCTTCCCCCAGCTTGTCAGCACTGGATCAAGTCTACACAGTGAAAATGCCCAGATTTGGCTTGTCCAAGTTGAGTGTTTGCCCACTAATCAATATGAAATATTCAGAGTATAAAAATGATTATTACACAAGCAACTGATAATTACCCCTCCCTCAGCTCTCTGAAGTGATTGTGTAAATGTAACATTGTGGGGTTCCAGGTTTATTATTTGCCAGAGAATCTGTGTTAAATGTGCATGGTTTACAAATAATAAGAGGGTTTTTATTGCTGCCAGCCCTGCAAACTCAACCTGGAATCTCAGAGTCAAGCTGGGTTCTTTTTTTAACCGTTAGTAATAATGGTGTGGTGGCGCGCGCCTGTAATCCCAGCTGCTTGGGAGGCTGCGGTTGGCGGCTCGCTCAGGAGTTCTAGGCTGCTGTGCGCTATGTCAATCGGGTGTCCGATGCTACTGACAGCCTGGCCAGTGGGTAGTGGGAGGACTGGCTAGAACAACACGTCTGATGTGTTGTGATCGGCGCGCTCTTGGTGAGGGCTGATAGACCGATGGATGACAGTGACATGAGAGTAATAATGGTTCTGCAGCCAAATTATGCTCTCAGTGACATCTCTACAACCCTATAGAAATCAATGAAAGGGCAACTGACAATTTAGGTCTAGACACTAGAGTCATAATCGACCTTAATATAAGGGGCAGCAGGGTAGCTTCCTCAGGAGGAGACCAGAGAACAAATTGTGACTCGTCGAATTACATTTCACCCCATGCTCTGAGGCCGAGGGAGTAAACTACTTCACTTCTTTCCACAGAGCAGCTTACTCCCAGCCAGCTACTCTAGTCATCAAACAAAGCAGAAGGGAGCCAGGACTCCATTATCCCCAGTCATCCCTCTTTACCCTCTCACTGGCCACTGCTTCACAATTGGGAGAATCCAGCAAGGAGCCCCCACTCTCCTCTCCACAACCAGAGTCACAACCTAAGCAGCACCATGCAGAGGGCTAAGGAGTTTTACTCCTCCACATTCTCCTGCATGGCCAAATAAGGACTGTGTCAATCTATCCCTTAGGGCTGGTCCACACTAACCCCCCGGTTCGAACTAAGATACGCAACTTCAGCTACATGAATAACGTAGCTGAAGTCGAAGTATCTTAGTTCGAACTAAAAGGTACTTACCTTGGTTCCAGACGCAGCAGGCAGGCTCCCCCGTCAACTCTGCGTACTCCTCTCGCGGAGCAGGAGTACCGGTGTCAACGGCGAGCACTTCCGGGATCGATTTATCGCGTCTAGACAAGACGTGATAAATCGATCCCAGAAGATCGATTGCTTCCTGCCGAACCAGGAAGTAAGTATAGATGTACCCTTAGTAAACAATTGCACTGATGCACAAGGGGGAATCAAACACAGCTCACTCTATCTTAGTTGGGTTGGCTCCACAGTGTTAAATGGAGTAAAAATCAGCACAAAGGTATGTCACTAAAATAAGCAGATGTGATGTTAAATAGACAAAAAATAGATCTATCGAATAAGAAGGTGCCAATTTTACAAAGTTACATTTCAGTTTGTGTAAACTCACTTCAAGCACAATATTTTAGAGAAAAATATCTAACCCCCCTAAAATACATTGGATTTGATTCATGACAAAGGTTGATTTTTTAAAAAAATTGAAATCTTTTGCTACCTGACCCCTTTGTAGGTGCATGTTCTCCTTTCCTCCTCTGCTTGATTTAGCAGGACTGAAAATAATTAACTTAATGTATCTGGCAGTAACTAAAACATATATTCCAGAATTACAAGCGTTTCCAGGAGTTATATATTCCTTTGGCTTTTTAGCATTGTTGAATACACAGCTTTTTTCCTCCATCACAAAAGAGCTAAATATTTGGCTGTGACTATACAAGATTAAATAATGACAGGATTATCTGACTTTAGGCAAACTGTAAATTATTTACAGATTTGGTTACAAAACAAAGAAAAGTATTACATTTAGAGCTAAAGAAATTCAGAAGAGAAAAGACTATTCCAAGAGCATTAATATTATTTCTTTGGGCTATACACTGCCCTTAATCTGCAAACAGTGCTGTCAAAGGAAATGGCCCGTGTACACAACAAGGGCACTATATGGCTGTTAAGCAACTGTATATAGGTTGAGCCTGTGCAGTACTGTACATTGTAAGGCACTAAATGGATTAAAATAATCATATTGTTTGGACAGTTAGATTGGGAGGTTTGTTTTTTTGTTAAGGAATTCCTAGTTTTGGGTTATGGTCAATTTTTGTATCCCTTTCAGGTCTAATATATCTGAAATTAAGGTTACAAGGAGCTTTTTCAGGTTTGGGGGGGCAGACCACAGTTTATTTACACAATTTGAATACATAGCCCTTTTTATTAATTTTAAAGCATCATTCAAGTGCTAATATTACCAAAGTGAATCCTAGCTGAACTCTGGACCATTGAATAATGGTTTCAATAAACAGAGTGTAAAACTCTCACTCCAATCCTTCAAACACGTAAGCACATGAGTAGCCTTATATATGTATGTAATCCCATTGAGTACGCATACATAAAGTGACTCATGAATTGGGTCCATATATGGTTTTGTAGACAAATCTGTTATGACAAAAGGAGCCATTTCACATTTTAAAAGTCTTTTTAGTCCTGTTAAATAAAGCAAATGCATATAAAATACTACAAAATTAATTGTAAATGCATTGTTACTCTTGGGTATGTAGCTAAATATCATAGCTAAAGTTTATACCTAGAGACATACAATCCCACTGACTTCAATGGGGATACATAGGTATCACTGAAGGCAGAGTTTGGCCCCATAATTTCTACTTCTTTACTTCTTTTTAGGTATGGTGAGTACAATTTTCAAAAGCACACAAGTGATATAGGAGCCTAAGTATCATTTTCAAAAGATAATAAGGCACTAGGAGCCTAAGTAATGAAACTTAAGAGCTAAGTGCTTGTCACTATTGCAAATGTGACCTAAACCTTCAGTAGCACAATCAATTGTAAAATTATCAAAATGGCATATCTATCATGACACCAACCCTCATACACTATATCCCTGCAATTTTAGAAATGGAAATGTCACCCAGCGTGGAAAATATTCAACTTTACAATGGTGAACTGAAAAAAAACATCCTTTTTGATCCACGCAGAGTGAATATACTATGTTAATGGATCATTAATTATGGGAGGGAAAGGGGATTAGAGCTTTACACTGCTGGAAGGATTATACTCAATTGTGCTGCTTCACTCTAGTTAAATTGGGGTATTATCCGTGATATGCTAAGGGCACATGGAGCTTATGACTAAGTGTGCTTTTTGGTATTTTTATAAATCCCAAACAAATAAATAGAAAACTAATGTATTATAAAATGGGATAGAAACAGGATAATTTATGAGATTTGATACCCAAAATGTCCTTCTGTTTTGATATTTTTATTTAGTACTGATTTTGGTTTTCAAACCATCCATCATCTATCTATTATTTACATTATTTTTATGAGAGTTGAAAGGACTATTTATTTAGAGAGATGCAGGGTTGAAAGTTATTGATCACAGCAGGCTCCTGAAGCAATTGTACTAGACACAGATTGTAATTACTGAATACTATACATTGGTTCATGAATTAAGGGAACAACCAACCCAAGTACAGAACAAAAGGCGTGCAGTAACTAAATTGTTGCAATTCAGCTTCAGCATCACAGCATGGGTAAACTGCATTTCAGTACAGACTCTGTCCTCATTTTCACTCCTTAATAAATAGTATTTCAGGCAGAGGTCTTGCCAACTGCTGATTCTTTTTTTCACACAGGTTTTATGTGTTTTCAAAGTATTAAACAAACAGTGCCATTAAATTACACTCTATTTAAGGAAAGCATACAATTAAGTATACGTCTGGAAACCAAATGCCTGTACTGCATAATTAAGTTTTCTTTGTGCATGAAAACAAACATTTGTGCTTCAAACTTTGCTACTACGGAGAAAGAATAATATGACATTGTAGTTTGCCATCTTTCTTTTATGTCCTGAAATGTTGGCTGAAACACGGGGTAGTGGGTCGCTAGTGTATCATGAACTGGTAGTAGCCACTCCATATTTAAAGTTGATGCTATCTTCCCTTCATGTCACTACTATATAAGCAACATATTTCGTAACCCTACACAGATTAAGTATTCCAATTCTATTCATGAAAAAATATTCTATTTCAGCAACATTTCACACTGTGAGGTTTCCTAGTACACAGGTATATTGAATTAATGCATCATTGGACTACATCCCTTTTGAAGTCTTAACTACATATTTTAACAAAGAATATATAAATATGACAGTATTCATCTAACCTTATATTTCCACTATAGAATTAAACAAGGAAGCAACAATTAGAATAGGTAGGCAGAGTATATCGTGCAAGGGGAGAGCGAGTGATGAATGAGGTTGCATTACTGAAGAATTGCCTGGATCACTTCCCTTTTTCATTCAAATAATTTCGTATTTGAAAAGACAAAAATTTTGTAAGATCACTATGTCAAGGTGTGACCTAGACTCCACTGAAACATATCACTTTCAGCCTTGAAGTTCAATAGTTGTGAATTTTTAAAACATTCCTGCCTTAAATTATCTTGCCTGTGCAAGAGATCAACTGATTCATAATTTTGCTTTAAACAGAATGAAAACAAATATAAAATGGTCTAATATAAGCTAGCAAGATTAAACTACATTATATCCATATAAAAACAACGACCCTGCTTTCATTAAAGTTAAGGTCAAAATTTCTGCTGCATTGAATGGGAGCAGAATCAAGCCTCAGTTTTGTTTTTCATTTATGTAATTTTCTTTTTCTTCTATCACAATATGCTTTTCTTTAAATTCGCTGCTAACCATCTGTCATAAATATGAAGGGAAGGGGGAGAGGATCTGATGCAGTGCTATTAAATCCTCTTTCCAGTAAAGGGTTAAGAAATGCAGGTAGCCAGACTGACACCTGACCTGGCTGGCATCTGACCAATAAGGGGACAAGATACTTTCAAACTTTGGGAGGGGGGAAGGTTTGTGTGTTTGTCTTTGTCTGAGAAAGAGTGATCTTAAAAGACAGAAGGAACCTGCAGAAAATCAAACCTCCCTTTTCTGAAGTAAGTTTAAATAGCATAGCGCATCAATTTCTGTTTAATTTCGGCTTGGTGTATTCCCTGTGTTAGAAGGGGCAAGGGTGGGTGGGGGTTATTCATGGTTTTCTGTAACTTTAAGGCTTTGTCCAGAGGGGGAAATCTCTCTAAGTTTGGAAATATAGTGCCCTGTAAAATAGTTACCATCCTGATTTTACAGAGATGATCTTACCTTCTTTATTTTTAATAAAATCCTTCTTTTAAGAAGCTGACTGTTTTCATGGTGTTAAAACCTAGGGGGTGGGTTTTTAGATCACTGTATAACCAATTGGTTGGGAAATTGTTCTCAAGCTTCCCCAGGAAAGGGGGTGTACGGCTTGAGGGGGTATTTTGGGGGGGAGGGAAGTTCAAGTGATTCCTTTCCTGGATTCCTGTTAAATACTTGATGGTGGCAGCAAAAAGCATTTCTCGGTGCAGGGAATTTTGTACCTTGGGGGATTTAACCTAAGCTGGTAAAAATAAGCTTAGGGGCTCTGAATGCGGGTCCCCATGTCTTTACCCTAAAGTTTAGAGGGGGGAGGGAACCCTGACACCATCATTCTTATGTCCCTTGCTTTATACACTCCGAATTTGTTCTGTGGGACAGGTCAACATTTTGAAATTTGTTTTTATTCTGAATGAGAATGAAAAGAAATATTTTCAAAATTTCCCACAAAATGAAATTTCAGAACAATTCCATTTTTGTTTTGAAAAAAAAATCAAACTTTTGTTTCAAAAACAATTTTTGCTTTAAAAATTTTATTTTGTGTATTTTCATTTTACATTCTTTTATGATGTCAGTAGTAGACATATCACACTGGGGGCTAGATTCACAAAGAAACTTGGTTGTGGTGACACTGTAGAAAAGACACTAGGATTCAGAGTGGATAAATAATGTTAAAAAACAATTGCACAGGATCCTGGGACTCCCAACTCCCAGGTGAGTGAACTAACCATGAGGCTACAGAGTCACTGTCAAACCTGGGTGCGAGTTCTCTCTCTTTCCCTCTCCGCCCCAGTGACTCTTTCATTATTAATGGTGCAGTTTCAACCAGAGAGAGTGAGGAAGGCTCACATCAGAATATCCTATACCCCAGGAGTTACATCATTCTTTTGAGAGGCGGCAGATCTGTGTTCAAATTGCTTCTCCCCCTTGGGTGGATGGGGGACTTGAAACTGGGGTGTCTCCCAGAATCCTAACCACTGTGCTAAAAATTGTGAAAGAGGTCCATTCCCACTCCCACGCCACTACATCTGAAGCACAGGTACCTAATTCCAAGAGAGGGTTTGCAGCTAAGAATCCCAATCGAAGGAAGGAATCTAAGTCAGTCCAGACTGCATGAAGGCACTGAACTCCCTGAGAGGGGCAGAATTTAAGACACACTCCGATATCTCCCATTAGCTAAGTTGGGCAGGGAGCTACTTAGCATGATGGCTTTTGTGAATCCCTTTCTGCAATGCTTAATCTTTATCCTTTCATTCTATAGATAGCCTAGGCCAGTGGTGGGCGACCTGCGGTTCGTGAGCCACACGCGGCCCGTCCAGGTAAGCTGCCGGTGGGCTGCCAGACAGTTTGTTTACATTTGCACAGCTGCCCGTAGCTCCTAGTGGCCATGGTTTGCTGTCCCCGGCCAATGGGAGCTGCGGGAAGCGGTGGCCAGCAAGTCCTTGCGGCCCGCGCTGCTTCCCTTAGCTCCCATTGGCCGGGCATGGCGAACCGTGGCCACTGGGAGCTGCAGGTGGCCATGCAAATGTAAACAAACTGTATCACCACCCGCCAGCAGATTACCCTGATGGGCTGTGTGTGGCCCATGGGCCGCAGTTTGCCCACCACTGGCCTAGGCACTGAATTCAGGCTTTGTAAATCCCAGTGATTTCTAGGCTCCTAAAAATTAAGCATGGTGACATTCAGGGCTTTTCTACACTACAAAATTAAGTCGACTTTATCTAATTTGACCATGAGCCTCTGAATTAATGAAGTCAACTGTGCGTAGCCACACAATGCTCATTGTCTTGATGGAGTGTGTCCTCACTAGCAGCGCTTGCATCAATGCACAAAGCAGTGCATTGTGGGTAGCTATCCCAAAGTGCAACTTGCCGCAGTGTGTTTTGGGAAGTTTGTGCAATGCTTCACGGGACCAAAACATTGGCGCAGGGGATAATAGGAACACTGCATTGGCATCCCATGATGCACTGTGCGCCCTCCCTCATATCAGTGGCAAACAACCCAGAGGTTTTTGTACCTTAAAACCACCGCACGTATGTCATAACCCCAGAAGCACGTAGCCTGCTCAGTTGTGCACTGTTGTTGTGAGCATCTCAAACACCTCGTGCCTTCTCCTGCAGTATTTCCAGAGCCGAAGTAGGCCCCGCCGTGCGGAACATAGCGATGTCCTGCAAGCAGGCCAGCTGCAAGCCATTGAAAGAAACAATGCACAGTTGCTGCTGGCAGTCACAGAGAAGCTTCACTCTGTAGAGCACCATTTCTGGTCCTGTGAAACAACACTGACAGGTGGGAATGCATCGTTTTGAAGGTATGGGATGATGAGCAGTGGCTGCAGAACTTTCGAATGCGGAAGGCCACCTTCCAGGAACTTTGTGCAGAGCTTTCCCATGCCCTGCAGTTCAGCAACACAAAAATGAGAGCTGCTCTGACAGTGGAGAAGTGAGTGGCAATCGCTATTTGGAAGTTTGCAATGCCAGACAGTTACCGGTCAGTGGGGAATCAATTTGGAGTAGCTAAATCAACCATGGGAGCTGCTGTGCTCCGAGTTTTCAAGGCCATTAATCGACTTCTGCGATGAAGAGTAGTGAGTCTGGGAAATGTGCAGGACATAGTGGATAGTTTTGTCGCAATGGGGTTCTCTAATAGCAGTGGGGCAATAGATGGCACACATATCCCCACCTTGGCACCTGACCACCTTGCCAAAGAGTACATAAACTGAAAGGGATACTTTTCGATGGTGTTGCAAGTGCTGGTGGATCATAGAATATCAGGTTTGGAAGGGACCTCAGGAGGTCATTTAGTCTAAGCCCCTGCTCAAAGCAGGACCAACACCAACTAAATCATTCCAGCCAGGGCTTTGTCAAGCCTGACCTTAAAAACCTCTAAGGAAGGAGATTCCACAACCTCCCTAGGTAACTCATTCCAGTGCACCACCCTTCTAGTGAAAAAAAGTTTTTCCTAATATCCAACCTAAACCTTCTCCACTGCAACTTGAAACTATTACTCCTTGTTCTGTCATCTGGAACGCCCTTTCCAGTAGTTTACAGGAGCTATCATATCCCCCTCATTCTTCTCTTCTAAATAATCCCAGTTCCCTCAGCCTCTCTTCATAAGTCATGTGCTCTAGCCCCCTAATAATTTTTATTGCCCTCTGCTGAACTCTTTCCAATTTTTCCACATCCTTCTTGTAGTATGGGGCCCAAAACTGAACACAGTACTCCAGATGAGGCCTCACCAATGCTGAATAGAGGGGAATGATCACATCCCTCTATCTGCTGGCAATGCTCCTACTTATACAGCCCAGAATGCTGTTAGCCTTCCTGGCAATAAGGGCACACTGTTGACTCATATCCAGCTTCTCGTCCACTGTAACCCCTTGGTCCTTTTCTGCAGAACTGCTGCCTAGCCACTTGGTCCCTAGTCTGTAGCGGTGCATGGGATTCTTCTGTCCTAAGTGCAGGACTCCGCACTTGTCCTTGTTGAACCTCATCAGAATTCTTTTGGCCCAATCCTCTAATTTGTCTCGGTTCCTCTGTATCCTATCCCTACCCTCCAGAGCATCTACCACTCCTCCCAGTTTAGTGTCATTTGCAAACTTGCTGAGGGTGCAGTCCACGCCATCCTCCAGGTCATTAATGAAGATATTGACCAAAACTGGCCCCAGGACCGACCCTTGGGGCATTCTGCTTGATACCAGCTGCCAACTAGACATGGAGCCATTGATCACTACCCATTGAGCCTGATGATCTAGCCAGCTTTCTATCCACCTTATCACAGGGAGGCCTTTCACCAACATCAATGTAGAATGGTTGGGAAAGGTTCATGATGCGTGCATCTTGACGAACTCGGGTCTGTTCAAAAAGCTGCAATCTGGGACTTTCTTTCCAGACCACAAAATTAACATTGATGATAGTGAGATGCCTACAGTTATCCTGGGGAACCCAGCCTACCCCTTGCTCCCATGGCTCATGAAGCCATACACAGCCCGTCTGGACAGCAGTAAGGAACAGTTCAACTAATGGCTAGGCAAGTTCAGAATGGTGTTGAATGTGCCTTTCGTCATTTGACTACTAACAAGGTTGGACCTTAGCGAGGAGAATATCCCCATGGTTATAGCTGCCTGCTGTGTGCTCCATAATATCTGTGGAAAAAGGGGGAAATTTTCTGCAGAGGTGGGCAGTTGAGACAGATCACATGGCAGCTATTTTTGAGCAGCCAGACACCAGGGCAATAAATAGAGCACAACAAGGGGTGCTCCATATCTGCGAGGCTTTGAAAAGCCATTTCAATAATGAGTCACAATAATGTGAGCTGCTTGTTTGCACTGTGGTTTCCCAAACCTGGCTTGTATCACTGTCCCTGTAAAGCCAACCCTTTGCCCAAGCCCACTGTTTCTACTCAATAAAGAACATTTATTTCTCAAATCAATTTACTTTATTTAACAAACCTAAGTAAAAAGGGAGAACAGAAAAAAAGTCCCCCCTTGGGGAAAAGGGGTTGTAAAGTAGGAATGGAAGAAACATTTTCAGCTGTGTAATATAGCACCACATTACAGACCATCAAAGGTGTGAATGGGCATCTTCAATTCTTTGTGCCCTCCCCCTCCCCCCGAGTTAAGTGAAAGGGATAATGGACTTTTCACCCATGTCACATGGAACGCTTGCGGGAGGGTGATTCTGTGTCAGGAGATTCTGGCTAGCTGTCCACCAGGGTCTGCAGAGGGACTCTACCCATCTGCGTCTGTTCCTGCAGTTCAACCAGATGGCTCAACATGTCTGCTTGGTCCCTCATAATCCAAAGCATCACATCCTGTGCCAAATGCTCTCACTCATTGGAAACTTTCCTGCTCTCTGTGTCCATGTCTAACTTCTCAGACAGTGAAATCCTCCATGTTCTCAGCTCTGTGTCAGCTGTCCCAGAGGCGTTCATTATCTCGGAGAATATGTCCTCCTGCATTCTCTTTCTCCTCCTTCTAATCACTGAAAGTCTGCTTTCAGGTGTTGATGACATGCTGAAGGACACATTTCCAGCTGTCAGGGGAAAAAATAAATGAGCCATTGTACATAAATAAAATGTTTCCATAACAAGGCCATTTTCATAAACAAAAACCCTTTTAAAACTGGGTGCAAGCCATAACATAATCAGAATCCATAACCTTTCACTGTGCCGTTTTGTTGCTCCAGCCATGGTGAATAGCCCCCACCACCCTCCCTAGGTGACCTCACTTTTAATGAAGTTTATGGCAGGCTCATTTTGGGAGCAGAGCTAGCTAGTCGAACAATGGCCCTTCCCCATAAATAGCTTCCCATGGTGCTATGAACAGGGTGGTGCAGGAGTGGGGGTGGGGGGACATTTCCACTCCAAAACTGAGGAATTTCTCATGTGGGGCCCAGTCAACTATCAGCCATTTTAAACTACTTGCCAACTCATACCGAGCATAGTAAAGGCACATTAGCGGCCACATGGTTTGGCATTCTGAAAAGTGAGGGCGGAGGGGCGGTGCGGGGGAGGCTACATGCCCTTTTTTGCCATGTAAGAGTACTTTTAATGAGAACTTCTCCTGTTTCCCCTAGGCCACCCTATGTGATATCAGTCTCCTGAGGGTAACAGAGGCAGAAGGAAGGAGATGCTGCAAGAGTCTGGGTATAGACCGGTCCTTACGCTGCTATGCTTTGTACTGCAATGATGCCAGCAAAATTAATTCAAGAGTTGTGTAGGAAAGTGTCCTACCATGGTGGAAGAAATAAGACTGCCCTGCCCAGAAACCTTTTGTAAAGGATTGCAGAGTACTTCCATGAAAGTTTCCGAGAGATATCCAGGGAGGATTCCCGGGCTATCCCAGTCCACCAAAGGTGTCTTTTCCAGGGGCCACCCTCTGCATAGCTGGAGCAGCCTCTTGTAAGCAGAGAACCACAGCATCTCACTTTTTCTTCACAGTAAATATGCAATACCACCAAATGTGTGTCCCTGCTAAAGTTTAACTGGACTTTCATTGTAATTGTATTCTCAACAGAGGAGCCTTCCCCGGCATCATGCTCAGTCACCGTGATGTCCTGTGACCCATAGGGCTCCAGGGTTAAAAATATTTCCTGGCTTTCGGGGAGAATGGATCCACCGCTCGCCTGTCTCCCATTTTCCTCCTCCTCTTTCTTATCCACTGTATCATCCTCCTGTTGTCCCTAGACTCACACACCTGTGAGGTCTCCAGGTTGCTTGTGGGGGTGATCGCAGGGTCACCCCCGAGAATCGCATGCAGCTCGTTGTAGAACCAGCATGTGTAGGGGTTCAGCACCAGAATGACTGTCTGCCTCCCTTGTCTTCTGGCATGCCTGGTGAAGTTCTTTTATTTTCACACAGCACTGCTTTGTGTCCCTCATGTAGTCCTTCTCCCCAGGGCTGGCGCTTCCACTAGGCGACCCTAGGCGGTCGCCTAGGGCAGCAGAATTTGGGGGGCGGCATTTCACTGCCCTCGGTGGCATTTCAGCGGCGACTCATTTCCTGGCGGTGATTCGGCGACAAGAAAAGCGGCCACCGAAACATTGCCGAGAATGCAGCTTCAGAGGAGCTGCTGCCGAAGTGCCGCCGATTACGGCGGAGGAGCGCTGCTGCCTAGGGCCGCAAAAACCCTAGTGCCGCTACTGCTTCTCCCCCATTCCACAAGCAATCTTTGCATAGATGTCAACATTTCTTCTGCTGGATCGGAGCTCTGCCTGCACAGACTCTTCTCTCCACACTGCGATGAGATCCACCATCTTCTATGCAGACCAGGCTGGACCAAGTTTGGGGCGTGTAGTCTCCATGGTCAGCTGTGCTTAAGCTGGCATGCTCTCAATGCTGATCAAATAGGAAATGGGAAATCAAAAGTTCCTGGGGCTTTAGCAGGGGAGGGGCTGTTTCCTGTGTACCTGGCTGCAGTGCAGAAGAGTCAAGAATGATCTCCAGAGCGGTCACAGAAGAGCATTGTGGGACACAACCTAGAGGCCAAGTAAGTTGAATTACACAATGCTACATCTGCACTACCTCTCTGTCGGCCCATGAAAATAGAACTAAGCACTATGCCTCTCGCAGAGGTGGATTACAGAGGCAACATAGATCATCGTAAAGGACTTGGTAGTGTAGACACATATATTTACAGGTCGACTTAAGGCGGCTTCCTTTGACCTAACTCTGTAGGGTAGACCAGGCCTAAGTATCAGCATGCCTAAATTTCTTTATGAATCGAGCACTACTATTATTACTGATGTGCCATGAAGTCATAAAAATGAATATTTTTATACACAATTTCAATTTTTTTTCCAAAATGACTTTTTTACATTTTGAAAGAAGCTCACAGGAAATTTGTCAAATAAATTCAATTTAATCAAAAATGGTTTTGATGAAATGGCATTTTCCAATGGAAATATCAATGGAAATGTTCAACTAGCTCTGCTCTAAACATATATTAAATACTATGGGATAAACATTGAGAAGTTAGATGGGCTATTTATTCTAGTAACATTAGATAGATATTTTCCACTCCTCCCTCCTATTAAATGGAAAGGATTTTCATGTTACTTTCACTTTTTAGAAAGCTTTTGTTCATGTATTTCAAGAAAGTACAAACTGCTATTGGCTACTTAATTCCTACACTACCTGGATTGTGTTTTTGCAGTTGTTGACACTAACAGTAGCCCTTAATCAATTTCCAGGCCTGATTGCAGTTAAATAGTGGAATCGTTTCAATATTTGAAATACATACAGTGCAATACCCATAAAATGATAAAAACCTGAAATTTCTAACATTTTAATTGATTAGCAAGTCTCCCAACTTTTAGATTGCTGTAAAATTAGGAGTAAAACATTAAAGACTCAAAGAGACATGCTGCGCAGTAGGACGTCTTAGCTGAGAGCAAGCCCTGCAGTGCTACCTTTCTGATTAAGATAACACTCAGTAGGGTATCTGTTTTGAACTCTTTATGCTGAAGGAATAGATGCCATGGGAAAGACTGGCTACATTCTACTAAACAAATGTGCAGCAAGTTTTAGAGTTAAAGACCAGTAAATAATGAAAAGAACCAATTAAGGAGTGTAATGGGGCAAGATTTGAGGAAGTATGAGAGGCGAAGAAAATAAGAAATAAGTATGACAGCAGGAACTGCCAGGTCAGGGATTCATTTAAGGAGGTACTTAAAAGATGCATTGGAAAACATTTTTTCCCCCAGGGGATGAGGGAGGGGAGTGACGGGAGAGGGGGAGGGGAGTGATGGGAGAGAGAGAGAGAGAGAGAGAATGAATAGCTACAGAATTTAACAGAAATATACGATTTTGAAGTAACAAGAATATAATCACAGGCAGGGACAGAATCAACCAAAAATAGATGGGTCCAAAAATTCACAAGACAAAAAACTAGTAGCAAGAGAAGGCTGATTCAAAAGAAATAATATTTAGAAAACAAAGGCTAATACATGTGAAATAATAGGTATGTGTACTCAGGAAAAAACAATATAAATAGTATAGGACAAAAGATTATAAATGAAAGAAATAGAGGAATGTACCTCTGTATATATTCATTACCTGAAGCTACATTTGTGCCTTTATATATTATTCATATATGTATAGAAGACATATTTAATAACTATGATTACCTGTGAATTATAAGGTGATGATTTTGCCATATACTGCCTGCAATTTTTCCACAAAATTCTCCTTGACTTTATGCATGAATTGAGAATAGGGTATGTACCCACCAGATCAAAACTTTATTAGGTTGTTAAGTGTTTCTTAAATTGTACACATGATGTATTTTTCTTGGGGGTTGTCTAAGTGTGCGAGTGATGCCAGGGAGCTGGAACCTCCTGAACCTTGCCACTGAGAGTATGTGCATACTAAGACATTGCTTGAAGAAGGTACAAGGAAGGTGGTTTGGGCAACTTTTTCCCCTTCCCTTTTTTTGTCCTGTGTTGTAATGAAGAGATCACTGCAAAGAGGGAGGTTGCAATGCAGCATCCCCTTTCTGCTGCATTGCCAAACTGAACAAATATCCCCCCTTACCCACTGCAGGGAATGTGGATGATCGAAGGCTCCCCTCCGGTGTCTAGGAAACCACCTTAATCATGATCTCCAAGGAGAAGAGTGCGGGTACTGTGCCCAGCTGCTACTGTCCAAGGCCAGCAGTAATGCAGACCTGGTAAGTGACTCTGCACTATGGATGGAAGAGAGGGGGATAGAACTCTGGTCCCTGCTGCTAGAAAGCATGGAACACCCCCCCCCGCCATTGTGCCATCTAAAGGGGAGTGCTAGCACCACTGGGGCTCTGAGTCTGCATGGTTCCCCATTGTCCCCTCCATGGGCTCAGGGCTCAGATGGAGGGAGATGGTTCAAATCCCCTTTATGCTGCTCTCATTTCTGACCCCAGTGACACCAAGAGCAGCCTTGAGACTGCTCTATCTTGTGCCCTGCCCCAGGGAAGACAAGTTCTGGCCACACTCCCTGATCCACCCCCTGCACCACTGCCACACCAGCTGGGGATGCTCCTGCCCATGGAGAATTCTCCGGGAGAGGTGGTGTGTGTTCCCACCCTCTTTGTGCTCCCAGAGGATATTAAGGGTCTTGGGAATCAATGAGAATGGGGTCCATGTATGTATCCAAGGGATGCAGGCTGAGCCAGCTCCTTGTCACTCTTCCCATGCGCCGACTCCATCATTCAGATCTCTAGTGAATCATTCCATACACCACCCCTCCTCCCCACACACAAGTTCCCAGGGTCTAACAGAGAGGGCAGTGCTGTGGGTACAGGCTGACATCCCTCTCTGATTCCCTCCCTGCAGAGTCAGCTGGAGACAGAAGCCTTTGAGACAAATGATGAGAGACCATTCCATTTCTGTGATGGGGGGGGGACCTGGCTGATCCTCTGTGAGGTGTGGGGTCACAGGAGTTGGGGGGAAGCAAGTGGGCATGGCTAGCTAAGACATGCTCCCTCGTGAGCAGTCAGTGGCATGGGGTGCCCTAGTGCCCTCTCCAGGTGGGAAGGGAATGTCTCTCCCCACCCCAGTTAATGGGTGGGGGGGAAGAGCTGGGGTGGATCCCGTTAGGGTGTGGATGAGTTTGTTTTGGGCTGGTCCCCACTGGGGTCATGCTAAGGGGCAGTGTCCCAAGCTGAGTGGGAGAAGGGCATACCTTAGCACAGAGGGGGACCTTCTCCAGACACCAGTGTTGGGGAGAATAGCCTCAAGGCCACTCTAACTTGTACGCTGCCCCATCCACGGGCCCCTGGGGAGCAGAGAATAGCCACAGCGTAGTGCACTCTGGGATCCTGTGGGTGAATGTGAATGGGTTGTAAAAGCATTTCAAAAACTCGGGTTGGTAGAGTAAAAGGTATGTGTGTAATGAGGTGTATATGAAAGAGGGAAGACTTGGCTTCCATGGTCCACCTTAACTATGTATTTCCTGGTTTTCAGAAGTCTGAGTTTTGCTCCTGCAAAAGGAGAATATACCACCAAGCAACCTTAACTCTGTCTTAATGCAGTTTTTTGCATAGAATAATAGCTGTGTAAAGAGAGCTGCAAAATTTGGAAATGTATGAGACTACTAGCAAAATAATAAAATAACAACTAAAGGTAAGCACTTCTGCAGATCCAAAAATACCTTGCTCTACATCAGAGACTAGGGTCTCAGATAATTTTTTTTCTGTCCTGGAAAATATATTCTAAATCCAAAACATTCAGAATATTAAATGCTTGAAATTTAAATTGAAGGTCAAATATTTAACAATTTTAAAGTCTACATAAATGGAATTTAAATCAATGTTCATGCAGAAAATCACAGTCCACAACCTATAAACTAAAAAAAAATAAAAATATTTTCACTTCTATTTAAATTGAATGTAAAAGATGTACAGTAGCTGAAAGATGTACAACCAGACATTTGGTTTCACATTAACAGACTTATTTGGTTATTGGAAGGAAAAATGTCTCTCAGCACTAATTATCCAAATAAAGTGAGTGTCTTTTTCCATTTAATGTTAAGACAGTGTAAAAGTCATACAGTTCTTTAATCCTTTCACAGTTGTTGCAACATCACTTTCTTTTTGCAACAGAATATCCATTTTAATAGCTGGAAGGGATGCTGCCCTGGAGAATTCTACCTAATACACAGGACCTACTTCAATAATCAGCTTTAAAGTATGAGGCTACCTTAACCTGACTTTGTAAAAATGATGTTGAAGGGTTTTAGATTCCTTGCGTTCTTTATTTCTACATCACACATACTCAATACACATGTAAAAATATGTTTCTTCTGTCTGCCAGCTCTGCAGCCGCTCCCTGGTTTCTGAAAGTCAAGTTGGGTTTCTCTATCTCCCGCAATGGAGACTCAGTAATCCAGTTTAGGCTATCAGATAAGACCTAATTTTCCTTTCACTTATTTTTTTCTTGACCAGTGTAACTCCACCGGTTTAAATTGAGTTACTCCTGATTTGGGTGCTGATTCATCAAGGTACCTTATCAGATGCATAAATTTAATCATAAATCATTGAAGTCAATTTACAAAGTTGAGTGCGTACTTAAGTGATTACCCGAATTGGGGCCGGACTGCTCAGCACCTTGCAAGATCAATCCCAAACTGAATGGAGAATGAGAACCATTGTCTTCAGAATATGACTCTTGTACTAATATCCCTGACATTATATAAAGGCACTGGGTGAAATTTTCACTCAGTTGAAGCTACTGCCAAAATTTCCAGTGACTCCATAACTTCATCCAATGTAGTTGACTGTCTAATCTCACATGCAGAGCCACTACTTCTGAATGAGGTGGGAGAGCGGGGGTGAAGGGTGAATAAAGGACTTGATGGCTGCCGATTTAAAAAGAAAACTTTTCATTTTTAAAGCAGAATAAATTTGATATGTAAAGCAACACCACATTGTATATAGGACCCCTCAATGTCAATTTTAGAAAGTTACTGTTTAGGGTAGGATCACATTCTGTTTACATCCCCCAAGTGAAGTAACCTGGAGAAAATTTTCAAACCCTCCTAAACTTTCTGTCTGCAATTGTAATTTTGATGTAAGAGAACATTTTGATGTAAGAGTTTAACATATGTAGAATAATTCAGGCCTAATGACCACAGCTCTGTGAAGAGGAGAACGAACGAGAACATCTTACATTATCAGTTAGTTCAGTGAAAGTGTTAGAAACATACAACTCAGAATAGGATGGAAAATAAACTAGCAGTGGAATTGAATAAAGAGGTGCTGAAGCATAAGATAATATTTAGGGCTGAATTCTGCTCTCTTTTCTCAAGCAAAATTTTCATTGACTTCACTAGAATTATTTTGATTTTGAGTTGAATGGTGCATGTGTGTGCTAAACTAGTTTGAACAATAATGACTATGCAAGAGAGGAAAATTATGTATTAAGAAAAGAAAAAGGCAATAAATGCTCAGAAAAACACATTAGACAAACTGCCAATGGAAACAAAATGATGTTGGCACCTGATAATCCTTACAAATCTTTTGAAAAAAATTAACAGGTAGAAAGAGGCTAAAATGAACACAAAGTACCTCTGGTGGGGATTTTGTATGAGTAGTAATTGGACAGAGTGAGAGGATGGAATGTCCATTACACAACAAGATAGCTCATTTAAGCGCTTTAAAAATATAAGCCACAGGAAGAGAAACTGGGCACCAAAGCAGAGAAATGGAGAATGTAAAAAAAGGGATCACAACCACAAATAGTGAGCATATCATATTCTGTAAAGTACATATCGCAATGGATTTGGGGGCTTTACCAGCACTCCAAATCTACACACACACACACACACACACACACAAAACCACACCAAAACTCCTTCTCCTTCCCCCACCAAACAGACAAAAAGCCCAATAGAAAATACAATTAGGAAAAAGGCAGAATCTTTTGCTGTGTATGATTTGATGAAACACTTCACATAAAATACTGTTTTACTACAAGCATAGGGCTTGACTGCACCATTTATATACAGACCATAGAAAGGGAAACTGCCTCTGGGAAGCTGGATGGCCACTGGAGCTTCTAAGTGCACAAAAGCTGAGTGTCTGCCGTTACTCTGTTTATGGGGTGCTGCTTAGTCCCTCTTCCTCAAAATGATCAGTCAGCTCTGCTGATTGATGTGCACAATTGATGTACCCAACTCACCTCCCCAATCTTTCTTAGCCCCTTTGAAGCTCATGTTCCTCTTGGGCAGTAGAGAGGGAGCAGTTTCTGCTCACCACAATATTCAAGGGATGCATTTCTGCTTGAATCTTACAAATGACCATGCAGGAGGGAAGGAACTCTCCTTCTTTGCTCCCACTATGTAGTCACTGAATCTGGCTCTTACCTGGGAGAAGGCTCCACTGTACCGTAACGTCAAGATTAAAGATTGTGAGGTAGTCAGGCCCTGCTAATAAGGGCCATATAATACTTGAGATAGATAAGCATACTAATAAAGATGGCTTCATGATTTTTTTCTTAAATTTCAGTTTTCATTCATATATTTTATTTTGAATTAAAAATCCCCTTGCAGCGTTTGTAGGCTGGACAGTGGAGACCAATGCTAGTGCATGAGACCCAAAAAGAGGAACTGACTCATCTTCTTAGATCGACCTGAGGGAAATGCAAAAAAGAAAGCAAAGTGCAATTCTGCTTTCACTGATCCAGGATGACTCCCAGTCAAGTCAGTAAGAGTAGCATTCTTTTCAGTGAGGGCAGAATTAGGCCTAACTTGGGAAATGTAAATTGGATTTTTTTTAATTCTTTGATTTAATAAGCTAAGATATAACAGAAGACAGGAATTTAAAAGAGGACTTGATTCTCCTTTACACCAAAGCCTATTTACATCCACTTTAAGGCCCCTTAATACTGCCTGAGCTGTGAAAAGTGCTTTAGTGTAATGAAACACAAACCCATGTTTTTTAACCAGACAACGTCCTCTTTACAGAACCCTGTGATGAGGATGGTCTCAAACATAGTTCTACTAAACTGTCTTCAGCTAGCTTCAGCTGGTTCAGTTATAGTGTGGACAGAGTTTTACAGGTTTTACAGAAAACCATAATAGTCCATTTCCCCAAGGCAATTCTATAATCCTCAACCTAATGTTAACAAGGTAATCACTTCCAGAGGGGCTACTTCCAAACAAGTGCAGCTAAACCATGATTCATCGGCCTCTAAAGAGCACATAACTGATGTGTGGTGTAACATTGTTGTGAAAACTAATTTAAAGTTGAATTGTTGTGCACAGAGCATAATATACTTGCACTTTTCTGTTTTTGTTATTTTATGTACCATTTAACAGTTAAAAAACAAATGTTTTCCAGTGGCATTTTGCTTTTGTTTTAAACAACTTGAAACAATGTAATTGTAAAACATAAAGCATAAATATGATGTTCCATGAGCAGATGGTATGTTAGCCTGACCTTGTTTATCACTGGACCACATCCTCTGACAAGGTTTTATGTAATGACTGCAGCAGTTCCTGGCTACTTTCCTTGTGTCAGATTTCACTGTCATCTTCAAGTAATACAATTTTAAGATAGTAGTGGAATTTCTGACAGTTAACAATTGGGTGATTTTGTATCCAAGTGCACAACTTTGCTTGAGACCCTTTTAAAATACGTTAATCTCTTACTAGAAGCAGCCACTATCTAGTCTTCCATTTTACTTTCTAATCTACCTTCATTAAAAGTGTTGATGTTCATTTTGAACATTATGCAATTACTATTAAACAGAGCATGTGATTTGCTTAGCTCCTTGCATGCTAACAAAGAATTTGTTTAAGCTGCCTGTGTCCATAAGATCCTTATTTGAAACTTGATGTACTATAATGATCTATCATCAAAAAGTAAAAAGCATAGACCAAATGTAGCATCCTCACAGGTGTAACCTCATTGTTTTTGGACATAAAATATCCCAGGAGGATTAGTTAGTATGTCATATTATGCCTTTTTAATTTCTAAGCATTTACACACATTTTCCTGCCTTTCACACTCGTTATATGCTGCCCTTTTTCCAAATCAAGCAGTTATTAGGTCAACATGTATTTAAAGAAACAGCAACATTATTTACTACATGTGCATTTTACTGAAAAATATCAATGATCAACTCACTTCCACTAGAAATACTTTTATTTCAGCCTGTAGGTCACAACAGAATAAATGTTTCTATTGTTCTTTTCTGGATTTTTTTATACGGTCATTCACTATTTGTTTATATATTATTTGGATAGGAGAACTCCCGGAATACTATTAATAGTTACCTTTAATAGTATATCTAGTAAAGGGGGAACACTTACCCCGCATTGGAGGCTGGTCTTCTGAAAATCTTCCCATTTTTAAATCTATAGTTTGGGTCATCCAGATGCTGCCCTTTAAAAAAAGAAAATACTTAAACCCCAAAGCTGGCAGATCTCAGCATGCTGTAAAGTCAGCAGACGTTCTACCAGATTATACCCTTTATTTTGGCTAGACTTTGTATGTGAATATGGCTTCAGTTGAGGTTTACACATCTGCACTTGAGAAAGACGTTGTCAGTGTTCAGACAATAGCTAGTCCCATATAGGTGCTAAATTTCAGTGTGTTTACTTTTTTGGTACTAATTCAAAGTGCCTTATTCGGGCTTCAAAACATAGACCTGTCGCCATAGTAATTCTATTATATGAAAAACACACTTATTCCTTTGAGTTAGAACATAAATATCTGTATTATCTGAAGCACATCTTTGCTTGATGTTGAACCTCCCCCTAAAAAAAAAAAAAAGAGTCACAAAGTGTAACCCAAACGATAATTTTACCAGGGATTATCTCAGACAATAATTGACAGAAATGTCACATCATAAAGCTGGGCGAACAATACATAATGAGAAAGTTGTATATGGAAGCACAGTGGTCAGAACCTACATAAGGACAGTAAAGTTGTCAACATATTTTGACCAACAGCATCCTCAGTATAGAGGCCTTATCCTGCAATGTGCTAAGCATCTTCGGCAATCACTGACTTCATTCAACAGGTCACAGGAATGGGCGCTAGATAACTATTCCTATGTAGGGAAGTGTTTCTTACTCATTTTTTCTGTTGGGACTGGAGGCAGATGGTCATACAACAGCTTCCCAGTAAGCTGAAATTATTGCTCTGTGCCAACCCCTAATGAGTTATGTATTATGATACAGACTTAGTTACGTGATCACATACTATTTTTTGCACAGTACCCCTGTACTCAAAATAGTTAAGTCCAAAGATGACTGTGAAGAGTTACAAAAGGATTTCAGAAATCTAGATGACTGGGTATCTAAATGGCAGATAAAATTCAATGTTGATAAATGCAAAGCAATGAACATTGGAAAAAATAATCACAGTCTTGAAGTCATGGAGTTCTCTGAAAACATCTGCTCAATGTTCAGTAGGAGTCCAAAAAGGTAGCAGAATTTTGGGAACCACTAGGAAAGGGATAGATAATAAAAACAGAAAATATCATAATGCTGTTAAATAAATCCATGGTATGCCCAGACCTTGAACACTGCATGCAGTTCTCGTTGCCCCCCCCCCCCCCAATCTCAAAAAAGATATATTAGAATTGGAAAAGATACAGAGAAGGGCAACAAAAAATGATTAGGGATATGTAACAGATTCCACATGAGGAGAGATTAAAAAGACTGGTGGTTTAGGTTGGACATTAGGAAAAACTTCCTGTCATGGTGATTAAGCCCTGGAATAAATTGCCTACGGAGGTTGTGGAATCTCCATCATTGGAGATTTTTTAAGAGCAGGTTAGACAAACACCTGTCAGGGATGGTTACATAATACTTAGTCCTGCTATGAGTGCAGGGACTGGACTAGATGACCTCTCAAGGTCCCTTCCAGTCCTATGATTCTATGATTCTATAAACAATTTCCATTTTCTTGTTTGCTCGTTTGTGATGTTCAAAATAAATTAATGTAAATTTACCACTTTATTCACCCCAGAATTCTGAAGGATGAATAATTAATTTTAACATATACAGGATTGATGGTTATTTCTGAGTTGATAATCTTCTGAACTTTTCTAGTGAAAATGGGTGAAGTTGGCTATTAAATGATATGAACAATATTGGAACAAGATTATGGAGCATCTGGTACAGATGCAAGTGTTATATTTACATCTGATTGGAATCCAGTCTTTCTATGACAAATATCCGGACAGCAAAGAAACAGCTAAGGTCAAATTTTTCCCTCCAAGTTTGTCTGTTTGAGATTGTATAACATTATAAAAAACAGTATATCCAGCCACTTTTGATCAATCACATCCCATGTGGGATTCTTCCAGTGAAACTGAAATTTAAACCAGTGCAGAGTGTCTTCACAAGACAATATGCATCACATATGCCTCTCTTAAGGCTAATGTTAAGGGCCTATGTGGTAGCCATTTGCACTGCAATCAATTTCACTCCAAATGTATACAATATAGCAGATGCTAACATAATGTTGACTTCATTGGAAATACACCAATTTACACCATCTAAGAATCTGGCCCATGAATCTAGAGATGCACAATCAGATGATCCTGATTTACATGTAGTTGCTGCTGTTATCTGCTTAGAAGCATAACTAATGGCAATTTCTGAGGATGATCTGCACTGCAAAACATAGAGCCAATAATATCTGCATATGCCCCTGAATATTTTCAGGCTGACAAACAGAACTTATATAACTGTTGCATCATCTGAGCGTCAATATTCTACCTATTCAAATGGAGATAGATCAGTAAATGATTCACTTTAATCAACTCCTGTCTTGACAAAAGTACAGCATGTACTGAAATTTTATGTATCAATCTTCTTGAAGGAAATATACTATGTATTGGGAGAGGGGTGTACTGATATCTTTAAAGTCACTGTATTGTAATCTGATTCCAGCCCAGCCTGGTGCAGTAGATATTAGGATATAGAATACATTGTAGGAGCAGTGCTAATAAAAGAACATGAACTCTAACTGTGGTGCCGGAGTTTCAGGAACATATTTAGAAGAAATGAAGGTTTGTTTTACACTTTGCATTTTTTATATACCCATGACATCTGAGTAATTTATAGTCTTTGGTAATCATTACTAACGTTCTGCTAGGATGTATTCTTGCTTGGTCTACAATCAGGGGTTCTCAAACTGGGGGTCAGGACCCCTCAGGGGGTCATGAGGTTTTTACATGGGGGGTCGTGAGCTGTAAACCTCCACCTCAAACCCCACTTTGCATCCAGCATTTATAATTATGTTAAATATATTAAAAAGTGTTTTTAATTTATAACGGGGGGGTTGCACTCAGAGGCTTGCTATGTGAAAGGGGTCACCAGTACAAAAGTTTGAGAACCACTAGTCTACATAGAGAAAATATTAATGGGGCAAATATTTTGGATCTCTGCTCTTTTGTGGTCTGTAGGAGTGAGTGTTGGGGTGTTACTATGATTTCATGAAGGTGATGGTTCCCTACTATGCCTATGATAATATTTATGACTATGATGGTTTTGTTAATCAGTCCAGTCTTTCATAAAATCAGCTCATCTGTCTGAAGAGGTTACATGAAGTGGTTTATTATAATGAACAGCAAAAATGTGAATTATTCAGACTTTAAGGGAAACATACATTTGAATGAAATCATATTTTTTAAAAGACAGGTTTATTTTTTGCTCTGCTTTATAATCAGTCAGTATAGAGATTTACCAATTACCACAGCATGTGCTCAGCTATATTTTATAATAAATGAACAATCAAGAATTCTACTATAAATTCTTTTCTAATCCTTTTACAATGCAAGTATTTGAACATGAGGATTTTATTAGCATAATTCACCTATAGAGCTGCACAGCAAGTTCCACTGTAAGAGCACATATTTTCTTTGCTGACAATTATACAATTTTGTGTGTATAAATTCATGATATTTTATATGTCACAGACTCAGAATGGACAAATCTGGAGGCAGAGTAGACTCATTTTTAAGCTCAAATGCAAGAAAAGATCATTCAGAACAAAATACTTAGAGGGCATCGCTTTAATCTGTAAATGTAGAGACAAATCTAACCTTGGTATCCTACTAATCTATAAAACTTCCAGACACCAATGGCTTCACCAATGAGCTGAGACACACAGTCCTACAATGTGATGAAATCCACAAAATTAATCAACTTCTGAGATTTCAACATCAGAGATGATTTCTCTTATACAATAGCCCAAATTTTTTCTATCTGAACTCTCTACCTTAGTTTTCTCACAGGTGATAACCCAAACAAACAGCCATCCAAACTCTAGAGTGGCTATATCCTGTTTACTTAGGCTGGATGTGTACAGAGGGGGATAGATTCTGTACTATGCCTTGGAAGGAATACAACACATGACATGGGGGCAAAGGTGGAGAGGACGTTTTGTAAAATACCATGCACCAGATTTTGTTATCCAAGTGTGATATATTCAAGAAGCAAATCTTCTAACTTGTGCTCACACACACACCTCTCTCCTTCATTAGGAAAGTTTCAGAAATGTATTCACATCTTAACACTTGATGCAGTACATTTTGAAGTTAACTCCTGTGCTTGCAACTGAAAGCAGAGACAGAGGGAGGCACCAAAGAAACAGGTAGAGCACCAGGCACAGAGGCTTTTGCATGTATTTGTTGAGCACAATAGTGAGTATTTTGCATGTATTTGGTGAGTAGCTTGACTAGCTAAAGAAGGGAGAAAATAAGCCCAAAATGGATATGTTGCAATCTCCATTCAGTCTGCATTTGTCAGACAATGTTGCAGACAACTGGAAAAAATTTAGATAGAGATTTGAATTGTATTTGGCAGCCATAGGGGCAGAGAGAAAAATGAAATCATCAGCCTTTTTGCATGTTGTTGGGGAGGAAGCACTGGATATTTATAACACCTTTAAGTTTGAAGAAGGTGAAAGCATGAAGTTAGGTAAAATACTGACTAAATTTGAGGAACATTGTATGCAAAAAAGGAATGAAACCTTCAAAAGACAAATTTTTACATACATGAAAAAAAACTGATGACACCATAGAGCAATATGTCACAGAATTAAGGGACCTCAGTAAAACCTGTGACTTTGGTGAGCTGACAGTCTCTGGTTTGTGGCATTAAAGGCAATGTGTTAAGAGAGAGACTGCTCCGTGAAGGTGACTAGCTTGGCTTAACAGTGAAATCTTCAGTGAGATTAAACTCAAAAAGGAAGCTTACAAGAAGTGGAAATTTGGACTGGTGACTAGGGAGGAGTATAAAAATATTTCTAGAGCATGCAGGGGTCTAATCAGGAAGGCCAAGGCACAACTGAAGTTGCAGCTAGCAAGGGATGTGAAGGGTAACAAGAAGGGTTTCTACAGGTATGTTAGCAACAAGAAGAAAGTCAGGGAAAGTGTGGTACCCCTAATGAATGGGGGAGGCAACCTAGTGACAGATAATGTGGAAAAAGCTGAAGTACTCAATGCTTTTTTTGCCTCAGTCTTCACAGAAAAGGTCAGCTCCCAGACTGCTGCATCGAGCAACACAGTATGGGGAGGAGGTGAGCAGCCCCCAGTGGTGAAAGAACAGGTTAAGGACTATTTAGAAAATCTGGACATGCACCAGTTCATGGGCCCAGATCTAATGCATCCAAGGGTGCTGAGGGAGTTGGCAGATGTGATTGCAGAGCCATTGACCATTATCTTTGAAAATGTGTGGTGATCGGGAGAGGTCCCTGATGATTGGAAAAAGGCTAATATAGTGCCCATCTTTAAAAAAGGGAAGGAAGAGAACCCAGGGAACTATAGAACAGTCAACCTCACTTTAGTCTCCGACAAAATCATGGAGCAGGTCCTCAAGGAATCCATTTTGAAGCACTTGGAGGAGAGGAAGGTGATCAGGAACAGTCAACATGGATTCACCAAAGGCAAGTCATGCCTGATCAATCTGATTGCCTTCTATGATGAGATAACTGGCTCTGTGGATATGGGAAAAGCGGTGGATGTGATATATCTTGACTTTAGCAAAGCTTTTGATACGGTTTCCCACAGTATCCTTCCCAGCAAGTTAAAACACTATAGATTGGATGAATGGACTATAAGATGGATAGAAACCTGGCTAGATTGTTGGGCTCAATGGATAGTGATAAACAGCTTGATGTCTAGTTGGCAGTTGGTATCAAGCGGCGTATCAAGCGGGGTCAGTCCTGGGGCCGGTTTTGTTCAACATCTTTATCAATGATCTGGATGACGGGATTAATTGCACCCTCAGCAAGTTCACAGATGACACTAAGATGAGGGGAGAGGTAGATATGTTGGAGGGTAGGGATAGGGTCCAGATTGACCTACACAAATTGGAGGATTGGGCCAAAAGGAATCTGATGAGGTTCAACAAGGACAAGTGCAGAGTCCTGCATTTAGGATGGAAGAATCCCATGCACTGCTACAGGCTGGGAACCGACTGGCTAAGCAGCAGTTCTGCAGAAAAGGATCTGGGGATTACAGTGGACGAGAAGCTGAATATGAGTCAGCAGTGTGCCCTCATTGCCAAGAAGGCCATCAGCATATTGGACTGTATTAGTAGGAGCATTGCCAGCAGATCGAGGGACGTGATTATTCCCCTCTATTCGGCACTGATGAGGCCACACCTGGAGTATTGCACTCAGATTTGATTCCCCCACCCCACCACAGAAGGGATGTGGACAAATTGGAGAGAGTCCAGTGGAGGGCAACAAAAGTGATTAGGGGACTGGGGCACATGACTTACAAGGAGAGGCTGAGGGAAGTGGGGTTATTTAGTCTGCAGAAGAGAAGAGTGAGGGAGGATTTGCTAGCAGCCTTCAACTACCTGAAGGGGGGTTCCAAAGAGGATGAAGCTCAGCTGTTCTCAGTGGTGGCAGATGACAGAACAAGGAGCAACAGTCTCAAGTTGCAGTGGGGGAGATCTAGGTTGGATATTAGGAAACACTATTTCACTAAGAAGGTGGTGAAGCACTGGAATGGGTTACCTAGGGAGGTGGTGGAATCTCCATCCTTAGAGGTTTTTAAGGCTCAGCTTGACAAAGCCCTGGCTGGGCTGATTTAGTTGGTGTTGGTCCTGCTTTGAGCAGGGGAGTGGACTAGATGACCTCCTGAGGTCTCTTCCAACCCTAATATTTTATGAAGGAGACTTAACTTTAGAAAAAGCTCTCTAAATATGCTGGGCAGCAGAAAATGTGAAAGCACAAGCCAAAGAGCTGAATCCACCAGATGGTGTTATCCATCTACTAAATACAAAAGAATATAGCCAGAATTGGTCAAATAGAAGAGTGACCATGCTCTATGAAAACCACTATTTCAGGAAAGACTGGGTACAGACAGTCATATGGAAGGTGTGGATTACAGCATGGCCTCAAACTGTGATGCCTTTGGGAGATTCTGTTATCAACGTGGGAAAAATAATAATTTTATAAAATGCTGCAGATCCCAAGTGCAGAAAAGTCTAGTGTATTCACTTAAAGACAATCTGGTTGAAGAATTTTTCATAGATGTACTGGGATCTAGCAAGCCTGATGAGAAGGACTGGATACTGCCTATGACAGTGAATGGAACAATTATTCCACTAAAACTGGACACAGGAGCACAGGTTAATATTCTGTCTGAACAAGATTATGAGAGATTGAAAATACGACCAAAACTGGGAACAACAAAAATGAAAATAACTGGCTATTCTGGGATAAATATACCAATGAAGTGAAGGTGCATTGCTAGCATCAACCATAAAAACACCATGTACAGGCTCCCATTCATTGTAGTGCCAAAGGAGGTGACACCAATTTTAGGCCTGGCTGCATGTGAGAAAATCAATCGGATAAAATGCTCTCTCTCACTACAAGATCATACTGAATCTGGCTATGAGACACTCTTTCGGGAATATCGTGACCTGTTTCAAGTGTTGGGTTGCTTGCAGGGTGAACATACAATCTGGATAAACAAGCAGGTCCCTCCAGTTATCCATCCACGTAGAAAGGTGTCATTTGCACTCAGTGATAAACTCAAGACTGAGCTTGCAAGGATGGAAGTAATGCAAATACAAAAAATTCAGGAGCTAACAGAATGTGTGAGCTCCCATTGTGGAGAAAAGTAATTGCCAGCTACGCATATACTTAGATCTCAAAGACCTCAACAAATCTGTAAAAAAAGAACATTTCAAACTATCAACCAGAGAAGAGATTATGGCTCAGTTTGCAACTGCTCAAGATTTCAGTAATTTGGATGCATCCTTGAGGTTTTGACAGCTAAAATTAACTGAAGAAAGCTCAAAGCTGTGCACATTTAATACCCTATCTGGAAGATACACATTCTGATGCTTACTCTTCATCATAGGTTCATCATGAGAAGTGTATCACAAAACTATACCTATTATCTATGAAGATATTAATGGTTTTGACACCTCAGTGGATCACCCCATCTTCTGGGGCTCAATGAAACAGGAGAATGATTGTAGACTTCAGGAAGTCCTGGATGCAACTAGAGCTGCAAACTTCAAACTAAATAGGGAGAGCTGTGTTTTAGGAGTTACAAAACTGACTTTTGTTGGGGACATTGTTTCCAACGAAGGTGTAAAACCGGATAAGAGGAAGATTTGAAATGATGCCACATCACCATCAAAGAAGGATGTTCAATGGTTCCTGGGAATGGTTAATTATCATGGAAAATTCATACTAATCTATCTACCAAAACAGCATTTTTCAAAACTCCTAGAGAATAAAAAGGAATGGTATCAGGGTGCAGAACAGGAGGAATCATGAGAAGGTTTAAAACAACAGCTGATGCAAGAACTAGTGTTAAAGTCTATGTACCAAAAAGGCCTATTAAAATTTCAGCAGATGCTTCACAGTCTGGGCTAGGTGCAGTGATTTTACAGAGGATTGTTGGCAACCACTGGCATATGCATCTGAATCACTGACTGAGGCAGAAACCAGATACACACAGCTTGAGAAGAAGCTTTTAGGAATATTGCTTGCTTATGAGAGATTCAATCAGTATATTTATGGACAGATAGTGGAAGTTGAAATGGACCACAAGCCCCTGATAGCGTTATTTAGCAAACCACTAAATGACTGTACTTTAAGGATTCAAAAAATGATGATAAAGCTGCAAAAGTATGATTTGGTTGTGACCTACATACCCGGTAAATTCATGTTCACTGCTGATGCACTTTCCAGAGCAGTGGCTTCCACGAAACCAGAGAAGACTTTAGAGACAGAGATGCAAGCCTATGTAGATCTGATTGTAAAGTCAATTCCCATAGCTAACAGGAAACTGCAACAAATAAGAGAGGAAATGGAGAAAGATGAATCATTGGAAATCCTTAAAGAAATGGTAATTAAAGGGTGGCCTGAAGAAATAAGCAGTTGCTATCTAAATGTAAGAGCTATTGGAACTGCAGTCATGAACTTACTGTGATAGATGGGGTGATTTTCGAGTAAGGTTGTAATTCCAATGAGCCTCTGAAAAGAAATGCTACAGAAGATCCACGAGGCTCATTTAGGAACTGAGAAGTGCAAACAATGAGCACGTGAGATGCTCATTGGCTGCGAATAAAAACTTATTTTCATGCTTGAAATACAAGCCATGCCAATAGGCAGAGCCACTGAGATCTCATCCAGTTCCACAAAGGCTTTAGGAAAAGGTAGGCACTGACATTTACCTGGCAATCAAAGGATTATTTAATAGTCACAGACTGCTATTCTCTGTATCCAGAAATTTGCACACTGCACAGTACTAATAGTAAGTCAGTGATAGCTGGCACGAAGGGAATCTTCTCCAAAAGATTC
Source organism: Macrochelys suwanniensis (assembly GCA_033296515.1). NCBI lineage: Eukaryota > Metazoa > Chordata > Testudines > Chelydridae > Macrochelys > Macrochelys suwanniensis. Next base: position 47,134,696 of record CM065777.1, read on the forward strand.
ATGGAATTCCAGATGAAGTCTTTAGCGATAATGGACTGCATTTTCCAGTGCAGATTTTAGACAAATTGCCATAGATTGGGATTTTCATCACAAAACATCAAGTCCAAATTACCTCCAATCAAATGGATTTGTGGAAAGGTCTATATGAACAGTAAAGAACCTTATGAAAAAGACTTTTGTCAGTGGGGGTGATTTGTATAAATCTTTATTGGTTTACTGAAGTACACCTCTGGAGACTGGCTTTTCTCCAACTCAGCTGGTAATGGGAAGAAGGATCCGATCTAATTTACCAATTACTGATAACCTGCTGAAATCTCCTAACAATGAAACCATATGGAAGATGAAAGAAAATCAGAAGTGGAAGCAGAAATATTATTTTGACAAAAAGGCCTATGATCTCCCATCTCTTAACCCAGGTGATAGAGTGTGCCTGATGAATCACACCTCTAATACTTGGGGCCAAAGGGGTACCATTAAAGAACAGCTGCATCCAACATCTTATATAGTCCAGACAGACCAGGGGGACACGTTTTGACATAATCAAAGGGCTCTATGAGTAATGCCAGAAAGTTCCAATACACTGACAGTAAATGTGGACTTTGGCATTTCCCATCTCACTGATTCTTTATCATCAACCCACAAAGGAGAAACTTTAACAAGGAATAAAAGAAAAACTCAGACTCTAATGAAAGGCTGATACTGAGAAGATCAGAACAGGAGATTGAACCTCCTGAAAGACTCATAGAGACTTGCTAACCTTCCTGGAGAAAGGGTGTTTGAGAAAAGTGAGTGGCAAAGACTCACTCAAGAGTGATGTGATGGTAACCTCTCTTCTCTAGGTAATTGACACATTGTACTACATGGGCTGATAATTTAATGTATGTGTCATTAGAGAGTTGTTTATATATATATATATATATATACACACACACACACACACACATATATATACACACACGAGTTAATTTTTTTTCTTTAAGTTGTAAAATGTAGAAATATGTTTGTAGAAGATTATAATTTATAGATACTCCCTTATAAGGGACAGTATTATCAACATAGGAATTTGTAGATGTGCCCTGGAGGTGGGGGTTGGGAACACAACAGGGCTTTGTGCAGCAGTTTACCAGAGATGCTCTCCAGCTTGTTTTATTAAAATGTTATTCCTTTCTCAGTCACTGGTTTGTTATTTAAATGAACCCCAAGATCATTGCAATTTTGATTTAAATCAATCCACCCTACATCATCCGTGAAGAACCAGCAATGGAGAGGAGTAGAACCTGCCATAAGAAACAAGTGAGGATTTTGAGGTTGTTGGGGGATTAGCAAAAAGAAAATAAGAAAGAAATACTTGTGGCACCTTGGAGACTAACAAATTTATTTTAGCATAAGCTTTCCCAACCCACCAAGATTTTCTTGGAATCACCAAGAATTAAGGATATAATCTTTAATTAAAGATTAGTCATTTGACCAAACCTTCAGGAATACACCCAACCAAAACTGGCAACCTTATGGTGGATGTAGCAATGAAAGGGTAAAGAAACAGGCAGGAGCAGGTTGGGGAGGGGATGCTCCTGCTTTTCTCCTTCAATTTAGAGCTCTGGGCAATTAAACCTATCCTGAAAATACTAAGAGTAAATAGCACTGCTATTTTCATTTATTTATAGGAATTCTGGCATTCTAAAGGTCTGCAGAGATTTGCTATTCCTGCAAGTAGGCAGTTTGCAGCATTTTGTAAATAAGCAATGTTAATAATTAATATTATGATAGTTCTTCGAGGACTCTTAACTCGGGAGGTGAACAGCTCAGACAACTTCATTTTAATTGTCTGAGTTTTAGTTATACATTTACCAGGCTTTGATAATAGTTCAGAAATACACAGACAACGGTTGGCATTCCGCTTTGGATTTGGAAGTCTAGGATTAATACTTATCTGTGCTGCATTTTACTCACATTTATTGTGCTCAGGAGTCTAATAAGGACTGTATGAGGTAGAGCTGATTGTGTGACTTGAAGGTAAGTGTGCTTTTTAAGAGTATTGCTATTTTGTATTATATAATCAGGCATGTGCCTCTTCCATAAAATTAGCTCACTCCTGTTCCTCTAGCTTGTATATCAAAGTTATTTGGTGATTATATTTAAAAAACAAAAACAAATAGACATGGAGGAAATAATGTTAGCTTTCTCTTCTGCTAGGGATTCCTTCTTGCCTGAGCTGGGTCCTATGCCCTTTTAGCAGTGCTCTTCTATGTAGAGCACCTTCCTGAGAGAATAGTTCAGGGGTCATTGTGAGTTATACAATATGTGTCTGCCATGCAAGCCTCGGGTGAGGTGGATTTCTAGTATCCCTGGTGGTAGCAGTCTTGTGTGCTTCTGTCTCTTTAAGGCTGGTCTGGAGGAGTGGCTCACGCAGGGCTGTGTTAGCCTGGAAATGGGCAGGAAGCTGTTCTGAGCTGTGGCTGAGGCTTGGAGCTGCCTATTGTTTTGTGCTGCTCTCTCCTCATTGCTGCTGGTGGGCTCACCCCTCCCTTTCACATACACCATTCCTCCTCTGGGCCCCTTTCCCAGATCCGTAGCAGCCTTTCCCGGCTTTGGTTGGCTCACTGCCCATTGCTTCTTTGCTGCAGCACTGCTTATAATTGAGCCTCTCCACTCAGTCACCCTTAATTCTGTGCCCCTGAGCAGAGCCAGCAAGCAGGCAGCTTTATCTTGGGCCTTTGCTGCAGCAACGCTATGCAACAACTGCCCCACCTGCTACTTGAGTGCTCTGGGTTCCTACCCCCAGGTAAGTCACAGAGGGCAGCTCTCCTCAGACCTACCTGGGATCAGCTTTTGGAAGGGTGTTATGATGTAGTCCTCATCTGCACTATTAACTGAGGTAATTGACCTGGGCCTTTCCCTTGTATTTCCTCTCTCCCCTCCCACCCTGCCGTATGGGACTTCAGGTAATTCAAGTCAGGTCAGTCTCTGCACAGTGAGTGTTCATTACAACATGATGTTGTAGGTAACAGATTGTTCATAAGTGTATTGGGCTGAAATTATTTGTCATAATTAGGATGGTGCCGTTATACTGCATGCTGTACAAACATAAATGTAGTCTTTCCTGAAAACCGTACAGTGCAGTTTAAGACCAGGCATGAAAAGGGAGTGTAAGAAACCATGCTTAAAGGTGTGTGAAAAGAGTGGAGGGTCTATCCCTCCCCCCAGGTCACTTCTGCTCTGCCAGTCCCCCTTGTCAATTCTGTCCCCCTCCCCTCACCACTCCACCCCAGTGCACCTCTGCTCCTTCTACAGCTCCTAACATTATACCTCCACCTCTCCCAGACCTAGGGGGAGGGCATTGCAACAGCTTTCACTCTCCCCCTTCTTGGTCCTGGTATTGCAGGGAAGGCTAGGAGAAGCAGAGGAGCTGTTCCGTTGTTCACAGGAAGGGAGGAGAAAAACAGAGCTTCCCTGATCTCCGTCTACTTCCCCTCTCCTCCAGTGCAGGGAAACCAGATGGCTCCTCTGCTCTTCCCCCATCCACTGGCTCAAGGGAACTCTGAACATTAAGAGTAAAGCTCTGCTGTGCAGGAGATAAAACTTTCTCCAGGGGTGGTCCCAGACTGTGGAACTAATGGTCATCACAAACCCCAGTTTGGTTCCAACTCAAGTTCCAAACTGGTTCCAACTCAAGTTCAAGGCACGGTTCTTTGACCTTGCCTTCTCACACACACATAACTGTTTTTTTTTAAATACTTATCTACCAAAACAAGACAAAGTGCACATGCTCCACTTATCCTCTCCCCCAGGGTGAGGAGAGAACAAAACACACAACAGATGTTAGCCATGTTGCTTAATGACTTACTAGAAAGTGCTCAAAAATTATAGTGACGCATGTGGTATAAGGACCTACATAGAATAAAACAGTGTCAGTGCCTGAGGGAAGAGAGCTCTACCTGCTTTCTGCAGCAGCCCAGGAGGCTTTCTCCACTTGCCCCAGAATATAGGCAAGTAAGGAAAGCCACCAATCAGAGCAGGTTTTTCCTCCGGCTGTACTAAACATGTGTCCCTCTCCACAAGCCAATTTGCTTGTTTGAATTTTTATTTTCTGGGTCTGTGACCTGGAAAGCTTTAAGCACTGACACTAGGAGAAAAGGGGTGAGACAACACAAAGTTTGCTATAAGCACATGTGGGTACAAAGGTAAGCAACTGTACAACTTCATGATTAATGGTGAATGTTTTTGGAGGATGGAGCAAGGTATGAAGTGAAAGAGGTAGGAGTTGTCATCAGTTGACGGGCATGTATGCTCTCTCCATATGCTGTCCCAGCACTGTGCAGATAGTTGGTTCAACAGACCTCAATAGTACTCTGACCGTTCCCCACACCAAGGTGCAACCTGGAACTGTGGTACCACTGAGCCCTGTCTCACCAGCCTGTGCTCCCTCTCACACTGTGCCTAACAAGCTGCAGACCCCTCCCAATCCTACATTCGCACAAACCTGTACACCAGCAGGGACACACTCAGCTGCATTTACATGAAGGCTTCTCCCCAGTTCCACAGCTTGGGATCCCAGAGCTGTACCATCTTGCCCTGGTCAAAATCCTGAGCAGTATAAATTTATTATCCAGTCCACCCCTCCCTCTATGTAGAAAGGATAATGCCCCAACCCCTGTGCCTGAGCAGATTCCTCTCACACTTCAAGCAAACCACACTATTTTAGGTATACATATAAAACAAGTTTATTAACTATGGAAAGATAGATTTTAAGTGATTATAAGTAATAGTGATAAGTGATAGCAAACAAAGATGGTTACCTAAGAAATAAACAAAATTGCAATCTAAGTCTTATAAGCTAGGTAGGATTTAAATCAAGCAGTGTCTCACCCTGTTACATAGTACAAACAGTCCATCAACCTTCCATACACAGGCAGGGCTTCCTTTTTTCCTGCCTGGGGCCCTCCCCAGTTCAGTCTTTGTTCCTAAGGTGTTTCCAGGTGTTGTGTTGTAGGGGAGTGAGGCCCTGTCATGATGTCACTTCCCCCTTTTATATCTTCTTCCAACATGATGGAAAGATCTTTTGCTGTGACCTGAGTCAAACAGTCCCCATTGTATAGTGCTATCTCTGAGAGGTTTCTGTTGTATACAGTTCCTGGGGTAATCCTTGTGAGGGTGTGTATCTCCTCAATAGGCCATCAACATTGTTTGGCCTTTTTATTGTTGTACCTGAGAGGCTGCTTGTGGGTGTTCCCAACCTCACAGCATGTTTCAGTAGCACATACATAGCAAAAATGTATAACTTTCTATACAATGATAGCACATACAACTTAACAGGATATTAATGTTCAACGTACAAAGACTTTTAGAGTGATACCTCACAAGGCATACTTTGTACAAAACATATCAATATTACCCTGGTGCATATGAGGGACAGAGTCTCTCTTTGGGGCAGAGTGTCATAAGTACTACCCAGAAAGAAAGACCATAGGCACTGTTTAGTGACAAATGCTCTTGGCCAGGTTTATTGCCCTCAAGGCACAGTTCCTATTCCCTGGATCTGTGGTTACAGGTAGGCTAATAAACGAGTATCTAATGGCAAGGAGTGGCTCTGTCAGTGAGGTACCCCAACATTTATAGAGTGAGACAAACAACTTACATATCACCTTACGTATTTCATGACATATGCTTGTTACCTCCCCTTATATCTTAATCCAGGTGTCTCAGGCAAAACATCCTGATATGTGTTTGCATGAGGACACTCTGGATTACCAGATATAAGGGGAGGTAACAAGCACTATGTCATGACCCTAGTATCGGTGACTCTGTAAGTTGTCTGTCTCCTCTATCAAGTGGGGTACCTCACTGACAGAGCACTCCTTGCCATAGTATCAGTTTATCAGCATAACTTGTAACACAGATCTGGTTAATAGGAACTGTGCTTATATGTCAGGCCTCAGATCTTATACCAGGCCCAGTGCTCCAGGCTCTCTCTCTCTCTCTCTCTCTTTCTCTCCCCTACAGGAGTATACAAAAGAATAGGATAAGTTAGAACAATGCATTTTTGCAAGTGAGTGGGAAGATAGTGGCAGAACTGTATAGCTAGCCACACACAAATTCTCTTATGCCTTGTAAATTTTCCATCAATTCTAAGGCCTATAAATGGAAACCTTGCTCAACCTCAAAATAAAGAAAAGTAATTTAAGCTGAGAAGTATTTTCAAATGCAAGTAACATCTTGAGTGCTGTAAACTCTTTGAAACTTTGAGCCAAATATTTAGGGGCAATTTAAAGCCTAACCGTACTCTTTATAAGTACAAAAAAGCTTTAACATACCAACTGCAGTTATAAGAATCCTTTCACTACTAGCTGTGCACCTGCTGCCATCATCAGTTGAGAACATATTTAACTTTTAAAAAAATCAGAAATAATAGTTTATCTACTGTCAATATAAATAACACCAACTATTACTATAACAAAAAGCAAGGTTAGAAAAAAAACTCTCTTATGTTTCCCCCCGCCATTTGTTTGTTTTGGGAATTTGACTGTGCTTTGTGGCTACTTAGCTTGTACTCCTTCCTCCGCACATTCAGTTTGCAGCTGATCTCCATGGACAGGCACCTACACTTACTGTAGTTGAAGTAATTATTACTGTTATAACCTGCAGGATTGGGGTTTAGTCCACTTCCCCCATTTGTTTGTGTTTTTCACAAAGCAATGTGAGACCAAACATTTTAAAAACAGGAAACTGTAAACTCACAATTATTGGCAGGTGATTGATAACAAGTGTAACACCTGGGTAGAAGGGTGGACTCTAGATAATTAGCCATACCCAAATCTGTTCATAGCCCTGGTTCCAAGGCTCTGTTTATTATCCCAGAAAGAAACTGGGAGAGAACATAAAATAACAATCTCATTCTCAAACTAGATTGTGCCCCTTAGCCTTTGGTAGCTTCCTGGTCAGAATCTCTACTCACCCTAGGTGGATCCACTTCATAGTGCTCTGTTGTATTTCAAGGGGAATGTTCTCCTCTATGCCCCTAATTGATGTCATCACCTGATTTTGCCTAGCTAGGTTAGATGATTCCCAGTACCCGCCTTCTGGGCTCCTCTCCAGAACAGGGTTAGGTGTTCTCCAGCTACCTACATTTAAGATTATCCAATACTTCACATTATAAGCATCTGTTTTCAATTTCTAATATCTTTGCCAAACGTCAACTGTTCAGGTTGAAACAACACCACTTTAGTTCATTCCCAGACCATAATGTGTCCTGTATGCTGAATGAAGTCCTGTGGAAAAAAATAGTATGTGATTATGTAATAAAAGGCTTTATCATGATGCATTTACAGAAAGGAGGGAAAAATTAAGATTGCCTTAACCCTAGCATTTCTTAACTTTTGAATGCTTGACTTTGCAACCTTAATGTTCTTTTAACATAGTTTTTGTATGTCATTTGAATATACAGGAAGACTGTTTATGCATAGAAATTTCATTTGGTCTGGTGTTTTGGATTTTCTAGTGCATTTAACCTCACAGATTATGCAAAATTTGAAACACTTGGCTGGGACCCAGTAGGAAAATCACCACACCTAATGGGCCCCTTCTGATGCCATCATAAAAGTATGATAAGGGATAAAACACATCAGAAAAGGACCAGTAGTCTAGTAAACATCATGTGATGACCACTGCTCTGTCAGTTGTCACATGCTTTGAATTATATAGTACACAAAATTCTGTATAAATGTGCATTCTAATAATTGTATATTCAGGTGTTCATCATTGAATGTGCAATCCTTCATTCAGACTATCAAATCAAAATTGTGTTCTCTCCAGGAGTACAACTCAGAATGCAACCTGCCCTCTGGAATTTATGATTAAACCCAAGAAAGTGGGGTTCTGAAATTTGTATTGGTTAGACATTTTCACTTTTCTCTTTAAGGAAATGGGGGTTTCCCTCCAAAATTGGGTTGTGAGCAGAAGCCCGAATAAGAATGCTTCTAGTAAACCTAGATTGGATCACTTAAGTTGCAGTGCCAGCCTTCAAGAGTTGGTAACCCATAGGAGACAACAAAAGGGAAATGGTCACATTTTTTCAAAGCAGGAGTCAGAATTAGACTAATGGAGAAGCAGATAGCTCTGGGATTACACAGCTCTGCCCCTACTTACATATTGTCATTATTCTCATAGCACTTTCCTGCTTGAGCCATGCACCCCTGCTAATTACATTCCCTTCTTGCCCATCCTGCTTCACTCTTCCTTCCACACTTCTAAGGGTATGTCTATACTGCAATTAAAAAGCTGGGCTGGCCCATGCCAGTTGATTCAGGCTCCCAGGGTTTGGGCTAAGGGACTGATTCATTGTGGTGTATAGGTTCAGGCTTGGCTCTGTGAGGTGCGAGAGTCCCAGAGCTTGGGCTGCAGCCCAAGCCTGAATGCACTGCAATTGAACCCCGTAGCAGGATCCCCAGGAGCCCGAGTCAGCTGGCATGGGCTAGCAGCATATTTTTAATTGCAGTGTAGCTATACCCTTAGTGGAATAATGTCCCTAATCCTGTATGCTACACAAGCTTTTTTTTTTTCTTATTTCCTCAGCCTCTCCCACAATGATCCACATTCCTGTCCAAAATATACAGCATTGTAATTACGAACAGTAACACAGAGATGAAACCCTGCCCCATTAAAGTGAATGGGATTTTTGCAGTTTACTTTAATGGGGCCAGCATTTCATACATAATGTGTACAATGGGAAAACAAGCATTCTCTTAGCACTTCCTGAAGCCTTACTTCTCAGTGCCTAATGTCATGTCTCTATGCCATGTCATATTTAGTCTTCCATACTGCGGATAGCACATACTGTTTAGTGTTATGTACATAATTGATTGCAAGCTCCTGAGAAGCAGTCTTGCTTGATTCTTTCTGTAAAGCATTTTAGCCATATGTTGTGAAATTTATAAAGATACTAAATTATTGTGCTCTGTGTAGCCCACATGCTCCTTAAAAATATAAAACTCCCCAATTTAAATGCAAAACTTTTGTAAGAGGAAAAACAAGTTCTGACTTTGGTTTTGTTCACTCAGATTGCTATATTGAAACTACTTTACTTATAAGAAGTGGCATTTATGTAGCGGAATTATAATTTTCTTCAGTATGCTTTGACTTGGAAGTAATGAAAATAAGGGAAACTTTTCACGGTATCCTAACAAAGGCCCTGATTCAGCAAAGCATTTAATTACATGATTAATGTTCAGCATTAGTTGGACTTCTCACATGCTTGAAGTTAAGCATGTGCTTATGTGACACTGGCAGACCCTGGTCGTTGTCTGCTGGGATCCAACCTGGGACCTCTGGAGCTAAATGCACGAGCCTCTACTGCAAGGATTGGCAACCTTTGGCATGCAGCCTGCCAGGGTAAGCCCCCTGGTGGGCTGGGCCGGTTTGTTTACCTGCCGTGTCCACGGGTTCGGCCGATCGCGGCTCCCACTGGCTGAGGTTCACCGCTCTAGACCAATGGGGGCTGTGGGAAGTGACGTGGGCTGAGGGATGTGCTGGCCGGCGCTTCCCACAGCCCCCATTGTCCTGGAGCGGCGAACTGCGGCCAGTGGGAGCCGCAATTGGCCAAACCTGCGGATGCAGCAGGTAAACAAACCGGCCCAGCCTGCCAGGGGGCTCACCCTGGCGGGCTGCATGCCAAAGGTTGCCGATCCCTACTCTACTTCATGAGCTAAAAGCCACGTGGTCCTTAGCTAAGGCTGTAGAGCAGACTCATTAATCTCTAAGTGGTCTTGGTGCCACTAGAGGGGACAGAGCACCACACCCAGGAGGTATGTGGGTTACACTTACATGCTTTGCTGAATTAGGGCTCCAGGGAGGATGTCTAATTTAGTTCATACACTAAAATTATGTAACACTTGTAAAGGCCAAAGAAAATATCCAGCTATTGGAGTTGGCACTGCAAGTTAGTAACAAAATTACAAATGTAATAATAGTTATCAATTGCATTTAAGATCCTTTTTTTAAAATACATTAAAAGTAACTAAATTCTTCCTGGAGAAAGTTTTGACTCACTTTGTCTGGCCCTCATATCAAAGGTACTGCTGTACTGCATAGAAAAAAGATGTTCACTGTTGTAAAGCATTTGCAATAAATTGCTTGGAAATAAATATAATTAAACGATTGTAACCACATACATCTATGTAAATAGCAGTGGCCACTCCGTAATCATTTCTTTCTCTATTCCATTTTTCATGCCGCAAATAAATATTATACTGTGATGGTTATGTCCTACTTCCACCACAAACATTATTTGTGCTTTTAAAATTCCTCTTCTCTCCAAGTGATCTTATTAGTATGGAACATTGTGATAACTATAATTTGGCTAGGTTTTGCTATCAGCAACTCTGTTTTTTAAAGAGCTGTAAACATGTTTTAAAACTAATGTAGGATGCAATGAAATAGAACACTTTTTTTTCAAACTGATTTAGCATAATTCACTATCATTAAAAGATGCCATTTTGTACTTAAGATGAGAACTATTTCATTTACTTTACTTACATTAAACTTGCTGGTTTACTAAAAGGCGCTTGGTTTTTCAAGCAAAATTCCCATTAAAATAAACAAGTAAATAGTGTATAAGAGTTAATGAAAACAAAAGTGTTTCACTGACAAAAAAATTCAAAATTACTTTCCCCCATTGAGCTGAAATGCAATTGAGAAATACAGGTTCTCCAAGTTGCTATGAGATCTTCCTTACTGTAAGACAGGAGACAGTTGAAGTATCAGTAAAGGCAGGAAGGGAGCCACTAAAAGAGTTTTGCTTTGGTGAACTGGCATTGGCCAGGGATTGCTGAGGGAAGACAAAGCACTACTAGTTTTGATCATGCTCAAAACTAAATATACTACTTAATTACCAGCATACATCCCCGTTAAATGGAAGTACCATCTATCCCCACTTTCATGTTACAGTTTTTCTGGTAGTAACCCACTTGATGAGCAAACCCCACAGGATTTTGGGGCACTGCGGGGATCTTTTAGCTTAGGTATAAGGAGAGTTGCTGCAGAGTGAATGAGGAAACCAAAAAATAACACCCACGAGGGGGAGAGAGAGACAGAGAGAAGCAACCAGCTTAATCGTAAAAGTTATTTATTGCCAGGCAATAACGATAGGGGACCCAAACAAACAAAACAGTGATAATATTAAATCTAACTTAAATTTGATTATAAAAGTCAGGTTTACAAAACTATAACTGATCACACAAGTCAGGGTCAGAAGGCTATACTTAGGGAGAGAGAGAGCTGGGTTCTCACCACTCCATGAAGCTTGACTTGATCAGGGGTCCCAGGGGGTGGTCGTAGCTGAGGGTCAGACAGAGCCCCCAGCATGATCAGTCAGGAGAAGATGCAGTCCCAATGGAACTGATGCAGATTTTGGATCCAGGCATCAGAACACTTACTTGAGCATGGATAGGAGATTTTGTAGAGAAACAACAATGGTTCCAGGGAGAACACTAGATTTGTTTCTGTGTAAACAAGGGAGCATACCAAAGTTGTTTTGTTCAGGCTAGACCATGGGATCTAATCATTCCTCGCTTGGGCCGTGTTCCTTGGAGGGAGCTCACAATGCACTTAGGGAGCTTCACTATTTTGGATACCAATAAAGGATTTATTACTAGAATAGGTCTGATAACTACTGAGCTGGGTGTGTGCAGACATAGGTTCATTAAATCTGGACGAGAGATCCCCATCATGTAGTGCTTCCCTGCTTTTCTGATCCCAGAGTTCCATGGGGTTCTTGCTTTAGAATCTCTGTTGTCCATTCTATATGCTAATGGAGATGCTTCCTTGTCCCATCTTCGATGCAAATGAGGCTAGGGGAGATTTCTTAAGCCTGTCATCCATATCCCAGGGGTTTACCTGTGTCTCCCACTACCTTTTCATTGCTTTTTGTCAGTCTTATTGCTGATGCAGATTTGGTTCAAACAGAGGCTGGGGGGGGGTGGAAAAGGTCTTTTGGGCATCAGACAGGCTGGGTACTGTGCCCTGGTTTCCCAAGAACACAGAACTGGTAACACTGGTAAGCAGCAGTATTTGCCATTATCACTGAGCTTCATTATATTCTATGAAAACATGCCAATATTATGGTGATGAAATCAGTATAACTGCTTAAATCAGGGATCTCAAACTCAATTCACCACGAGGGCCACATGAGGACTAGTACATTGTCCTGAGGGCTGCATCACTGAAACCTTTTCGTACAACAATACAAAAGTATAGTCAAAAATGAAAAAAATGAAGAGTAATATAGTATGCAATTAAAAGTCAATGTATTAACTTTTTAAAAACTGTAATGCAAAGAGGGGTTTTAATAAAATATAAACACTCAGTAATGCATCTCACTCAAATGACAAAACCTGCATTTACTTTTAGAATTATTTTGGTTAAAGCCTCCCCCCCCCCCCCCCGCCCACTGGCCCTGCCCCCACTCCACCCCTTCCATGAGTCCCTGCCCATGCCCCGCCTCTTCCCACCCCTTCCCCAAAGTCCTGCCCCAACTTTGCCCCCTCCCTGCTCCCGTTCCAACCCCTTCCCCAGATCCCCGCACCAGCCCCACCTCTTCTCCGTCTCCTCCCCTGAGCACGCCGTGTCCCGCTCCTCCCCCCTCTCTCCTGGAAAGTCCTAAGTGCCGCCAAACAGCTGTTTGGCAGCAGGAAGCGCTGGGAGGTAGGCAGAGGAGCGGGGATGCGACAAGCTCGTGGGGGGAGGGAAGCTTGGCTGCTGGTGGAGTCGGTGCCTATGGCAGGCAGCAGGAAATAACTCCGTGGGCCGCATATGGCCCACGGGCCACGTGTTTGAGATCCCTGGCTTAAATTATAGTGGAGTGCCAGCAGCTCTGTTACGGTTTAGAGTTAAGACCAGCTTTCTATTTAAAACTGGACTCTTCTAAGTGCTCTAAAACACTCTGATGAGTCATCATTGAATTACCTCTGAGCCTGCCTAAGCCTGATGACTCATCCCTGTGTCAGCAAGTGTGATAAATCATCAGCGCCAATTATCTCCCGGTCTTGTGATACACCATTCAACCAGGGTTGAGCCAATCCACACATGAGGGCCCAACCGTGTGATCCCATGACAGGTATATAGGCTCCTAAAGCAAGCTGTCTTTCTAGTTTATTTAATGTTGCTATGTGGTTAGGAATGCTCCAATTGCCTAGTAGTTTTAACAGACAGCATCTGTGCTAGCTAGTCTCTACTCCTTCTTCACTTGTCTGATAGACAAATATGTTACAAGAATGTTAGGCTTGCAAGGACAAGTTTTCAAAAGTAAGGAAATGCTAGAGTTAAGTTTGTCTGAATATGTGAAATAGCAATTTTTAGAGGTTTACAACTTAACCAAATCTGTGTGGATTTTCATGGGGACAACATAAGGCACCACTTTGACCCCAGGTATACCCCCATCCAAATTTCCAGTTTCTATTCTAAAGCTTGGAAGTAATAGAGCTCTTCAAATAAATGTTTAGGAAAATACTTAATGTTGGGAAAACTACCTATTTCCCTCTAAGCTTCTTACCAGAAATACCTGAACTGTCTTCACTGAAGCTTCCAAAAGAGTTCAACATGAAGCAGAGAGCAAAAATGGAACCTATAGGCCTGAAAGGTTAAATTACGGCAAAGTTCCACTGAGAATAGGACTGAAAAATGGAAAGTGTTAGGTATTCTTAACTAGAGGTATTGCTTCTAGCTCAACCAATAATGTAGCATTTTTAAAAATTGTATTAGAATTGTATCTGTTGAAAACTGGTGACATGTTTCACATGAAATTGTGTGTGTCAGATCTTGTTTTTCTATGTAATTTGGAAAAAAACCTCCTCTTTTTCCATTAAAATGATGTGAAACTTTTTATTTGAATTTCAAAGGCACTCTTGCTCCAAATTTGCCTGTCAATTGAGGTTTGATCTCTGAAAGATAGTTTAATATGTTAATAATTCTGTAATTGTGTCAGCCTCAATCCTCTAAGGAGATACGCGCGCACACACACACACACACACACACACACACACGTAAAAGGGTCTGCTTATTCAGAGTTTCCTGTAAAATCTATTTAATTGTGTAAAAACAGAAGAAAGGAGGGGGATGGGGAGATAAACATTAATCTTTGATAATTATAACGCAAGGAACTATTCAGAAACTATGGGCCTGATCCTGTAACTAGACCCACAAGGTTGGAACTCTACGCACGTGCCAACACATACAGAGAAAGCAGGATCTGAGGCCTAAAAGATTAATCTCTTAGCCCTGGTCTACACTACGAGTTTAGGTCGAATTTATTAGCATTACATAGATTGATCCATGCACCCGTCCACACGACAAAGCCATTAACATCGACGTCTAGGGCTCTTAAAATCGATCTCGCCACTCCACCCCCAATGAGGGGATTAGCGCTAAAATCGATATTGCCGACTCGAACTAGGCTTAGTGTGGACGCAATTCGACGGAATTGGCCTCCTGGATCTATCCCACATTGCAACATTTGACCACTCTGGACAGCAGTCTGAGCTCGAATGCTCCGCCCAGGTAGACAGGAAAAGCCCCACGAACTTTTGAATTTCATTTCCTGTTTGGCCAGCGTGGTGAGCTGCAGGTGAGTGCAGATCTCATCAGCAGAGGTGACCATGATGGAGTCCCAGAACCGAAGACGAGCTCCAGCATGGACCGAGCGTGAGGTACGCGATCTGATCGCTGTATGGGGAGACGAAACCGTGCTAGCAGAGCTACGGTCCAAAAGAAGAAACGCCAATACATATGCCAAAGTCTCCAAGGGCATGCAGGACAGAGGCTACAACAGGGACGCGCAACAGTGCCGCGTGAAAATTAAGGAGCTCAGGCAAGCCTACCAAAAAACCAGAGATGCAAACAGCCGCTCTGGGTCAGAGCCCCAGACATGCCACTTCTATGATGAGCTGCATGCCATTCTAGGAGGTGCAGCCAGCACTGACTCACGCATGTGGTATGACTCCGTATGTGGATCATTAGAAACCACAGAGGAGCATTTTCGGGGAGAGGAAGATGATGATAATGATGCTGAAAATAGCGCACAGACACAGCAAGGAAGCGGAGAAGCCCTTTTCCCCGACAGCCAGGAACTCTTTGTCACCCTGGAGCCAGTACCCTACGAACCCACCCAAGGCATGCTCGATGCCGGAGAAGGGACCTCTGGTGAGTGTACCTCTGTTAAATTAATACATGTTTTATAAGCAAGCGTGTTTAATGATTAATTCACGGACAGTACAGCTACAGCTACTGGAAAAGTCTGTTAACATGTTCGGGGATGGAGCGGAAATCCTCCGGGGACATCTCCAGAAAGATCTCCTGGATGTACTCCCAAAGCCTGTGCAAAAGGTTTCTGGGGAGGGCAGCCTTATCCTGTGCTCCGTGGTAACACACTCTACCACGCCAGGCCAGTAGCACATAGTCTGGAATCATTGCTTTGCAAAGCATGGCGGCGTATGGTCCCGGTGTTTGCTGGCATTCAAGCAACATCCGTTCTTTATCTGTCTGTGTTATCCTCAGAAGAGTGATATCATTCATGGTCACCTGGTTGAAATAGGGGAATTTTATTAAGGGGGTATTCAGAGGGGTCCGTCCCTGCTGGGCTGTTTGTCTGTGGCTGAACGGAAATCTTCCCCGCTGTGACCCACGCGGTGGGGGGAGGGGGAACAGCGAACATCTTGGATGTGTGTCTGTGTGTGTGTGTGTGTGTGGGGGGGGGGTGTCGATTAGGTTCGCGCTGCACGTTAACCCGAAAACTGCCGCCCCTCCCGTTTCAATTGCCAACCAGTTTTAAATTGCCAGCCCAAAGGCTGTTTGTTATGGGAAATGAGGGGGTTGCTGTTTGAAAACAATCCCACATGTTATGAAGGTTAAAGAAGCCTATAGACTGTGGCTTACCATGGCTGCCTGCAAGCCGAATTCTGTTGCCTGCCGGACCTGCTTGTGTGATCTCTCACACCAAACCGGCAGACCCTCAATATAACAGGCAAAGTGCAGCCTTGGACCAAATGCACATGTGATATGTAATGTTTGGAGCATTGTTCTCTAATATGTGTCTTTTAAACTACTCCTCTCCCGTTTGTTTCCTCCCGCAGCTGCAAATGTTTCAACGCCACCCCTTTCATCACCGTCCCAGAGGCTAGCGAAGATTAGAAGTAAAAAAAAAAGGAATCGAGACGATATGTTCTCAGAGCTCATGCAGTCCTCCCACACTGAAACTGCCCAGCAGAATGCGTGGAGGCAGACACTGTCGGAGTCCAGGAAGGCAGAATTTGATCGCGCGGACAGGTAGCGTGCTGAAGACAATGACTGGTGGAATGAAGAGAGACAGTGGCGGGATGAAGAGAGTAGGTGGCGTCAGCGTGCAGAGAGAAGGCAGGATGCAATTCTGAGGCTACTGGAGGATCAAACGGAAATCCTCCGGCTTATGGCTGAGGAAAGGTGTAGGGTTCAGGAAAGGCCGCCTGAGCCCAGACCGCCGCTACAGCCCCTGTGTAACCAACAGCCCTCCTTCCCGAGTCCCATAACCTCATCCCCGAGATGCCCAAGAATGCGTTTGGGCAGCCTCCGTGCACCCAACCACTCAAACCAAGAGAACAGTCCAAGCAACAAAGGGCTGACATTCAATAAGTTTTAAAGTGCTGTGTGTCCTTGTCCTTCCCTCATCCCTTCCTCCACCACCCATCCTGGTGCTTCCCTTCCTCTACCGCCCATCTTGGTGCTTCCCTTCCTCCACCACCCATCCCGGGAGACTGTGGCAGTTACCCCCATAGTTCCCCCTCTTTGTTTTACGAATTAATAAAGAATGCATGATTTTTAAGCAACAATGACTTTATTGCCTCTGCAAGTGGTGACCGAGGGGGGGGAGGGCTGGGCGGTTTGGTTAAAGGGAAGAAGAGTGAATGAAGGGGTGGGGCTTCATTGGGGAAAAACAGAACTTTCACACAGCATCCTGGCCATTCATGAAACTGGTTTTCAAAGCTTCCCTGATGCGCAACGCACCCTGCTGTACTCTTGTAATAGTCCTGGTGTCTGGCTGCGCATAACCAGCGGCTAGGTGATTTGTCTCAACCTCCCACCCCGCCATAAACGTCTCCCCCTTACTCTCACAGATATTGTGGAGTGCACAGCAAGCAGTAATAATAATGGGAATATTGGTTTCGCTGAGATCTAACCTAGTCAAGAAACTGCACCAGCGAGCTTTTAAACGCCCAAATGCACATTCCAGCACCATTCTGCACTTGCTCAGCCTATAGTTGAAAAGGTCCTGACTACTGTCCAGGCTACCTGTGTATGGCTTCATGAGCCATGGCATAAAGGGGTAGGCTGGGTCCCCAAGGATAACTATAGGCATCTCAACATCCCCAACAGTTATTTTCTGGTCTGGGAAGAAAGTCCCTTGCTGCAGCAGCCGAAACAGACCAGAGTTCCTGAAGATGCGAGCGTCATGTACCTTTCCCGGCCATCCCACGTTGATGTTGGTGAAACGTCCCTTATGATCCACCAGTGCTTGCAGCACTATTGAAAAGTAACCCTTTCGGTTTATGTACTCGCTGGCTTGGTGGTCCAGTGCCAAGATAGGGATATGGGTTCCGTCTATCGCCCCACCACAGTTTGGGAACCCCATTTCTGCAAAGCCATCCAGTATGAGCTGCACATTTCCCAGACTCACAACCCTTGGTACCAGCAGCTTGGTGATCGCCCTGGCTACTTGCATCACAACAGCCCCCACTGTAGATTTTCCCACTCCGAATTGATTTGCGACTGACCGGTAGCTGTCTGGTGTTGCAAGCTTCCACAGGGCTATTGCCAGTCGCTTCTCTACTGTGAGGGCTGCTCTCATCTTGGTGTTCTGGCGCTTCAGGGCAGGGGAAAGCAACTCACAAAGTTCCATGAAAGTGCCCTTACGCATGCGAAAGTTTCACAGCCACTGGGATTCATCCCAGACCTGCAGCACTATGTGGTCCCACCAGTCTGTGCTTGTTTCCCGGGCCCAGAATCGGCGTTCCACTGTATCAACAAGCCCCATTACCACCATGATGTCCACCTTGCAGGGGGGCCTTTTTTGAGAGAGGTCTGTGTCCATGTCCTCATCACTGTCCTCAGGGCGCTGCTGTCACCTCCTCGCCTGCTGTAGCTGTAGCAGCTCCTGGTTCTCGTTCTCCATATACTCCTGGACAATGCGCGTGGTGTTCATAACGGCGATAACAGCCGCGGTGATCTGATCGTGCTCCATGTTTTCCCTGGTATGCTGTTTGCAGGACAGCAGAGTGGGAGCAGAAGCGGCGGGTGGATAACAATGGTGTCAGCAATATGGCGCCCGCATGAAAAAAGGCACGAAAGGATTTTTGGCTCCCCCCTCAGTTGCTTTCACGGAGGGAGGGGGGAGCAAGGGTTAGGCTCATTTCCTTCTAGCAGCAGATGGTACAATATGCAGTGAGCAAGGGTTAGGCTCCTTCCCTTCTAGCAGCAGATGGTACAATATGCTTGATATCCATCATCATCTCCTGGCCCCCTCAAGGATTGAACTCGCAACCCCGGGTTTAGCAGGCCAACGCTCAGACCGCTGAGCTATCACTCTGGCCATGTTCCAGGTAGTACTGAATCTCCCTTAAACAAAACGTAAAAAAGAGAACAACCAGAGTCACTCTGGTCACTCCCATTTATGTCCAAGCGCCCCCGGCCAGCCACACCATAGGCCGCCGGCCAGGAGCACACGAATTTCAAGCATATTGTATGATCTGCAGCTGTGTAGTCCCGCAACTACGATCATTTACGGCCTATTGCACCATCTGCAGCTAGAAGGCAAGGAGCTTATGCTGCGTAGTCCCGTGACTACCAGCCTCAGACAGAATGGCCCCCTTAAGGATTGGACCCGCAACCCCGGGTTTAGCGGGCCAACGCTCAGAACGCTGAGCTATCCCTCTGCCTGTATTACAGCATGACTGAATCCCCACTAGACCTAATGTCCAGGCGTACGCTGGAGATGTACGGTAATTGTGAGCTGAGCAGGCTTCCGTAGCAAACCCGGAAACCCCGTAAACCCCAGAAAAAAGGCACGAAAAAGATTGCTTTCACGGAGGGAGGGAGGGATGTTTGATGGCTTGACGACATGTACCCAGGACCACCAGCGACAATGTTTTCTGCCCCATCAGGCTTTGGGATCGCAACCCAGAATTCCAATCGGCGGCAGAGACTGCGGGAACTGTGGGATAGCTACCCGCAATGCAACGCTCCGAAAGTCGGTGCTAGCCCCGCTACTGTGGACACAGTCCGTCGACCTCATGGTCTTAATGCTCTTTAGTGGGGGGACACACAATCGATTCCATAAATTTGGGTTTTAAAATATCGACTTCTATAATTTCGACCTAATTCTGTAGTGTAGACGTACCCTTAAAGTTTCTGAACGTTGTTCTGATGTGCAATATTAACATTAAATTGAAAAGGACCTGCTTGTTTCAACAGATACATCATCTTTGGCGATCTGGTTAAGATGGGCACAAAACCCGTTCTTGTAGTCCATGGTGGAGCTTGGGCAGTACCAGATGAGTTTACTGAAAGAAGCATCCTGGGAGTGAAAAATGCAGTTAAGAGTGGCTTTGCAGTGCTGGAAATGGGAGGAAGTTCAATGAAGGCTGTAGAAATGGCTGTGCAGGCCTTAGAAGATGATACTGTATTTGATGCAGGTATTGTAACTTTAAAAAAAATAATCTCTTACATACTTTCAATCATCTTAGTTTTGATATATCCACAATGTTGCCCCAAGAGTTCTCTCCATGTTGTGTTTATCTTTTATGCTGCTTCCTAAGTGTTGTTGCTTCTGCCCACTAAAGATCTTTATTTACACATTCCCCATGGAGCTGATTCAGTGTTGGATGCTATGTTTCTTCTTCATGCTGTTCAGTAATTGCTATTTTTTCAAAAAGTATTTACTGTCGTGTGGGTGGTTGAGAGATCTATAGCTAAGGTTGCACTTTCGCAGATATCCTCTTGCTTTTTAGCAAGGGTTGTGAACAAAAATTTGAGGCTTTTTGGTGTTTTCTCTGCATATTTTACAATTCAATTTCAAGGTTTAATCTGTTAAATCAGAGTTATTAATAACATCAGTCCATAAAACAAGAAAAAATCCTAGAGGTTAATAAATGTTTAAACAACTGCCATTACTGTGATGCTTCCCAGGGGTATGCAAGGTTGTGAGGTACCTTGCTACCACCTGTCCTTAGCATGAGGGAGCCTTGTCTGTAGAGCCTTGCATGGATACAAAATTGATATCTGCAGATATAAAATGGATATTTGCAGGGCTGTACCAGAAACCACAGGGCAAAAGCAGCAGCATGTCAGGCCACTGCTCGCAGGAGCCAGCACCCAGCCCAGGCAGCTCCTCGGACATGGTTGTACCGTCCCCAGCCCTGCCCACTGGGGCGGGCAATCTCACCGGCAGCTGTCCCTCGTCATGCTAGTGTGTGCAGGTGGCTCATATGCTCCCGGACAGGAGACGTGGACTGTTGTGTGGAAGGGATTGCTGTTTGGGAGTGTGCGAGTCACTTTGTTTATAGAGAAAGCAAGTATCCATTTATTTAATGCACAACAGAGATTCAAATTATAGCAAGAAGAAATATTGAAAACAAAGGGCTACCTATAAAATAAAAACTTAACATGCATACTAGAGCCTAAACTTAACCACCAATTCATTGCCATGTTACATAGAGCAAAACCTCACCCCAAATCCAGCCAGCCAGGCTTGGCTCGGATCTTCTGTTCATGCAACAAGCCAAACTGTCTTCTTGCCTCCTCAGTGGAAAGATCCAGAGTTTGTGCACTTATGCACCCCTCTGCAAACTTGTGCCCAGAGGTCCCTGGGTCCATAGGTGCCGTGTTTCTAATCTTCCGGGGTGTGCTCCTCCCCTGGCTTGCCTAGGTCCTGCCCCACTCCACCCCTCCCCCCCCCGGGCCTCACCCTCACCCTGCTTCTTCCCACCCCTACCTTACCCCTTTCCCCTCCCCTGAGCACAATGTGCCCTCGCTCCTCTCCCCAGTGCCTCCTGACGGTGCAAAACAGCTGATCCACAGCATGCACTCGGCACTGGGAGGGAGATGGAGGCGCTGATCTGTAGGGCCCGCTGGTGGGCAAGAGGCACTGGGGGGAGGGGGAGGTTCTGATAGAGGGGCTTCCAGTGGGTGCTCAGCACCTACCATTTTTTTCCTGTGGGTGCTCCAGTCCCGGAACACCCATGGAGTTGGTGTCTATGCCTGGGTTCCAATTAATTAATCTCTGTGTGAATAATGACAGCCATTTAAAAACACAAAGTACCAGGAACTGCTTCAGGTTGATGGGAAGGATGGTTTTTTTGCTAGGGTATAGATGGTGATGTGCAGTTCCATTCATGGACTGGGTAACCTCCTACCTAGAGGTCATCACCTTCAGGACATAGTTGCATGGAGGGGAGGCTAAAACTGGACCTGAACTGGGAAAAGGATTTGAACAATTGCTGGTGCTGCAGTCAGACTTTGGTTGTTCTGGAACTTGCTGGCCATCTGTCCCAGCACGTGCTCAAACAGGTCCGTCTGCTGCTGGTGCTCTTCTTGCTGTTGCTGGTGGTCCTGCCACTTACGGCATGGTAGTGGAAGATGCAATGCACAACCATCCTCTCCAACATGCTGTTAGCTGCAGCCTAATTCTGCCAATCCCATTCCAGCACCTCTCTCTGCGAATTGAAGAGATGATCTGATCTCTTGATGAAATCCCCATGCATCTTCATCAACATTTATTCCTTCTGCATCCAAGGTTTTCGATCCTGGTGTTGTCCTCCTAGATGAATGCCTCACTTGCATTGAGAATAGTATATTTTTCTGTCTGGAGGGGATAAAAGTTTTTCCTCTTTAACTTTCTGCATCACAGCCTGGGAAAAGTGACAAGGGTTTTCTCCTGGGCATTCATTCTCCTCCATCTCTGCATTTCTCTGCCCTGAAGCTGTTTGGTCCTAAGGATCCTCCCCATCTTCGCAATGAGAAAATCTTTATTTAAACTTTTAATTTTAAAAAGCAGTTTGAGGGCTTGGGTGTGTGAGGCAACAGCAGAACAGTACTGGTGATAGGGTTAGCCTGTGGTGGCACTGGAAGATGTGAACTTGCTTGAGATCCCTGAGTGGACGAGAGAACACTTTTTTCACCAAGCCTGTGGGAGAAAACCATCCCTATGTGTCATGGAGCTATTCTGTTGTCTGGGACTCCCTTTAAGTCTCTGCACTCTGGGGCAGAACACTGCCTCCCAGGCTCTTTCCCTGGAATATCCTCATGGTCCCAGCTGTTCTGGGCTGCCTTTCCATCTCTCTGGTTCAGTTTCCCTGAGTCCCAGGCTGCTTCCCTAGAATCTTCCAGACCCTACTTCAGGTGTCTCCCAGAGGAACCTAGCTTGCTCCCTCAAACTGAGTTTTTGTAGTCCTTTTGAAGAAAAAACACAGCTGATCAGAACCAGCTGGGGTAGGAGGGAGTAGTTAATCTAACACAAATATGTCGGAGCCCAACTACCCTTAAATGACCACTCATCCTGTGACAAGAGGACAAGTGAGCTACAAAAAAAGTGGAAGGATGAAAAATGTTCTCTGCTAAGAAACCTGATAGACTGTTTGGAGTTCCTGCTATATGAGAAGTACTCCTGCATCAGTACGAAGGGTGGACTGACATTTAGACTAATTTAGACCTAGTTCATCATCCAGTAGCTTAAAACCACCACAGATTCTGTTGGAAGGACTGACATGGATCAGAGCCCTTGTGGAGATGAAGGGTGCAAGGTGAGTGATCTCTGGTAAACTTATTAGGATGCATGTAGGTTCTTTTATTATCTTTAATATGTCTTCTCTGTAGTGCTTTTACCTTAGGAGCAAAATATGCTTGCTCAGAAGGAACCAGGTGGTAACATAACATTACATTGTGTACCATCTCTGAGGGGAGAAGCGAAATAGGTCTGCTTAGGCAGACTGTCTTTTGCTGGGAATAATACAGTGAAGGCAGGGAAATTCTTCAGCTTCGAAATACAATGGTCACCAGGGGGAGAGAGATGTAGATCTCCACTCAAGAAAGGCAACAGTTAGGAGGCCGGAAGGCTGAGAGTGCTCATTCTTTTCCCTCCCCTTGCTTTCCTCTCAGTGCACACGCTCATGTTTGATTGTTGTGTCTTCAGTTTCAGTCTTGATGCCACTGCTCTAAATAGATACTTCTTGCATAAGTCAGATTTGGTCAAATGAAGTAAAAGGAAAACACATTCTAAATTAATCTTAACACTTTCAATGCTCTTACAAATGTAGATGCTTCTCACCATGGTGTCACAGTTCAGGGCAACTGCACCTGTATTTCCCCTTAGTGGTCCAGCAGGGGCAGCTGGATGTTGGACCTGTATTTCTGACCAACTTTGCAAGTGCTCTGGAACTTGATATTCCACAAGCTGGGAAGCAGACCTATTCCCTAAGCCAGTGTTATTTTCTGAACTTTGGGCTGCCCTTAAAAATGCTAGTGCCAGTTTGAGAAAAAGCACACTGCTATGTATGCCCAGTGTAACTATGCTTGTCCCTGTGTTTGCTGGCCTTGCTTGTATTGTATTGCATAAAACTTCTACCCTCCCGCATACAGTATCCTGCATGACTGTAACAGGCAGTGGTGGCCTCTTCTGTCATCATATCTCCCTAACCATATCAGCAATGTTGAGTTATTCTCTTAGCCATCTGAGGCAATGGTTGTCCCTCTGCAACATCCTCCCCGGTCTGTTCCTCCATCTCCTCCCCGAACATATTGGACTGGCTGTGCCAAGAAGCGGTGAGTGTCTGCTCTGCCTCAGTTGAGATTGCTGTGGACAGCTGTAGTTTCAGCTCCTCCTCTGAGTCCTCAGCACTTGGTTTCCCCCACCCCTTGCTTCCTGGACACCAAAAGTGCCCTGGGTACATGGGCTCCCTGCTTTCGGCACTACTGAGCACCCAGTGCAGCTCCTGATAGAAAAGGGGAGTTACTGGACTGGGTGTTGTGGTTCTTTGCCTGGCAGTACAGATTCTTCAGGAATTTTATCTTCTGCTGGCACTAAGGACCAGTCTGGTGGATCTCTTCTTCATCTAACTTACTGGAGATTCAATTTCTAGTCTTGCACTCAAATACATATGTCTTGTTGGCTCATACTACATGTTCTCAATAGCTTTGATGTCTGCCTCAGTCCAAGTAGAAGCATGCTGATTTGCTCTTCTGGATGTCATATGATTTGAATAAGTGCAACAGGAGCACTATACAGATGTTACAGTTACAGAAAGCTGTGTACTAAGATACCTGGAGGTGACTTTTATAGAACTAAGGATAGGTAGGTAGACTCAACAGAGGCCTCAGGGGGAGTTTTGGAAAGTTGTGGGGGGATGTGTCCATACAGCACATAATAGCTCAAGTGTCAGCAGCACTTGATCTTCAGTGGGGCTGAAGTTTAAAGCACCACCACTTGAGCTAGAGATTTTTCTGTGGGGATGGGAGTCAGCCTGGGGTAACACTCAAGGTATATCTTGAGTTAACTTTGCAATAAAGACAAGGCCTTAGCTCTAAATGATCATAAGTATCCACCAGTCCTGTAAACTCATATGAAAATGCATAACTTTACTATTGTGAATTGACAGCAATTGAGTTACTCACAGTAGTAAATATAAGCACATGTATCAGAGGGGTAGCCGTGTTAGTCTGGATCTGTAGAAGCGACAAAGGGTCCTGTGGCACCTTATAGACTAACAGAGGTATTGAAGCATAAGCTTTCGTGGGTGAATACCCACTTCTTCGGATGCAAGCAGTGGAAATGTCCAGAGGCAGATATAAAAGTGCAGGGAAGATTCAGGCTAGAGATAACGAGGTAAGCTTAATCAGGGAGGGTGAGGCCCTCTTCTAGCAGTTGAGGTGTGAACACCAAGAGAGGAGAAACTGCTTTTTCTCCTCCCTTGGTGTTCACACCTCAACTGCTAGAAGAGGGCCTCACCCTCCCTGATTAAGCTTACCTCGTTATCTCTAGCCTGAATCTTCCCTGCACTTTTATATCTGCCTCTGGACATTTCCACTGCTTGCATCCGAAGAAGTGGGTATTCACCCACGAAAGCTTATGCTTCAATACCTCTGTTAGTCTATAAGGTGCCACAGGACCCTTTGTCGCTTCATAAGCACATATGTAAGTTTTTGCAGGATGAGGCCCTAATTTGGGGTGTCTCCATTTTTAAGCTTGATTTTTTAAAGCTCAGAATCCAAAATCTTACACACTCACAAGAGCACTAAAGAACATTCTTTTCTGACTAGCTCATGTAAAATGCCAACTGTTTCTCTTTGCGTTTAATACAATGTAAGTTGGAACAAATAGTTTATGAAGTTTGATATTTATTTTCATTTGATTTTTTCCCTTTACTGTTCTGTAATGTGAAAATGCCTGTTCTGTTTTGTGACATAGTTAAAGTGAAATTATTTAGTTGTCACTGTGGTGTCTTTAATAGCTGAATTCTGCTATAGTACAAATAACAGGGATAAAAATATTCCCCTTCTTTTCTACTTGCCGGAAGCTATAGTAAGGAGAAGATAGAATCTGACTTAACACAAGGAAGTTTAAAGTTGCCCTCTGGCAGGCAATTCCCCATCAGAAACTCTGTACCCTATATTTCATCTCACATTTTTCAATCCAGTAGTTTAGCTAGAGTTTTTTACTTCCGAGTGGCAGTAGGAAGGAAACATGAAGAAATATTTATTTCCGAGAAGTAGATGGGCACAGACGCAACTGAGGGTAGAATTTGACCCACCATCACTTTCCAAAGTTGAACCAATTAAGTTCCATAAGGAGATAAACAACAAGATTCTAACAAAATGAAATGCACATCCATTAGTAATAATAATAATGAAGCCCCATTCCACTGCTCACCTCTCTTTTCTTTCCTAATCCTTATGTGGTTTTTTTTTTATTGTGACATTCCCCAGGTGTTATCCAGACTGGTGATCTGCTAGGTCAGTCCAATCCTTGACTCTGGGAGCCAGCCTTAACCTGCTCTGCTGTGAGAACCCCCACTCCCGGGCTGTTCACGCACAGCCTCTGGCATGTAAACTGCTCCTTGGATTGTGCAACCGAATGACACTAGCCAATATCTCCAGTCCCAGACACAACCCTAGGAACCTCCATCTTGCAGTGTCCAGTTATGCCCGCTGGACGCTGCAAGCTTATATGAGTTTGTCAATTTAACAAAGAAATTGATATGTATCAGGCTTATTATCCCAAGGGGAGTCTCTGACACACTTCAAACCAAACGCACTGCTTCAGGCCTTACCATGAGGCGAACAGAGGTGGCAGCCACAGGTGCCAGACTGTGGGGGGGGCACCACTAGGATCCAGAGTGTAGAAAACTGTGTCTGCTGCTGGTGCATATGTATTGCCTCTGCTCTAGATGCACAGAGATGGTGGAGTGCTGTGCTGGAGGAAGGAGGGCACAAGAAACATGGCAGGCAGGAGAAAAGGTGAGAGGGAATAACAGAAAGCAGCAGGAGCTGCAGGGAGAGAGAGGAGGAGGAGCCTCTTATGTACCCCTCTAGCACCCCCAGGAGCCTGGTCTGATTAACACCAGCTTCTCAGGGAGCTTCCTGTTTCGTGCTGCTTCCCTGAATCCACTTGAGGAGAACAGGCACTCAACTGAAGTAGCAGGAGCCAGTTAGGCCCTTAAGATGCTGATATCTTCCCTCACTCAGGCCCTGCTACCAGCCTGCTTATTTGTCCCCGTCAATTGAGTGTTGAGAGCCGCTATAGCTGACACAGAACAGCAGTCATGAGTGAAAGAAGAAAACGCCCCCCTGGGGCAGCATTCAGAAAAAGAAAGAAAGCAAAGGAAGCTTTTCTATCTAAGCAGGAAGGAGCTCTCCTGAGATAAATAGACACAAATGTTCATGGTGAGCCTTCCAGACCCAGTGAAGATGTCAGTGGTGGGAAGATGCTTGATCTTCCAGTTAGTCAGAGTGCAGGTGACCTGGCAGCTACTGCAGCATCCATATCTCCATCTCAAATGGATATAACCATGCACATTCCTGAAGAAAAGTGGAGATCGCAGAAGAGTGTGGTGGAGGCGCAAGAAACAGCTGCTGCTGAGTTTAGTTCCTAAAGTCTAGATGATCCTGGAATGTGGAGCCACTTGAGCAGTAGCCTGAGGGACTTCCTTGTACTGCATGGGCCACAAGCAAGTGAAAAACGTCATGTTCCCCAAAAACAATGAAAATAGAAGTTTCCATCCAACACATTACTGGCGTGAAATCCCCAATGGTGACAAAGTGGAGAGGCTATGGCTTATGTACTCAAAAACCCAGAATGCTGCATCCTGTTTTTGTAGCAAACTCTTCCAGTCTAATGTTCCAGCCACGTTGGGTTCTACAGGAACAAAGGACTGGAAAAATCTGGCTAGAAATCTGGCATGCATGAGAAGGCAGCAAATCACCAGAGAGCATTCCATAGGTGGAAAGAGCTTGAGATGAGCCTAAGGTTAAAGGCCACCATAGATGGTCAGCATCAGGAGAAGATTGCATCCGAGTCGCTTTACTGGCAAAATGTTGTGAAAAGGCACATTGCCATCGTGAGAATGCTTGCTACCCAAAACCTAGCACTGTGTGGCACTTCAGATCAGCTGTATGTGCCAAACAAAGGAAACTTCCTTAAAATCATGGAGCTGATGGCTGAGTTTTATGCTCTACTCTAGGAGTATCTAAGAAGAGTCACCACCCAAGAAATTTTCCACTGCTTGCATCCGAAGAAGTGGGTATTCACCCACGAAAGCTTATGCTTCAATACCTCTGTTAGTCTATAAGGTGCCACAGGACCCTTTGTCGCTTCTACAGATCCAGACTAACATGGCTACCCCTCTGATACTTGACACCCAAGAAATGTGTACACACACCACTACCTTGGCAAAACAATTCAAAATGAGATCATACAGTTACTGGCAACAAAAGTCAAACAGAAGATTGTGGAACATCTGAAGTCAGCAAGATATTACTCTGTTATTCTGGACTGCACACCACTAGAGACAGTGTTGACACATGATGACATGTGCGATATTGATGCGAGTGATTTAGGTAATGAACTGAAAGTCCTTTCAAGATACATTTCAGCAGGATCAACTCCAAAGGCTGTTCTGGAATATATGTGCACAAATAAGATGACCACCCTCTTTCCAAATGCTTTTGTTGCTCTGCACGTACTTCTAACACTTCCTGTAACAGCTGCCAGTGGAGAATGCAGCTTCTCCAAGCTGAAGTTAATAAAAACACATCTACGTGCCAAAATGATACAGGAGAGGCTGGTCGGCCTTGCAGCCATCTCGATAGAGCATGAGCTGGCCCAGACTGTGGACCTTCAGGAAGCAGTTCAAATCTTGGCAACCAAGAAGGCACGGAAAGCACCACTTTGATTATTCAAACAGATAAAAATGCCAGTGTTTACTATGCAGACAAGAAAAGTTACATTTGCTGTTTAGGCCTTTGAAAGTTGAGTGTTACTTAAAATTTTTGAACAGGGCATTTTAAGTTGTTAGTTCTCCTTTATTGGGGTAGGTAGCAGAGCAGTACCATGAGAGGAGTAGAACAGGAAGAAGGCTGAATTGAGAGCTTTCAAAGTTTTGGCCCAAGGGAGGGCGCATGGGGGCGTCATTTGAGCTCCCCGCCTCAGGTGCCAAAATGTTGTGTGCTGGCCCTGTTTATTAACTACAAGGATAGATTTTAAGTGATTGGAAGTCAAAGCATAAGTCAGATTTGGTCAAATGAAGTCAAAGCAAAACACATTCTAAATTGATCTTAACACTTTCAATGCCCTTACAAACGTAGATGCTTCTCACCACAGGCTGGCTGATTGCTGTTCAGCCAGGCACTCCTTTTTGATCAGCGCTTCAGTCGCTTGATGGTGATGTCTGTAGATGGAGGTGGTAGAGAGAGGAAGAGCATGGCAAACATCTCTCCCTTTTATCATGTTCTTTCTTGCTTCTTGGCTTTGCTCCCCCCCCCCCCCTTCAGAGTCAGTTGAGCATTACATCATCGCAGTCTGAAACTGACCAAAGGAAGTGGGGTGACTCACTCGAGAGTCCAACAGATCCTTTGTTGCTGCCTAGGGCAGTGTCATTTATTCCTGTGAGGCTGGGCTGGGTTTGTCCCATACATGCCCTGATGAGGTGTGAACTGCCCCTCTGCTCTTGGAGAGTTTTTGCCTGGGCTTGCTTTAAGCCACGAGGACACATTTTCAGCTTCATAACTATATACATGAAATTACAACCTATAACATTACTATAAGAGCAATTACTATAACATTACAATAACAACAATGCTCAGTACATCCTGAGCCTTCTGAAGACACCCGACATGACAAACTTTGCATTAGATACCACACAATCCTATTATAAGGATGAACATGGGGGTGTAGGGTGTTCCCCCGACGTCACATTTATCATTTCCTACTCCCACCTATTTAGCTTTCCCTCCATTCTTTGTTTCACCCTTCCTCTCACTCCTATAAATTTTCCTCTCCTCTCACCATGGGCCTTGGGGCATGGCTACACTTGCAGATGTAGAGCGCCAGGAGTTAAACCAGCCTTCAGAGACAGCAGCAGGGAAAATGCTGCCATGTGTTCACACTGTCAGCTGCAAGCGCAGTGGCGTGGCCACATTAGCAGCTTTTGCAACGCCACAGAGAGCGTTGTGCATTGTGGTAGCTGTCCCAGTGTGAAAGTGGCTGCAGCGTGCTTTTCAAATTGGGGTGGGGGAAAAGGGGGGTGGGGGGAGTGTGCCAGGGAGTGTGTTGTGTGTATGTGGGGGGAGAGACTATGTTTTGGGGGACAGAGAGCGTGCCAGCATGCTTCTTGTAAGTTCAGACTGCGGCAGAGGGAAGAGTGAAATCCTGACATCAGCCCCCACCCCCACCTCTCTCTCTCTCACTCACACACATGCACAAACGCCTGCCCCTGCAGCAGGAGCATTCCACGGTAATGGTTTGCTTTTTCCGGAGAAGACAAGCATGCTGACTGTCAGAAATGGAGCTTGGAAAAGGGATATTTGCATGCCTGCTGCAGAGTTCAAACAAGGAGAAGAGTGGCCACTTAATTTCAAGGGATTATGGGACATTTCCGGAGGCCAATCACAGAACAGTAATGGAACACATTGTCCACACTGACACCCGGGCGTTTCAGCCGGGGCTCAGCAAGCTTTGTGCGTCTCGTGGAGATGGATTACCAGGGGTGCTCCAGCTGCAAAGTCCAGGCGCTCTACATGCCTTGCCAGTGTAGACACCTCAGGAGTTCAGGCGCCTGGGACTGGTTTCATGCGCTCTAACTTGCAAGTGTAGCCAAGGCCTTAATCATAAAGATCCAGATTGCTTGTGTGTAACTTGCAGTTACATTTTTCCTTCCACTCCCCAGTTTTCCATCTCCACACCTCAGTTTCACTTGTACTCCTTCTTTATCTTCCCCCTTGTGTTCTCTCTTTCAAACAAATAGGACAGGCCTCTTTTGGAGCTGATTAGGGAGTTCATTAGAGAGAGTGCCCAAATTCTGAGGTCTTTTAAAGTTAGTTCAGTTTCAGGGAGGAAAGGCAGATTAACATTAGAGCCGGTGAAATTCAGGAATGGAAAAAATGTGACACAAAAATTATTTTTTGAAGAGAGCTCTTGGTCTGTCATCTAGCATTTTAATTTCTGGGATCACATCTTTCCGTATTGTTCATTCCATGTTTCTCTCCTTTCCTGCCATTATCTTCCCTGTATTTCTATCTCTCCACATGCCTTTCTTTATAGTGTGAGACTTGTGACAAAATAACAATAGTTAGTGATTTAATTTTTCTTCTTAAAGCCTCAGATCCTGGAGTCATGTTAGTATGTGAAAACCTCAGCTTTAATTCTTAAAAAAAATGTTTCTAGACATCATGGTGGTGGAGAAAAGCTTGGAAAAGTAAACCCTAAAGCAGTGGTTCCCAAACTTTAACAACCTGTGAACCCCTTTCACTAAAATGTCAAGTCTCGCAACCCCCCCTCCTAAAAATGAATATTTCCAGGGATTTTCTCATTACCTGAGTATAAATTATAAAAGCAGTGATCTTGGAAATATCAAATTTGTTTTTATGACCTGCTTATTACACACTATTTATTATTTATTATTATTTATCATTACAGTATTTTTATTACATTATGAAAACAGCAACACTCTTCCAAGATCTCACTTTCGTAGCTTGTGTTACTTTGAATAAGCCTGTTATAAGACAAGGTTCCTATGTTTCATCAAGGAGTATCAGCTGTGAAACAGAATGAAGGTATTTAAGAAGCCAATTCAAAGAGGTCCTCCTACACAAGCATTCAGGTCTTGAGCAGTCCAGGCAAACAACGCACGTTACAACAAAGCTTAAACTTGTTCTTCATAATAATTTAAAAACAATACTAGCTGCCTATTTAATTTTAAAAACAGCACCTCCCTTTCCATTTCTTATAAACAGTCTTGAAGTTTAAATCTCCTCAGTGTGATAGATATGCTTGCTTTGATCTGCTTAGCTTTTGGAAGTCCAGGGGCTCCAGGCTGCTGGCCCCATGCTGCCCAGGGTCCCTAGGGACAGCTCTGTCTGCCATTAGGGAATTTTTTCCCGAGAACCCCCTGTAACATTTCACGAACCCCAGTTTGGGAACCACTGCCCTAAAGGCTCAAAAACCAAAAGGCAAGTAAAACAAACTTCATGTTATTTGAAGACATTTTCATGATGAAATGGGGTCTGACTCCTGATTTGGAATGCTTAAGGTTGGCAGTACTGCCCATTCTTTACTCCTACTTGCAGATTTTGTTCACTCCTACCATTCTGTCTGATATTTGTAATGCTCTTTCCTTTCCCTGTTGTCTCTGTTACCTTTCTTTCACATTTTGGCTCCATTTCTGCTTTTCATCCCTTTGTTTTTTCCTTGTTTCCCTTCTGTAATTATCTCCCTTCCCTCGCCAACTGCTCTCTTGTCATATCTCCTAAATGTGATCCAACTTTTTAAAAAGTGTCTGAAAACTGTCATCTTGCCTCTCTGTCTCATCAGAGCTAATTTAGCTTTGTAGAAAGCCCTGTTCTGAGCAGCTTGATTTCGGATACGCTGTTTCTACTCAGATGCTATGGGGTAATCCTCATAAACTCTTTAGCTGAGCCTAAGAGTTGAATTACTGAAGATTTGGGATTCTCAGCAGGAGATCTTAGTGGAAGTGGTTCAAAAGAGTTTTATTTTTTTAATGAGTTGCTCACTACAGCACAATTAATGCAGAGGCATAGGTTTACTTTGTACAGGAAGTCTTGAATGAAGCTGGTTTTCAATAAACTGAATCTGTTTGAGTGGGTTTTCAGTGTGGTATGATTCGAAGTCTTAAATGTGCAGTAATGCATGGATGCACAATTATTTGCTGAAAACATGCACTGACGTTTTAAGAATATGAACCCTGAATATTAAACACTTAATGCTGTTGTCTAAAATCAGCACTTTTCTCTATTTCATACATTTACTTGAAACAAACAATGCAGGAACTAATTTGATACGTAGAAATAAAATTTTAGATAATTGATTGGCCACTTAGACCAGTTTTTGAAGATTATGCTGTCTTGACATGCCTTTTAAGATCAATAAGCTATTTTTTATTGCTCTGTTAAACTACTGTTTCTTCTTTTATTAGTTTACTTTGTGGATAGGAAATTGTCATTGGTAGAATGGGGTTGAGGTTAACACTGGAGGTTGGAAAAAAGAAATGCCATATTGTATCTAGGATTCTGCTCTTTAATAGAAAGCAATACAGAATCAACAGTATTACTGAGATTTAAAAACCTTTATTTGGTAGTTAATTAGCTTTTCAGTTGAGTAATTTCCTGTCAAGAGATCCAACTATATGCTTAAATATAAAAAGGAATACTGAGAAACTCTATTAAGTGAATTAAAATAGGCTACAGTGCTATTAACAGCAGTGCATCTTTGAAGGTGACATTTGGGCACTGTAGATTTAGTACTCTAATTAGGGACAGTGTGGTGTTTGCACAGATTATTAGTTCATTTATTGGGCCTTCCAGATTTTTGGCACTCCTATGATCTTATATACACGCAGCTTCTCCTCTGGTTTAGTCTATAGGCTCCCATTGTCTCCTGAGATAGCTACTTGTCTCAGTCTGAAGCATGAGCCTGAAGAGAGAGAACCAGCTTCCTGATCTTTGCTTGTTCAGAAGAACTGCTGCTGCTTCATCTGCAGGCTGTTGGCTGTAGTCAGAATTCATATCCTCTCAGAAAGGAGTCCCTTATTCAAGGAAAGTAATATTTACATGTGCACCTCTTGAATAATTACTGGTTTGTGTGCTAGGGTGTGAATTTAGGACCACATACAACCCAGTCTCCCGTGGATCTCCCACTGGTCTCAATGGGCAGTGTCAATGGGTGCCACTTGCACAAATGATAAGAGTTTTCTTTATCATAATTCATTACTGGTTCAACATGTTAGAGTTGCTGTCAATATTACTCAGCAGGAAGACATTCACTTTCACTACATCTCTTTCTGTTTCCCCACCCTCTCTTTTTCTGTTTTTCCTAATCTATCTGCTGAAAGTCTTGGCAGTTATTTAATTGCCAAGTTAACGTGGCATCAGCACTAGGATCTCTAGCATCTTAGTGAGATTTATGGGAAACAGGGAATTTGACACCTCTGAGTCATTATGTTAGTACAGAAGCTCCCTTAAATGTTGCCCCAGCCACTTTACTTTTTATGATAGGTTTCAGTGTAGTAGCCGTGTTAGTCTGTGTCAGCAAAATGAAAATAAGAAAGAAAAACTTGTAGCACCTTAGAGACTAACAAATTTATTTCAGCATAAGCTTTCGTGGGTTAGTACCCACTTCATCGGATGCATGGAATGAAACATACAGTAGACAGATATTTATACAGTCAGAGAAACATGATAAGGTGGAGGTGCATAGATCAACCTTAAGAGGCTAATTAATTGAGAGGAACCATAACAGCAGGGGAAGAAAAACCTTTGAAGTGATAAACAAGATGGTCACACAGGTGTGAATGAGGATCGTTAACTTAAGGGAAATAGATTCAATTAACGTAATGGCCGAGCCATTCGAGGTCCTTATTTAATCCTGAGGTAATGCAATCTAGTTTGCATATCAATTCGAGTTCAACAGTTTCTCTTTGAAGTCTGTTTTTCGAGTTAATCTGTCGCAACACTGCTACCCTCAAGTCTGTCAGTGAGTGACAGACAACACCATCGCGCTCCCCGTCGGC
The DNA here is from genome assembly GCA_033296515.1 of Macrochelys suwanniensis. Lineage (NCBI taxonomy): Eukaryota > Metazoa > Chordata > Testudines > Chelydridae > Macrochelys > Macrochelys suwanniensis. The sequence continues at coordinate 47,169,000 of CM065777.1, forward strand.
TCCGGAAATCCACCTCATCGAAAGGCGGAAGTGGAGTCGACGTGGGAGCGGCAGCGATCGACTCGCCGCCGTCCTCACGGCCAGGTAAGTCGATTACGATACGCCGACTTCAGCTACGCTATTCACATAGCTGAAGCTGCGTATCTTAGATCGACCCCCCCCCTCCCCGCAGTGTAGCTCTGGGCTAAATGTTTTCGATTCAAGGAACCAAGGAGGGGCCCTATTACCAAAGCCAGCTGGTGCAGTCAAGGGGCCAGGGAGCAGGATTGATTCAATATTTTCCCATTTTCAAAAATAAAAACTTTAAACAAACAAACAAAACCACCAAAAACCTCTCAAAGGTATTATGAAAGGAAACACAGAACAAACACGATGTAATTAATTTTTATAAGTACATTTAGTTCTCAAACATCAAAAGGCACACATTGTCCAAAATGAAAAGGTTGCTACACTAGTGTCAGGTAGTCTACCAATCTTTTGGCTCTGTGCTCAGATGCCAGTACATATTACCAACTTATTTGCTTTTTCAGCACCTCAATTATTATTAAGTTTCGATTAAACCAATCCAAGTGTCCTAGAACCACTCTCAGTTGAGCTGGCTGAACAGGAGAAACAGCTCTTTTAAAAATTGACAAAAGTGAGCTCAAAATTGGCCTGTCTTCTGTAAGTTTACTTCTTCCGTTTTCAACCATTCTGATGCAGTGAATGATGATGACACCTTTTGCAAACACAGATTGGGGGTAGAAGTCTAGGTTTGTAAATATTAAGTTGCTTTGTAACTGAATGGAGGTCCTGTCAATTAAACTTCACACAGAATCCCAAGCCCATATACTGCCAGAAGAATACCAGAAAATCAGAAGTAGATTATTAAATGTAAAATTAGCTTATTTTTAGAGAGCGATTACTAGAAACTGGGACATGATGGAGTGGGCAATGGCAACTCTTTGTGTGTTTGCCTTAGACAACTAACTATTTGCAACATCCAAAGCACTTCCTATGGCAAGTATAGGGAAGCTTAAGGAAATATTTCAGATATTGTGGTAATGGTCAGTATTACTGGTATGATTTTAAGGGCTCTGTGAACAAATGTGCCATGAAATTATTTTATTCTGTAATGGTGAATGTGGAGGCTCAGCCTCTATTATGGATTAAAGCTTGTGAAAAATTAAAACTGATCAAACGTATAATGGAGGCCTTGTGAGCTAAATGAAAATAATATACTGGAAGAACTCAATCATGTGTTTGATTAAATTGGTTGCATTAAGGACACACATCACATTTGTTTAAACCCTGAGGTAATCCCATTTATTACTCCAGCCAGGAAAATTCTCTTCGTATTCAGAGAATGAGATCTGCAGAAGCTATAATGCATGGTTATTTTAAAAGTTATAAAGTCAGCTAGTGACCCACCTGGCTGGGTGCAGTCAAAGGTGGCAGTAGAAAAATGATTCTCTGAGAATATACTTAGTTATAAAAAGAATTTGATAATCAGCATACTTTCAACTCCCAACTCTGGACGAAATAAATAGAAGATGTTGGAACTAAAACTTCAACCTTTTAGACACAATATATACCTCTAGGCACCTGATACTGTTCTTTATGGTACCTATAGTCCCAGAAAAAGTAGTCCACAAGAAGGAAGCATACACATTAGAAGAACTAGATGACCACTTGTGTTGATGATGTCCTCGTCTGGAGGAACCAGAGAGAGACATGATGACTTAAGTGAAGATGCTTTGACATTTAAATACCAGTATGCCAGGTAGCACATTAGAGCTCAACTGTTTGAAAAATGTTAACTCAAATAAGGCATTAAACAAAATGACACCAAAATAGAGGCTATTTGTGCATGTGAATATACAGGAAATGCAGATTTCTCAAAGTGATCTTTCTTAATTCCTGTCACAAGTGTCCATAGTTATTAGGCCATTTAAGTGCCTAATTCAAAACCTATTAATTCAATTGAATCACATTTCAAGGGAAATCATTCATCTTTGCCACAAAATTACTTACAAAAGCAGACCGGGAGTGTCTCTCTGTGGTGGCTTTTAATTATTCCTGCAGTAATTCTTTATAGCTTGCTCAAATGCAGTTTGTTTAGTTTAGTTTGCTTAGTAATCTGTACCAACCAATAATACAACATAAGTTACATAAAATGTGTCTGTTCTGTGAGTGAATGAGTATGGAACCAACTTTTCGGTATATATACTCACAATTTTGAATTAAAAAGTCACTTTCTATAAATACGCCTCAGTAGTCACTTAAAACTAGCTATTTTGGTGAACATGCCTGACAGTAAAATAATTTGTTGGAATAGCTGTAAAATGGATCACAAAAGAGGCTTGAACACAGCTGGAGTGAGTTTGTTTGAATTCATTTAAGATTATTTGCAGTATTCACCCAGTCCTAGAGGCTGAGGATTTATTTGCATGAGGCCACATTTGCCTACAGAGTATTTAAAGTGCTAAATCACAGAATTATAGAAGGTGATAACAAAATTGATAAAAAGAAATAACCCTTTTCACACCACCTAATTAACCTGTGAAACTCATTGCCCAAAAATATCACTGGGGCCAGGAGTTCTGAAGGTATCAAAAAAGGACTGCTATTTCGGAGAGAGAGTACAGCAGCCAGAAATCCTACAGGGAGCGTTAGGAAGGTTTGCCAGAATAAAAAGCTTTCCAGATTACTTTCTAAACCCAGCCAGTCATTTTCATAGCTGTAGCTCTCTAGGAGGCTGTAGGGAAGACTGCATGGAGCCATAATAGTGTAAACAGGTTAAGTAGATATTATTGGGGATGGGAGGGAAAAGAGGGGGCAAATATAAAGTTAGATAGTTCAGGGCTCCTACTGGACCTCATGCAAAACTGTAGGTGTCTGTTTCTTTGCATACTAGGTTCAATTCTAATGCACTTAAGGAAGTTAGTGTACAAATATTTAGCTGGGCACATATGTACATCTCAGCCACCCTTAGATATACACTTTAGTCTCAGGCTAGCTCTCAGAATAGCAACTGTCATGTACTTCAATGAAAGCAGGAACAAGGGCTGATCAGAAGAGGTCACAGGATTTCCCCTCCCTCCATTCTGCGATCATTCAAAAATGGCTGAATTTTACTTGCTGAATCTTTCCAGATCAAGTTCCCTTTCTGCAGAGAACAATACTTTAAATTGTTGGCTTGAAAATTAAAATTTTTAGCAAGTTTGAATAAAAAGAAGGGGTTCTAACAAACTGTTTTAGAGCCTTAAATCTAGCTATTTGTAGGAGATGCCTAGTAGAATGAACCAAGAAGAAAACAGATACGAAGCAATAGTTTGTGGTAAGAAGAGAGTCTGAGAGTAAGTCTACTTCCAGCTGGGAGGTGTGACTCCCAGTTTGATGAGACATACCCATGCTAGCTCTAATTGTGTTAAGGTGCTAATACTAGAGTGTAGCTGTGCAATGCACATGGTGGGAGGACCTAGCCATCCCAAGTATATAGCCATCCAAGAGACCAGGCATGCAGCTGGGTCAGCTAACCCTCTTGCTGGTCACAGTGCTGTAGCTACACTCTATTTTTAGTGCACTAGCTTGACCAGAGCGACTGCAGGTGTGTCTCCTAAAGATGGGAATTGCACCCTCGGCTTGAAGTGTAGACATACCCATAGTTATTCCATTCAAAAGTATATTATGTAGTTCACACTTCTTTGCATGGATAACTCTGTGCTGCAGGAAGCAGCAGAAATTCAAAGTAAAAGTTGGACTAGAAATATTAAGAATAATTAGTAACTGATTCAGGTCTAGGAACAATTTATTCCCGATGACCTCCATTTGTACATATAAATCACTCATGTGCCCAACTTTTTGCCTACTCTCCTTTGCAAATGGTAGAATCTAGAGACGTAAAATCTATTTATATACACACCAACTGGAAAATGTGGTCCCCAATATAGCATTTCAACCCCCCTAATAAGACCTAAATTACTGCATCATGCTCAGACATCTGACACATTGACAAGTTTTTAAAAGCTGCAATGAACAGAAGCAGGTCAGATACCTCTGAAATGTTCAATTTACACACAAACAGGCAGACAGCCTGTAAACCATAAGTGAAACCAATTGTAAACCTCTCCACTATGGTCTATAATAGCCTAATATAAAAGTAGCACTACAGCAGAGCTGTTAGTGGAGATAAGCCCCCAGCTGTTCTGACAATAGATGTTATACAGCTCAATCGAATAAAGGATCCCATTTTTGTTTAGGTTGGGAATGTACTGTGTACAGAACGTGTGCAAAGAAGGGCTAGATCTTTTCTTCTTTTAACATGCAGATATTGTACTGTATTAGACTAAACACTTCCTAAATCACTATTTCAATTAATTCGTGTCTAGGCATCATTGCCTTCTTTATCAGCTATCACAAACCTAAGGCCCCAAACATCTGAGGTAAACCATGCATCTATGAACTTTTGCATTATAGGATATTGGATTCTGGATCTCTTTATTAGAGTCAAATGAACAAACACTTGCTCAGTCAGTGTGCATAAGTCATTACTGTGATTATGCTAAAGCTATGCAGACTTCACCGTTTTTGTTTAGCAGAATTGCATACAAAAGTTTGTTTTTCTATGTGATTTTTTTCATTACCCCCCTCACCTCCACTGATTTTAATTAGTAACTGTTTTAATTAAATCAATATTTTTATAGTGAATACATTATTTTTTTCTGTGCATTTGATTTAAAAGTCATTGTGGCTTGGGCAATTTCACTAGAAAAACTTGACTGCATTTGTTCTGAAGGTGGGAGTGAAAACTGAATGTTGAATGATTTATTTATATACATATCTAGTTTTATTCAGATCAGCAGTGCTTTACAATGGAAATTGCTTCATAAATTGCAGTATATTTGAAATACGATACCCCTGAGTTGTTCATTGGCAGCAGAGACTGAATCTAGGATCTCTGAATCTCAAAGCACGGCTTCTGTTACCTGAACTAGAAAACCAGAGGTGGGGACAGAGAGCCTCTCTGGGCTGTGCACTCTCCAAGACTGGAGAAGCTTGGCCCCAGCTTCAGAGGTTCACTCAGTTCAAATTTTCATATGTTCCACCACTTGTAACCTGACATTCCTGGTACACCATTGGCAGTGGGGTTTAAACCTGAGAACTCTGGATCTTAAAGCATGAGCTTCTGCTACCTGAGCTGAGAGAGAGAGCTCTGCTAGCTGAAAAGCTGCATGTTCATCAGCATCTGTGTGGTTCAGCCACTAGTGGGGATCTGAGTGAGCGCGGGTTACACCGTGAGAGTCAAGCATGCCACTGAGGGTGCTGATGTCTAGAACTCCATGCCACTTCTGCTGGCTACACAGGACTATCTCAGAGATAAGCTGAGCTTTAACAAAACATCCCGTGAAGGGTAGAAATGACTATAGCATGGGCTGGGTGTGGTTTTTCCTTCCATTTGGTTAACCTGACTCACTTCTCCACTTTTGCTTCTCTCAGCCCTACATAGTATATGCCTTATTATTCTCCATAATACCTGTGGCAGCTCCCTGAAAATTTCTATTATAGGTAGGTTCAGCAATTGGGGGCATGTCTGTGACAAACAGCAAGACAGATTATAGAAAAACGTGCACAGTGACTATCTTTATCTACAACTTGAAGATTGGTCTGTATATACATTATTGCACTATGCAAGTAGAAAACTGTACTTTATGTGTCTCCGTGGGTGCCATTCAAAAATCAATATTTACCAATAGTGAATGCATCACAATACCTGAAATATTGATGTTTTTCTTTTGTGAGAAGGGCATGCTGCAGTTTCTCAGATATTGCTTTGTGATAATTCTTGGTAAGTATTTACTGTTTATGTCAACCACTGTACTACAATACATTGCCTGAGATGGTTGAGCTGAAGGTAACAAGTCTGTCTGTACCGTTATTCTTCTGTGAGGTACAACAGAGGACATGTTAGGGCCAGCAAAATTGATTGTGTTTAATAAAAACACATTAACTGGTCATTAGGCTTTCTGCCCTGCACTTGGCCATGACCATCTAACATGGATTAAAGATGTTAATGTCCCTGTGTACATTAGAGTTTACAAGCATTATGGTTTAAAAGGTGTCTGCTAACAAATGTGTTATACTCAGTGGCCTAATATCGACAGAGATAGAGTGGGACTGCTTTATCCCTAGTGTCTGTCTTTTCTTCCTCATCTTAGTGGTTCCTCGATTTGGTGTCCTCATCCCAACATTTACAACAACTAAAATATTCTGTAAATTTAAAGTAAAATTACTACTGAGAAACACAGGGAGAAAACAGTGATAGTCATGTAATTCTGTTAGGTGGACACACTGAAATTTAAAAAGATCTCCAAGTATAAATTATATGACTCTGTAGGAGCTCCATTGTGGTGTGGCAGTCTCCCCTGCCTCCATTTGCCTCTGACATTAAGAAATAATCTAATCACGCTGTCTTTAAAAAAGATATACCCCCCCTCTCCTGAGGAAGTCTAATTTATTAAGCATTATCTAGTTTCCAAAAAGAGCCACCCGCTTTTGGTCCCCTCTTGGTTAAGGGCTCCAAGGTCCTCCTCTGAACTGTGAAGTTCTTAGCCTGGCCTCCCTGGTGTGCAAACTCTCCCCTTAAATTCAGGATTTCACAGCCTTCCTTTTGGGGACTGTGACCTGGCTGAATTCTTCCTCTCAGTGGGCTATTCTTGACTAGGCTTGGAGCCTGCTTTTTTTATTCACTTGATGAGTCATCTAACCATTCCTTCTAGCCTTCTATAGTGGGGCAGCTGCCCCACTCCTGAAGAACAGGGGTTAAAACAGCCAAGCTAGGCTGATTGGAGTAGCAGCCACAGCTGTGGCCAGCTTAATTAGGGCCCAACTGGCCCTTATAAGAGGGCTGGGGGCCAGAAACTGAAGAAGTCTCACTCTAGCCCTGGAAAGGGGAGGGCTAGCTGCCTGGGAGCAAGGTACCTGAAGCGGAGCAGGGCTGGGGAAAGGCAAGAGGGACTGGGGAGCTCCAGCCTGGCAACTCCCCAGGCTGCAGGCCTTGTCACAGGCCCAAGAAAGGTACTGGGGGCTGCAGAGAGGCAGCCCGTGCATAGGCAAAGGCAGCAGGTCCTACCCCCTTGCCAATGATGAATGGCCATTATGGACTGCAGTTTTGCCCACTGAGAGGGGGCTAAATGACGACTGGCAGTAGCCACTGAGGCAAGATGGGGTTAGAGCTTTGGGGGTTCCCCTGGGGGGGGAGACCCAGAGTAAGGGGATACTGCTGGGGGAAGAACCCCGAGGTAAAGAGGCACCGGGGTCTGGGAGGGACATGGGGCCAGCGGCAGGTGAGACACCGGCTGGCAGAGGGCACTTCGAAGCTGGAGCTGAGCTAATTCCCTGAACGACCAGCAGGAGGCACCACACCAGTGAGTCTTCGCTTCGCTACACCTTCCCAGGTGGGTCTAATGACCCAAATTTCTGTCCGGGCTGACTAGGAGAGAGGGGAATCTTGCTCCACCATCTCTAAAAGTCTCCTGATCTCAGGGCCTGTATGCAGTTTGGGAGTGAGAGACATGGTGCTGTCCAGCAGTTAAAGGAACACCCAAATTGTGTGCTGTCACATCGCCATGGTAACTACCAGTTTTGATTATTTTAATCTGTTTGTAATACCATGATGGACTTATTTTAAATGGAAATTTAAACTCCAAATGATATTTCCCATCAGAGCAGAGTATCAGTTTTAAGGTAGGTCATATTTGGGCTCTACATTCCTTTAAACCAATGATTCAGACTAAGTGTGAAATGTTAAATGAAGGCTATAGTTTAAGATGAAATTTAGGAAAATTAAATGGTTCTCTGTATAGGACATTAAATGCTGAGACAGTCACAAAGATTTATGTGATGATATTGATTCATTTATATAGAGATGCTGAATGTAGTTATAGGAGCAGCTATTAAAATATCCAAAGTCATCTGCTTACAAAAGGACAGTAATAAAAACATTCAGTTTCTTAGTGGAATAAAAAATGGGATACAGTTATTAAAAAATAGAAAAGAGACCCTAAATAAAGCTGAGAGGTCACATTTAATAACAGACTTAATGGAATATAAAACATTGAGAGTAACAGCTCAAATGGTTATAAGAGGAAAAGGAATATATTGGCATACATTTTACTCAAGTATTAAATTTAGTCCTATGGCTCCTAAGGTAATACACAAAGTCAAGAATAAAATTAGGAAACTAAAATTGATACTTACGGGGAAATTTTATTCTTGGACTTGCATGCACAACTCGTGCTGTCTTCAGTGGGAGTAATTTGCCATCATTCAAGAGCAGAATGTGTCTCTTTGTATGAAAAAAAATGCTAATTTGCAAATAGCAAAGTTTGTAGGGGAGGCGGACAATTACATTTTTCTAAGGAGTTCATTATTTAGTATTTCCTTTCCTATTTCTCCCCCTCTTTTTTATCACTAGTGCTAGATCTAAACCCTCTTGGCGTCAATGGGATTCCTTTTATTGCCTTCAGTGTACTTTGAATCTAGTTCTAGGACCTCAAGATTATTAAATGGAGGAAACTATGTTGATGTTATAAGAATTTAACTTTGAACCTTCTGACTCGGTGTTTAAAATTCCCAAAACATTTTTAACCATGCCACAATAAGTATGTGAGAGAGGCCATACTGGGTCAGAGCAGTGGTCCATCTAGCCCAGTATCTTATCTTCCAACAGTGGCCGGGGCCAGGTGCTGCAAAGAGAATGAACAGAACAGGGCGGTTATCAAGTGATACATCCCCTGTCTTCCCATACCAGCTTCTGGTGGTCGGAGGTTTAGGGCCACCCAGAGCATGGGGTTACATCCCTAACCATCTTGGCTAATAGCCATTAATGGACCAAACCTCTCTGAACATATCTAAGTCACCCCCATATTAAGATATACATCTAACAGCATATGAAATAACTACACATATTTGTGAGCAAGAAAACATTGTTGAAGGAACTTGGGTCAAATTCATCCCTGAGTAAAAGTACCAAAATGAGTGGATTTAAACTAGGGATGAATCTGGCCCCCTAAATTTAGAATGTTCTGACTTATTTATGTTTAATGTCTCAAACATAATATTAACATAGACCTTTTATTTCATGTTTTTAAAGACAGAAGCAAATTGAAAGAGAAAAATAATCACGAATCTTTTGTTATCTTAATTGAGTATCTGGCCCTCCAAAATAGCTGAATAAATGTTCTGCAAGCTCATTATATTAGTGCTCCAAAATAAATTCACTTCTGAACAAAGATAAATCAAATATGCTACTGAAGATAAAGATGTTAGCCTTGAAGAACCATTTCAACAATAACAATAAGTGCATATAGTCTGTCTTTCTGTCATGTAACATGCCTAACACTCTCTTGGACACTTTCACAATACTAACTATTTTGAGTAAGTTCAATAAATAGAAAACATGGGTTTAGAAATGAGTGCCAACACAACTGTAACCATAGTGCTGCTATAAGAGACTTTTAGATGTCTAATTTAATTATTCAAAACTCATTTTGCATATGGGGACACATTGTGCTAGGCACTGCATAAACGCAAAATAAATGACAGTTACTGTCCTACATTGCTTAATAGCATATCCGTGAAATTTAAGAACTATGTGAACATTTGGTACCTATTGTGGAAATGGGACTAGTCATTGTCAGGTGAATTTAATAACTGGGGGCGAGAGCAGTGGTGAAGGTGAAAATCTGATGGATGTCACATCTGTCACTCTGAGAAATTGAAGAGATCACAAATGTGGCTAAATCTCATATAGGTTTATTGGCAGGACATGAAGGGGATTGTGACAGGTAGGGCAATATCCTGGACAAAATCTTACTGAATTAAGTTGAAGTATTTCAGGAGCTCATTGTATTCAAAACACAAATGTTTATGTTACTGTGGGATGGTATGTAATTTGTCTAGGAGACATGGCTAATGTAAACCTTGGGAAGTGTAATGAACTTCAAAGGACACTTTTAAACAATGGGCTAAGACAAGAATGAACGTTAGTTGAGAGGGTTTCCTAGAAAATACTTGGGAGGAGGGGAATACAAATGCCCATTTCTGGACCTGATCTTTTGAAGCTTCGCCCTGGGGAGGAAATCTACATCTACGAATTATCTATGCCCAATATCGAAAGGACCAAATGGCATAAAGAAGTAACTCGGATTCATGGGGCTTCTTGTTGTGAGCAAAAGGAGTTATGAATTTGTGATCTCAGGAAAACCCTGGGGGGGAGGAGGGAGGGAGAGAGGAAGAGGAGGGATTTGAAGGACAGTTCACTGGCCAGTCCCCATGTTGGAGTTAGGGGGTTGATCTTTGATAAGTTTATTAGTATGCGTGTAGGTTCTTTTACAGTTTTAATGTTTTTTCTGTTATGCTTTACCATGAAGAATAAATGTGCTTGCTTATAAAGTGCTGTGTGGTAACTTAATTGTGGGCAATACACTATCACCATTGCTGAGGAGAAAAGTAAAGCAGTCCTGCTTAGGCAGTCTAATTTTGCTGCGTAGGCAGGGAATTTTGCAGTTTGAAAATAACCTGGTCAGGAGGGACAGAGTTGACTGTCTCTGCCTAAGAGAGACTCCAGAGATAGAATCCTAAAAGAGTGGAGCCTTGCTGAACCATAGGGGGCAATACAGGTGCAGTTGCCCTGGAGTGTGAGAGAGAGATCAATTTTTTAAATTTTGTTTACTACCTCTCTTATTCAATCTCTATTGGATTAAGACTACCATTAAATTACATGAAGAATTAAACTGTGGGTCTGTTCGTAATAGTGACCTCAGAAGTGGCATTCTGGGATTCTATGTTTATTTCCTATTGACTGAGTTTAAATTTGCTTAGTTTATAAGAACGTGAGAATGGCCATGGTGGGTCAGTCCAAAGGTCTATCTAGCCCAGTATCCTGTCTTCTGACAGTGGCCAATGCTAGGTGCCCCAGAGGGAATGAACAGAACAGGTAATCATCAAGTGATCCATCTCCTGTCGCCCATTCCCAGCTTCTGGCAAACAGAAGCTAGGGACACCATCCCTGTTCATCCTGGATAATAGCCATTGATGGACCTATCCTCCATGAATTTATCTAGTTCTTTTTTGAACCCTGATATAGTCTTGGCCTTCACAACATCCTCTGGCAAGGACTTCCACAGGTTAACTGAGCGTTGTGTGAAAAAGTAAATAAAAATATATTTTTCCGAACTGCCAGCCTTGCAGAATCAACCAGGAACCTGAAAAACCTGCTTGATTCTTTTTCTAGTACTTCATCCCTGGTAATAAAGTGTCTGAAGCCAAATTATGCCTTCTCTTACACCATTTTTTTGTGATTATGCCCTCCAGATCTTTCCTTCTGGTAGAACCCACAGTCCAGGTCAACTCCTCCTGTGTCTGATCAGGAGTTGGGAGGTTTGGGGGGAACCCGGGCCCGCCCTTTACTCCAGGTTCCAGCCCAGGGCCCTGTGGACTGCAGCTGTTTAGAGTGCCTTCAGGAACAACTGCACGACAGCTACAACTCCCTGGGCTACTTCCCCATGGACTCCTCCCAACACCTTCTTTATCCTCACCACATGATCTTCCAGCAGTACGCCCTCTCACTCTCAGCTCCTACTGCCTCTTGCTCCCAGCTCCTCGCATGCACACCACAAACTGAAGTGAGCTCCTTTTTAAACCCAGGTGCCCTGATTAGCCTGCCTTAATTGATTCTAGCAGCTTCTTGATTGGCAGCAGGTGTTCTAATCAGCCTGTCTGCCTTAATTGTTTCCAGAAAGTTCCTGAGTGTTCTGGAACCTTCCCTGTTACCTTACCCAGGGAAAAGGGACCTACTTAACCCAGGGCTAATATATCTGCCTTCAACCACTCTCTTGTAGCCATCTGGCCTGACCCTGTCACACTAGGTATAAGAAAGGGTTCTAAACATCTGAAAAGGCCCTCAAGAGCTACTGAAGTCACATTTTTTCACCCCATGAGCACATGCTTCTCTAAGCCACATTTTTCCCTTCTGAGGAACTAGCCTTTATAGACGCATGTAATCGGATTTGTTGCGGGTATTTCTTGCTTCCTAGTCCCTGTTATAATTATAGAAATGTAGGGCTGAAAGGGATCTCAAGAGGAAATCTAGTCCACCCTGATTAAGTAAACCTACACCTTCTCTGTTGTATATGTAACCTGTTCAATAAAACCTCTAGTGACATGGATTCCAGAACCTCCCTACACAACCTGTTCCCACAGCCTCCCTTTGTAATCTGACCCCACTTGATACATTCTCCCAGTTTGACAGAAAACCAGTGAAAACTAATCTATCAGGTTGTTTTTTCAACCAGATGTGCACCCACTTTATAGCATAATCGCTTCGTTTTTTCTCCGGTGCATAGATGTATTATCCCCATCTGTTGCCAATTCTTGTGATTTTTATCACAGGTCTCAGGATATTTACATCTGGAGTCATTTGAATATGTGAGAATCTAACTTTTCATTTTAAAACAAACATAGGTTTTTAGCTCTCATAGTTGTTGTGAGGGGAAAGCTTGAAAATGTGACACTGGGGGTCCCTTAAAATGTTCAAAAACCTGAAGGCAAATAAAAAGAACCCATAATCTTCTCTTGAAAAATCTTGGGATGTTTAAGTCAATATCATGATTTTGGGGGGCCTGACTCATGAGTTTTGAACATTTAGGGTTGGCAAAACTGATTATGGATCATGTCACACCTACTACTTGTTTTGTACATGTTGTCAGAAGCAGGGATCCTAGAAAACCTTATGCCACAGAAAAACTTGGAATTTGCATTTTTATAGAGAATTTATCAGAGAATTTTGGGTTTTTTATCATGGAAAAGTAGGATCCCTGGTAATAAGTAGCTTAAGTCAATTAGGTGTGGTGATTTATTGCAAGATGCAGATTTTAGGAATCATAAAGTAAATCACAACCAAAAAGCACATGTGTGAGCTGCCTTTCATTTTATCTTTCAGGGCTGGTCCATGCTACAAAATGATGCAACTCTTTCTAGAAATTTGGATGAACAATTTCAGTTCCATTGGTCACATGCAATTTTACAAAATATGTACTTATGCCAGAAGTTTTTACAGAACATGCAAAATTAATAGCCAGGTAGTTCATTTTTTTTCATGCATAGAAAAGTTTCTTTCCATCTTAAATGTCAGGATTCTGGTCTGGGTAAAATGAATACAATTTTCCTTCACGTCACAAGCAATATTGGATTAAAATATATCTGTCACTGAAGAGAATCTTTTTGTATCTCTTCACAATCCATTCAGTGGTTTCTAGATCCAAACTTCTTCAAAGAATGTCAGAAATCCATATGATGTCCTTGAGCATTACATTGATCTTTCAGATCTCTGATTTAGCTGACAGATGTGTACAAACACATCAGAGTGGACAACACCTTAATGACTACACAGCTGCAGATAGTTAAGAGCACATACTAATCCTACAAAGCTTGATATTTTATTTATACTATAAATATTCCCCAATATCATGTTTTCCTATTGATAACATTTTTTTTCTCCCTGATTTTAACTTCTTGTGTTCAAAGCACTCTTCTTCTTGGTACTTTTTAAAACACATTTGTGGAACACGTGCAGATAACCATCCTTTTTGGAGGATAGAAATATATCAGTGTATCTTCAATTAAGTCTGGAAGCTGCCCGTGTCCCCCTAAACACATACATAAAGCCAAATTTCAGAGCTCTGCAGTGTCAGCCTGATGGTATCATGTAGCCTTTGGAGTTTATCTGCCCTGCTGATTATTCCCCACCAGAAGTCATAATCCTGTTTGTGGTATGATAATCATTTCCACAGCAACCAATTTTGATGCCACACACAGAAGATTATGACGTCAGTCAGAAAATAAACAGCAGATGCAGTTTAACTCTTAAGAATTAGAGAGCCTGTTTATGTACATGTATCTCTAATTAAAAATATTATAAAGCAAGATATGAACCATTCCCCACCACAAAAATGTCTTTACATTTATTATTATTAAAGGTTGTCCATGAACATGAGTAGTCTAGTTTATAAACCATACAAAAGTAAATTTTACTACTTTGTCAAAGAAAATTATAATTATGTTAAAATTAATAAGTTTTAATCATTTAGCTTAACTCCTTAAGTAAATGTAATCTAGAATAAAATAAAATTGAATATAATAGTAGTAACTGGACCCGGTGTGGTGGCACGTGCCTGTAATCCCAGCTGCTTAGGAAGCTGCAGTTGGCGGATCGCTCAGGAGTTCTAGACTGCTGTGTGCTATGTCAATTGGGTGTCCGGTGCTACTGACAGCCTGGCCACAGCGGGTAGTTGGAGGACTGACTAGAACAACATGTCTGACGGGTTGTGATCAGCGCTCTCTCTGTGAGGGCTGATAGACCGATCAGTGACAGTAGTAACTGATAATTTTTAAGTACTGGAATAGGTACACAGGAATTTTTCTTTTTAAATATTATATAAAGTATATTAGATACTGTAAATGCCTGAGTTTAGTGTTGAATTTGGGACATGCTCCTTCAAAAGTTTATTCTACAGTGTTTTTAGCAGGCAGCTGGTTTATAAATGTAAAACTTGTGAAAGTGATTATCTTGTCCAGGGGTTCTCAAACTTCATTGTACCGCAACCCCCTTCTAACAACAAAAATTACTACATGACCCCAGGAGGGGGAATCAAAGCCTGAGCCCGCCCTAGCCCCTCTGCCCTGGGTGGGGTGGCCAGTGCCAAAGCCCAAGTGTTTCAGCCCCAGGTGGAGGGACTCTAACCTGAGCCCTGCCAGCCAGAGCTGAAACCCTCAGGCTTTGGCTTTGACCCCGGCTAGTGGGGCTTTGGCCCCAGGCCCCAGGAAGTCTAATACCAGCCCTGGCAACCCCATTAAAATGGGGTCACGACCCACTTTGGGGTCCTCACCCATAGTTGGAGAACCACTGATCTTGTCTGACACTTTGAGTCCATATTGATATGCAATAGAAATTCTCATCACATAAATGGTACAGTGATGGAAATATACCTATGCAAAACAGTCAGTAAGCTAGGTATGGATATGTTTGTCTTGGACATGGGGATTTGTAAGAATGAAAGAGCTGATTGGATTGATGCAGCTACTGTATTGAGGGTAACAATATAGGTTTTTATTGCACTTTGAGACAGAATGTTCTTCTTAGTCAATTCAACTTGTGTTCCTTGTCAAAATGCAATAATAAGAGGTATAGCAGATTTATATTCAGTGCATGAAAAGTCTTTCAGGGGGTAGTTCTTTGTTAAGAAAAACCAGAAGTAACAAATTGTATTTTGTAAAATATTGATTGACGTGAACTAAATTAGAGATTGGCTGAACCAGTTTGGGTATCAGAATGGGGTGCGTGGGCACATTATACACACTTACTCTGCTCACAAACCATCTTCCTGCTGAAGGCAGGTCATTTAGTTCAAATGGCTTTCTAAGCCTAATGCCAATAAAATACAGTTGAAATTAGTATAACCATTCATGGGCATGGGATGGGAATGTGAATCAGGGGAGAAGGGAGTTTTTCTTTGCTTTTGCATGCTCCTCAAACCATTTTTATATCTTTTGTAATGATTCTCACTTTTATGAAGAGAAGCCAATCCATTCATCCTGACTATGTTACTTTGTAGCTTATTCTTAATTTTTCCCCATTTAATGTTTTTCATTTGAGATATTCACCTGGTCAGAATTATTTATAATTTAATATTATACTCAGCCATATGGCCTCCACTTGTCAGGCTGGGGTAATAGCTGGAGGGGAGACTGTGATGGGTTCCTCCCAACTCTTCAGGGTGCCACCTAGGACTGGGGTACCACTGAGCATGCCTCACCCCCCATTCTGGGCTCCCTTTACACTGTATTGCTGAGGCAAGCCAGCCAAACCCTCCCTCAGGCTTCAGACTGCACTTTACCAGAACACATACAGGTAAGGGCACACCCAGCTGCTGCTATACTCACACATGCTGAGATCAGCTCTGCATGGGAAGGCTCAGCTAAGGAACTGCCCAGTACTGAAGTGCACACTCCACTTTGGGGGTTAACCCAAAATTGTACTATTTTGTGCTGCCCAGAGAACTGTAGAGTGTAAGCTCATGACATTTCCGCCCTCCCTCGATGTGGAGAGAGATATATACACAGCTTTCTGCCCCCAAGTTATGATTTCCACACACACTGGTTTTAGACAAAACTAAAGCAAGTTTATTAACTACAAAAGATAGATTTTAAGTGATTATAAGGGATAACAAACAGATAAAAACAGACTACCTAGCAAGTAAAACAAACACACATTCTCAGCTTAATATACTAAAGAAACTAATTATAAGTAGCAAATTCTCACCCTAAATGTTTCAGGCAGATTGAAGAGGCTTTTGAAGGCAAGCTGCACTTGCTTGCAGCTTAAAACTCCATATATTCCATTCACAGGTTAGACCACCCTCTAGCCTGGGTTCAGCCTTACTCCCCTAGTCCAGTCTTTTTGTTCTCAGTGTTTCAAGCAGTCTTCTTTCTTAGGCGGGGAATCAATGAAGAACTTCTGATGATGTCCCTCCCTTGCCTTAAATAGTCTTTGCATATGGCGGGAGTCCTTTGTCTCCCAGTTTGATTCCCACCACCGGTCAATGGAAAAGCACTAGTATTATCACAGAGTCCAGTACCAGGTGACTTGATCACATGTCCCTGCAGCCATAACTCAGAGTCTGTTTGTAGTGTCCTCAGGAAGACTTCTGGGTGGGAGATTAGCATCTTCAAAGATCTGTTGTTTTCCCTAATGGCCCTCCCCAACCAGCCATCCAGACTGATTGCATTTTGTCTAGTGGGCGTTCCCCAGGTGTAAACACATTTGTAATAGATGCATAGACAATATTTCTAACTTTAGATACAAAAATAATACATGCATACAAATAGGATAATTGTATTCAGTAAATCATAACCTTTCCAATGATATCTCACATGCCTCATTTTGCATGAAATACATCATAGTTATGCCATAATCGTATCATAACAGTATCTCTATGAAGAATATGGGGAGTAGTCACAGATACCTCCAAGATAAATACAAGGCTGTAAAGGATATACTTTTGGTGAATCAGTAGGTGGCTCTCTTTCTCTGAGTTGGCACAATACAAATGCCCCATCATAGTGCTGAGGGAGAATTAGCCATTATAGAATCATAAGACTGGAAGGGACCTCAAGAGGTCATCTAGTCCAGTCTCCTGCACTCATGGCAGCACGAAGTATTATCTAGACCTTCCCTACCTGGGGTTTGTCTAACCTGCTCTTAAAAATTTCCAATGATGAAGATTCCACAAGCTCCCTGGGAAATCTTTTCCCGTGCTTAACCACCGTGATAGGAAGTTTTCCCTACTGTCTAACCTAAACCACCCTTGCTGCAATTCAAGCCCATTGCTTCTTGTCTTATCCTCTGAAGTTAAGGAGAATAATTTTTGGCTATTAGCCAGGATGGGCAGGAATGGTGTCCCTAACTTCTGTTTGCTAGAAGCTGGGAATGAGTGACAGGGGATGGGTCACTTAATGATTACCTGTTCTGTTCATTCCCTCTCGGGCACCTGGCACTAGCCACTGTTGGAAGACAGGATACTGAGCTAGATGGACCTTTCGTCTGACCCAATTGGGCCATTCTTATGTTCTCTATATCATTGACCTGCCCTCTTCATTAGCTACCACTTCCTCAATTTTTGTATTATCTGAACCTTTCAGTTATGATTTTATGTTTTCTACAGGTCATTAATGAAAATAATAAATAGCATAGGGTCAAGAACTTATCCCTGTGGGACCTGACTAGCAACACACCCATACAATGATAATTCTCCATTTATAATTATATTTGAGACCTATCAGTTAGTCAATTTTTAATCCATTGAATAAATGCCATGTTAATTTTATATCTTTTTAGTTTTTTAATCAAATTTTTATGCAGTACCATGTCAAATGCCTTAAAGAAGTGTAAGTATATTACATCAACACTATTACTGTTATCAACCAAACTTTTAATCTCCTCAAAAACTAGTTTAGTTTACATTATTTATGATGTTCTGTAGTTTGTCTTGAAATAGTAATGAAGTCTTAGAAATATAAAACCTCATTACAGTATTCTGCTATTAAATTTGTGTTGAGAAGAGGGAGACACCACCATTTCTGTGTAAACAACCTCCTCCTCATGCCTCCTAACTACCTTTGCTCTCTCCTCATCCTTTCTCTGTCTATTATCAGCGAATCTCTCTCCTTTGACTTTTTCCCTCTGTATTCCAGTGCATTAATGTTTTTCTATTTTGAATAAATCATTTCACTCCTCTTTTCTCTTTTTTATCCTGTCTACTAACTCCTCTTTGTCTGGCTATGCTGGAAGGAGAACAGGAGACCCTGGATGTGCTTTAATTAGGCCACAACTTTATTCTTAAATGTCTGGGTGTACCCTACAGATAAAAGCATACAGTGCAGGTAATCATAACTACCGACTTCATGGGTGCTCCAGGGCTAGAGCACCCATGGGGAAAAAATGGTGGGCGCTGAGCGACAGCCCCGTCAGCTCTTCTCCCATCCCCTCAGCACCTCCTGCCTGCCAGCAGGCCCCATGCCTACTGCTTGCTGCAATCAGCTGTTTTGTGGCATGCAGAAAGCTGCGGGGGAGAGGAGAGGAGCAAGGATGCAGTGCACTCAGGAAAGAGGGCGAACTGAGTAGGAAGAGGCCGGGCGGGGTTGGAGTGGTGGTGGGAAGAGGCATGGTGGGGTGGGGTAGGGTCTTTGGGGGAAAGGGTGGAGTGGGGGCAGGGCCTGGAGCAGAGCCAAGGATTGAGCCCCCCTTGGTACTTTGGAAAGTCGAGGCCTGTACAGGTAATCCCATAATCATTTCACTCTACACCCAGGGGAGATTCCGTCATCCCTCCCCCTTACCCATCCTGGTCCCCAGCCACCCTGATGCTGGGTCCTCACACACCCCCCACCTCAAATGAGTGTTAAGGGTGTGGGGGGGAGCTACCTGCCATACCAGTCACAGAAGCCCCGAAACCTGCCCTCCACTATTTCTGCTCCTTTAAGGAATACCTCCTTTAAGTCCTTTACCAATCCATATTATCTGATCACTCTGTCCCCTCCTTACGGAGTACCTGCACTGGACATCCACCCCACATTTACATAATGAATTGTGACATCATAGCCTAACTTCCATTTCATGTTTGCCCAACTTAGCCCTCCCTCCCCGACAAATCTGCTATAGTGAAAGTGGAAAAAACCCCACTTTGCCTTGACAAATCTGGCAGTGATGAAAAAATTCCTTTCCAGCCCCCGAAGAATGAAGTGACTAGCGCGCAGTGCCCACAGCAGATTCTGACAAAATCCAGTATTTCACCACTTCCATGGGTGGCAGAGTGGGTGCTTCTCTGCCTGGTCCAGGTAAAGGAGGGCTTTTCCTACACTGGCATGGGCCTATATAGTGCCCCCTCTCTTCCAGTTACCTGCGGGGGGGTGGGGATATATCAGTGTCCCCTTTCTGACCTGTTCTGCAGCTGCAGCAGAAGAAAGTCACTCCCAGGCTCTCTAGCCTTTAAAAGGGCACAAACCTTTTCCAACAAGCCAGATAACGGCCCCCACCACTTACTGTACACAAATGCAAGAAGCCTGGGGAACAAGCAGGGAGAACTGGAAGTCCTGGCACAGTCAAGGAATTATGATGTAATTGGAATAACAGAGACTTGGTGGGATAACTCACATGATTGGAGCACTGTCATGGATGGATATAAACTGTTCAGGAAGGATAGGCAGGGCAGAAAAGGTGGGGGAGTTGCGTTGTATGTAAGAGAGCAGTATGACTGCTCAGAGCTCCAGTATGAAACTGCAGAAAAACCTGAGAGTCTCTGGATTAAATTTAGAAGTGTGAGCAACAAGGATAATGTCGTGGTGGGAGTCTGCTACAGACCACCAGACCAGGGGGATGAGGTGGACGAGGCTTTCTTCCAGCAACTAACAGAAGTTACTAGATCACAGGCCCTGGTTCTCATGGGTGACTTTAATCACCCCGACATCTGCTGGGAGAGCAATACAGCGGTGCACAGACAATCCAGGAAGTTTTTGGAAAGTGTAGGGGACAATTTCCTGGTGCAAGTGCTGGAGGAACCAACTAGGGGAAAAGCTCTTCTTGACCTGCTGCTCACAAACAGGGAAGAAATAGTAGAGGAAGCAATAGTGGATGGGAACCTGGGAGGCAGTGACCATGAGATGGTCGAGTTCAGGATCCTGACACAAGGAAGAAAGGAGAGCAGTAGAACAGAGACCCTGGACTTCAGAAAAGCAGACTTTGACTCCCTCAGGGAACTGATGGGCAAGGTCCCCTGGGAGAATAACATGAGGGGGAAAGGAGTCGAGGAAAGCTGGCTGTATTTTAAAGAATCCTTATTGAGGTTGCAGGAACAAACCATCCCGATGTGTAGAAAGAAAAGTAAATATGGCAGGCGACCAGCTTGGCTTAACAGTGAAATCCTTGCTTGTCTTAAACACAAAAAAGCAGCTTACAAGAAGTGGAAGATTGGACAAATGACTAGGGAGGAGTATATAAAGATTGTTCAGGCATGCAGGAGTGAAATTAGGAAGGCCAAATCACACTTGGAGTTGCAGCTAGCCGGAGATGTTAGGAGTAACAAGAAGGGTTTCTTCAGGTATGTGAGCAACAAGAAGAAAGTCAAGGAAAGTGTGGGCCCCTTGCTGAATGAGGGAGGGAACCTAGTGACAGAGGATGTGGAGAAAGCTAGTGTACTCAATGCTTTTTTTGCCTCTGTCTTCACAGACAAGGTCAGCTCCCAGGCGGCTGCACTCCGCAGCACGGTATGGGGAGGAGGTGACCAGCCCTCTGTGGAGAAAGAAGTAGTTCGGGACTATTTAGAAAAGCTGGACGAGCACAAGTCCATGGGGCCGGATGCACTGCATCCGAGGGTGCTAAAGGAGTTGGCCGATGTGATTGCAGAGCCATTGGCCATTATCTTTGACAAATCATGGCAATCGGGGGAGGTCCCGGATGACTGGAAAAAAGCTAATGTAGTGCCCATCTTTAAAAAAGGGAGGAAGGAAGATCCGGGGAACTACAGGCCAGTCAGTCTCACCTCAGTCCCTGGAAAAATCATGGAACAGGTCCTCAAGGAATCAATTCTGAACCACTTAAAGGAGGGGAAAGTGATCAGGAACAGTCAGCATGGATTCACCAAGGGCAAGTCATGCCTGACTAACCTAATTGCCTTCTATGATGAGATAACCGGCTCTGTGGATGAGGGGAAAGCAGTGGATGTGCTATTTCTTGACTTTAGCAAAGCTTTTGATACAGTCTCCCACAGTATTCTTGCCAGCAAGTTAAGGAAGTATGGGCTGGATGAATGGACGGTAAGGTGGATAGAAAACTGGCTGGATGGTCGCGCTCAATGGGTAGTGATCAATGGCTCCATGTCTAGTTGGCAGCCGGTATCAAGTGGAGTGCCCCAAGGGTCGGTGCTGGGGCCGGTTTTGTTCAATATCTTCATCAACGATCTGGAGGATGGTGTGGACTGCACCCTTAGCAAGTTTGCAGATGATACTAAACTGGGAGGAGTGGTTGATACGCTGGAGGGTAGGGATAGGATACAGAGGGACCTAGACAAATCAGAGGATTGGGCCAAAAGAAATCTGATGAGGTTCAACAAGGACAAGTGCAGAGTCCTGCACTTAGGACGGAATAATCCCATGCACTGCTACACACTAGGGACCGAATGGCTGGGCAGCAGTTCTGCAGAAAAGGACCTAGGGGTTACGGTGGACGAAAAGCTGAATATGAGTCAACAGTGTGCCCTTGTTGCCAAGAAGGCTAACGGCATTTTGGGCTGTATAAGTAGGGGCATTTCCAGCAGATCGAGGGACGTGATTATTCCCCTCTATTCGGCACTGGTGAGGCCTCATTTGGAGTACTGTGTCCAGTTTTGGGCCCCACACTACAAGAAGGATGTGGATAAATTGGAAAGGGTCCAACGGAGGGCAACAAAAATGATTAGGGGGCTGGAGCACATGACTTATGAGGAGAGGCTGAGGGAACTGGGATTGTTTAGCCTGCAGAAGAGAAGAATGAGGGGGGATTTGATAGCTGTTTTCAACTACCTAAAAGGGGGTTCCAAAGAGGATGGATATAGACTATTCTCAGTGGTAGAAGATGACAGAACAAGGAGTAATGGTCTCAAGTTGCAGAGGGGGAGGTTTAGGTTGGATATTAGGAAAAACTTTTTCACTAGTAGGGTGGTGAAGCACTGGAACGGGTTACCTAGGGAGGTGGTGGAATCTCCTTCCTTAGAGGTTTTTAAGGTCAGGCTTGACAAAGCCCTGGCTGGGATGATCTAATTGGGGTTGGTCCTGCTTTGAGCAGGGGGTTGGACTAGATGACCTCCTGAGGTCCCTTCCAACCCTGAGATTCTATGATTCTATGATAAGGTCATTATCTCTAAGTGATAAATATGTGAGTCAATACAATGTCTTTCTAATGCTGCTGCTTGCCCTCCTTCACCTATCTCCTGGATACCACCCAGATTGTCTTCTGTTCACAACAGTGAACTGCCTGTCTCCAGCCTGTGCACTGAACGAGGCAAGGGTCCTCTTGAAAAGTAGTATGTGAACATGTAATTAAAGATTGTATCATAATGCATATGCCCAAGGGGGAAGAATTAAAGTTGCACAGGAAACTTGGCATTTCCTTTCTTTTGAGTGCTTGACTTTGCAACCTAAATGTAGCTTATGGGATGTAATGTCCTTTTAAAAAAAAGGAAAAATGTAAAAACAAATTCTAATATGCACAACTGTAACATTCTATGATGCATCATCATCGGGGTTTCAACCCCGAATCTTCATTCAGCACAGACTTCTACCACTTGACCTAGAGGACTGCCTTTGTAAGCTGAAGCTGCCATCAGAAAAAAAGCCATTATCCCAGAGGGGGGATATGCTAATGATGCCAAGTGCTGGGTGTAGTTGGAGAAGGCCTGACCTGCCTCTGTTACCTTACCCCAAATTCATTATCAATCCCAGGAATAAAAGAATGGTATCAGCTAGCAGAAATATGCTGCTATGGTGTAATGATGAAGAAGCTAATCTGCAGCACATTCATAGTAGAACTCTGGCCAGTGTAAATGGTGTTCGACAGTGACATGACGTTAGAAAAACCATGATGCTGTCCAAAACCAAAGTATGCCCAGCAACAGCAAGCCAGGATTAGAAAGGTCACGAGGAAGCAATCATACACTGATGTTAGGTTAAAAATGTTCGTGGTACTTAATGGAAGAGAGAACTGTAGCAGAGTGAGAAAAGCAAACTTGCTACAGGGTGCACACGGGTTCAAGGAAAGCCCTAAACCTTTGCTGATGCTTTAATAATCCATTGGTCTACCCTGTTACAGAATGCCATCCAAGCTGCTATTTCCCATGACTGTCAGTGAAATGGACAATTTTAGAAGTGGCCATTTATTCCCTCATACAAGACAATGCAGACAGTCTCTTTGAAGAGACAGCAAATCGTAGTATATAGCAGCTAGTCTAACAGTGACTTAGGCCACATCTGTACTACAAAGTTAAGTTGACTTTATGTAAGTCGACATCAAGCCTCTGATTTAAGCAAGTCGATCTTGCGTGTCCACACCACGCTCATTGTGTTGGCGGAGTGCATCCTCACTAGCAGCACTTGCGTGAATGCATGGAGCACTGCACTGTGAGTAGCTATCCCACAGCGCATATAGCGAAATGGAATTTTGGATAGGGCTTGCAATGCCTTATGGGACTAAAACATTGGCATGGGTGGTTATGGGAATGTGGTGTTAGCATCCCATGATACACTTACCTCCCTCCGTCCTGGAAATCAATGGAAAACAAACCAAGCTTTTTTTGTCTCTTATTTTCAAAAGCCTGGGTTAGCCACGGACACCATAGCATGATAAGTGTGGACCCCGCTCAGCTGTCCGCTCTTGTTGTGAGCATTACAAACACCTCGCGCCTTATTCTGCAGTATTTCCACAGCCTAGACAAGAGCTACCACGTGGAACAATGTCATGCCATGCAAGCAGCCCCGCTGCAAGCCATAGAGCAAAACAATTAGTGGTTGTTAGCAACAGTAACGCCTCAGCTGAACACAGTTGAGTGCCATTTCTGGTCCTTGGAAACAAGCACTGACTGGTGGGACTGGATCATTATGCAGCTATGGGATGACAAGCAGTGGCTGCAGAACTTTCGGATGAGTAAGGCCACTTTCCAGGAACTGTGTGCAGAGCTTTCCCCAGTCCTGAAGTTCAGCAATACTAAAATGAGAGCTGCTCTGGCAGTGGAGAAGCGAGTTGCAATCACTCTGTGGAAGCTTGCAATGCCAGCCTGCTACCGGTCAGTGGAGCATCAATTTGGAGTGGGTAAATCTACTGTGGGATCTGTTGTGATCCAAGTTTGTAAGGCGATCAACCGACTTCTGCTAAGAAAGGTAGTGACTCTGGGCAACGTGCAGGACATAATCGATGGTTTTGCCGCGATGGGGTTCCCTAACTGTGGTGGGGCTATAGATGGAATGCATATCCCTATCTTGGCACCAGACCACCTTGAAAAAGAGTACATAAACCGAAAGGGAAACTTCTCAATGGTGTTGCAAGCACTGGTGGATCACAGGGGCCATTTCACCAACGTCAAAGTGGAATGGTCAGGAAAGTTGCATGATGCGTGCATCTTTAGGAACACAAGTCTGTTCAGAAAGCTGCAAGCAGGGACTTTCTTTCCAGACCACAAAATAACCATTGATGATGTTGAAATGCCAATCATGATCCTGGGAGACGCAGCCTACCCCTTGCTTCCATGGCACATGAAGCTGTACACCGGCACCCTGGACAGCAGTAAGGACCAGTTCAACCATAGGTTGAGCAAGTGCAGAATGGTGGTGGAATGTGCCTTGAGGTGTTTAAAAGACTGCTGATGCTGTTTGCTTGCTAGACCTCAGTGAAAGCAATATTCCCATTGTTGTTGCTGCCTGCTGTGTGCTCCATAATATCTATGAAACAAAGGGAGAAAAGTTTCCACCGGGGTGGGGGATTGAGGCAGATCGCCTGGCAGCCAATTTTGAGCAGCCAGATACCAGGCAATAAGAAGAGCACATTGAGGGGCTCTGTGTCTCTGTTAGGCTTTGAAAACCAGTTTCAGCAATGAGCCAGAGTAATGTGACAGTAATCTGTGCTGTTCCTTACTGAACTGACCCTTCCATTGCATTTTCTCCCCTGTAAACTCCACCCCCAACCAAACACCATGAGTGGAATGAATAAAGACCCTTTTCTCCACAATCCATTTAGTAGTATTATGCACGCAGACACCAAAGAAAAGTAAGATAACCTGGGGTGGAAGGGCTGATAACACTATGAGGGGAGAAACAAGGAAAGCTTGCTTACAGATTCACTGCAATAACAATCAAAGTTCTGGGAATGGGCACCTTCGGTTCCCTGAACCCTCCCCTGGCATTGAGTGCACGGGATATCAAACTCTCCCTCCCCGCCTCATAGAACATTTGGGGTGGAGGATTGAGAATGGGGCAATGATGGCAGGAAGTTCAGCATAGGTTGCAGAGGGAGTCTAACATCCAGCTTCCTTTCTTGAAGCTCAACCAGACGCCTCAACATGTCTGATTGCTCCATAATCCTCAGCATCTCATCCAGCGTGGCGCGCTCTTGTTCCCTGCATGCTCTCCTGTCCTTCTTGTCCATGTTCCAGTTCTCAGACAGTGTAATCCTCCATGGTCTGAACTCCATCTTGTCACTCTCGGAGACGCGCCATTACCTCATTGAACATGTCCTCCCGAGTCTTCTTTTTCCAGCTTCTAATCTGGAAAAGTCTCTGTCCCAGTGTGGAGGATGTGCCTATGGACAGGGTTTCAGCTGCAAGGAAAGCAAAGCACAAGGGGAACCATTGACAGTGCATACATTGTTTCTGGTACAAGGTTGATTTTTTTTTAAATAAAACAAAAACATCCCTTAATACACTTCAGTGCAAGTCACAACGTAATCACAATTGCTGGCTATTGCAAGAATCGGCTTGCTGCTCCAACCATGGTGAGCGAGGCCATGAGGCATGGGCGACAGGTCTTATGCTGCTGCTTTTGTGAAGACATCATTGGGAACACAGTTGGGCACTTGAGAAATGCCCCCTTTTCCCTAGCAATCTGGATGGTGCTTGAGGCACCAGTGTAAAGACCCCCAAATAGTTTGTTTTTTACAAAGGCAGCACCGAGTTGGGGGTGAGGGAGACAAACAGGCAGCCCCCCCACACATTTCTTTTCAATGTGGCTTGCAGTACACAGTGATCCTTTCCAACCACAGCTATGGGACTTTAGGGAAGGCATGGAGTGTGACCCAGATTGCACCAAAGGGTGGGGGGATTATTTGTATTTTTGCGGTGCAAGGACTTGCATTGAAAACTTCCCCCGTTTTCTCTAGGTGACCCTATGTGATATCAGTTTCCTGAGGGTAACAGAGGTAGCAAGGGAGCAGATGCTGCAAGCATCTGGATACTAACGTGGTCCTTATTCTGCAATGATGCCAGCAGAGTTAATACTGGAGTGGTGCGGAAAAGTGTCCTACCATAGTGGAAGAAATATTGCAGCCCTTTCCAGAAACCTTCTGCAAAGGATTGCAGAGTACCTCCATTAAAGCTTCCTAGAGATCTCCATAGAGGATTCCTGGGCCATCCCTGTCCACATAAACAGTCTTTTTTGGGGAGCACCCTCTGCGTAGCTGCAGTGGCCACCGAAACCCACTAGACCTCCTTTTTTGTTCAGATTAAACATAAAAATAATAGCATGTAACCCCTACAGTTTGATTGGAAATGTGCACTCACGAGAGGTGCCTTCCCCGGCATCATACTCCGACTCCAACTGGTCTTGTGAAGGGATGGGCTCCAGAGTTAAAAACAGGTCTTGGCTATTGAGGAGACTGGATCCTCCACTTGCCTGCTCCCATTCCCCTCCTCCTCCTCTTCCTTGTCAGCAAGTCCTCCTTGTTGTTGACTGAGGTGGCCTGGGACTCCTGGAGGAATCCACTTGCCTTTTGGGGTTGTGGTGTGCTCCTCATAAAAGCAGCAAGTCTGTGGGGCAGAACCAGAAAGACTGTGCACCTCACTTGTCTTTTTGTACACTTGCTGAAGCTCCTTTATTTTCACATGGCACTGCTGGGTGTCCCTGGTGTAGCCCTTCTCCATCATGGCCTGCGTGATCTTGGCATAGATGTCAGCATTTCTTCTACTGGATCGGAGCTCTGCCTGCACAGACTCTTCTCCCTATGCAGCAATAAGATCCACCACCTCCTGTGTTCTCAATGCTGGAGGGCATTTGCGGCCTTGAGTCTCTATGTTCAGCTGTGCTGGCGAGCTCTCCATGCTGATGAAACAGGAAATTAAAATTCAAAAGTTCCCGGGGCTTTAACAGGGGAGGGGCTGATTCCTGTGTACCTAGCTGACATACAGTGGAGTTGAAAGTGCTCTCCAGAGCAGTCACAGCGGAGCACTAAGAGACACCTCCTGCAGGCCAATTCATTCTAATTATACAATAAGGTGTCTACACTATCTCTATGTCAACCTGTGGATGTTGAATCAAGCGCTTTACACAGGCAACTTGGGTCTGTGGATGGGACTTGGTAGTGTAGACACATACATTATTACATCGACTTAATGTGGCTTCCTAACATGACTCCTAAGTTTGTATGTAGACCAGACCTGAGTAATTTTCAAGAGAGAATCAACTAGTCCAAATAATATTTTTCCTTATGACGCAGAAGACCAAGGAAAGGATGGAAACTGTGAATATATCTGCAACGACACTTGTCCAAGATCAAAAATACCTACTGCTTGTTATAGACGAGCCTTTCACCTCCAGAGCACCTTCATGTGTTCAGATGAAATGTTGTAGGGTTTTTTCACGTTTTTTACTCCTGTGTTCACACCCTAGACACTATTGTAATAATTTTGTACAAGGCATGTTTTGTCAGATATCATTTGAAAACCCACAATGCGATGGTCAGTATCATCATTGTAAAATGTGTGTGGCAACATTTTATATAAAGTTATATGATTTCCCTGTCACTGATCGGTCTATCAGCCCTCACAGAGAGAGCGCTGATCACAACATATCAGATGTGTTGTTCTAGCCAGTTCTCCAACTACCTGCTGGCCAAGCTGACAGTAGCACCGGACACACGATTGACATAGCGCACAGCAGCCTAGAACTCCTGAGCAATCCGCCAACCACAGCCTCCCAAGCAACTGGGATTACATGCACACGCCACCACACCAGACCCAATTTCCCTCTATGACATTATAAACACATGTTCCAAACCCCACAGCCCTGCTCAAAATGAGGTTGGAAAACAGGTCTATCCTAAACAAAGGAATGTGTGCTCTGTTTAATTTGGATTTAAGGAGTAAACAAAGTCATCAAGCAGGAAGGGAAACAGAAAGCTCAAATAGATGAGAAATTATGCACAAAGCAGCAGGGAACATCCTTCCACATAGGCTCTGTCTCCTGGTGCTTATCTGGAAATATTTTTCAAGAGAGGGACTGAAACTATACAAAATTAAGGACAAACATCCCAAGGGACCCCTCTCTCTCTTCCTGTCCATTTCATTCACGGCATTTTAATTGACAAAGGAAGCATTCATTGGACTCTGGGAGAAGGACTCCTAATCTACAGCATTTGGTCAGTAAGACTGCTGTAAGCATATGGTGAGAAACTTTGCTTGAATTTGATATAGTTGGTTAAGTTAGGTATTAGTAAATATCTTATTTTATTGTTCTTGCAACTATATTTGACTTTTATGTGACATTATTTGTACTCACTTAAAATCTGTCTCTTTGTATTTTATAAATTTATTTTATTGTTTTTTTTCTAATTCAGCGTGTTCAAGTTGAAGTCTCTCCATTTGGGGTGACAAATTATGTGAACATTATTCCCTTAAAGGAATAACGGATTCAAGAGATTTGTACTATCCAGAAGCGGGCTGGGCAGTACAAGACATAGGTTTCTGCAGGAAAATCTGAGACCAGGGGAGTGTTGGGCTCCCTCTGCAGTATAAGCAAGGCTGGTGAGAGCCATAATGTAACCCAAGTGTGGCTGGCAGGTTGCAGTTACACACAGACACTCAGGATGTGGCTTGCATGCTGGAAGGCTGTTTTGAGCGGCCCAGGTGGGAGATACTTCAGCAAGGCATTGTAAGACACCTACGGTTGCAGGGCAGGAATGACACAGCTACTCATTAATCTGGATTGTACCCTGGTATGTCACATACCCCTTTTAGCCATTCTGGTTCCACAGCGATCTGTTGTTTTCCATGATCTAACCCTTCTGCCAAATCACTACTCAGTCCTTTTCCCCTTCCAGGTTAAATAAAAAAAAAGTCCAAAAATTAGGACACTCAATATTTAATGGCCTTCAAGTCTGTCTCCCAACATTTATCTGGGACTTGTAATTCTTGGCCTCTTTTACATTTTTAACATTCTTGCACACACACCCTTGGTCTGGGGGAGACGCGGGGGAACCCATGCCCACAGTCTCCTCTGGGTTCCAGCCCAAGGACCCTGTTTTCAGTTGATAAGGACTCCTACACTTCCCTGAGCTGCTCCTACCTTCACCCTTCTTGTCGACATCTTCACCAGGTCTCTGGTCTCTCAGTAAGACTGCTGTAAGCATGTGGTGAGAAACTGCCTGCATCTATGGATCCTCACAGCATTTCCTTGGCCAGCTGTGAAGGTACTTTCTCAAAGACAACTCCCACCCCTTTTCTGTAGCAGCTGAGACTGTATTCTGAGCAGTCCCTCTGTCTCTTACCTTTTAAAACCATCAATATCTCCCGTCTGCAAACAGGAGTTCCCACTCAGCCCTCCCTCTGGGTCTGGGTTTGTCTCTCTGTCCTCTTGTCTTTGGATAGCCTGACCTTCCTTTCCTCAAGCAGGAGTTCCCACACAGTCCTTTTCCTGGAACTGGTGTTTGTGTCTCAGACATCTTGCACTGGAATAGTCAGCTGCAAGGCTTTTGCCAGCTCCCTTCAGCTGAACACACTTTCTTATTAGCCTTTCAATCTGGAGAGTTCAGTGGGTCATCTTTCTCTTGTCAATATCTTCCCTCCCTGCAAGGGAGGAGGCAGCCTTTATGCTGACCCCTTTCTCCAAATTTTTCAACCCTGAATGGTTGGGGGAGAGGGGAGCCTTGTCCTGCCCACTCTGCCAGGCTCCTGGTCCCAGGCCTTTAAAGAAACAGTACCTATTTTTCTCCCAATCTCGGATTATTCCTGGGATCGCTTCTTCTGTATCTGTATCCTCCACAGGTCTTTATATAATCTTTATTGGGTCTTTCAAAATCCTTAAAGGGCTATGTGAGGTGGTGGGGTGGGCTGAGCACTAGGCACTATTGCCCTTATGGGGAGGCCACCCTGTCACACTTGGTCTTAGTGGAATGTCAGGACTGTCTTGATGGCCAGATAGCCAATGAGTTTCCTTCATATTAACTTCAAGAGTTTCCTTTTAATGGGAATGGCTGAATTAGTAAGGGAATCTGGGGCTGGGTGACTCACATACAGCAATGTGGGAGCTCTATACAAATCATGAAAAAATTAAGGAATTCCCAGGGATTGTTAGAGTGCTGAGAGATTTGGTAACCTGGATGCTCTATATGGCCTCAGATATTAAACCGGATAGACATCTACATGTAAACACCTGCAATTGGTCAGCTCAGTCCATAGTAAAGGAGTGCTCCTGGATTCTTCAATGACACTAAGCTATCACACAGCAGCATCCACGAGTAATGCCTACTACCTTTGGCTTGCTGGAAACCTCTGTTCCATCTTTACAGATGATGACCAGACCCCAGTTATGTACGCCTGTGTCATCTCCTGTCTGGAATACAGCAATGCTATATACCCTGGTGTGGAGCCATCAGCCTTTAGGAAATTCACACTGCAGCATTCTGTACTTGGTCTCCTGACCAACACAAGCTACTGCAAGTACATCAAGCCTGTCCTCTGTTCTCTACTCTGGCTTCCATAGAATATGGACTCAAGTTCAAGGGCCTAGTCCTTATCTTTGAAGTGTTCAATGGCCTGATGTAAAAGATTACCAAGAACTCCAGGATCAGGAAGCATGGTTGACAGTTCTGCTTCTCAGGCACAATGGGACTCTCTACCACAAGGTTTAAGCTTATCTGTGCAGTAAACAGAGTTGCCTCAGGAGCCAGTCTGAGACTATGGAATGAACTCCCACAAGAACTAAGGACCATCACAAACCTCTCCTTCCACCTAAACCAAATACTACACTGAAAACAATTATCCCCCTCACAAGAGGATGGGAGAGAGAGAGAGAGAGAGAACAAACCATGTGACAGATGCTTAATGGACTACTGGAAGGCACTCAGATATTACAGTGATAAGGGTTGTTGAAGAACCTTTCTAGAATGTAATAGAATCTTCAGTAGGGATAGACAGAGCTAGCTCATCAACTGCCTTTGAGCTGGCCCATTGTCTTTTGTATCTCTCTGTATGTGTATCTCTGACTTCCTGTACCAACTAGCCATGGGTAACCTGGTGATCTACATTGTAACAAGCATCCTGTTTGTAACAAAATAATAAACCACAGAGAAGCAATGTCTGCCTCTTTTTAACCAGAGGATCAAGGACTGTTTCAGATAATAAATTTCCATAGGAGAACGGGAGGTGGACTAGAGGCTAGCTTTAAGACAAGACATGATGTTAACAAAGTGGTTTTCCATGGAAGGAAATGTTTTGGTTAAAAAGGAAACTTGCATACTATAGAAAATCAAATGAAGTGTGAATCCTATAATTCTAACAACAATTGAAGAGTTTTTTTGTCAACTAGAAATATTTTAATGTCACTATAGATTCTGTGAACTTCAAACTAATGTCTAATCAGTCAATATCATCTTCCTAAATTATTTAGTAAATGCACAAAGATAGATCAGACGTTTGATAATACCAGAAGCTCAGCAGTGGGTAAAATTGATTGAATGCACTTTGAGCATGAATAAAAGAGTTTATGATTTATTGACACTCTGCAGATTAATCTGAAGCCACACTGAGCAGTGAAGCAGAGTAGTAAGCTTGATTTGTAGGAACTTTAAGAACAATCTGACAGAAAGGAAAAAGAGTTTGATCATGCTTCTTGACATAAAGCATTTTTTGGTAGTTTCCAGTGATTTTGTAAAGCATTACATGTAAATGATGGAAATTGTTTTGTGATGAGTCCTTTAATGCAGTGCATATTGTAGTTCCATTATTCAGTTTAAACTATGAAGCCTATCACTTTAAAAATCCTAAAGAATGTATAGAAAATTTTTAAAAAAGAGTAATCCAGACTCACCATATACTATTATAAAGTTGGTAGTCAAAATGATATGTTAATAATTACTGTATATGGCTACAAATTGATAATTCATCACTGATAATACAAATTAATCAGATTTAGCAATCTAACTCACTTTTTCAATTTTATGAATTCCATCTTTAAATTTTACCTTCTGATATTAAAGGAACTTAATCCTGACGTGAACATGAACTAAAAACTCAGATCAAAACATTACTGACATCTGGATTTGAATTTTGTAACTTTCCGATACCATAGCTTTTCTTTCCAATTTAAATCCATCAATGTGTTTTGCTGTGAATGGGCCCAGATAAAAATTTGGATTATTTCTGTTCTGTCTACATAAATGGGGTTCAGATGATACCGAGACATTTGTGTCAGTTTCCAGTGAATTTTAGATTTGAGTACTACATTAATTGAAAAATATACAAGGTAAATCCATTGTAACAAATAATATGGACATAGGGATCATGGGAGCAGTCATGCAGTAATAGTTATTTAAAGTGTTTGTGATAAAATATATTTTTAATCTTTCTATTTTGTTGTTGTATGAATATGTGGTGAGGCAGTATTGAAATGGTGATAGGGGAAAAGTTATCTTTACAGAGGATATATATGAGATCCAACAAGAATATCTGGGACTTATTTATTGCGAATATATAGTTCTTCACAAAGAGGGATTTCATAGAGCATGTATGAAGCTTCAAAATACCATGGCAAAAAGACCAGCTCAACTCAATTTCTCTGAACAAGTACCATGCTATACAGACAATTAAGTAGTTTAGCTGGGTCTTGTAATTGAAAACAAATGTTCTATTTGAAAATCCTGCAGAATATTTCCATCTGATGGATCATCTTGACAAATGTAATATTTTCATTCAAAATTTGGTGCTGTTCATTTGCATTATCAAATAATATAGACGAAAACATTTTTAAATGGAAATATGGAATGAGTTTCACATTTTCAGAATAGAATAACAGTTGCAAATTTGATACATGATATGTCATAACATGAACTTTATCTTTGCATAGCAATATCCACACAAAATGTTAGTTTCATATCTGAATGCAGTCTACCAATGCAAGAAAAATAATGTATATTACATATGGTCACAATAGCTAACAGAGCAAAATCTCCAGATGTAGAAGGTAAGAATAAACAGGAACACAGTGGATAAATTTCAAGGAGAATGATTGAACACAAGGAAACTCAGAGGCTCAGGGATTAAGTTTGATTTTTATTACAAAGGTCAGGTGTCATAGGCCAGAGAGAAGAGACAAGTCTTGAAATAGGATTTTGAAAAAGTCAGGGAGTTAATTAAGCACAGAGAGGCTGTTCCAGATGATAGAGCAGCATGAAAGAAGAACATATCACCAATTGTGAAGAGACGACAAGGGAAAACAGAAAGATGTGTGATCTTTGAGGAGCATACAGAGCAATCTTGAAAATAAAAACAGGTGAGGTCAGAAAACTAGAGTGTGAATCAAAGGAAAATCTTAATGACTGGGGATCATATTCAGACCTTGTATAAGTGGGTGTAAGCCTGTTGACCTGAGTTTAGCTGTACTGCTCATACCATTTCTGAATTTGGCCTTTGGAGGAAGATTTTGTTTCTTGTTCTGAAAAAGACAGGAAATTAAAGAAGATATTGGGAAATGGAATTTTATATTCCCATTTTTAAATACAGCAGAGAAAAGACAAGACATTTTGTTGTTGAATTAATTGAAATTCAGGAGTGGGGACACATAGACAACCACAGATAGCTGGCCAACTAATCTAAATATAGTGTCTATAGTACTTGCCATCTGATTGCAGGCACTGAAAATTGCACTTTTATGGTCCAGACTCACCAGCTTATCTTGAAATGAAACAGTTTTCTTATGTTCTGGGAACTGTGGTTCAAATGATCTACTGTCTTCCCAGATGACTATTATTATTTACGTAAGACCATAAGAATGGCCCTACTGGATCAGACCAAAGGTCCATCTAACCCAGTATCCTGTATTCCGACAGTGGCCAGTGCCAGGTGCCCCAGAGGGAATGAACAGAACAGGTAATCATCAAGTGATCCATCCCCTATCGCTCATTCCCAGCTTTTGGCAAACAGAACCTAGGGACACCATTCCTGCCCATCCTGGTTAATAGCCATTGATGGACCTGTCCTCCATGAATTTATCTAGTTCTTTTTTTGAACCCTGTTATGGTCTTGGTCTTCATAACATCCTTTGGCAAGGAGTTCCACAGGATGACTGTGCATTGTGTGAAGAAATACTTCTTTTTATTTGTTTTAAACCTGCTGCCTATTAATTTCATTTGGTGAGCCCTAGTTCTTGTGTGATGAGAAGTAGTAAACAACACTTCCTTATCTACTTTCTCTAAACCAGTCATGATTTTATAGACTTCAATCATATCTCCCCTTAGCCGTCTCTTTTCCAAGATGAAAAGTCCCAGTCGTATAAATCTCTCCTCATACAGAAGCCGTTCCATACCCCTAATAATTTTTGTTGCCCTTTTCTGAACCTTTTCCAATTCCAATATATCTTTTTTGAGATGGGGCGACCACATCTGCACGCAGAATTCAAGATGTGGGCGTAGCATGGATTTATATAGAGGCAACATGATATTTTCTGTCCTATTATCTATCGCTTTCATAATTATTCCCAGCATTCTGTTCACTTTTTTGACTGCTGCTGTGCATTGAGTGGATGTTTTCAGAGAACTATCCACAATGATTCCAAGATCTCTTTCTTGAGTGGTAACAGCTAATTTAGACCCCATCATTTTATGTGTATAGTTGGGATTATGCTTTCCAATGTGCATTACTTTGCATTTATCAACATTAAGTTTCATCTGTCATTTTGTTGCCAAGTCACCCAGTTTTGAGAGATCCTTTTGTAGCTCTTCGCAGTCTGCCTGGGTCTTAACTATCTTTAGTAATTTTATATCATCTGCAAATTTTTCCACCTCACTGTTTACCCCCTTTTCCAGATCATTTATGAATATGTTGAATAGGACTGGTCCCAGAACAGACCCCTGGGGGACACCACTATTTACGTCTCTCCATTCTGAAAACTGACCATTTATACCTACCCTTTGTTTCCTATCTTTTAACCAGTTACCGATCCATGAGAGCACCTTCCCTCTTATCCTGTGGCAGCTTACTTTGCATAAGAGCCTTTGGAGAAGGATCTTGTCAAAGGCTTTTTGTCTTTTCAAGTGGCCAGAAGTCTTCTAGATGTCTGCCAGACAAGTAAAGACATGGCCACAGGCCAAACGAGCATACCATGTTGGACTGAGGTAGTGCTACAGTGTCTTAGCGGATAAGATTGGAGGGAAGAGGAGAAACACAAAGTAGACAATAAAATGACATGATTGCTCCATTAGGCAAGTACATCTTGATGGTTTATGATCTGGGTTCTTCTGAAATTATCAGCATTGCCCTGCCTCTGATGTGCAACGTGTGATATCTAAAGGAGAAAGTATGAAAGGCTACATCCTTAGATTTCATGCAGTCAGCATAAATAGCACTTAACAAATAATACTCCATAGAAAATATGAAATAAAAGCTCCATTACTAAAAAAATAAGATTTTTCTTGTTTTGGAATGCTTGTTAGAAATAAAATTAATATTTAATATAATTTACAACCCCCCATTCTGAGAAATCAGGACCCGAGTTCTGTCTCTCAAGCTGTGGTATGATCAAACAGTCTTAAAGAGATGGGGAAAGCATGAGAGTGCATTTTGGTCTGTCTTTCTGTTTCCTTACACCTACTTTTGTCCCCACGCATTTTGTTTGGAGGACTACATCAGATGGTGAAGAGCTGTACAGAAAGAAAACAAGGCAGTCAGAAAGTGAGGAAAAGACCGAAACATTGAAGGAAATGGAGATTTGGGCATTATCAGCATTGAATTTATACTCAGTCAAGGGTGAATTTAAAGTTAATGTGGTTACAAGCAATCATAGAGGTAGAGAAGAAGAATTGGCCAAAGAATAAGCACTTGAAGGCACTACTGTGGAAACGTCACATGAAAGAGGAGTATTTAATAACAATCACAAACAACAACAACTACCAACAGTAGTTGTAGAGGTAGAAATGAAACCAGAACAGCTAAATGCCTCAAAAGTTCAGCAAACAATGCCAGATTGGGAATGTCATGCTTAATAGTTTTAAAAGTAAGGTCACACCAAGGTCAGGATGGATGATAAGAAGGAGTTCTTGTTAGAAAAGCTGAAAAGGTAATTAACTATGCATAGAAGAGTAATTTCAGTATGTTGGAAAGGGAGGAAGCAATCAAGTAAGTTGGTTTAGAAGAGGTTTTTAAATATACAAGAACATCATTTTTTTCCCATGATCATACAAAGAGGGAACTCTGGAGATAAGCAAAACTACTGGGGAATCTTACTACGCTTGAGACATCCTCAAACATGATAAAAATACACACACATCAAAAGCACATGCTGTGCTACATCAGTCTCTGTACAATCAATTTGCTAAATTCCTTTTCTATCAGTAAACTGCAAAACCTGTTAATACATTTCTTCCAAACCTCTTGCATCTTTTAATGCAATAATTTGGTCCCCACTGTAAAGGTTTCCATTTGCAACCATAACAATCTCTAGATATTCTGGGTAATCAGAAGAAAACTTCATTCCCAGTAACCATTGGAGGAACAAGGAAAAGGTTACAAAAATCCCACAAATGAAAACAAAATGAAGCTACGGAGTTCCTTTCTCTAGCAACCTTTCAACTCTGGTTCATCTCCTTCTCTTTGTGGTTCTCCACCAACTCTTTTCCCTAGCTTTCCACGAGACCAAATTCGTCCTAAGTGCAGAGCTCTGCTCAGATCTTGGGAGAGGGAAGAGTTTATCTCCACAAACCTGCACCACATAGCCTTGGCAATAGTTACAGCAGCTGAAGGGCTGATACAGGAGGCAGCTGTTCTACCGCCACAAGCTTTAGACCTGTGGAGAATTCGTCTATGCAGGGGGAATTCATCGCTGGTAACCTTCAGGCAGCGTATGTCCACTTTGCACTGGCTCTGGTGCTCAAAGGGTATGTCTACACTGCACACTAAGCTGAGGGTCTGGTTCAGGTTTGATCTCAAATCCCCCTTCCAACCACACACAAATGAATATGATTTCAATCATCACACATGCAGGACCTTGGTCTTAGGACCCTACTTGGGGGGATAGGTCAGAACCCCAAGTCTCTCTGTGACTTGAATGCAAGTCTTATAATTTTGCAGTGTGGACAAAGATCTAGCTACAGACCTGAGTCAGAAAGTGAGTGTAGTGCAGTGAATGCTTTGGCACGGCTGTGAGACCTGGATCCAGCAATTGTAAATCCAGATTTGCAATGCATCATGGATACTCAGGTGTGGGCTTGGAAACATTGAGTCCACAAGCCCTGGTCCCACAGACCTGAGTTTACATTGTAGTGTAAACATTTCCAAAGTACCCTGAGTTGCCTGGAGAGCTGGCCCTATATTTTTTAATCATGACCCCCACCCTGTCCCCAGTTTCTTCCATTCCATGTGATCATTATTCAATACAAAGTTGAACAATAAAAATAAATCTACCAAAGTGAAGATGATTAAAAAAATGTGGAAGAGGTGAGAATACCTGGAATAGCCAAAACTCTGACATGGCTCTTGGAGACCAGTGTGAATCCTGGATGCTGTGTGTAGACCGTAGTTTGGAACACAAGGCAACAATCTGTATCCAGCTGCAGCACATCATTAGAAGTGTGTGGGGACCAGAGTTTTCATCCTGTGAAAAATTTTGCATTTGCAATGTCATGTTTTAAAAAGTCAGTTTCAGCAGCCAGCTCCTTGGCTTCCTGATCAGCTCCTTGGCTTCCTGATCAGCTCTGCCTGTTAAGCGGGCAGCCCAGGGAACACTGCCTGGGAAGCCAGGAAGCCTGATGGCTGGGAAGCCAGGAAGCCCAGGGAGTTTGGCTAGCTGAGTAAGTACTACCCAGGAAGCAGGATAGCTAGGAAGCCTGCAACCCAGGGATTCTGGCCATTTAGACAACTGGCCAGGTAGGTAGCCACCACTGACTGGGCTGGGCAATCCACCCACATGCAGGCAGACAGCTGGGGAGCTGTCCAGCCTGAGAGCCAACTTCCCAGGTAGTCTGGGGAACCTAGTAGTCCAGAGGCCTGCCAAATGAGGAGCTGGGCAGCTGGGAGGACTGGCAGGAAACAGGCTAGCCTGCCTGCTGGGTTTCCATAAAAAATTTATACAGAATCTACTTGATAGAAAGTTTGGATTCAGCAAATCAGCATTTTCCAACACAAACCTGTTCTGCTGGAAAATTCTTGACCAGCTCTATTCAAGGTGGGTTAGCATTCAGAAGTTTATAGAGCTTTGGGGACCTGGCTATTTTAAGCTCCTTCCCCAATTTTCAAAGAGTGATGCCAATTGGTTTCTTGAAGCACTTCTTAGCATGAGTTTGGTTTTCTGAATTAGGGCTTCAGAGTTTACTTCTTCCTACTGTGGGAGTTGCATTCTGTCCTGAAGTTCATGCTCTCTGTCCGTAGGATTGAATCCCCTGACTCAGGGATTAAGGTGTTCTCATTGGAACAACTTGAGTCCTGGAATTTCCTCTCTCATGCATTCTGTCCAAGTCCAAGTTTGGTGATTATTATTTTTAAGCGTACAAGTCAAGATACATTTGTTCACTCTAGCTTTTTCTTAATTTGTACCCTTAGCCCAAGGATATCCCATCAATAAGATAGGTAGCTGGTTTGTGCTAATTGCTAGACAGATGTTGATTTTAATGTCTATAATGTGCTTGGCTATCATGAACCTAGATAGAATATCAACAACCCAAATAAACAGCTTCATTTGTACTTCTTCCGTAACTTTTATATTTTATTTTCCCCTTGTTGTTACATTGAAGTCCTTTGCTTAACTGCCCAGCTATGTCATATACATCAAGTCTGGGAAGGATTTGTTTCTCCATTTAATGTTTTACTTATAGGAGTTACAAGTTTATAGATACCAGCCCCTAGTGTTATGATACTATTTTAATTTAGAAGCAGATGACCGTTATTTCACTGTAAGCCTTTTCACAGATTTATAGAGTCATAAACCTGATGGTGCTTTAGGGATGCTTTCAAAGGAGAGCAATGAGAAACATTAGTGGGAATGTTTGAAAGAAAAGTGTTGCTGGATACTCTAGAAGTTGTTTCAGATTTGTAATAATTTTGGGGGTGAATCTGAGTGCTTATGCAAATGACTGATAGTGTAGGCACATGGCATATTGTGTATATCTTCCACGCAAGCTTTGCCAGCATATCCTGCCAGTACTCCTCAGTTCTGACAAAAAGAAAAAATGTTTATGCAGTGGTGTTCTAGCCATGTCAGCCCCATGATATTAGAGAGATAAGGTGGGTGAAGTAATATCTTTTGTTAGACCAACATCTGTTGGTGAGAAACATGAACATACTGGGAAAGTGAGTATGTTTCCCAGACCTGAAGAAGAGCCCTGTGTAAACTTGAAAGCTTGTTTTTCTCGCCAACAGAAGTTGGTCCAGTGGTTTGAGCATTGGCCTCCTAAACCCAGGGTTGTGAGTTCAGCCCTTGAGGGGGCCATTTAGGGATCTGGGGCAAAAATCTGTCAGGGGACAGTACTTGGTCCTGCCTAGTGAAGGCAGGGGACTGGACTTGATGACCTTTTAAGGTCCTTCCAGTTCTAGGAGATTGGCATATCTACTATTATTATTATTATTATAACTCACTCATCTTTTCTCTCTAATAAAAAAAAATCTTGACATTCCAATCCAGGCTTTCCATAAGCAAAGACTAACAATTGTGCCATGGTTTTCCTACACGGGAAAAATGCCCACTGCTGCCTAGATTGACCAAAATCACTACACATGTTAAAGGTTATGGCAAAATTGAAAATAATAATCTCTTTAATCCCTCCCTCACTATACAGTACTTTTTTCATTTACTAATAATATATTTGTGGGAATTTTAGTAATTTTAGCCCCATTATACTGTTCATTTTGCTTTACATCGATTTTGCATCTTTATTTTTCCTATTTGGATAAAATTCTTTGCAGCCATAATAGCCTGTTTGATAATGATTATGTGTGTAGTTCTATGTTTAAACAATGCTGAAGGGGCACTGAATCTACTCTTTCAAATGCCCCAAAAGCAGATAGCTTAGAAGCATATTAGAAATGCAAAGTATTGAAACTTGACAATAGTAATCAGTTTTGCCTTTTCTCTAAAATGATCATGTTTACCTCAGTAGTAAACATATTTCATGTATTATAAATATCTTCCTACATTACTAGAGTTGCTCTATGATCATCTATACTCTTATCTGATTACCTAAAATGTTGAGAAGAGACATCAGTCAATACCACTGGAAAAATGCAATGCCTAGCAGGCTTTATGATTTTAGAAACAAGATAAAAGCTTTATGACTCAAAGAAAACAATCAAATGCTTTTTTGTAGCCACAAGCATCATATTTACTTAAAGGATTGTGACTATAAAAGCAAATATCTCTTACAGGAAGCCAGGACAAAAGCTGTCAGAGAACAGGGTAGTAAATAGCTCTGAAATTGTTTTCTCTGCTTCATTTCAAAAGCTTAAGGCTAAGAATGTTTGACCTTTTACAAATGGAATGGTTTCCTGCAGGTCATGGTGCTGTACTGAATGCTGATGGTTATGTGGAACTTGATGCAATCATCATGAATGGTAAAACTCTCGCTGCTGGCGCAGTCTCCTGCATCAGGAACATTTCTAATCCGGTGACATTTGCTTGTTCAGTCTTGGAAAAGGTAGAGAACTTTTATTTTCTTCATCGGTGCCGTTTTAGTTCTAATGTTTCTTGACAGGGGGACAAATAAGATTGTGTAATTGTTAAAAATGATCCAGAAAATGTAAAGGGGTCAGGGAGAGAAATGTTAAGTTAAACAAATAACAATCTAACTAATCACATCTGTTGTCAGTTATTTGTCACCATGAAAAATTAGTGAAATATATAAGGTGTTTCAATTGAAAATTATATTATTATTTTAGCATTAATAATTTAAACTTTTAATGAATTTTATGCTGATTAAAAGCCAAATCTTTGTCCCACTGAGGTCAATGGAAGTTTTTCTGTTGACCTCAATGGGATCAGACTTGGCCTTAAGTGTAGACAATTTTTGGTTTTTGGTTTGTTAATATTTCCTATGTAAGCTAATGCTTTCTTCCATACTGCCCCTTATGTATGGAACTAATCCATTAAAGACATTACTTGTTTTCCTTCAAATTCCTCTTGCAGACTCACTCCTGCTGTGAAACCTACAAAAATCAGCCAGCTGATGATGACTAGGTTGTGCAACAGTTATGGAAATATTTATTTATTTGTCTATCTATCTATCTGCATCATAACCCCTGTTAATCTCCTATTGCAACTAACCATGGGAGACACCAAATCTGACAATATGCACTGAGAACACAGTAGGAATAGACATAGATGTCATCATAAAGGGCACCTAAAGTCATCAGTTTCAATGTGGAAGGATTCTTTGCAGAAAAGGCCGATGTTCTGTCTGGTATAAAAGCATATATCTTGCTTGCAAGAAACACAGAGAGAGACAACAACCCCAAACATCCCTGGAATGTATATTTCTGTGAACATAAAAAGCAACATCAGACAAAGGACAGGCAAAAAACACTGGTGTGAAACACTGTGGTACAGTGAAACTTATCATGGTTGAACTTGATAAAATAGCAGTAATTTCTGTTTACAAGCCACCATCTGAACAGTTGGCATGGCCAGCCAACTTTCCCCTGTCAGAAAAATCATGCCTTGTCATAGGGGACTTCAATAGTCACAACACCATCTGGGATACCCCAACAATGACAACAATAAGGAAGGATTTGAGAAGTGGGCAGTAACAAACAACTTGATCTTGCTTTATGACTTCAATGACAAATATACCTTCCAAAGCACACAATGGAACAAAGTACAATCCCAACATACCCTTTGTTATTCATCAAAATACAGGCAACTTCAAAAAGGAAGTCATGGCAGCAATTCCAAGGTCAAAGCATAGACCAATGCAAGTGCCATTAGAGGCTATAGTACAGCCCAGGAAAACAAAGTATCTGCTGTGATTCAACTTTAGAAGGCTGACTGGGAAGGCTTTACCTCTGAATTGGATTAATCCATCTGTGTTATTACTTTGGCACATGAGCGTTATGGAGAATTTGTCTCCCTGATGTGGAAGACTGCCCCAAAATACACCTCTCTGAGACACTGGAAATTATTTGTACCTGGGCTTTCAGAACAGACCAGCCAACAATCTAAAAAATATTCAGAACTGTTTGACTTGGATCTGTTTTGGTGAAGAAACCATTGGACAAAGGAACATGCTTATATGATGGAAAGGATCAGTGTGACCATTGAAGGGAGATGGTTGAAACAACAAACCTGTGCTGTAATAGCAAACTAAAGCCTGGGCTATCATTTGCAAGCTGAGCCCTGATGGACAAAACCGCAAATTCATTGGCACAGTCTCTCACAGCCAAGTTGCACACTAACTCACTCTAAATGGTAAGCCAGCAACAAAGCAAAACAGGAAAAGAAACAAGTTAAGCAGGAATGTTGTCCACTCCTCAGATAGCAAAGTGCCAATGAACAACTCAACACTGAGACACTTATAATAGCCATGAAAACTCTGAAATGTGGAAAAGCAACTGGACTCAATGGTATATCTAATGAATGAGTACTGCATTTTGTCACAAGAGTGCAGAATTGGCTGTATGACATCTTTAATTCTTGCATGGAGACGACACAGACTCCCAGGCTGTGGAGACAGGCCAAAGTGATTGCACTATTCAGACCACATAAAGACCCTAGGTCTGGAAAGAGTTATCACCCAATATCCTTTTCTCAACCTACAAGCTATATGCACAGATGATCATGTGTAGAGTAGAGCCAATAGTGGAAGAGCAGCTGACTGATGACCAAGCCTATTTCAGCCCATCACATTCATGCTAAGGCTAATTTGCAACCCATCTCAAAACATCAAATCCTTTACCCCAAAATACCACTGTGGAAGGCTACATAGTAGCAAAATGGTGGGAAATGCCGATGATCATTGAGAACCCAGTTCCTTCAGAACAAGTCCCTCCAGGTACTGACCTCAAATGAAAATACTGATATACTCTCCAGTGAGAGCTGGGATGGCAAAGACTGGTGACGGTGTGACTGAAGTGGAAGCTAAAGAATGACCCAAATGTGAATGTGAACACTGCCCCCTGTCAACATCCTGTACCCCGAGGAACTATTCAAGATAAGTGACAACACTGTGTTTTAGCTTGCTGCTCCAAAACTGAGGCCATGATGATGATCAAATATTTAACAGGTACCCAATGCAGTCACGTGATCCTGTTTTTCATTATCCTCATCCTAACTTCTTGCCTGCTCTCCTCTTTTCTGGTCACACTTTTTAAACAATTTCTCTCAATTTAGACTGAAAGTGCTTTGGGGAAAGAATCATGTCTCTCTGTGTGTTCATACATCACCTGCTATTGGTCTACCTTTCCTACCTGCTAGGGTCTGAGTTTTAAATTGAAATGTGATTCTTATATTTCCTTCTCCAATTTGTTTCCTTCAAAAAATCCAGGTTTTGTATAAGAGTCTTCCAAATGATCTTAAGCTCCCATTACTACCATAAGATAATAATCCTGTATGTTCTCAGAGGTTTCATTCCATAGTATATTGAGTTGTTGGAATTAATACTTTTCTTATTTCACATTATGTATTGTATCTTTTATATGAATTACTGTATTGGTTCTTGGAAAATATATACATGTAGATTTTGAGAAATCCAAAGAATGAGATAATGTCAAGATTATATTTATTACTCTATGAGGGGAATATGTCAACATTTAAAAAAAGAAATGGCAAAATGGAAAAGAAATGATTCATACAATGTGTTTATAATAATTTATTTATAGAAAAATACATAATCAGGTGGCTGAGGTAAAAGGGATCCACCTAAATAAAGACTTGCTTCAAAATATCATGTGCTGCAGCCTCACCCCAACCCTCCAAGAAATATATTTCCCTAGACAATTTTTATAATTATAATTAAAGTTGTTCATTACTGTACTAATTACTCAGTATTACTGGTAACACTGCATAAAGAAAGCATTTTGGATAACAATTTGCTACTTTGAGTGACTCCATAAGCTAGTGTCATAG
The DNA here is from genome assembly GCA_033296515.1 of Macrochelys suwanniensis. NCBI lineage: Eukaryota > Metazoa > Chordata > Testudines > Chelydridae > Macrochelys > Macrochelys suwanniensis. Next base: position 47,213,637 of record CM065777.1, read on the forward strand.
TTCACACATCAGATATAAGCATTAACATGGAATGAATTGATAGACAATTTTCTTTAACTTTCTTCTTAAATGAGATAGTTAAAAATGGTATTTAAGAAAAAATATTGTTCATACACTTAACAGACAAAAACAATTGTAAAGTAAACAGAGAAAGATTGTTACAAGAACCAAATGCAACTAGTCTTACTGCTCAAATAAAATGAGTGTTCTGGTGGCTGTTCTGTTTCTAAGTTTTGAAAGTATATTGTTATAGCTCAAGTGCAAGTAAAATATGATCCTTAAAGATTTTATTTTTTAATTCAGCTTGCCATAAAAGTAGCTTACAGAAAAAGCATAATTATAATTACACCAGCACAATTTGCATCTCTGTAGTTAAAGGGCTTCCAGCATTTTCATTAAATACTTCTGTTTTCATAGTCTACAAAAAATACATTCTGGTCATAATCTGCCATAGAACAGATCAGAAGAAAAATGCTTATTTTTGTAAGTTAAAGTTTGAAGAAAACACATCAGACTCTTTAGTTATAGATGATCAAAAGAATAGAAATGCTTCTCATTCCCACCCCTCCTTTTTTCAGTTTTTTACAGTTTTTATTAGTTTTCAAAATATATAAATATTTTTCTAGCCAAGCAGTCTGATTTATAAGTAAGATGCACCAACTATGAAAGGACCCAAGTTGCTCTGCACAGAAAACACTGAGAATGCTTGTCTTGGCCCCATGGAAGTCAATGACAGTTTTGACAAAATTTCACCCTGGGACTTTGTGGGAGCAGGGGGATTCAGTCATGCTGGGGCAGCTGGCAGAACTGAGAGCTGGTTTTGGACTGTTATACATATTAACATATAACAAATTGTGCTACACTGTTGGTAGCTAAATATTGTGTTTATCAATAAAAAAGGAAATGAGAGATGAAAGGAAAAAGATATAAAAAGATGGATCAGGCACTGATATTTTATGGGTATATGATTAGAAACAGGACCAATTATTTGAGTTTTTGTTATCTTTCTACCTGTATGTAACTCCTACCAGGGGCTTGCAGTTTTTTCATTGCTATAACTCAAATCTGACTTTAAAATCATACATTTTAGTAATTACCTGTGAGATACATATTTGGCTAACAAGAGCGCAGCCTCTTTAAGACAGATAACCAGATCTTGCAGTTTTTACTCCTTATGCAGGGAATTCTCTCATTGGCTTAAAAATGGGAAGAATAATCATAAACCATTCTATTTTTAAAATGTACATTATTAGCTTATCATATATGGCCTAAAGTGTTATAGGTGCTGATACAATGGTGATGGGCATGGTATTGACTTTTAGTTTGGAGCTATTATAGTCAAGTAGATCAAAAATCAGATTTTAAGAATACCTTTACATTCATAAATGACAAATTAAACCCATTTCAGTGTATCATTACACTATTTATAAATGTAAGTATATGTTTAAAAGAGCCCCCCACACATTTATAAAAGAGAGACCCAATCTCAAAGAAGATGTTTATAGCCCCCCATCCTGTTTAAATCCCACAATTCTGTGGGTTCAAGAATATGTTAGGCTGCTATCAAAATGACTTGGACCATCCTTCTCTGTGGTGAGGATGTGAGATGCTGCCCATGAGAAGAGAGCTCATATGATTGAGCATCTTTCCTTCTGACTGTTTTGCATCCTGAATTTGTGGAAACATTCACTTTTCCTTCCTATGGAATGCAATTTTCAGGGCTTAATAGCCACAGTACCCTTTCCTGCACATCCCATGGCTAAATCTCCTTTCTGGAAGAACAAACATAATTTTGTCAAACTGTATGGTACCTAGGAGAAGTGCAGAATAACTTTCTGCCTATCCAAGTAGTAGTTTGCTGGTGAAGCTTCCTTCTCACCTGTGTTTCCTTCCCTGTTGTGGCCCAACTTCCCCAAAAATGTCAAAGGAGTAATCTGAACAGGAGAATTGAATCTGCTTCAGGCCTTTACACACAATGATTCATGAGCTTCCTTGAGGATATGCCCTAATGAATGTCCCAAAAATTTCAGTACAGAGGTCATTCCAGGACTAATTTTAGGAACACCAGGTTATAGAAACTAGGCTGCAGGTCTGTCTCTGCCAAGCTTTGTGCTGCACAGTCCCAGTGCCTTTTGGGGAGACTAAAACAAAATAAATAAATAAATAAATAGAAGGATAGAGCCACTGCCACACTGGCATCTGGTCTTCTCTGAATAAATGTGGTGGCCCCTTATCCCTCCTCCTCAAATGCTCAACATCAGGCTATTGCTGCTAGACATCACGACCCATAGCTTTTGAACAGGATTTGCTACTATCCCCCATGAGAACATATTTATCTCCTCTGCCATGTTAATTGGACATGTGTTACTAAATAAATTAGATAAGGGCCCTGATCCTGCAAGCTGTCCCACATGGGTGGACCCACATGCAATAGGAAGCCCTATTGAAGTCAGTAGGGTTCTGCGTAGGCAGACTCCTGCACCTGTGCATGAAATCTTGCATGATCAAAGCCGTAGAAACTTTCTGTAAACTAATCTGCTGCTTCTTCTAAGCTCTAGGAATTATTTTTTGAGGAATTTCTATGGCCTGTGTTATATGAGAGGTCAGACAATGATCACAGTGGAGCATTCTGGCCTTGGAATCTATGAATCTATTCTTTTGATGTTAAAACATCAGGGTTTTTACTCACTAAGGGAGACTTAAAACTCTAATATATATGAAAGCCTATCACAATTTTGCTAGAACAGCCCTGGATCATTCAAATTATTTATCATCAACCATTAGAGCAATTCATTCTGGGGTTAAGCTAAAGAAGGAGATAAATATAAAATGGGAAAGAGAGTGAGAGAAAGGGAGAACTTTTAGTAGAATTTCATCCATCTGACAGTCTTAATTCTTTCATACTTCATCCTTCTCTTCTTTTTGGGCATCCATCTCAGCAGAAGCTTGGGCAGCATTGGGACTGGCAAACCTAAATTAACTCTTCATGTCCCCTGGCAGCCATCCTTTACTTTTACAAGATGTATCAACAATTTTAGGAAGTTTTAAAGAAGTGTCAAAGGCTTAGGTCATAAATTCCAAGAATATTAGCTCAAATGCAGTCTTTCACTGTGCCCAATATAGAAATCCTAGCTATAGGCCAAATTGTGGTCCAGCTGGAGATGGCTACCTGCATGACAGTTATCAGCATGGAAGGGGAAGCAGTCTCTGGGAGCCTCTATGTACTCTTCTTTGTGCAGGTGGGAAGAAGAGGATGGGGACTTGGTGGAGCTTTGGATCCCCCTTGACAGCACAACCACCACTATCGCTGCATTAGCATGCTGCGGAAAGTACACTGTGCTGGGTGTTGACCAAGTACAGTTTACTTACAGCTGGGAGCAGCAGAAGGAAACAGAGATAGATTGTAAGTTGGAGTTCCTGGGTGTTTTAGTATCCTTACCTTTGGATGAATTGCAAAGCCACAATTGAAATCTATATATTTTTTTACTAAAACATACAGAGTTCAGGGTTTAATGAAAACCTACAGGTTTGATGGCTACAGGAGTGTGACACTACGCCCTCATATTCTTCATATGGATATTGTTATAATATGATGATGGCATAACTATGGTGTATTTATACCAGATAAGGCATGTGACATATCATTGGAAAGGTCGTGATTTACTGAATATGCTTATCCTATTTGTATGCCTGTATCATTTTGGTATCTGAAGTTAAGAATATTTTCTATGCATCTATTAAAAATGTCTTTACTCCTGGGGAATGCCCACGAGACAGAATGCAATCAATCTAGATGGCTGGTTGGTAAGGGCCATTAGGGAGAACAATAGATCTTTGAAGATGCCAATCTCCCACCAGGGAGCCTTCTTGTGTATGCTGCAAACAGCCTCCGAGTTATGGCTGCTCTGACCCTACAGAGACATGTAACCAAGTCACCTGGTACTGGACTCCATGATAATACTAGTGTTTTTCCACTGACCGGGTGTGGGAATCAAACTGGGAAACAAAGGATTCCCGCCATATGCAAAAACTATTTAAGGCAGGAGAATGACATCATTATGGTTTGTTCTTCATTGACTCCTTGCCCAAGAAAGAAGACTGCTGGAAACACCTGAGAAACAGAAAGACTGATCTGGGGGGACGGGCTGAACCCAGGCTAGAAGGTTGTCTAGACTGTGGAAGGAATAACTGGAGTTTTAAGCTGCAAGCAAGTGCAGCTTGCCTTCAAGAATCTCTGCAATATGCCTAAAATAACATTTAGGGTGAGAATTTGCTACACATTTCCAATTTCTTTGGTATATTAAGCTTAGTTTGCATTTTTGTTTTATTTGCTTGGCAATCTGATTTGATCTGTTTGCTTTCCCTTATTATCACTTAAAATCTATTTTTGTAATTAATAAACTTTTTTTGTTTCTTCTAAAACCAGTGTGTGTGTAAATCATAATTTGGGACAGAAAACTGTGTATATCCCTCTCCACATTGAGGGAGGGGGCGACTTTAATGAGCTTATGCTGTACAATTCTCTGCAGCGCAAGACAGTACAATTTTGGGTTTACCCTCTAGAGTGGGGTGTGCACTTGAGAACTGGGCAATTCCTTAGCTGAGTCTTCCCATGCAGAGCTGATGTCAGTGTCTCTGTGTTTCTGCAGCTGGGTGTGTCCCTACCTCTCTGCTGATGAAAGTGTGAGCTCGTGAGCGTGTCTGCAGCTTGTCACAGCATTACAGGGTGAAAGGGAGCCCAGGCTGGTGGATCAGGTGGGCTCACTGGTACCCCAGTTCCAGGTAGCACCTCGAAGGGGGGGCAACCCATCACAAGGAGAACATTTTAAAATCTCTGGGTTCAAGTCTGGTTTCTTTGTCAAGTGGGATACAGTCTCAAGGACTGAGAAAAAAGACAGTGGAGAGTGGATGAGGTAGAAGATAGTTTCTGGAAACTTTGGGAATATATGTCTCTCTTTTAATGTAGGTGGTCCTCTATTGGGCCATTCAGGAAGTAGGGAAAGAAATTCAGTTAGTAAACATTGTGTGAGTAATTAGAAAACACAAAGATATTAAAAGCTTGGTATTTGCTATAATATTATAGAACTATGTATTCTCCTAAAGGAAATTCTAGCAATAAGAGTAGTTATTTGCAAGCCATGTAAAGGGCAAGTGAGATGTATTACTCATAGCTGAAATTTATTTAAATTTTGTTATTGTCTAAATATAGAAAAATAGATTTTTTTTAATGTAGCAAAGTTGATCTAAGCTTTAACATGCTGAAGAGCAGTACAGAGCCAATCTATATTGCATAAAATATCAGCAATAAGGCATTTACTCTGAGGAAGATATTAATTTAAACCTTGAAATAAACAGAGGGGGTGAGATCCATGACTTGCTTAAACTGGTATTTTCTTGAAGTCAATGTGTGGAATATGTGAATTTATACCAAGTGACGATCTAACCCTTTTTTTAAAATATAATTTTGGTGAATGGTCTTTTACCAGTTGTTTCTGTTTTTATTTAAAAAAAATTTGTGCACTTTCCATCCTAAACAGATTAACACAGAGTAATATTTCATAAATCTTAAGAGGCTTTTCTTTCCTTTATTTGACAATGTGGCATTCAGCGTTTATACAGAATGTTCTGTTTGGTTGTTCATGTAGTGCTGAAGCTTAAAAATCTAATTGCCAAGCAATTACGAAGAAATTAATGTAGATAATTTTGCGGCTTATCTGCTGTGTAGGGAACTAAAGGAAAAGCTAGAGTACTTCAAAGCATGCAGTGCTGTATTCAGCCTGGACACTTTAAACATGAAAACTGAAATAAGGATGTATTCTAGAGGCACCTGTGAAACCTACAGTGAAAGACCTTGGCCTATCAGTGGCCTGACAGATAAGCTTGACTGATTTAGATTAAAAATTCATCAGCTTCTGATCAATTACCCTATCAGACTTCATTCTCCTATGCTCTGTAATAGTAATCTGAAGCTAGCCTGTCCTGACAAAGAAAAATAGTGTTAATAAGCACTTTAATATTTAAAGTTTCATTGTCCTAGTAATAGTCCAGATTTAGAAAGCATTTTTTCCTTGACAAAATGGCAAATCACCATTAAAATATTATTTTCTAAAAACATGCCATCAAGTCTTGGAAAACATGATTTTGAAAGAATTGGTCTTATTGCACAACAATACTGCCATCAAAGACTAAGAGCCTTACTATACATTTTCTGAAATATAATTAAAAAGTACAAACTGCACTGTAGAGATATATTTTTGTTTGCTTATTTCAACTTTATAATTAAAAAAACTCTCATGGGACTTTTTATTTAGCTTTTGAACAAAAACATAGCGGGTTTATTTAATTTGCATCAAGAGCAAAAGAATAATTTCCCAAATAAATTTCACAAATTGCCCACTATAAGTAATATTGAATGCTCCAGCTTAACTTCCTGAAAAGAGAACCAGGAAGATCAGACAGAAATGGGTGTGAATTGTCTTCAAGTGCTTTTCATGCAGCAGTTGACTTCTTTTATTTTAGATCTTTTCTCTTTAAATATGACACACAGTCTGGTTTCTGTTCCCAAATCCAGTTAAAAAAATAACATGTTTTTACATCGTGAGATGTTGAAATATGATTTTTAGCTTGCAAGTTATATATGGACACTGGGAAATTTTCTTTATATGTACAAGGGTTGATCTGAAGATAAGCATTTGGATTTTGCATGGGGTATTACTCAAGAGGGTACTGGCAATCTGCATAGGTATGCTGCTTCCTCTCAAAACAGCAGAGACAGTTTTAATTGCCACATTATACAATCAGACTCTAGCTCTCTCTTGTACCCATTTAGTCACTTTATTGTTTAATTCTGCCTTTTCTCCCTTTCTTTAAGTACTAAAACTGAACAAATGGAGGAGAAAAAAAATAAAGCTTTCATTTATTAAAAATTCAGCTCTCCTACTGCTGAGCTGTGAAATCTCCCCAGCCTTTGTGCGTCTGCAGCCGTGAAGCTTCACTCTAACTCAAATAGCTAAAAATAAAAAATCAGCACATCTGTGGAACACAGGCTTTGGCATATTGTGGCCCTCCCACTCATCCCTCCCTCTGGCTTCTGCGCTGAACTGGTTGTTAGGAAGAGCCTCTCATTTACAATACCCACAGTGCCTTTTCATAGTGCTGGCTTTCTGTGGCTACATGACAGGCCCTATCTGTGGTGATCATATCAAGTTTTCATTGAAGTACTGATCATGACTCCATGAGAAAGTCCAGAAGTAAATGTCTAACATAACGTGGAAGGCTACAGTGCTGAGAATTTAAAGACAGTTGCCACATGAAAGATTGTTTTGATAAAATCTGCGTTCTAGTGTATGTCTGACATAAGAATGAAAAAGAAGTTTATTTACTCAACTTTTTGTAGTTTTTTAAGATCTAAGATAACTTCTCTGAGCTGCTTACATTTCAAAGCATGAGTGATTGTGTCTATACCTAGCTAACTACACAGACATGGCCCATCATTTGCCTGAGTTGAACTTTAAGAAGGAATCCTTGCATAAAAGATTAATGTGTATTAAAGGACAAATTTTGCCCCTTTCTCCCTTGCTGTGGAGGCTCCCCTGACAGTGAAACCTGTGCAGTTCCACTGTCTAAGGGGGTAGAGCAGGTTTCCAGCTATAGAAATGGTACATACTCCAGGCATGACACAGAGCTCAATTTGCAGAGGGTAAATGGGCCTGGTGGGAGAAAAAAAATTGCCTGCCCCACTCCTGAGTCACTCCAGAACTATTTAGTGGAAAGTCTGGAATCTGCCAGAGAAATTCACTTTGGAAAACAATCTTGTAATAGCTGCAGTGAGAATTAAAAATTTAGCTGAAGACTCTGTATCAGCACGAACTCTCCATCTTCAGGTCTCCTTGCTTGTGGTCCTAAAAATAGCAAATTAGGGAAAGAAAAAATTAGAGAGAAAAAACTACTTTTTGGTGAAATAATTGTTCAACTGATTTTGTAGACAAGACCTGTGAGCATGAGTAGCACAAACACTGTACTTTAGCAGCTGGTCTTAAATCTCAATTCTGACTTCAGATCCACACAATGGATATCCAAAAGTTTGAAGAAGTTATTTGTTTGAGGGGCATGCCAGACCTCGCATGCAGAACCACTAATCTGCTATTGTCCAAGTAGCACAGATCTCTAGATTTGTATCTCTCCTCTACAGAGTGAAAGGGCCATGGAAAGCAGAGTTGGAGCTGAGTTGTAGAGTTTGTCATGGGGATAGGAAGGGTGGATATGGAACCTCTATTCCAGGTCGGGCCTGTCTCCAATAAAATGCAACACAATTTCCTTTTAAATATTTCTATAGTGCTGTTAATAACCATAATCCATTACAGAATATTGAAATTACAGAGTCCCTGCCTTTGTTTGGCTCAACATACTGTATTTACAAACTACACATGCTCTTTTTTATTATATCTGAAGCATACCAGGAGCCAATTTATTAGCTATAATTTATTCTAGACACTTGGGAATAAATACCTTGAGTCTTTTCTGATGTGTAGCCAATTGAGAAAAGTCTGTCTGCATGAGGTTTTATATACTGTATCTGTAGGTTAAATCGGAGATCCAAATGCAAAATAGGGACATAATATTGAATGTGTGGCATTCCATGGAGGACTCTAGGTCCATTAATCAATGGATGGAGGAGCATACTCATTCAGATATGGCAGATCCAGCAGTCCTTACTCGTAATAATGATAGACAGTTTAGAGTTGGACAGTGAGACTGAAGTACATCAGTCACAAAAACACAGTAGGCACATATATGTTCATAGGTGGAAGTTACATATAATATTTGACGTAGGAGATAAATATGGAAAACCCCCTCTGCAACCAGATTCATACATACACAGAAAAATCAATGCTGTACGCGCCACAAACTTTTCAATGCACGGAGATCTAATGTAATTTCTTTGCAATGCACATCTTTCCTTCAAAGGATCTGCCTGCACAGCGTTTTGGAGTCGCAGGAGCGAGCTTCCCAGCCCAGGTCCACAGACTTGGGTTAGTGGGGCTCCCACTAGTGTCTTAAAAATAGCTGTATAGCAAGTGCTTTGATGTTGAAGCTTAGGCTGGAACTGAGGCTCTGATGCCCACCCCCTCCCTAGGTTTCAGGGTCTGAGCTCCAGCCTAAGCTGTCAATACAGCTATTTTTAGAGTGCTTGTGTAAGATCCACTAGCCTGAGACTGTTAATCCAGGCTGGGAGGCTCATAAGAACATAACAGCCATACTGGGTCAGACCAAAGATCCATCTAGCCCAGTATCCTGTCTTCCGACAGCAGCCAATGTCAGATGCTCCAGAGAGAATGAACAGAACAGGTAATCATCAAGTGAGCCATCCCCTTCTGGCAAAGCTCCTGTGGGTTCCAAAATGCTGCGCAGACATTCCCAAAGAGGTGAAATTTTGCACTTAAAATTTTACCCACCTCTCAATTCTTTATATTACTTGTGTGCCTGATTTGACCACTGAGTTTAGTTAATATTACATTGAAAATGAAGACTGTTCAAATCGACATCAACAGCTGGGAAGAGCTCGCCCAGGACAGATGCAGATGGAGACACGCTCTGACCACTGGATTGAAAACTGGCGAAGACAAGCTCCGGCAGCTTGCCGAGGAAAAGCGGGTTCAATGAAAAAGGAAGCAGCGGCTCCAACCCACAGCTGACACTGCCTTCAAATGCAGCAAATGCAATCGAGACTGCCACTCTCGTGTGGGGCTCTACAGCCACAACAGACGCTGCACAACCGTCAACTAAACATTCCCCATGGGCGCATATCCATCGTCTCTCAAGACTAACGGACGCCAACAACATTGAAAAGATCTGTCCTGTAAACATGAAAACTTTAGAGAGTTATTGTTACGGGTTGGACCAAACCTCATTGAAGTTGGTGGGTGTAACAATCTCTTTTATTAAGGGTAAATGTAAAGAAGCCATTACATTCCTGTGTGTAACTACATAGCTGAAACAATAGTAGTACTACCCAAAATGCAGGGACATGGCACGACTTGAGTAGAAGCTGAACTGTGTGACCCAAGGGGTTTCCCTAGGAACTGATGGAGCAAACTATAGAACTGTGTTTGTCTGTGAGAGAAGCCAACAGAGAAGACAGAAAGGAAGCACCATCCTCAACCAAAGAAACATTGGGAGTGTGGTCCTGAGAAAAAGCTAATTAGAGTGTTTTGGGGCAGAGTGTTGGCTGAAAGAAGCTTAGGTCTGTGGGCAAATAATCTGTCTCCTGTTATTTGATTCCTTCTGTGTTCAAGGAAACAAGACTTTGTACATTCTTTAAAATAAATAGGATTGCATCAAAGATACCAGGCTCCATCAGCAATTTCTCCTCCTCATGGAACAACCCTCAGGGCCCTGAACTTGACTAATCGTTTGGTTAAAAGGTGTAATGTTATTCACAAAGTCATCTGTGCAAGATATTTCACTAATACATATTTGGATTCTGTTCTTTGGGTTGTTAAGATCAATAAAGGATCTCTGCTTTTGATTTCAAAAACTTTGAGAACAAAAAGTATAAATACAACCTACTGCAATTGTCAAACGTTTTTACTATTAGAAAGCACAACTTTATCATAGTTCAAACGTAATCATCCTTCAGCACTATCTCAATACTGTCTCTTAAAAGTCCATCCTAGCTTGGGTTCCAATAACGTACAGTATTGTTTAATAAGCAATGTCCAAGCATTATTCAATAGGCATTCAGTAAGTCACATCTATATACTAACAGTAGGCTTCAAAAAATGAATAGAAGCAACTATAAATGGCTCAACCAACCTCAATTTTGACAGCCCAATCCTAAAAAGAAATGTTCTGTTTTAGTAGAGGGCATTTTAAAACATAAAATATCATTTGGAAAGGGAGGAGGGCCAACCTTGACAATGTCCCTGTAATTCTCCTCAGGTACCGGACATTTATGAGCCATAGCTAACAAACTTCCCAATAATGTTGAATATGAACCCTGAATAACTTTCTGTTCCCTTTTATAGTCTTCACTTAAGCCCCACTGAATTCAGTAAAACTATATTCCTTACTTTGTAAGACAACTGTAGCAACCTTTAATACAAGAAATATTTTCTTATATTTTCTACAGTAGTGTAGGTTCTTGTGCATTTATTACAAGCTGTATAGAAGCAGAGTTCAGTCTGTCAAAGCAGATGTCCATTCTAAACCTCTTGATCAGACACTGTTACGGACGCCAGATGGTAGGATCTGTCAGAGTCTTCCAACAATGAGAGAAGACAGTATTTGGGATCATTTTCTAGAATGCACAGGTTTTGGTCCTGTTTAGACAATACTATCTGCCATTTGAACAATGTATTTGATGTCGGACATTGGGTTTTGTCCACTCTACCTTATTGTCAAGAGGCTCTGCATTTTGTTTAAATAGTGTTCTATGTACATTTAAACTTAGAGTATAAGTGATAGTATTAAGGCCAAAATTTCAAAGTGCCTCCTATTTTTTGAATGTGCAATTTGATACCTATTCACATTGCAAATTTTAAAATCTAGCCTTCAAGGTTCACTTTTCCCAAAGCAAAGCCATTTACTGATGAGCTAAAAGTATTACACAACATACCATTCAACAAATTTAAACAAGATATTGATAAATGCTATTACAACAGTAGCTCAGAGCTCTCTGCAAAAAACTTCCTAAATAAATACATTCAAATGCTTGCTGTATAAAAGTGTGAATAAAAAGGAAGAATTTACAGTGAAAAATTCAATCACAGCTCGCTTCCCAGCTGTCCATCAATATTCAACAATGTTTCCCCACAGAACCTCTAATTTTTGGTATGCTTTTCCACCCAGTGAAAGATTTAAAAATGGTACTGTACTTTTTCTCTCCATTTTGGTCAATAGAAGACAACTACAGTTTTATTGCATGGGTCAAACAGCTATTTTAACACTATGGCTAAGTTTTAGTTGGCAGTTGGGAAAAAGTGTTAATGATTCCTCCCCCCCCCCCCCCCCCCCCCCCCCCCCCCCCCGAAAGCATACATACAAGCTGCCCATTACGAAAAGTAAGAATAATCAGTGCAGGGGTATTTATGTAAAGACTATTGCCATATCAGGGAACATAAATCAATAAATGTGTGTACCATGCCTCCTTGCTTCTAGTCCATACCCCAAACTTCTGCGGGCTCTCTACATTATTTTCAGGAGCCATAACAGGGACAGCACAACAGTGTGCTCCTGCCACTGCTCTTGTGTTTTCAGGCATCCACCAATAGCACCTGCCAGAATTTGACCCTACATTTCCCCCCCTAAGATTCTAGCATAAAAAAATCCAAATCCATGATAACCCTTTTCCCAATGCTTGAAGTTACAGTATTTTTCTATGCTTATGTAGCTGCAGTAATCCAGACTAACAGGATTTTCATCCTTTCAGGTGAGTGACAAATGGTAAATGGACCAATTACAAAAACTGTAGATTCCTGCCAATCAAAGGCTCAGTTTGTCCTTCACACCAAATGCTCTAGATTTCATTCTCCTTAGGCAAAGTCCAGATGACCTCTCTGTCCTGTGTGAGTTTTCACTCATTGTAAGGAAAATTTAATGGAAAACTTGAATGAAAGAAAAACAGAAAGAAGTGTCTAACCTGCTTGCCAGGACTCTTTTCTATCAGCAGGGTTTTTGTCCTGATTGGCAGAACAGACAAAGAACATCACTCACAGACATAAGATGTTTTAGCAGATTCTCCTCTGTGTGCCTGAAAGAGCAGGTGAAAAGTAAAGCTGAAGCAAGACACAAATCAGAAAATGTAGGAAACTATAGGAAAGTGTGGCTCCACTTTTGGATCCAGGTCCTACCCTGCCCTAAGGCTACTCACAGGACTTCAAACTTTGTTTTAAAAAGTCGTGGCTGATGCATGGGCGCAAAGGCTATGTCTGCGCTACAGAGGCACAGCTGTGTTGCTGCGGCTGTGCCATTGCAGCATTATAGTGTATACACTTGCTGCAGCAATGGAAAGGTTTTTCCATTCCTGTAGCTAATCCACCCCTCCAAGCACAGTAGCTAGGTCAGTGGAAGAATTCTTCCATCAACCTAGCAGGGTTGACACTGGTGCTTAAGTTGGCTTAACAATGAGTCTCAGGGCTGTGAAGTTTTCAAACCCCTGAGCGATGTAGCTAGGTCGACCTAAGTTTTAGGTATAGACTAGGCCAGGGATCAGCAACCTTTGGCACGTGGTCCATCAGGAAAATCACAGGTGGGCTGGGACGGTTTGTTTATCTGCAGCGTCCGCAGATTCGGCCAATCGCAGCTCCCACTGGCCACGGTTCACCGTTCCAGGGGGCTCTGCAGGAACCAGCATGGGCCGAGGGATGTGCTGGCTGCCGCTTCCTGGAGCCCCCGTTGGCCTGGAACGGCCCACTGTTATGTCCCAGCCCACCAGCGGATTTCCCTGACAGGCCGCATGCCAAAGGTTGCCGATCCCTGGCCTAGCCCCAGATCCCTTCTTTTCCCACATATTTGATTCATTGATATGCCTTCTGAGGTAAATGAAGACAGCAAGTATTTGTCTAAATCCAGCCCAATTTAGATGGAAGCAAAAAAAAAAAAAAAAGGAAAGCATAGCTACTGTTTCCTTCTCCTAGAATGAAGAGTGAGAGAAGGTATTTACCTTTCTCATTTGAAGAGTCATCCCTAAAAACATTCCATCCAGATGGTATAACTCTCTAATTAAATTGGGTGTTCAGGTTCTACTTCTGACACCTTAAAAAATCTAGAAAAGTTTATAAAAATTCTTTGTGACACAGTACGAAAAAACACGTTTTCACAGTTCTTCCTGGCCTGGAAAAACAATTATGGAAAAATCATATACAAAAGGAGAAAATCAAAGTATTGGGGCTTTGTTCCCAAAACTTATTCAGTTGTAGTAGCCTTGCTTAGGAAATCATCCATTCCCAGAGGAAACAAGGTTTCTCTACCTAATTTACTGGAGTGAAAAATTAAGGTTTTCATTTATATGTTATATTTGTAGTTTAAGGGCAGCTTTCTTTTTTTTCCTTTCCTTTTTGTTGGCACAATTCTCTTATTTGTATTAAACATTCTGGAAAATGGGCTAGTTAGAAATGCAATAATAAGTTAAATGGAGTTACTGTGGCAGAAATGTTTCATATTAATTCAATTCTTGATCAGTTTAAGAGCGTGACAAAGACCATAGTTAGTAATGCACATTGCTAGCCATTTGTGTGCATGTTATGGATGTGACCAGCTCCTGATCATCTGATTTAAATGGGAATTCTGACAGAAAATAGAGTATCTTGAAATATTTATCTCAGAGAAATATGCTATTTTGCCTTCATGAAACATACACAAGTGGATGTTTTCACAGAGTCTTTATTAAATCAGTCCTTGCACAGTTTTTTGTACAAGTTTGCTGGACCTCTTTTATGTGTTTGGTCCAGCACCCTGATTTAAATTAAATACATATTAGAGAAAAAAGTAAAAATAGGTTCATAGAGGAAATACACTATCCTTATTTGTTTCTGTCAGGTTCCTAGAACACCTTGAACACTTGAAAATAATGAAATAATAGAGCTGATCAGAATACTTTTGTCAAAAAATAATTTCAACAAAAATGTGCTTTTTGTCATATGTGTGTGGGTAAAATCTTCATTTTCAGGTTTGAAAAATCAGAAGTCTAACACCAAAAATATTTTGGTAAAACTTTCCATAAATGTCATTGTATTTGTCCTGCTTTACAGTCTAAGGTCTTGGTCCTACAGCCCTGCCATGATGGCCCAGTAAAGTCAATGGGGCTCTTAGCGTGAATAAGCATTCCAAAATCAGGACATAAATTTAACATGCTGTGAAATTTGAGGCTATTTTTCAGAATGAACTCTGATAAAGGGCCTGATACTGCTGGCAAAACTGCCATGAGTGTCAGTGAGATCAGCATGTCTATACCTCTTCTCTCACATTCCTTCTTCCAGCTGCTTTGTAACTCCCTGACATGTCGTCCGGGTTTTTAATATTTTTTGGTGCCTTCCAAATGGCCATCCCTAGCATGTTGACTGCTTGTGTAGACAGCATCTGCTTTTTTTGGTTTGCTTGACCTGGAAGGCCATGGGTATTTTCTGCTGGACCAGACCTTTAGAGATTCCATCATGCTCTTAATCATGTAACAATGCGGGGCTTTTAATTACTTGAGGCTTTCTCATGCAATATTTTGTTTAGTTGTTTTGGGGGCGATATACCTTTTAGTCGTAACACAAGTCTGCTGCAACTAAGGTTCTGTTATAATGTATTTTAATGTGAAATGCCACATTCCCCCATGAGTAATGTTTGCATATGTTTAGGTTTCAGCTTCTCTGTTATATTTTTATTACACTGAATTATACCATTTAAAGAAGATTATAGCTATCCATATAATACAGACACAAATGTAGGTGCCAGTATTGCAAGTAACTAGCAGGCAGACTCCAGCAACTGTGTGGCGTCACCACAACCCCCAGCATCCAGTCCTTGTGGAACAGTCAATTGCTGGATCAGGGCCTTAAAACATAATTTTTATTATAGTTTAGTAAATGATAAACCTACAAAAAGGCTATTAGGATGATGAAGAAAACACAAACTGTATTTTTTAGACTTTATGGCATTGTATATATCCAGAACATAAAAAGTACACTATCTTGTACATTTGTCATATAATAAACTACCTCCAGAATGAAAAGAGCTCTTTTTTTCTAACAAAACATAAAATCTACTATAAGCTCTGTGTTTTACTTTTGTTAAATACAGAAATAAACTTAATAGAACATTTCATTTATTTGTCCAAATATTCACAATACAATGACAATCTGACATCACCTTCTATTTGCTGTATAGAAACCATATAATTTATTTATCCTCTATCAGTTTTAATATTTTAATATTTAAGATAATATTTTGTTTTACTGTAGATCAAAGCTCGAATATATATGTTACAGATTTCATTGTATATAGATAGACTGAAGCAATCTTTTTGACACAACCAGTGACTAAGTCAGCACATCAATCTGTTTTCAAGAAGTAAAAGGCCCATTTTCAGATTTAGGTTGCAATTTAGAATGAGATAAATGACATACTCTTATGTTTGTGATTTCATATAACCATTGAACTAGATAAATATGGGACGGTTTTTGGCTATTGGCAATATATTCTTTTCTTGATGTACCATGTATGGGATTTTACATACCTACTTGCCACCGGAGTTAATGATAATTATAGATGTAACTGTTCATTTATTATCATAAAACATAGGGTTAGAAGGGACTCCAAGGTTATCTAGTCTAACCCACTGCAAAGATGCAGGCAGTTGGCTATTCAACCTCTTTTTGAAAACCTCAAGTGATGGAGCTTCCATGACTTCCCTAAGCAGTTTGTTTCATTGTCTTACAGTTCTTAACAGTTAGATTAAATTTCAGGAAAATCTTCCTAAATCTGCTATGCTGTAGTTTTAACCCATTGCCTCTTGTCCTGCCCTCTGTGGCAAGAGAGAACATGTTTTCTCCAATTTTTTTTCTGACAGTCAAGTATTTGAAGAACACTATAATGTCCCCACCCCCTTTAATCTCCTCTTTTCCTAACTAAACATACCCAGTTCCTTCAACTTTTGCTCATAGGGCTTGCATTCCATCCCTTTGATCATCTTTGTCACTTGCCTCTGGATCCTTTCTGATTTCGCTACAGCTTTTCTATACAACAGTGAGCAAAGTACTCCAGCTGAGCCTTAAATAGAGCTGAATAGAGTGATACGGTCACCACCCGTGACTCGCATGTTATGTCTCTGTTAATGCAACCCAAAAATTGCATTTGCTTATTTTGCAACAGCATCACATTGCTGACACATGTTGAGGTTGCAATCCCCCACAACTCCCAGATCCTTCTCAGCAATACTGCTGCCAAGCCAGTTATCCTGTTAGCCATTCTGTATTTGGGTATTTCGATTTTCTTTTGTCTTTGTTGAATTTCAGTTTATTGTCTATAGCCCAGTTCTCCAATTTATCAAGATCCCTTTGAATTTTAGCTATATCCTCCAAAGTGTTTTCAACCCCGGCCCCCTCCAGCTTTGTCATATTTGATCAGTATGCTCTCTATTCCTGCATCCAGGTCATTAATGAAGATGTTAAGTAACACTGAGACTATATAGCGAGACTGTAACTCTAGTGCTTTATTTCAAAGACAAGATTAGTACTAGTGTAGGACACCTGTGTGTTGATATCTTAGTAGCAATTGTTTTTCTTGTAGTTGTTTTAAAGGTACAAGTACTGAAAGATTAGAGACAATGAACATTTTATTGACATAATAAAGAAACAGCAAGCTTTTGTCTTCAGAATTCTTCAATCTGATTATTCTTTCAACTCTACTAATAATGTATCTGAGAATTTTTTTTCCTTATTGGTAGTACCCATGGGAAACATTAATCTCTAGAATAATTGAGAAACACTGGCTAAGGTGTTAGTTTTAAATGACACTTTAGTAGCTGTCATTTAAATTGATAGTTAGAGACATAATTTAGAGTAATGGTCAGAAAATAACTGCTCTGTCATTGAATTTTAGTGCTTTGTTAAATTACTGATCTAATGCAACCTGCACCTTGCTATAGTGTATGATCATAAGATATCAGAATCTTTTTAATATGAAACATTTATGGGAATTAGTATTTAAATCTTTTCTATTTTCATATCTTAGTTTCAGATGCTGTACTTCCTGTGTAGAATACTAGATGGATGGATGGATAAACCAACCTTTCAGTGGAAAGCACAATTTCCCCAGAGCCTGCAGTGTCAGACTCACTCAGTTGCTGAGATCCTGAAAGGAACCGATAATAGTTTTTTATTACAGTATAGTGTGTCCTCCTGACATATGTCCCTACAGGTTATGGCAGAAACCTGGACACTGTTAGGTGGTTGGTTTGTTGGGTTTTTTGGTTTGTTTGTTTTTGTTTTTGATGATAGCCTACAGAACTTTGAATGAAATAATGAATTAACATACTTAAGTTTTTATACAGTACATTGTGTAAAATGTTAGGAAGGGGAACAATACCTGTTTCTCAAGATATGGTACTATTAAGTTACTAATAGAACTAGTCAGATTATTCATTGTGAGGAGTCTGTCAGATTTGTCCCTTTTACATTCATGAGTTGTCTGTGAACCAAACATGATTTTCATGAATGTTTTCGTTGTGTGTAGTTCTTAGATGAATAACTTTTACAGCTGTATTTTTTCATATGAATTTTTCTGAATTGCTTGTGGTGAATATTCAGAATACGGTAGTTGGTCTTTGTGATTTGTCACCTATGTTAGGCCACTCCTTATGGTTTCAGTTACTGGACTGGATAACCCAAACTATAAATTGGAGTAGTGCCTGTGGAAATGATTAGGTCATAAATTTTCTGTCTCTAAGACAATAGATGCTGTGAATTTGCTATTGCAATGATTGCCTACATGCACCACTAGTGTTTACCATTGTTTTAACCTTCTATAATGTTATTAACATTAATACCCAGATATAGCTTAAGCATTAAATGCATATTTATTACACCTCATCTCCAACCTGTTCGTTGCTGGAGTTATGTTTTCTCTGCTAGGAAACTCAATTATATATTGCCAGAATTTCAACATTTGCAGACCATTATTAAAATAATGAACAAAAGTGATCCGCCTAGACTAGAGCCTAATTCTCAACAGAGAAAAAATTAACTGGGGGCCAGGAAAAAGAGGAGGTGCGTCTCCTGTGCTGTCTAGGAGCATGCAAACTGCTTGTACACCCTAGCATGACCAGGGACAGCTGCCAGTGAGCCTGGTGCCCGCCTTAGAGGCCAGGGCTGGGGTTGTACATCTACGCCATAGGAGCTGCCCAGGTTGGGTGCTGACTCCTGTGAGCGGCGGCCTGACACGATGCTGCTTTTGCTGCTGCAGATCCTGGAAGCTCTGCAGACATCCGTCTTATATCCATGGATATCCACATCTGAGGATATACATTTTCTGTCCGCACAGGGCTCTACTAGGGAGGCAGCAAATAATCTGAAGAAGCAGTCCTTAGTTGTTTGCTGCAGGGTCCCTGGACTGGAACCCAGAGTCGAGAAAATGATTGGATCCCCTTCAAGCCCCTAAGGAAGATAGCATGAAAGTCTCCTCATAAAGGTGTGTAAGGACCATTGAATCCAAAATGAGGCCAAAGACCTGTCGTAAGGTTGTTGGATTATTGCTTGGTGGATCTGTGTTATCCCAGAAACGGGGCAGGGAGGATGCGGGGGACTAGAAGTGCCCTGGCTGAAGGGCCAAGTCACAAGCAGAAACAAACCAGTACAGGGCGAAAGCAGCTGTCAGCAAGGTGCGCCAGAGGAGAAGACCTTGTTGCGCCACACCCAACCACAAGGGGGTGTGCCATCTGGTGAGGCACTCTTCTGCGTGAATATTAAAGACAATGATGTTATGTGATAATACTGACAGATTTGTTAAAACACTGATTGCCATTATTCCCACAGTGGGCTTTATTCTACTCTCACTTAGTCACTTATTAATCAAGTGACTTATTCTTACTCTCACTTAGTCCTGTATTAATCAAGCCTTTTTTGGAAGTCTTTGACTTTATACTAGAGTAACACTGTTGTAAGTGGAAGAATCAGATCCAGTATTTTTGAAATTGGTGGAACACTGGAAGAACAGCTTTAAACAAATTGATTTCAACATTATTATTATTATTATTATTATTTATTATTTATAATTTTTTATTAATGAACCAGCTAGAAAATCCAACCAAGATCAAGCCACTTTGTGCTAGTCCCTGTGCAAATGCATAGTACTGAACAGTCTCTTCCCTGAAGACTTTGCAATGTAAAAATCTGCTATTTATGTATTTGAAAGAAGTAAGGCCTGAGTGAGGACCCTAAAGGAGGCCTGTCGAGAGACCAGTACATCATGTTTTCTGGGGCCCCATCCCCTCCCATTTCATCTCATTTCATTCCAGTTATAGGCATTTGGCAAGGGGGCTCCTGAGCTCAGGTCCCCAGTAATTATCCCCCATGTCCCTCCTCTTGTCAGCTCTGCCCTTAGGTCAAGATATATATATATAAATAAAATAGGTGCTTTCAGTTAGGTTCCTAAGTCCACATTTAAACACCTAAATAGCACCTGATTTTTGAAAGTACCCCGCAACTCCAATGAAGTCAATTGCTGGAAGTCAACGACCTGTGGGTTGCTCAGCATTTTTGAAAATCATCCAGTTTATTTGGATGCCTAAAAATAGAGTTAAGAATCCTGACTTTGGAATCAGTTTTTTAAAAAAATCTTTGTCTCAACACCCAATATATGGAGCCATTATGGTCTTGAAATATAGTCATTGCTGATAAAGTTTGCAATTGATACAGATTGCTAGAATAGTAAATAATCACAAGGACAGATAATTTCTAAAGAGCAAAAAGGATATCTTAGTAAGAAGAGCTTACTCAAATAAGCATTTGTTTTAATACAGCCAAATGTAAACTTTCATATTTGGGAACAAGGAATGTAGGTCACATAGGAAGGAGGACTGTATTCTGGAAAAAAGTGACTCCGGAAAAGCCTTAGGTGTCATCATGGATAATCAAGTACACACAAGCTTGAATGTGAAGCTACCTGTAAGAAGGATAATGCAATCCTTGGATGTATAAAAAGGAGAATATCAAGCAGGAGTAGGAAGTTAGTATTACTTTCACATATCACACTGGTGAGATCATTCCTGTTATATTGTGTTCAGATCTGGTGTCCTCGTTCCAATTTTTTACATTCTTTTAATAGAGATTCACAACAATGCTATTAATGACAAGTCTACAAAACCTGTCTTAAAGTGAAAGACTTAAGAAGCTCTTATATATTTTATCAAAGAGAAGGTTAAAATGTTAGTTGGCATAGTCTATAAGTACCTACACAAGGAGAAGATTGCAGCAGAGGGCTTTTTAATGTAGCAAACAAGGACATAATGAGATCCAATAGCCTTAAGATGAAGCTAGACATATTCAGACTAGAAATAACATGCTAATTTTTTAATGAGTTTTATTAACTTCTGGGGCAAATACAATAAGATTTGGGGTTTGATTGATAAATTATTGACTAAAACTCTACAGCTTCTGTTATGCAGGACATTAGAAGTCAATGTCAAATTGTAAATGGCATTTGTTTTGTGACTGCCTTTTGGATTGTAACCTTCCCTACTGCCTTCACTTTGCATTGAAACCTCCATCTTGGGTTAAGACGTCCTTGGGATGTTGAAAAACCAATCAAAACCTGACAAGCACAGTCTATTCTGGACACTGTGTGTTCATGCCAAGAGAGGGATACCTCATGGAGAGCTAAATGTGAGAGTCATCAACTGTGAAAGACTCTCCTTTACTCCACATTGGAGGGGCCACTGACTCTGAATGGACTCTTCACGTAAACCTGTCTGAAGTGGGTCTGTAATCATGTGGTCTAAGCACATGGCTGATATAACTACCTCACCCAGAGGTGACTGTTTTTCCTCAAAAGGTTGTGGTTCTCATAACACAGGGACCCATCTCATGATTGCCTGAAACAGAAGACCCTCTGGAGAGAGTGGAGACAGGAGGGAATTTCCATAAAGGATTTGAACCAAACCCAGGGACTCACAAAGTGGGGGGTGACATCAGACTGAGGTGGATTGCTTTCAGGAGTTCACTTTCCTTTGATTTGTATTTTGTGTGTGTTTTTAAGAGTAAAATGTGTGTGTATTTAAGAAAATCCTTTACTAAGCCTGTGTTTCTCTGATTTACTACCACATTGTCTCTGAAGGGTGTGTGTTGGCATCCTTTCATCTGCGAGAAATGATGAGAATTGCAGCCTATGATGTAGATGGTTTGCAATGTCTCATGTGACTGAATAGTCCAATCTGAAATTTGCATGATCTTTGGCAGTTATTGCAAATGTGTGTATCTTGGTTGGGAGCTGCTTGCTTCCTGCAGGCTCTTTTCTCTTCAAGCTATAGGAGCTAGCTTCTTTCATGGACTTTGATACCCTGATGGAGACAATGGCGCCACTTGTTACAAAGGGTATAACTTTGAAGGGTATAACTAGGAAACCAGAGCTTCTACAGGAGGACATGTCTAGGCAACTCAAAGGCTCAGGAGGGCAGATGCACTGGTTCAAGAATTAGACAGCTGGATTCCAGGGTTGCACTGCCGTAGAAGGGTATCAGAGATGGGCTCTACAGTGGGCGGGGGTGGGGGGGTGCTTGAGGACCCCAAGGTAGGAATAGTGATCAGCTACTACCCAGACTTAAAGTCAGGCATGTGCTTAAGTACCTTGCTGGATTGGTGACTCAATCCACATTACTAAATGAAGGACTGTGCATATCACAATATATTTTCTAAAAGACCAATTTCAGTGTCTTTGGTCTCCAGCTTTTATTATTAAAATTCAATGTAATCAAAGAACATATTCCATAGTTGACTATAATGTATTTTATTAAGAAGAGCAACTTCACATATCAAATGTCTGCCAGAACTCAAGAAAACATTCCACCTCAGTCTGTTGTCTCAATCACAACAAAACAGAGCCTTAATTTGTAGTACTGTACTTCAACTTAAGTTGAACTTACAAATGTAGAATTATGTACAAAAAACTGCATTCAAAAATAAAACAATGTACAATTTTAGAATCTGCAAGTCCACTCAGTCTTACTTCTTGTTCAGCCAATCTCTCAGACAAACAAGGTTGTTTACATTTGCAGGAGATAATGCTGCCCTTTTCTTATTTACAATGTCACCTGAAAATGAGAACAGGTATTCTCATGGCACTGTTATAGCTGGCATCCCAAGATATTTACATGACAGATGCACTAAAGATTCATATGTCCCTTCATGCTTCAACCACCATTCCAGAGGACATGCGTCCATGCTGATGATGGGTTCTGCTTGATAACAATCCAAAGCAGTGTGGACTGACGCATGTTCATTTTCATTATCTGAGTCAGATGCCACCAGCAGAAGGTTGATTTTCTTTTTTCGTGGTTCAGGTTCTGTAGTTTCCACATCAGAGTGTTGCTCTTTTAAGACTTCTGAAAGCGTGCTCCACACCCCGTCCCTCTCAGATTTTGGAAGACACTTCAGATTCTTATACCTTGGGTTGAGTGCTGTAGCTATCTTTGGAAATCTCACATTGGTACCTTCTTTGTGTTTTGTGAAATCTGCAGTGAAAGTGTTCTTAAAATGAACAACGTGCTGGGTCATCATCCAAGAGTGCTCTAACATGAAAAATATGGTAGAAGGTGGGTAAAACAGAGCAGGGGACATACAATTCTCCTCCAAGGAATTCAGTCACAAATTTAATTAATGATTATTTTTTTAATGAGTGTCTTCAGCATGGAAGCATATCCTCTGGAATGGCAGCCAAAGCATGAAGGGGCATACGAATGTTTAGCATATGTGGCACGGATATACCTTACAACGCCTGCTACAAAAGTGCCATGCAAATGCCTGTTCTCACTTTCTGGTGATATTGTAAATAAGAAGAGAGCAGCATTATCTCCTGCAAATGTAAATAAACTTGTTTGTCTTAGCAATTGGCTGAACAAGAAGTAGGACTGATTGGACTTGTAGGCTCAAAAGTTTTACATTGTTTTATTTTTGAATGCAGGGTTTTTTTGTATATAATTCTACATTTGTAAGTTCAACTTTCATGATAAAGAGATTGCACTATAGTACTTGTATTAGGTGAATTGAAAAATACTATTTCTTTTGTTTTTACAGTGCAAATATTTGTAATAAAAATAAATAGAAAGTGAGCACTTTACACTGTATTCTGTGTTGTGATAGAAATCAATATATTTGAAAATGTAGAAAACATCCAAAATATTTAAATAAATGGTATTGCATTATTGTTTAACAGAACAATTAATTATGATTAATTTTAATCGCATGATTAATCACAATTAATTTTTTAATCGTTTGACAGCCCTATATATTACTAAATAATAATAGTGTGCTTTAGGCACACTCCTTACAAGATTTGTACGCCTTACAAGCTTTCTTCAGTTAGGAGAAGCAAATATCCATTTTACACGAGGTGGACTAGTTGTAGCTCAGTGCTCCTGAAACCCGTAGTTTTTGTTACTGGTGAAATGCTGTCATAGAAGGTGATATGATCATCACTGGCTGTTATGTCCCAGTTTTCTTGGGAGTGGCATTTGGTTGATCTTTCCAATGAAAGATGGTATTCATGTATATTGTAATAAAGGGACATAATCATAAGACCCCAATACTTTGCTTACCTATTTTTGTGTGAGAAACAGTGGGTTTTGGATTCAAATAGTAGTAGTGATGCAGTCATTATGTTACCAACTCTTCTGCTTCTCTTCTGCATGTCCTTATGCATATTCTGCTGACTGCCATATGGTGTTTATGCCACCTGATCTCTGGGTTGAACAGCTGTCTGGAGTTCAACAGCACCCCTTCCATTCACAGTACATTCTATAACATTTGTTCAGTATGCTAAAGCTGTCTTCTGAGCTGTATTCAAAACTAGATTGCTATATGTATTGGCTTTTGATCTGTATTGGTAAAGATTCCTCACATGATTTGAAGGCTGCATTCTTTTTTACATGGCATTTGCATGGATTATTCCCTGTTAATCAAGAGTGATATCCTAAGGCCATATGATACAATGAGGATGAGTGCTGTACAAATATCTTGAAATTGAAATGAATGAATAAATACACAAATGCCCTCTGAGTGCTTAGTTTGGTGTGTGGCAACCTCATCTAGAAGCATTAGTGACATTGCTAGGTCATTACCTACTTTGGAATTAACTGTTGGGCTGCCTCATGAAATGTATCCATTATATAAAAGAAGCATAGACTCTGGTGTCATGAACATACGGTGTTTGTTTTCTGTTGCATCAATTACACGTAGGCTTCTAACACACTACATCTTGGCTGCTTTACAATATTAATGACCCATACACAAATATTGCTGCTTTACATTTCTGCTTTTCTTCATTTTGAGTAATTCCCATGGAATACCAAAATAATGTTTACAAAGACATATGGACATTGTGTTAATATAATACATGCACTGTAATTGCAAGACATTACAGAGCCTTGCAAGTATCTATTACCAGCTGTACACTTACCATTTTCCCCCTGTGTAGCTGGTTATGCACTTTATTTTCATGACAGCCAGACATTGAGAACCTATTTTGCACATTTAAATGGAACAAGATAGTTATGTTTAAGCCCAAGCAGTAATAATTATCTCCATTGAGCATCATGTTCAGCTCTTTCTTTGTATTCCTAATATACCTATAGCCATTTCGTTCATTTGCAGTTTTCATTTACCTTGCTTAGGTCATCTGTGTAGTTGGAATCACTTGGATGCATCACAATTAAGACTCTTGTAAGGAGTTTGACTTAGTACTGCATGGCATTCAGATTAAAAAATTAGCACTATACAATTTCAATAACGCACATGTTAAATGGAATAAAAACTGGTTGACAGACCTCAAAAAGTAGTTATCAATGTGGAATCATTGAGTAGGGATGTTTCTTGTGGTCTTCCTCATGGATCAGTACTAGATGTGATTGGAATGCTGCATATAGTTCTGGTATCCACGTTTTGAGAAATATGTGGAAAAATTGGAGCAGGTGCAGAAAAGAGCAACAAAAATGAATTGAGGGCTGGAAAAATTGCCTTACTGTGAAAGACTTAAAAACCTTAATCTGTTTAGTTTATCAAAGAGAAGATTGAGAGATGACTTGATTACGGTTTATAAGTACCGTTACAGGGAGAATATAACAGGTACACCTCTACTCCGATATAAGGCGGTCCCTGAGAGCCAAAAAATCTTACTGCGTTATAGGTGAAACCACATTAAATTGAACTTGCTTTGGCCTTAAGCCCCGCTCCCCAGAGCACTGCTTTACCGCATTGTGACAGTGTCCCCATAAAACTTTATGGGGAGATGCTTATAAATGTATACGTGTAACTGGAATATGTTTTATGCTACATGTGCCATATAACATATCTCTGTGAAAGTTATGACCTACTGAATTTATTCCTCCTGTTTGTATGCATGTATCATTGTTGTAGTTGAAGTTATGAATATTGGTTGTATTTCTTGAGAAAGGAATGTGCAGGTTAAGTGCCCAATCAAATAGCACTTAACAGACAATAGAACTTGCAGACACCAATCCACATCTGAACTTTGCCAGGAATGTGGCTGGTCTGAGAAGGAACTGAGTTGTGCAAGAACAGGTGACTTGTCTATGTGACCCCAACTCCATTTGGTAACTGGATGCTACACAGGGAGAGGGAGGGGTGTCCACCCAGAGGAGAAAATCTATTTAAACCCCTAGGAAACCCCTCCATTTTGTCTTCAGCTGGCTAAAGAGAGAGGCTCTCCACCCCCCAAGGACATTCCTGAGGGGAACTGAACAAAGGACAAAGACACTAGGGGGTGTGAGCGACTGCTGGACCCAGGCTAGTTCTACGGCCTGTAAAAAGGAAAATATCCGAATCTGGTGAGGCTTTTATCTGTGTTAACTTTGAATAGGCATAGACGTGCGTGTTTTATTTTATTTTACTTAGTAATTCGCTTTGTTCTGTCTGTCACTACTTGAAATCACTTAAATCCTATTTTCTGTACTTATTAAAATCACTTTTTACTTATTAAGTTTCCTGGAGTACGAGTTGGTACCTGGGGAAGGCAAACAGTTGTGCATATCTTTCTATCTTTGAAATAGAAGGCGAACCATTTATGAGTTTGCCCTGTATAAGCTTTATACAGGGTAAAACGGATTTATTAAGGATTTGAACCTCCTTGGAGTTGGACACCTGGGTGTCAAAGGCAAGAGCGCTTCCAGGAGCCTTACAGTGGTGAGTGGACTTGGTTCGGACCTGGGTCTGTGTTTGCAGCAGATCAGTGGAATCGGGCTCAAAACAGACAGGATTCGGGAGTCCCAAGCTGGGAAAGGCCTGGAAGCAGGGGCAGAAGTAGCCTTGGCACACCAGGTGGCAGCACCAAGCAGGTCTCTGTGGCCTCAACCCGTCACATGCATTATATCTGAATTCGTGTTATATCGGATCGCGTTATATCGGGATAGAGGTGTACTAAAAGGCTCTTTAATCCTGTATAAAAAAAGACATAACTACCAATGTTTGGAAGCTGAAGTCAAACAAATAAAATGTTGAAATTAGGCACACTTTTTTAACAGAGGGTGATTAATCACTGGAACCAACCTCCAAGGGATGTGATGGAGTCTCCATCTTTTGATGTTTTCGGATCAAGACTGAATGCCTTTCTGGAAGATATGATTTTGCCAAACTCATGTTATTTAATGGCTGGTGATATACAGGAGGTCAGACTTGAGGATTCAATGGTCCCTTTTGGTTTTGAACTCTATGAATACAAATCTATGAGCCCCAGAGGGAGGAGGATTTCCCATGGTCATATAGGTTGCCTTTTCAGTCTGTGATGTACATCAGGTGATTTGCAGTCTTCCACAAAGGCAAAGACAGTGAGTCAATGTGTATATGTGTGGACTGAGCTGCCTGCAGTCCTATGCTGCTATGGTGGTCAGGAGTCTCAGAGCACAGAGTTCTAATGATAATTGGACTTTGTTGTACAACACTACCTTGTTGTGTCATCAGAATAAATGATCTGGTACACCAAAGACAGCTGGCTGCAGCACGTAAATGTTATGTCACAAATTAAGTGTGAGTCTAACTTGAAAGTGTTATGTTCTCTCAGGCTTAGTCCATATTTGATTTGGGTGATTGCTCAATTATTGTTGTTAATGTGAACCACACCTGATCTATTTACTGGCTACTAGTGTGAGTGGATCCCTGATCATCACAGCATTCCTTGTTGAGGAATACATCTATACATGATGCATCACTTATGGTTGTCTCCGGCTGACTGCCTAATTTATTGTGATTTGTCCTGGATGTAACATGTGTGTTCTCATGTGGATTAACTGGTTAAGGAACTAATCAGCCTTTCTGTGTATTGAGCTCCCAACATGTTATAGCAGCTGGCTCAAAGTGTTGGTAGTGCTTCTTCTGCAATTTTGAATCTGCTTGGTGGCAGGAGCGCATGTACCATACAAAGAGCCAAATAGTAAATTGCTTAGGTTAGCCTTTCACCACCATGAACGACGTTTGAGTCCAACTATCAGGACAAAGCATTGTTCATGTCTGTGGGACTCTTGCATAAATCAACTTCATGGCTATATGGATTTTCCTCTTTTTAAACTATTATAGGCTGCAGCTGCAATGGCATCCAAAGATTGTAATCTCATCAAGCCTGTTTCTTCTGCCTGCTGTTTCTACTATCTCTTTCCCTTTCTCTCCACTACCCATTTCTTCTTTCTATTCTTTAACAGTAGTTTAGCTTGTGGGAATACTTCAAAGTAGGGAATGAGAAACGATAATCTGGGGAAGTGGTTGAACTTTTTGGCAGGGGAGGCAGGTTGGGAAAGGATTTCAGGCTTCAGATGCAAAGACAAACTCATATTTAAGAAGGAGAAATCCCTATAGCCACTGTGTTAAAGGAAAAGAGAAATGGGGGAAAGACAGTGAAAATCTTCTCTCACATACACATTCCACTTTTTTTTAATTTACATAAGGGATTTCTCTGAATCACTGAGGATCAGATCCTAGTTATGCACCACTGAGAGCCAATGCACAGCTGTGGTAATACCAGCAAAATCCCATACAGATCAAGGCTTTGGACAATCACTGTCCATAGCCATAGGTTATTAAAAGACCCTTCAAATGACCAACCTCTTGTAGCTGATTGCTATGTTTTGTATAGCAGAGAGTGTTGGCATAGTTAGCCCCATTCTTGTGCTTTTCTGTGAGCTTCATAGGGACACATCTCACTTTGTTCTCCTGCCATTAAACCTCAGTCTGTGGGGGGTGTATCATCCCTTAATTTTGTGGCTTTTATAGAGCTCTATTGCTTAGAATGTACCAGGCTGTTTCTGACACTCTCTCATGTAGCCATAGTGCTCGTCAAATTATCAATAAGTTAGTTTTTCATTGGCAGAATAGTTCCTTTCTTAGGTCTGCTGTTGGATATATATCCTGATTGGTTGTGCCCATGTACCTTTCCACAGCTAACTGTGGTATTGTTCTACCATCCTCCATCTGTGTCCTCATTGGCCCCGTACAATCAGAGTGTCCCTTCCTTAATTGTTCATGTGATACACAGAGCTGATGCTCCTACACTGAAGCAGGTGTTAGTGGAAAATAGCTGCTGTAGAGTATTTAACATGACAAGGCTATGAATTATGCAGATTTTACCCCAATTATCTTCACTCACTGCCCTTCATATGCCCTAGTTGTTCTGTGATAGGAAGTGAAAGGGTGTCTTCTCTTTGCACATTCCTATCACACTACGCCTGGGGAGTACATGATATAGGACATCTGCAAACACTTACCTGCAAAACCAATATGCCTTGTGTTGTCTAGGCACAAACTCACTGCCTAATAATTAATGTCAGATGGGATTGGCTGCATTGTATTGGAATATAGCATCAGATACATTTGAAAAATCAAACCATGGCTAAAACAAACCCTGTGACATCAAATAAACATTCCAGTACTGTGAAATATGAGTATTATATAAAATTTGCCTGAAATGTTATAATTTGTGCTTGAAGCATTTACACAATCCACTGTGTTGCAGAGCAATAGAAATTCCTCAAACCGTAATAGAGCATCTCTTTAAAATGGATCCAACTTGGTAATGCAGCATGAACATCCAGAATAACAAGACTGTTGTGTTACTCGTCTCATTGCCATTCTACTTCTGTCCCAGGAGAGAAATTAAAATAGTTCCTGAAACATATAACAAAGCTATAAACTATGTAAAGCAATATCAACATTTCCCAGAAACTCTATTTATTGCATTACCAAATTTTTTATTCATGAACTTTGCTCTAATTGTGTTAGTACCAAAGTATATTATTTTTATTGATGATAATAGTGTATGAAAGTAATTATGCTAGTGATTTTAGCATATTAGCTTATTTGTGATACTGATAAAATGTTAGCTTTAAAAATGCATAACAAGTACAATTTTCATATTACATATGTATATAGTTTTGCGTCCTAGATGTATTTGTTTAACACTCCATAATATTATTGTAGGGCTTGAGCCTGAATTCCTTGTGCACCTAAATGTCATGTTTAATTCACACTGTTAGGGTGCACAAAAAAAGAAAGAGTGGGCCTATAACCTACCATAGTGATTTTTTTATTCCTGTACTTCAATTGTAAACTCTTTGGGGCAGGGACTTTCTTTTTATTCTATGATTGAGTCTCCTTCCTAAGTGCTACAGTCATGCAAATTAATAATAATAATAATGGAAAATCTTTCTGCCAATGAGATGCAGACTGTAGAGTATTCTCTGAGCCAACAGAAGCCTTAGCACTTTGGATAAAACACTGGAAAATATACAATAACTATTATCCTGTATTGCCAGGGAGATGGACTGGATGATCTAGTACGTCTTTTCCATCTCTATCATCTATGATTCAGTATAAACCTAATCCTAATCATTGGTCAGTTGAAAGACTCCAATTTATTTGAATGGGATTTGAATCAGATCCAATAAGCATTCCAGACTTTGCACTGCTTTTTCTGAGAGTATAGAAATGTTGTAAAATGTTCAAGTTAATTCCAAATAACAAAAAGAGGATTTCCATTGTACTGCACATGAATATTAGGGGTATTTTATAATACTAAGTGCATTTTATTTTTTACATATTATTTTAGTACAAGGAATGTTCAAGGGTAGTTCCAAGAAATATAAGCTTGTATTTTTTAAAGCAGACTATAAAAAAATCCATAGTACCTTCGAACCTATATCAACAAAAGTATTATAGATAAACATCAGACTGAGGAACTTGGTAAATAAGTTCAGCAACTTGTATTAAATCTGATGCATACTCTCATGGGAAGTTGTTTGACTGAGAAAATTAATGTATAGTACTACAGTTACAAGTTTAACAACAGATTTGACTCAGAGGTTATGGATTGTGTTGCATAATAGGTAGGTTGAGGTCATTTATCACTTCTCTGTCATGCTCATTGGTTAGCACACTGGGACTGTGGTGCTACATATCAAATCCCTAATCCATTTGTGTTAAGAATGACATTTGGGGCTTTATCATAATGGAGATGTTAGTGTTCCTCCAATACAGTTTTACAAAATGTGACTAGGTTGTTATAGGATTATTATATGGGGCAGAAAGAGTATCTTTAGATGAATAAATAATATAGCATTTTCAAAGTGCAGGATTTTTTTTTTTACCTTGCCTCTATTGAAATTAAATAAGACTTGTCTTCTAGTTCTGGAGTAAAGAGAGCATCTATATTCACTAAAATTTAGTTTTACATCCACACAATGCATTGATACTTTTTTTTTTACTTATTTTTATATTTACAGACTTCATTTTCCTATCTAAGCCAGCACATTGCCTCCAAAGTATTTCTTCAGTTGAAATTTTTTTTTCATGGGATGATTTGAGAAGCAAGTAAAACAGATATTGTAGAACAATGCTCTTCCAACCAAAAGGAATTTTAAATAAATTAATTCTAATTCTGCAACACTTGTGGCTAGGACAAGCATCACCACCCTTTATATAAGTACATGGGTGGCATGTGACTCCACCATTTGGGAAGACAGGGCGCGCCTGGACCATGGCCCCATCCCAAGGCCCGCTCCTGTTCGGTCTCCTCCCACTGAAGTCCTGCCCAAGCTCCACCCCCAGCCCCGCTTGGCCCCCTCCTCTGAGGCTACCCCCAACCCTTCTCCCGAGGCCCCTGCTCGCCCTCCGTTCATGCCTCTTTGACCCCTCCCCTGAGGCTTACAGCAGTAATAATACATTCCAATACAATACAATAAAAATACAGTATTCATCAGCATTCTCCATGGGCCACATTTTATTCCCTACTACATTAGTACAACTGTCGATTTCAGTGCAGGTACACCAATGCAAACATGTAGCCAGATTTTCCTTCATGTATATAGTATTTTCACTGAAAATAGTGAGTGCCTAGATCAGCTTCACATTGTGATGCTTTCTTTAGTCCTAAGGTAGTGATTTTTACATAATAATGTAGAGTTAATTTGTGCCTAGCTGATTCCACCCACATTCACATAGAACAACAACAACAACAACAAAGAACTAGATAAATTCATGGAGGATAAGTTCACCAATGGCTATTAGCCAGGATGGGCAGAGACGGTGTCCCTAGCCTCTGTTTGCCAGAAGCTGGGAATGGGCAATGGGATGGATCACTTGATGATTACCTCTTCTGTTCAGTCCCTCTGGGGCACCTGGCATTGGCCACTGTTGGAAGACAGGATACTGGGTTAGATGAACCTTTGGTCTGACCCAGTATGTCCATTCTTATGTTCTTATGACCAGATGTCCCAGTTCTGTAGTGGATGTAGTGACAACATATTGGGG
The DNA here is from genome assembly GCA_033296515.1 of Macrochelys suwanniensis. NCBI lineage: Eukaryota > Metazoa > Chordata > Testudines > Chelydridae > Macrochelys > Macrochelys suwanniensis. Next base: position 47,246,138 of record CM065777.1, read on the forward strand.
CATTGCTTTGTTATGGGAAGTGGCACTTGTGTGTGTTGATATCATCTAGACATGTTGTAATGTAATCTATATATTCAGAATACTATTAGGTTATATAAATATAATGTTAATACTATTGAACCAAAGTGCTGTGGAAGAAATTACTGCTGTCTTGTGTGGTGGATCCAAAGTACTGTTCTTTTATATTGCAATAATATAAAGGACTTAAAAAAACCTGTCAAAATATTGGACTTGATTCTTTATCCAAAAACCACAAACTACTTTTATGTTTTTACTTCTCCAACAAAAATGAATCCATCTGTCTATCACAAAATAGGGAGGAGATTCTTGTGAATTATCCCTTATGAAATAAATATGAAAATAAAAGACCAATGAAATGACATAATAAAGTATGAATTGAAATGAAAAACATTTTTCCCTGATACAGGAACTGTTTGCACAAACACAGAGCCTTAATGAATTGTGTTCAAATCCAAGTAAAGGATGTCAGTGATGGAAAGGCACAAATATCTGTATATATATTTTCACCATAGGGTAATGATACTGACTCCAACTCAAACAAATTACCACAGATATGAAGGCAATCCCAAAGTATTGCTATCACAATTGCACTGTCATCACAATTACACTGTTATCACTGCAGCACATTGCAACTTGACTCTTTTTGTATGTCTCTTCTGACCTAACTCACTCAAATAATGGTCGAGATCCTTCCTGCTCCTGCCTCAGGTTCAAATCCTCCCTTTTTCCTCAGGTTAGAGACTAAAAGAAGAGTAATTCTGTGTCTACTATTATATCTCTGTGACTGTAGTGGCTGGTGCTTGCCCCACAGGGACCATGTCTATCTTTCCTTTGTGTTTGGAAAATGTTTAGTGCATTCTGGGCATTACTACAGTCTAATTAGTAAGAATGTATCTTTCCAGTTCTCTTGCTCATGTCCCTGATGTATAGGACATGCAGAGAGTCACCACAGAGATTAGATCTATAGTGGACTTGGTATGTGGACCTTCTGTGCGTGGTCCACATCCTGCTCCATTACCCCAGAGCAAATGAGTAGAATAACGCCAGTTCTGCAGAAGGCCATTGAGTATGGAACAGGATTTCCTTCCATATTTTAAAAAGGGTTTTTTAACTGCTTTCTATTGTATTCTATGGAGAAACATTGTATACAACCACGGAATAGGAATGTGGTATCTTTTGTTCTCAGAAGTGCTGCGAGTAAAGCACAATTTAATAACAAGAGTAGTAACTAATACCATGATACTCATCATGCTGACCCTGAACTTAAGGAAGAGAAGAAAGAAAGAAAAAATGAAGGCAAAGAAATTTTTTTAAAAGAAAGAATTGGGAAAAAGTAGACAGTGAGATTTAAATGAGAAAGGGGAGAAATGAAGAGAAGTGGACCAAAATCATTGTTTCTTTATTATTGGTATCATGCATAATTGTCACAGAGGAAATTAAGTGGGTGACTAAAATTTGCCTTCTTGTAGGCCCCAAGACAAATAAGACTTTACTTCAAACCTTAAGGCTGAGATTTTCAATGCTGACCAAGAAATTTATATGCACCATTCCCATTAATTTTAATGGAACTTGGAAGTCCAAATTCCTGAGGCAGTTAGCAAAACATCAGCCTAAGAATCTTTTAAACCTATAGTATCTTGATTAGACCAAAAAGTCTTTGCACGATGGTCTGTTTCTTCAAATGTGTTTATAGAATGCCTATGAGAATGGGACTGTGATTCTAATTAGGACCACTAGGTGCTAAAGGAATAGAGACTTTAAATATAATATTTTTATATATCATGCGGTTGATAGCATTGAAGATTATTTTTACTATTCTGTTTCTCTCTCTGATTTTGTTTTAGACACCTTATGTGATGCTCACTGGATTGGGTGCTAACCAGTTTGCTGAGAAGCTAGGCATACCTCAAGTGCCTGCAGAAGAGTTAGTAACAGACCATGCCAAAGCTGAATGGGAGCAATATCGCAAATACAAGCAGACTGTCAAATCACTTTTTAACACAGAATTGTAAGTAGCAATTATGGATATGTTACTGACTTGATTGACACAAACACTAACTTGGATTTATGCCTTTTGAATGAAGCTGCAAATACTAGTATGTCTGGACAAAAGGAAAGGAAAACGTAGCATAAATTGTCACATCATATTTGAATTTGTATATTTCTTGTTTTAGCAAAACACATGGAAACTGAAGAAAGTCTTTGCTACCTAGTGATTTCTTAATAAGTAATTTTGTATTGGATCTAATTAGGGCTAGATCTTGGACCACACTGTGCATATTGGGTTTGATGGCTGAACTGTTTTTCATAATTTACATAGCATGTGTACACATGAGGTGAATATTGAACCTTGAAGTACCAGTGGAAGCAAAGAGAGGGATTATGAGATCACATCTGGGTAATGCTTCAATTTAGGAGTTTGCTGGCTTAGAGGCAGTCAGAGATAATCTTCATCTAAGATTGAACTTCTAAAAGCCATCAAGTCAAAATGATAACCGCAAATGCATCCAGCTTGAGATGGTAGCCCTTGGACAAGCACTTCATCTTTATGGGACTAAGGAGACTCATCTTCTGCAGGAACAAAAATGAGACAAAATAGGGAAAGTGGAAATAATTTTTTTATTGAAAGTAACATCCAACCCAATGATGTTGGCAGTATTTGTCTTTGTAGGAAATCTTATCTCCTAGTATTAATTACTTAAGGGGATTGTACAGTATATTATTAATAGAGACTATTCTTTTGCCATGGCCCCTTTTTGGTTGTATGACGTTACTGCTGCCTCAAGCGCCACAGCAGTAACAAGAGGGAATAGCTGTCTTTCCTTCTGCCCAGCTCCCTCCCATTTCTGAGATTTTGCTCTTTTCCGTACCATGGAATAAGGAGTGACTAAGGACTTGACTACACTTAAAACATTACAGCAGCACAGCTTCACTGCTGTAGCACTTCAGTGTAGACACTGCCTATGCTGACAGGAGAGGTTCTTCCATCAGTGTAGGTAATGCACCTCCCTGAGAGGCAGAGAATTTTTCCGTTGACCTAGTGGTGTCTACACAGGGACTTAAATTGGCTTAACAATGCCACTCAAGGGTGTAGATTTTTTACACGCTGACAGTGTAAACCAACCTAATTTTCTAGCATAAACTAGGCCTAAGGTGTTCCCCTAACGATGTTAGAGAATAGGGTTTATAGTGATACTGTTTCTTGGAGTGTGCAGCATTTGCCTTAGGTGTTCTAAGCATGGTTTGAGATTATCAAAAGCTGCACGGAGATCAGGGACCTGCAATCTGAAGTAAGGAATAGGCTGTTTAATGAAGAACACAAAGTTTCTCATTAAACGTTAATATTTACACAGTAAAGTTTTTCTGATGTTAACTAGTACATACAGCAGGACAAAGATATATTTGTACAGTCATGTTGGACTCCGATACTGCTGGAGTCACTAAAGATCTCACTTTGCTTTTTAACAAGATTGAAAGTAAAAGTACTGATAACAAAAACCACTTCACAGCTCAGAATTAATTCCTGCCTACAGGCTGCACTGAGCCTCATTTAAAACAAAATTTTCCTCTAGCCCTTTTTCTTGGGCTACTGCTATAAGTCAAATTAAAAAAAAACCAAACACCCCACCATCACCACAACTTGTAGGAATAACTTTTCTAGTTCCCTAAGTATTAGTACTAATAACTTTGTAATCGTTTCATATATTTCTCATATTGAAATTACTTCTAACTCGATTGTGAAAGTGCACAGCTTTAAAAGGACTTGAGGTTCAAACAGAATAACAAATGTGATGCTTTTAAATGTAGAATACGACTTTTACAAAGAGAACCTGTTCCAGGAGTCAAGGATATGAAAAGGTATACTGGTGCTTTATAAATCTGCAACTGAAGTTGCTATATTTGCTTTGTCATAGTTTACAACATAATATAAGTTGTCTGCCAAAAAAACAAACCCACGAATCTATGCATGTATATGTTGCAAATGGCTCACTGAATTTCTTGTCTCTAATATATGTATAAAAACTAGATAAGAGCTGGAAGATTATTTTTATTTTTAAAAGCATACCTTTCAAACAAATACCCTTTCCCCTAAGTAATGTCCCCAAAGTTAGCCTGCTATGGGCCCAGATAAGAATTTATAGCTCCTATTAAGTCAAATTCAGACTTACAGAAAAAGAGCAAACAATTCAAATCAGTGGGATTGCACTGGGTTGCACCAGTAATGAATCTGGCTGGCTGACTTCAAAAGGGATTGTCGCATGCAACACCTTTCAGCATCAGGCCCAGACTTTGTCTTATCAGATACAACAGGTGCAATACAAAGGTTCAGGAGTCACCATGACAGGATTGGCAATAAGGGAAAATTATAAGTTGGTATGAGTATTTTCTAGTAATGTCAACAAAGGACTAGGTTCTCTTCCCTACAAAAAAGTAGGCGTGTTCTCTGTCCTGAAGAGCTCACCGGCTAAAGACAGACAAATGGGATGGAGAGCCAGATATTCCTAGGTTGACAAAGGTAGTGCTTGACTATGGGTACATCTACACTGGAGCTGGGAGGTGTGCTAGTTCAAAGAGACATACCCTAGCTGTGATTGAGCTAGCTACTTCACTTCTAAAAATATAAATGCAGTTGTGGGAGCACAAGAGGTGGGAGAGGCAAGCCATACTTATGGTCTCAGATGTGGTGGTTAGCTCTCTTGCCATTCGCACTGCCACAGCTCCATGACAATTTTTAGCTGCTAGCTCAATCAGAACGAGTCTGTCTCCTCAAACTGGAATTTAGAACTTCCAGCTCCAGTGCAGACATACCCTATGTCTTGGCCACATATAGCAGTCAGCATAGCTTTGTGGGTCTTCTACTCCCTTCCACAGCATTATATCAATTATTTCTCAAACTTGTCAGTATAAGTCAGCTAGTTTCTCTGTAGACAGCAGTGCAGAAGTGTGTCTTCAGGAGGGGCTTCAGGATAGAGGGTAGAAGCTGTATAAATTAGCTCAGGAAGGTCATTGCATGGATAAGGGGAGTATGACAAAGGCATGGAGATGTTTGTGTGAGAAACTGGCAAATGAGTGGAAAAGGCAGAGGAATTGCTGAGACAGGAAGGTAATGTGAAGTGAGACAAAGGCAGGGCTGAGTTATGCAAGCTTGTGAAAGCTGTGATTTGGTTCTGTGGATAAGTTGGAGCTGATGTAAGGATTCCAAGTGTGGGTGACATGGTAAAAGTGGTGAGCCAGGAATATCATTTTAGTGAAAATATTTTGTATGGATTGGAGAGCAGGCAAATGTGTGTTTGTGAGCCTAGAGAAAACAATGCAGTTATCAAGATGGGAGATGAGAGTCTGAATGAGTGGTATAGTTGCAGGGCTAGGAAAAAACCTTTTCAGACACAGATTTTGTATAAGAAATCTTTGCAATTCAAAAATGGCTCAGGAATGTATATTTCTCTCCCTCCCCCTCTGCCCTACTGCTTTCATTCCATTCCATTCCATTCCATCATCAGAGAGGGATGTCTGACAGGGCCACTCACCTCCTGAGAGTCTCCCATCAGCTGGATGTGGAGTTGCAATCCTCCACCACACACACACTTCTGGTGCCCCAAGCACATTGCCTACATCACTAGGTGAGTCTTTAGCAGTTCATCCCCCCAGCCAAATGTCACAGTCATATGGATGAACCCCTTCCGGGGTAGCAAACACACTGTTTGCTCTCACCAGAGTCTTCAGCCATGTCTCTCGGCCCCTAAAAGTCCTGCCCTTCACTTGGGCTTCCCAACAGAGCCTTGTCTTTTTCAGGGCTTAGTTCGACTTCACTAATAGGCCGATGAGGGGACCCAGCCCCACCCACTACTCCAGGTCCCAGCCCAGCGACCCAACACACATCAGCCATGTACTGCTTCCTTCAGTTTGCTGCTGCTATTTCCTGGGCCTTTTCCCTTGTAGCCTCTTTCTTTTCACATTTACCTCAGGGCTCCTCTTCCTCCTTGCTGAATGCAAGTACCACCTGAACCATTCTTCTGCTTCTCTTCTTGAGCTCCTGCAATGAGTATTTCAATCATAAACATTTTGACTTTTTCAGAATTGTTTATTTTGTTTATTTGTTTTTTGACCAAAACAATTCAATGAAGTTGATACAAATTAGCAAAATGTTTTGGTCAGCCTGAATCTGCATTTTCTGAGAAACTAAAAACAAAACATTTTGTACAAAATATTTCATCCAGTTCTAGAGAAGTGATGGATAAAGTGTGTTCCATTAAGATTGCATTCACCCCTTGTGTGTAATATTTTCATTGTATAATTGTTTACAACATTTTCTTTACTAAGTCTCCACAGTTTCTGAAATTGTCAGGGTCTGAATTGTGAAAAGGGTGTGTTTTGTTATAGTGATATTTAGTTTCCATGCAAAAATCCTCCCTCATATTACATTACTCTTCACCTCTAGATTAGGGTTGCCAGGAATCTGATTTTCGACCAGAACACCTGGTCGGAAAGGGACCCTGGCAGCTCTGGTCAGCACCGCCAACCAGGATGTAAAAAGTCCGGTCTGCGACGCAACGGGAGCCCTGGGCTAAGGTAGGCTCCCTGCCTACACTGGCTCTGCGCAGCTCCTGGAAGCAGCCACCACGTCCCTGTGGCTCCTAGGTACACGGGCAATCAGGGAAGCTCCACATGCTGCCCCCACCCCAGTGCTGGCTCCGCAGCTCCCATTGACTGGGAACTGCGACCAATGGGAAATGCGGGGGCAGCACCTGCAGGTGCAAAGGCAGCGCACGGAACCTCCCTGGCTGCCCATGTGCCTAGGAGCTGTAGGGACCTGGCGGACGCTTCCAGGGAGCCACAGTAAGTGATGTCGGGACCCCACACCTCCTCCCATACTCCAACCCCCTGCCCCAGCCTGGAGTCACCTCCTGCACCCAAACTCCCTCCAGGAGCCCGTACCCTGCACACCCCCACACAGCCCAACCCCTGCCCAAGCCCTCAGCCCCCTTCTAAACCCCAAACCCCTCATCCCCGGCCCTACCCCAGAGCCCTCACCCCCCATACCTCAAGCCCCCACCCAAAGCCCCCTCCTTCACCCCAAGTCCCTCATCCCCGCCCCCCACAGAGCCCACACCCCCAGCTGGAGCCCTCTCCCTCCCCACCAACCCAACCCTCTGCCCCAGCCTGTTGAAAGTGAGTGAGGGTGGGGGAGAGCAAGTGACAGGGAGCGGGGGATGGAGTGAGCATGGGTGGGACCTTGGAGAAGGGGCGGGGCAGGGAATGGGTGTTCAGTTTTGTGCAATTAGAAAGGTGGCAACCCTACTCTAGATATAGAAAAATTTCCCCATAAGAAATGAAAGAATTCATGGAATTTAAATACCTAGTTACATTTATAAAATTATGGAAACTAATTCATCCACATATTTACTTATTTAGACAAATTGGGTTCATCAGTGGCAATATTTAACATGTTTACAATATCACGTGTATCCTTTTTAAACCTGATCCATTTGTGTACATGCATATAATCCTAGGAGAGCATTTATTTTGCACTGCTAGGTAATTTTTCACATGATATAAATATGAAAGGGGATACTTGATAGATCATTAGATTTAGAAATCAGTTTTATTGTATGCAGAAGAAAAGGAATGCAAGTGGCTTTGCAGTCATTCTGGTCTTAAACCATAAAAGATGGAAATTCACTCGGTCACTGAAAGGAGATCTGAAGACGTCAGTCTTTGAGCAATTGTAAATCTTGCGATAAGTCATATATGATGGAGAAATAATCTGGAAAAAATCCTAAAATAACGGTAGTACAAGCAGATTTTCATTTTTCCAACATTTACAAAGTAGCAGCTCTGTCCTGAGTGATATGTGATCAATGTGGCCTGCTGGGATAGCTGTAGTAATGGACCACAATAAAAATGTGCGATGAAATATTTCAAATATTGTTACCAAAGTACGTTACTTGCAGATCAACACATCAAACAGCATTCCTGCCTAATATCAACTCATCAGATCCATCATGATGTAACATGGAGCTTTCTTTACCTCCTGCATGGTGAAGTGGCATTCATACTGAGCCAATAGGAAACAAATATTCTGGATCAAATTCTACTTCCTCCCCAGGGTCCTCATAAGCCACCTCCACCACTGTCACCCAGCTGCCATTAGATTCTGCCTTTTCTTATTGCTGTTGTGCCAATCTGCTGATTTTGTTAATATTATCACAGCCTTTGAATCATCTCTGTTGGAGAATGGAAAAGCAAGACATGACAATACTGCTCAATTCAGATATTTCAGCTTTTTCTGACTTCCATAAACAGTTGGAATCAGGACACTTTGATGTTTGTTTCATCATCATCACCTCCATATTGAGCAGATGTGATCCCTTAGAAAATCTGGTAAGAAAGGGTCATATAATGGCAGCTGATGGTAGGCATATAAACCCCATAGTCTATCCTGTTATAGCTAATTCATCATAATTCTAATTTACATCATTTTAAAGAGGAAAGCTACAAAGAAAAATTGAACTGATAAAAGTACTGCAGAAGCGACAGAATAAGGTATAAGATACCAAAAACAAGACAAAAAAAGAAGTAAAGGAAACCAGGAGAAGAAGGCCAAATCCATATCAAACAGCATTGCAGATTAAGTCTGCACAGTGTACAGCCTCATCAGGTGTTGAAGTAGGTGTGATCACTGCCTTCTTGCATCTATCTAGTCTGAGATAACTTCCTGCTGCTAGACTCGCTGAGTCTGAAGAAAGAATTTCCCATTGTGAGGCATCCTTGGACAGTTTAACCTGAATATCTGGCCAGCCTTGAATCCTCTGTGGCCAAATTTAATATTGAGAGACCACGGCTCTTTACACAGCAATATCATGATGAACATCTTATCCAAATACTCCCTGGGAATTGGTCCAATAATTTATTTTCTGGGTAAGCCCTGTTTCTACAGGACATACACGTCTTTGACCTCAAGCAGACCCAGGGTTTCACTTTCATAGTTTAAATCCTGCATCTGCACATTGCAGACCTAAAAATTGTGGTAGGTGCTGATATAGCTAAATAAAGAAGTTCTATTTCAATGACAATAGAGAATTACACCTCTCTATTAATACCACCATAATCCTCACTGTTTTTGGATTAGTGAACAGACACAAGCCAGATGTATAGTTATTTTGGTATTTCTATTAACCATCCAGAAATAGTCAAATGTCAAAACACATTGCAAGTATAGCAATACATTGTATTTTGTTATCAACCCTATTTAACTTAACATTTAACTGATTTTTATCAACCTTTCTGGGAAAAAAGGGATGGGTTTTGCTTTACTTATCCATTGCTTCACTTAACCATTTTCTGAAAAAAATGTAGAGGAAATATAGGGTCTAGTAAAGGTAGGGTCCTTGGCCTAGAAAAGCTCAATATCTAGTTCTGGAACAAACTGCTCTGATTTTCTCTTTAGTTCAACCCCTTATATAGGATGCATGACTCAATCTGAGTTGCCTTGACTTGTAGTTAACCTGATGAGAGAGAGAGCTTCTCTTCCAATTCTTTTGACAGAGAGGACATGGTCTTTGAAGGTTTTTTGTATTGTAAAATTGTAATTTTAGTATCCCAAATGTCTTCATAAAATATATTTCCCTTCTCCAATTTCCCTTCCTGAGAATCACGTGAGAATCACAAATTTATTTCCTTTTCCCTGAAGACGTAAAATGGAAAATGTATTCCTATTCACCCTATGTTTGAATGAGAGTTAATAGGTTGGTTTTTTTGCAATTTTCTGAGTACACTTTAATTTTTAAAAAATCTTTTAAAACTTTCTAAACCCTCTCTCCTGGGCCCTTTATAGGAGTGAATCCACAAATTCTCATTATTTTATTTATTGTAATTATTATTTTATCAAATGATGTGGTTGATGTACAAGACACAACTAAAGATAGTGCCTGCCTCCAGGATTTTACAATACTGTGGCTATCATCTCTAAATTTTGAATCCCTCTGGGTGAGGAAAGCTCCCAAAGATTTATTGTCAGAATCTATAATATATAGCTTCATCCAAAATTGCAATTAATGTCTTCCTTAAATAATGAATGCCATTACTTTGGAGAGAGCCTATACCCATCCCTAAAGGGTATCTTTCAATCAGGCATAATGTTCAGCTGCTTCTTTCAAATAAAACAAGGGAGGCATGCTTTCAAGTTCTAGTAAATTAAATGGCTGACATTGTGAGATTCTATGGGGACTAGAACCTAGGTCTGTGGGACCATAGACACCACTGCACTGCCACCTGGCAGCCATGATAGTGCTGTGTGCATTATCATATGAACCTTGTAAAGCCAAACTCACAGCTTCCTTTGTGGCCCCTGATTGGTTAAGGTACCCTGTTGAAACCCAGGAGAAGTTTCAGGAAGTGTCCATGCAACAAGGTGGACTCCTCTGCCAGTTGTAGTGACCATCTTGGACCTGCATCTTGGCTTGCTTTTCGACTCCTGACCCCAGCTTTGACTCCTGATTCCTGAATCTGGCTCGGACCAATGGCAATGTTCTTGGCCTTTGACCATAACTGCTTCAACTCCTAGGCCTGATTGCCACTTCTTCAACCATCTAGACCATTCAAGCCCCAGTCATGACACACAATGTGAAAAATCTCACAGGTTCAGAATTGTCAAGTACACAATTTTTAACTTTCCAGACATCTGGATGTGACAATCCTAGGCCCAGAGCTACAGATAATTGCAAATTAGTTAAGAAGTGATTTATCTTTCTCCTTTCTCACTTTCAAAACACTTCCTCTACAGGTAATTTCTTGTGCAGATAAGCAATGGAATAGAAGAGGTTCAAAGTAATAGATGAATAGATTCCATTGAAAGTGAAAACTAGCAGAAAGGCAAGATCACTGTATGAGAGGTGACGAAGAGGAAAACAAATATCAAAGTGTCCTGATTCCAACTGTTTATGGAAGGCACAAAAAGCTGAAATATCTGAATTGAGCAGTATTGTTATGTATTGCTTTTCCATTTTCCAACAGGGAGGATTCAAAGGCTGTGATAATATTAATGATTCCTTCTGTGCTCCAACACCCCCTTGCTCCTGTGGGCCAGGGAGAGGTTAGTAATCTACTATTGGCCCTTACTAGTGGCAGACTTTTCCCCCCCATGTGCCAGCACAGCTGCCTTAGCTGACATGTTAGTCAGCTGGAGCCAAGGTTCTGCCCACTCCATGCCTCTTCCCAGCCAGCTGCTTTAAGAAGGGGAGGAGCACGTGTACATTTGCCCATTTATCTCTAAGCACCAGGACAGAAGGACCAGGGTGATGGGAAATGGGGTGTGTGAGGTCTTACTTCCCTAACCCCCATGCACAGCCGTACAGCCAGGGCTACAAACTGGTTCTAAAATAGTTGTATATTTTAATTTAGTACTGGTGTCCTTAAGAATTAAGGAATGTGTGCCTGACACCTCTTGATAGAGCAAATATCACATTTGAATGGATTTCATATGTGTATGTCCAAAAACCTTTTTATATATATGTTTGAGGGGTTAGCAGTGGTGTTTTTAAAAATTGTTTTTTCAATGAACAGCAAATCAATGCACAAACCAGTGCAGGTCTTTACTATCTAGTTTGTAAGTATGCTGACATGACAGAGTGTTTCATTGCTAAAGAATTACTGTATTAACAACCAGTAATGTGAGCTAAGAACACTTGACAGATTTCAGGCAAAAAAACATTTATTGTCTGTTTATAAAAACTAATTGCATTGAAAAAGAAATTGATTATTGGAAGTATTAAATCAATGTTTATAGTATTTAATCAGCAGACAAAATAATTGATAGTTTTATTGCTTAAGTTATTATATATGTAACTGTTTATATATTGTAAGGCTTTTCTTAACTCTTCCACCTCTGTACTTAATAATCCAGAGGTACAATGAGATAATGATAAAACCAGCAGTCTCATAAATTATTTTCCTGTCTGTAGTTACACACAAGAAATGTGCTGGAATAGATCTATAGTAATATTTAACTGCAAGGCCATACTTAGATCAATGTTGCTGCAGACACCTCCGAATTTATTTAAAGGAAACCAGCCATCTCTGCAGAATAATGTTCTCACTTTGACTCCCTGCTAGCATCTTCTTCTGTTTGATCCTGTCCTTACAAACCTGTAATCATCAAGTTTCAGGCAGCAGGCGCTTTAATGTGAAAATTGAAATAGCCTGAAAAGATTACTTCCAAACTCAGATAACATAGGATTGTGCCCTGCAGTGCAGTATGATACAATTCAGAGAGAGAGAGAGTTGTAGTGCTGCTTAAATTGTGGACATATGGAATGGGATCAAAACAGTCCAGCAGGTATTGTGGGAATGCTGCCAAGAGGATCTCACAGAAGAGTGTTTCACTGTCACCTTCACTTCGCAGAGATAAAAGCTTAAGAGGGAACAAGTGAATAGTTCTGGTGCCGATTACAGAAAGTAAGATGAGCTCCTGGAGGGAGGCTATAAAAATAGTAGGCTGGAGGTCCTAAGTGACACACTGATAATTTGAAGTCTTTCATCCTCTGTCTAAATTTCATTATCGATGACACCTTTGTGAGGAATGTGTTTGTGCAAGGAGCTGTCTCTGAACACTGGGAACTCAATTACCTTCTGTGTTAATATGGGTTGATTAGCTAGTGGCCTTCAATGGGGATGCAATAGCCCTGGTCATTTTTAACATCCCTTGAGGATGGTAGCATGTAGTGTGTGTGGATGTACACATGCTAAAAAAAGTATGCTCAGCGGTTTTCTTTGTAATTGTGTTTAAATACAAAAGTTAATAATTCAGATATGACAAGTTTCAGTGGTGTGTTGTACAAAAATGTTCTGTTTCAAATGGAAGATTTTAGAATATGTGTTAGCTATCTAAGAAAAATATTGCTATGGTAATTAGTTATTTATTTTCTTGCTCCCAGATTTCAAGCATAACCAATTTTCTGTTATTGTAGCTAATTGAATGGAGTAAACAGGCTAGCTGTGTGATGATTTTGAGGGCTCATATTTCTCCTGTGCATGACTATGACTAAATGGCTAAAGGCACTTAGTGAATCAGCATTCAGATTATCCAAACAGATAGATAGATATTTAAAGAGACAGATGTAGACAGATATAGAAATAAAGAAGCATATTAGCATTTTTGCTTGATTTCAAAGAGAAAATTAATGCAGACCATCTATATTCCCAAACTCTAAATACCTAAGTCATGCTGAATGTAAATATCATTAGGTTAAGTCATCCCCCTCAAATGAGTAATGTACTTGTATACTGAGAGCACTTCATCTTCGGCACTGGGAAAGGACAGCAAAATAGGCAGCCTGCAAACCTTCCTATTATAGGAGGTTTAATCTAAATAGGACTATACTGATCAGCTTTTTGGATAATATTTTCTAAGGGTATGTCTACACTGCAATTAGACACCCATGCCTGGCATGAGCCAGCTGATTTGAGCTTGTGGGCTTCAGGCTAAGAGGCTGTTTAATTGTGGTGTAGACACTCTGACCTGGGCCCAAGCTCTTAGATCCTCCCACCTCACAGGGTCCTAGAGCCTGGGCTCCAGGCCGAACCTGAATGCCTACACTGCAGTTAAACAGCCCCTTTTCTCAAGGTCTGCAAACCCGAGTCATCTGGCAGTGGCCAGCCACGGGTTTTTAATTGCAGTGTAGACATAACCTAGGAAACCAATCTGTGCATATAATGTACATAACAAGGTGAAATATAATTTGTATCAGAGGGGTAGCCATGTCAGTCTGGATCTGCAAGAGCGACAAAGAATCCTGTAGCACCTTATAGACTAACAGATATATTGGGGCATAAGCTTTCGTGGACGAAGACCCACTTTGTCAGACGCATGTGGTGGAAATTTCCAGAGGCAGGTATAAATATGCAGGCCAGAATCAGGCTTGAGATTCTGGCCTGCATATTTAGACCTGCTTTTGGAAATTTCCACCACATGCATCTGACAAAGTGGATCTTCACCCACAAAAGCTTATGCCCCAATATATCTGTTAGTCTATAAGGTGCTACAGGACTCTTTGTCGCTTCTATAATTTTTAGAAATCCTACACACACACACACACACACAAAATGCATGTGAAATTGTATCAGAGGGGTAGCCGTGTTAGTCTGGATCTGTAGAAGTGACAAAGGGTCCTGTGGCACCTTATAGACTAACAGAGGTATTGGAGCATAAGCTTTCGTGGGTGAAAACCCACTTTGTCGGATACAAGCAGTGGAAATTGTGTGAAAAGTCTAAAATTGTGTTACAGTAAATGTTGTATTTGTAAAAATCCAAATAAGTAACTAAAAAAGAATTTTTCTTCATTAAAGCTTATTCAGGACCTGGGACCACTTGTGGTGTCTGTGTTTGAAGCTGTTATGGAAATTAAGCTGCCAGGATCCTAAGAGAACATACTTAGAATAATTTACCTATGAAACTGAAAGCAAAAATACATTAATATAGAGTGTGTTTTATTATTCCTGGAATATGTAATTGGGCAACTTGGGAAATATCCATTTATGGCCAGAAAGTACCTGATAGGTACAAGTTTGTGTTGGAGGCAGGGCACAACTGCACCACTGCAAAAGGAGCTCTAGGAAAGATTGGTGATGTCACTCAGAGTTCTGGATCCCGTTACATATGATGAATTAATCATTGGAGTGGAAGGTGATGGTTGCCTAAGACCAGTGATCATAACCTGATTACATTCAATATCAGCAAACAGAGGACAGTCCTAACTAGTCATATCATAGAATCATAGAAGATTAGGGTTGGAAGAGACCTCAGGAGGTCATCTAGTCCAATCCCCTGCACCAACTAAATCATCCCAGCCAGGGATTTGTCAAGCCGGGCCTTAAAAACCTCTAAGGATGGAGATTCCACCACCTCGCTAGGTAACCCATTCCAGCGCTTCACCACCCTCCAAATGAAATAGTGTTTCCTAATATTCAACCTAGACCTCCCACACTGCAACTTGAGGCCGTTGCTCCTTGTTCTGTCATCTGCCACGACTGAGAACAGCCTAGCTCCATCCTCTTTGGAACCCTCCTTCAGGTAATTGAAGGCTGCTATAAAATCCCCCCTCACTCTTCTCTTCTGCAGACTAAACAAGCCCAGTTCCCTCAGCCTCTCCTCGAAAGTCATGTGCCCCAGCCCCCTGATCTTTTTTTTTTTTTGCCCTCTGCTGGACTCTCTCCAATTTGTTCACATCCTTTCTGTAGTGGGGGCCCCAAAACTGGACGCAATACTCCAGTTGTGGCCTCACTAGTGTCAAATAGAATCAAAGAGGCATAATCACTTCCCTCGATTTGCTGACAATGCTCCTACTAATGCAGCCCAGTATGCCATTAGCCTTCTTGGCAACAAGCTCTTCTCCCTGCCCCACTTTGTCTTTGTTTCCCTTGGTGTTTCCAGCAGTCATCCTGGGTGGGGATTCAGTGAAGAATGAATGCTGATTAAGTCACTCCCCAGCCTTACATATGGCAGGAACCCTTTGTTTTCCAGTGTGGTCCGCCGCCCCCCAGTGGAAAAATACTGGTATTCTGTCATGGAGTCCAGTACAGGTGACATGGTCACATGATCCTGCAGCCAGGCTTTCCAGGAAGGTGATAAACATCTTCTAAGACCTATTGTTCTCTCTAACCTATTGTTCTCCTACATAACTGGACAGCCATATTTTTCCAGCATAGATGGGAATAGAGTCATCAACACTCTTCTCTTCATCTTTTTTAGGGTTGTTTTTGCATCTGAGAGCTCTAGAGTGAGCAGTCCCAGGCTGACTGATGGAATGTCAGTTGTGACTAGTCCCTGAAGAAGAAGAGGAAGAAATCAGCAGCATGGTGACTTTGTCATATGGGCTACCATGAGCACATCAAGCCTATCCTACCCTTTTCACTACCATGGAATATTACATTAAATATGAGATATCAGTCCTTAATTTCAAGGCACTTAGGGCTGGATCCTGAAAGGAGTTCGGTGGCAAAGGGCTGAATGCTTAAAAGAGTTCATAAGCACTGGGACAGAGCAATTCTGATTCTCTCTCCTCTCTCTGGCCCAATAACTATTCCACTATGAATAAGTAATTAAATAGTTATTGGGCCAGAGAGAGAGAGAGAATGACTCCATAGCCCAGTGGTTAGAGCACCCACCTGAGATGTGGGATGCTCGGGGTCCAGTCCCCTGGTTCCAAACACTTGTTATTTAGCCACAGTGGAATAGCTTCAACAAGAGAGATGCAGAGAGCCCCACATCAGCGTGTCCCATGGCTCAGTGGTTTGAGCACTCTCTGAGAGGTGGGTGACCCCCTCATCAAATGGTTTCTCCCTCTCAGGTAGAGAAGGGGGAATTGAAACTGGGTCTTCCACATCCCAGACAAGTGCTCTAGCTACTAGGCTAAAAAAATATATGAGCAGCAGCATCATTTCCTCTTCCTCCTAAAATGGCATAAGATGCCTAACTCTAAAAAGGGTTCCTGGCTTCAGAATTGGGAGCAAACCTAGGCGCCTCCTAGACCCCAGGCTTAGTTGCCTATCTCTGTGAAAGGTGCGGTGCTTAGCACATATCCCCTTGGTCAGCATCTCCCATTGGCTAGTTTAGGCAGCTTCCCATCTAGCATGATAAATTTTATAGATCTCAGTCTGACACCTATCACTTCCCATTCACTATATAGGAGCTTAGGCATCTAACTCAGACTTTGAGGATTGCAGTGATTTTTCCAGGAGCCTAAATGTTAGGTGTTGTGGTGTTCAGCACCACAACACCACTATCCTTTTGAGCATTCACGCATGTAAATCCTTTTGAGTGTCTGACCCAGGGCCAGGGCCGGTGCAAGGAAGTTTCACGCCCTAGGCGAAACTTTCATGCACCAGCCCTGTGCGCCCCCCCGCCCCAGTTAACACGCTCCCCCCCCGGAAACCAGTTCCCTCCCCCGCCCCCGGAGGATCCCCCTCCCCGGCCGACAGCTCAGCCCCCCTCCCGCAGCGCCCCCCCAGCTCCCGGCTCAGCCGTGGAACCGGGTGGGTGGGCGGCAGCTGCGGCCAGGAGCCCCCCAGGCTCCTGGCACCCTAGGCGACCGCCTAGGGTCACCTAATGGGCAGGGTCGCCTAATGAGCACGCCGGCCCTGCCCAGGGCCAGCTCCAGGCAACAGCTTTCCAAACTGGTGCTTGGGGCGGCATCAAGAATGGGGCAGCAGTCCGAGTCCCACGGCGGCAATTCGGCGGCAGGCCCACCGCCGTTCCCGCTATGGCAGCAATTCGGTGGCAGCTCCACCGCCGTTGTCGCCGCAGCGGCAATTCAGCGGCGACTGCTTGGGGCGGCTAAATTGTTAGATCTGCTCCTGGTCTGATCCTTAATAATTTAGACCTGGGATACCTAAAAGTTCCTTTAATGCACCAGAAAGGGGTCTGCTCCACTGGCACAATGGACCTGCCTACCACAAGGAACAGAGATTTATTTGAAGACAGTTCAAGGGGGTGGAATAAACTTCCTCATGATCTAAGAAAAAACCCAAATCCCCTACTTCTGTTCCAGGTGCAAGGCACACTTCTGCATCATTAATTCACTAACAATAAATAGGTAGTACAGTATATTTTACTAAAATTAATTTTTAAAAATCCATGTACAGTTTCCTCCAGGGGAGAGGACTGAAGAAAGAGAACCAGATACAACAGATGCTAGTCACATTCTTCAATGCACCTCTGGAGCATGTTCAGATACTGTGTGGTATACAAACCTGAAGAGAATAGAATTTTACCCTTTTCACCCTTTGTTTCTGCTCCCTCCTCCTCTTCCTTATTCTGTTTCTTTTTCACATCTTATCCTTGATACGTTTTTTCATCTCTTGTGCTCTTTCTCTGATTTTTAGGACCTAATTCACCACTTCATTTCTCCAGTTGTACAGAGTTGAATCTCCATTGAAATCAATGTGGTTACCCTATCATACTACTGGAGTCAAACAATGGTGAAATGGGCAATTGGTGTCCATTTCTTTCTGTCACTTTTATTTTAATTTATTCCAGTGTCTGTTTTTATTAGTCATTTTTTCTCTCTCTGCTCTTGTGCCAATGTATTTGTCTTTCTCTCTCTCCCTGTTCCGCCATCTATGATTATTTTCTTTTTCCATATTCTTGCTCTTCTTTTTCTTATGTGTGCTTCCTGTCCTAGCACACAGAGTTCCTTCACGGGAGGGAAAGGAGGGTGTTGCATTCCTAAGGGCCTGAAAGACATCTTCAGCTTTAGTTCTTTTTCATTTGAAAGTTTATTCACCTTTCTGTTTATTTCTGTGTTCTCAAACTGCTTATTCTCATTACTAGTCATCTGTGTAAACAATGCAGTTTTTGATAGTAAGGATGCACTTTGCTTAAACGTAAAGCAGTCTCTTCAGGAGAGGATTATTTAAATGTTAAGACAACTTCTAACAAGAGATGCACAAGGGGATAAGAAATCCAAAATATAAAAGCTCCCAAAATGGAAAAAAAATAGAAATAATTGAATAAACATATTGCAGGAAGATCATATATTCCAGTGTTTTGGTTTATTTATAGCATTGTCAATTTAATTCAAAAAGATTAGTATATGATAAATCAATTTATCCAGTTACAATCCTAGTCAGGATTTGGCTCTTTGCTCAAAGTACAAAACTGAGTGGTATATGGCTTAGCTCTGGCAAACAACATGATGCAAATGTTCTTTCAGATTTTGCATAATGTCATTGAAATAGCCAAACATCAAAATCTCACCCACCAGAATGTTCTTCAGTCTCTTCTGTTGAAGCTATTTCCTTTGGAATTAAATAGTCTTTGGAATTGGGGATGGGACCCTCAGTCTCCCACCTCCCAGATGAGTGCCCTAACCACCAGGCTATAGAGTCATTCTCACTTTCTCTCATCCAGTGACTGTATATAGAGACCCTAGGCACCTAACCCAGGGTTTTTAGATTCAAGGGGTTTTCTAGGCACCTCTACATAGGTCTCTTTACAGATCCAGGTGATTATCCACATTTTACTGAAGGGTAAACTGAGGCAAAGGGCAGTGAAGTGACTTGCCCAAGGTCACATAGTAGGCCAGTGGTCAAACTGAGACTAGAACCCAGATCATCTGAGTCCCCCTATAGTGCTGTTTCTACTAAGCCATACTGCGTTACTCAATGTCAATTCAATTCAAAATGGTTTTCCAGGTAAATATAAAGCATAATCAAACTTTTCACAGACACACAGACATCACATACTAACACCAAATATGTAGAGCTCATCATGAATTATCAGTTGAAGTGTTTTGGGGTTTTGTATTTTTGTTTTTGTTTTTTTACAGAAAATCGCATTTCCACAAAATCATTTTTTCCTATGAAAAATGTTGATTTAGAAAACTGATATTCTGATGGGAAAATCAAAATGAAATATTTCAGGAGAGATCAACCCAAATCAAAACATTTTGGTTCATTGAACCTAATAAAAACATTTCATTTCAGTCCAGTTTGATATTAACCTATGTCCACCTGATCTGCCACAGTTCCTCATGGGAGTTGTAGTTTGGGTGCCCCATTCTTCTATTCTCATTTTTAAGCTTTACTCCCTGTCTGAACTACATCTTCCATGATGCATCGTGTTCTCTTCTCTGGCTGAACCACTGTGATACATCATGGCAATGGTGCATCATGGAAGTTGTAATCTTGCTAGGGAGCCCAGTCCACGGAGGAGAATGTAGGCATGAGACACCCAAACTACAACTCCCATCATAGGCGCCGGGTGCTCCGGGGCTGGAGCACCCACCGGCAGCTCCCTGCCAGCCCCACGCCCGTTACCAGAGCACTTACCTTTGCCCCGGATGCTGGGTGACGTTGCGGGGCCCCGCCCCCGACGCACTCACCGGAGCTGGCGGAAGTCGACTCCTATGACTCCCATGAGGCACTGTGTTGGCTCAGGCAGATGCAATTCGATGTTAAACTGAGCTGAAATGCAACAGTTCAAAATGATTTTTTTTCTGAACTTTCCATTCCAGGAAAAGTTTTGATTTTTTTGACTTTTCACCCCAATTTTGGATAAAAAACATATCAAAATATCAGAATTTCCACAGGATGGAAATTCCAATTTTTTACCATCTCTACAAATATGCACTTAATAATTTAAAATTATTTCTCATTTTTCATGACATTCACCTGTAATTGTAATGATAGGTTAATTGTAACTTTACTCTTACTCTACCATTGTTCTTAAATTAGCCTAATCAAATGTTAAAACAAGAGCAGACTTTTTACCTTATAACTAAAAATTCACTGTCAGGCCTCTTTCTCTCTTTTTAAGAATCTGTCAGTTTAAAGTGACATCATAAATCATGTGTTATATGAAACATCTGTAGTCTGTAATTTCACTAAGTGTTCATGCTGTCAGTTATCTTTCATTGCATGTAAACACAGCTTCATGTGCTTTGTACTGCTTAGACTCTGAGCTCTTTGAGGCAATGACAGTCTGTGTTTGTATAGTGCTTAGATATGCTCAACTAGAGTAATAAAATTTCCAGTCTCCACATTGTTAGTCACTTAGTAACTCAGCATTATTTCTAGGCAGCTGGGGTGAAATTTGTTAGTGAAAACACAAATTTAAATAATATATAACTGAACCATTGACTAGCCTTTTCACTCAGGTATACCCTGCCTGAGAAGTAATTAACTTTAGAATAACCAAGTTTTTCTTGAGTGAGGAAGTACATGTATATAAGTCTGTCTTGTTGATTATTTATGCATATATAAATTCTTCAGCACAGTTTCACCTGGACTGGTTTCTTAAGATAGCTAGGAACTTGCGATCAGATTGAGGTGTTATTTAAGCTGTAGTCTTGTTACCATAATGCTGTGATCTTTTCCTTGGGGTCTTAAAAGACAGAGAATTGGTAAAATGTTCATTTGTTGTTATCGGCGGCCAAATGATAGATCCAACTTTCCTTCTCTCAATCTCTTCAGATGTGGTTTTTGAAGGGTTTGTTTGTATTTTTGCTTTGGGGAAGTGACTAGTTGGGGGCACTGTTCAGTTTTAAATACCAGTATGTTGACTGATTCATTTTTGAAAGGATATGGGCCAATCAAACTATGAGTTGTATATAATGCATCACATTTTTATAGTGATGGTCTCATTTTTATGGTTTTATGGTTTCATTGTTGTATCTGCACACCGTTACTGTGAGGTTTGTTCCAAGAACCTCAAGTTCATACATATTCATGTGCAAATATCTTGGGACATCCTGGTTCCACTTTCAGATTTTCTGTGGTTTCAGCAAGCAATAGGTACCTGTTTGAAACATCCCTCTGTGGGATCCCTTGTTTTGAAATGTATAGCTATGTGGTGTTTGCAGAAGTTCAGTAAAGGCCCCTCTGCTTGCAGAGTTGCAGCCTCCTTGACTAATTTGCAGAGCTCTGTGTTCCTTCTCAGGCTGAAATTTCTGCCAGCAATGTCATTCTTTTGCAGAAATGCCAGTGTTGAAGTTTCCTGGTCTTTATATAAAGTCTCTCCACAGGATTTGATGCTTTATAAACTGATTTAATCAGGTCATTATGTAGCAATATAAAAGTCACTGGAATCATCTGCTCTCCAGTAGCCTTAGATTTTCTCAGCACCACGAAAATGCTATTTAAAGCTTTAACCTGTGTATCAGTATCTGTTTCTTTTTTAGCCATGAAGTTGGAATAACTTGTGTATTTCTGATCTATGAGTTTGTGTACGTCTAAAAACCATTTAACAAGCTTTGTGGGCCTTCAGTTTTTGTGACGTAGTTTGGTTGGTTCTGTCTTAAAAATTATTACTTATAGCACTGAAATCTCAACATAGCAATATACAATTTCACTTGGTCATTGACCTAAGTTCTTTGATATTAAAACAATGTTCAAAAGAATGTTAATTAATCAACATTGCTTATTTAAAATAAAAACCTAATATCCTGATACCCTGTGGTTATGGTCTCCTAGCAACAAAGCTGCTTCTTCTTAATGAGCCTTGTTATTCAAAAGATCAGTATCCAGAATATTTTCTTAAAGCACACTGCTTACAATAATAGCCCAAGTGTACTGATGGTGCTGAAGAAATATTTGAAAAAAGGTCATTTCTTTGGGGAATTGAGGGAACTTAGCACTATAGAGGAACAGGCCCTTAGATTATTAGTATCTTGGGGCACAGAGCATGGGGTAGATCCTCAGCTCATGTAAACCAGTGTAGCTCCTTTGGAATAATGAAGCTATGCCAGTTTTAACGCTAGCTGAAGATATGGTCCCAAGTCTGTCTTTGTTTTATCCAGTACTAAGCGTATTGATGGTCCTCAAAAAAAGAATAAAAATTAGGTGTCCTTCAGTTCCTATCTTAATACTTTATGTAGTTTGCCTGTGTATTTATAAGCAGTCACTGGGTTTAACCCCAGAGGCACCTGAACCATCCCTATACAATTTGTATTTCAATTCTGTATGAGTAAGGAATTTCAGGATTTTTCTAGATGAAAGATGCATAATAGTAGTTGGTATGTATTATTAGTATTTTATTATAATTTGAGAGGGATTTGTTTATATAGTCCTTTTAAGGTTTATTTATATAGTCCTTTTAAGATTAAGAAAAATTTCTCTTAAAATGAACATTTAAGGTCTAAAGAAATGTTTATATTAAATTTTCAGTTTGTTCTCCTGTGTTTATTTCCTATCAAGGCTATGCTCTCTAATGGTAACAGAAAAGACCTGAAAAATCCAGAGAGGTTACTATTCCAATTGCTGCTTACCAACCAATACAATGCGTGTGTGACCTTGGATAAATCATTTGACTTTTTATGCCTCAGCCCAGCTGGAAAATTAGGTTCAAGCAGAACCTCACTGATAACCAGATGCTTCATCTGAACTGAATATTACCCATGCAAATGATGTATGTATGCAAACTGTTGTGCTGTTGGAAAACCTTTGCACTAAATAGAATAAGGACTAAAGTTCAGATTTTTGAAAGTATGTAAGTGTTGCTCCATTCAGCACTGCCAGACCTAAGTGACTTAGGCTCCTAATTGCCTAAATCACTTTTGAAAATGGGATTTAGCCATCTAAGTCACTTTGGCCCAGATCCTCAAAGATGTTTCCATGGGATTTAGGTACCTAAACACTTTTAAGGATATGTGTCTTAGGCCTTGAAACACTGAGCAGAGCAACAACTAAATGCCTTTATATATCTGGGCCTAAATCTCACTTTTATCATAGAATCATAGAATCTCAGGGTTGGAAGGGACCTCAGGATGTCATCTAGTCCAACCCCCTGCTCAAAGCAGGACCAACCCCTACTAGATCATCCCAGCCAGGGCTTTGTCAAGCCTGACCTTAAAAACCTCTAAGGAAGGAGATTCCACCACCTCCCTAGGTAACCCATTTCAGTGCTTCACCACCCTACTAGTGAAAAAGTTTTTCCTAATATCCAACCTAAACCTCCCCCTCTGCAACTTGAGACCATTACTCCTTGTTCTGTCGTCTTCTACCACTGAGAACAGTCTAGATCCATCCTCTTTGGAACCCCCTTTTAGGTAGTTGAAAGCAGCTATCAAATCCCCCCTCACCCTTCTCTTCTGCAGGCTAAACAATCCCAGTTCCCTCAGCCTCTCCTCATAAGTCATGTGCTCCAGCCCCCTAATCATTTTTGTTGCCCTCCGTTGGACTCTTTATCCCTAATCCTGCAAAGATTTATGTACATGCTTATGTGAATACTCCCACTGAAGCCAATAGGAGTACTCATGCTCATGTTAAGCATATTCATAAGATTTTGCAGAATGTGACCTTCTTTGTGAATGTTGTGGCTTTTGCCAACTTTGGTAAGTCCCTTTAAAGACATTTAAGAGCCTGATTCTTGCTCAAGAAAATTTCCCTCTGAATTCTTTGGGAGTGTTACATCATTGAGGACTGAAGGATCAAACGCATAAGGCCAGATTCTCAGCTAAATCAGATCAACATAGATTCTTGGCAGCTTTCCCGATTTATGCCTGATGATGATCTGGTCCATATTTTCATCTTGTGAATTAAATCTGAATGTGAGTGGCATAAATTATTCAACACAGCAAACTTTATATAATTTCAAACACACAAACACGTATCCCTTAGATATCAAAACATCTTTTCTCAATATAAATTTCCAAACAGAAAACTGTACTATAAAAGGTAGGGCTATAAGTACACTAATTTAAAACACATTCATAGAATCATAGAAGTGTAGGACTGGAAGGGTCCTCAATAGGTCATCTACTCCAGTCCCCTGCACTCAAGGCAGGACTAAGTAATAACTAGACCAGGTGTTTGTCTAACCTGTTCTTAAAAACTTTCAATGATGAATATTCCACAACCCTAGGCAATTTGTTCCAGTGCTTAATTATCCTGACAGTAAGATTTTCCTAATGTCCAACATAAACTGCCCTTGCTGCAATTTAAACCCATTTCTTCTTGTCCTATCCTCAGAGGTGAAGGAGAACAATTTTTCTTCCTCCTTGTAATAACCTTTTAGGTACTTGAAACCTGTTATCATGTCCCGCCTCCTTCTTCTCTTCTCCAGACTAAACAAACCTGATCTTTTTCTATTTTTCCTCATAGGTTATGTTCTCTAAAACTTTAATCATTTTTGTTACTTACCTCTGGACGTTCTCCAATTTGTTCACATCTTTCCTGAAATGTGGTGCCCAGAACTGGACACAGTATTCCAGCTGAGGCTTTATCAGTGCACAGTAGCATAGAAGAATTACTTCTCGTGTCTTGCTTGCAACACTCCTGCTAATACATCCCAGAATGATGTTTGCTTTTTTTGCAGCGGTGTTATACAGTTGACTAATATTTAGCTTGTGATCCACTATAACCCGCAGATCCTTTACCGTAGTACTCCTTCCTAGGCAGTCATTTCCTATTTTGTACATGTGCAACTGATTGTTTCCAGGGCCGGCTCTAACTTTTTAGCTGCCCCAAGCAAAAAAAACCCGAGTGCTGCCCCGCAGAAAAACAACAACACACCACACCCCCAGCACCGCCCCGCCAAAACAAACAAACAAACAAAAAAAACCCAAGCGCCACCCCGCCCTGCCGAAACAATCCTCCCTCCCCCAAGCACCGCCCTGCCAAAACAACCTCCCCTCCCCCGAGCACCGCCCCCCCGAAACAAAACCCCACCCCCGAGCGCCGCCCCGCCAAAACAAACAAAAAAAAAACAAGCCACCCCGAGCGTCGCCTCGCCGAAGTAAAATAACCAAACAAACCCAAGCGCCGCCCCAAGATTGGCTGCCCCTTAGGAGGTGCCGCCCCAAGCATGTGCTTGGTCGGCTGGTGCCTGGAGCCGGCCCTGATTGTTCCTTCCTAAGTGGAGTACTTTGCATTTGTCCTTATTGAATTTCATCCTATTTACTTCAGATCATTTCTCTAGTTTGTCCAGATAATTTTGAATTTTAATCCTCGTCTCCAAAACATTTGCAACTCCACCCAGTTTAGTATTATCTGTAAACTTTATAAGTGTACTTTGTATGCCATTATGCCCTTCCAGCTTAACTGTGAACCACTGATAACTATTCTCTGGGAACAGTTTTCCAACCAGTTATGGACCCAATTTATAGTAGCTCCATCAAGGCTATATTTCCCTAGTTTGTTTATGAGAAGATCATGCAAGACAGTATCAGAAGTCTTACTAAAGTCAAGATAGACCACATCCACCACTTCCAACCTATCCACAAGGCTTGTTAGCTGGTCAAAGAAAGCTATTTGTTTGGTTTGACATGATTTGTTCTTGACAAATCCATGTTGGCTGTTACTAATCACCTTGTTATCTTCTAGATGTTTGCAAATTGATTGCTTGATTATTTTCTTCATTATCTTTCCAGGTACAGAAGTTAAGATGACAGGTCTGTAATTCCCTGAGTTGTCCTTATTTTCCTTTTTATGCATTGGCAATATAATTGACCTTTTCCAGTCATTTGAAATTTCTCCTGTCATCCATGAGTTTTCAGAGATAATCACTAATGGTTCAGATATCTCCTCAGTCAGCTCTTTGAATATTCTAGGATGTATCTAATCAGGCCCTGGTGATTTGAAGACATCTAGCTTGTCTAAGTAATTTTTAACTTGTTCTTTCCTTATTTTAGCCTCTGATCCTGCCTCATTTTCACTGGCATTCACTATGTGAGATGTCCAGTTGCTACTAACCTTTTCAGTGAAAACTGAAACAAAAAAGCCATTTAGCACTTCTGCCATTTCCATATTTTCTGTGGTCATCTTTCCCCCACTGTTGATATTTAAAAAATTGAAAGTAAGAGCATTCATAAGTTTTGGTAAGTATCTTAGTGATGGCTGTGTCTTCTCAGTGGAGGGACCTCATTCTGGAAAAATCTTTTCACTTTGGTAGTACAGATCCCAAGTTTGATGATCTTCAAAGTATGTTGCATGACCAATCCGTTTATGCCTTCTCTGTGGCTGCTAAGTGAGGGTATTTGGTGGAGGGAGTTTGGTTTTAGTGGTGGAGGTCTTGTTTCCATGTCCTGATAGTGGTTCATGGATTTGTTATTGTTATTGTAAGTTCATTTAGGGTAAATGTTGAAGTCTTGATAAAAAGTTAAGTACATAACATCAAATTTAGGAACCTAAACCTAGAGCTGGCTGAAATTTAGCAATCTTGGTTTGCTGGGGATGTTGCAGGGGATATTTATGAATTTGCTTTTGTTCTGATTTGGAATGAAAGCAACTTTACTGCAAGTTCTCAGTGAATCAGAGATCCCCAAAAATCTCATTTCAGGAATACTGACATATGTTGTTCCTGAAACAAAATGTGGAATTGACATTCTTGTCAATTCTGTAGCTGCTGTTCAGTGAATTGATAAGTCAATTTGTTTTAGTTGCTCAGTGGCAGGGATTTAGGCTAAGCTTCCTGCTTGAGGGCCAGAGGCTGGCAGTTACCTCCAGAGCTGTGCATCCCAAAACACTGTGTTTGGATGAGACTTTTGTTCAATTTGTAATAGATTCAGCAAAACATTTAGCTACAACCAATTAGCATTTTCCAACAAAACTATGTTTTGTCAGAAAATTTCCAAGCGGTTCTACCTCAAACAATATTTAGGCACTGTGATGGGGTGTATGAGCCCCACGCTGGTGAACTAAGAATTAAAGCACAACTCTGGGCCCAGAAGGCCCTGCCCAGCCGCCCTTTGCTGGGCATGCTCACCCTGAAGGCAGGGCTCCAAAGGGAGAAGCTCAGCTCAGTCTGGGCAGACAGAGCAGGGGGGCAAGTTTTGTCCTGCAAGCTCCCTGCGAAGAAGCTGCCAGGACACCAGGCAGCCAAAGCCAAGCCCCACTGCCAAGCCGCCGCAGGCCCTTCACCACAATGAGTTTAGGAATGATGGACTGTGTCTGATAGAGGAAGACACCCTCCCCCCAGAGCATGCTCAGAGAGAACTCCAGAGCAATTCCAAAAACGGACAAGTGGCAATGACGGAGGCACCAAAGCTCAGGTAGTAAGTGGCCCACAGAATGGGCATAAGGGTGCTCGCCCCTAGGTCACATGTTTGAACTATTGTTCACAAGGCCCTGGGCTGAAACCTAGTGGAGGATGGAGGGCCCAGGTTCCCCTACCCCTGACCATTGACGCTTATTGCTAGGCAAAATGGCCACTTTGGGACTTGAATCCCCCAACAGACAGCTAAATAAATTAGGGCTGTCAATTCATCGCAGTTAACCCATGTGATTAACGCCAAAAAATTAATCATGATTAATCACGGTTTTAATCGCATTGTTAAACAACAGAATACCAATTTATTAAATATTTTGAATGTTTTTCTACATTTTCCAATATTTGAATTAAATTTACAACACAGAATACAAAGTGGCTAGTGCTCACTTTATATTATTTTATTACAAATATTCGCACTGTAAAATGATAAACAAAAGAAATAATATTTTTCAATTCACCTCCTACAAGTGCTGTAGTGCAATCTCTTTATCATGAAAGTGAAACTTACAAATGTAGATTTTTTTTGTTACATAACTGAACTCAAACAAAATGTAAAACTTCAGAGCCTACAAGTCCACTCAGTCCTACTTCTTGCTCAGCCAATCACTAAGACAAACAAGTTTGTTTACATTTATGGGAGATAATGCTGCCCGCTTCTTATTTACAATGTCACCTGAAAATGAGAACAGGTGTTCGCATGGCACCACAGCATTGCTAGGTATTTACGTGCCTGGTATGCTAAACATTTGTATGCCTGTTCATGCTTTGGCCACCATTCCACAGGACATGCTTCCATGCCGAAGTTGCTAGTTAAAAAAATTATGAATTAACTGAATTTGTGACTGAACTCCTTGGGGGAGAATTGTATGTTTCCTGCTCTGTTTTACCTTCATTCTCCCATATATTTCATGCTATGGCAATCTTGGATGATGACCCAGCACATGTTCATTTTAAGAACACTTTCACAGCAGATTTGACAAAATGAAAAGAAGGTACCAATGTGAGAATCTGAAGCGCCTTCCAAAATCTGTGAGGGATGAGGTGTAGAGCATGTTTTCAGAAGTCTTAAAAGAGCAACAGTCTGATATGGAAACTACAGAACCCAAACCACCAAAAAAGAAAATCAATCTTCTTAGAAATCATAGAACTGGAAGGGACCTCGAGAGGTCATCTAGTCCAGTCCCCTGCACTCAAGGCAGGACTATGTATTATCTAGATCATCCCTGACAGGTGTTTGTTCAACATGCTCTTACAAATCCCCAATGATGGAGATTCTACCACCTCCCTAGGCAATTTATTCCAGTGTTTAATCACCCTGACAGTTACGAAGTTTTTCCTAATGTCCAACCTAAACCGCCCATGCTGCAATTTAAGCCCATTGCTTCTTGTTCTATCCTCAGAGGTTAAGAAGAACAATTTTTCTTCCTCCTCTTTGTAACAACCTTTTATGTACTTGAAAACTGTTTTCATGTTCCCTCTGTCTTCTCTTCTCCAGACTAAACAAACTCAATTTTTTCCATCTTCCCTCATAGGTCATGTTTTCTAGAACTTTAATCATTTTTGTTACTCTTCTCTGCACTTTCTCCAATTTGTCCACATCTTTCCTGAAATGTGGTGCCCAGAACTGGACACAATACTCCAAATGAGGCCTAATCAGCATGGTGTAGAGTGGGAGAATTACTTCTCATGTCTTGCTTTACAACACTCCTGATAATACATCCCAAAATGGTGTTTGCTTTTTTTGCAACAGCGTTACACTGTTGACTCATATTTAGCTTGTGATCCACTATGACCCCCAGATCCCTTTCAGCAGTACTCCTTCCTATGCAATCAGTTTCCATTGTGTATGTGTGCAACTGATTGTTCCTTCCTAAGTGGAGTACTTTGCATTTGTCCTTATTGAATTTCATCCTATTTACTTCAAACCATTTCTCCAGTTTATCCAGATCATTTTGAATTTGAATCCTATCCTCCAAAGCACTTGCAACCACTCCCAGCTTGGTATCATTTGCAAACTTTATAAATGTAGTCTCTATGCCATTATCTAAATCATTGATGAAAATATTGAACAGAACCGGACCCAGAACCAATCCCTACAGGACCCCACTCGTTATGCCCTGCCAGCATGACTGTGAACCACTGATAACTACTCTGTGGAAACAATTTTCCAACCAGTTATGCATCCACCTTATAGTAGCTCCATCTAGGTTGTATTTCCCTATTTGTTTATGAGAAGGTCATGTGAGACAGTATCAAAAACCTTACTAAATTCAGGATATACCACATCTACAGATTCCCCCCTATCCACAAGGCTTGTTACCCTGTCAAAGAAAACTATCAGGTTGGTTTGACACGATTTGTTCTTGAGAAATCCATGCTGAGTGTTATTTAACACCTTATTATCTTCTAGGTGTTTGCAAATTAATTGCTTAATTATTTGCTCCATTATCTTTCCGAGTAGAGAAGTTAAGCTGACTGGTCTGTAATTCCCTGGGTTGTCCTTCTTTACCTTTTTATAAATGGACGCTATATTTTCCCTTTTCCAGTCTTCTGGAATGTCTCCCATCTTCCATGATTTTTCAAAGATAATTGCTCAGATAGCTCATCAGTCAGCTCCTTGAGTATTCTAGGATGCATTTCATCAGGCCCTCGTGATTTGAAGAAATCTAACTTGTCTACATACTTTTTGACTTGTTCTTTCCCTATTTTAGACTCGGATCCTATCTCATTTTCATTGTTATTCACTATGATAGACGTCCAATTGCCACCAACCTTCTTGGTAAAAACCAAAACAAAGAAGTATTAAGCACCTCTGCCATTTCCACATTTTCTGTTATTGTCTCTCCCCCCTCATTGAGTAACAGGCCTACTCTGTCCTGGGTCTTCCTCTTGCTATTTATAGAATGTTTTCTTGTTTCATTTTATGTCCCCAGCTAGTTAGATCTCGTTTTGTGCCTTGGCTTTTCTAATTTTGTCCTTACATACTTGTGTTATTTGTTTATATTCATCCTTTGAAATTTGACTGAATTTCCACTTTTTGTAGGACTCTTTTTTGAGTTTTAGATCATTGAAGATCTCCTGGTTAAGCCAGGGTGGCCCCTTGCCATACTTCCAATCTTTCCTATGCATTGGGATAGTTTGCTCTTGTGCCCTTAATAATGTCTCTTTGAAAAACTGCCAACTGTCTTCAATTGTTTTTCCCCTTAGACTTGCTTCCCATGGGATTTTACCTACCAATGCCCTGAGTTTGCTAAAGTCTGCCTTCTTGAAATCCATTGTCTTTATTGTGCTGTTCTCCCTCCTACCATTCCTTAGAATCATGAACTCTACCATTTCATGATCACTTTCACCCAAGTTGCCTTCCACTTTCAAATTCTCAACCAGTTCTTACCTATTTGTCAAAATCAAATCTAGAACAGCATCCTCCCTAGTAGCTTTCTTCACCTTCTGAAATAAAAAATTATCTCCAATACATTCCAAGAACTCATTGGATAATTTGTGCCCTGCTGTGTTATTTTCCCAACACATGTCTGGCTAGTTGAAGTCCCCCATCACCACCAAGTCCTGTGCTTTGGATGATTTTGTTAGTTGTTTAAAAAAAGCGTCATCCACCTCTTCTTCCTGGTTTGGTGGTCTGTAGTATACCCCAACCATGACATCACCCTTTCTTTTTTTCCCCCCCTTTTATCCTTACCCAGAAACTTTCAATAAGTCTGTCTCTTATTTCTATCTCAACCTCAGTCCAAGTGTATACATTTTTAATATATAAGGCAACACCTCCTCCCTTTTCCCCCTGCCTGTCCTTCATGAACAAGCTGTATCCTTTTATACCAGTATTCCAGTCATGTATATTATCCCACCAAGTCTCTGTGATGCCAACTATGTCATAGTTGTGTTTATTTACTAGCATTTTGAGTTCTTCCTGCTTATGAACGTGGGTCAGTCCACACTGCTTTGGATCGTTATCAAGCAGAACCCATCATCAGCATGGAAGTATGTCCTCTGGAATGGTAGGCAAAGCATGAAGGGACATATGAATCTTTAGCGCATTTGGCACGTACATATCTTGCAAAAAAGTGCTGTGCAAATGCCTGATCTCACTTTCAGGTGACATTGTAAACATGAAGCAGGCAGCATTATCTCCTGCAGATGTAAACAAACTTGTTTGTCTGAGCGATTGGCTGAACAAGAAGTAGGATTGAGTAAACTTGTAGGCTCTAAAGTTTTACATAGTTTTATTTTTCAGTGCAGTTATTTTTTGTACAAGTTCAACTTTCATGATAAAGAGATTGTACTAAAGTACTTGTATTAGGTGAATTGAAAAATACTATTTCTTTTGTTTCTTTTTTACAGTGCAAATATTTGTAATAAAAAATCAATATAAAGTGAGCACTGTGCACTTTGTATTCTGTGTTCTAATTGATGCTATTTTTCTATAGATTTCACTGTTTATATTTTAGCTTTACCATTTATTGCCATTTTTTTTGTGGTCACTCTATACAAAGTATGAGCAATCATATTGTTCCTTTAGGACATTTGTGCTAGTGATGAATGCTCACAATTATTATCCATCATTTAAGTCATTTTTAAAAATCCATGCCGCCTGTCTTTCATGTATCCTAACTACCTAACTATAATACTAGTCTAATATTTTCATTCACAAATGGTCAATGTATGTTAAAAACTAAAATATACCAGTGAAGGATTTCAGGGTTAAATTTTGCTACTAAGTAGCTGAAATAATGTACATATTGTGACAGACCCAGACAAGTGGGGTACAGAAGTCTGATAGAAGGCAAATATACTGGCCATTGGATGAATAGTTTTCTGTTCCCTGCGTGACCAGAGCAGGGGCTGCACTAGAACAAGCAGGAACTTTCTGGAACCAATTTAAGGCAGACAGGCTAATTAGGACACCTGGAGCCAATTAAGAAGAACCTGCTAGAATCAATTAAGACAGGCAGGCTAATCAGGGCACCTGGGCTTAAAAAGGAGCTCCCTTCAGTTTGTGGTGTTGTGTGCGAGGAGCTGGGAGCAAGAAGCACACAAGGAGTTGAGAGTGAGAAGAGTTGAAGGACTGAGGAGTACAAGCATCAGCAGACCATCAGGAGGAAGGGCCTGCAGTAAGCATAAAGAAGGTGTTGGGCGGAGGCTGTGGGGAAGTAGCCCAGGGAGTTGTAGCTGTCACACAGCTGTTACAGGAAACCCTATAGACAACTGCAATCCACAGGGCCCTGGGCTGGAACCCGGAGTAGAGGGCGGGCCCGGGTTCCCCCCAAATCTCCCAACTCCTGATCAGACACAGGAGGAATTTGACTGTGGGTTCTACCAGAGGGGAAGATCTCTGAGGCGATCAAAATCCGCCAATAAGTGCAGCACTCACCAAGGTAGAGGAGGAACTTTGTCACAACTGGTGTCAGGGGTGGGATTGTGGTGTGCACAGTGCGGCGGAAGAAGAGGGGTGTTTAAAAAAAAAAAAAAAAAGGGAACGGGTTTATTTTTTTTCTTCACCACAATGGAAGATGTAGTACGGGAACTGATACAAGCCACAGCTGCCCAGCAGGAAGCTACCCATGTCCAGGCAGTTGCCCAACAGGAGGCAGTGCGGCTGCAGCAGGAGACCAATCGCCTGTTGATGGAACAGGCCGCTCAAGACCGTACTATGTTGCGGGAATTAGTAAACCAAGTGAAGGCCCTTACGGAGATGAACCATGGCCATGATGGGACGCAGAAGATACGGGCCAGCAATTGCCTGCAGAAAATGATGGGGAAGGATGACATAGAGGCATATCTCCTGGCCTTTGAGAGGACAGCCCTACGGGAGGCCTGGCCTCGAGATCAGTGGTCTGGCATCCTCGCCCCATTCCTGTGCGGGGAGGCCCAAAAGGCCTACTATGATCTGCCTGAAGAGGCTGCAGCAGACTACCCACAGCTGAAAGCAGAGATCCTGGCCAGATCCGGGGTAACGACCACAGTGCGGGCCCAGCGGTATCACGAGTGGAGGTACCAGGAAGACAAAACCCCACGGTCCCAATTGTATGACCTCATCCATCTCACACAAAAGTGGTTTTGAACTGAGTCCCGGGGTCCAGAAGAGATACTAGAGGTTCTGGTCATTGACCGATACATGAGGGGACTACCGCCAGACCTTCGCACATGGGTAAGCCAGAATGAACCCTCCACCTATGACAAGATTGTTGCACTGGTAGAGAGGCGAAGGATGGCAAGAGAGCTGACCAGACCAGTTAAGGAAGCGGAACCCCAGGTTAAACTAGCAGCACCAAACCCAAGAGCTCGAGTGACTGGGCCACCAGGAGAGCCCAGGTGGAAAAAGAGAGGGGCTGAAGGCCCACCAGAGGCCACAAAGAGTCGGAGCACTGAGGGGGAAGAAGTTTGTGATATTAGACTGCCCAAACCAAGAGACCGGGGGATGCCTAGGTTTCCATACAGATATTATGCATGCGGAGAGTGGGGACACATAGCTGCACAGTGTCCCAATGCCGAGGAGCCTATGCAGTGTAACCTGGGAAATTGGGCAGACCCATGCTCCCTAATCCACCTTGTGGGGGTCTCACTAACCTCACATATGTACACCAGACCAGTGAAACTAAATGGGGTAGAGACCACAGCACTGGTTGATTCAGGGAGTGCTATCACACTCATCTCAGGGAGGCTCGTGAAGCGTAGTCAGCTGCTGCAGGCTAAATGTACAGGGATAACCTGTGTCCATGGGGCAGTTAGTTACTACCCCACCATCCCAGTAAAAATCGAAATCCAAGGAAACACTACTGAGGTAGCAGCAGGTGTAGTCCCTAAACTCCCATACCCAGTGCTCATAGGGAGAGACTTCCCAGGGTTTGGAGACTTACTCCCAGTAGGGGGATTGGAGAAAGAAGGGAACCCTGAAATTAGTGAGGCATCCACAGTAGACTGTCAACCCCCAATCTTCTCTGAAATATCCCCAGATTTGTTCCCCACACCCAGACAGGGTAGAAGGATGAAAAGGGAAAGTAGGGCAGCTAAGGCCTTGGGAACCCAAATACTGACCCAAAGCCAGAGGGTCGCTCTCCTAGGGAGGCGGACCTGTGCAGCTGAACAAGAGGCCACCCAGGAGGGAGAAGCACCCGAGTCTGACCCCCACCCTAATGCCTCTGAACCAGCAGAGGCAACAGAGACTGGCCCCCTA
This sequence comes from Macrochelys suwanniensis, assembly GCA_033296515.1. Taxonomy (NCBI): domain Eukaryota; kingdom Metazoa; phylum Chordata; order Testudines; family Chelydridae; genus Macrochelys; species Macrochelys suwanniensis. Next base: position 47,280,826 of record CM065777.1, read on the forward strand.
GATCTTGGGCAGATTAGCCCCGGGAGAGGAAATTTTGGACGGGACCAGGCTGAAGACCCAAGATACAACAACATTAGGAAAGAGGTGACCGAAATAGACGGGGTTCCCGTGGAAGGGAAAATCCAGGGACCAGGACCCTACTTCATAATGAAGAAGGATCTCTTATACCAGGTCGCCCCAGTACAGGGGCAGAAGGTACAGCAGATCCTAGTACCTCAAAAACACCAGAATGCTGTATTAAGCCTTGCCCATAGTCATCTTTTTGGGGGGCATTTGGGGGTAGAAAAGACCCTGGCACGGGTCCTACGACGATTTTTCTGGCCTGGAGTACATGAAGAAGTGAAGAGGTACTGTGCGTCCTGTCCAGAGTGTCAGCTGCACAGTCCCCGTCCCCATTTGAGGGCACCTTTAGTACCCCTTCCCATCATAGAAGTCCCCTTCGAGTGAAAAGCCATGGACCTAGTGGGACCCCTGGAGAAGACAGCTCAGGGTCACCAATATATACTTGTTGTTTTGGACTATGCTACTCGCTACCCAGAAGCCGTCCCCCTGCGGAACACAGCCTCTAAACGATAGCCAAAGAGCTGGTGGGGATCTTTGCCCGAGTGGGGGTACCAAAGGAGATATTAACAGATCAAGGGACTCCATTTATGTCAAAGCTAATGAAGGACCTCTGTACGCTGCTCCATATACATACCCTGAGAACTTCAATCTATCATCCGCAAACTGATGGGCTGGTAGAAAGGTTTAACCGAACCCTCAAGGCTATGATAAGGAAGGTGGTAAGTCGGGATGGGAAGGACTGGGACACCCTACTACCTTACCTTATGTTCGCTATCCGGGAGGTACCTCAGGCCTCAACTGGGTTTTCCCCCTTCGAATTATTATACGGGCGCCACACCCGTGGCATACCAGATATTGCCAAAGAGATCTGGGAAGAGGAACCCAGTGAGGGGAGAAATACAATAGAGCATGTACTGCAGATGCGAGACCGAATAGCCCGGGTCACCCCTATTGTACGGGAACATTTGGAAAAGGCACAGGAGGCCCAGCGAACCCATTACAATCACCAGGCAAAAATCCGACAGTTCCAACCAGGGGATCGGGTGATGGTGTTGGTACCCACAGCAGAAAGCCAGCTAGTGGCCCAATGGCAGGGGCCCTATGAGGTGGTTGAACCCATGGGGGAAGTAACCTACAAGGTGTGGTAGCCAGGACATTGGAAACAAGAACAAATATATCACATCAACCTTCTGAAACCCTGGCATACACAAGAGGCATGCACAGCTGTCCGAAAAGACCTACCCCAGGAAAACAAACCTTCCAAACAAGTGAGAGTGTCTCCCGATTTAACACCAGACCAGAAGAATGAGGTGTCTGAGATGATCTTCCGGAACCAAGATGTGTTCTCCACAAAACCGGGTTGAACAACCGAGACATATCACCACATCGTCACAAACCCTGGGGCCAGAGTAACAATGAGGCCCTACAGGGTGCCAGCGGCCAAAAGGGAGGAAATAAAAGCAGAAGTAAAAAAGATGCTGGAGTTGGGGATCATCGAAGAATCCAACAGTCAGTGGTCCAGCCCAATCGTACTGGTGCCCAAACCTGATGGCACCGCAAGGTTTTGCAATGACTTCCGGTGACTAAACAAGGTATCCCAATTCGACGCGTACCCCATACCTCGCATAGATGAGTTAGTGGACCGTCTGGGCAATGCCCGGTACTTGACTACCCTGGACTTGACAAAGGGGTACTGGCAAATTCCCCTTGCCAAAGACGCAAAGGAAAAGACTGCGTTCTCTATGCCAGAGGGTCTTTTTCAATATACTGTCCTCCCTTTTGGACTACATGGGGCCCCAGCTACCTTCCAGCGCCTCATGGATAAGCTATTATGCCCCCATAATCATTATGCAGCTGCCTACCTGGACGATGTGGTCATTCATACCCCAGACTGGGAAACCCACCTCGAGAAGGTGGAGGCAGTCCTCGATACCTTCAGGCGAGCTGGCCTTACAGCTAACCCTGCTAAGTGTGCTGTAGGGTTTACGGAGGCCAAATATCTTGGCTACATTGTGGGAAAAGGTCTGGTAAAACCCCAACTGAACAAGTTAGAGGCCATCCAAAATTGGCCCCGACCACATCGCAAGAAGCAAGTCTGGGCATTCCTAGGTGTGGTGGGGTATTACCGACGATTTATCCCCCACTTTGCCACAAGGGCTAGCCCCCTGACAGACCTAGTGAAAGCCCGTGGACCTGATCTGGTGAGATGGTCTGATGGAGCTGACAGAGCGTTCACAGACCTATGGACTGCCCTCTGCAGTAACCCTGTACTGATAGCCCCAGATTTCACCAAGGAATTTATCCTGCAGACCGATGCATCGGTAGTAGGGTTAGGGGCCGTTCTATCACAGATGGTTGGGGAAGAGGAACATCCAATTCTCTACCTCAGTAGGAAACTCCTTCTGAGGGAACAAAAATATGCCGTGGTGGAGAGAGAGTGCCTCGCTGTAAAATGAGCCATGGAAACGCTGCGCTACTACCAGCTCGGGCGCAGATTTGTCCTCGTGACCGACCATGCCCCTCTTCAATAGATGCAGCAGAACAAGGAGAAGAACACTAGGGTGACCAGGTGGTTATTATCCCTCCAACCTTTCCAGTTTCATGTGCAACACAGAGCAGGGAGCCGTCATGGCAATGCCGATGGCTTGTCACGTGTGCACTGTCTGGCGTTCCAAGCTGCCCAACCCCTTGGTGTTGAGCAGGGGGGAGGGATATGTGACAGACCCAGACAAGTGGGGTACAGAAGTCTGATAGAAGGCAAATATACTGGCCATTGGATGAATAGTTTTCTGTTCCCTGCGTGACCAGAGCAGGGGCTGCACTAGAACAAGCAGGAACTTTCTGGAACCAATTTAAGGCAGACAGGCTAATTAGGACACCTGGAGCCAATTAAGAAGAACCTGCTAGAATCAATTAAGACAGGCAGGCTAATCAGGGCACCTGGGCTTAAAAAGGAGCTCCCTTCAGTTTGTGGTGTTGCGTGCGAGGAGCTGGGAGCAAGAAGCACACAAGGAGTTGAGAGTGAGAAGAGTTGAAGGACTGAGGAGTACAAGCATCAGCAGACCATCAGGAGGAAGGTCCTGCAGTAAGCATAAAGAAGGTGTTGGGCGGAGGCTGTGGGGAAGTAGCCTAGGGAGTTGTAGCTGTCACGCAGCTGTTACAGGAAACCCTATAGACAACTGCAATCCACAGGGCCCTGGGCTGGAACCCGGAGTAGAGGGTGGGCCCGGGTTCCCCCCAAATCTCCCAACTCCTGATCAGACACAGGAGGAATTTGACTGTGGGTTCTACCAGAGGGGAAGATCTCTGAGGCGATCAAAATCCGCCAATAAGCGCAGGACTCACCAAGGTAGAGGAGGAACTTTGTCACAATATGTATGGGTATTCCCCCCTTCTCAACGTAAAATAAGTTTAAACGATACCCTCAACTAAAATTCTGATTATTTAACATATCTTTCTTCCTGACTCACATTAACCACAAATACTTTAAACTCGTAAAATACATATATACTCTAGGGCTGGCTGCTAACAAGACAAGTTAAGGTCATGTCTTTTAATACAGTTTTAGTCTTTTACTGGGTAGAATTGTTCTTCAATTGGATTACATTTAGCTGTGCCTTGAAAAATTTGGTTCAGATCAATGTTGTAGGCATAATTTCTACAGCACTTGACAGAGTAATAGCAATGTTGCCAGGTTAAATGCACAAGATTGCTTTTACAAGACTAAATGGATAAATACATAAAGAAATCATACCAGTGTTCTGTAACTGAATCACTGTAGCTAGTCATCATTCTCCTTTTCTACATCCTTTTTGGACCCCAGTTCAATAAAGCACTTAAGCACATGCCTGTATTTAAGCATTTGAATTATCCTACTCAGCAAAACATTTAAGCACATGTTAAAGTCCCAGTGGCCTTAAAGTTAAACATATGAGTTAGTGGTTTGCTTTATCAGCACTTAGAGACTACAGTAACCATATCCCTTCAGTCTGTCTGTCTGTCTATCTATCTATCACTTTCAAATATTTTTCTGTGTTTTCCATTTAAATCTGTTCAAATTCAATTAATAAACACATAAGAGACTGCAACACTGTAAAATAATATATTGAAATAAAGGAATATTCGTGTTTCCTCTAGGAACAGACATCTTTATCTCAACAGATATAGTTGTGCAAATTTATTTTGAGGTATATTGTTCCTGCGTTCTTTACTGCCCATACAAGCCTCAAGACGGTCATAGCTCAAGTTGTCAAAAAATTCCAGAAACTGAGACCTTGGCCCAAATCATCTCCCACAGATCTGCATGAATTTTTAGGAAGCAAGGGAGAAATAAAAAGGGAAAGGTAGGAAGAATCAGCACAAGTTATTATATATATATATATTAAGCAGTAGTACATGGCTCAGAAGCCAGAAAAGTGATAAGAGATTACATTAATAGCAATACAAAGCAAAAATCAGAGATATTACATGGTTTTGGTCTAGCTGAAGAGAAAATTTTGGAAGGCTATCATAGATGTCATTGCAGAAATTGAGGTCCAAGATCATCACCATGCAGAGACAGATTGTTGCAGTATAAAGATTAAGAAACATGCAGATTCATAAGATATTTAGAATTTGATACATAGTTGTCAACTCTAATGATTTTGGTGACTCTCACAATATTTGGACTTTCTTCTTTGAGTGCTTGTCCCTATGCGTATGTAGTCCATTTCAGGCTGTAAATGCACCCCATGCACCTGAGATCAGAGAATTTCTTCTTAGTAGTGTCTGCCTAGTCCATGCAAGTGCCCCATGTCTTCTTGTGCTGTGCTCTGAAGGTATAAGAGGTAGTGTTGGATCACCACCATTTCAGATGCCTCTCACCATCCCCAGGCTGAGGCAAAGCAGCGGTGTTAACTTTGCCTCTTCTGGCTCCTACCTGCAAATAATTTAGAGATAGCTATTTCCGGTTAGTTAGTGTATTTATTGACTACCCCAGCCTCTCTGTTCATGTCTGGTGGGGCGATGATGACAAAGACCACTGACTTTAAGAACTGTGTTGCCTGCACCCCTTCCTGGTAAATGTGGAGTAAGACAATCATGACTCCTGTTTTTTACTAGGAGAAACCCATATTCCACCCACATCCAGTATTTGTGAGTTATTTCCTTAAAGGACAAAGAAGTCATGGGAGATCCACGTCAAGATGTTCCTTATGGACAAATCTGTGAGCGGACTCTAACCAGGGAGACACCTCTGTACATCAGCCTGAGGACAGCAAGAATCCTGAAAGATCATCAGAGTATGATGGATAATCTGGAATCACTACCTCATCTGAGGAAGACGAAGAGCAGTGCTGACCTCTTGCCCTTGGAAAAGGTCCAGGAAGCCCTGAATAACTACTGGCCATCCTAGACAGGTTGATCATGAGTAAAGTTGTGCTGACAATTAATGAGGTTATCCTCAAACCAACCTGCACAATCTGACAGGTGCCAGCTGCTATATTCCCCCTCCCCCAAGTAAGCAGGTATCTATCAATAGGCATGGGGGAGTGAGGTCCTTGCAACTCTGCATGGACGCCATCATGCTCCTGAAATTGGTGCACATCCCCCCCACCGGCAGGTTGCCATGACTGCCATACACCAATCAGGGGTTCAGAATACCTTGGCCAATTACTTCAGCAGGCACTTCTTCAGGGATCATGAGTGGAAACTTCATGGCCTAACCCTGCAAGTGGTGTTTTGGAATTGGGACCACCCAACCACGGACCTGTTTGCCTCAATTGCCAGGAATTCTGCTACTAGGAAAGCTAGGACACCAGGTTTACTGGAGCATGTTTTCCTCATACGGGGGGTCTTGAGATGTGTTCCTGCCAATCCCTGAGTTTCCAAGGGTCCTGAGAAAGATCAGGCAGGATGGGGTGCAGGTTATTGTCATAGTGCCAAGATGGCTTCAGCATTCTGGTACCCCATGCTACTTCAGCTGCTGGCCCAACCGCCTCGCTGCCTACCTCTCCTGCAGGACTTCCAGACCCAGGATGAGGGGAAGACTTGCCATCTTGACCCATCCATACTGTACCTGTCCCAGTTTCTGAAGGGTATAGATAGTGTTTTCCCAACAGTGATGAAACCTGCACTGGCATGGGACCTGAACTTTGTCATAGCATCTCTGATGGAGGCACCATTCAAACCATTGACACTGTGCTCCCTGCTACATCATTCTATGAAGATGGCTTTCTTAGGATCATCTCAGCAGTAGAGTCAAGGAGCTAGGGCACTTTTGGCAGACTCCCCTTACATGACCTTCTACAATGACAAAGAGTCAGTGAAGCTGCACCTAAGAGTTCATCCCTCAGGTGGTAATGGACTTTCACATCAACCACAGCATCTACTTACCTGTGTTTTATCCCAAGCTACATGTCAACATGCCTTGGATGGGCTTAGGGCTCTGGCCTCCTACTTGCAAAGTACTAGAACATTCCACATGTCACCAAGGCTGTTTGACTGGGGATGGCTTTATCCTTTATGCTTTCCAGAAATGAGACAGAGGCTCTCAAAGTGGATTTCAGGCTGCATAATACTCTGCTGTGAGCTGACCAAGGTAACTCTTGAGGGCAGTGTGAGAGCATGCTCATGAGAGTCTGGGCAACCTCGGTAGCCTTCCTCAGGGATGTCCCTATCACTGACATTTGCAAGATGGTGGCGTAGGGTTTGACATATGCCTTCACAAAGCACTACATGCTGGTGCAGGCTTCTGCCTTGGATGCCTCCCTGGAAAGAGTAGTGGGACAAGGCTCCAGGCACCCACCTCTTCCAGGGGAACATGGCTAGTGAATCACCTTGTAGTAACAGAAGTTCTTTGAGATTTGTTTTTGCTAAGTGTAGTCCACTACCCACCCTCTTTCTTCTCTGTCTCAGATCCCATACTTGAGGTCTGCAGTGGAAAAGGAAATGAGATGTTGGGTGTCTGGTGCTTCCTCTTACAAACGCAGTGTGGTGCATGAGGAGGCCACAGGCACATGTGTGGACCAAGCAGACACTGCTAGAAAGAATTCTCTGGTCTCAGGAGCATGGAGAGCATGTGCAACCTGAAGCGGACTATGCATATATTCATAGCTTCCAAGGCCAGCAGGGACCAGACTGATCATCTAGTCTGACCTCCTGTATAACACAGGTCACAAAACTTCCCCAAAATAATTCCTACAGCAGATATTTTACAAAAACAGCCAATCTTGATTTTAAAATTGTCAGAATTGGAGAATCTACCATTATCCTTGGTAAATTGTTCCAATGTTTTCATTACTCTTACTATTAAGAATTTACATTTTATTTCCAGTCTGAATTTATCTAGCTTCAACTTCCAGGCATTGGATCATGTCACACCTTTCTCTGCTAGACTGAAGAGCCCATTTCTAAATATTTGTTCCCCATGTAGGTACAGGAGACCCCCGCTAGAACGCACATCAACATAGCGAATTCGGTATTAGCGCGGGGGCGACCATGGATCCTAAAATAAATTATTTACATTGGGATCCATGGTAATGCATCCCCCCATACTATAACCCGGTCCCCGCCTTAACGCGGTACTGCGCATAGCTCCCAAACCCCGCGTTCTAGCAAGGGTGCGGTGTACTTACAGACTATAATCAAGTCACCTATTAATCTTTTCTTTGCTAAGCTAAATAGATCAAGCTCCTTAAATTTATCATTATATGGCCTGTTTTCTAATCCTTTAATCATTCTGTGGCTCTTCTCTGAACTCTACCTAACTTATCAACATCCTTCTTGAATTGTGGACCCTTAACTGGACACACTATTCCACAAGTGATCATACTAGTACCATATACAGAAGTAAAATAACCCTCTACTCCTACTTGAGGTTCCCATTTGTGCATCCAAGGATTGCATTAGTCCTTTTGGCCACAGCGTCATACTGGGAAGTCATATTCAGTTGATTATCCACCACAACCCCAAAATCTTTTTCAGAGTCTCCCAAGATAGAGTCCCCCATTCTGTAAGTATGGCGTACATTCTTTGTTCCTGATATATAATTTCCATTTACCCTGTATTAAAATACATATTGTTTGCTTGCACCCAGCTAACCAAGCAATCCAGATCACCCTGCATCATTTTCCTATTCATTATTTACCACTTTCCCCATTTATGTGCCATCTGCAAACTTTATCAGTGTTGATTTTACGCTTTCTTTCAGGCCATTGATAAAAATGTTAAATAGCATACGGCCAAGAACTGATCCCTGCGGGATCCCACTAGAAGCACACAACTGCAATGATGATTTCCTATTTAAAATTACATTTTGAGACCTATCAATTAGCCAGCTTTTAATCCATTTAATATGTGTCATGTTAATCTTATATAATTCTAGTTTGTTAATAAAAGTGTAGTGCTAAGTCAAATGCCTTACAGAAAAGTAAGTATTTTAGGTCAACACTATTACCTTTATCTACCAACTTCGTAATAAAAAAATCTTGAAATAGGATACCAAGTTAATATGAAAGAAGCTATTGTCCATAAACCATGTTGATTTGCATTAATTACATTACCATCTTTTAATTTTTTTATTGAGTCTTATATCAACTACTTCATTATCTTGGACTGTTATCTATGTGAGCTCTTCAGCCATTTCATTTAAAACTCTTGAAGGCAAGGACCTGCTGATTTAAAAATGTCTAACTTTAGTAGCTGCTGTTTAACATTCCCCTGAGATACTAGTGGAATGGAAAGAGTGTTATCATCGTATGAATATGTTCCATTCACCATAAATTTATCCTTGTGTCGCTTTGCTTCCCTTACCAGTTTTCTACAGTTACTAACTTCTGATTTATATTCATTACTATCAACTTCCCCTTTCTTCCATTAGCTATATATATTTTTTTATTTGTTATAGCTGCCTTCACTTTTCCTATAAATCAGGTCATTTTTAGACTAATTCAGTCTTCTTCCTCAATTGTGGGATTGTTGCTTTTAGAGCATCTAGTAAAGTGTTCATAAACAATTTCCAATTATAATCCACATTTTTCTGATTATTTTTTTTCCTCCCAGCTGATTTGGCTCACAATTGTTTTCGGCTTTATGAAATTGGCCCTTTTAAAGCACCAAGCAGGGGTGTCCTATTCTTCCTAAAAGTGGGGAGTAATGATGCCCCACCCCCTCCATATCCCTAGCCCTGCCCCTCCTCTTCTCCCTGAGCCCTCCCCACCCCCCGTCCCAGTCAAGCTTGTAGCTAGAGCAGGGAAGCCTGGGCCCCTCCACCTGCCCAGAATGGGGGGGCCCAAAAGCACCCCACAGCCTGCATACACACCTATATTACTGCTCTGGACTTTTTTCTGTTTGCACATTATAAATGTGATCAAGTCACAATTACCTGTACCAAAATTATTATTAAGTTTTAGTACTGTGATCAGTTCCCTTTTATTTGTCAAAATTGGGTCTAATATAGAATTCCCCTTTGCTGGATTCAACACATTTTGAGTTAGGAAATGGTCAGCTATAATATTTAGAAATTTAAAGGATGCTTTAGTACTGGCAAAATGAGACCTCCAGCATCTGTCACTCAAATTGTAGTCCCCCAGGATTACACAGTTTTTTCTCCTACACACTATGTGTGTAAGGAGATAGGTATGTAAGGAGCCAGTCATTCTTTTCCTAAGCTTGCTTTGGTGGTCTATACCACACACCAATTAATATCCCATCTTGTACTTTATCTGTTAGGACATTGATCCATAAGCATTCAGGATTGTCTTCTGATTTATCAGTGACTTCAAACAGACTGCCATTTTTGACATAGAATGCCACTGCCCTTCCCCTTTTGCCCACTTGATTATTCCTAAATAGGTTATAACTATTCATTTTAACATTCCAGTCATGCAAATTGTCCTACCAGGTTTCAGTAACACCAACTAGATCAAATTTATGCTTATAAAAGAGCAATTCTAATTCCTCTTGTTTGTTAACTAGGGTTCTACCGTTGGTGTATAGGCAATTACAGAATTTCTTCTCTTCTTCTCCATTGGCTCCTTAATTAATTTTGTTCTCAACATCATGTGGAGAGTGCTCATATCTTCCCTCTTTTTACCCTTCCCTTTTGTTATTAGTTTTAGCACCCTCCTGACTAAACTAGGCAGCCTATCACTGAGAAGATTGGTTCCGCTTCTACTGAGGTGAAGGCCATCCAAACTATACAGCCCTCTCTCCTTATAGAAGGTGGACCTATGCTCCACAAAACAAAAACCCTGCACCACTTACCTAACCAGAAGTGCACATATCTCAAGGAAATCTAGATACTACAAGATAAGTAACTTCTCCTTCTTTTAAAGCCGCAAATCTTGAAGTGAGAATCAACTCTCAGGTAAAACAAAGTACATTTTTAGTCCTTATGGTTGCAAAGAAAAGCATGCATATCTGACCTGATTGTACCCTAGAAGCTTAAAACCCAAAAGACAAATAAATTGAATAATACTAATTTTAAAAAAATAAAAATCTCATGATTTTTAAGTTGACCTCATGATTTTTACAGCTTGATTCATTCTTTTTGAATGCTCAAGGTTGGCAAAACTGGTGATGTGAGTGAAATGAGTTAAAGGGGTGAGTCATAATAGAATATTGCTAGTCAAAGGTAGTGTTAGGCTTCCTATGGCAACTTCACAATCACAGTGATCTGGGTAGTGAAGACTTCTATGCTGAATCTGTGTAACATAAAATGATCAAATAATTATTTCCCTTTAATTGCTAAATTGTCAAAATTAGTTGCTCACTTACTGTTAAGTTGAATATTAATAGTATACAGTATCATGACAGAGAGTGTAGTTACAGCCTATGACAGCTTTGTGAATAATGTAAAGCTTACATTCCACAAAAGTTATTAATAAAACACCCTGGAGAGGAAAATTCTGCATGTTTGTTCATTTGTTTTAGCTTCCTTTGCTCTTAACAGCCATAGATTATAAATTGTTCTCCATGCAGAGCACAGGCACGGCTGACAAATTTCATGGGTTTGTCATGGTGAAAATATTAAATTTCATGCTTTGTCACAGATTAATAGGAAAAACATATTAAAACTATGCAGGCAATGTATATAACTTAAACAGAATTTCAGAATGCATGCTTATGAATAAAGCAAAATAAAACAATACTTTACATGGAAACGGAAAAGATCTCTGAGGTAGCATAGTTTAGCAATACAATTTTAAGTCTTATAGGAGTTCTTTTTGTTCAAATAGAACTTAGTATTATATTGGATCCCCTCCCCACCTCCACCCTCACCTGCATGCTAGGCAGAAGTAGCAGCTCTATGAAGTCAGCCTTCCATCCCATCCTGTAACCTGTGGTATTAGGTAGCTCATACACGACAGTAAGGGAGGACCTTCGGTCCCCATATCCTTTGTGTGGGCGTGTAGGAATAGTGGTGATCTAACCCATGGTTTCTTTCATATTCAGATATCACAAAGTCTTTTTACAAAGCACTGAATAGACAGTGGTAATGTAAACTGCACTAAGAGACTTCATTGTAATGTCTTTACTGAACATCAGACTCTCAAGCAGTGTAGCACCAAAAGTACTGAAATGAAGGGCATTCATCAAGTGTGAGTTGAAGTCTTTAGGGAATTGAATTCAAAATCTTCTGTCCCTGGGGTAAGAGTAAAGTATTAACTGAGACATGTAGACAGCGCAAATAGTAATGTTGTTTTTCACTCATGTAAGTAAAGGATCAGGATTTTTCAGACTCCAGGCATATCACATGGAACTCAAGGTAAACTAACTGCAGCTCTGAGCAATAGAGAACATTAAATTATCTGCATCAGCGAACCCTTGAGAGGTCCTCCAGATGGCAAACATTGTATTCCCTATTTCTGATAGGTATAGTGCAATATTTCCTATCTAATCCATAAAGATTATTGTGTTCTACACTAAATATTTCTTTGTAAGAACCTCTCTTACATCTCATAATGCTCTCCCTCAATATATCACAGTGGCTTCTGCTATATCAGGTTTAATCACACTGAAGTCAATACAGGGCTCATATATCTCCCCCCTTTTTCTACTGTATTTTGTATTTGTTAAACTTAACATTTTCATCATTTGCTCTCTGCATTACCTTTCTCAAAATACTATCATGCTCAGCCTCATCAGTTATTATACCTTCGCCCAGAATATATCGCCAATTATATTTTCTCCCAGAATATCACCAATTGTCTCATTATTCTTTTTCTAAAATATTTCACTGGTATATTTAATCTCAAATGGTAATCTGAAAAACCAATCATGTCCTCATGGCATATTACATGTACATAACAGAGAGGAATGCTCATCCAATTTCACTTGCCAATATCTATCTTTCTCATCTAGTATTATAACAAGCTGCTTTCCTTCTAATTGGTTTTGTATATCTCCTGGTTTCAGTATAGAATGGCTTTCTAGGGTGCAAAAACACTCAGTGTCCATTTTCCTTCTCTGTTACAGCCGAAGTGCTGACCCATTCTCTTGCAACATACACTTTTTTTTTTTGCAAAGGACCAGATTCTGCCACCCTTACTCACATTGAGTAGAACCTTACTCCATGATTAATCCCACTGACTTCACTGTAGATTTTAGTGGAACTACTCATGGAGCAAAGTATTATTCAGTATGTGTAAGAGTGAAAGAATTTGGACCTAATTGAACAATTGTTTCATTAAGAATATTAAAAGATATTTTGCAACAACCACGTACAACTGTTAGAACATTTATTTCAATATAAAAATGTTGTTCACTCTGAAACTGTCCTCTTCCTGCAAACAGAGCAAGATAAAATGTGACATCATCTTTGGTACTTTAATTTGTAATTCAGTGTCTCACTTTGCTTCAGAGTGTTATAGATGTCACAATAGTTATGAAAAACGATAACTTATCTTTGCTTTCTTTATTGTCACATTCAGCTTCATCACCCCTTTTGACTTAATGGAATAAATTATTTGCAGGTATAAATTAAATTAAAGCCAGTGGAGCTGTGCTTGTTTACACCAACAGAAAATGTATTTCAATGGGTTTTCTCACTTCGGTTTGTTCTAACTCTGGCTATGGCTACAATACAGAGCTAGTGCAGATGCTCTAAGTCAACAGGAGTGAACGCTCCTGTCAGCTTAGTTACTCCAGCCCCCCATAAGTGATGGTAGCTATGTTGCCAGGAGAAGCTCTCCTACCAACATTGCATCCAACTAAGTGGATATTCACCCATGAAAGCTTATGCTCCAATACGTCTGTTAGTCTATAAGGTGCCACAGGACTCTTTGTCGCTTCTACAGATCCAGATTAACACAGCTACCCCTCTGATACTTACTACCAACATAGAGCTGTCTACACTGGCGCTTATGTCAGTGCCCTTTTGAGTAGATGTAATTGTGTTATGCTTACCTGACCTCTGGGGACCAGTTTGAATGTGATGTGAATGTGATCCCAAAGTTGTAGATTTAGACATAACCCTACCCATTCTAGCTGCTCCTTCCTGTCTGCCTGGTTAAATTTTTGGCTTTAATTTTTTACTAAGAATGCAAAGCAAACTTAAATCCAGTTCAATGGGCCAGTGGAAGATTTCACTGGCACAAGTTAATTCTCCAGTGAAACGGAGGCTCCACAGAATACAGTAAAGTGGTCACTTGCATGCCTTCTATTTTCAGGGAGTTTTACTCCTATTTACTTTTGTTCTCCTTCTCTTTCCCCTGGCCTCTTTATTTTATTTTTTATGCAAGATTTTCTGTCTTCAGGCACTAGTGCACATTCTGGAGGCCTTCCATGGTATTCCTTACTCTTTTAAGCAGAGAATCAAGATTGGTTGAGAGTAAACGTTACCTCCAAAGAAAACACACCAGGAAAATTTCACGTGTCTGAAACGTTCTTTACAAATGTGGATAGCTTGAGCCTCATGAATAAGCATACACAAGTAACATTCAGAGAAAGGAAATTTTTTCTGGATTTTATAAAGAAATTGGGATTTTCATGCCAATATGATTTGCTTACAAACTAGAAATTCTTACTGTTCCTACTAGGCCTCGATACACTAACTGTTAGCAGTGGTAACAGGAAGAGGACAATTTATCAAACTTTGTGAACAGTTAATTTAGACCCCATCCATCATTTTGTCTGTATGGCTGGGATTATGTTGTCCAATGTGCATTACGTTGCATTTATCAACATTGAATTTCATCTGCCATTTTGTTGCCCATTCACTCAGTTTTGTAAAAACTCTTTGTGACTCTTCTTAGTCTTCTTTGGATTTAACTATTTTGAGTAATTTTGTATCATCTGCAAATTTTGCCACTTCACTGTTCACCCTCTTTTCCAGATCATATATGAATATGTTGAACAGAATGGGTCTTAGTAGAGATCCTCTATATCAGGGGTTCCCAAACTTCATTGCACCACAACCCCCTTCTGACAATAAAAATTATTAAATGACCCCAGGAGAGATGACTGAGCCTCAACCCACCCGAGCCCCATAGCCCTGGGCAGGGAGACCTAAGCCAGAGCCCAATCTCCACCGTTCCAAGCAAGGGGACCAAAACTGAAGCCCAAAGACTTCAGCCCCAGATGCCAGACCTGTAACCTGAGCCTGCCACCCACAGTTGAAGCCCCGGGCCCCAGAAAGTCTAACACAGCCCTGGTGACCTCATTAAAACGGGGTTGCAACCCACTTTGCGGTCCCGATCCACAGTTTGAGAACCACTGCTCTATATGTCTCTCTCTCTTGTGAAAACTGACCATTTGCTCCTACCCTTTGTTTCCTATCTTTTAAGCAGTTACTGATCCTTTTGGTGAGAGACCTTGTCAAAGGCTTTCTGAAAGTCCAGGTACACAATATCCACTGGATCACTCTTGTCCACATGTTTGTTGACACCGTTAGAGAATTCTAATAGATTGTTGAAGCATGATTTCCCTTTACAAAAGCTGTGTTGACTCTTCCCCAACATATCGTGTTTATCTATGTGCCTTATAATTCTATTGTTTACTACAGTTTCAACCAATTTGCCTGGTACTGAAGTTAGGCTTACTGGCCTGTAACTTCCAGGATCGCCTCTGAAGTCTTTTTGTAAAAATCAGCCTTATATAGCTACCCTCCAGTCATCTGGTACAGAAGCTGATTTAAGTGATAGGTTACATACCACAGACAGTAGTTCTGCAATTTCCCATTTCAGAACTTTTCGGTCAATACTATCTGGTTCTGGTGATTTATTACTGTTTAATGTATCAATTTTTTCCAAAACTTCCACTATTGACACATCAGTCTTGGACAATTTCTCAGATCTCAGACCTAAAAAGAATGGCTCAGGTAAGGGAAACTCCCACACACCCTCTGCAGTGAAGACGGGTGCAAAGAATTCATTTAGTTTCTCTACTGTGGCCTTGTCTTCCTTGAGTGCTCCTTTAGAACATTGATCGTCTGGTGGCCACACTGATTGGCAGTCTTCCTGCTTCTGATTGTGATGGGGTGTACGAGAGAACATATTTGGGCCCAGAAGGCCCCACCCAGCTGGCAATCCACTATCCCAGGAGATGGAAAACCCCAGGAAGAGACTGAGGAAGGGCTGCTCAATCACAAGCCTGTGAGCCAGAGCCTGATGGTGACAGAGTGGCTCCAACAGAAACTAGTAGAAAGTAGCCCAGAGAAACAAGACTTTAGCCCAGTTGTGCTGCTGTGGTGTGAGAGAGAAATCACCTGTTTTCCCACTGACCCCGTGGCAGGATTGCCTGCCACTTCTAGGGCCCTGGGTTGGAACTTGGTGGACAAGGGTGGGCCTGGGTCTTCCTACCCCACCCAACACTTGAGGTCTGTATGAGCCTGAAATTGTAGGCCAAGACGCCTGACTCATTGACTGTTTGTTGCTCAGCCCACATCCCAAAGGGGCCTGAGTCAGAAACTGTTTGCTCATTCCTCCCCACCCAGAAGGCCGGAGCCCCAACCTGGAGATTGAGGCCCAAGACTATTCCATTACTCAATGCCCACACTCTGATGACCAGAGTCATAGGCTGTTGCTGTGCACCCCAACCAGAGGCCTCCGGTGGAGACAGGAAACACTAATTGGGCAATTGCATGGTCGCAGATCAGGCCACCCTGATGAACCTCCAGCTGATGTAACAACTCCCCCAGGTCCACTGGAAGGGAGCATCTAGACCCTGAGAAGGAGGACACCTACATCCACCATAGTTTTGTTCATGCTCTATTACTGAGATATGCAGTCAAATGTGTAGATGATATTAGCTTAATAGGGAGACTCCATGAGCCATAAAAAAAAAAAGGCGTATCAGCAGACAAGACCTCGCCTACACTGTCAGTGGCAGTATAGCTTAGATTAAATGTGATGACTTGAATTTTCACTGACAATTTTCATGTTTCACAACTTGAAAGAACAGTAGGATTCCAGCACTAAATGCCACCCATACACATCAATGGGTGGGGGGAATTGATGCATCTGGCAGTGAAAGGGGGACAATCCCAGTAGCAAGGGAGGGAGACACTCACCAAGGAACAGAGGGGAGGCTGATAAGACTCAGAGAGCTGAGTCCTGGGAGGTAGGCTGAGGAGATCCTACCCTCTGCTATGGGTTATATGGTAAGGAGCCCTGTAACCTTGCACTGGAACCCATTAAATGCCTGATATAGGACAGTATAGGTGATGGGCTGGTAGCATCCCTCCCTGTGTTAATGTTTTATAAAAGTTGCAGCCTACCACTTGACTCCATGATTATGTCTGTCCTCATTTTGCTGCTGTGTCCACATCAATTTGGCAGTTTATATGTAATGATAAAGTGGATGTCTCCTATACATTCCTTATCGTACATAGATTGCACACTCTTATTTCCCATTCTTTTTCTCTGTGCTTTTGATGAAGATGAAAATTCAGTTGATCATAGCCGGGGATTTTAAATTCGCTGGAAATGCCTCCTCTACATGTATCATTAGATAATAACAACACAGTGCTACAGGCTGAGGAGTGTGTCAGCAAGGATGAATTGTGATGCTTAAAAGACCTTCAATATTCACTTGCAAAAGGCGCATTAGGGGTGCAAGGGTCTTGTTGGGGCAGAGCTTGCAGTTGCCACTATGAAATATGAGCAGATTTAGAGGAGAATTTAGAAGATAGTTAGCCATTTCAGTACCCTAGATTAGAGGACTATTGCTCTGGTAGTCACAGAAAACATGACATGAATGTAGCTGCATTTCCTTTTATGTTGTTCTAATAACTATTTGGAGTAGATTATAGAGATTGTACTTTCTTTGATAAAGTAAATCTTGCATTAATAACTGATATGATGCCTAGTTTATTATGTATTTATGAGCCATAAGACAGTTGATGTTCTCAAGCTGTCAGTCATTTAGGTAGGGCTTTCATAGATAATATCTGTTGGCTTTCACATTCTATTTCAGATTGTTAGATGATTCTGTAGTTCTCTTGAAATCACTGATACACTGATGTAAGTTATGCTTTTACTTCAAATTACAATAAAACTTAATTGATGTTTAGCTTTGCTCCTAAATAATAACTTGTATATATCCAAGACATTTTCCTTCTTGTCTCTGAAGTTTACATTATGGCTCAAACCCTGCAGTGGTATAAGATACACCTTAACGAGTTGTGGTAGGTACAGTTTAGGCATCTGAATAGTGTAACTGGATGAAGCATGCAGCTTCAGATGCCTATGCATTCTGTGTTTATCTAAAAGGAACATAATTCATTTATAGTGGAACGTAGGACCATAATTAAAAACACACAATGTATGGAGGTCAAAAGGAAGATAAGCTTCCAGACACAAAGCAGGATATAAGCTGAACCCAGTGCTCATTAGACAAGCCATGCAGTAAACCCAGCCAGGATGCTAGGGGAAAAAATATCAGGGACCAGTGCAGTCCGAATACCCCAGTTAGCACACACACAACCGTGCCCACTGCCGAAGGGCATCTGTCAAAGGCCATGCCTACATGAGCCTGGAGGATGTGCCAACTGTACGGGTTAGTAGATAGTCAACTCCAGTGAGGAGCTGGTGGAGTACGATGCATGACTAAGCATCCACCAACCCAGCCAGTCTCCCAGGATGACAGAAAAACAGAAGGATAGTGGCATAAACAAAAACACAACAGATAGCATTAACAGGATGGACAACCAAGTCACAAAATAACCAAGGCATGCCATGAAATGTAACAGATTTTCTGGCTGCTGCCTGTTTCTGTGGCTTGTATCCATATTGTCTGAACACAGCTGAGGCACAGTTTATGCAATTTACGTTTGCTTCACTTCAGGTTTTCACTTCCTTCTGCTACTTTACATGCTGCATTTTAACTTGCACCCCTTGTCTGAAAGCCAGTGGTTCCCACTGACTTCAGTGCTTTAAAAGACAGAGGTGTCTGAGAAATTAAAATGTGCCATTTGTAACAACAGCAAAAAAACCCGATTACTTTAAAATGTGTTCCACTAATTAAATAGTTAATCTCTTTTGTTTCTTGTCCTATTTTCTATTTGGGTGCATTTAATGATTTTATATATGTTTGGCCAAACTCTGCTTAAATAGCAAAGTATGATAAATTGCTCTCAAACATAAAAGTAGGCTAAACTTGTAGAATCTATCTATCTATCTATCTATCAAAAGAACAGCTCATCTGTCTTTACACAGTAACTGAAATACCACACTCTTTCCTTTTATATAGACTGCAGTAACTGCATGGTAGTGGTTGGTTAATGTTGATGTTTTAATGCCAATCACTGTCTTTTACGTGTACCTTCACTCTGATCAGTATTAGCCAAGGGCCTTGTTCAACTTCTATTTAAGTCAATGAGAATCCTTCCATTGACTTTAGTAAGCATTGAATCAGGCCCCAAATGATTAAGGCCCCAGTATGACAATGCACTTAAAAACATGCCTAACTTTAAGGAGATGAATAGTCCCACTGAAATCAGTTAACCTGAAGCTGAAATGAATGGGGACTACACATGAGTTTAAAATTGCTTACCTGCTTTGCTGGTTTAGGGCCTAAATCAGCCATAGTCAGACACTTTCAGATTAGTCTAAGAGCTGCAACTTCTTACAGTAGTATATTTCCAATATTTTATTTGCTATTATTTCCTTTTCTACATTTCTTTTGAAAACAGATTTTTTTAAAAGATCTATTCATTGCTCTTTTAAAGGTGAGTAGGGAAGATTTAAATTATATTTTAAAAATTGAAGTAAAATGATAGTGTCAGAAGTCTGTGCTGGATATTAACAGAAGCCTGGTCTGAGCATAAATCTTGTTAGCTGCTCTTAGCTCAGACCAGCAAACAGTATTTAACCACAGTTGCAGAACTTGAAAGAGAAAAACAATATCCAATTAATGGAGATAACTCTACTGTAAAACAGAAACATAAGAGGTACAAATACAGGAAAATGAAACTGCAGGGATGGTTGGAAGCTTATGAAAGTAAAATGAGGAAAACTCACATCAAAACTTAATATTTGGAAAAAACAAAACAGAGCCCAAATGAAAAACTGCTTACTTCTCAGAGAAAATGAAGGGGAAACAAAAATAATCTATCACAGACCACACTAGTAGGAAAGTTGATGGTTTGCATAAACAAAATAAGGGAAAAGTCTAATTAAATCTACTTACTGTTGAGGTGAATAGGAAAACAGCTCCACTTTTTTTTTTAAAACAGGAAATTACAAAAAATAATGACCCTTAAAATTGACATCAACATTTTTTTAAAAAATATCAAAAAGCAGATTTACGTATAAAAAGAGCAGTTCAGTTTTTCAATCTGCTGTGTTAAAAAACACAGGAGAACAAATAAAGCTATTTCTGAAAAAAATGAAGAAGGAAAATAAAGTAAATATTTGGTGTATTCTGAAGACGTGCTATTCTCCTCATATTTCATGTTGGAAGTAGCCTTCAATTATAATCCTAGTTTTTACACACCTCCTAATTTTGCCAAAACTCAAATATTCTGGCTGAAATTTCATTAGTGTAGCCTGAGGATACTTGCCTCCTTTATAAAACTTGAGATCTACAGATGAAAATGGCATATGAGAGTTATGTATGACTGATTGATTGATTGATGTAGAGATTCACAAACAAAAGTAGATGCCCATGTCACTTTCTAATTGGGTGCAGTTAAATCTGTGGCAAAAAAAACTTGTGTTGACACAGGAGGTGAATAAGACACTGATACCAAATGATGGTTAAAATGGAGGCCACAAATTTATTATCTCATAACAAGCTAAACAGAAAGGGGCTAATCACCTCCTACAAATCTACCCATCAAACAGTTCAATTTCCATAGTGGACAAAATGGTGTCACGTGATAAACTGAGCATAAATCTTTGTTAGCTGCTCTCTGCTCAGTCCAGCATGGTAAACTGGGGGGGGGGAAGGAGAAATGGTGGTCCCCTTGTCTCTGCACCTGGGATCTGACCCCAGCTGCCAAGATCCCCTAACCCTTTCCTTACAATGGGGAATTCCATCCTGACACCAACCCATGGACATTTTGGACTTTGGGGTCTTTGGACTACACTGGCCATTAACATTCTCCCTGCTCCAACACATTTATACAGGCTTTGCACAGGAATCAGGATTTGGACAAATGACCCAACTCCAGATGAGCATGCAACATAAATCAGTAGTAAACAAGTGTGCTTATGTATACTAAAAAACTTCAATGTAAGCGTAATCCCCCACCCCACTTGATTTTGCCAACTTCTGGAGCTCTGGACTGGGGCTATAAGGAGCTCTAGCAAAGGACAGATTGATCCCAACCCCCTTTGCCCCATTTTTAATAGCATTCTTAGAATCAGGAGTCCGGGACAGAAGAAACTATACAGCCCTGCTGGAGCCAATAGGGAGGTTTCTGCATGGTCTGGACAAACAGTTCACTGGACCAATGGCAAGGCAAGACTGCACAGTCCCCAGGCCACAGCCTGACTTTTACAGAGAGTTTAGTTTCAGTTTTGGTTTGGAAGCTGGGAGAGAAACAGTGCCACTCAGGACGTCCCTGCTAAATGCCCATTCCTCCTCAAAGGGAGTTCCTGCACTACTCTGAGATTCTAGATACACAGATCAGATAGCTCCAGCACTGTAGTGACCAACATCCAGCAGAGAGAGAGCTGTGACTCAGCACCAACTACCAAGAGCCAGCTGAGACCTCAGGAAGATTCCAGACCAGAAGAACCATTGAGCCTGGTTGGAGTTAGGAGAGGACTCAGCACCCAGGGGTCAAATGAAAAGAAAGGTGTCTTTTGTTGAAGCTGACCAACACCACAACACTGTAACATTCCCTCTCTGAACACTCACCCTCAACCTCCAGGATGGTGTTGGGAGATGGGTGGTATTAAAGGAGTTTGTGAGTGTTAGGAAGTACAGAATTGGCTTATTAAGCAATGTTTATTAATTACTGGCTAACCTTAATCCTTTCCTTCTCCAGATCCTATTTTCCTGTTCCCAGTAAAGTCACCCCTTCTGTTATTTTGGGTGTGGCATTCCTTTGTTGGTGTTTCTTTTATTTATTTTATAGCTCCCTGTATACAGGGCTTTACATGCCCTGTTACCTAGTCATATTGTTGCTTTTTCTCCAGGTGCAGCACCCTGTGTATATGGCACAGTGAGGAGTCACCTTGAGTGGAGGCACCAAGAAAAAGAACCTAGGACCCAACACATGCAAAGAAAGTGTAGATGCTGCTCAAAACATTGGTGATAGCAAGTACTAGGGAGAGAAAAGGGAGGAAGCTTAAACCATGATTTAAGGGAGGGGCTCCGTAAGAAATGTTTGATTAATCTCAGAGAATGTGTAACTAAAAATTCAGATTTATATCTCACAAGACAGGAATCTTTCAAAGAGATACAAACTTGTTTTACATAAGCAGACGGTAGACCTCTTAATGCTTCAGTATAGGTTATGACTGTATATATCTCCATATGTCTTTTCTAAAATCAACCTCAAAGTGAATGCTAGACATCTTAAATGGAAAACTTAAACTAGTCTAATTCATTATCTTCTGAAATGTCAATGAATGAACTTTTAGAAAAAGATACTTCAGTTTATGGAAGACCTCCCTTTCGATAGCAGTTAAGTAACATTACCCCTGAAAAGTGGCTCTAAAATGGTTATAATCACCTTTTAAACAATATAACATTATATAAGATTTGGATAAAATGGTGTAATAAAAATATAGTATCACACAATAGATATTTCATTGTCCTCCCACACTGGAATCATGGTTTGAACTGACCTTGAGAATACTGTATGAGAAATGGAATTATAAAGTCAAGGATAATGAAAAGGAATCTTATGCCATGTAGTCTATTCTATTGTTGTTTCTTTTACTGTTTCTGCAAGTTTCAGTGGCTAATGAGGCCACTGAGTGAAAATCTGAATTCTTAGATAACAAAGACTACATAGCCAAAATATCTGTAGGTATCCCTAATCTGCCTGCTTGATGAGGCCCCGGCCAGAGCCACAAAGGTATTTAGACCAGGGGCGGCTCCAGGCATCAGCTGTGAGGGCAGCAGTCAGGCAGCCTTCGGGAGGTCCGCCGGTCCCGCGGCCAGAACGCCGAAGGTGCGGGACTGGTGGATCACCCACAGAAACGCAGCTGAATCCGCGTGACCAGCGGACTGCCCGCAGGCGTGCCTCCGAAGGCCGCTTGACTTCCGTGCTTGGGGCAGCAAAAAAGATAGAGCCACCCCTGATTTAGACTCCTAACTTCCATTGATTTGAGGATCAGGGCCCTAACCACTGTTATCCATGCATTTGTCACCTCCAGACTGAATTACTGTAATTCATTGTATGTGAAACTGAATGAGAAAATGTGAAACCTACAGCATTTCTACAAATGCATAGGCTCCAGTTGGTTCAAAAGGCAGCTGCCAACTCTGTATGGTTTGATTGCTGTGAACACATCGAGCCTGTGCTCCAGTCTTTCCACTGGCTCCCAGTCAGCTTTCAGTTTAAAGCCTTAGTCCTAATCTTCAAAGCAATTATGGACCAAGCCCAGTGGCGTAGCCAGGTTTAGAGCACAGGGGGAGCAGCGCTATAAAAAGGCGCCTCCCCGCTCCTCCTGTACTCACCCAGCGGCACTTTAAAGGGCCCGGGGCTCCAGCCGCTGTGGAGCCCCCGGACCTTTTAAATCCCCGCCCGAGCCCGGCTCCGGCAGCGGGGCTGGGGGCGCGCTTTAAAGGGCCCGCGGCTCCCCGCAGCGGCAGGAGCCACCGGCCTTTTAAAGCGCCCCCCCCCAGCCCGGCTCCGGCAGTGGGGCTAGGGGGCGCGCTTTAAAGGGCCAGCAGCTCCCCAGCGGCAGGAGCCGCCAGCCTTTTAAAGCGCCTCCCCCCCAGCCTGGCTCCGGCAGCGGGGGGCTCGTTTTAAAGGGCCCGCGGCTCCCCGCAGTGGCAGGAGCCGCCGGCCTTTTAAAGCACCCCCCCCCAGCCCGGCTCTGGCAGTGGGGCTGGGGGGCGCGCTTTAAAGGGCCAGCAGCTCCCCACAGCGGCAGGAGCCGCCAGCCTTTTAAAGCACCTCCCCCCCCCAGCCCGGCTCCGGCAGCAGGGGGCTCGTTTTAAAGGGCCAGTGGCTCCCCGCAGCGGCAGGAGCCGCTGGCCTTTTAAAGCACCCCCCCCCAGCCCCGGAGCCAGGCTTGGGCGGCACCTTAGCGCCGCTTCTCCTCACAGTGGGAGCGGCCGCTCCCCCTGCTCCCCCCCGGCTACGCTACTGACCAAGCCCAGCTGCTTTAAAGATTTAATTTCAGTTCATGAGTTGCTGACACAATTGTGTACTTCTGAGAAAAGGCAGATTTCAAAGCTGTGTAAGGACATGAGAGCTGAGGACCAAATATTCTTGGTCAAGGGGATCCAGCGATGAAAGGAACTTACAGTAATTAGATGACTCCAGAATCAGGCCAGGAGTAGTAAACACTGTAAAATCTTCCTCTGTGGAAAAAAAGCCTTTCCGTAACAAAAATGACACAACATTATTCCCCCTTCCAAAAAAACCAACCAAACAAAAATGAAAAAAAAACCAAACCATACAAAATGAACCAAACAAAAAAGGGAATGAAAGAAACAAAGAAAAACCAGCCCTATCATAAACAAAGCTATTATATCCACAAAAAGCAGAAGAGCCAGATTCCATGAAATTCACTAGGCACTTTGCTATTAATAAGCAGTATTACATGCATGGTGCTCAGACACTGTGGTGTTTGGTGATTGTATAAAACCATAAAGAGGAAGATGGATGATAGATTTCTCTGAAGCTCTGACCTGAAGTTTCTATGGATCTGATCTCTACATTCCTATGATTTTTTTCTCTTCCAATGTTCTTTCCCTGTATGTTTTATTTCTATACAGAAAATTGCTTGCTAAAAATAATGGAAAATTACTAGATACAGAAACAATAGTGTGCAATACATTTATGATTACAAGTGCAAATGTGGATAGATGTATCACTTGATTGGTGTGATTCTTGGTGTATGGCAGTGATTCTCAACCAGAGGTACATGTACCCCTGGTGGTACACAGAGGACTTCCAGGGAGTACATCAATTCATCTAGTTATTTGCCCTAGTTTTACAACAGGCTACATAAAAAGCACTAGTGAAGTCAGTACAAACTAAAATTTCATATGACTTGTTTATGCTGCTCTATATACTATACTCTGAAATGTAAGTACAATATTTATATTCCGATTAATTTATTTTATAATTGTATGGTAAAAATGAGAAAGTAAGCAATTTTTCAGCAATAGTCTGCTGTGAACGTGTATTTTTATATCTGATTTTGTAAGTGAGTAGTTTTTAAGTGAGGTGAAACTTGGGGTGAGCAAGACAAAATCAGACTCCTGAAAGGGGTATAGTAGTCTGGAAAAGTTGAGAACCACTGGTGTATGGGACCACGTATCACAAAGGTAGGCTCCCATGAGTGGCGAGGCAGATCAGAGTACTCAAGGGAACTCTCTGTGACTCCACGTTGAGGCTGTTATAGCAGCTGAGGAGTTTACAGTTGATAATTGGTTGGTGAAATCTAAGTATAGAACTCACAGCCAATTTGGGGTTTGTGTCCTTGTTCTTAACAGTCAGCCCTGAGGTTGGTACTCACACTCTTGAGTTAATGCAGGCAGCTTGAAAAACCCTATTGAAGCTTTCATTTTATTGTATCTCCGTAAAAGGAAGTAGTATATAGTGTTCCATTGTGTGTCTCAGTGATGTTGGTTGAAAATAAACAAACTATCTTTCAGAAGGGAATGTGTAAAATTCCCAGAAGTAATAATGAAATAGTGTCTCTAACTTCCCATTTAGGATGCTCAAAATGTTTCCCAGAGTTTTTTTTAAATAATGCTTTACTTTTAAAATACAGATTTATTTTCCTTTTTGTCCACTGGGTAAAGCTCTGAGATGGATATTATTTGTGCAGTTTGGATTTGCAAATAGTTTTTTTTTTTATTTTGCCACCTTCTGTGCAATACAACAACACCAGCAACTCAAAAGTCAAAGTGAAGCACAGCTACTATCTTTTCAAATGTTTTTCCCTGTGCCATTGAAACATCCATCAAGCAATGATTCATGAGGATTAAAATACCAAAGTGACTGCTTAATTCCTTAGAGTGAGTTTAACTCAAATTATATAATAAAAGTGTTGACATCAAAGTGAATTCCAAACAAACCTCAAGTGAAAATCAAATAATTTAAAAATTGAAAGACATCTTAAACCATGAAAGCTCAAGATAAAAGCACTACAAGTGCACAAACTTACCCAGATTTATAGTAAAGTTCTAAGAATCTCAATGTTTCAGGGATAATGTCACACAAACACATCCACTCCTCAGTGATGCATATCAGAAGTGAGAGAGAACATACATATTTATAGCAGCCAGTCTCTCTGCAAATATCATGGCCCAGTTCATCCCTGGAGTAAACTATCTTTTTAGTTAGATTGTAATAATTCTTAAGCCATGTCCTTTTTCTTGTTCAATAGTTTGTTTATTCAAATCAGTTTCCTATATGTGATTCAATTTTATACAGGAAAAGTTCACAAGGCGGGCAAGATAATGTGGAGATTTTCTCCCTTACAAGCCCCTCCTGTGGGTTTTTGCATGATGGGGAAGTGGGATAACCCCAGGCCCCTGAGAAATGCTGATCACCAACAATTTCCATTCTACACAACGGGCAATGTAGATGTTTAGCTGCTCTTGGGATTCAAGATCTTAATTGCAAATAATACTAACACCAAGTGTTGTGGAAGAAGACCAATATTATTAGTATAACAGATGCAGAGATAGTATTACATATAACTCTGTTACACTCGGTCATGGTCTGGGGTATAATTCAGACCGGTGAGGGGTTGTGTCACTGCCTACCCTGTAACCTGTGTGCCTCACAATGCTGTGCTGATGTCGCTCTCAACCTGGGCAACTCACAACAAGCCACCAACATTCAGGTTGCACTCTGAGTGTCTGTGTGCTAGACAGCCCTGTGTCAGCAGCTCTGACCCCAGCAGCCTGTCTACAGCCCCACAGTGGCTTCCACCAGCTGTGGTTACTGCTTGCAGAGTGACCCCAACACACTCCCAGTCCCAAATTTTCCCAAAACTGTATGTTCTGCAATGTCTAGCCCTCTCCTGGACAGTTCAGAGAACTGGTTAATTGTTCCTCTAAAGACACAAAACCACATCACAGCTTATTAGCTTAACTGGGGTAAATACACTCTTCCCTTTAAACACAGAAATGAGTAGGTTTATGGTAAAATAAAACAAACTTGGTTAACAAGAGGCCATAGGGTAACAGCAAATAAAAGTGAAAACACACATGTAAAAGTCTAAAACTTAATCTAGCAAGGTACAGGCTTTGCTCAAGATGGTTTCTTTCATCAACCATTCTTCTTCCCAGCCATGACTCATTTTCCTTCAGTTGGGATCTTCCACAAAAGTAAAACGTGCTGGTTTATCTAAGACGACGACAGTTTCCCTTGTCATCTTAGATGAAAAATCTTTACCTAGGCGGGTTTCTCACCTATATTCAGTTCCAGAGACTTCAGCCCTCCACCTCTTCATTGAAGGACCCATCTTTCTCACCTGGTTTCTGTCTAGTGATGGATACCAAAGATGGATCGAGTCTTTGTTTATATTTCCCAAAGTTCAATACATTTGTTTCAAGTGGCAGGATGACCTGATGCTCTTATTCCCTTCCAGTGGGCATTCCATCCACCTGTATGATTTCTATGTAAATGAGTCTTCCGTTGTTTCTGATTCCCCCATGTTTAATTTACATAGGAGACAGTAGATAGCTATGCCATTCCCTCCAGTTTGGGCAGACTGCACAGTCTAATATCAATGAATATACATAATTCCTTAATACTGTCAATACATACATTTCACAATGATATTAATCACCATTAGGTTTCAGAAAAGATCTCCTCTATACACTTTTATAATATAATAATATTGTATACAGTCAGTTGATTCAATTGCTTATCACTTGAGGTTCAGAACCTCCTCTTTATAAACAAGTAACTTTTTGAAATGGATTCATCTGGAGATTTACTTCAAAGTAATGTTTATTCAAGCTGTGGGGAAGGTGACATGGAATCTGGTGGGGAAGGAAGCTCCAAATCATATTGCCTGTATATAAACCTATGGTATGCCCACATCTTGAATACTGTGTGCAGATGTGGTCGCCGCATCTCAAAAAAAAAATATTGGAATTGGGAAAGGTTCAGAAATGGGCAACAAAAATTATTAGGGGTATGGAACGGCTTCCTTATGAGGAGCGATTAATAAGATTGGGACTTTTCAGCTTGGAAAAGAGGCGACTAAGGCCAGAGGATGGTATGAAGGCTAAGACTATAACACAGTTCAAAAAAGAACTAGGTACATTCATGGAGGATAGGTCCATCAATGGCTATTAGCCAGGATGGGGAGGGATGGTGTCTAGCCTCTGTTTGCCATAAGCGGGGAATGGGTGACGAGATGGATCACTCAATGATTGCCTGTTCTGTTCATTCCCTCTGAAGCGCCTGGCATTGACCACTGTTGGAAGACAGGATACTGGGCTAGATGGACCTTTGATCTGACCCAGTATGGCCATTCTTATGTTCATATATTCCATGTGCTTTCTTCCCCCACTTGTGTTTGCTGAAATACAAATTGTTCTGTTTCTTACCACTTCTTTCCCCTGCTGTCTTGATGGTCCTTTTTCTGCTTATATATAAATATGGATCTCCGTTGTCTTTGCCTGAATATCAGGGTAGGGTCAAAGAATCAAATACACAGTAAGATAGGCCTGTTTAACAGCTCCCACGGACATACTTGGTTTACACATATTTCAGTCAAAATTCCAGCATATATTTATAACTCAATGCACACATACAATGAGTTTTTAGTTTCTAATGATACCTCACAAGGCATATTTTGTACAAATATTATTACAACAGTGTGGTAGGGCATGCCTACAGGGGTTTTTGGGTGTCACACAATCTCCTTCTTCCTGCACCTCAGGTTAACTCTTTGATGAGGCACAGCCCAGAGTTCTGTCTTTTCAGGATTTTTCAGAAAGTATTATGCTGAGTTAAAACCCCAGGGCTATTGTAGGTAGAACTGTGAGTGAAGGTGTTAATAGTTCCCAGGAAACTTCAGAGAAAAAGTACTATATATTTTCTTAGGGCTTGACTTCACTACCCGCCGGATCGGCGGGTAGCAATCGATCTATCGGGGATCGATTTTTCGCGTCTCATTTAGACGCGATTAATCGATCCCCGAAAGCGCTCCCCGTCGGCTCCGGAAATCCACCTCATCGAAAGGCGGAAGCGGAGTTGACGTGGGAGCGGCAGCAATCGACTCGCCGCCGTCCTCACGGCCAGGTAAGTCGATTACGATACGCCGACTTCAGCTATGTTATTCACGTAGCTGAAGCTGCGTATCGTAGATCGACCCCCACCCCCCCCCCCCCCCCCGTGTAGCCCTGGGCTAAGTAAACACACCACATTTAATGCACACATAAAAAATGTAAAAAGTTATTTGAAAACCATGAATAACTTTTAAACAAAAATTGTAAGGCAGTAAATCTACTGGTGTTTCTTATATAGACTTCCCCACTTTGTTGCTATTAGATACAGGGAGGGATAGCTCAGTGGCTTGAGCACTGGCCGGCTAAACCCAGGGTTGTGAGTTCAATCCTTGAGGGGGCCATTTAGGGATCTGGGGCAAAAATCTGTCAGGGGACAGTACTTGGTCCTGCTAGTGAAGGCAGGGGACTGGACTCGATGACCTTTCCAGGTCCTTCCAGTTCTAGGAGATAGGCATATCTCCATTTATATTTAAATATAAGGTTCTAACATAACATTTATATTCTGTACTTTAGCGCACACACATAAACACATTCCTCTTTGACGTTCTTTTAGAAATTATGTCTCAGTCTTTGTAGAGTAACCATAATATGTAACGTGTCATCTGGACACTTCAGAGCTCGAGAAGAATGGCAGCCTCTCATTTATTTTCCAAACTCTTCAAAACCTTGTCAGCAAACATACCTTCTGGGACTTCTCCACAGCTAGCAGCATTCCAGCCTTTGGTTAATTATTGACTAGTCTTCAGTTACTGGTGAAACAATTATCTGTAGTCAGTATCCCAAAGTAGTACAGGTTCTGGGATCAGCATTTGAATATCTGTTCTCTAGATCTCGATAAGATCTCATTCTATGTAGCACTATCTTTTTCCCATAAGCCCAGCTAAGTAAGATAATTTACAGACCCTCACCTCAATTGGCTCTTCCTAGTTCTCTTTTTAACCAAGGCAGAATCCCAGCTTAGAGCAGTTAGCAGACACTGTTCTTAGTTCTCCATCAATCAGACACTGAGTCCACAGGTTGTCTTTAAATTCAATATTATTCCTCCACCTCTGAGCTCTGATTGACTCAACTCTGAAATGGTGAATGTGTGGGAGTTGCAACACTCCTTGTTCACAATGAAACTTTCCTGTACAGCTTCACCAAACAGCAATTGAGCATGTCTAGTAACTGCCCCACCCTACTTCTGGATGTTTCTGGGCCCTTCTAGCTGAGTTGCCCCACTGTGACATACTGGGGCACAAGTCAGATTAGTGGGGGCTGTGTCACCCTGGCCCTGCAAGATTGGGTGCCTTACAGTGCCTTGCTGTAGTAGCTCCCACCTGGGCCTCTCACAAACAACCTTCCAGCGTGCAAGTCACACCCTGAGTGTCTGTGTGTTATTGCAGCCTACCAGCTACACCATGGCTCTCACCAGCCTTGGTTATACTGCCGGATGACCCAGAAATGTATTTCTTGAACTGTGCAGCCTTCTCCTGGACAGTACAAATAAATTAAATCAGTTATTCCTTGAAAGGAATAATGTGCCAGTTTATTACCTTAAATAGTTACCAGACCCTTCAACTTAAACACACTGAATTAGATAAAACAGTAAACAAGTGTGACGGGGCAAGGCCAGATGGCTATAGGAAAGTGTTGAGGAACCAGTATGTTCCTATTGGGATCCGGGAAGTGGGCGGGCAAAGCCCGCCCACTGCTAAAAGATCCCCCCCTTCAGCCTAAGGGGAGGGATCCACAGGACCTGGATACCAAGTGATTCCGGGGGACAAAAAATGAAAAAACAGGAACGGGAGTGTGGTCAAAGGGTCAAACGAAGTGAACCAGATGGAGACACCGAGCAGAGAACCCCGGACAGCGCCCACTGCTCCTCAAAGGCGTCAAGGGAGCCAGTGGACGCTGCCCAGAGGAACTCTGCCCAGATGCGGGAACGAACAGAGGATCGAAAATAGGCCCCACAGTCACAGGAGCCTCCATCGGCCAACCTCCTCACCCTGGTCTTGTAGATGGCCAGTTTAGCTAGGGCCAGGAGGAGGTTGAGCAGGAGGTCCCGTGACTTCGTGGGGCCGCGGATTGGAAGTGCATAAATAAAAAGGTGAGGGGAAAAGTGCAACCAAAACCTCAACAAAATGTCTAAGAGGAGTCGGAACAGGGGCTGCAGCCTGGCGCACTCTAGATAAATGTGCGCCAGGGTCTCCCTCACGCCGCAAAAGGGACATGTGTCGGGGATTGGGGTGAACCGCGCCAAGTACACGCCCGTGCTCACGGCTCCATGAAGGAGCCGCCAACTGACATCCCCGGCGGGCCTTGGGACTAAGGAGGAGTAAATGCTGGCCCACCGGGGCTTCTCACCCTCTAGAGGTGGCAGGAGGTCCCGCCATTTTGTATCGGGGCGGGACGTGAGGGTGAGGAGATGAAGGGTGTGGAGCACGAGCGTGTATAGATGTTTCCTTGGCGCGGTCTGGAAGCGGACCGGCTGCAGTTCGTGCAGCCGGCTCACCGTGAAGGGACAGGGGACCCGGTTGGGTCCACGGGGCAGGGGCCCAATAAAAAGGTCCGGAGGGCTTGGGGTGAAGGGAGGGCGGGGCGTACCCTCTCGCAGGACCCAGTCGACGTAAACCCGAGCAGCGGGTGGCAAAGCACCCTTCACCTCCTGAAGTACGCGCCGGGGAGTACGAGGTCTGGAGAGCCCCATGCGCTGAGCAAGCGTCAGGGGATCCAGCCAGTCTCCCCGGTCGTAGTCCAGGAGGTCTCCGACCCTAGTGACTTCTGCCAGGACCAACCTCTGGCGCACCGAGTGGGACTCCGCCACCTGCACACGGAGCTGGGGGTTGTGTAGCAGGGGCTCCGCGAGGAGATCTGCCCCCTCGGTGGCCGCCACGGACCTGGTCGCTGAGAATAGCTTCCAGGTCCGGAGGAGGTCCTGGTAGAAGACCGGCAGCCCGTAGAGGTCTCGCGGAAGACCTCTCGGATGGAGATAAAGGAGCTGCCGGTCATATCGAAGCCCTCGGAAACGGCGTAGGAAGGCATGCGCTAATACGCTCCACGCCGGACTACCTGCACCATAAAGGAGCCTCTGCAGGGCCTGGAGACGGAAGACATGGACCTGAGTGTGTGGACACTTCAGGCCCTGCCCACCCTCCTCCAGAGGAAGGTGGAGAACCTCTGAAGAGACCCAGTGCAGTCCTGACCAAAAGAACTCCAGAATCGACGTCCGGAGGTTGGCCAGGAAACCCGGGGCCGGGACCAGGGTGTTGAGCCGGTACCAGAGCATGGACAGGACTAACTGATTGATTACCAGTGCTCTCCCTCAAAAGGAGAGGCACCGGAGTAGTCCTGTTCATCTCCAGATCCGCTCTATCACCCTGCCCTCTAAACCTTGCCAGTTCTCCGGCGGGGATGGATGCGTGACAGAAAGGTAAACGCCGAGATAGAGCAGCGGACCCGCGCTCCACCTGATGGCCTGAAGCGCGGGTGGGAGGGAGCTCGCCTGCCACCCATCCCCTACCACCAGGCCAGAGCTCTTGACCCAGTTGACCCGGGCAGAGGAGGCCGCCGAGTAGATCGCCTGGCAAGCCTCCACCCGCACCAAGTCGCCCAGGTCCTGGACCACGAGGAGCACATCGTCAGCGTATGCCGACAGGACCAGCCTCCGCTCCGGCTCTCGGAGCACCAACCCCGTCAACCTCCTGCGGAGGAGACAGAGGAAGGGCTTGATCGCCAGAGCGTACAGCTGGCCCGAGAGGGGGCACCCCTGCTGTACTCCTCGCCCGAAGCTGACCGGCTCGGTCAGAGTCCAGTTGAGCCTGACCAGACACTCTGCGGAGGCGTACAGCACCTGGAGAAAATCCACAAACTGGGGCCCAAAGCCAAACGCTCGCAGAGTGCTCAGGAGGTACCCGTGATCCACCCTGTCGAACGCCTTCTCCTGATCCAGAGACAGGAGGGTGAACGACAGACCATCCCTACACCCAAGCTCCAGGAGATCCCAGACCAGATACAGGTTGTCGAGAATGGTGTGGCCCGGGACGGTGTAGGTCTGCTCTGGGTGGACCACGTCTGCCAGTACGGATCCAAGCCGCAGTGAGATGGCCTTTGCTACGACTTTATAGTCCGTGCTGAGGAGCGAGACGGGACGCCAATTCCGTAAATCGCAGAGATCCCCCTTCTTCGGCAATAAGGCGAGCACAGCTCGCCTGCACGAAAGAGGGAGGACCCTGCCCTGCAAAGACTCAGCCCAGACGGTGACAAGGTCTGGGCCGAGGACGTCCCAGAACACGCGGTAGAACTCCACGGTCAGCCCGTCCAGTCCCGGAGATTTATTAGTTGGCATGCGACCGAGGGCTTCCGAGAACTCGGCCAGAGTGAGAGGCAGCTCTAGCCGGTCTCGGTCACCCGTGCTGACTGTAGGGAGTTCGTCCCAGAGCACTCTGCAAGCATTAGGATCGGTCGGATCCGGGGAGAAAAGGCTCGCGTAGAAGGCCTTGGCCCTCCCGCACATCTCCGCCGGATCCGTGAGGGGGGTGCCATCTTCTGCGAGGAGGCAGGTGATGTGTTTCTTAGCCCCCCTCTTTTTCTCCAGGGCGTAGAAGAAGCGGGAGCCGCGATCCATCTCCCGAAGGAGACGGATGCGGGATCGAACGAAGGCGCCCCGGGCTCGATGATCTTCGAGTTCCCGGAGCTCCTCCCGCTTCTCCCGGCACGCCCCACAGAGGGATGGATCCTCAGGGCTGGCAGCCAGACGCCTCTCCAGCTCTAAGACCTCCCGTTCCAACTGCTCTATCGTCGCATCCTTCCGTCGGCTGGTGCCCCGGGTGTAGTCACGGCAGAAGAGCCGGGCGCGTACCTTCCCTAGATCCCACCATCGCCGCGCCGAGTGAAAGGCGTGCCGCTGCCCTCGCCAGGCCAGCCAGAACTCCCGGAAGGACGCCACGAAACCCACATCCTCCAGCAAACTGTTATTAAAATGCCAATAGGCCGGCCCCGGCCTCTCCGCACAGAGAGAGGCCGTCACGGTAGCGAGATGATGATCAGAGAACGGGGCCAGCCGGACGCTGGAGGAGTGGGCCCGCGAAAGGTGAAAACGTGATAAATAGATGCGGTTCAACCGGGAGTGGTGCGACCGATGGGCCTCCACCCGGACAAAGGTGAAGGTTGAGCTGTCGTCCGGGTGGTGGTCGCGCCAGACGTCCACCAGGGAGTGATGTTCGACAATCTCCCTGAGGACGTCCGCTGCGGCCGGGCACTGCTCGATCCCCGAGCGGTCCCGTTTTTCAAGGGTGTTGTTAAAGTCCCCGCCCAGGACCAGGCACTCGCGAGGATCCAAGGTGCCAAGGAAGGTGGACGCCTGCTGATAGAAATGAAGTTGTTCCGGGCCCGGTGTCGGGGCATAGATGTTGACGAGATTGACCACGAGCCCCTCCATATGGACCCGTAGGTGCAGCAGGCGGCCCGGCACAGCCTCGGCAAACCCCAGCACCTCAGGCCGTAGGTCGGGGGAGAACAAGGTCGCCACTCCAGCCTGGCGAACAGAGAGATGGCTGAAGTAGACTCTGTCCCCCCATTCCAGCCGCCAGCTGTCTTCAGCGGCTGGATCCGTATGGGTCTCCTGCAGGAATACTACAGAGTACCCCCCCTCCCGAAGGAAGGAGAGCACCTGGCTCCTGCGGAGACCCATCCTACAGCCCCGGGTGTTCAATGTTGCGAAGAGGAGAGATGCCATGAGGAGGGCTGCGGGGGATCCTCGCTGGCAGAGTCACTCGCAGCCCCCATCGGGCCGCGTAACAATCCGTGACCCACCCCATAGGCGAGTAGTGAGTCACGGAAAAGGCGGACCCGTTGGTAGGCCGTGGCGGCCTGCTTCCCAGTCCCTTTACCCTCCCCCATGAGGGCCCTCGCAGCCCGGAGGATTTGGTGGAAATCCCCCCATCGCTGGAGAGCGAGCTGTACTTTGTTGCGGGAGCCCCGGACGTCCTCCAGGAACTCCCGCAGCTCCTCTCGCAGCGTATGGGGGGCTGGGGTTACTGGCTCCCGGCTATCGAAAGAAGGGGCCCCGGACACAGCCCTATGGCCCACCGAAACGGACAGGCAAGGGGCGGACCCTCGACGCAGCTCCTGCTGGGCCGGCACGTTAGGGCCCAACCCGAAATTCGGCTTAGTTGGGGGAGGTGGCGGAGGGAGAAGAGCAGCCTCTGGTGGGTCAGGACGAGGAAATACTGGAGCCGCTCCCTGGGGGTCATCCTCCGAGAAGGGGAGGGAGACAGCCCCAGAGGCGGCAGTGTCATCATGGGAGGTGTGGGAGATTGGGATGGCATCAGGGGCGGGGCAGGGATCAGAAGTAGGGGCAGGGAGGGGGACATGAGCAGGGCTGGACTGAGGAACGGGTAGAGGATCCTGAGCCGCAGGAGCTGGGCCACTGGGAGATGGCCTCTCTTGGTGTGGCTGAGGGATCTGGGAATTGGGAAGGGGACCCCCCACGATGCCGGGCTCTAGTATGATGGTTTGTGTTACAGCCACGGCATCGGGAGGTGGACAGATATTTGCGGGGTCCCCGCCTGGGAAGGAGAACTGTTGTCCCAGCCCAATGAGGGGTACCCCCTGGGATTTGGGTCCCGGCCGCAGGGCACCGGGCGTCGCTTCAGGAGGCTTGGCGGCCGTCAGCGAGGTGTCACCTGCGACCGGGCAGGTGGAAGAGCCCAGGGGATCCTCGGAGGTGGGAGCGGAACCGGCGGTCAAGGGGAGGGAGCATGGGGAGAGGGGGGAAAGGGGCACCGGGGTGAGGTCATTGAGATCGAGGTCTGCTGGTAAAGGGTCGTCCTCCTCCTGGGTGATTGGGGTCAGACCCAGGGCCTCGATCTCCTCGTAGATGGAGGGCAGGTCACCTTCTGCCACCCCGGGGTTCTTCCCGCCGGCACCTGAAGCAATGCTCGGGTCGGGGCGCACAGGGTCGACAAAAGGGACAGAAGGAGCTCTATCGGGGGCTTCCGAGGGAGGGGCGGTAATACCTTCCGGTGCTGCCACGTCTTTCCCAGCCGGTTCTGGCGGACAAAAGCCGCTCGGGGGCAAAGCGGAAGGCTCGGCATCAGTGCCCCCCTTCCTGGTTTTTCGGGGGGCTTCCGCATCGGTGGAAAGGAGCGGGGCTCGAGCCTTCCGCTTGCCCCGCTTCCCCTGTACTAAGGCCCAGCCCTCCATGGCATCATCTGGGGGTCGGCTAGTAAGGGTCGGGTCAGGGGGGAGGGATGATTTCTTAGGGACTCGGGGAGGTAGTGGTGGGGCAGCATAAGGGAGAGAGAAGTCTCTCTGGGGCGGGCCCTCTCCCACGCCCGGCGATATCCCTGCCTCACCCTCCTCCACAGGCCTCAGCAGACTGTTCGCAGTGGGCCTCTCCCGCTCGTCTGGGCTCACTGGGGGAGGTACTCCCAGGGCCCGAGCGGGAGCAGCGGTGGACTGGGAAGGAGGAGGGGCGGCTCTGGGCACCGGGCATACAGGGGCGCCGGCGATGACGGGGCCGACGCCCTGCCGGGGCTCGGGGGTCTCGGATGCTCCTCCTTGCCGGGCCAAGGGACAGTCCCTCCGGACGTGTCCCATCGCCCGGCAGAGGTAGCACCGGGCCTCCCCCGTGGAATAATACACCCGGTAACGGGCCCCGTGATAGGGGACCATAAAGGACCCCTCGAGCGCCTCCCCGTCACGTGCCGCCGGCGGCATTTGGAGCTGCACCTGCCGGCGGAACGAGAGGATGTGACGGAGGGCGGGGTCTTTGCAGCCCAGTGGGAGAGGGCTGACTACAGAGATGGGTCTCCCTAGGGCGGAGAGGGCAGGTAACAGGGCGGCATTGGGGAGGAAGGGAGGGACGGAAGTGAGGACTAGGCGGACGCCCAAGTCCTCCAGCGGCTCTAATGGGACGAAAACGCCCCCCACCGCCAGGCCCTTCTCCACCGCCTCTTGGGCCGCGGCCTCCGATGCGAGGAAGAAGACTACCTTCCCGTACATTTTGGAGGCCGCTACGATGGCCGTGGGCCCCACTACCCTCGCCAACGCCCGCACATAGGTTTCTACGTGGGGCGAGGTGGGTACCAGGAGGCAACGGACGCCATGCCTCCTGGTCAAGGTGGGAAAGGGGCCCCGGCCGCTATAGATGGTAGCTGAGGCGGTGGGCGGGTTAGGTGACGTTGCGGCAGGTGGGGGGGTTGCCGCCACCTGGGCGTACACTCTGGGGGCCGGGGGTGGGACACCCGCAGAGCTGGTAGAGGGAACAGCAGGGAAGGGCACCGCGGCCGGTGGCAGGGCCGCAGCAGTAGTGGCTGCCTCTGCCATGGAGGGTCTGGCCTTTGTCGCGGGGCCCTTACCCTTCTTTTTACCCTGGCCCTTCCTGCCGGCTGGGGGGGCTCCCCCAGGATCATGGGGGGCGAGGGACGTGGCAGCAGCGGAGGTCTCTTCAATGTCCGCCACTGCCGGTGCCCCAGCGGGGGCGAGAGCAGGTGGTTCGGCAGCGGCGGTCGAGGTGGAGGCTAGTGAGGGTGACGGGGGAACAGGCGGAGGAGGGGCGGCCGTGCCGTCTGGAGGGGCTCCTCCCTCCATGTCGCCTGCCATGACGAACAGGGGGGGAAGGGAAAACTCCTGAGAGGGGTCGGGGAGAGGAATTGGGGTGACCACTCCTCCCTGCTAGGCTGCAGGCAGGGGAGGAGGGCAATAAAAGTGGGGACAGGGTTCAGGGTTAACTCGGACTAGTGCGGGGGTAAGGTTCAGTCACCGACACAAGATGGGAAAGCCGGCTCCTCTTGTTGCACTAGGGGAGGGGATGATATAACAGCATGGGGGTGCAGTGAGATAGGGTCAAAATTAAACAGGGGAGTGGCACAAGCGCACGGGAGGGGGCGTGGGTGCATGAAAGCGGGGGGCTAATCAGGGCAAACGGAGCTTCAGGGGGAGGGAGACAACCAACTAAGAATGGGGTAGAAAAACAAGGGACTAGTTTCAGGGCTAGGGTAGGGCAAACAAACAAGGCTGTAGAGGGAGAGGGGCGGAGCAGGCAAAACTGAAACTGGCAAGGGGCTGGGACCAAAAAAAAAGGGGGCAAACAACTGCAAGGGGTAAATGGGGCAGGTGGCAAGGGACAAAGCAAGGGACGTGCTGCTGGGGGGAAGAGGGTCAGTCCAAGGGGTATGGGAGGGGGCACGTGCACCCACGTGCGCTTGCACAAAGTCAATGGGTGGGGCTGGTTGCCGCTGCAGGCCCAAATGATGTTAAAAGGTCGTGGCGGGCCATGGAAGCAGCTAAGTCCAGAGGCCGTAGCACAAGGCAGATGGTGAGCAGCCAGCAGAAGTGGTGGAGGGGGCAGCGGTGGTGGTGGGGGTTATGGGGGGGCACAGGTGGACCGGGGGCAGGCTCGGCGCCACACCCCCTGTGCCCCTACAAACACAGTCAATACCCCCACCACTAGAGCACAGTTCGAAAGATTACTCAGTTCTTGGAGGCTCCCTCCACGGTGGTCTGCAGAGTCTCCGCCGACGGTCTTCCGGGTCTTCCTCCTCTGGGTACCAGCAGCTTCCTGGTAGCAAACAGGGCAGCAGAAGCAGCTCCAGCAACTCCAGGCGGTGGTCCGGTGGTCAGGCGGGACCCCTCACAGATGGTGGTGGTCACAGCAGCGGCTGGAGCAGGAGCCCCTCACACCCCTCCTCTGGGGAGAGGGCCAGCAGGCCCCCTCCCCCCCAAGGGGTTGCTGCAGCAGCAGGAGTAGCAGCAACCAAGGTGTTGTGGGGGGAGGGGGTTCAGCTGCCAGGCAGCCAGCAACCGGAGAGTAGAGTAGTGGGAGGGGTGTCTGGCCCAGCCAGGGGAGAAGCTGGAGCAGCAGTAGCAGCAAACAGCAGCTGGGAGGGCCCAGGGCCTAGCAGCAGCCCCAGCAGGATGAGCAGGAGGAGCAGCAGCAGTCCTCTACCTCCTTCCCGGCCAGAGGGCTATAGGAAAGTGGTGAGGAATGAGTATGTTAGCCCCAGGCTAAACAAATCCCTGATACCTTGTTAACCAAATGGCAGTTGCTCCAGGTTAATCAAGATACCTGGGGCCAATTAAGAACTTTCCAGAAGGCAGGGAGGTTGATTGAGACACCTGCAGCCAATCAGGGGCTGGCTGAAACTAGTCAAAAGCCGCCCAGTGAGTCAGTGAGGCATGGATGTCAGGAGCTGTGGAAGGAGGTTGCGTGCGAGGAGCTGGGATAAAGAGGCAGTAGGAGCTGGGAGTGAGAGGGTGTACTGCTGGAAGATCCTGTGGTGAGGATAAAGAAGGTGTTGGGAGGAGTCCATGGGGAAGTAGCCCAGGGAGTTGTAGTTGTCGTGCAGTTGTTCCAGGAGGCACTCTAAACAGCTGCAGTCCACAGGGCCCTGGGCTGGAACCCGGAGTAGAGGGTGGGCCTGGGTTCCCTCCAAACCTCCCAACTCCTGATCAGACACAGGAGGAGTTGATGTGGACTGTGGGTTCTACAAGAGGGGAAGATCTCTGAGGCAAACAAAAATCTGCCAATAAGCGCAGGATCCACCGAGGTAGAGGAGGAACTTTGTCACACAAGTTTATTAACTACAAAGAGGGATTTGAAGTGAGTATAATTAATGAGTCATAAAACTCAGAAATGATAACTAGAAAAATAAAGAGAAAAAACTTACTAGTATCTACTTAAGAAATTATCCTAGCTGCAAAGCAAACTCTCACCACATGCTCCATCAGATTATTGACCAAATTTTCAGGTCAATCTTTGTACAAGAGTCCAATAGCTGTTTCCTTTTATCTTCTCAGGTGCAGAGAATGAGGTGGGCAAGGGAGTGGGGGGGCGTCCCTTGGAGTGTTTGTCCTTCTTTTTTATAGTTCCAGTCACCCTCTTGAAAAACATTTCCAGCTGAGAAAAGACAACGAGTCTGTGTGGAAGGATGTTCCCTGCTGGGGTTTTTTCACCTGTTTGAACTTTCTTTGATTTCCTTCCCTGCTGGATAACTCTGTTTACTGCTTAAATACAAATTAAGGCAAGCACACATTCCTTTGTTTAGGACAGACCTGTTTGCCAACTTCCGCTTGGACAGGGCTGTGGGGTTTTGAACATATGTTAATAACGTCATAAAGGAGACTCTTATAACTTCACATACAGTGTTGCCACACATATTTTATCAGGACGGTACTGACCAGCAAATTATGAGTTTTCAAATGATACCTTACAAGTCACACCTTTTACAAAGATTAGGGTGTGAATACAAGGGCATATTCCACCACACCTACCCTGCACTCTGCATGTGCAGAGGTAAAGAGTACTCCAAACTAAAATCCATATCTTCTCCCCCTTTCTTTGGACTAAAATAAATAATTATAAAGCATGTTGGTTACAATAGCACATGTGGAGTTTGTGGAGTACTCTTTCTTAATATGTAATAGCAATCGATCTGTGACTTCCCATCCTCATCTAGAGCAGATTGGGTAGCAAATTTAAAATCAAATGTCTAGGTGCCTGATACCCACAGCTGTATGTGTGCCACTTACTGGTCAATAGCAGAATATGTTCCTTTATAAAAGTTTACACATGGTGGGTGGAAGAATAGTCCCTTGGAAAGTTCACTGCATAATTAAAAACATACATGTCAAACGAATTTATAGCATCCTTAATCTTTTTCTTAAATTTAAAATTCTCCATTGATTATAGCTAAGCTCATGCCAAGTCATTCAGCCTGGAGAAACTGGAGAATTCTTCATTGATTTTCATTTAGAAAGAAAACTTTCATTTAACAGGCATGAAAATGTGAACTCACTCACATTACTAAGGGAATGCAACTCCCAAATTCATGCCATTACTCATTCATCTTCTGAAACTCCCATAATCAATAGTTGGGGAATATGGGACTCAGGCTTAGCCCCTACGCCAAGATGATGTGGATGGGATTGAAATGGAGGAGAAAGAGGACCTGGGATTATATAGAAAATTTGGGCACTTATTTTAAATGTCTAAATATCAGTTTAGGACCTAACTTTGAACACCCAGTTTTAAAAACCTTCCATGATTTTATGTTTCCTTATTCTAGGTGAGCATGAAAACAGGAGTGGTGAAATAGCATAAGACTATACTCACAGAGCTTCTAGCTCACTTAGAGTCAAGAGGTATAGGTTCACAATTTTGTTCTCAATTTTACAGACACAAGAGGCTAAAAGCATCACTGTAATAACTCCATTAATCTTCGTGGGGTTATACCAGGTATTAATTTGACCCTTTAAATTTGGTTATGTGCACATACCATGAAAAGTTACCAAGAAAGACAACCAAGCAAAAAAGCAGGCCTCGCAAGGCTCAGAATTAGTTATGCTAAAACCAACATTCTTGAAACCATCAAGAAGGAATAATCACATTAGAAGGCAAAAATATCAATAAATAGAACAGCTCATCTACCTGAGCAGCACCAGGTTGGCCAATGGAAATGTTAAGAAGGAATTGATGTAAAGGATAGGAAAGGCATCCCCAGCATTTACTAAACTTAATAATGTATGGAAATCAAAGATACTCGGAACAATCAGAATCGGAACAAAACTGAGAATTTTCATTCAAATGTAATCTTAGGGCTAACATATGGCTGTGAGATCTGGAGCTCTACTAAGATGCTAGTCAAAGAAATAGATGCCTTTGAAAACCAATGCTTATGAAAAATTATAATCACTGGTTCGAAAGACTTCATTAGCAATAAAAAAGTTCTGGGAGATCACCAACCAGCAACTTGTTTCCGCCAGAAACAGAAGGAAGCACTGGACATATTTGGGGCATGTACAATACACAGATTCCAATATCATGCTGTCGAGTGGAAACCAACTGGTGTGAGAAAAAAAGAGCATCCAAGAGAAACCTTAAGAAGAACCCTTAGTAGGGAGGGCAGAACAGTTGATCTCAGCACCACTGAGCAGAAGAAAGCAACAGCAAATGACAGAGAGGAATGGAAAAGACTAATTTCTGCCCTGAGCGCCAGCATTGGCTCAAGAATGATGTAATGTAAAGCATATGCCATGCCTTTACATGAAGTGAGGCACAAAATATTTCAAGTATTGGTAATTTAATATATTCATTTATTTAGATGTATTAAAAATTCATAAACACAAAACTCTGAGTGCATGTACAAAATATTAATAGATGATCCATGAATGTAATGAAGTAATGTGATATACACCTCAAAGCCACAGAAAGCCACTTTGTCAGAGGGGAATTACTGCATATTGGAAGCCCCAGGACTCTCCAGAGATTGGTTTTTGGTTTGGTTTGGTTTGGTTTTTTGTTTTTGTTTTCTCTGCCTCAGTAAACCTGTGGAAAATAACTTTTTTCTCAGACATGCAAGGTAGCTTTTAATAAAACCTTTCCCCCTCCACCCCTAATCCCACACTCCCTTACTTGGCATGCCTAACAGGAGTGCAGTGTCTACTCTAAAATATCTTGTTATTAGGATGGAGCTTTATGGTCCATTAGGTTAGTTCAATGCAAAACACAGATTTATTTGAAGAGGCTTCAATCAGAAAATTTGAAAAAGCAGTTTACCATCTCAAGCCTTTAAAAAAAAATCATCTGACCTGATGAGACAAATCAAGACCACAGTGGTGATTTAATGGAGCAATCAGCAACATGTCAAATCTGATTGATGTGTCCCTTCAGAAACCTGACAGGTGATTTGATCCTCCTTGGTGCAGACAAATCTTCCCCTGAAGACCCTATTGCTAACACAAGCTGTTGAAAGATTTTTCTAGTCAACTGTCTTTTATTTTGTCCTTGAAATGAGGTGATTTTTTTTTTGTTCAACCCTTTTGCTTTGATTTGAATAGTATTGTCCTGACCTAAAGATGTTATTTATGACATAGCTTAGCACTTACCTTTCAAAATGTCAAATGTTTAGTCAGGTGGTAAAAAGCTATTTCTCTGTTAAGGCTAAGAAAGTAATAATGTAATTTTCACAAAACACTAGTTTTAATAGCCAGGAATGTGTTTTTAAAAAAATGAAATTTACACTTGGTACAGAATCAAGGAGCACATAGTTATTTTCTCATCTGGGCTTTTAGCTGAGCTGATATGGAATGACTGCAGAGAAAGGCAGAGTGCAAATAACAAGCACAAATCAATTGGGTGCTCATTTTAATTCAAAAGGGATACAAATCAGTCCACTCTAAGTGATCATTTGGTTGTACAAAGTGTGTATTTTTGAAAGCTTTATTGAAAAGTGTCATAAAAATTATATTTTTTAGCTTCTGTCAATGTAAACTACATGAGTTTCTTTGTTGCCTCCGAATCTGTTTAATTTAAAAGCTCCCAGTCCTCTCTGCTTTCACAGCTCATTTGCAGCCTTCTCTATAGAAGTCATTTTCATGCTTAAGAATATACCCTAATTTGATGTACCAGGCTGCAAATGCACAACTCTTGTGAGCACTAATAGAGATTGCCCTATTGAAGCCAAGAACATAAGAGAATATAAATAATTTGCAGTAGACGTTGATATTTATTATACAATATTTTATATTAATGTGTATATAATACTGGGTATATAGTATATATAAATAAACATTGAATAAATAAGCATGTTCCTTAAAATCAGATTAGTGGCATAGATTCTTCCCTGTGTCAGGGCCACTTTGCTTCTCTCTACTGATGCGAAGTAGCCCTACAACTGGCAACACTGGGAAGGGAAGGATCACTCCTCGTAGAGGGATCCTCTGAGGACATAGAATTGATCTAGTGGTGACTACACCACCTCCTCTTCCTGTGTTGCTGTGGATAGGAGCTGTTGCTGTGGATAAGGGGGGGCCTGACTCCAGCAATGTTTAGCTGATCTAACAGTAGTCATTGCAATTAGCAACCAACATTGCTTAGAGCAGCCTTCAGGGACAACTTGGAACCAGTCTCGCATACATATGTCCCAGGGTCAAAAGAGTCCAAAGGTGGATTAAAGCCAAATTTGCCTCCTACTCCTTGAGTTGACCTGTATGCTCTTTAACTTCAGTCAGTGACCAGGGCCATTGTCTATATTAATATGTGCTCAAAAGCCAGATGCAATAGCAAGGGTGGTAAGAACCTGTGTATTTCACATATTAATTTCTATTTCACATAAGGTTTGCAAGACAGTGATTTCCATTAAAAAGCCACATGCTTGTAGGGAGAATTGGGAAGAGAATGCCAAAACACATTTCCCTCTCAAAGTCAGGACTACATTTTCTTTGTGGCATATAAGAAAAAGTATGTTTAACCTCTGAGAAGTTGAACAAGGTAATCATTTGTAATGCATTAGCAGTAATATGAAATTTCATATAAAGTATGCGTGATCTGAATCATGAGCCTGGTAAGGTCACATCTTTTTAACGATGTCAATTTGCAATTAAAATCAACTCAAGGGGGTTATTTGTGGAGGAGGGGAGCTAATCTTTAAATGTGCCAATTGCAGAACTTGCATCCAATCCCAGTCTGACTGCTTTATTAGAATGTGTTTGGTGTGCTTCCCTAACAAAAATCAATTTTAACACCTCTCTGCAAACAATTTCTTTCCTGTAATGATCATTTTCATTTTTAATTATAAACTTAATGCGTCAGTGTAGCAAGATACAATTGGAGATTAGAAGAGTATGGTTTGCTTTAAAAATGTACATATAATTGAAAAGTGTTATTAATTGAATAATAATGGATTCAAAAATTATTATTATTATATTTTACTGTTATTAAAAACATTTATAAGTTACCCATCATAATATCTGGACACACTTTATTGGCTTAAAATGAGTATTAAATATCCTACATAAGGAGAACGAAACACCATGATCCCTTGCTGCCCACGTTTTAGAAAGAGAATGAATATGGAGCTGGTCAGTCATCTAAAAACCTATTTACTTCAATAGAGCCAGTATTTCACATCTAAAATGTAATGTAATCATCTAGAAAAGGTCACAGCAAAGAAAAACAGCTGCAACCTTCTTCTGTCTATAGGGCTAGAGTCTGGAAGATGCTGAGTGCACTCAGCTCTCATGGATATCAGTGAATGTTGG
This sequence comes from Macrochelys suwanniensis, assembly GCA_033296515.1. Taxonomy (NCBI): domain Eukaryota; kingdom Metazoa; phylum Chordata; order Testudines; family Chelydridae; genus Macrochelys; species Macrochelys suwanniensis. Next base: position 47,325,727 of record CM065777.1, read on the forward strand.
GGTTCACCATTTTGTAAGAGTTCAGGTTCTAATGCACAGATCCTGACTCAAGCCTTCCATTGACTTCAATAGGCTTCATATTAGGCCTGATCTCATGGCCATTGAAATCAATGGGAGTCTTTCCATTAACTTCAGTGAGCATTGGATTGGACCGTTAGTGATTGTACCTTTAGGTCTAAATTTTCAGAAGTAACTAGTCATTTTGGGAGCCTCAATTTGTGGGTGCCTAAGAGGGGATACTTTACAGCCTCCTGATTTGCAGAAAGTGCTGAAATATAAATGTTACATCATTATAATAACAACATTAATGTATGTCGTTGGAGCTTGATCCTTTGGACAGTCATTATATATGCTTTTATTTTATAAAAAATGAATAAGATTAATGTATTTTGCTATGGAAAAGGTGTCTGCTCAAGAGACATCACACATTTCTTAGGCAATTTCACTATGGGTTTTGTAGCAAGCCAACACAGAATGAAGATCTCATAATAATATAGTACAGAGGTACAGAGATGGTCTGCGGATAGTTCCCTCTAAGTGTGCACCTGGGCAGCCGCACATGAGAGAATGAAGGGCCACCCATCTAATTAGTGGAGCTGCAAAGGTGTTGCTCCACTAATTAGGTGCCTGGCCCCTGAGAAGATGCACATGTAAGGTGAAGAGGTGGCCTTGGGGGGAGTAGGAGGTAGGTGGGAGGGGCAGTGGGGTGAAAAGAGGGGGTCGGGGAAATTTGGAACATGCAGGGCTGCAGCAGCCAGAGAAAGAGGCGACTTTCCCCAGCTCCAGGGCTGTGGCTGCTGGGGAGAGAGGGCCCTCCTCCCCAGCCCCAGCTCAGGGGTTGCCGTGATGGGGGAGAGAGGGCACATCCACTGCATTAGAAAGGTAAGACTACTGATATTAAAATATGAGTTGTGTGCTTTTATTTGTAGAACAAAAAAACATTAATTATTATTAAGGGTTTTTTTATATAGTGCTTTCATCCAAAGTGCTTTACAATAGTTAGCTAACAGTACAACCAACATTTGTAAAAATCATTAGGTGGCCCACCGAGACCCCCAGCAAAACCCCATGAAATTGTGAACATAGCAAAATAGGGAGATACCCTCCTATCTCTGTTGTGCCCAGGGGTCTAGTAAGCTGTGTATGAGACAGCTTTCCAGGATATTCCTAAAATTATAATCTACACTCTGACACTGACTCTGTCTTTGTCTTGTGCAAATCAAGTATAGTCTTTGCATTTGGGAACAAAAAGGAGCTAATATTACTTACCTGCCTCCTAGGCACATCGTGAGGATTGATTAGTTAATGTTTGTATTGCTCTTTGAAGATGAAAAGCTCTGTTTAGGTACTAACTGTTATTTTTATGTGCTAAATGGTTATTGTATGGTGGTGCTTCTGGAAATGCAGCTGTTCAACTTGGAGTTACAGTATTGTTTTCCCTGTGTTTTAGGGTTCATGACACAGTAGGTGCAGTTGCTATAGACTGTGAAGGTAACATGGCTTGTGCAACGTCAACTGGAGGCATCACAAACAAAATGGTTGGACGTGTTGGTGACACCCCAGTCATAGGTATGAAAAGATTTAGAACAATTAGCAAACAATCAAAAATATTCGGACACTTTTGGAACACATGAGCATAAATGCTGATGGGAAAGCAATCTGGTTAAGGGAAGGTATAGACACGATGATTAAAATTGCGGTGGCATTTTTATTAGTTATAATTTATTATTTGCTCATTGGTGACAGTGAGCTCAGCTCCTCGCTTCTCTAACTTGCACCCAAGGCAGGGCAGAGAGAGAGGGGCATAAATGGCTCTGGCATGTCTTCCTTTATCTGCTGTGCCCAGTGCAAGCTAGTTACAGCAAAGAATCTGAACAGATCATGCTTTTAAACATTTGTATATCCAGACTGAATATTTATTCAAATACACATTTACAGCAATGAGGGATTAGACCTGAAGACTTTACCAGATGTGAAAGAGAAGGTTTATATCCCCTTGAAATACAAGGAATGTACTTCTTATGGAAATTTTACTCAGGATGTGAACAGGGCACCCTCTTTCAGCAACTGACACTTCTGGTTTTAAATTTCTTACCTGTACAATGGTATTTAAATTTCAGTTGTTTAACAGATTCAGAAAATAATATTGCCATGAGCAAGTTAGCATATAAATGTGTTCTGGGATTAATGTATTTAGGGGATCACAATAAATTACTGCTGATGGGGAAGAAGCTGAGTAACAAAAAGGGGATGGCAATACCACTCTGAATATTTTTGACCTTGGATTGGCTGACCTGTATACTCCTGGTTTAGGCATGATTAGTATTTATTGGGTTGCTATAGGGGAATAATGAATCTTGGAGGTTTGTTACTACTCTATATAAACCTATGGTATGCCCACGTCTTGAATATTGTGTGCAGATGTGGTTGCCCCATCTCAAAAAAAGATATATTGAAATTGGAAAAGATACAGAGAAGGGCAACAAAAAATCATTAAGGGTATGGAACAGCTTCCATATGAGGATAGATTAATAAGACTGGGACGTTTCAGCTTGGAAATGAGACGACTACAGGGGGATATGATAGAGGTCTACAAAATCATGACTGGTGTGGAGAAAGTAAATAAGGAAGTGTTATCTATTCCTTCTCATAACACAAGAACTAAGGGTCACAAAATGAAATTAATAGGCAGCAGGTTTAAAACAAACAAAGGGAAATATTTCTTCACACAATGTACAGTCAACCTGTGGAACTCTTTGCCAGAGGGTTGGTCCTGCTTTGAGCGGGACCAACCTTTCCAGCTTCCGCCACCTCCCCTGAGTGAAGCCAGGAGCTGTCAGGCAGAGTGGGGCAGGCTGGGGCCGGGTCGCTTGCTGCTGCCTGCACCAGGCCCCCAGCTAACCTGCCAGTTGCCCCAGTCTGTCCTATGGGCAGCACCAAAAATTATCTAAACCTGGCACCCATGCCCAGTGCCCCCTGCATGCCACTGAACAGCTGATTGCAAAGGGCAGGAGGCGCTGGAAGGGAGCGGGAAGAACTGATTGGTAGGGCCGACGGCAGGTGGGAGGCACTGAGGGGGAAGGGGAGGTGGTGATCCGCAGGGTTGCCGGTGCATACTGAGCACCCACTATTTTTATTCTGTGGGTGCTCCAGCCCCAGAGCACCCATGGAGTCAGTGCCTATGCATACATATACTCATGGTAGCTATCACTGAGGTAGCATGAGTATAAATAGCAGTGTAGCCAGGGTAGCATCAGTGGTGGGAGCAGATGCATGCCTTCGCCATGCAAAACGCAAAACATGCATGAAGCTGATGAGTACATACTCAGCACAGCTAATTCATGCCTCTGTTGCTTCCATAGAATCACTGAATCATAGAAATGTAGGACTGGAAGGAACCTCGATAGGTCATCTAGTCCAGTCCCCTGCACTTAGGCAGGATTAAGTACTATCAAGACCATCCTTGACAGGTGTTTGTCTTAGACCATGACACAGATTCCATAGCCTCTTGCAGTAATTTGTTCCAGTGCTTATCTATCCTTACAGTTAGGAAGTTTTTCCTAATGTCTCACATAAATTTTCCTTGCTGCAATTTAAGCCCATTACTTCTTGTGCTAACCTCAGTGGTTAAGCAGAACAATTTATTACCCTCCTCTTTACAACAACATTTTGTGTATTTGAAGACTGTTATCACCTCCACCTTCAGTCTGCTCTTCTCCAGATTAAACAAGCCCAATTTTTTCAATATTTCCTCGTAGGTCACGTTTTCTAGACCTTTAATCATTTTTGTTGCTCTTCTCTGGACTTTCTCCAATCTGCTACCATGGTTACACTGCTATTTATCCTCATGCTAGCTCAATGAGAGCTACCACAAGTATGTGATTCCCCTGCTCCATACACACTCCTAGATCATAGTATAGATGTAGCCTTAAACTAGCTCCTTATACAGAGCAGAACACTTTTGTCTCCTTATCCATAAATTCTAGCGAAGGAAAGGTTTTACAAAGCCATTCACTGTGTTCTTACCCACTGTAGGTAATGGGATTTGACCTAGATTCTGGTCTTCAGCATAATGATTGATGCTCAGCTGTCCAGCTCTCCTCGCGCTCTCATGACCTGTGTATCTAGCATTTATGAGCCCTTTTATGTCCATTCTCTGCCAAAGTCCTACAATTTGGGGGTGTCCCTGTTTCTGCATACTGAGACATTTACTAAGATACTTTTGTTTTCTGAACTCGTATCAAAATGGTGCCATCTACGGTACATGATTAAGAAAGTCAAGTTTTTCCTTCCCAGTCAATTCACCTACATCTCCTGAGACTCTGCAGCTTTTGGTCATAGGCTTCGAGGGCTTTCTCTAACATGTATTACTGCTCACTTTTTTCTTGTCAAGAGAGCATCACCATCTTGCAGCTTACAGTAACTCACGCAATCATCTTCTTGTCAGGTCCCTTGACTAGCATTGCACCTTGTATTACAAAAAGCTGCTCGTCACAGAAATCCATCCTTTCCAAGAGTGCAGAATTCATGTTCTTCTGAGTCTTTGTAATATTTTCGAGTAAATTGAGTGAATATATTCCTTAAGAAAGGTGCCAGTTTGACTGCCCTGGAGACTCTGTGTGCTCTATTTAACTGCAGATGAAGTACAGCACAGGCAATCTCACTGCAAGTTTCTCCAGACTTCCTTGTCAAAGTCTCTCCACCCTGACTCAGGGGCCACCCAGTAAGAGATAAGACCTCAGTCTTCATGCTCATTCTGTTTTTGGTCTTGCTATTGATACTACAGCCCCAGTCCTTCAAACACTTACATATGGCCTGACTTTACTCACATGTGTTCTATTGACTTCAATATCAATAATTACATATCTAATACTAAGCATGTGCAAAAGCATTTGCAAAAACACGGTCTATTACGGTGACATTTTGATGTGAATATCTGTCTGCAAGGAACTGGACTGATATACCATGTCATTCCATATAAGCCATCAAGCAGCTAAAATAACATTTTCTTGGAAAATAAGAACTCCTTTTGACTACATGAAAGAGAGAAATATTTTGCATCTATAATACATGGAAAAATCATAGTTGGCATTTACATAAATTATGAAAAATCATAAACAATTCCAGTGGCTAGCAGCACTAGATAGCCATATAAATGAGTAATGAAATCAGATGATGCGCCTTTTATTTGTATTCCAGAAATCTCATAGCCATCAGCAGCAACTGTCTGATATCCAGGGGCTATTCTGATACTGTAATTAACACATTGACAATGGACTTTTATATTCCCTTCTAGATTATAATGATTTTTTTAAAGCAAGAGGAAACTAACTTAACTTTTTAAAAATATATATCTTGTAAGTTGGAATAGCTCTTCAATTTAATATTACCTTTATCTTAAATTAACATTCCTTAATAGTTTTAATTATTAAATTAATATTTAAGGCCATATTTTCAACCAGCCTCCCTATATGTGCTGTGGCAAATTGCCGGCACTACTATGATGGGTCCTGCACTTTCTCTTCTTGTGGGGGAGTTTCAGGGTGCCATTTCTTGCCCCTGAACTGGGGTAACAGCTATCCTACTAGTATCCCAGGGAAGGGGAGTGGAGAGGGAGGGACCCAGGCCTGCCCTCTATTCCGGGTCCCAGCCCAGGGGCCCTATGATAGCAGGTGAACCACTTGTACCAGTGATTCTTTCCCCTGGGCTACTTCCCTCTCCTGACCTTCAGCTTGTGGGGCTTCCTGCCTTCCCTCTGCACAAGCCAGGTGTCCCTTTACCTAGGATCTTGGTCTTCTTAGCCCACTGCAGCACTTCTCAAAACTCTCCTCCACTTTCCTTCGAACTGCTCTTTGTTCCACCACCAATCCACTCTGCTCCAGCTCCTCCTCTGGCTGATTGAAGCAGGGGGATTTTATCAGGTGACTGGTTTCAGGTGCTCTAATTGGTTTCAGGTGCTTTTAATTAATCTACAGGGAATAAGGCTTCTCCTCATCCTAGATCACTCTCCTGCTGCCTTCTGGCCATGCTGTATCACAGTGCCCATAGATATTCAGATACATCTGTTTGCATATATCTGCTCAGATTGAATTTCATTTGCATATGCATAAATTAAGCACACAAATACAGTGAATGCAAAAGGATGCACTTGCAAATTTTGTGAATGTATATGTGAGGCCTGCTGATAAACTTCGCCCATTGATTAGACTTCCATTCATACAATAAAAGTCATTTACTTTATGGGTCTTGTGGCAGTGTTGCCTATGCAAATCTTTTTTCTCTTTACATGATATATTCAGAAAACGCATTCATACTATCTATTTTCATACCGCTGAGGGAAGCAAAATGTTTGCAGAAAACTTTTGTTTCAGGGAAAAAGACATAAATTATTTCTACACTGCCTCACTGGTGTGCCAGTGGAATGAAATACGTTTTTTGCAAGGGGAGGGAGAGGAAAGGAAAGGAAAGGAATATGGGGGAGGGATAGCTGAGTGGTTTGAGCACTGGTCTGTTAAACCCATGGTTGTGAGTTCAATCCTTGAGAGGGCCCTTTAGGGATCTGGGGCAAAAATTTGTCAGGGGACAGTACTTGGTCCAGCTAGTGAAGGCAGGAGACTGGATTCAATGACCTTTCAAGGTCCTTCCAGTTTTATGAGAAAGGCATATTTCCATATATTATTTTATATTATATTATTAACAGATTCAGGGAAGATGTCAAGGCTTCTGCTGTCCATGATGGTGAAAAAGAGAAGCGCTATTTATATAGGGTGAAATTCACTCCTGAAATTCACTGACAGTGCAGTCCATGGTTGGCTACAGACATGTAGGAAAGGTTTATCAATGAGCTCCCAAATAATGGAATGAGCTGTGACTAAGTTTGTGTGCTGGGGGAACATTTTCATTTGACTCCTCCCACGACAAAGTACATTAATTACTTCTGTAATGTTCTTCTGCAAATAGATTCTGAGAATGAAATGTGCATGAAATGTAATTGCTATCCTTTTTCAAACTGTGCACTCTGATGGGGAATTAGTGAGGGAAATTATCTCACTTACCAGAGCCCAAGGAATAGAGTCAAGTATCAGCCAAAATGGTGGTGGTGGGGTATTGGAGAGAGAAATGGAGATCAGAAGGGTCGTGAAATTCATATTTTAATAATTCACTTACATTAAAGAACTAGTTGCCCTGAAAGAGACTTATATTTTGTTTTGAATGCTTTTGCAATGTTAATGGCTCTTAGGACACACCCCTTCAAACTCTGACTCATCTGAGTAGTCCTTACAAAAGTAAGGAATCCCATTGAAGTACAGTGGCTGTGGGAAACCGGTCATTAAAAGTGTCTGCTTGCTTCCGGGCTTGTAGGCCTCAGATGGTAAGTTCCTATTTTATTTTAGGGGCTGTACAGTGCAAAATAATAAATGTAAAGTAGTTCAAAGCTTTTCTTGTGACAATGGCTGGGAGTAAATTTGCTTTATTTACAAACATTTGTGCCACAATTGCCAAGCGGATTAAACTGTTTCATATAATTTACATGCTGTTTGTAAACAGGTTCAGGTGGCTATGCTGACAACCTTGTTGGTGCTGTCTCTGCAACTGGTCATGGAGAGTCTATCATGAAAGTCACTCTTGCAAGACTTATCCTTTTTCATATGGAACAAGGTAAGACGATCCTCACATCGATGAATGCATCTACATGGCTTAAATGACATTTATACAATACTCTTCTTGGCTGTAACAAGTAATAATCGATTCTTAACTGCTGAAAGGGATGTTTGTTTGCAGTACAATATGTGTAAGAGGACACTTTAAAAACTTCTGAACGTACAGAGTTCTCTATTTACTCTTAACCCTATTTCCTAAGCTTGACAAATGACACTGTATACAAAACTGAGAAGAATGCAGGATGCTTAAATAATCAGAATAGTATGTATGTATCTTCAGAAGCTTTCAATATGCAAATAATGATTTGGGGGGAAATATGCAAAGTATATTGAGACCATTGATTAAATTTACGAAACAGCACAATAAGTGTAGGAACACTAAGGGCTTGTCTACACTTACCGGGGGTTCGACGTGCGAAGATTGATGCATCAGCGGTCGATTTAGCAGGTCAACTGCCGATCGCTCTCCCGTTGACTCCTGTACTCCACCTGAACGAGAAGTGCAAGGGGAGTCAACAGGAGAGCGTCTCCAGTCAACATCACATAGTGTAGACCCCATGTTAAGTAGATCTAAGTACGTCAACTTCAGCTATGTTATTCACGTATCTGAAGTTGCATAACTTAGATTGATCTCCCCCCGTAGTATAGACAAACCTAAGTTGCAGTATCTTGTAAAAAAAATTGAATCAGTCGGGGCCACTATTTTACTTAGCTTGTTGTGCTGTATATGATCTCTAAAGCTAATATACAGGTCTACTCTTGTCTATCGTATGTTTGGGGGCAATTTTGAAATGCAAATTCCAAAGGCCCCTCTGAGATTCAGAATGATTATTATGGTTCACGTTCACTTGAACAGGGATTGGAATTTTATTACAGTTATAGTAATTGACATATTTTTATGGATTCATTTTTTAATTTGGCACCCACTCAGACTTCACTGCTCATGCTACAGTAGTAGCATGATGAATTACTGTAAGGTTTTTTTTATTCATTATTATTAAATTTAATTATTTTTGCTCATGTACCCAGATGTGAACAGCGTCAGTTTTCTAATCTAATAATACAGGCTGTTTTGAAAATATGTGCTGTCAATTAGAGGCATTTTATAATAGAAACGATAAAAAGAATCATTAATGAAAAGTAGTTTGCCTCCCTATGTACTGGCTTCAGTTAATCAAAGGTGCTTTGAAATTGAAATCATTAATTAACTTTGCCTGTTTTTGAACTGATCAAGCACTCTGAGAGCTGCTGAGAATCTGTGAACTGAAGTTCTTCTGAAAAAGAAAACAGCATTAATAGACTGTTTTTCCAAATGATAAATTTTATTCTCTCCTGTCAATAGCATATTCTTTCAAGACTATTGCATTGTTTACCATATTTTAAAGTAAATAGGAAAGAGAGGATCCAATTTCAGGTGAATTCAAGCAGGGTATTTGCATTGCAGGAAAGCTGGTATTAGAGCTGGGCAAATTTTTTTGGATTAATCTTTTTTTGTTACTAAAGAAGACAGATTTGGGTTGACCAAAACATTTAGCGAATTTGGGTTGATTCTGGTGAACGCTTTTGGCCTGAGCATTTTGCTTTTCTCCCAGTATCAAAATGAACCATTTTTACATTATCAAAATGAACCATTTTGATTATTTGGGATAGATTTATGAGGCGATTAAGGAAACATTCACAAAACCACTGGTGATGATGCCAGTCTCACACCCAATAGGCAAGTGGTTAGGGTGCTCACCTGAGATGCTTTGAATCCCTGCTCTGAACCTGGGACTTCAACATAGATCTCCCCACTCTTAGGTGCATGCCTTAACCAGCAGGCAATAAAGTTATTCTTATGTCTATTCAATGACAATTGAAGTATTTTATACGAAGTGGAACTGCTTTGGCAGGAGAGACTGAGAGCAGCCCACTTCAGAATAGCCAATCTCCTGGTGGTTAAGGCACTCAGATAGCGGGGAGACTTGGGTACAAGTCCCTAGCTCCAGAACAGTTTTGTGAATCTAATCCTTCATTTCCTTTGCGTGTGGGAGATCCAGGTTCAAATTCCTGCCCTGGAGCAGGGACTTGTGCCTGGGTGTCTTGCATCCCAGGTGAGTGGCCTAACCATTGGTCTATTTTAGGGGTCTCAAACTCAAATTACCATGAGGGCCGCATGAGGACTAGTGCATTGGCCCGAGGGCAACATCACTGACCCAACTCCCTCGCTGCCCCCTGGCCACGCCCCCACTCCACCCCTTCCATTAGGCCCTGCCCCTTCTCCGCCCCTTCTCCACCTCCTCCCCTGAGCGCACGGCTCCCCGCTTCTCCCCCCTCCCTCCCAGAAACCGCCAGACAGCTGTTCTGGCAGCGGGAACTGCCTGGGGGTAAAAATAGAACCTTGGAGCAGCACGGAGGGAACGGGGATGTTAGCAGCCACAGAATGTAACTGGGGGCGGGGGTGAGGGGAGTTGGCGGCCACAGAACGTAACTGGGGGGGAGCGGGGGTGAGGGGAGTTGGCGGCCATAGGACGTAACTGGGAGGGGGAGCGGGGGGAGCCCGGCGGCCCGCCTCTTCTCCCCCCCTCCTCTCCTGTGTGCGCGCTTCCCGCTCCTCCCCCCTCCCTCCCAGAAACCGCGAAGCCGCCAGACAGCTGTTCTGGTGGCGGAACTTCAGAACGTAAATCGGGGGGGGGGGCGCGGGGAGCACGGCGGGCCTCAGGGAAGCGCTCCGTGGGCTGTATGCGGCCTGCGGGCCACGTGTTTGAGACCCCTGGTCTATTTCGTACAAAGGTCGGGGGGAGCAATGGGGCATTACCACCTCCTCTCATTTTATGAATCTAGCCCTTTATTTCCTTTGTTTTTATTAAAAAACCTGACCCAAAATATTTTGTGTGAAATAAAACGTTTCATTTGAGATGAAATGAAACTTTTCTACCGTTTTCAGTTAACTGAGAATTCCAAAATATTTGGGATTCAGTTTCACCTGATCTGTTGCTGATTTTTCAGAACTGGTGGTGAACCAAAAATTATTTGTTCACACATTTTGAGCTGGACTAACCTCATGGTATTTCATTTATTTGTTAAAAAACATATTTTACATATTAAAAAATAAGCATCAATCCAATATATATACTTTTCTTGTTTCTCTATAACACTATAGACTAGCATATTAGATGGCTCTAATACATTTAAAATAATTTAAAAGAAAGGCCCTTGGAAAAATAAAATGTATTATGAAATAGCCACATGACCAACCCCTGACAGGATGTTGTGAACAGATCTTTGCAAAGAGAGATTTTCTATCTACAACCCCCCCACTGCAGGTTTTACAACAGGAGGGAATGACCTAGGTTAATAGCTGGTATTTTGGTAGCTCTCCTTCTCATGTTGTATTCTCCAACCTTGAATTTCTGTTGGTAAGAAACTGGCAGCTGGATTATTTCCCCTACATGGATTTTACTTCATTTAGATAAAACTCTGTGTCACTTCATCTTTATTAAGTGAGTTCCTCCTGAATGTGTTTTTATTTTCTCTTGGGAAATCTGTGCATACATTTTAAATGTCATGAGTTCTTGTTTTTAACAGCTTTGTATAATCTTGTTTGCTTCTTTACAATATCAGTTTGAGAAGGAAAAAGTGGGTATATTCCTCCATTATGTTGTAAAATGTTTAATACATTAAATTAGTGAAGACTTCTTATTTACTAAAGAAATACACAGCTGGGTTAAAACAATGAGGAGTCCTTTTTTTAATTCAAAAGGAAGGGAATTCACAAAGAAAAAGTATCTGTTATAAATGGATGTATGACAAAGTCTAGATATGTGTCAAATTACCTCTGGCAAGTCATATGTGCTCATATAGAAGTAGTCAGAAAAATTGATCCCAGGGGACCCAATCATCCAGCCCTTACTGAGTAAGGAGTTTCTCCTGGGCCTGGCCTGCACAACTGGGTCCATGGTTAACAGTTGGAAATTACAGACATCTTAATTTGGGGCCCAGTTCTACAAGGTGCTGAGAGCCCTCCCATTGAAGGTAATGGGAGTTGACGGTGCTCAGCTGTTGTGACAAGAAAAATGTGCATGTTTTATTTTTCATAGGATTCTAGAATGATAGCATTCTGCAAGGTCAGAGTTCTGGAATACAAGATTTTAGATGCTTTTCATAAAATACTAAAATTTGGACAAAATACTTTTGCATAATGTGTGTTCATTTTAACTGGCATTACAGACACAAGGGAGGTGAGGTAATATCGTTTATTGGACCAGCTTCTGTTGGTGAAAGAGACAAGCTTACGAGCTACACAGAGCTCCTCTTTTTCTTCGCATTGTCTCTCTAATATCCAGCACCAGCATGGCTACAACGACACTGCATTGTTGCAGTATAATAGTAATAGCCATCACAACAGTAACAGATGTTCTCTAAAAATGCCCAAGCATTTACTGTGACTGTATGCATGTTCTCAATGGGGAATAGCACTACAACTTTGCTGTATGTGGGTAAATCTACAGGTAATAAATATAACACTGTACATTCCTTTGGAGTCTTTCAAGCCAAATGACATGAGTCTTATGGAGCTATCCTCGAATTTAATTACATGATAATATTTATATATATTTTAACCATATGATAGAATTTTCTTGTAAGAAGGTTTTAAAAAGTCTACAAAAAGAATGTTATTAGCTATTTAATTCTATAGAATGTTAGAGTAGTTTCTATATAATGTTATTACATTTCTATAGATTCCTATTGGTTTAATCCCTATTACATTCTATAGGGATTTTCCATAAGAGTATAAAAATTTAAATTATTATAGTTCTATATATGGATATAATGTGTGCATGTGTAACACATACAAATTTTCGCATATGTACATATATTATAGTTTTGAAATTATGTTAATTAGCAAGAGCATATTTTTTACTGAAAGCCATCATCATTTTAGCTCAGATATTTTGAGCCATGTCTTTTTTCCTCATTTTTCACATATGGCCAAACCTGGCAGACTGAATGAGACATAATTTGCAAATACAGTATAAAAGTTTCTAAATAGTTTTAGCAAATATTTCCTACTATATTTAAACCCAGCAAAAATGAATAGATGTAATTTTTATTTAACTGCATAACTTATCCCTCTCCAGATCTGCAAACTACAAGATCCTCCATGTGTGGGTCTCTCCACTACTGTGCAGAAGTGGGAGAACAGCCACCACTGAGGCACCAACTCCTCACATCTCTTCCAGACCCTGTGGAACCCTTTCTACAGGTTCTAGTGTAGCCTTTATTTTTATTTAAAGTTAGTTTTAATGATGTTATGTTACACCATCGAGGGTTTGTCTCTGGCGGCTACAGTTTCGAGTTGAACAGAGTTACCTCTGCTTATTTTAGATGTAGAGCTCATAGGAACACATGAAACCATAGGCAAGTAACACATACAATCAAAAGAACAAGGTCCACTATCTGTTATCAATGTTATTAAAGTTACCAACAAAGTTATGAATGTCACAGCCTATACAACTCCTAGATATATCCATGAACCAGTATTAACTATAAAGATACTCACATCCTCCTAGATAGTGTTAGGGTCTGATAGATCTCTCATAGATTGATCATCAGTAGAGGGATGATTCCTGCTGGAGTTTTCCCATAGGAAGCTCAGTTTTCCCACTCTGAGCACCCCCTTTTTATAATAAGATTCTGCCTATACCTACATTCTGCGCATGTGCATGAAAGTGTCAACCCTCTTTTTCCTTATTGGTCTGGTGTCTCCTAGAAACCTGAGGGACTCCATTTCCTATAGGTTGTGTATAGTTCCTGTTAGTCTCATTAACATTGATGCCGCATTTTTTGTGACTTAAAAGTAATCTTCCAGCTAATTTTTTGCAGTATTACCCCTTGGTACCTCTTTTCCCATAAATTTATGGCATCAGGTTATTCTTCAGTCACTTACATCAGCATTTCTTATCCCCAAGGCCTAAAATAGCGAAGCTAAAATCTTGCAGGCCTCAGCCTACAGGTCTTGTGTTTTAGCCTTCCTTATTTAGATATATAATACATAATTATTCCTTTTAAATACTGATCAGTCTTATACTTCTATAATTCTGCAACTTAACTCTATTCCCGGTTTTGTTACTGTTGAAACAATGTTACAACAGGCTGATTGTCTAAGGCCTGTGTTGTAGTTACACATAGCAAGCAGTTGGTCAAATGATTAATTAACATGGCCCACTCTGGAGTAGGGGGAGGAGGAGTTGAAATTAGATGGCCATAGAGAAGTGCATCTTCATCTGCAGAGAATCCCTGGAGAAGATAGTACAGTTCTCTTTATTATCACCTCTGTGGCGCCTACCCCTTACCAGAAGACTTGTGGGCTGCAGCAGTCAAGGAACCAGGCAAGAGGGGCTGGGGCTTCAATTAGTGAAGAGGCACAGGTCCTCCTGCAAATCCGCAAGAATCTTTCATGTTTAGGGGCATGCCTTCTGGCAAACCTCACTCCCCCTGATAGTATGATGTGAGGAGATCTCTACAAAGTAATATTTTGTCTCCCAGAGCCCCTTGCTATAGGTTTTATGATGGGAGGAGACAATGTGAACCATAAATAAGTATATATACTATATATATAGCAGAGGGGCTGGGAGGTGGGGAGAAGAACTGAAATTGGTGCATGCTAAAATTGATGCAAACAAGGAAAGCATCATAATCAAGAAGCTGGATATTCACAATTTACGATGATAATGAAATTCTCCTACAACAATAACTGGGAAGGATGTTAAAGAGTAACTGTTAATGTAAATCATATTTTAAATCTGCAGGACAGGATAACGTGGGGAAGTTGCAGAGGACTAGAAGAAAGTACATGTACCGATATTTAAACCTGTATAACTGTAGGTCAGTTAGCCTGAGATTGATCCCAGGCAAAATCATAGAAAGCCTGATATGGGATGCAATCAGTAAAGCATTAATGGATGGTAGAATAATTAAAGCCAATAAATATGGCTTTGTGGAAAATAGGTCTTGTCAAGCAAACACATTATTTTTTGATAAGATTACAAGTTTGGCTGACAAAAATAACTGTTGACATAATATATCTAGACTCCTATAAGGTATTTAGTACTGAACAAAATTCTCATTACAAAAAACCTATACAAAGTCAATGTAGCACATCTTATATTGATTAAAAACTGATAGATATCAAAAAGTAGTTCTAAAGGTGGAGGAGTCATCCAATTAAGGCTGTTCTGATAGGGTCCACAAGGCTGTGTTCTTGGCCTAATGCTATTCCATATCTTATATCTAGAAGAAAACATAAGATCATTGTTGGCAAAGTTAGCAGATGACACAAACATTTGCTGGTTTGGTAAATAATAAGGCCAGGTCAATTCTACAGATGTGGATCACATAGTAAACTGGGCTCACCTGAACAACATGTGTTTTAATACAGCTAAATGCTGAATCATAGGTCTAGGAATCAAGAACGTAGGTCACACTTATGGAATGGGGGGCTATATTTTGAAAAGAAGAGACTCAAAAAAGGACTTAAAGATCATGGTGGAAAATCAGCTGAGCTTGACCCCCCATAACAATGTGGTGACTAAAAAAGCAAATGTGGCTCTTGGAGGTATAAGCAAGAGAATATTGAGTAGAAGTAGAGAGGTGTGATTACCACCATATATGGCATTAATGAGACCGTTACTAAGATACCATGTCCAGTTCTGGTGTCCACACTCATTTAGATTATAAGCTCCTTGGGGAAGGGAATTTTTATTATGTGTTTGTATAGTGTTCAGCACAATAGGGCCATGGTCTATAATTGGAGTTTCTTGGTGCTCCTGCAATACTAATTAACTAAATAATAATAAAGGATGTTGAAAATTTAGCCAGGGTTTAGAGAAGAGATACTGGAATGGCTGAGGTCTGGAAAAAAAGCCTTTTATAGTGGAAGACTAAAGAAGCTCAGTCTATTTAGTTTATCCCACAGAAGTTAAAGAGGTGACTTGATCATGTTCTGATGACAGAACAAGGAGTAATGGTCTCAAGTTGCAGAGGGGGAGGTTTAGGTTGGATATTAGGAAAAACTTTTTCACTAGTAGGGTGGTGAAGCACTGGAATGGGTTACCTAGGGAGGTGGTGGAATCTCTTTCCTTAGAGGTTTTTAAGGTCAGGGTTCACAAAGCCCTGGCTGGGATGATCTAATTGGGTTTGGTCCTGCTTTGAGCAGGGGGTTGGACTAGATGACCTCCTGAGGTCCCTTCCAACCCTGAGATTCTATGATTCTATGATTCTATAAATACCTTAATGGGGAGAAGGTAGTAGAGAATTCCTTAACCTATGAGACAAAGGCATCGAGATCCCATAGCTGGAAGATGAAGCTTGCTAAGGCCTCTCTTTTTTAAAAGTGAGGGTCATTAACAATTAGAACCTAGGTATGTGGTGGACTCTCCATCACTTGTAGTCTTTGAATCAAATTGGATGTCTGTTTTAAAGATATGCTGTAGTTCAAGAAGTTATGGGATTGGTGCAGGAATCCCATACAGCCTGTATTATACAGGAGATCCGAGTAGATGATGATAATGGTTCTTTCGTCCTTACAATCTGTGAATCTGTGGACCATTGAAACTGATGGGAAGAAGTCCATGCTATATTCTCAGTCCACATGTACACAAAACACTATACAGACTGTGCATATCTATTTACAATTAAAGGCAATATTCTTCTCTCTATTCCACAGGAAAGATCTTCATTCCACTATTCTGCTGGCATTCTTAATAGAGCTGGTTGGATCTTCAAAACCAACCCATTTTTGGAAGATGTTTCAGTAATGACTAAGTCGTCATTGAAACCGTTTTTTGAGTCCAGGCAGAGAGAAAGAGACACATACTCCCACTCTTACAGCCTCTTAATAATGGTACTGACCTGGAATTTAGGAGAACCCGGTTCAAGTCTTTGTTCTCCCTGAATTCTAGTGATGCGGAATGATGATTTCTGCTTTGAATTAACCAGAGGTAGGACTTGAACCTGGGTCTCCCACATGCCTAATTAGGCTACATATGCATATTTCAAAAACAAACATTTTGATATAATTTTGTTGTTGAAAAGGTTTTGGTTTTGTTCCACTGAGGAATGAACATTTCAAAACCTCAATGTTTCTGTGAAACAGAATTGTTGTTCTCTAGTCAGCTCTAATTATTAAATGTCAGACTCAAAATCTAAATCCAAGAGAGAATTTTTGCTGTTAAAGAGAACTGTTTTTATTCAGATTGCCTCATTGAGGCCCGAGCCAAAGCCCATTTTAGTCAGCGGAAAACTCCAATTTACTTCAGTGAGTTCTGGATTACACCCTTAATGAAAACAACAAGGCCATTACATGCCATGTTTACCAGAATTTCCAATAGGGATGGTCTAGACAGTAATTGGTCCTGCCATGAGGGCAGGGGGCTGGACTCGATGACCTCTCGAGGTCCCTTCCAGCCCTAGAATCTATGAATCTATGAAAAACAAGGAGTCCGGTGGCACCTTAAAGACTAATAGATTTATTTGGGCATAAGCTTTTGTGGGTAAAAAACCCACTTCTTCAGATGCATGGAGTGAAAATTACAGAACATGTAATTCATTCCATGCATCTGAAGATGTGGGGTTTTTGCCCACGAAAGCTTTTGCCCAATTAAATCTGTTAGTCTTTAAGGTGCCACCAGACTCCTTGTTGTTTTTGTGGATACAGACTAACACGGCTACCCTCTGATACTTGACACCCTTAATGAAGAAAGTGTACATCACAATCAGAATCCTGTTCAGATTTTTTTCAAATGGAACAATTACTTTTACTCATAATTTATGTACAATAACATCAGCAATGTCAGCAAGTACTCTAGCAATCTATTCCAAAGGTCTGAATGAATAACCTCAATTTAACACCTTAGAAATCTGGGAGGCTCTTGTTGAGGAAATTCTGGTAAACATGGCATGTAATGGCTTTGCAGCGGGCAAAGGAAAACAACGTTTTGTCTAACGACAAAAGACATATCATACTTCAGGCCCATCATAAAAGGTCATGGCATAAAAAACAGGAGATAAGAAATAAAGTTTTCCTTGGATCAAAAAGAAAATCTTTTTTTTTAATCTGTAGTGAAGAAGAAAGGCTACTCATGCCTGTTGTCGGTCTGTCTATTCTTAATACTGTAGCCCTTTTCACTCTCATCTAATCTCACCTGTCAAATTTCCTGGGATTTTTAAAAGATACAGAACAAATGGCTTCTACAGCAGGTTAGCAGTTGTTAACAGTTGCTAAGATTTTGAATTTTTAAAATTGAAGGAATTTTATATTCTTATGGAAAAATCATAAATAATCACTAACACAGGTGCTTGTAAGAGTCTTGCATTAATATAATTTCACTCTGATGTTGGGAAGATTATTCTGTACATGTTATATGTGGTCTCTGTGTGTGTGTATTTAATATATGCTAGTCACATATACAATTTGTAGGTGTGCTGCTAAATGTAATGCTGCTAAATGTAGTATTGAACTGAACCAGATATAACAGGTAATTTTTTCAGAAGGGAGTTAGGCACCTACCTGCTACTTTAGGCGCTGAAATAAAAAAATTAGATCCTCAAAACTCCTGCTCACCCTATAGGCATCTAAAGTCCTGAGGTGATTATATTTCTGCTGGTAAAGTCCCCAAGGTGCCTAAAAATCTGCCAGCAAGCATACCCACAGCCACTTTTCAGAAGCTGCCTACCAGATCGGGTCCTGCATAAAACAATACTGGTAGGGGTTCCACTGCTCCCACTATGATGCTTAGTCCAGTGGTAAAAGCACTCATCCAGGAAGTCAGAGACCTGATTTCAAGAGTCACTTTCACTTTCTCTAGCTCAGTGATTAGTTAAATATTCTATACATAGTGGAACAGCTTCAACAGATTAGACTGAGAAATACACATGCCAGAATATCACATTGCCTGGTGTTTAGGAGGGCTCATGTGGGAGATCTGGGTTTGAGCCCCTGCTCCACATCAGATGGAGTCAGAACTTGAACCCAGATCTCCTGCATTCTACATCAGTGCTCTACTTATTGGGCAATTGCATATAAGAGAGCCACCAGGCCCTCCCCATTTTGCATAGAGCCTGAGCTGATGGACCTGCTCTGAAAAACGAGCCCCACGGGTAAGATAAATTGAGGATCCCACCAGTGTTTAGATGTGTGCTGGGATCCTGGGCATTAAAACATACATGGCAATGCACATGGCCCCCCAGCAGAAGAGTAGTGTGAGGGACTTTACCAGTGGGAATTTAGGCTCCTACAGGGTTAGGCAGCAGCTGAATGGGGGTTTTGAGGATCTAAATTTTGGATTTTGTTACTTCAAGTTGCAATTAGGCACCTAAATCCCTTTGTGGATCTAGCCCTTTGTATATTTCTGTTGCTAGTGAGGGGTTTGGGGCATTACTTTGTTGACGCAAGTATACAAAGACTGCCATAGAGGTACCTGCTACATGTAGCAGGACTTTGATTTTACAGTTGCAGCCATGATCCTGCAACAGCATCTAATGGGCAGACCTTTATACCTGAGTGGCAGCAATGCAAACCTTGCAGCACTGGAAGGAAGTCCAGTTAAAAGAAGATGCTATTTTATACCACTACTCATAGGAAAAAATCTAAATGATTTTTGAAAATGTTTGTTATTATTTCTCAGTCTTCAAATCTGATTTTTATTGGTGACACACTGTGAGGCTTTGAAAATCTATTCATGTGCTGTTGGGACTTTTTCTGATTTCTTTTGCCTTGTAATACTTACAATTGCATAAGAAAAAGACTATGCATTGATTTCTGTTTGTAAGAAATGAACATAGTGCCCTTTTATTTTCTTTGGCCACTCTGTACGAAATCTTTGTAATTGTTATTTTTGATTAAATTGAAAAAAATATTTTTAAAATTGAGAGTTAGATCAAGGGTAAAATACTGAAAAGATTCCTAAGTCCTATTGACTTTTAATGAGACTTACACTTCTAAGGGCCAGATGTTCAAAGGTATTTAGGCACCTAAAGAGGCAGATAGGGGCCTAGTGGGATTTGCAAACTGCCTGAGCAGAATAGCTGCCTAATTACAATTGGCTGACTCGAAAGTGCCTTCTTAGGAGCTTTTGAAAATCCCACTAGGCACCTATCTGAATCTTTAGGCACTGTCACTGTGCCTCAGTGGGTCAGAGAAAAGGATGCCAAATTCAGGACAGATCACTGAGAAACAGGGCAGGCTCACCCCAAACTGGTGGTTTTTCTATCTGTGACGGTGTACCCCATAAGGCTTTATGAGGAGATGCTTATAAATGTATATAGGAGACAACTGGAATATGTTTTATGCTACATGTGCCATGTAACATATCTCTGTAAAAGTTATGATCTACTGAATCTATTCCTCCTGTTTGTATGCATGTATCATTTTTGTAGTTGAAGTTATGAATATTGGTTGTATACTTGCTTGTTGTCTACATAGCCTTAGTAAGAGCATTTGCTCAGGGTCTGGAGAAAGGAATGTGCAGGTTAAGTGTCCAATCAAGAAACACTTAACAGACAAAAGAACTTGGAGACACCAATC